>JAWDJE010000002.1:78985000-80383333 GCA_035047345.1 Bradypodion ventrale | reverse complement strand
GCTACCGATCCCATCCCACCGTTCCCGGTGGGATCCGCTAGAGGTGGCTGCGGAACGGGCGCAGTCGCGGTCCTCTGACCCGGCTGACGCCTCCGCGCCGATCGAGCCACGTTCGCGGCTGCCTTCTTCTTCGAGGGCATGGCCAATGCAGCTAAGAGTCTAAATAAAAGAGAAAGCTGCCCAAAAAGGCTTCCCCCAAGAAAACACGATCGACGGAGGTAAGGAGGAAAAACTTCTCCGCTCCGTCGGTTCGCCAAAATGGCAGCACGGCTGCCTCGTGGCCAGCCCTTTTATTAGGGTGCTGGCCACGCCCCTAACTACCCGGATGGTTTCGTCCAGTGGGGGGGGGGCGCAAAGAGCGCGGCGGCCATTTTGGCGCCGCGCTTCCATATGTTGTTTAACAGAAGGGAATGAGCACATTCTAGCAGACCATATAAAAAAAATTGTTTTGTTTTTTGCTTTATCCACAAAAAGCAGATACTGAATCAAGAACAAATAAGCATTTGCTGCTGTACTTTAGAATGAGATGCTGATTTAGAGATTATTACTAGAAAAATGTAAAATCTCTCCTTTCAAATAGCAACAGTGAAGTAATAGTCACTGCTACTTAGTTTGAAAAGAGGAACCATTTGTCCATTTTTACAATTTCCCACTAATTTTGTCCTAAGGTAGAGCACATGACTAATTATTGATGTCTATGTAACAGCAGCAGACAAATTAACTATATGATGACGGTGATACAGCAATAATGATTTCATCTTCCAATGTCCCTGTCATGATCTTAGGTTGACAGCTCGTTACTAAGCAGCTGTATTATTTCTTTTGTTTACTCATATCTCAGATTCTACTCAGATTAAGTCAGCCACAGGTATCTAACAGCCAGACATGACGTCAGGAGAAACAGCTGTTGCATTCCTAACATACATTGGGAGCTCAGGTGTGTTCCCATGATCTCATACATTCCATGCAGAGGGGGAGAACACCTGCAGAACACCTGCAGTCCAGGAATTTCCAGACATAAATACATTACATAACTTAGGGGTTTTCCCATTATGTAATGTTGTGGGTTGCCCACGTCATTGAATTGACCAGCACCTTTCCCGAATGGTTCAGCGGGCTATGAACACTGGCCGGAGATCAACCGGGCCAAGCAGGAAAGGATCATTGGGTATGGGCATATAGTCATAGTAGCAATAGTGACTCCATCTTCCCTGGCTGAGAGCCCAGAGCAGATTAGGACGTATGCCACAATAGTAACCCAAACTGCACACGGTGCCTCCCTCACTTCTGCTGACTCAACGAAGCAGTGCTAACTGCAGTTGTGCAATAGATGCTTAGAGTCAAGGACATTGAGATAAGGCACCTGCTGGTTCCTCTCCCCTTGGCGAATCTTGGCACGTAGAAACTTCTTAGGCTGGCAAATGTAACTAGCCAGTAATATGCTTTGTAGACTGCCTTCTGTGACAGGGGCCATGTGTATGTTGTGCGTAGGAGACAATGGAGTAAAAGATCAATAAAAACAGCTTTCCAGCTCAGTTCGTGGTTGCTGCCATTCATCACACACCGGTGTCGCTTGCCTTCTTTGAATTCAGCACACCGGACAGAGCTAACCAGTACAACATCATGCCATTAGGTAATGCATTCCTAGGGGTGACAGGAGCCACTCTTTTCCCTATATAAGGGGTGACTTTTCAGACCCCAAATCAGTTCTCTAACCCGGGGGCTACCATGCTCTTGTTAGGCTATGGAACCCTCTTCCGCCCATTATTCTTAGGGCTCTGCTGTTTTCTGTAAATTGACTAAAACTGAATTTTTTTTAAAGAAACTTTTACAAAACTGGCTACCTCTAAATTAAATTGTTCCTTCCCTTGCCTTAATGTTTTCTACTGCCTGTATTGTTTTGGGTCTCTGTTGTTTTGCTATTAGCTATGAGATTATATTTTTTTTATTCCTGTTTGACCTTTATCTTGTGCAGTATTAGTACTGGGGGCTGGCTTGCTTTATTTATATGCTAGCATGAGTGCCTGGCTTCGCCCAGGTGAGTTTTTGGAGGGCATTGTGCAGCCAAATGTGATGTGTACGGGCCGGAGATGCGGCACCTGAAGGCAGCTTTGGCCATTGAGCATGTGGGTAGGGTGGGGCAGGCCATGGAGGGGGACTTGTGGGAGGGGAGGGGGCTCTCACCTGCCCCCAGTGGCTGGCCTCCTCCTCACATAAGTGGGCCTGGTGAGTGCACTCACCTATTCCTGGACTGGCATTGCCTCTCGCGTCCTTGCCTCACCTCGGGCCAGCTTTTCATTCTGGCCTGTCTCGTTGACAGCCACCAACATCTCTCCCTCATTGTCCCCTGTTGTGGCCTCCCTCCCCCTGCCTAGGCCCGTCTGTTCCCCTGATGGCTTCCTGTGGCTGCTGCCTGATGGCTCTCCGTGCGGCCAGATGTTGGTGCTGAGCACGAGTTGTTGCTGAATGGCTGCGCATGTGTCCATTCTTCCCCTGGAACTGTGATCATGCACAGTCTGCAACATTTCTGTGCACACCTCGCCATTGGTGGTGGTTCCCCCCAAAAAAACTGTTCACCTGCATGGTCCGCAATGGCTCTGCGTGCTACCAGTCATCGGCGTCAGGCGCGAGATGCTGCTGAACATCTCTGCTCACGCCCGGGGGGCCCTTACTGCACACATGCGCAGTCCATTTCCCCTGATTCTTTGGGGCTTGCACCCCTCAGCCGGCTCCGGGACCCTGATTCAGACACTGCCACACAGCCAAGGTAGGTGCATGCCCAATTTCAGGGGGCTCGGTCCAGGCACAGACTTCCAAAAGTAAAGAATAAAAGTTCTCGTTACCTTCTTTTTCTTCCTTCCTCCTTATTGACCACTTTCTCCACAAACTTTCTCTCTTTCGGCTTTTCCCAGTTCCCCGCCTTATCCAACCATTACTTCATAGAAACTCTTAAGTTTCGATTCCGTTTTGCCTCTCCGCCATTGCTCTTTTCCTCCTTCACCACCTCCTCTCCCAACACAGCTTTCGATCTCCTTTCCATGTTTGCTTATCCCGTCACACACCCTCCAAACTCATTTCACAGTTCCCGTCCTCCGCCGCTGAAATATTTGGTAATCCTCTTTTTTTTCTTTTCCTCGGAGGCTCGCTTTCTTTTAAGAGAAAAACCGAGTCCCGTCCGTCCCCAAGCGGCTCATTTAGCACAGCTTACGCCGCACTGTACTTACCGCTCGTTCTTCAGACTCAGACTCTAATAATTCCTGATTCTGTGGGGCTTGCACCCCTCAGCCGGCTCCGGGACCCTGATTCAGACACTGCCACACAGCCAAGGTAGGTGCATGCCCAATTTCAGGGGGCTCAGTCCAGGGGTGTGGGAGTGCATACAGGACACATAAACAAACACCTCTGTTTAATTTGTATAAAGATATAGATAGATAGACTAGCTTAGTACCCGGCTTCGCCCGGAGATAGGTGGTGGTAGTGATGGGACGCCCCCCGGGGTTGCATTGGTGCATGCTGTGGGTGTGCCAGTGTTGCTCCATGTTTTTTGGCGCTCTGATCCATGTGGGGGTTATTGGGGCCTGCACTTGCACCCTTGCAGTGTGGCTTGCGCGGTCGCATTCTGGCGTGAGGTGGAAACTTGCTCTGAAAACTTGTTTTGTTTACTCTCTGATATGTTTGCATAGAATTTAACATTTTTAATGTTTGCACATGGTGCAAGCATATCAGACTAAACAATTTGAAATGAAAACCTCCTCCAGAGCCTGTCTCTTCACACACACACACACATACACACACCATCCCTCCTCACACAGACTATCCCTCTCCACACACATACACAACATTTCTCTCCACACACACTCCATCCATCCCTCTAAACACACACTCACAAACACACACACAACGTCCCTCTCCACACACCCATTCCTCTAAACAAACAAACCACACACACACACCCTCTCTACATGCACTATGTATCTCTGCATGCACACTCTATCCCTCTCCACATACACACACAATCTGTCTCCACACACATGCCATTCATCCCTCTGAATACACACACACACACACACACACACACACACACACACACAGGCCAGCCGTGTCGGGCAGCTGAGCTCCATAGCACTTCCTTCCCCCTTCCCCTGCAGGCCCAGCCCAAGGGGACGGAGCTTGAGTCAGTGTGTTCCAGAGGCCAACTGCCACTCTGGTCATGCCCACTTTCCCAATTGGCTGTGCCATCATCCCACCTCTGCCGTACTTGTGCTGGCCTCCGTAATTGGCCGTGCCATGGCGGCGGCTGGGATTTGTGGGGTTTTTTGTATTTATCATTTTGGGGGTGTAGGGCCCCCCATTGGACATGTGACCCGGATGGTGTGGGGCTCTGAAATGGCAGGTATGTGTGTGCCAAATTTGGGAAGGATCGGTGAAGGGGTGTGGATTTCTATACTGGTCACATATATCTACATCTCTGCTTTATAGGTATACTATCACTTTTTTTGCCCGGCCCTGCCAGGCAGTTATTATGTTTCAGTGGGTGGTTGAAGTGGTTTTGGTGTGTTTGGAGTGGTGGGAGAAAGCAGGGAAGGTTGGAGTCGGATTTTTTCTGTATCCCCCTTTCCCTGCTTTGGGGGGTTGGAGGCATTTTCCCCTGCCATGAACTGTTTTGAAGAACCTTCAAAACAGTTAATGGGGAAAAAGCAAAGGCAGCAGGCAGTTATTCGTGAGTGGAGGCGCTCTCCCTGGGACAGCACCTCCCCTCATGAATAGCTGCCTTCTGCCTTTGTTTTATTCCCCGTTAATGTGGGAAAAACAAAGGCAGCAGTCAATGCTTCGTCAGGGAAGGTGCTCTCCCTGGGAGAGTGCCTCTCCTCATGAATAGTTGCCTGCTATCTTTGTTTTTTCCCCATGAACTGTTTTGAAGGTTCTTCAAAACAGTCCATGGGGAAAAAACAAAGGCAGCAGTCAACGCTTCATCAGGGGAGGCACTTGCCCTGGGACAGCGCCTCCCCTCACAAATAGCTGCCTCCTGCCTTTGTTTTTCCCCATTAACTGTTTTGAAGAATCTTTGAAACAGTTAATTGGGGAAAAACAAAGGCAGCAGGCAACTATTCGTGACGGCAGGCACTCTCCCTGGGAGAGCACCTCCCCTGACAAAGCGTTTACTGCTGCTTTTCAACCCCGCCCTCAACTTACCTTGAGGCTGGTGGCATCCTTTTCGTGTCTTTGGCAGGGTAGCGGGGAGGAGGGGGAGTCCCTCTTCTCCCAGTTGCTCTGGGGAAGAAGGCCGGCGGCGGCTTCACCATGTGTTTGACAGAGCTGATTTTCCAGGGGCACCCTGCCGAAGCAGCTGGGAGGCCGGTGCCGGCTTCGCTCGCTGGGGCTGCTGGAAGATGAGGGTGTACCCCTCCTTCCCGTAACCTCACTGAAGCAGCTGCGAGGCTGACGGCAACCTCTCTCACCAGGATGGTGGGGCTGGCTTCCCTCCAGGAGACAAAGTGTCTTCCAGAGGGAAGTTGATGGCCGGCACGGCGCTTCAACAGTTTTTTTTAACCATGCGCGCCAGCTTTCCCAGCATTCAATGCACTCACGCCCTTCAGCCTGATTGGCTGAGGGATGGTGCGGCATGGAGGATGCTGGGCCTTGTAGGGTTTTTTGTCATGTTTGTGGGGTGGTTTCCCCACTCATGGCTGGCGGACCCTTGCGGCAAGGCTCATAGGGTCTCAAGGTTCCTACACGGTGGCTCGGTTTGGGATGGTTGGGATGGGTGTGGTCATGCATGCCGGACACGCACGGTTAACGGGCCTTCTTATAGGTAAATATTGTATCCACACTGCCCATACTGTTACAGTTACAGTAGATGAGTGGGGTATATATCAAAACAACTTCTTTCCATTTCCTGCACTTCAACACAAGTCAGTCTCTTTTTAAAGTATTTCTTGCATTTCTTTCAATCTCACTCTCCAACAGCCTATGTTCCCTTTCACCTAGACTTGCAGCACTTACCCTGAGAGGTTTTAAGACATGTTTGAGGTGACAGGGATAAGGAAGCACAGTTTGCTGCAGGAAGAACAGGGGGAAAGCAGCTTAGGGGTCTGAAACAGCACATGAGGGAATCCAAAGCTGAGGAAAAGAGACAAGGGAGAAAGGAAGGACAAATGTGTTTTCATTTCCAGGTCTTCTCCCACCACTGTTTTTCTCCTTCCTTAGTTTCAAACTCCAGAACTCCAAAGCAAATCAGTGTGACTCTCTGAAGTTCATACTATCTCCTTATCCCCCCCCCCCACTTTCCTTCAACTGGAGTTGCCTCCAGTTAATTGTTTTAGCGGGTTTTTTCTCTCCTCCTTTTCCCTCACTGCTTCCCTCCTCCACAAAGAAAGGTTGTGGAATATAACAGTACAAAATGAACCCCCATGTACACCTCCTTCCTCCCCCACCCTATTACGTATATCAGTAAAGAGCATCGGGGAGATTCTCATTTTTATGTCAGTAAAAAGCAATAAATTACACTGTTTGTTGTTACAGGTAAAACCTTACCTTGTTCTGGATTGCTACCGTAGCATACAACTTCTTCCATATATCAAGGTTTTAGCACAAAGTTCCTTTTTCTTTTTCCCCTGTTGCCCTAAAATAGACTAACATGATTCCTAACTCTTTGAAAGTAAGATAATATTAAATATTAAAGCTATAAATTAGATAGCTGTTTTAGTTAATAATTAAATGTTCTTCCTCTTTACTTCCTCTTTTACCACTTTGAGTGTCGAGGGAGTAATTAAATGTTGAATATATAATTTATTTAGAAACATTAAACTTAATATTAAAGCTACAACTTCATTTAATTAAAGTTAATAAATATTAAGGGTTTTTAAACTCAGACATATCTCGTAAGTGTATTATTTTAAAATACATGTATGCACATTTAGTGTACAATGTTGTCATCCTTTTTGGTGATGCACCAGTGACTACCTTACTCATGAATCTTCAACAATGAGCTTCAGCAACTAAATGGAGGACAAAGAAAGAGCCTCCCTGAAGAATATGAGGACAGTGAACACTATCGAGCATCCCTTTGGCAATGTCAGAACCCTGTCAGATAGTTCTTCCACTCTGGAAGCACCATTGGATTGCTTCTGACACAAATGAAGGGGAGGAAGGAACAATGTAAAATGCTGTGTTTGCTTGTGCACCAATAAATCAGGCAAAATGTTGTCTTTCAAGAAAAATCAATTTAGTAATCCAAGGTAGCTCAAGTGATTAAGACACTGAACTTGACAAGTGGAAGGTCGGCAGGTCAGCAGTTTGAGACCCGAGTACTGGATGACAGAATGAGCTCCAGTTTCTGTCTCAGCTCCTGCCAATCTAGCAGTTCAAAAGCAAGATCTTTCAAGTAGATAAATAGGTACCACTTATGTGGGAAGGTAAACAACATTCCTTGCACTCTGGTATTGAGAGATGTCTGCCACATGTCCACAGATACATCTTCAGATGGCTATAAATGAAGATGAGCACTGAACCCTAGAGTCAGATATGACTGGCTTTCAAGCAGGGGCAACCTTTACCTTTACTAACATTCTTATAGAAAACAGTGATAGTATACTTTATAAGAGCTCTTTTCTGACTCTTTAAAGTAAGTCGTAGTGTGTGTGTGGGGGGGGGGGGGATAATACTGATTTCATAGTTGTTAGAGAAAGCAAAGGCTCAACACAAACTGTGGCATATTTCAACATGCCCATCCCCAATATATTTGCCTGTCAAATTCTCAAAACACCTGTGCTTTGTAATTTCAGGACAAAGTGCTTTACCCTCCCTTTTAAGTGCTTCTAACTCTAATTTCAATTTGGCTGATGAAAGATAATGTCAGTTGTTCAGATATTCTGAGGCATCTGCAGCAGTAAACGAGAAATAAAATTCTAATGGATGGAGACCTATCAGTTCTTATCTCTCTAAGATTACAAATTAAAGTATCACACACAACAATTACCAGCTGAAAGCTTTATTACCTGCTGCTTGACAATCCTAAAGTGGTTAATATCTGAAAACAAATAGGATAAACTTCCATACATTGTTAATTTGGTCAGATGTCTCACAGATTTCCTGGCTGAAATCCTGTTGGATAGCATAGTAAGTCACATTACAATAGACTCATTTGAAATTGTGGGTGTTACAGAGGAGTTAACTCATCAAACCCCCCACTGATTGCAATAGGCTTTCTCTAGTGCAATATACTATGCTAAGCAACAGGATTGCAGCCCATGTATTTGATCACAACAGAAGTAACTTATGCAACTTGTACCTTTAGCTCTTCATTAAAAGTTAAGGTCTCCTTTGCTCAAAAGCCAGTCATATCTGACTCTAGGGTGCAGTGCTCATCTCCATTTGCAGATGTTTCCATTGTCATGCGGCAGGCATGGCTAGGCACCAGAGCACACAGAATGCTGTTACCTTTCACACCAAAGTGGTACCTATTTATCTACTTGCAATTTCTTGCTTTCAGACTGCTGGGTTGGCAGGAGCTGGGACAGAGATGGGAGCTCGATCTGTCATGCTGCACGCAGGTCTTGAACTGCTGACCTGCCAACCTTCCAGCTGTCAAGTTCAGCAACTTAACCACTAAGCCACTGTAGTCTTTTAAAGGTACATGTACTCAAATTGGACAAGTAGATTAAGCATGCATTTGGTGGTTTAGTGAGGCCCAACTTCACCGTTAAACATTAATGCCTGCAGGAGGGGAGGGGACTTGCCTCCTATGGAATCCTAAATTTATTTATCTTTCAGTTTACACTTTGTTGCATTGCAGAGACACGTGATGACTCTGGATTTTCAGGGAGCGATGCCTTAACGCTGGGTGGTGGGACAAATTAAACTGGTCTGGCTTCGGCATCTTATGGATTCTGACAGATTCCAGGCAGAGCTGGGGCCTGTTCCTCCGGACAGGCTGCACAATTCAACTGAGACCTTGGTCACCCTTTGGGAAAGGGAAGTGATATCGGCCTTGGATGTAATTGTGCCAATGCGGCCTTTCCTTTCCCACAGGCCACGCACGGCTCCTTGGTACACGGCTGAGCTGAGGGAGCTGAAGCGGGTCAGGAGATGCCTAGAGTGCCGTTGGGTGAATACCCGGAGCGAGTGTAACCAAACACGAGTTAGAGCCTATGTTAAAGCCTATCTCATGGCGATGAGGGTGGTGAAGCATCAGTACATCACCACTCTCATTGCCTCTGCTGATAATCATCCTGCGGCCCTGTTCCAGGTCACCAGGTCACTTCTGGGTAGGGAGGGGCCTGGCCCTGGGTGGCAGGGCTCAGCTGACAATCTTGCAGAGAAAGTTGCTCGCATCTGCTCAGAGTTTAATCCTGAAATGGAAATTGATCACCTGGAGAGGGCTGGAGCAGAGTCTAGCCATATTATTTGGGATCAGTTTGATCCTGTTGCCCCTGATGAAGTGGACAGGCTCCTTGGAGCTGTGCATGATACCACTTGCTTATTAGATCACTGCCCTGCCTGGCTCATTAGAGCAGCCAAGGCTACAATGGGCAGTTGGGTCGGTGCGATGGTGAATGCCTCTCTGCGGGAGGGGGTGTTTCCAGCAGCTTTTAAACATATGTTGGTACACCCCCTCCTGAAAAAGCCTTCACTCAACCTTATGGTTATTTCAAACCAGACCGATCTAAACCCTTCCCTTCATGGGGAAGGTGTTGGAGAAAGCAGTGGCTCGACAGCTCCAGGGGGTTCTGGATGATACAGATTATCTGGACCCGTTTCAGTCAGGATTCAGGCCCAGTTATGGTACCGAGACGACATTGGTCGCACTCTTGGATGATCTCTGGTGGGAGCGGGACAGGGGCAACCCCTCTGTCCTTGCTCTTCTTGACCTCTCAGCAGCTTTCGATACTGTCGACCACTGTATCCTTCTGGGCCAGCTCCAAGGATTGGAGGCCCAGGGCACTGTGCTGTCCTGGTTTTCCTCATTTCTGACAGGCCAGACTCAGTCGGTGTCTTTAGAGAGGGGGCAGTCTAGCCCTAGGTTGCTCTCCTGTGGGAGCCTCAGGGCTCGATACTCTCACCTCTATTGTTTAACATCTACATGAAACCACTGGGTGAGATCATTCGTTCCCATGGGGTGAGATATCATCAGTATGCAAATGATATCCAGCTGTACATCTCAGCCCGTGGGAACCCGAGTGATGCACTCAAAGTCCTAACCAGGTGTCTGGAGGCTGTTCGGGTCTGGATGGCTACAACTGAATCCTGGAAAGACTGAGTGGCTATGGATCAGGGCCCCCGTGATTTCCTGGGAGCTACCATCTTTGGTCCTGGCTGGGGCATCTTTGGTCCTGGCTGGGGCATCTTTGGTCCTGGCTGGGGCATCTTTGCCCCAGTCAGATCCGGTGCATGATTTGGGGGTCCTTCTGGACTCACGGCTACTGCTCAAGGAGCAGGTGGCAGCCGTGGCTAGGAGGGCCTTTGCACAGCTTCGTGTCATCTACCAATTAAGCCCACTCTTGGACCGGGACTCCTTGATCATGGTCACTCACGCTCTGGTCACCTCCAGATTGGATTACTGTAATGCGCTCTACATGGGGCTGCCCTTGGCGACCATCCGGAGGCTTCAGCTGGTCCAGAATGCGGCTGACCGGGTGGTGATGGGGTGTGGGCGTTATATCCATGCCTCACCACTGCTTCGGGAGTTGCACTGGCTTCCGGTTTGCCTCCAGGTGCAATTCAAGGTGCTGGTTTTGACCTTTAAAGCCCTACATGGCATTGGTCCAGGGTACTTAAGAGACCATGTTACCCCAAGGTGTTCAGCCCATCCTACAAGGGCAGACAGGAGGGGCTCAGTGGTGGTCCCATCTGTGAAAGAAGTCCATCTTAGTGGGGCCAGGAAGAGAGCCTTCTCCGTGTCTACCCCAGCCCTGTGGAACCTTTTACCACCAGAATTGCGTCTCCAGTCGGATCTTCTCCCCTTCAGAAAAACGTTGAAGACTTGGCTATGTCAGCGGGTTTGGGGCATGTGTAACTCTTCTGTACAAGCCCGCTGGCTTATTTAGCCTCTTGAGGGATCCTGCTTCTCGCTGTTAATATCTCTGTTTGTTTTTTGCCATTTTATGCTGGGTGGGGGAAGGGTGAGGGTGTTTTTTAGTCACAATCTGATTAGTTTTATGTGTTTTAATATTGTTTTTAGGAGGTTGGGTCTGGTATTTTTTTAGTGGTTGTTGTTTTATCTGTTGTTATATTGTATTTTATATATGTTGTTAGCCACCCTGAGTGATGTTTTTCATCAGGAGGGCAGGAAATAAATAAATAAATAAATAAATAAATAAATAAATAAAATTAAATAAATAAATAAATGGTAGTTTTGCCTCTTCCTTAGAAAAATCCCTGTCAACTGTCTTGCAGTTGGGAAGTGGTCAACAACAGAACTGTCTGACAACTGTCTAAACCTAGCTGCAATCCCTAGTGCTTTATGAATAGAATAGGACTCTCTGGTCCCAAATCTTGAACCAATTCAGACTGTTTCAGATGCAATCTGAAGTAGATCCAATTGTTCTGAATTAACTACAAGCAACCACCAAACCCCAAATAAGGTTCTTTTAAAAGCTGATAGCAAATGCTGGTGAGCTTCTTTCCCAGCTCAGGTTGGAATCTAGAGGACTAGGTAGGAATACCCCTCCCTAACACACTAGAATTTACATACCAGAAATCAATTGTTACTCAAATAACACAGTTAACAAGGGGGTGGGAAGAAAGGTGACTGGCTATGGTATTCAAATTACAGTAATTGACAAAAAATGGAAATGAAGAGATAGAGACATAAATTTATCAAGACAACCAGCAACCATCGGTACAGAGCTAAATGTCCTAACTCGAGATGTAATGCAGATGAAAATGCCATTGTAAAAATCAAGTGGAAAAAATAGGCTCAATTTATTTACTCACAGCTATGAAACTGGTACATTGGTATAGTAGGCAGCATGACAGAATAGGACCTGATTTCATATTTCTCCTCAGCCATGAGAAATCATGGGTATGTGTATGGAATAGGTAAAACCACTCTGCAAATATCTAACTTTCCTTGCAAGTTCTATTAGTATTGCTGTATGTTGATTCTGACTTGATGACACATAACATAGGCACATGATCAAGTTGATGACTTGTCCTACAAAGCTGACATAGAATAATAGAATAACTGAGTTGGAAGGGGCATTTCAGGCTATCGAGTCCAACCCACTGCCCAATGCAGGAATCAAAATCAAAGCAGATCTGACAGATGGTTATCCAATTCTCTCTTGAATGCCTCCAGTGTTGGTGCACGCACCACCTCTAAAGGCAGTTAGTCCCACTGTTTTTTGTTGTTGTTGTTGTTGTTGAGTCGCACAACCCACCCAGCTATGTGCCCATTGCATCAACAATGCCATCTCATTCTCTGCAGCCCCCTTCTTCTTTTGCCCTCTACCTATACCTTTCCCAGCATCAAGGCTTTCTCAAGTGAATCCTCTCTTCTCATTTGATGTCCAAAGTACTTTATCTTTATCTTTACTATTTGACCTTCTTTTATATATATATATATATATATATATATATATATATATATATATATATATATATATATATATATATATATATATATATATATATATATATATATATATATATATATATATATATATATATATAAGATATATATATGAACAAAAATAGCATCTTATAAATTCATTCTATTTTAAGCTTAAAAATACTCTTAAACATTATAAATTATCATTCAAATAAGTTCTTATTCAGTCTTGCACTCCTTTACTCTATACTCCTATCCATTTTTGCCATTCTTGTCTCTACCATATTGTTCAACATAAAATATTTATTGTTTCTATATCTTGCTACAAAATCAATATATATTATATAACACTATCATCTAAGAAATCACATACAAGTTTACAATAATCACCCAGTGTATTTACATCATCAGGAGTTTGCAGGATATCACATTTATTTTATCGGTTCCAAAAACTTATTTGATCAGGTACAAGACTACTCCTTTCTTCCTTCTTCAATGCATATTCCACAAATGGTTGCCAAATTTTCCAAAATCTATTTTCTTTAACTTTACCTTTATACTTGTTTATCTCCCATGTTAATTTGTCATTCAATGCAAGATCCCACATCTCCTTATACCATTCTTCTGTTTTTTAAATTTCCATCTAATTTCCATTTTCTTGCAATCCACTGTCATCCCGTTCTCAACCTTATGGAAAGTAACTCTTTCTCATACTCGTTTAAATTCAAATTTTCCACTTCCGTTAACAACACTGTACTGTACTTGACTCCAATTTAATGCAACTCCCCATAACAACCCCAATTTCTTTCTCAATTTCCCCCCAAAAACCGTTTACCCATTGCATCTACAATATCATCAAGCCATCTCATTTTCTGTCGCTCCCTTCTTCTTTTGCACTAAACCTTTCCCAGCATCAAGGCTTTCTCAAGTGAATCCTTTCTTCTCATTTGATGTCCAAAGAACTTTAGCTTCATCTATACTATTTGACCTTCTAAGGAGCAGCCAGTGTTGATTTCTTCTAAAATCAACCTGTTTGTTCTCCTTGATGTCAAAACTCTCCTCCAACACCACATTTCAAAGACCTCTATTCTTCTGCACTCAGCTTTCCTAATGGTCCAGCTCTCACAACCATACCTAATAGAATGGGGCTAGTACATCACGGGTTTTGGAGACTATACTTGTTAATGCAGCCTAAAACAGTTAGCCTTTTTTGCAGCCACATCGCACTATTGACTCATATTTAGCCTGTGATCTACAACAATTCCAAGATCCTTCCTGCTTGTAGTATTACTGAGCCAAGTATCCCCTATTTTGTAACTGTGCATCTGGTTCTTTTTCCTTAGGTGTAAAAACTTTGCACTTAGCCCTGTTAAATTTCATTGCTGGACCCACTCCCCAATAATGAGACGGACACTTATGATGGATTTAAAATTGGGCCACTTTATTAACTTATAACTTTCCTTAACTTTCATTAAGGCAAACGGGCCGAAATAGCACTGGTAAGGACTAGATGTTATTTCCATGTCTTAATTAGCTACATTGTATCAAATTGTTTACTTAATTAAACAAATTTTTGACCCCAGTCAGAATGCTACTTGTTAACTCCAGCTTCTGACAGACATCTGGTGAATTCTCAAAGGTTTTGCAGGCTGTCTTGAGCATAGCATCACCTTGTTCATGGTCCGCCTTTGATTGGCCAGCCCAACTTTCCCTCTACCTTGTCCTTCAGGTGGCCAATCAACTGCGTACCTGCCAGATTCCTAGGGGTCATCCACTTTTTCCTTACCAGTGCTAGCCACCACACGGGGAGGAGTCCACGACTCACTGCCCCTCCCCTGACCGCCAGCTCGGTCACCAAACCCGCTTGCAATGAAGCCAAAAAGAGGTCAATGCCGCATGGAGAGAGGTGCACCCCATCTCCACGATACAAACTGGCATCCTCTATGCGGATCATGGGATGCTGGACCACGGTCCCCAAACCATATTCCTCAAAATGTCAAGCCACTGCCCGATTAACAGACCGCCGGGCCTGGTCAATGCGACGATGATCACCACCTCCCCGGAAAAATGCCCGCGGAATCGTGTAAGACCACATGATCTGGACTGGTGGCCAACATTGGCGAATCAGGCCCAGGTCTCTGCGGATGGATATGATCAAATCCAAGCCGGTGATCTGGCCCAGATCATTACCACCCAGATGTATTACCAAAATGTTGGGTGGAATGGAATTCCCCGTAGACAAAACAAAGGGGATTTGCTCGTGCCACCTCATTCCACGAATTCCACATCAGGCGTGCGACAGCACAAAGCCCCAGGTGCATGCCCCACATAGACGGGCAGCCCAAAATATATAACTGTGGCCAATGAGCCACACACGTACCAGTGTGTCCAGGGGCTCAGTAGCTGGAAGAGAACAGAAAGAACAAGTGTCAGCTGAGTGCTCAGCACAACATGGGGCGAACATATGAATGGAAGCAAGCAGATCCCCACCGGCCCATCCTACGGATGTCATCATCCAAATAACCAAAAGCCGCAGCCATCGGTGCGGCACCTATATGGAATGAATGAGTCCCATACCTTGCCCCTGGAAGGCCCAGATTGGTGAGTGCAACCCCTGTGATCCTCCAAAACTGATATTTTGTCAATGGTGAACCATCCTGACGGCAAAAGAGGGGCCCCTGTGCTGCGCCCCAAACAGCCAAAAAGGCTGTTAAAGCAAGAACCGGGCAAATCGCTCGTGTGCTGCAACTAAGCAGGGTAACCGTACTGCCCCTGCCCAGTTGATCCACCTTAGAGTAATGGACGGTCAATTGGACCGACTCATTAGAGAGTGAGACATCATCCCGTTCTAGGGCCCTGCATGACCGGTCGTTCCGGGAGAGGGCAACCAGTTCACTCACTCTTAAAGCCCCAAAAAAGGCCACTGTAGTGGCAGCATGAAACAGGGCCGCTTCAAACTGGTTGTAGCAAAGGGCCGGCCAAGCATCAGCTAGGCTCAAAAGCAGCGCAGGAGATACTGGTTGCTGCAAGTCTTCAGCCAGTTCCTTCAATATCCTTGGATGCAGTTCATCTGGTCCTGGGATTTGAACTCATTCAAGGTAGTAAAGTATTCCATGACTGTTTGTTTTTCCATCTCAAGCTGAAATCCTGCCCTTTTCCCTTGTACTTCACACTTGCCAGTTTGGGGGGGGGGGTTAAAAAGGTGCCTTTTGGGGGGGGGACCAAGCTGTAGTAATTAGGATGAACTGCTTAAATATCATATTCTGAACAATTCTACTGTACAAACAATTTAGGAAATGAAATAGGTGATAGTCTCAGCTTGCTCCTCCCCTTTGCAATTTCTCATTTATGAGAAAGAAGTCAGATTTTTGGCAGAGTGTTGGAGGGGAATATGTTTCATTAAGACATTGACAAGAACACAGCAAGGATGCTTGAGTTATTTTTAGCTAACTCTTTGTCGCCTTAAGCTAGTACAGCTGCTCCATTGCTTCTATAGGCAAGCAGAACCTAATCGGCACAGCCATTCTTTATGCTTTTCCACCAAAGAGGTTTTTTTTTTTTTTAAAGGTACTCCAGTGTCTTAGTAAGCATGTGAAAAGTGGATCCTCCTCCTGGATTCCTCTGCACTTGCTTCTATAATTACTTAAGGCTTTAACAAATTAATGTAAATAGGATAATATTACTCCTTTATAGCTCAGATGTATTGGGATAGAACACAAAAAAATCAACGATGTCTCTATTGTTACCATCTTAGAACATGTCCAGTCATGGCATTTAGCCCACTCGTTGAAGATCTGGGGGGGGGGAGTCACTCCTGCCTCCAGCACGCACATGTCACAGATATTGGGGTGCCCTAATATTGGGGTGCCCTAATCTCCTTCCAAGCACTTGTGTATTTTTTACCCTTCCTCCTAACTGATGTAGTGCTATAGTAATCAGCTGGGGAGGGAATAGTTATACTTTCCTTGCCTTGCACACAGGAGCAGGAGAATTGTTTCATTTGCCCATATAATGAAGTGGTTTGTCATTGTTTTGCTAATTCTGACTGCCAATATCCAATTGATTAAATGATTAAAACCTCTTTGTTTTTGTATGTGAAAGTGTAAAAAAAGTTGTCATATCATATGAAATCTGGCATTTTTATTCGATGTTGTGTAATTAGTTTTCAAAGATAAACACAGGCTTAATTCACAAATATAACTGCTGTGACTCATACTTTTAAGACAAAAGTGTTGTGGCACTTTAAAGACTAACTGCTGTATTAACATGGCAACTATCTCAAAAATTCCATACTATTAAGTCATTCCAATTATGGGAGGAGAAAAATGGGCTAATCTATTCCCCTCAATATTTGATCTGTCTCTTAGGCATCTCAAAATTAGCCAGAACTGGATAAGCATTCAATAAACATGGAGCCAGTTATTAGTACAAATGAACATTTTGAGGTGCCAGGAAGATGTTTCATAATAAGTGCCTCACTATTTAACATGTGGACCACGATAAAATGTGGCAAGTAATTAAAGAGGTGGGAATACCAGAACACCTTATATGCCTCATGAGAAATCTGTACATGAGTCAAGAAGCAACAGTTATGACAGAATACGGAATGACTGAGTGTTTTGGAATAGGAAAAGGAGTAAGACAAGGCTGCATTGTGTCACCCTGCTTATTTAACTTATATACAGAGCACATAATGTGCAATGCAGGGATGGACAAAGCACAAGGTGGAATCAAAATTGCTGGGAGAAACATCAACCATTTGAGATACGCAGATGATACCACCCAAATGGCAGTAAGTGAGGAAGACCCAAAGAAGCTCCTGAGTAGATTGAAAGAAGAGAGTGCAAAAGTTGGCTTGAGACTCAAATCAAGAAAACCAAGATAATGGCAACAGGCCCTATCAGACCCTGGAAAATAGATGGGGGAAAAGTAGAAGCAGTGACAGATTTTATTTTCTTAGGATCAAAGATCACTGCAGATGGGGATTGCAGCCATGAAATAAAAAGGTGACTGATTCTTGGGTGACACGTTATGAGAAACCTGGGGAACATAGTTAGAAATAGAGACATCACCTTGCAAACTAAAATTCGCATAGTCAAAGCAATGGTATTCCTGGTCGTAATGTATCGTTGTGAGAGCTGGACCATTAGGAAAGCTGAGCGCAGAAGAATAGATGCCTTTGAAATGTGGTGCTGGAGGAAGGTTTTGAGAGTACCCAGGACAGTGAGGAGAACAAATAAGTCAATTTTAGAAGAAATCAACACTGACTGCTCCTTAGAAGGACAAATAGTAAAGATGAAGCTAAAGTTCTTTGGACATCAAATGAGAAGAGAGGATTCACTTGAGAAAGCCTTGATGCTGGGAAAGGTTTAGGGCAAAAGAAGAAGGGAGTGGCAGAAAATGAGATGGCTTGATGATATTGTAGATGCAATGGGCACAGAGCTGGGTGGATTGAGGAAGATGGTGGAGGATAGTGGTGCCTGGAGGACAATGGTCCACGGGGTTGGAAAGGGTCAGAATCGACTATGCGACTGAACAACAATTTAACATGAGAAACTTAATTCATCTGAAAACAAAAGCAAGAAGCTACAGCTTTACTGAGAACCATTTTTATGACTTTTGAGATTACTTTTCATTTTCGTCTGCCGAACTTTTAAAGACAGCTTGAAACACATCACTTTCATGACCTTGCATTTTCATTTCCTATATATTTTATGAAGGCACTTGCAAAGAGTTACCATTTATTATACAACTGCTACCTGTCAGAAGAAGTTGTTATGACTCAAAAGTTATGTGCGAGAAAATATTATAGGAAGTTAAAAACAAAGGAAAAATATATTTTAAATCCCCCCAGTGGTTTAGTGGTTAAGATGCTGAGCTTGGAGACTGGAAGGTTGAGTTTCGATACCCGAGAGCTGCATGGGGACATAAAAGGAGCCTCATTTGGGCATCCCCTGAGCAGAGTTTCTTCAGCAAAAATCCTTTCAACTCAGAGTAGTCTCTGATACAAAAGTATTACTGTTACTGTTACTGTTACTGTTAGTATAACAACTTGAAATTGGGAGCTTGCAAATCATATTAAACATATTACCTATTTACCCAACTGTTCATAGATTTGCTCAAATAGAAAAAGAAGAATGTCTGGCAACTGATTAGAAACATTCCCATTTTTAGCTTTCTGAATAGGTGTTGTGATCCAGTCCTCATCAGACTCTGAAGATGACCTGGATCAGGAGGCACTGCCTATGCCCAGCCCAGTTCTGCCTGCACCCAAACCTGAGAATGTCCTGAGGCAGGAATCTCAGCCTTCTTCTGGCCCAAGTCTGTTTCCCCAGGCAGATGGCCTGTCAGATCAGAAGTCTGGCTCTGACAGTGATCAGCCCTCAGCCAGGGAAAGATGCAGAAACCAGCTACACCTGAGACACAAGCAAGCTAGAACTAAGTACCAGAGAAGGCTCCCAGTTGATAGTGATTAGCTGGGAGGCTCTTAAGCAAGCTTGTTGCATTCCAGCGTCGGTACAAATCTTCTGTGCAAAGACTGATGCCCTGCTTGACTTTGGATATCTCTTGAGATTGCCTGCCTAGACCCTGACTTGCCTACCATGACCCTGACTTATCTGACAACCCTGACAATGCCCCTGGACATCCTTTGGACTAGACACTCACTTGAACTACTGGTAACCAGACCTCAGCTTGCTCTTCGGACTTTGCTTTTTGGACTCTCCTTGAATAGACTCTCTGTGTAGCACCGCTGTGCAGCAACTGTGCCCACTGGTGTAGGTCAGCACAATAGATAATGTATCAAGAAAAATATGAAAATAAAAGATGGCAATAATTTCATCGAGCTATTTCTCTTTAATTTTAGCTGTAGCAATTACATTTATATACTGCCCCATTGCTGTTAGAGTACTCACCAGACTAATGTAATTACCTAATGTAATTAGCATTTTGCTCCCAACTAACTGCATACTCATTTTACTGACCTCAGAAAGATGGAAGGCTGAGTCAACATTGAGCCCATCGGAATCAAACTCAGATCATGAACAGTTTTGGCTCCAATGCTGCAGCTTATACGCTATGCCACAAGAGCTCCTTTTTCTAAAAGAAAATTCTATCAATTAAATTCAGTGCCACCAATATAGCTGAACTCCAAAAGCTTCTCTCTGCTTAACATGCACATTTTCTTCCAATGTAGGAGATAAATTAAATAATGATAGAATTTTTCTTTGCCTTAACTTGATTTAAGGAGGAAACCTAAGCATTTTTATTGCAGACAACTTGAGTTTATTTTACAAAGAAGTATTCCTAACTCACCAGAATAGTTTATTGAAGCATACATTATACTTCTTTGCCTTCTGCAAATGACAAATAAACCATGTTGTGTTTAATGTTAAAATGTTTATGTACAATAAATAAATGTTGACTAGTTTCATAGCATTCAAAACTATATATTCAGAACAGTCCCCAAAACCTTGCATAATTATTTTAAGTCAGAATTATCTATAAATCTGCTAAATTCTCATTTCTTTTTGTTCTGTTGCATTCAGTTGTGGTCATTCCTAAGAAAGTAGTATAGGATTTCAACTTCAGTTATTTTATTTCCTTCTCATTTCTTTTTAGCCTTGTTAAACGTGAACATCTAGGCCAGGGGTTCCCAATATTTTCAAGCCGGGGGCCAGGTCATGTTATCTCAGTCAGCTTCTAAGGCCAAATGTGTTAATTTGTATGATAAAACAAACAAAAGAAAATATGGGCATAACTCTGTGTACTTAAATTCATGTGTTCCAAGAATGCTTAACTTTGTTCAGATTGTTTTTTCAAATTGAAATCCTCAATGATGTTGCTATTAAGGGAATGTCATTTCAGCTTGCAATCAGCTATGGATATCACTGCTAAATCATAAATCTGAAACAATGACATTTTTACAGTCCATGTACTCTACCGGGTTACATAATTACCATATGATGTATTGTTATGAAACTACAAGACATTTGAAATCCTCATGAGAATAGAGAGACTGTGTTCTCTTTGACAAAATCAGTGGAGGGAAAGTCATTAAGAGATTACATTTTTCAGCCTCATCAGATGAACAAGAATACTGTATCTAAGACAAGATTTTTTGAAATTTTTACATTATGAGACAGAACAATTTGTCTACAATTAGTTAGAAAGTATGTATTTTTACACAGGTATTGTACTCTCTCTCAGCAGACTCTTAGCAGTGTGCACAAACACATGTATCCTGGTGAGGAATCATCCTTGAGCATACAGATCCTGCCCCTCGCACACATATAATGCTGTACTCTGTATATTCCATTTTAAAAATGGGCTTGACTTCTGCTCTGCTTCACTTAAGGAAGGGATGGTATAGAAAATAAGTCAGCAAGTGTCATTTTGCCTCTTTATAAATCTATGGTGAGGCCCCATCTGGAATACTGTGTACCGTTCTGGTCGCCATACCTCCAGAAGGATATTATGGAGCTGGAAAAAGTGCAGAGGAGGGCAACCAGAATGATTAGGGGACTGGAACACCTTCCTTACCATCTGAGGCTGCAACAGTTGGGCCTCTTCTCTCTTGATCGATGGTGTCTAAGAGGTGACCTGATTGAAGTTTATAATATCATGTATGGTGTGGACAAAGTAGATAAGGAAAAACTGTTTTCCCTATCGCACAACACTAGAACTAAGGGGCACTCCATGAAACTTTTGGGTACTAGTTCTCAAACAAATAAGAGAAAGTACTTTTTCACCCAGAGGATCACTGGTCTATGGAACCCACTGCCAGAAGAAGTGATGACAGCTGTCAGTCTTGACAGCTTTAAGAAAGGATTTGACAAGTTCATGGAGGACAAGGGTATCAATGGCTATAATTATGGATACTTAAGGCAACCTCGGGGTTGGAGAGATAGGCAGGATATCTCTCAATGTGTGAGACAGAATGCTGGACTGGATGGGCTGGGGCCTGTTCCAGCAAGTCTGTTCCTATGTTCTTATGATGACAAACCTTGGCACTCCAGCTGTTCTTGAACTTCAGTTCCCAGAGACCTAATGAACAGGAGTGCTGACTTGAGCTTCTGATAATTGAAGTCCTAGAACACCTGGAGTGCCAAGGTTCACCATCATGGCCTTAAGGTATGTCTATGCAGAAGCAAGTTGCACTGAGATTTTGCTGGACAGAGGCAGCCTTGATGACTGCACAGAGTTCATAAAAGCTTGCAAAGCAAAGAAAACATCTATTCCTGGGTGACCAAGCAGTGGGGTCATCCATGTCAGAATAAGGTGGACATGCCAGCTACATTCCATGAAATTTAAGAGAAGTAAGTGTAAAGTTATACATCTGGTGGGGGAACCAAATACACAGTTACAAGATGGGGAATATTTGGCTGAGTAATACTACGAGTGAAAAGTATCTTGGAAATGTAGCTCTCAGGCTGAATATGTGTCAACAGTGTGATGTGGCTGCAAAAAAAGCTAATGGTATTTTAAACAGCATTAGCAGAAGTATAGTCTCCAAAACCTGTGAGGTACTAGTCCCCTTCTATTTGCCATTAGTCAGACCATATCTAAAGTACTGTGTCCAGTTCTGGACACCACACTTTAAGAAGGATGGCAACAAACTGGAACAAGTTCAGTGGAGAGCAACAAATATTTATATTGCAGTAGAACCCCGCATAACAAAAAAAAAACCTCTCCGTTCTGCGAGTTGCTTCGCTATGCAGGTTTTTTCATTATGTGAAGCTAATGGGAAATGCCCCAGATAATGAACAAAAAATGTTCATTATCCGGGATTCCCATTGACTGGGTATACCCCGGCTACCGGAAACCCCACATAATGAATGATTGTTTTCGTTATGTGGGGTATCGGCCTTGCATAACGAACATTTCATTATGCGAATTTTTTGCTATGCAAAGCATTCGTTATGCGAGGTATCACTGTATTTTATTTAATGCATTTATATCCCTCCCATCTGGGATATTTTCCTACTCTGGGGAGCATACAACATAATAAAAAAGAAAGAAAAATTTACAATAAAAAATCAAACAAATTGAATAAGTTATAAATATAAAGCAAGAATAATAATTATTATAAATAAATAAATAATAAAAACAAAGATGACCAGGGGACTGATAACTTCAGGAAAGACTGAAAGAACTAAGTATGTTTAAACTTGAGAAAAGAAGATTGAGGGAAAAGATGATAACACTCTTCAAATACTTGAAAGAGAATCACAAGTAGGAGGGGCGGGATCTGTTTCCAGTCATCCCGGAGTGCATGTAATGATAAGCTCAAATTACTGGAAGCCAGGTAAAGAATGAATATGGGGGGGGGCTCTTAAATATTAGTTAAGGGGTTGGACTCGAAAGCCACATTTAACTTAATTATTGAGGTACACAAACAGAGCTTCCTTGAAGATTGTGGATATTTTTTTTACATCTTTAAACCACAATTGGGCATACCCTGGGCAAAGACAGCCTTATTTGGCTGGCTAATCTTTCTCACAACAGATCCTGGACATGAAAGAAGAAGAACTCAAATATTCTATAATTCTATGAGCTCATTCTTTCAGGGGCAAAACCAGAGACCAGGGTGCAGACATTTGTAGCATTACATGAAGTTGAAACAGTCAAGGATTGGAGTGGTGGTGATGTTTTCCTAGATGCTGTAAAACCACTGCCAAGTCTCATGCAGCTTTCATGAACCATAGTGTTAGTGCTCCACACCCTGGCTTGTGCCAAATGACATGATAGGCTCATTGTTAGCAAATTTAAAAAAAATCAGTAGTGAGGCTAGAGGGTAAGAGAGAAAGCCAAGGGTTTTAGAGTCAGACTATCTCCTCATCCGCTACTGTTCATCCTGCCTCAGGACCCTGAGAAGGTTAGCAATTTCTTGAGAATCCAGCTTTTCGCCTGAGAACTGGCATCTCTAAGTCCAGCTCTGGAACCAATCCTGATGATTTAGATGATGGCTTGTAGAAAATACTCTTTACTTATTATTTTCAAACATATTTTCTTATTTATTTGATAATTATGACATGCATATTTTTTCAAGCTTTTCAGTATTGAATCTGCAGCAGCCCTTTGCAGGCGCACCCCCCCCCCAATAAAGGACTCAGACACTAATGAAAGTGGATAACGGCATTGGGCCACATTTATTGATTCATGCCCTAGTCCGAATTATAAATTTTTATTGGTAAAACGACCAATCATAATTCTTAAGGCAAGCAGGCCGAAGTAACACTGGTAAGGTACCACCCAAAATTGCCAACGGCAATTGTTACAATGTATCTATTTGTATCAATTTGTTTGTTGACAACAAACAAATTGTTGACCGTAGTCAATATCTAACTAATGACCCCACCCTCTGACGCGTATCCGTGAAATCACGGGGTGATGCATGCTGTCTAGCTATAGCCATCACCCCGTCGCCTAGTTCGTCGTTGACCGGACAACGTTTAACCAACTTATGCCTGTCTAGTGTTGTCCAGTCAATTGCGAACCTGCCGGATACCTGTGGGTCATAAATGTTTACCTTACCAGTGCTACCCGCCCATGTGACCAAAGTCAACAGCAGCAACAGAAACCCCTATATCAAACCATAGCAACAGTGTGGGATGGGCAAAAAAGCCAGGACCCGAGAGCCAATGTGGGTCCCAGCCAAAAATTCCCACCCGGCCCCGAAGCGACCAAAATATCACACTGTTAACTAGGGAGGGGGTGGAGGGGAAAAAACTTCTCCGCTCCGTCGCTTCGTAAAATGGCAGCGCAGCTGCCTCGTGGCCACCCCTTTTATAAGGGAGCTGGCCATGCACCCTAGCTACCCGGATGCCTTCGTCCGGTGGGGGGGGCGCAAAGAGCGCGGCGGCCATTTTGGCGCCCGCTTGCATTGCAGGCGCAAACCCCCCCCCAATAAAGGACTCAGACACTAATGAAAGTGGATAACGGCATTGGGCCACATTTATTGATTCATGCCCTAGTCCGAATTATAAATTTTTATTGGTAAAACGACCAATCATAATTCTTAAGGCAAGCAGGCCGAAGTAACACTGGTAAGGTACCACCCAAAATTGCCAACGGCAATTGGTTACAATGTATCTATTTGTATCAATTTGTTTGTTGACAACAAACAAATTGTTGACCGTAGTCAATATCTAACTAATGACCCCACCCTCTGACGCGTATCCGTGAAATCACGGGGTGATGCATGCTGTCTAGCTATAGCCATCACCCCGTCGCCTAGTTCGTCGTTGACCGGACAACGTTTAACCAACTTATGCCTGTCTAGTGTTGTCCAGTCAATTGCGAACCTGCCGGATACCTGTGGGTCATAAATGTTTACCTTACCAGTGCTACCCGCCACACGGAGGGGCTTCAAAGAAGGCCTGACGCCCCCCCCCAGACCGTCAGCTCGGTCAACAGGCCTGCTCGCCAATCACCCAACAGGAGGTCCATACCCCCTCGCGACAGATGGACCCCATCCCCTACATACAGGTCATAATTTTGTAGACTAATAGCGGGGTGACGACTGACCCTCCCCCAAGCCCTGTCGACAAGGAACCGCGCCACTGCACTATTCACCATGCGTCTAGCGCGGTCAAGGGCCAGGAGGTCGAAACCTCCTCTGTACGCATGGCGCGGAACCATGTCCGACCAAACAAGGGTTGTGGCGGGCCAGACGTAATGCAGGTAGGCGAGGTCCTCGCAGATCGCATGCTTCAGCGATAAGCCGGTGACCTGGCCCAAATCATTGCCCCCTAGGTGTATGATGAGAATGTCAGGCGGGTCAGCATTCTGGCCTGAAAAAAGGAAAGGCAGCAGCTCCCGCCATAACATCCCGGGCTTACCATGCCACGTGAGACTTGCATATGCACCCAGTCCCAGTCGGGGTCCCCACTCTGTCGCCGCAGCGTAACGCGCTGCCCTGTGCACGTAGCTATGGCCCACCAGCCATACTGTCACCGGTGTAATATGACACCCAGGGTCTGTAAAGAAAAACGAGGAAAAGAAGGTAAGGTGACTAAATTGGTACTCACGGCGGAAGTGGGCGCACATAAAACTGAAAACATTGCGAACCCCACCTTCCCATGCTGCGTATGTCAGCCCCGCAGTACCCAAAAGCAGCTGCAGTGGAGGCCGCCCCTATTCGGAATGAATGGGTGCCATAATGGGTGCCCGGGAGGCCCACACTGGCCAGCGCTTTGCCTGTCACCTTCCAAAATTGAAATTTAGTAAGGGGAGACCCATCATGGTGACAGAAAAACGGGCCATGGTGCGTGCCACGCAGTGCAAGAAACTCCTGTAGGGCACCAACCGGACAGATGTCTGCCAAAGAACACCGTAGCAGTCTTACACTACTGCCTACGCCATGCTGATCCGTCTTAGAGGAGCGAATCCTCAACTGAGCCCAGTCTTTGGCAACATAGACATCCTCGAGTTCCAGTGCCCTATGACTTGCATCCGCCTTAGACAGCATCACAAGCTCGCTGATGCGGAGCGCTCCAAAAAATGCCACCGTTGTGGCTGCATGAAATAGGGCTGCCTCATATCTATCAAAACAGAGGCCAGGCCAGCCCCGGGCCAACTGGGTAAGAACCCCTGGGGAAATCGGGTGGCGGACGTCCGAGCAACACCCGCGCTCGCGCACCCACCCCTCCAAAACATGTCTCACACGGAAGTCAGTGGTGCTGTCCACATGACCTCCCACTTTGGCCATAAAAGCCAACGCTGACAGCTTAGATGCTATGGTGCGAGGTGCAAGGCCCTGGGCATGCAGGTAAACCATGAACCGCAGAACATGGGTTACCGGGATCGGCCAGGTTCCTGGCAGTTGAAATTGGGTACAGAATGCTCTGAAAGAATTAAATGCGTGGTGATACGCCTTACGCGTGCATGGCGCTAGTGACAGGCCAATCGCCCGGTTCACCTCTCCTTGCCAATGTTCCATATCTCGTCCGGGAGTGGCGAGGGAAATTCCTCCGCATCCGGGGCCAAGGCACGGAACCGGCAGATCTGCAGGCGGGACAAAGTGTCAGCAATATCATTATTAACCCCTGGGACATGCCTGGCCCTGAAAAGAACGTTGAGGCGCAGGCTGCGCAACACAAACTGGCGCACTAGGTCCATAACCCTGGGCGATTTAGAAGTCTGCGCATTGACAATGTGGACAACAGCCGCATTGTCACACCAGAAATGCACAAACGAGTTGGCCCACTCCTCACCCCATAGCATCAAAGCACCCAGGATAGGGAAAAATTCCAGATAAGTGAGATCACGCAGGCGACCCGTGCCTGCCCAGGCTGGTGGCCACCCACCATAGGCCCACTTCCCATTGAAGTACATCCCATAACCCAGGGATCCCGAGGCATCGGACTGAATCTGAAAATGAGGGGAAGCCAGGAGGTCAGACCTCCAAAATGAGACCCCATTGAACTCCCTCAGGAACTGTAGCCAGACCAGCATGTCTGCCCTGATACCCTGGGTAAGCCGAACCCTATGGTGGGGCCTGGATAATCCTGCCATGGCGTCGCACAAGCGCCGAGCGAACGCCCTGCCCGGTGCGACCACCCTGCAAGCGAAATTAAGGTGACCATGTAGCACCTGCAGTTCCCTCAGTGATGCCTTGCGCTTGGCCAGCAAGTCCGAGATAAGGGCCACTATTCTGGAAACCTTATCCCTCGGCAACCTAGACGCCTGCGCTACCGTGTCAATCTCCACCCCCAGGAAGACTAGCTGGGTAGATGGGCCCTCGGTCTTTTCGGGCGCTAAAGGGACACCGAGTTCCTCCATTAGCGTCTGAAATGTGTTGAGGAGACATGTACATGTGTCCCAGCCCCGTTCACCCCCGAATAAAAAGTCATCCAGGTAATGGGCTACAGACCGGGACCCTGACCTGCGGACGAAAGCCCACTCTAGGAAGGTACTGAAGCGCTCGAAGGCCGAGCATGATATGGAACAGCCAAAAGGCATGGCCTTATCAAAGTAATATTGACCCCGAAACTTGAAACCCAGCAACTCGAAGTCGCCCGGGTGCACCGGCAAGAGGCGAAAAGCCGACTTAATGTCGCACTTAGCCAGCAGCGCACCCAGGCCACATGAGCGCACCATGCGCAGCGCGTGGTCAAAAGATGTATACCTGACTGAGCAAAGGTCATCAGGGATAGCATCATTGACCGATCGACCGGCTGGGTAGGACAAGTGATGAATGAGGCGAAACTCGCCCGGTGACTTTTTAGGCACTAAGCCCAAGGGCGATACCTTAAGATTGGGAAAAGGGGGTGAAGGGAAAGGGCCAGCGACCCTGCCCGCAACGACCTCCTTATTAATGCTGGCAGCAGCCACCTCTTCCCTCCCCCTAAGGGATAAAAGATTGGGGGCATCCTGAGGGGACCTATCACCCATGAAAAGGATACGGAACCCCTGCCTAAAACCCTGAAGGAGATAATCCGCATCCTCTCCCTTCGGGTACAATATGAGCCAACGCTCCAACATGTCCACATTAATTGGGGAGGGAGCCTTTCGGTGAACTAGCTCCATCTGCAGCAGTCTTGCCAGCCCCCTGTCCGCCCCTCCCTCTGCCCCACGTCCCTCCAGGCCTGGGACAGGCAGAGGCCGCATGGGGGACACCACTCATGTCTGTATTTGCAATTCTTCCTATTGCAGGAACCATTGGACGAGAAAGTCCAGCACAGCAGGCGGGCTGGAAACCCCTGCCCCGCCACCTGGCGGGGAACCTGTGCTGGGGCCGCTCGCTGGACCGCATGTCCACAATGGTATCTCTCCCCGGGCGCAGGGCGCGTGGGCGTCATGTACAAAAGCCACAGCCTCTGGCATGGCTCATCCCACCTCATCTCGGGGTGCAGGGGAATCCGCATACGGAATTCCTCGTCATAAGCCAACCACGATGGGCCCGGAAAGTCAACCATCGCCCTATAGATGTTGTCCAAATACTGGACCATCGGAATTGCCAAATCCGGCCGGGCCCTAAGGTACACCGCCATGTACATGAGGTAGGCCGGCAACCAGTTGGCCCACGTACGTGGTGGCTTGCGACGACGTGCCTGCTCCTTATCCTTCTCATCTTGCCCCTCCCTCTCCTCCTTGGTGGGCTCTCTGTTGAGTAGTGAGAAGATATCCACGTACTCCCCCCGCCAGATCTTCTCCTTGGTGGTCTGTGCCAAATGGTCACCCAGTGGTAAGGAATACCCCGCCGTCGGCAAGGCCGACACAGGCACAGCAGGAACTGCGGGCATCTGAAAAGGGGCCTGTACTAACCCAGCCACCCCCAAAACATTCCCCACAGGGTAGGAAACACCCCCCACCACGGGGCCCTGAGTGGTAGTTGTTGTCGCCGGGTGGGGCGTCAGCGGCTGGACCGCCGCACCATCCGCGCGAGGCCAAGGCCATTGAAAAGCCCCCCCCCCAATGTGGCCACGTGTGTAGGTGCACTAGTTTGAACCGGATACTCACATGCTGCACCCCCATAGGCCGCCCCCACCGGGGGTTCCGGCCCACTAGGGGCGTCGGAGCTCACGACTGCCGTGCAGCTCGTCGATGGGGCCTGACCCGCACCGGTCTGTTGGTTGGGGAGCTGCAAGGCAGTGGCCGAGGTCGTGCCACGCGCCTCAAGCAGCTCGACCCGTCCCGTCGCCTGCCGCTGCCCAGCAGACGACGCGTCGAAATGAACCCCAAAGGGAGCCCCAGAGTGGCTAGCCCGGGCCAGGGATGCCTCGAGGGCCGCAACGCGGGCCAGTAAGGCTTCCACGCTGACATGGGGCAAAGGGCCAGCCGGCCCGCCTACTACAGGCATGGGTACAGGTCCCTGTACCCCGGGGCCCAAATAGGGCCACGACCCCACACCCGGGCCCGGTAGGGCCGATGTAGCAACCTGCCAGGGAAGGGGACCAGACCACCCCCCAAGGCTGGAAGGCCCCGGAGCGAGCTGCGCCCCTATGGAGGAAGGCCCAGCGGAATGGGCAACACCAGGAGCGGTGTCCACCGCTTGCGGGCCGAGGGCCGCAGCCCCTACTGGACCCATGCGTGGGCCCCCATTATCCGGCCAAGGGGGAATAGACCCCATTCCACCGGTCCCGGTGGGTGCAGGCAAAGGCGGCTGCTGGGGAGGCGCAGCCGCGGTCCTCCGACCCGGATTGCGCCTCCGAACCGCACGAGCCACGCTCGCAGCCGCCTTCTTCTTCGAGGGCATCTCAGCCAATCGATGGGAAGCCGAAAACGAGAAAATTCAGCAGCCAAAAGGCTTCCCGGTAAAGGTAAAAGCGACGGAGGTAAGATGAAAAAACTTCTCCGCTCCGTCGCTTCGTAAAATGGCAGCGCAGCTGTCTCGTGGCCACCCCTTTTATAAGGGAGCTGGCCACGCCCCCTAGCTACCCGGATGCCTTCGTCCGGTGGGGGGGGCGCAAAGAGCGCGGCGGCCATTTTGGCGCCGCGCTTGCATTTGCTGTATTTACCCTAGAACATAATTAGTACATTCCACCAACTACGTTCAAGGCCCAAATGTATCCAAGGGCAAAATTAGTCATTAAATTCTTGTCATTGTTAGTCATTTGCAAATGCAGCTGTTGTGTGACCCTGAAAATGAGTGGTTTTCTTTTCAGGTTAGGGTTATGTTGTTCTAATCCAAATATATGTTTAATGTCATTATTAACAATATAGACTTCCTAAGATGCTATAGCACATGGGTAGGCAACCTATGGCCCATGGACCACATCTGGCCCACAGTGCCAATTCATTTGGATCACTGTGGAACAGTGGTGGAAGCAGCTGTAAACACATTTATGACTGCCATAAATGCAGATGCAGCTGTTATAAACGCATTTACAACAGTTGTGGCTGAGTTTTAGGGCAGTGTTTACTGCAGGGGACCACCAGTCTGGCCCCATCACCTATCTGAGGGAGTGTGACCCAGCCCCTGACCTAAAAAGGTTGGCAGCTCCTAATATGGCACCATAAGATTGAAAGACTGTTAGTAGTCCAAGAAGCTCTAACAAATTGCATTACATTCTTCATAATTCACATATTTGTGATACACATTTAGGGAGGTCCACAAGACTCCTGCCCTGATACTTTTTTTTAAAGTTGTCACATCTGTAACCATCTATGTTTTTGGTCCCACTGACCCTCCCTTTTAAAAATCCCTTCATTCATTGATGGTATGGAAACATACATTTGTCTTCAATGGCCCTTCATGTATCTGACAAAGTAGAAAGAGTCTGTGAAAGCATGGGCCACGCAGAAATTACTGCTGTGGGATTTGATGCTGTTTTTACACCTCTGGGGTTGGTTATGTAAACATGCAGTGTGAAGGTAGTCTCACCCCAAAGTCTAGGGTCTTATATGCCAGCAAATACAGTAATTCTTTCCTCAGCTGCTATAATTGTAGCCAAGGCTTGGCCGGTGCGGGCTGATAAGGAAAGCACATAGACACTTCTAGCACAGCTGCTGACTACCTTCCTTAAGGCCCTCTTTCTCAAACCTGGGCCCCCAGATGATCTTGGACTTCAGTTCCCAGGAGCACTGATCAACAGGTGTACTAACTTGGGCTTCTGAGAATTGAAATCGAAGAAACCCTGGAGGCCCAAGGTTGAGAATCACTTGTCTACAGGATTTTCTTCACACACATTTAATTGTATTTAGTATTTTTAAAATATAGCCAGAGTAATATTTTTGCTTTAGTATAGGAAAACATACAGGCAAACCTATATATGTCACTGAAGATTCAGAAATATCCCTGTAGTGCTGGGTATGATTTCTAGGGAAGACTCTTTAATTCCCATGTACTGTAGTTTTATGATGACAGATCCTCAGAGTAGGTATACAAGTGATAGTGAGAAATTTGGTAAATTTCCATTTAGGACCTATTAAGGCAGTGTATCCCAGAGGACAAATTGAATCTAGTGGCACTATTTTATCATTATCACCACCGTTTATATAGTGCCATCCTCATACATGGCTATGTATGAGAAGTCATTATGATTTAAGACATAAACAGGAAAAATATGGTTTTTTAAAAAGAATTATGAGATGAAAGGGAGGATACAGAGTACTTGAGAAGAGACAGAACGGAATTAAGTGGGCAATTAAGGAGATGGGAAGGGTGCAGCTCCTCTGCTGAAGCAGAAATAAATGTTGACAGAATTGAATATGGAACATATTATACTGGTATAGGAAAAGGAACGGAAGCGGCATGATCTGAAGAATTGGTAGATCTTGCTATCAAAAAGACACCAAAATCCTAAATTGAAATAGAAGACAAGAGATTTAGCAAACTTCAAAATTAAGTTGAAAGTGGCAAACACACTGAGTTAATGTGAATTAATTAAATATCATACTGCTGTTTAGTTAAAGGAAGAAGATAAAAAAGAAATTTACAATGAGCACAATCAGCCCTCTCCTTCATCCTTCTCCATGAATGTTCAGCCACGCAAACACAGGAAAGAGGATAATGATTAAGAGAAATAAAACAGGAATTAAGGCAAACAGAATAAGCAGAGTGCATAGAAAGCAGTACAAAGTGATCAAAAATGCATGAGAAAATGAAATGGAATAAAGAGATATCAACATCCACCCAGGATAGTATCTGTTTAAAATCCTCTACATTAGGAGTATGCAACAGCTTCTTAATCCCAAATCTGTAACCCTAATTTTAAAAATCCCCTCATGGATTGTTGCCTTGCCATGGTGAGGGGGCTTTCATGGTTCGATGAGGCTATGGGCTATGCCATGTAGGGCCACCCAAGATGGAGAGGCCATAGTGGAGAACTCAGACTAAACACAATCCACTGGTGAAGGAACTGGCAACCCACAAATACCATTGCCAAGAAAACCCCATGTACAGTATCAAAAAGCTAAAAAATATGACACTGGAAGATGAGCCCCTCAGATTGGAAGGTGTCCAATATGCTACTGGGGAAGAGCAGAGGACAAATACAAGAAGCCCCAGAAAGAGTGAAGCAGCAGGGCCAAAGCCAAAAGGACGCTCAGCTGTGGATGGATCTGACGGTGAAAGGAAAGTCTGGTGCTGTAAGGAACAATATTGAATAGGAAACTGGAATGCAAGATCTATGAATCAAGGCAAGCTGGTCATGGTCAAAAATGAGATGGCAAGACTGAGCATTGATATCTTGGGAATCAGTGAACTAAAGTGGACAGGGATGGGCAAATTTAACTCAAGGAACCATTATATCTACTACTGTGGGCAACAATCCCTTAGAAGAAATGGAGTGGCCCTTATAGTCAATAAAAGAGTGAGAAAAGCAGTAATGTGATACAATCTTTAAAATGACAGAACGATCTCAGTCCGAATTCAAGGCAAACCATTCAACATCACAGTAATCCAAATCTATACCCCAACCACTGATGCAGAAGAGGTTGTAGTCAACCAGTTCTATGAAGACCCACAACACCATCTAGAACTGATGCCAAAAATGATGTCCTTATCATCGTAGGGTACCGGAATGCCAAAGTAGGAAGTAAAAAAAGGTAACTGGAATAACAGGCAAGCTTGGCTTTGGAGTACAAAGTGAAGCAGGGCAAAGGCTAATAGAGTTTTTCCAAGAGAATGCACTGGTCATAGCAAACACCCTCTTCCAACAACCTAAGAGGTGACTCTACACATGGACATCACCAGTGATGCACTGAAGCAGGTTCTGTCCTGTTCGGAAGAACCAGTAGCAGAAATTCCCCCAGGACATGCCCACCTGGCTGGCCACACCCACCTCCATACCCAATTGTGTTGGCCATGCCCACAGATTTGGCCCCACCCACAGAGGTGGTAGTAAAAAAATTGGAGTGTATCACTGGACATCACCAGATGGCCAACACCGAAATCAGATTGATTACAAACTCTGCAGCCAAAGATGGAGAAGCTCTATACAGTCAGCCAAGACGAGACCTGGGGCGGACTGTGGCTCAGATCATGAGCTACTGATTGCCAAATTCAGGCAAATAGATTTAAGAGATTATTTATTTATTTATTTATTTATTTATTTATTTATTTATTTATTTATTTACTGGATTTGTAGGCTGCCATCCTCGCCTCGGTGACCCAAGGTAGCTCACATCAATCAAAACTATCTTGTATATAAAAAACTCTGCTATTCCCCATTAGACTTGGCAGACAAAGCGCCTGAAGAATTATGGACTGAGGTTCATAACATCATAGAGGAGCAGCAATTAGAACCATCCCAAAGAAAAAGAAATGCAAGAAAGCAAAGTGGTTGTCTGAGGCTCTTTAAATAGCTGAAGAAAGAAGGGGGGTGAAAAGCAAAGGTGAAAGAGAAAGATTTACTCAACTGAATGCAGAATTCCAGAGAACAGCAAGGAAAAGTAAGGAGGTTTTCTTAAACAAACAGTGCAAAGCAATAGAGGAAAACAACAGAAGGGGAAGGACTAGAGATCAAGAAAATTGGGGAAATCAAGGGAACCTATCAAGCAAAATGGCCATGATAAAGGACAAAAATGGTAAGGACCTAACAGATGCAGAAAAGATTAGGAAAAGATGGCAAAAATACACAGAGGAACTCTACAAAAAGGACGTAAATAGGGACAACCACAATGGTGAGATCATTGACCTCAAACCAGACAACCTGGAGTGTGAAGTCAAGTGGGACCTAGAAAGTATTACGAACAACAAAGCTAGTGAAGATGATGGTATTCCAGTTGAACTATTTAAGATGCAATTAAAATATTGCACTCAATATGTCAGCAGATTTGGAAAACACAGCAGTGGCCACAGGATTGGAAAAGGTCAGTCTATGTCTTAATTCCAAAGAAGGGCAATGCCAAAGACTGTTTAAATTATCATATAAATGTACTTATCTAACACGCTAGCAAGATCATGCTCAAGATCTTACAAGCTAGGCTTCAGCAGTATGTGGATCGAGAACTTCCAGAAGTACAAGATAGATTCCGAAAAGGCAGGGGAACTAGAGACAAATTGCCAGGAGTTGCTGGATCATGGAGAAACAAAGGGAGTACCAGAAATGCATCTACTTCTGTTTCATTGAATACGCCAAAGCGTTTGAATGTGGGGATCACAATAAACTGTGGCAAGTCCTTAAAGTGATGAGAGTACCAGACCACCTCATTTGTGTTCTAAGAAATCTGTATGTGAGTCAAGAAGTGACTGTTGGGACAGGATACAGAACAACTGATTGGTTTAGATTAGGAAAGGGAGTACGCCAAGGCTGTATATCATGAGTACCATATTTTCCGGCGTATAAGACAACTGGGCGTATAAGACGCCCCCCAACTTTTCCAGTTAAAATATAGAGTTTGGAATATACTTGTCACCTGCAGTTAAGTACCTGTCCTATAAGACGACCCCTGACTTTGGGACAGATTTTTCGGGGTTAAAAAGTAGTTTTATACGCCAGAAAATACAGTAATTTACATCATGTGTAATGCAGGGCTGGATGAAGCACAAACTAGAATTAAGATTGCTTGGAGAAACACCAACAACCTGAGATATGCAGATGATACTACCCTAATGGCAGAAAGGGAAGAATACCTAAATTGCCTCTTGATGAGGGTGAAAGAGGAGAGTGCAAAAGCTGGCCTAAAACTCAACATAAAAAACCCAAGATCATAGCAACAGGCCCCATCACTCCCTGGCAAATAGAAGGGGAAGAAATGGACGTAGTCAGTGATGCACTGCAGCAGGTTCTGTCAGGTTCTGCAGAACCGGTAGCGGAAATTCCCCCAGGCCACACCCACTACGCTCCATTATATAGCCTATAATGCAGGATGTTTGGCCATGCCCACAGATTTGGCCCCGCCCACGGATTTGGCCAGCCCACAGAGTAGGTAGTAAAAAAAATGCAGTGCATCACTGGAAGTAGTGACATACTGTACTTTACCTTCTTGGGATCTAAGATCACTGCAGGCAGTGACTGCAGCCATGAAATTTTAAAAAATGCTTACTTCTTGGGAGGCAAACTATAACAAACCTAGGCAGCATAATAAAAATTAGAGAAATCACCCTGCCAACAAAAGTCTGCATATTTAAAGCAATGGTCTTCCCAGTAGTAATGTACAGTATGGTTGTGACAGCTGGACCATAAGGAAGGCTGAGCGCAGAAGAATAGATGCCTTCGAACTGTGGTGCTGGAGGAGACTCCTGGGCTGCAAGGAGATCAAATCAGTCAATTCTGAAGGAAATCAACCCTGACTGCTCCTTGGAAGGACAAATACTGAAGATGAAGTTCTAATACTGTACTTTAGCCACCAAATGAGAAGAGAGGACTCACTGGAGAAGGCCCTGATGCTGGGAAAGATTGAAGGCAAAAGGAGAAGTGGGCAGCAGAAAGTGAAATGGCTAGATGACATTGTTGACGCAGTGGGTATAGATCTGGTAGGGCTACGAAGGACGGCAGATGACAGAGGAGCCTGGCGTGTGGTGGTCCATGGGGTCGCAAAGGGTCAGACACGACTGTGTGACTGAACAAAAACAATTAAAATAATAAAGAATAGGGCCAACACCCTCCCAGACTGAGGCTATCTGATCCGTTCTGTTCCCAGATTCATAAGATTATATGTACATTTCCAGTTCTCCACTTCAAAAAACAAAATCCCACAAATGAGGAAACCATACAACTATGATTTGGAAGGGCATCATAGCACTCTGACTGTGTGCCCTGTCGATCCTAAATGCATACAACATGTCTTTCCACAATCACATTGTTGCTGTATAATGGTAGGTGAAGAGCAATCTTTGCTATGACGTGTGTTTACTTTGGTGTAACACAAATGAGAGACCAACAAAAAAAAGAGTAGTAGAAATGGCAATGTCTTGTGTGATGGGCCAACTTTCAGTAAAAGCCATGAAGGGGAAAGACGAGAGAGAACATGAACAATAACTGGTTTAACAATAACAGAGCAGCAGTTCCAGACAGACCAAGAGGGGGAAAGGCGATGGTTAGAAATTAGGTTTGAAGAAAAAGAGTGAAAAGGAACCAGAACAGTACAAGCTTCATGAGCAAAATAGGGGGGGGGGGGTGATTGGTCAGAAGTAAAGTAAGCCAGAAATTTAACTGAGGGTGTTGTTGCATGCTTAGAAAGTAACACATTTATACTGTACTGTAGTTAATACTGGTGAAATCTATTAAATCTACTCAATTACATGTCACAAGTGACCATTTTGCCCTGCCTGCATGATGGGGTGGCCATTTTGTCCCAGCAGCTTCAAAGGGGTGGCCATTTTGTTTCTCAACTGCCCTTGGAGGGATAGGGAGCCACATGAAATGGCACCATAACAGATTTGGCCCACAGGCCTTAGATTGGGAACCCCTGCTCTATGCCTTTACTCAAGTCTCATATTCAGAAACAGCCGCTGTCACATGACAGCCACCTGAGGCTAGTGGGAATGCCCTCCCAGGTGAACCCAGGTGTCAATTATGTTGGTGCAAAATTAGCACATTCCCTTGAAGGCCATTGGAGACAGAAACGGAGAGCAAAGAAATTCACACACAATTAAAATGGCCATGGAACTATTGAGAGGAAAGATACCCCTCTCCCATCCTCAGCTCCATTTCCCTCAGCCATGTCCAATTGGGGAAGGGAAGGGAAGCAAACCCACTGGCAAACGCCTTGTTCATGGGGAAAAAGGATTCACCATTGTGGTGGTGATGGAGGGAAGGAGGAGGAGGTGGAAAGAAGGGAGAGTTAAAAGATTTTAGTCATGGATGGAAACAGTGATCCTTCTAACAATGGGACCAAGAATGAATGAAAAGCAAAACATAAGATAACCAAGAAAGTCTAACTGCCAACAAGCATCTTGTGAAAAAGAGGAAGCCTAAGCCAAACTGGCCACATCAAAAATGTGCATCAAGGAAAGAGTGAGAAAATATAATCCCAAAAGGAAGAAGCCAGGGCTAAAAGACAAAAGTCTCTGCTGTGTACTGTTTGCTTGGACGTGCGAGGAAAGCATCACCCTTAAGATACCTAAAATAAAATACAAAGAGCAATCAGACAATGTTTGTTCATTTTTTGGCCCATTTAGCCCAGTTTTTCACCTAATATTAGTGAATTATTGATCACAATTTTAGTGTTTGGGAATCAAGACAATGGGGGTGGCTGTTCAATGGCCTTGGCCTCGCTCGGGTGGCCCGGCGGCCCAATGGCCCCCGGCCCACCCAGCGACTTTGCCCGTGACACAGGGCCTGGGTCGGGGTGGTGCCCCCAATGTGCTGGGAAATGTGTTGGGGATACCCGGGCTGGCTCAGGCTCATTTTCCTTTGCCCGTAGTTCCCTCAGTGCTGGTGTCGGCTTTGCCAACAGCAGGGTATTCCTTGCCCTTGGGGGACCATTTGGCCCAGTCTACCAAGGAAAAGATTTGGAGGGGCGAGTATGTAGATATCTTCTCCCTTCTAAATAGGGAGCCGACCAAGGAAGAGAGGGAAGGGCTGGACGAGAAGGATAAGGAGCAGGCACGTCGTCGTAAGCCGCCACGCACGTGGGCAAATTGGTTGCCAGCGTACCTGATTTACATGGCCGTTTACCTCAGGGCTAGGCCGGATTTGGCTATCCCTATGGTCCAGTATCTGGACAATATTTACCAGGCTATGGTTGACTTCCCGGGTCCGTCATGGCTGGCTTACGACGAAGAATTCCGCATGAGGATTCCACTGCACCCAGAGATGAGGTGGGATGAGCCCTGCCAGAAGCTGTGGCTTCTGTATATGACCCCCACGCGCCCGGCGCCTGGGGAGAGATACCATTGTGGACATGCAGTCCAACGAGCGGCCCCGGTACAGGTACCCCGCCAAGTGGCGGGGCAGGGGGTTCCAGCCCACCTGCTGTGCTGGACCTTCTCGTCCAATGGTTCTTGCAACAGGAAAAATTGCAAGTACAAGCATGAGTGCCCCTCTTGTTCTGGCCCCCATGCTGCCTCCGCCTGTCCCAGGCCGGGAGGATACAGGGGCAGGGGTAGGGGCGGACAAGGGGCAGGTAAGACTGCCATGGAGGGAGCAGGTTCACCAAAAGGCCCCCTCCCCAATTAATGTCGACATGCTGGAGCGTTGGCTCGCATTGTACCCGAGGAGAGCAGACGCTGTGTACCTCCTTCAGGGTTTTCAACTGGGTTTTCGTATTCCTTTCACGGGGGATAGGTCACCGCAGGATGCACCTAACCTTTTGTCACTTAGGGGAAGGGAGGAGGTGGCTGCCGCCAGCATTAATAAGGAGATTGCTGCGGGCAGGGTCGCTGGCCCTTTCCCCGCACCCCCGTTCCACAACCTTAAAGTGTCTCCGCTAGGGCTAGTGCCCAAGAAGTCCCTGGGCGAGTTCCGCCTGATTCACCATTTGTCCTACCCAGCCGGCCACTCGGTCAATGATGCTATCCCTAATGACCTTTGTTCTGTCAGGTATACATCCTTTGACCAGGCATTGCGCATGGTGCGCTCATGTGGCCCGGGTGCACTGTTGGCTAAGTGTGACATTAAGTCGGCGTTTCGCCTCTTGCCCGTGCACCCGGGTGACTTCGAGTTGCTGGGTTTCAAATTCCGGGGTGAATATTACTTTGACAAAGCCATGCCATTCGGCTGTTCCATATCCTGCTCGGCTTTCGAGCGTTTCAGTACCTTCCTGCAGTGGGCATTTGTCCGTAGGTCAGGGTCTCGGTCTGTAGCCCATTACCTGGATGACTTTTTATTCGGGGGTGAACGGGGCTGGGACACGTGCACACGTCTCCTCAACACATTTCAGACGCTAATGGAGGAACTCGGTGTCCCTTTAGCGCCCGAAAAGACCGAACACCCGTCTAATAAGTTACTATTCCTGGGGGTGGAAATTGACACGGTAGCGCAGGCGTCTAGGTTGCCCGCAGACAAGGTGTCAAGGATAGTGGCCCTTATATCGGACTTGCTGGCTAAGCGCAAGGCATCCCTTCGGGAACTGCAGGTGCTACATGGACATCTCAATTTCGCTTGCAGGGTGGTCGCACCTGGCAGGGCATTGCTCGGCGCTTGTGCGACGCCATGGCAGGCTTATCCAGGCCCCATCATAGGGCGAGATTGACACGAGGCATCAGGGCAGATCTGCACGTATGGCTCCAGTTCCTGAGGGAGTTCAATGGGGTCTTATTTTGGAGGTCTGACCTCCTGGCTTCGCCCCAATTTCAAATTCAGTCTGATGCCTCGGGATCCCTTGGTTATGGGATGTACTTCAATGGGAAGTGGGCATATGGTGGATGGCCACCAGCCTGGTCAGGCACGGGTCGCCTGAGGGATCTCACGTATTTGGAATTTTTTCCCATACTGGGGGCCTTGATGCTATGGGGTGAGGAGTGGGCCAACTCTGTGGTGCATTTCTGGTGTGACAATGCGGCTGTTGTCCACATTGTCAACTCACAGACCTCTAAATCTCCCAGGGTCATGGATCTTGTGCGCCAGTTTGTATTGCGCAGCCTGCGCCTCAATGTACTGTTCAGAGCCAGGCATGTCCCGGGGGTGAATAATGATATTGCTGACGCTTTGTCCTGCCTGCAGATCTCCCGGTTCCATGCCTTGGCTCCGGATGCGGAGGAATTTCCCTCGCCACTACCGCAGGAGATATGGACCATTGGCAAGGAGAGGTGAACCGGGAGATAGGCATGTCACTGGCCCCACGCACGCGTAAGGCGTATCACCACGCGTTGGTTTCATTTCGGACCTTTTGTTCCCAATCTCGCCTGCCAGATACCTGGCCGATCCCAGTGGCCCACATCCTCCGTTTCATGGTTTACCTGCACGCCCAGGGCCTGGCACCCCGCACCATAGCATCTAGGCTATCAGCGCTGGCTTTTATGGCCAAGGTGGGAGGTCACGCGGACAGTACCGCTGATTTCCGTGTGAGACATGTTTTGGAGGGGTGGGTGCGGGAACGTGGGCGTTGCCTGGACGACCGTCACCCAATTTCCCCTGGGGTACTTACCCAACTGGCACGAGGCTGGCATGACCCATGTTTCGATAGGTATGAGGCAGCCCTGTTTCGTGCGGCTACAACGGTGGCCTTTTTTGGAGCGCTCCGCATCAGCGAGCTTGTGATGCTGTCTAAGGCGGATGCAAGTCGTAGGGCACTGGAACTCGAAGATGTCTATGTTGCAATGATTGGGCTCAGTTGAGGATACGCTCCTCTAAAACAGATCAGCACGGCGTAGGCAGTTGAGTAATACTGCTACGATGTTCCTTGGAAGACATCTGTCCGGTTGGTGCCCTACAGGAGTTTCTTGCACTGTGTGGCACGCACCATGCCCCGTTTTTCTGTCACCAGGGTGGGTCTTCCCTCACTCAGCCATTCCTGCAGGATGGGGGCGGTTTCTACTGCAGCTACTTTTGGGTACTCTGGAGCTGAAATACGCCGCATGGGAAGGTGGGGATCACATTGTTTTCAGTTTTGTGTTCACCCTCTTCAACCGTGAGTGCCAGTTTAGTCACTGCAATGTTTCTCAACCCCCCTTTTTTCCTTGACAGACCCTGGGTGTCGTTTTACACCGGTGACAGTAGGGCTGGTGGGCCGTTGCCACGTGCACAGGGCAGCGCGTTACGCTGCACAGGGCAGCGCGTTACGCTGCACAGGGCAGCGCGTTACGCTGCGGCGACAGAGTGGGACCCCGACTGGGACTGGGTGCATCCGCACATCTCAGGTGGTGTGGTAAGCGCGGCATGTTATGGCGGGAACTGTTGCCATTCCTTTTCTACATCAGGGATGCTGACTCGCCTGATGTCCTGGTTATTCACCTTGGGGGCAATGGTTTCGGACAGGTCACTGGCCTATCGCGGAAGCTTGCGATTTGCAGTCACCTGGCCTACTCACATTATGTGTGGCCTGCCACACCCCTCATTTGGTCGGACATGATACCGCAGTACGCTTACAGGGGAGCGTTTGGCCTCCAGGCGCTTGACCGGGCTCGTCGCTCCAGGGCTATTGCCCGGTTCCTTTTTGATATGGGTTGGGGACGCGTCATTCGCCTCCCCATCATCAGTCTGCAAAATTATGAGCTTTATTCAGGGGAGGGGGCCCATCTGTCGCGAGGAGGTATGGACCTCCTGCTGAGTGATTGGCGAGCAGGCCTGTCGACCGAGCTGACGGTCTTGGGGGGGGGGGGCGTCGAGCCTTTATTGAAGCCTCTCCGGGTGGCGGGTAGCACTGGTAAGGTAAACATTTATGACCCACAGGTATCCGGCAGGTTCGCAATTGACTGGACAACACTAGATAGGCATAAGTTGTTAAACGTTGTCCGGTCAACGACGAACCAGGCGAGGGGGTGATGGTTACCACTAGACAGCTGGAATCACCCCCTGATTTTACGGATACACGTCAGAGGGTGGGGTCATTAGTTAGATATTGACTACGGTCAACAATTTGTTTGTTGTCAACAAACAAATTGATACAAATAGATACACTGTAACAATTGCCGTTGGCAATTTTGGGTGGTACCTTACCAGTTTTACTTCGGCCTGCTTGCCTTAAGAATTATGATTGGTCGTTTTACCAATAGAAATTTATAATTCGGACTAGGGCTTGAATCAATAAATGTGGCCCAATGCCATTATCCACTTTCATTTGTGTCTGAGTCCATCATTGGGGGGGTGCGCCTGCAATTTTAGATATCAACTATTTCAGCTACTACGACTGCAGACACTTACAACATGCTCTTCCATGTTCCAGCTTCTCCATTTTCCAGCCAGAGTTCAAATTCAAGCTTAAATACAATTACCGCCACTGTTCTTACATTCCATCTAAAGATGAAATTCCAGCTTGAGATAAAGCTCAAAGTAGGACAGGAAACATGATGATTTTGTTTCTGTTTATGGTGATAGTTACTGGAAGCCTCATCACCATGGCAGCTAAGCTGTTAGGTGTTGTTCCCCAGTGCTGTTTAATATAGATGTTAATGTGTACACTTCGGACGTAAGTGTGCTGATTTTCCATCTCCCAGAACCCACCAAGGGCTGCACCACTTCCAAATAAGCAAAAATCATGAAAGATGAATGTGGCATGAAGCCCATTTCTGGTTTAAATTTTGTGAGACTAGTACTTGGAGTCATTGGAAGGCTGCACTCTACTTTATTCTATCCGTCAAGCTGCAAGGCCACCTTGCAGGAATGAAAAGTAACTTCTATTTTTATAATATGTTTTTATGTATATATTTGTTTACTGGCTGGATAGCTCAGTGATTTAGGCAGCTGACTGCAGAGACAAAAGTCAGGAGTTCTATTCTCTTCTGTACAAACCAGAAGAGCCAAGTCCTATGTGGCCTTGGGCAAGCTGCACATTTCCAGGATGCCCCAAAAGAAGGGAATGGTAAACCAACTTTGTTTATTCTCTCCTTAGAAAACTCTGGAAAGAGAACTATCTATCTATCTATCTATCTATCTATCTATCCATCCATCCATCCATCTACCCATCTATCCATCTATCTATCGGCAGAATTGCTTGGAGGAGTATCCAAAAAATGTCCAGGGTATACCTTTTGCTCCTGCCCATGTTCTTTATGAAGCCACTGGCAGCAAGTATTAATGGCTCTGAATCGTATCCTCATATGTAGATGAACCCGGCTCTATTTCTGGGCACTCTGAACCAGTGCCTGGACACAAGATGGGTTAGATAAGGATCCACAACTGACAGGTTTTGTTAAATCCAGGCAATAGGAATGAGCAGTTTGAAGTTAACTGAAGAACTTGCCTACCCTGAATAGGCTTGCAATCCTTTAGAAGACACAGATTTTACGACCAACTTGGCTTACCATTCACACCACATCCATGGAGATAGCTTGGCCCCTGTAGCCTATGCATTTGTAAATAACTATAATGTGTTTCTGAGGCTATCCTTGTGCTTGATCAGGAAGCTACAGCTACCCTACAATACGGCAAATACGTTGAAGAAAAAGGAGCCATGCCATATACATATTGCCCCACACTGCTAGCCTAGCAGGAACCAGATCTATTTCAATATTTTGATATTGGTGTATAAGAAATAATTTGGAACCAAAAGGCCCATTGGATCACCTTCCATGAAATAATTTGTGTGGTTGCTAAAATCATCAAAGGAAGGCTTGCCACTTATGCCATGATCTCTTGGTTATGTGGCAGCAGTCCAGAAGTGGGTATCCTCCATGGTAGTACCTCTCTTGAAGAAAGACTTCCTCCCTAATATTTAGAAGATGTAAACCATGGCATGTGTTAAGTGCCCATTAAAAATCCATCTTTTTACCCAGATGAGGTTATTGGTCAATCATCATGAAATTATAATCATGAAACTTTGATTCCAAATGGTTTTAATATTTCCCCAATCCCAAGATATATCGGCCAAAATTCAAATGTAAATCACAATTTAGAGTAGGATCGTTGAATCAGTGAGGACAAGGTGAATCCACATCTAAGCCTAGTCTAGTTGTAAATTAGTACTGATTTTCACAGGTAAAGAATACACATGTAGTTTTCTAATGTTACAATGTATCTTTCCCTTCCCTTCCCTGACCAAACCTCTCTTATTTTACAGTTTTAATCCAGTTAAGATTAAGATTAAATACAATTACCACCACTGTTCTCACATTCCAACTAAAAATGAAATTCCATCTTGAAATAAAGCTCAAAGTAGGACGGGAAACATGGCTCCTTTTTCTTCAACCTGTTTGTCGGCCCTAAAAGCCGCTCCCCGCCACTGTAACTGCCACTGCCGGTGGTCTTGGTGGACTTATCAGACACTTGCTACACTGCTGTCTGCCCCCCCCTCTTGTTCCTGGGGGGTTGGAGGAGTGTGGAGGGAATGAATGGGTTGGTTTTAAGGGGGTGGGGGAGAGTGGGAGGGAACGATTGCCTTGGCAGCTGGGTAAGGGGGGGCAGCATTCTGTCTGCGGTATCTGAGGAGGTTCCGGGGGCCAATATAAGGGTTGTGATGGGCATGGGGTAATATAGCCGGTACCGTGGGGCAGGCCACTCTCAGGGAACAAGGGACCAATCGCTAGTATCCATCCCTCGTTCCAGCCCCCAGGTTAAATCTCTGGGCCCTGAGCAGTCGATCCAGGGTGGCTCTGCCCTTAGGCTAGTGCTGATGAATGCCAGGTCAGTTTGTAATAAGGCTCCCCTGATACAGAATGCCATTCTGGGGGGGGGGGTGACCTGGCATGCATCTCTGAGACCTGGCTGAGACCGGAGGATGGGGTTCCTCTGTCGGAATTGTGTCTGGCCAGGTCCGGTATCTGGTACCAGCCTAGGGAAGAGAGTAAGGGCAGTGGCATGGCCATTATAGCCAGGGAGTCACTGGGAGCCGCCAGGGCCACCGCTCCACAAATTCTGGGTTGTGACACTCTGCTCCTGTGGTTGGACCCTAAGGGTCAGTTGGGAGTCTTACTCCTGTACCTGCCCCCTTGCAGGGTAAGGGACTCCCTACCTGAGCTCCTTGAGGCCGTCTCGGTATTGGCATTGGAGTTCCCTAGGCTGATGGTTCTGGGGGACTTCAATTTGCCATCACTGGGGACTGGCTCCGAGGCTGCACAGGAGTTCATGGCTTCCATGGCAGCCATGGGCCTGACTCAATTAATTCGGGGTCCAATCAGGGGCAGCGGTCATACACCGGATTTAATTTTCCTGTCGGAGCGGTGGTAGAGTGATCTGGGTTTACAGAATTTAGATATAACACCTGTGCCATGGTCAGATCACTATTTGGTGACTCTGGACTTCCTGGGGGCGATGCTTCACTGTAGGGAGGCAGGGCCTATTAAATTGGCCCACCCCTGGCGACTAATGGATCCTATTGGATTCCAAAGGGAGCTGGGGGAATCTTCCTCTGGATCGATGACACGATTCATCCAAGGCGCTTGTTGACCTCTGGTGTAGGGTGACAGTGGCAGCCTTGGATGAAATCATGCCACTGCGGCCTCTCCGAGCCCGTGGGGCACGACCATCTCCATGGTTCACAGAAGAACTGTGTGAGCTCAAATGGGCAAAGAGACACCTTGAACGCTGCTGGGTGAAGACCCAGAGCGATTCTGATTGGACACTAGCTAGAGCCGCTATTAGGGCCTACCTAGTGGTGATGGGGGTGGTGAGGCAGCAATACTTATTGCCTCCGCTGATAATCGCCCAGCCATCCTGTTCCGGGTGACCAGGTTCCTCCTTGGTGGGGGGGGCAGTGCCCAGTTGGCAGGAGTTGGCTGAGGACTTTGCTGACCATCTGGTGTAGAAAATCGATTGGATTCACTCGTGGTTTAATCCTGGCATGGATGGGGAGGGTCTGGAGGAAACTGGAGCACAGTCTTGCCATGTCATTTGGGATCGGTTTGATCCAGTTGGCCCTGATGAAGTGTACAGACTCCTTGCAGCTGTTCATGCCACTGCCTGTCCATTGGACCCTTGTCCCTCTTGGTTGGTGAAGGCCTCCAAGACGGTGACAGCTGGCTGGGTCGAGGTGATAATTAATGCATCTTTGCGGGAGGGGGTGTTTCCTGCACCATTAAAAATGCCTTGGTGTGCCCCCTCCTGAAAAAACCATCCCTAGACCCCGCCGTTCTGTCCAATTACAGGCCCGTTTCCAACCTCCCCTTTATGGGGAAGGTACTGGAGCAGGCAGTGGTGCATCAGCTTCAGGGGGTACTGGATGAAGCAGATTATCTAGACCCCTTTCAGTCTGGTTTCAGGCCCAGATATGGTACTGAGACAGCATTGGTCGCGCTAATGGATGATCTCTGACGGGAGCGAGATGGAGGTCGTCTGTCCGTTCTTGCTCCCCTTGATCTCTCTGCAGCTTTCGATACCGTCAACCATGGTATCCTTCTGGAATGGCTCCGAGGATTGGGGATCCAGGGATTGTGGTCCTGGTTTTCCTCATTTCTGAAGGGCCGGACCCAGTCGGTGTGGTTGGAGAGTAGGAGGTCGAGCCCTAGGGCACTCAAATATGGCGTGCCTCAGGGTTCGGTGCTCTCCACTCTCCTATTTAACAACTACATGAAGCCGCTGGGTGAGATCATCCATTCCCATGGGGTGCGGTACCATCAGTACGCGGATGACACTTAGTTGAACATCTCGGCCCGTGGTAATCCCTGCGATGCTATTGAAGTCCTGTCTGGGTGTCTGAAAGCTGTGGGGGTCTGGATGGGGGCCAATGGGTTACAACTGAATCCCAGCAAGACTGAGTGACTGTGGATTGGGGGCCCTGGGTTGCCCAGGGAATTACCATCTTTGGTTTTGGATGGGGCAGTTTTGCCCCAGACAAACCTTGTGCGCAACTTGGGGGTCCTCCTGGACTCGCGGCTGCTGCTAGAAGAACAGGTGGCAGCCGTGGCCAGGAGGGCTTTTGCACAGCTTCGATTAATTCGTCAGTTGCACCCGTTTCTGGACAGGGACTCCCTGGTCATGGTCACTCATGCTCTGGTCACCTCCAGACTAGATTATTGTAATGCGCTCTACATGGGGCTACCCTTGACAACCATTCAGAGGCTACAGCTGGTCCAGAATGCGGCAGCCCGGGTGGTGATGGGGTGTGGACATTATGCCCATGCCTCGCCACTGCTTCGGGAGCTGCACTGGTTACCAGTTTGCCTCCGGGTGCAATTCAAGGTGCTGGTTTTCACCTTTAAAGCCGTATATGACAGTGGGCCACGCTACCTAAGAGACTGCATCGCCCTAAGGACATCTGTCTGTTCAACCATGGCGGACCAGAGGGGCTCTCTTATTGTACCATCCACTAGAGGGGCTCGCCTCTCTAGCACAAGGAGGAGGGCCTTCTCCGTGTCCGCACCAGCACTCTGGAACCTCTTACCAACAGAGCTTCGTCTCCAGATGGAATTGCTGCCTTTCAGAAAAGAACTTAAAACCTGGCTGGCAGGCCAAGTATGGGGTGCAGGTGGAAGGGTGACTCCCTTTGGGTGGCTGGTATAGTAAATTCCGGCCCCCTCGGTCCCTGCACCCTTTTTTTAGTGGATGGGTAGTTTTTAAGCAGTTTTTAATCTTGTTTTTATTATGATTGTGAACTGCCCTGAGTTATCATCACCCCAATTGGATTGTCCTTCCTCTTTTATTTCATAGAGTTGTCTCTTGACATTAATTTTATTTCTTTTTGAAAATGAAGTATCAATTTACGAAGCCCATATAGAGCATTTTTATGAGAATTTTCAACCCAAGTACAATAGCTCACTGACATTTATTAATAGGACTCTTTTTTAAATGAAAAATAGTTTCAGGGTCAAAGAAGGTTCAATTATTCCCTACTATATTGGAAATTAATTAAAATTAATGACAATCATTTTTCTTCCAGCTAGAGAGATTTTTAAGGGAGTACTCATATGAAAGTCATAATTAAATTGATGATTAGGTAAAACATTGTCATTTTTAATTAGATACATTCTCTACAAGGTCCATTTGTCTTTGTTGGGAATAGAAAAATTGGCCCTTGATGAATCAGACCATAATTTATTTTCTAGTTCAAATTTTAGTATTTATATACTGTACATGAATCACATTTTCACCATCTTGCCTTCACTTTTTACTAGCAGTAGGTAATTTGATTTTTTGGCATCACTTTTGCAAGCTTTTGCCAAAATCCAGTATTGATCCTAACCAAAGAATCAAAAGGAATCTAAGAAGTTACGGTAATACTTAGGTAAAATGTATTTATTGAAGAATTATTCTGGCTTAGATTAATAGCATGTTTAAGGCAATCATACATTATTACTTCGGTTTTGGCCATTGCCTGTTACCAAAGATAAACCTCTATTTGTACAAGTACTACAGAGAGTAGCAGGATCTTGTGGGTGCCTTCTATCTACCAATACAAAGTTTGTTTAAAACAAGAACCACAACATGAAAAGAAAAAAAGGCAAGCCCTATCTATACCTATAAAATGGTGTGTTCACCATTGGAATGTGACAAAGGATGTTGCACCAGGCCCCACTGGCCCCGTCTGAGCCTCCGTTCACTCGCCCGAACGGGGTTCGCAGGTAACTGTCGGGTTGAAATTTTCAACCCAGGGGCAGGAGCTCCCCAGTTGCAAACAAAAAAAGGGAACTTCGATTCCCAACGTTCCTTTCGCTGCGCCGCACCAGAGCCAATCAAGCTGAGAGGCGCGAGCAAATGGAACGTTCGAAAATGTGGTGCAGCCAATCAAAATGAAGCCGCAGGGAAAAAACCGCTGCACAAACCAAAAACACAAATGCCAAACTACAATCCCCAGCGTCCTGCGTGCCATGAGCGTGCAGAACGCTGAAGAAGCCGGCACACAAAAAATAAAAACACAAACCCACACCATGAGCGCAAGTCCGCCACAGGCGGACACAGCACCCCGAAAACACCCAAACCCTGAAAACACCCAAACCCCAACACCACGCTGCCCCGCCGAAGACACGGTGAGCCCAGCGAGACAAACTCGTTGGAAAAAAATCCAAACACCCCCCCAACCGCTGCAAAAATCGCCGTGGCGGTGGCAACCAAAAACAAAACAAAAAAAGGCCAGCAAGCAAACCCCCATCCCCCAAACACACAAACCCCAACCCAGCCCGGGCCATGGCAATACCCTCCCACAAACGCCGCATGAAGCGGCGAAGCAAACCCCCACCCCACAAACACACACTCTGCAACACAGCCCGGGCCACGGCAATACTCCCCCCCAAACGCCGCATGAAGCGGCGATGATATTTCCGCGGGCCAGCCATCAAGACTGGCCCACGAAAATACCCAAAACACAAGTCAAAAACAGACACGTAAAAATGCAAAAACATTTTAAAAACCAAAAACATTCAAAAACACACACACAGAAACCCCCACCCAAAACCCTAAACACACACAGAATGCCCCCCAAACCAAAACAACCCCCCTAAAAAAACGGAGAGAGCTTACTATTAGACGTCTTGCCTCAACGACAACTGGAACTGAAATGAAGATAGGAAGAGACTCACCGGAAGAAGCAATACACAAAAATTGCTCAACACCACCACCCAGTGGCCAAAGGAGAAAAAACATCCAAAATATTTCCAAAAATTCAATTAATCCCAAAAATCAGGGTAATCAATTACAAAAACATTCAAAAATATCCAAAAAAATTAAAGAAATTATTCACAATTAAATAAATAATTTTTCAATAAAAAAACATATAAACACAGTAAAAAATCTTGAATTTAATAAAACATATATTTACACATTTTTAAAATTATTATCCAAAGTACAACTATTTACAAAAATTCACAAAGTAACACATTCTTTTTTTAAAATACAATAATTTTAAAAAATAACAACCTGTCCTCTTTTTAAAATCCAAAAAAACAAAAACAACAACACAGTTTAAAACACTCAGTGTGTATAAATAAACATTTTCACAAACACAAATAACAGACTAACCTCATTTCCATAAACAAAAAACAAAAACCTTCCAAAACCAGTTTAAACAGCCCGGCACCGCCGGGCAAAATCTGCTAGTTAATAATAAAGACACAATCCATCATCTTTTGGAGAACTAGTCTTCAACAGTTAAGGGTGTTAAGATCCAGATCTGCCTCTCACCATATTAATTAGCTATAAATAAGGCAAGCCTACAAGGTATTTGTTGGTCACTTGCCTTTCAATGTCTGACAAAGTTGGCTCATTCTGATGCATGCAGTGAGTGGTTAATGACAGTAAATATGTCACTAGGTTTTGATGACCAATTATACTGACCCCTGAAGGTCTCAGCTCCATGTGAGCTCATTTCAAAGCCAGTGCCAAATTATGTTCTGCATTTCATAGCTCTTGGGCAAAACAGATGATTGCATTCACTTTTCTTTCATTTCCACATTCAGCCACATATGGTAAGATCAAGTGGGGAAAGGAAAACAATAATTTTAGTCTAGTACTATAGCATAGCCTTCATTGAAAATGCTTTATGGCCTACAGCTCTCTGGACTAAAGTTTTGGAGGGTTTTTTTCCTCATCTCTTTCTTTTTTAAAGGTGACAACTAAACCTTTAGCATACTATTATTTTAGAACACAATAAATCATTAAAAGAAATGTTTTAAGACCATCTTTGATGTGCATGCGTGCTCGCACATGCACACAAATATATATCTTCAAAATGATATTCCAAAAATATAGCTAGTCCTGTTTTCAAAGAGTGTACCTTGTTTGGAATTTTTTTTAAATAGTAGTTCCATGAGGTAGATAAAACTGTGGAAGAGAAACTGGCCTAAGATCTCCAGGTGAACTTTAAGACTGAGGGGAATTCGAATCAAGGTCTCTCATCCTTCTCTACTAATCCAACTGGTAGAATAGAATTAGCCCCATTTACGTATCACATTTTCTGTAGAAACTAGCTTCCAATCATTCCTTTGCAGGCGCACCCCCCCAATAACGGACTCAGACAACATTGAAAGTGGATAACAGCATCGGGCCACATTTATTGATTCAATGCCCTAATCCGAATTATAAATTTGTATTGGTAAAACGACCAATCATAATTCTTAAGGCAAGCAGGCCGAAGTAACACTGGTAAGGTACCACCCCAAAATTGCCAACGGCAATTGGTTACAATGTATCAATTTGTATCAATTTGTTTGTTGACAACAAACAAATTGTTGACCGTAGTCAATATCTAACTCATGACCCCACCCTCTGACTCGTATCCGTGAAATCACGGGGTGATGCATGCTGGCTAGCTATCGCCATCACCCCGTCGCCTGGTTCGTCGTTGACCGGACAACATTTAACTAATTTGTTCCTGTCTAGTGTTGTCCAGTCAATTGCGAACCTGCCGGATACCTGTGGGTCATACTGTTTACCTTACCAGTGCTACCCGCCACACGGAGGGGCTTCAAAGAAGGCCTGACGCCCCCCCCCCCCCAGACCGTCAGCTCGGTCAACAGGCCTGCTCGCCAATCACCCAACAGGAGGTCCATACCTCCACGCGACAGATGGACCCCATCCCCTGCATACAAGTCATAATTTCGTAGGCTAATAGCGGGGTGACGACTGACCCGTCCCCAAGCCTTGTCGGCAAGGAACCGCGCCACCGCCCCATTGACCGCGCGCCTAGCGCGGTCAAGGGCCAGGAGGTCAATGCCCCCTCTGTAAGAATGGCGCGGGATCATGTCCGACCAAACCAGGGTTGTGGCAGGCCAGACGTAGTGCAAGTAGGCAAGGTCCTCGCAAATCGCATGCTTGAGCGATAAGCCGGTGACCTGACCCAAATCATTGCCCCCAAGGTGTATAATGAGAATGTCAGGCGGGTCAGCACTCCTGCTTAAAAACAGGAAAGGCAGCAGCTCCCGCCATAACATCCCAGGCTTACCATGCCATGTGAGACTGGCGTGTTCACCCAGTCCCAGTCGGGGTCCCCACTCTGTCGCCGCAGCGTAACGCGCTGCCCTGTGCACATAGCTGTGGCCCACCAGCCATACTGTCACCGGTGTAACACGACACCCAGGGTCTGTAAGAAAAATTGAGAAAAAGGAAGGTAAGGTGATTGGATTGGTACTCACGGTGGAAGTGGGCGCACATAAAACTGAAAACATTGCGAGCCCCACCTTCCCATGCTGCGTATGTCAGCCCCGGAGTACCCAAAAGCAGCTGCTGTAGAGGCTGCCCCAATACGAAACGAATGTGTGCCATAACGGGCACCTGGTAGGCCCACCCTGGCGAGGGCTCTGCCTGTCACCTTCCAAAACTGAAATTTAGTAAGGGGAGACCCATCTTGATGACAGAAAAACGGGCCATGGTGCATGCCACGCAGTGCCAGGAACTCCTGTAGGGCACCAACCGGACAGATGTCTGCCAAAGAACACCGTAGCAGTCTTACGCCACTGCCTACGCCATGCTGATCTGACTTGGAGGAACGTATCCTCAACTGGGCCCAGTCTTTGGCAACATAGACATCCTCGAGTTCCAGTGCCCTATAACTTGCATCCGCCTTAGACAGCATCACAAGTTCGCTGATGCGGAGCGCTCCAAAAAATGCCACCGTTGTGGCTGCATGAAAAAGGGCTGCCTCATAATGATCAAAACAGAGGCTTGGCCAGCCCCGGGCCAACTGGGTAAGAACCCCTGGGGAAATAGGGTGCCGGTCATCCGGGCAACGCCCGGGCTCGTGCACCCACCCCTCCAAAACATGTCTCACACGGAAATCAGCGGTACTGTCCGCGTGACCTCCCACCTTGGCCATAAAAGCCAGCGCTGATAGCCTAGATGCTATGGTGCGGGGTGCCAGGCCCTGGGCGTGCAGGTAAACCATGAAACGGAGGATGTGGGCCACTGGGATCGGCCAGGTATCTGGCAGGCGAGATTGGGAACAAAAGGTCCGAAATGAAACCAACGCGTGGTGATACGCCTTACGCGTGCGTGGCGCCAGTGACATGCCTATCTCCCGGTTCACCTCTCCTTGCCAATGGTCCATATCTCCTGCGGTAGTGGCGAGGGAAGTCAGAGGTGCTGTCCACATGACCCCCTACTTTGGCCATAAAAGCCAGCGCCGAGAGCTTGGATGCTATGGTGCGAGGTGCGAGGCCGAGAGCATGCAGGTGGACCATGAACCGCAGAACATGGTCAACCGGGATAGGCCAGGTCTCTGGCAGGTGAAATTGAGCAGCAAATGCCCTGTAAGAAATAAATGCTTGTTGATACGCCTTACGCGTGCGTGGCGCTAGTGACAGGCCAATCGCCCGGTTCACCTCTCCTTGCCAATGGTCCATATCTCGTCCGGGAGTGGCGAGGGAAATTCCTCCGCATCCGGGGCCAAGGCACGGAACCGGGAGATCTGCAGGCGGGACAAAGCGTCAGCAATATCATTATTAATCCCTGGGACATGCCTGGCTCTGAACAAAACATTGAGGCACAGGCAGCGCAGCACAAAATGGCGCACTAGGTCCATAACCCTGGGCGATTTGGAAGTCTGTGCATTAACAATGTGGACAACAGCAGCGTTGTCACACCAGAAATGCACGACCGAGTTGGCCCATTCCTCGCCCGATAGCATCAAAGCCCCTAGTATAGGAAAAAATTCAAGGTATGTGAGATCACGCAGGCGATCTGTGCCTGCCCAGGCCGGTGGCCACCCACCATAGGCCCACTTCCCATTGAAGTACATCCCATAACCCAGGGATCCTGAGGCATCAGACTGGATCTGAAAATTGGGGGATGCCAGGAGGTCAGACCTCCAAAATGAGACCCCATTGAACTCCCTCAGGAACTGTAACCAGACAAACATGTCTGCCCTGATACCCCGGGTATGTCTAACTCTGTGGTGAGGCCTGGATAACCCTGCCATGGCGTCGCATAAGCGTCGAGCAAAAGCCCTGCCCGGAGCGACCACCCTGCAAGCGAAATTTAGGTGACCATGTAGCACCTGCAGTTCCCTCAGTGATGCCTTGCGCTTGGCCATCAACTCCGAGATAAGGGCCACTATCCTGGACACCTTATCCTCCGGTAACCTAGAAGCCTGCGCTAACGTGTCAATCTCCACCCCCAGGAATACTAACTTGGTAGATGGGCCCTCGGTCTTTTCGGGCGCTAAAGGGACACCGAGTTCCTCCATTAGCGTCTGAAATGTGTTGAGGAGACGTGTGCACGTGTCCCAGCCCCGTTCACCCCCGAATAAAAAGTCATCCAGGTAATGGGCTACAGACCGGGACCCTGACCTGCGGACGAAAGCCCACTCTAAGAAGGTACTAAAACGCTCAGAGGCCGAGCATGATATGGAACAGCCAAAAGGCATGGCCTTATCAAAATAATATTCGCCCCGAAATTTGAAACCCAGCAACTCGAAGTCACCCGGATGCACCGGCAGGAGGCGAAAGGCCGACTTAATGTCGCACTTGGCCAGCAGGGCACCCGGGCCACACGAGCGTACCATGCGCAGCGCGTGGTCAAAAGACGTATACCTGACTGAACAAAGGTCATCAGGGATAGCATCATTGACCGACCGGCCGGCTGGGTAGGATAAATGATGAATAAGGCGAAACTCGCCTTGAGACTTTTTGGAAACCAAGCCTAGGGACGACACCTTAAGGTTGGGAAACGGGGGTGAAGGGAAAGGGCCAGCGACCCTGCCCGCATCTAACTCCTTCCTAATACTGGCAGCAGCCACCTCCTCCCTCCCCTTGAGGGACAAAAGATTGGGGGCATCCTGAGGGGACCAATCACCCATGAAAGGGATGCGGAACCCGTACTTAAAGCCTTGAAGGAGATACTCCCCATCCTCCCCCTTCGGGTACACTGTGAGCCAACGCTCCAACATGTCCACCTTAATTGGGGAGGGGGCCTTTCGGTGAACCAGCTCCATCTGTGGCAGCCTTGCCAGCCCACTGTCCGCCCCTCCCTCTGCCCCGTGTCCCCCCAGGCCTGGGACAGGCGGAGGCTGCGTGGGGGCCCGAACAGGTGGGACACTCATGCCTGTATTTGCAATTCTTCTTATTACAGGAACCATTGGACGAGAAAGTCCAGCACAGCAGGCGGGCTGGAACCCCCTGCCCCGCCACTTGGCGGGTAACCTGTGCTGGGACAGCTCGCTGGACCGCATGTCCGCAATGGTATCTGTCCCCTGGCGCGGGGCGCGTGGGCGTCATGTACAGAAGCCAAAGCCTCTGGCACGGCTCGTCCCACCTCATCTCCGGGTGGAGGGGAATCCGCATACGGAATTCCTCGTCATAAGCCAGCCACGAAGGGCCCGGGAAATCAACCATTGCCCTGTATATGTTGTCCAAATATTGGACCATCGGAATAGCCAACTCCGGCCGCGCCCTCAGATACACTGCCATGTAAATTAAATAAGCCGGCAGCCAGTTGGCCCAGGTACGTGGCGGCTTACGACGACGTGCCTGCTCCTTATCCTTCTCATCCTGTCCCTCCCTTTCCTCCTTGGTGGGCTCTCTGTTCAGGAGTGAGAAGATATCTACATACTCCCCCCGCCAAATCTTTTCCTTGGTGGCCTGTGCCAAGTGGTCACCCAGCGGCAAGGAGTACCCCGCAGTTGGTAAGGCCGAAAAAGGCACCACAGACACCGGGAAAGGGGCCTGAGCTAACCCAGCCGCCCCCAGTACATTCCCCGCAGTGAAAGAAAAACTACCCACCCCGGTGCCCTGGGTGGCAGTTACCGTCGCCGAGTGGGGTGCCGGCTGCTGTGCCACCGCACCACCCGAGCGAGGCCAAGGCCATTGAAAAGCTCCCCCCATAGAAGCAATGTGTGCAGGTGTACTGGCTTGTACCGTATACTCACATGCTGCACCCCCGTGGGCCGCCCCCACCGGGGGTTCCGGCCCACTGGGGGCGTCGGATCTCACGACCGACGTAGAGCTCATCATCGGGGCCTGACCTGCACTCGTCTGCTGGCTGGGGAGCTGCGGAGCAGTGGCCGAAGCCGCGCCACCCGCCTGAGGCAGCTCAACCCTGCCCGCCGCCTGTTGTCCTCCCGCCGACGGCGCCGCAAAAGGGACGCCAAAGGGAGCCCCAGCCTGGCTGGCCCGAGCTAAAGACGCTTTGCGGGCCGCAAGGCGGGCCAGTAAGGCCTGCACGTCGATCTGGGGCCAAGGGCCGGCCGGCCCGCCAAGTCCAGGCGCGGGTACAGGTCCCTGTACCCCAGGACCCGAATAGGGCCATTGCTCAACACCGACGCCCGGTAGGGTCGGTGCAGGAACCTGCCAAGGTAGGGGACCACACCACCCGCCCAGGCTAGAAGGCCCAGAAGGAAGAGAGGCAGGCCCAACAGGATGGGCAGAGAGAGTAGCGGTGTCCACCGCTCGCGGGCCGCGGGCCGGAGCCCCTGCCGTGCCCGCATTCCGATCCCCCGCGTCCGGCCAAGTGGCTATGGACCCCATTCCGCCGGCCCCGGCGGGGGCCTGGACAGGCAGCTGCTGGGGAGGCGCCACCGTGGTCCTCCGACCCGGGTTGCGCCTCCTCACAGCTCGAGCCGCACTCGAAGCTGCCTTCTTCTTCGAAGGCATCTCAATCTCAGGAGAGGGAAGCCGAAAAGAAGATTCGCCGCCAAAAGGCTTCCCGCAAGGTAAGGAGCGACGGAGACACAGGGGAAAAACTTCTCCGCTCCGTCGCTTTAGCTAAAATGGCAGCACGGCTGCCTCGTGGCCACCCCTTTTATTTTATTTTATTTTTTTAATTTTTTTTATTAAGTTTTTAATAAACATACAGAAAAAGAAAAGAAAACATTAACAGTACATTAACAATACATTACACTAACAAGTCCGTAATATCATACTAACAAACATTACTATATGCTAGCACATAACAATATCTATATTCATTAACTACTATTTAACCACCAAATATTAAGAACCTTTATTTCAAAGTCCAAAATAATAGAGAGAAACTTTCTGTACTACCACTAATCTTTTTAACCAGTAAAAAAAAAAACACCCTGTGAATATATACAATGCCCGGAGAGTTTATTTTCTACTCAAGTCCAGAAACTTCTTTGGGATGGTACTGGTCCTGAACTATCACCTGCCATAATAGAGTGATCCACGAACGGTTTCCATATATTCCAGAATCTATTCTCTTTTAAATTATCTCTTTTGACTTTAATCTCCCATGTCAATTTATCATTCAATGCTAAACTCCACATTTCTTTATACCATTCTCCAACCTGAATATCTACATCGTTTTTCCAGTTTCTGGCTATACATTGTCTACCCATTGTCAATACAATTTCCAGTAATTCTTTTTCCTCCTTGTTTAAACCCAGATCTTCCACATTCGTTAAAAGAATAGTACCCGACACCAACTTAACACTTTTACCCAATATTTCACCAAATTCATTTTCTATTCTTCCCCAAAAATCCCTTATTTTTTTACAACTCCACCACATATGTTCATATGTTCCATCAAATTCTTTACATCTCCAACATAACTTATCTCTTTTATTATCCATCTGGTAAAGTCTTAATGGTGTCAGGTACCATTGCCACAACATCTTGAAATTATGTTCTTTAATTCTTACAGACATTGTTCTCATAATTCTCTTTTTCCATTTATTTTTCCATTCAATCTCCCCAATTTTTATATTCAAATTTTGTTCCCACTTCCGTCTCAAATCCTCCTGTGGATCTGCACCTCTATTCAATATATTATAAAGCTTACTTACAAGACCCTTAATACTACTTTCCCCTTTTCTAATCTTCCTTACCAATTCCTCAAATTCCGTGAGTACTCTGTCTGACCCTAGTTCTCTTTTATATTTTTTATTCCAATTGTCCACTTTTAACTTCTGAAACCAATTCAAATTTAATATCTCGAACATTTTTTTCCGCTCGGCATCAACATCACATGCTTTTAACCAATCCTTCAATAACAACGTTCCATTTTTATCCAATATTTCTATTTTTTCTTTGTCTAATTTTATTGGGAAACACATCATATCGGTCAATTCCAAGATTGGGGAGAGATTCGGAACCATATCTTTTTTTACCTTCTTCCACACCTCCATGAGACCTCTCATCATAGTATTATTTGACCTTTTCACCTTATCCTTCATTCCCAGAAACTTCAAGTTTCCAATATTTCTGTATTCTTTCATTTCCAATTGTTCCCAAATTACCTTTTCTCTTGCCAAGATCTTCACAACATTCTTGACTTGAAATGCTCGGTAATATACTAACAGATTTGGCATGCCCAACCCCCCTTTTTTCTGAGACAAATACCATAGTTTCTTTGGAAGCCTAGATTTTTTTCCTCCATTACAAAAATCATTAAACATTTTTTGAAACTCATTGATTTCTTTCTCTTTTAAATGGATCGCGAGCGTATCAAATAAAAAGTTAATCTTTGGTAACAGTATCATTTTACACATAGCAATCCTTCCGAACCATGACAGCTTTAACTTCTGAAGTTCTCGTATTTTATTCCTAAATTCAATTCTCAAGCTGTCATAATTCAATCGTTTAAGTTCTTCTAATTTGTTGGAAATAATTATCCCTAAATACTTCAACTTATCTTTGATTTGTATATTAAGTGTCGACACCGTCCTACCCATCTCGCTCAATTTCAAATTACACAACATCAATTCAGATTTATCCCAATTTATCTTTAATCCTGTTATAGCTTGAAATACTTGTAGATGATCTTTAATCCTATCCATTACCTGTTCCGGGTGCTTCACCATAAGCAATGTATCATCAGCGTACATGCTCACTTTATTGCCCATAATCCCTTCTATATTTGAATCCTCCCTTATACTTTTAGCTAAAATCTCCATTGCCATTATAAACAAAATAGGAGATAATGGGCAACCCTGCCTAGTGCCTGCCTCTAGCTTTACCACATCCGTGAGCTCCCCGTTTACTCTAACCCTGGCATTTCCTTTTTGATATAATAAATCTATAACCCTATTAAATTTATCTCCAAACCCATATTTTCTAACTATTTCCTTAATTGAAGACCACTGCAATGAATCAAATGCCTTAAAATATCCAATGATAATAATCCCATTTTTCCCTTTGTTTGATTAACACTGTCTATTAAATCTAATACCCTTCTAGTCAAATCCGCCATGTGTCGTCCTTTTAGGAACCCAACTTGATCAACATTTATATATTCCCCCATAAAACTATTTAAACGGTTAGCCAATATTGCCGTGAAGATCTTCGCATCTTGATTTATAAGCGAAATTGGTCTGTACGAATCCACTCTTTCCAAATTCTTACCAGGTTTTGGCAAAAGAACAATTGTAGTGTTATACCATGAAGTCGGAATTGATCCTCCATCTAGTATATAATTATATAACTTCACCAATTTCGGGACCACCACCTCTTTAAATTCTTTATAAAACTCTGTTGATAATCCATCATCCCCCGGGGCTTTCCCTATCTTCAATCCGCTTATTACCCCCTTAACCTCTTTATCAGTTATCTTTTCCTCCATTTTCTCCCTATGCTCTTGCTTTATCCCATTCCCTAACTGCCTCTCCAATATCCTTTTAAGCTTTTCCATATCTATTTCTTTTTTTGCATATAACCCCTGGTAAAATTCCCTAACTATTTTACATTTATCGCTATTCTTATTACACCTTGAACCTTGCCTGTCAACTAACACCCCAATCTCTCTTTTTTCCCTTTTAACCTTAGCTGCTCTTGCTAATAGTTTTGAGTTCTTATTACTAAATTCAAAATATTCTCTGTTTAAATAGATCAAATCTCGTTTAACTTTATCAATATCTTTACCCGTTACTTCTGCCTTAAGTCCTTGTAGTTTCAAGAAAAAAATTTTATCTTTACTTTTTGCGTGTTCTTCCTGTAATTGTTTTATTTCTCTTTCTTTTTCTATGTATTCTGCTTTATACCTTTTATATTTGAGGCTTGCCACTTTTATGCTTTCCCCCCTAAAAACTGACTTCATGGTATCCCATACAATGTTAAAATCAACCTCATTATTATCATTCCATTGCCAACTTTCTTTCCAACTTTCCATAATTGCCTCTTTGCTTTTCTGATCTTTGAACAAATTAGGATCGTACCTCCAATTTCTAACTCTTTGAATATTTTTTGATATTTTCAATTCCAAATATACTTTAGCATGGTCCGATTCCTTAATAATCCCAATTTCCGTACTTTCTATATCCCCAATTAAGTTTTCCGACAGAAAAACATAATCTATTCTCGAGTAGGTCCCATGTACATGCGAAAAAAAGGAATATGCCCTTTCCAGGCCTTTAAACTCTCTCCACGAATCCTTCAAACCCATAACTTTCATCCATTTGTCCATCGCCTTCCCTTTCACACCCATTCCACTTCTAGCTATATTTGTGCAATCTATTCCTGACCTGATCAAATTAAAATCACCAGCCACAATAATTTTTGCAACATTTTCCAACTCCACTATTTTCCGGATTTTTTCAAGAAACACTACTTGGTGGTCATTCGGAGCATAAATATTTACCAACAATATTTCCTCATCCTCCAATTTTCCTCTTAACAACAAATACCTACCCTCTTGATCAGCAATCTTTTTTGTAATTTCAAATCCTAACTTTCTAGAAATCATAATTGCCACCCCTCTTGCTTTAGATGTTCCAAACGCCATCTCATAGTGTTGCATCCAACCCAGATAAAGTTTATTCGTATCTTTTGATTTCTGATGTGTTTCCTGTAAAAATAAAATATCTGGTCTATCTTTTTTCAACGCCGATTCCAACCTCCGTCTCTTAAGAACAGAACCTGTACCTTTCACATTCCACGATATTATTTTAATACTATCCATAACCAAATTCTTCTCCCAACTTTAAACTCTCCATCGGGCGTGCCACCAAGAACCCTTCACCATACCCACTACATAAAACACACATTTTCACTCTCCCCACCTTCCAATGAAAAGTCGCCTCTGTCAACCAAAGAGGGGAGAGGGGGGACCTGCAAGATGCGCCCTACTGCCGGCGCTATGCGCTATTTACCCATTCTACCTCTATTAGATAATTAAGATTACTACTATCTAATGCTCATCCTTCCTTACCTATCTCCTCCTCCACCATAATCAAGGACAGCTCCTCCTCCTCCTCCCCTCGTTGTGGTGTTCCACCTGTTGCCCCACCGGGCTCCTCCCTCCCATATTCCCTCCCCAAAGCTCCAGAATCCATCATTTCCTTCTTAAGATTTTTCCATTCTTCCGAATCTACTTGTACCAACCCCAACAAACCCAGGTATTCCAATGGATTAGTACCTTCATCAATAACTTGCATTCTTTTATCATAGAAAAAGCGCAATTGTTGTGGAAATCTCCAATTATACCTTATATTTTTACCCATCAATAATTTAGTAACAGGCCTCATCTTATATCTCCATGTTCTTTCTTTTAGTGAAATATCATTGTAGACTTCTACATCTGAGCCATCAAATTTCAACGCGTCTGAACCAACACTTTTCAGATGAGCCATTACTTTTAATTTATCTGCCCAATTTGCAAATTTAACCAACACATTTCTTTGAACCACTCTCCCTCTTCTTGGACCCACCCGGAATACACTTCCTAAATCCTCCTGAACAAATTCCTTCCCCATTTTTAAACCATTTAACCACTGAACCACCCTCTCTCTTAACATATCCGGAGTGCGTTCCGGTACCTGACGGATCAGAATGTTCTGCTTTCTCATCATATCTTCAACAACATCTATCCTCATTTCTTGTTCCTCCAATTTTAACTTACTGCCCCGCACCACCTCCTGAGTCCCTTTTACTTCCTTCTTTACCGCATCCACCTCGATTTGAACCACTTTCAGCATTCCCTCAAATTTATTCAAACTTAGGTCCACCTTTTTGGTATAATCTGTCAGTGTTGACATCATCTTTTCTTGCCTTTTAAACATTTCATTTTTATCTTTCACCCTTGAAGCCTCATTTTTCTCCATTTTTTGCGACAACTTGCCAATTTCCACCATAATTTGAGTCTGGTCCAATGGCACTGTTGGCAAGGATGTTGACTGAGCAAATTCTTCCATTGGTGCTTTTTCAATCTTCTTAGATTTTACAACTTGTTCTTCTTCTTTTGCTTTCGCTCTCGTACCTTTATCCATAGTGATGTAATATATTTCAAACCCAATGTTGCAGATCGCTGTAACAATGCCAATACAGTAAGGCTTACTACACTGCAGCCATAGGTTCCACCGATACAACCGGCAAGTTCTTATGTCAGCAGAAGATCCAAAATTTACTGTAATCCACAACGATGTAACAAAGGAAAACAAAAGAAAACAGCTCTCCAAACAGGCAGTTTAAAAGTAAAAATTGTTAACCACAAATAATCCTTTCCCACATAGCCAGCAGTCAAATGACGTCTTCCAACCACAGCAAAAAGGCTTCAGAGAAACAGTTAATCAGGTTGCTGAAGGGGGGGGGGAGCTCAGAAGGAAAGAAAAATCCAGCCACCAAGGGGTTAAGGTGAGAAGTTGAGCAGCTATTTGTAATCCACACGGTGATGGAACCCTACAATCAAAGCCACATAATCCTTCCTTTGAAGTGGATAATCAAAGCACCCTTTTCCAGCGAGTGCCTTAACTTTGAAGTGAGAAGAGGCCCCCCCTCTTCCCCCTCTTCCCTAAATGAGCAGGCAGCTTGAGCAGAAGAGAAGAAAAAGAAAACAAACTCCCACAGCTTCTCCTCTTTTCCAGTCCAGAAAGGAGATAGAAAAAAAGAAAAAGGAAAATTAATCCACTTTATTGATCACAAAATGTGGCGCGGTCCTCTGGAATGTAGAAAAAAAAAAACCACAGTCTATACACGATCACTTTCGTTTTCCCTGACCGTCGCCATTACAATACCTCCGCCTCTTTCCCCCCCTTTTTTTTTCTTCTAAAAAACTCAGCCGGTTTTATGGCTTATAGCTAGAAATGTAGCTCCCTTCAGGCACTTACACACAAATTGCCTTCACTCCAGCCACTTCTTGCCACTTCCAAAGCCAGTTCCAAAGCCTTCTCCACACACTCGCTGATCTCGTTCCTCGGCTCTCCAGTGGAAAAGCCGCGACTGCCGTCACAGCTCAACCGCCCAGAAAAACCTCCCGAACTTCGATCATCCAGCTTCAAAAGCTCAGCAAACTTTCCAAGGAGACAGGCAAGGATCTTAACTTTAAGCTTTACCACTTGAAAATTTTTCTATTCCGCTCCTTCACATCGTTCACCACTTTGTTGAGCGCGAGCGTCCGAAACTAGATGTTACACAGCGGCCATCTTAGCCAAACCCCCCGGCCACCCCTTTTATAAGGGAGCTGGCCACGCCCTAAACTACCCAGATTCTTCGTCCTGTGGGGGGGCCGCAAAGAGTGCGGCGGCCATTTTGGCACCGCGCTTGCATTTTTGCATGAGAGATTTTATTTTTTGTGATCATACTGTTTATGAGTTATGAGGATGTAAAATTATATATTGGCTGAAATGTGGTAGTATGTTGCAACTAGAGTATACCCATTGGATCAATAATGATAAATAATCATTGTATGTCATTAAGTTATTTTCAACCTGTGGCAACCCTTTCCAGGTAGAAAATATATAATACTGGTTTATAATTCCATTCTTCTGGGGGTGTCCTGGGACTGTGTAGTTTGCTCATGACTACACAGGCTTGTTCTTCTCCCAGGAGTCATAGTGGGGAATCGGCCTCCAAACCTCTAACTCTGCAACCAGATACCTAAACCCCTCAGCCAGCTCATACCACATAAAATGTGATGGATTTTTTTAACCTACCACCTGTTCCTACATTAGTATTCATCATGTTTTCTCATGCAAAGCACTGACAAGCCTGTTTCTAAAAAGACAAGGCTATTGTGTTTCTTTCTCTATGCAACACACCACAATGTTTTGCTCCCATGGAATTCTGTAGAACTTTGTAGAACACTTAAAAAGACATATAACAACAAAAGAACGCACACAATACGATACAATACAATGCAGTACAAGAAGATCTTGAATGAAATGAAGGACCTGTGCTTTCATGGCTATGCAATAAATACAGGTATTAGGAAACCTATTCTAGCTGAGACATCTATGAATGACTGCAAAATAACATAACAGATTTTTGAAACACCTTTCATTTTCTCAGGCATTTTTATCATCCTAAGCCTGCTCATTCTGTTCTTGTGTTCTTCACATATGAATGACTATTTATTTTGTCACTTCAGCAATGTCTATTGGAGAAGTAACCTAGAGGGTCAAGTTTTTTCTCAGATAATGGATTCAGATACATAGATACTGTATAAGAAAAGCACATTAAACACAAAGACAAATATAATTTATGGTGACTGGCAAAATAGGTCCACTGACCATCTCTTTCATGGTCAGAATCTCATTGCTAGTCCCAACTGCAGTAGACTCATTAAACCAACTACTGACTGGTGATTCAACCCCTTTATAAATCCTATTGATTCAGTGGGTCTATTCTAGTGGGAACAACCAACAAAATTTGAAGGCCTGGTATTTCAAGAGGTACAGCTGGCTTGCACAATTCAGCAAGAGGCTCCTCCTATAGAGTCTAACCAATAGCACCTTTCCTCTGCTGCACTGGAGTGATTTCCAGGAAGCAGTGAGACTGAAAGGATGTTTCCTTCTTCTTCCCAGTCAATGCACATGGAATAGAGCCCACAATGGCAGTAGAAAGACATCTCTTGCCTTCAGGTTTTTCCTCTACTAGTCCCAGAAGTCTACGTAAGGCAGGCATTCACATCCTACAGCCCATGGGCCAGAGCTGGCCCCCCGATGCCAATTCATCTGGCCTGTGCTGCCCACGGGTGGGAGGAACCACATGATCAGCCCAATCAGCTGTCCAGGAGGTGTGGTCAGGCCCGTGACCTGAAAAAAATGAGAAACACTGGCCTAAGGGATTCTAGGAAATTTTGGAGTCCTGGAATTCAAAAAACTCCATCTCTAATGTTTCAATGAAATTAATAACAAATAAATATAAGCCCACATTGCGTAATATAGAAATATGCACTGACCACATATTGTCTGAATACCTTAACATTAAAACTCTCTTATTAACTTGGGGATTTATTTCTTGCAATATTGTCATTCCAAGCTCCTTTGAGACCACGGGGGGGGGGAGGGGGGATGGGAAATGGTCATCCAATAAAACAAATTACAATATTTCATATCTTTCATAAAAAAAGATTACTAGAGATTTTTAAAGTAGATATTTTCTATATAAAGGGAACAGTTTTGCTGTATGCATTTTAAAAATGACTTTTATTCATTTCCTATTCCATTTTTTAAAAAATCTATTTTTAATACACAATGCATGGATTACACACTAGTCTAAGTGACAAAAAAGAATGTTGAGATTTAATACTGCACTGTAGAAATCAAATTGTAGAGCTGGCATAGGATCCTGAAACATCTAAATGTTTTTATTGGCTCTCTTGTTTTATAGTGAAAAAATGTGTAAGTTGAATCACACCAGGTTCCACTTCCTGTCCTTTAAGATAATTCTCAAAATAGATATGCTCATTGATAATCTTCTGAAAAGAAAATAACTTAAACAGAGTGTTAAAACATATTATATGAGATTTAAAAAGGGTTATAGAATGTATGTCGAGTGGTTTCTTTAAAAATGAGCTCATCTTGTTTCAGATACTTGTTTCCATGAAATAGTCAAACAATATAATTACTAACAGCAACTGATAGGTAAAATAATTACTGACAACAATGACAACAACAGCAAACAACACTATGCATTTCTAGAGTGTAATCAGTGGATAGTTGGATATACATAACACATATTTTGAAAGATCATTGAAAGATAGGGAAGAATTAAGTTAAGAAAGAAGTAAAACAGAATTTGAAGATTTAATTTGTAAAATTAGGAAAGGAGAAATACAGATAAAAGGATTAGTAAGATATACAAAATGTTAAATAGAGATGAAAACTCACAAAACACTTTGAGAATGAAATGGGAACAGGATTTAAATATAAGGATTTCTGAAATTAATTAGAAAAATAAGTGGAAGAGAAGAATTATGAGAAGTTTGTCTGTCTGAGTAAAAGAACACAATTATAAAATGTTATGGAGGTGGTACTTGACTCCTGTTAAACTACACCAGATAGATAATAGTAAAGTAAAGAATTTTGGAAACAAATAGAAAAAGAAACGGGAAGAATTTAAAAATGGACTTAAAACTGGAGTCAGGTACCACCTTATTGACAGAAATAGATAATATGAATATGTCTATAAATCATTAAGAATTGTTTTCTATAATGTTAACGGCAGCAAGACAAGTATAGCAAGAAACTGCAAAAATGAAGTAGTTATAAAATTGGAAGATTGGTATAAAGAAATATGGGAAATTGCTCTGAATGATAAACTGACATGGGAGTTGAATTTTAAGAAAGGTATAATGAAAGAAAATAAGTTTTGGGAAATATGGAGACCATTTGTGGAATTTGTATTAACGGATGGTAAAGGATGCAAACCAGCACCACAACAAATGAGTTTTTGGAGATATTAGAACTGTTAGACTGTGATCCTCAAGACTTGTATATATCACTGGGTGTTTTTGTATTATTTTGTTTTTTGTATTGGAGGGTTAGTGCTCTTAGATATAATGTTAACTTTGTAGTTATTTAGAAGGTAGTAGCTATATACATATATAAACAAAAAAGGTTTGAAATATAATATAATAAGGAGCACTACTAATGCTGAATATATAATGTTTGAAGTTTTTTCTTTTAAGAATAATTGTTTTGTTGTGATATTCTTTTATGTATTGATATTTTTCTTTTCTGTAAAAAATGATAAAAATTTATAATAAAAAAAGAAAGGTCATGCTTGAAATCCTGTTGCTTAACACAACAGTTTGCACGAGTAAACCCAAGTGAGTCCAATCCTGGGTACATTGCCATTTTGCTTATTAATGAAATGCTCTATTGTTAAATAGTGAATTGTAAACATTATTGTGCCATCAAAAGATATATAGCAGCTGGGTGTCTTTGTTTGGGGAGGTGCTGCATAAACCTAGATCTTAGCATATGCCACACCACTACAAATTCCAGAGGTAACCTACTTGCTGCTCTCCATGCATGAGATAATTATTATCATAATTGCTGCTCTGCTTTGCTGCTTATGTTTTCCATTTTGATATCACTTTATAAAGCTCTCTACCTTTCCCTTGTTGGTGTATTCATTATCTTCAAATACAAAAATAAACTTTTGTCTGAAGGTTTTTTCGGCAAGACACCCAATCTTAACTCACTATTAACACAATAGAAGCACATCGTGGAATCAGAGACTAGGAGAAGACCCTATCACAAACCTAGTTTCAAGATGTCTTCCCTCACCCCATATCTATACTTGCCGTATGAGCAATATTACCTACATTATCATGGATTTATTTTCTTTTTCAACCTTGTTAATGAGATTTATGCCCTGTTCCACCAACAGTGCCACTCTACTGCTCACACAGGATAAACTAGACAGTCTCTGTGCAAAAGAATGAATTAACACAAATCTGACATCAGGAACGGCAACACAACGAACACTTCAAACTCTGGCTATTGTAAAACAAACGGAAACTTGGGGGGGAAATGGCAGTAGAAGCTGGCTACATTTTTTTTAAAAAGTCCCTGCACATCCCTAAGGCTCTAAATAGTGTTCTTAGCACATTATAACCATATATATTCTGTAACAACTCATGGGTGTAAAATAGTTGTCTCCCTTAACAAACTCTGACCTCTGTCACTGAAACATTTGCTGTATTTCTGTGACAGACAAGTATGCCCAGCATACAGCATTGCAGGCGCACCCCCCCAAAGAAAGACTCAGACACCGGTATTGGATTAAAGGCATCGGGCCACTTTTATTGAATAATGCCCTAGTCCGAATTATCACTTTCAATTGGTGTATCATCCAATTGTAATTCTTTAAGGCAAGCAGGCCGCAGTAACACTGGTAAGGTTCCTCCCAAAATGCCAATGGCAATTGGCTACATGTATCTATTTGTATCAGTTTGTTTGTTGACACAAACAAATTGTTGACCGGAGTCAATAAACTATCTACTGACCCCACCCTATGACGTGTATCCATTCAAATATCAAGGTGATGCAGGCTATGAAGCTCCTGACATCACCCCTTGCATGGTTCGCCCTTGACCAGCCAAACCTATTTCCCCTGTATCTGTCTACGTGTTGGCCAGTCAATTGCGAACCTGCCGGATACCTATGTGTCATAAATCTTTACCTTACCAGTGCTACCCGCCACACGGGGAGGCGTCCATGATGACTCACCGCCGCCCCCCACCCCCCCAGACCGTCAGCTCGGTCACCAGGCCTGCTTACACATCCTCAAGAAAGAGGTTCATACCTCTGGCTGACAAGTGGACCCCATCTCCTGCATAGAGATCAAAATCCTGCAAGCCTATTCTAGGATGTCGAATGGCCGTCCCAAAGCCATTGTCCACAAGGAACCGGGCAACAGCCCTGTTCAGTGACCGTCGAGCGCGGTCAAGACCACGGAGGTCAATGCCTACCCTGGAACACTGCCTCGGCACAATGTCCGACCATAGCAGCCGCGTGTACGGCCATAAGTGATGTAAATAGGCTAGGTCGCTGCACACCGACAATTTTAAAGACAGGCCAGTGACCTGTGCGAGATCATTGCCGCCGAGGTGCAGAATAAGGACATCGGGCGGTCCAGCATTCCTGATGGAAAACAGGAATGGCCACAGTTCCCGCCATCTCATGCCGCGCTTACCATACCATCGCATACGTGCGGCTGCATGTAGCCCAAGATGGGGTCCCCACTCTGTCGCCGCAGCATACTGCGCTGCCCAGTGCACGTAACTGTGGCCCACCAGCCATACTGCCACCGGTGTGCATGGACACACAGGGTCTGTAAAAGAAGGAAAAAGAATTAATGACATAACTAGTACTCATGCATTGAGGGGGCGTACTTATAAGGCAAAATGCATAGATCCCCATCTGCCCATCCGGTGTATATCCACCTCAGAGTACCCAAACGTAGCCGCAGTGGACACGGCGCCTATCCTGAAGGAATGTGTGCCGTAACGAGCCCCGGGGAGGCCAACACTGTGAAGTGCCATACCGGTCACCTTCCAAAACTGGAATTTAGTAAGCGGAGACCCATCCTGGTGGCAGAAAAATGGGCCAGGGTGCATGCCACGCACTGCCAAAAACTCATGTAGGGCACCAACCAGACAGATGTCAACAATAGAGCATCGTAGCAGTCTTACACCACTGCCTACGCCATGCTGATCAACCTTTGAGGGACTTATCCTCAACTGGGCCCACTCTTGGGTGATATAGACATCGTTGAGTTCCAGTGCCCTACGAGACACGTCCCCTTTTGACAATGGGGCCAGCTCACTGATACGGAGTGCTCCAAAGAAAGCTACAGTGGTAGCTGCATGAAAGAGAGCCTCCTCGTACCTATCGTAACACAAGCTATGCCAACCTCGTGCAAGGTGGGTCAAAACACCTGGCGAAATGGGGTGACGTGAGTCCGGGCAGCGGCCACGTTCACGTGTCCACCCTTCCAATATGTGGCGTATGCGGAAGTCATTCACGCAGTCAGTGAAGCCCTGTGCCTTAGCCATAAATGCCAATGCTGAAAGCCGAGAGGCGATGGTACGAGGGGCCAACCCTTGACCGTGAAGGTAAACCATATACTGCAAAATCTGGTTGACTGGTATCGGCCATGCCTCGGGCAACTGTCTTAGCCCACAAAAGGTTCTAAATTGTAGGAAAGCATGTAGATACGCCTTACGCGTGCGAGGTGCCAAAGACATGGCGATCGCCCGGTTCACCTCTCCTCGCTAAATGTCCAAATCTCGGCCGGGAGTGGAGAGGGAAATTCCTCTGCTTCTGGAGCCAAGGCATGGAACCGGGAGATCTGCAGGCGGGATAAAGCATCAGCAATATCATTATTAATGCCTGGCACATGTCTGGCCCTGAACAGCACATTGAGGCGTAGGGATCTCAAAACAAATTGACGAACCAATGCCATGACTCTGGGGGATTTGGATGTCTGGGCGTTGACAATGTGCACCACTGCAGCATTATCACACCAAAAGTGAACCACCGAATTGGCCCACTTGTCACCCCATAGCATTAGTGCTCCCAAGATGGGAAAAAATTCTAGGAAAGTTAGATCGCATAAGCGATCCGTGCCTTTCTATGGCTGAGGCCATTGGCCATAGGCCCACCGCCCCTCAAAATAAATCCCATAACCCAGAGAGCCGGAGGCATCCGACTGTACTTGGAACTGCGGGCTGACCATAAGCTCTGATCTCCAGAAAGAGATGCCATTAAAATCCTGTAGGAATGAGAGCCAGACCGAAAGGTCTGCCCGTAAACCTCTGGTCAGCCGCAACCTGTGGTGGCGTTTTAATAGGCCAGCCATGGAGTCACACAGACACCTGGCAAAAGCTCTGCCTGGCGTTACTACCCTACAGGCGAAGTTGAGGTGGCCGTGAAGCACCTGTAACTCTCGAAGAGACACCTTACGCTTGGCAAGCATTGCCAAAATCGCAGCCGAGATCCAAGTCACCTTTTCCACAGGTAACCTGGATGTCTGGGCAACAGAGTCAATTTCGATACCTAAAAAGGTGAGCATGGTGGCTGGGCCCTCAGTCTTTTCAGGTGCTAAGGGGACACCCAGTTCCCGCATAAGCACCTGAAATGTGGCGAGGAGACGGGTGCACATGTCCGAGCCCTGCGCACCCCTGAACAAAAAGTCATCAAGGTAGTGGGCTACAGACCGGGACCCCGACCTACAAAGGCCCAGTGGAGGAAGGTACTAAATCGTTCGAAGGCCGAACATGAAATAGAACAGCCAAAAGGCATGGCCATATCTACGTAGAATTTGCCCCGAAAACAAAAACCCAACAGCTCAAAGTCATCGGGGTGCACTGGCAGTAATCGGAATGCCGATTTGATGTTGCACTTTGCCAGCAGTGCCCCGTGACCACATGAGCGTACCATCTGTAAGGCCTGGTCAAAGGATTATACCTGACCGAGCAAAGGTCATCAGGTATCGCGTCATTGACCGAGGAACCCGCAGGGTAAGAAAGGTGGTGAATTAGGCGAAATTCACCCAGGGACTTTTTAGGGACTAGACCCAAAGGAGATACTGTTAAGTTAGAGAATGGTGGGTCAGCAAATGGCCCAGCGACCCTCATTGCAGCTACCTCCTTGGCTATGCTTTGTGCAGCAATATCCTCATTACCCCTGAGAGAAAGTAAGTTCGGGGCATCCTGAGGCCCCCGAACACCCCTAAAGGGTATATGAAAACCAAACTGGAAACCTTCAAGTAGGTATCTCGCATCATCCTGTCTAGGATAAGCGGAAAGCCATCGTTCAAGGACTGAGACATTAATTGGGGAGGGGGCCTTTTGCATGGGTGGCACCGTCAGAGGGCACTCTGACCGCCCCCTGCCCACCCCTACCTCTGCCCCGTGACCCACCAGCCCGCGGGCACGCGGAGGCGGCGTGAGGGCCAGAACAAGAGGGACACTCGTGCCGGAATCGACACTGACGCTTGTTGCACACTTCGCTGGCGGAGAAGCTCCAACACAGCAGGCGGGCTGGAACCCCCTGCCCCGCCGGCTGGTGGGGAACCTGTGTAGCAGCAGCCCGCTGAATGGCATGGCCGCAATGATACCTGTCACCAGGCGCTGGCCGTGTGGGAGTCATTTACAAGAGCCACAATTGCTGGCAGGGCTCATCGCACCTCATCTCAGGATGGAGGGCCACTCTCATCCTAAACTCTTCATCATAAGCCAACCATGATGGGCCAGGAAAATCAACCACCGCCCGATAAATATTATCCAGGTATTGTACCATCGGAATGGCCAAGTCAGGCCGGGCCCTCAGGTATACCGCCATATAAATGAGATAGGCCGGTAGCCAATTGGCCCAGGTACGCGGTGGCTTACGACGATGGGACAACTCCTTGACCCACCCTCTCTTCCTTGGTGGGCTCCCGGTTTAGGAGGGAGAAGATATCCACATATTCTCCCCGCCAAATCTTCTCCCTCGTGGCCTGGGAGAGATGATCGCCCAGGGGCAAAGAATAACCAGCCATCGGCAGAGCCACCGTCGGCACCGATCGGATTGAGGGTGTGCGCAGTGGGCCATGAATAACCCCTGCAACGCTAGGCATACCCACAGGGGTGGTCACCCCTGGCATAACCGGTGGGTAATTCGACAACCAAGAGTTAACGGGGCATTGTGGATACAACTGCCCTCCCACAGGGACCTGTCGTGGCCATGGCCACTGAACCCCCCCCCCCCCAGTGTTACTGGATAGTGTCACTGGTGTACTTAATTGACCAGGATACTCACCCGGTGCACCCCTGTTGGCCGCCCCCACTGGGGGTTCCGGCACACGGCGGGCATCGGAGCTTGCGACAGCTATCAAGCTCTGCGTGCCACTGCACCCTTGCCACGCTGGGCTGGTCCCCAGCGGCAAGCCCCGCTGTCCTGTTGGGGTGGGGAGCTGCGAGGTGCCAGCTTGGGCTGGCCTGATGGCCTCAAGCAGCTCAACCCTATTGGTGGCCCACTGGAGAGCCGAGGCCGATGTGTGGGCCGGAAACGAGGAATTTGCAAGCCCACCCTCGGAAGGTGGTGGGGCAATGCCCATTGATGCCTCCAGCACCGAAATGAGTGCAAGGAGGGCATCAACAGTCTCCGATCCACCCATGTAAGGTGGCCCGGATGGGCCGGATGGCCCAATGGGTAATTGTTGCAGGGGAAACCTGAATGGGCCCGAATAGGGCCATGTCCAATAATCCGGCCCATGTGGGGCCGGAGGAATGATGGGGTGGAAACCCACACCGGGCCCAAGTGGGCCGCCCTGCCCCAAGCCGGGCAAAGGCCCTACAGGAGCAGGAATCCCAGAGGGGCCGGCCGGTGCCGGCCCTGACTGAAATGCTGGACCGAGCTGGCAGGAAGAAGCCTGTTGGCCCGCATTGGTGGCAGTGCATAAACCAACCCCACCACCCTGTTGTGGGGGTGCCGCCCAAGCCCTCCGGCCTAGTGGTGGCCCCCTGGATGAAGAGGGTGTAGGCAGAGCCCTTCCCCTCGGCTGCGGCTCGGCAGCCGGTGCCTTGCGCTTGGGAGCCATGTCTCCCAAGCCGAAGAAGTGAAGCTGCCCCTAAAATGATCCCTAGCCAGGGATCAAACTTGCAACCCTTTGCCTGCAGTACCGCAGTAATGAGCAGCAAAGGTAAAAACTCCTTTTTGAAAAGTGAAAGGGGGGAGCAAAAGAGAACACGGCGGAGCGAACTTCTCCGCTCCGTCGCATTCAAAATGGCAGCTCGGCTGCCTCGTGGCCACCCCTTTTAAAGAGGGTGGCTACGCCCCCTAACTCACCCAGATGTCTGAGTCCGGGGGAAGGGGGCCTGCAAAGAGAGCGGTGGCCATTTTGGCGCCACGCTTGCATATTATCTGCAACCTCAAGTAATTAACAGTTTGATCATTCCATTCCTGTGGTAACAAATTATGGTCACATTTTGGATTCTCTGTATCTTTATCTAATCATGAAGCCTGCTGCCCTGAGAATATGTATACATGGTACATGTAAGAAGACACAGGATATGCAATTCTTAGCTAAAATCTTATTGAGCAAGGTCTACTGGCACAACAGGAATGACGCTGGTGATTTCACAATGTGAATTTTGTCATATTGCGCGTGAACTTTGAGGGCCTCAAAACTGCAAAACCAAGCCTTTAAGCAGTAACATTCTACCTCAGGCATTAATGTAATTCTTGACAGACAGATCGCACAAAACAGGATTTCAGCCCATGTGCATAAAGAAGTGGATTTTGATTCACAAATGCTTACATTGAAATAGTTCTCTTCCTCTTAAAAGAGCAATACTTTTCCTTTTCCCCCCTCCTGTTCTTTTCTTTTCTTCCTTTAATTTTGCCAGCCCAGAAGAGAGAGTATGCTGTCTGGGGACCTCCCTATGTTCGAAGGAGTCATCCCTGGTCACTTAAATAAATGTCCTTTAAAATTACATCTGTGAGTTGGTGTTATCTTACCATTCAAAATGATGTTACATGAACTTTAGTAGCAGGTAAAATTTAGACTCAGAAGGCATATGATCTTCACAAGGGCAACAATTTTATTCAGCTCTTACGTCAATTTGGTTGCATAAGACTATTTTAAAAACACATGTTGGCAGTCTTATGTATTCCTTCAGAACTGCTGTGAAATTTCACAGTGCTCAGGTGTGAATTTTCTCACTATTGCACTAGTGCACTTTCAAATGTCTGTCAGAAAGATAGAGCAGAAAGGTGGAATAGGGGGAAATGTGAAGAACGAATTTGTTGTCTTGTTCTCTAGAGAGAAAGACTGTTATCTAACAAACTTAGATAAAGGATGGTAGATTTCAGATGAATAGCCAGGTAAATCTTTTGATAGTAAGAGAACTTTGACAGTAGCCTGGTGACAGTGGTCCTCTTTCCTGGAGGTCTTCAAACAGTAGCTGAACAACCATATGCTGGAGATGCTCTAATTTGGATTTCTTCATCAGTGAAGGGATTAAAGAACCTTCCAGATTCCTTGAAACTTTTAAACCCTTTTAAACAAATAAATCAAGAGTTTAACCTTGCTTGGATCCATTTCAGTCAAGTTTTAGGCTTCGCCATGGCACTGAGACTGCATTGGTCACACAGGATGACGTTCTCCAGGAAGCAGGGTAGCTTCATCTCTCCTGGTGCTCGTGGACCTCTCAGTGGCTTTTGATACCATTGACCATAGTATCCTCCTGGGAGGCTTATTGTGGCTGGGAATATGGGGCACTCTATTACAGTGGTTCCAATCTTTCCTTGGAGAGCGTTCCCAGAGAATCCAACTCGGGGAGTTTGTTTCGGCCCCGTGGACCCTCCAATGGGGTGTTCCACAGGGGGGTCAATCATCTCTCCATTGTTGTTTAATTAGGAGATTCAGGGTTCAGTGTCTCCAATATATGGATGATACCCAAATCTTTCTCTCTTTTCCCTTGTCTGCAGTTGATTTAATTTAATTTAATTTAATTTAATTTAATTGTCACATTTATATACCGCTCACTCGGCCAAAGCCAACTCAGGGGAGTTCACAATAAAAATTAAAAAACACATGTTAAAAACAGTTAAAACTACCCACCCCCTAAAAACAAGGGCTGCAGGATCCAAAGGCACCATGGGAAAGAGTTCTTCTACACCAACCACCCAATGGAGGTTACCCTTCCACCTGCACCCCACACTTGACCCGCCAGCCAGGTTTTAAGTTCTTTTCTGAAAGGCAGCAATTCCGTCCGGAGACGTAGCTCTGTTGGCAGGAGGTTCCAGAGGGCCGGTGCAGACACGGAGAAGGCTCTCCTCCTTGCGCCAGAGAGGCGAGCCCCTCTGGCTGATGGAACAATTAGAGAGCCCCTCCGGTCCGCTCTGGTTGGACAGACAGACATCCTCAGGGCGATGCGGTCTCTTAGGTAACCCGGCCCACTACCATATAGGGCTTTAAAGGTCAAAACCAGCACCTTGAATTGCACCCGGAGACAAAATGGCAACCAGTGCAGCTCCCGGAGCAGTGGCAAAGCATGGGCATAACGCCCACACCCCATCACCACCCTGGCTGCCGCATTCTGGACCAGCTGTAGCCTCCGAATGGTCGTCAAGGGCAGCCCCATGTAGAGCGCATTGCAATAATCTAGTCTGGAGGTGACCAGACCGTGAGTGACCATGAGCAAGGAGTCCCGGTCCAGGAGTGGGCACAACTGGCGAATCACCCGAAGTTGGGCGAAAGCCCTCCTGGTCACAGCCGCCACCTGTTCTTCTAGCAGTAGCCGCGAATCCAGGAGGACCCCCAAGTTGCGCACCGGGTCTGTCTGGGGCAAAATAGCCCCATCCAGAACCAAAGATGGTAGCTCCCGGGTTAACGCAGGACCCCTTATCCATAGCCACTCAGTCTTGCTGGGATTCAGTTGTAGCCCGTTAGCCCCCATCCAGACCCCAACAGCTTCCAGGCACCTGGAAGGGACTTTGATGGCATCACTGGGGTCCCCATGGGCCGAGATGTACAACTGAATGTCATCCGCGTACTGATGGTACTGCACCCCATGGGAACGAATGATCTCACCCAGTGGCTTCATGTAGATGTTAAATAGGAGAGGAGAGAGCACCGAGCCCTGAGGCACCCCCCATTTGAGGGGCCTAGGACTGGACCTCTCACTCTCCAACCACACCGACTGGGTCCGACCCCTCAGAAATGAGGAAAACCAGGACCACACAGTGCCCTGGATTCCCAATCCTCGGAGCCGTTCCAGAAGGATACCGTGGTCAACGGTATCGAAAGCCGCTGAGTGGTCAAGAAGAGCAAGGACGGATGGGTGACCACAGTCCCGCTCCCGCCAGAGATCATCCATCAGTGCGACCAATGCCGTCTCGGTACCATATCCAGGCCTGAATCCTGACTGAAAGGGGTCCAGGTAGATGCAGTCCGATGTCTTGACGAGAGCCTGGACTTGATAATGGTCTGGACCAAAATGAACAGGCTGAAACTGAACCCTGACAAGTTGGAGGTTTTGGTGTTTGAGAGGATGTCTGCCTGACTGGGAAGCCTGGTCCCTACCCTGGATGGAACTGCTCTTATCCCTAGGGACCAGGTCCGCAATCTGGAAGTCATTATGGACCCACTGCTCTCACTTGAACATCAAATAGCGGTGGTGTCTAAAGATGGAAGGATAAGGGCAGTGATAGCCCCATCACTGGCTAACTTTAAAAAGCAATTAAAAACTTTCTTCTTCAAGGAGGCTTTTCACGGTGTTCTCCCATTACCGATAAATTGCCAGTCAATTCGAGTTCCTATGCCCTCAGACACCAATTACTTTATTTTATTTCATTTTAATTCAGTTTTTGACCTATTGTCAGTTGTTTGTTTGATCTGCTGTGTGTTGTTGTTATTTGTTATCTGTTTGTTCACTGCCCAGAGTGGAATACCACCCAAATGGCCAGTATAGAAATACAATAAATAAATAAATATTTTATACCCGGGGACAAGCTACTGCATTCATGACATGTCCATGTGTCCATGCACTATGTTTGAGTGCGCACGTGCTTTTAATCTCTTGTGTTTCAAAACTGCCATGTAGGTGGAGCCAAACTGTCCTTGTGTGTTTAAGTATTATCTTTGTATCACAAGCATCTTGTTTCTCAAACAAAATTGCTGATTCATGCAGGCTAAACCATTTTTTGGGGGGGGGGAACCATGTTAGGAATTGCTAGCAAAAGATAATTGTCAGAGGAGCTGGCTGATGCAACCTCAAGAAGATATTTCTCTTTACATAAAATGGCATTTTCCTGGTTGCTATATTAATGAAGATGTTCAAAGAAGCTTTCCATTTTCACCTTATGTCTCGTTTTTCAAGCTAAAGATTATCAAAAAATAACTATTTACAATGGTTATGCAAGCTCTATTATGATCTTAACTGCAATCTTGTCTTGTTAGGGGAAAGGGTCAAACTGTTTCCAGTTAGATTTTTTTCATAAAATCAAATTGCTCTTACACTGCTACATGTCATTTCCCCTAATTCCTCTTTGGCTTTCTATTCACCCACTCCATGACAGTCAGTGAGCATCCCAATAGCCATTGAACATGCCAAATCTTTACTGGATGATCGGGGGTGGGGGTGGGTGGTTGTTGTTTGTTTGTTTGTTTTCCTGGAAATTATTTTGCTCAAGACTTCTTTTATGTCAGAGAGCAGATGCAATGGCAACATGAGCGTTCAGGAAAGAATCTAGAAACTTCTGCAGGGAACAGCAGAAGCTGGAATTGATTTCCAGGTGTTAATTACAAAATACTTCAAAAAAGATACCAGTGATATGTTTTTTCTTCAACGTACTGTATAGGAAAAAATGCCATCATTACAAGAATGGCAATGTACTGTATAGCTATTGTTATTTTCAAATGAAGCTGGGTAGGAGATTCCTTAGGAGCAAATCAGAAAGATTTAATTCAACTAAAATGCTTAGCAAGTCTTAAAAGGCCCACGTTAGGATGTGTTAAATGAAGGAAGCTCAGGAAGGCTTTCGTAAATGTGAAACTAACAGGCTGATGTCCACCATCTTTGCTTCACAGGGAAAGGTCCATGCATAAGGCAAAAAAAACACCTCACATTCTTGTGATAGCTGTATTCGTCAGCTGGTGAAAACAAATGTTCATGTTCTGTCCAATTTATCTGAGCAGTGAAAAGTTCCAGGAAGACATTATTAAGTCATGTTCAATTTGTTTCAAATGAGAGAGTGACACCTATGTTTGAACCATACGTGTATGTATCATACAACCAGTTGTAGTTTAGAAGACATCAAGTTCTGTGTGTTTGTTAGTCCAAGTTTATTATATACTAGCTGATTACCTGGCTTCGCTCAGGTTTTTCATTTCTTTAATGTAGGCCAGCCTTTCCCTCTTGGAAACCTCGTGGATTGTATATGGGTCAACCCTTCCTCCCTTCCTCCATCTCTCTCTTCCCTCACCCATCCCACTTCTCCATTGACGGTCATTTACCGCCCTTATCCTTCCTATACATGTGTCCAACCACCTGGTGAGAGAGTGGCATGCAGCCATTGAAGAGCCCTCGGACCTTTCCTCCTTCTTCATCTTTGCCCACCGTGGCCTCCGCCTCTGCCATGAAGGCTGGGTGGCCATTTCCAGAGGGGGGCTGGCCTCCTCCATGGCTCCTGTGCCCTCCCGGCCCTCTCAAGGGCCTCCATTGCCACCGCAGTGCCGGCCTGACCAGGCCCCCCATTTGACTTCCACCTACTGTGAAAACTACAGCTGAGCTCAGAGTGCTACAGCTGAGCTAGTCAGATAATGTCACAATCTCAACCGACCTGGGACTATGACATCAGCTCAATTACATCACTGGGAAACACACACATTGTATCAATTGCTTCCCAATTTGGGGGCATATGCCACCCATGGGGCTTGTAACCCCCACAGTGCTGATATCTCCAGACCAAGGTACGTGTGTGCCAAATTTCAGCAAGATTGGTCCAGGGGTGTGGGAGCCTTTAGAGCACATACAAGACCACACCTCTATTTTATAGATATAGATAGTCTTCTTTTCCAATAAAATAGCAATCAGAACAGCTTATACAAAAAGAAGAAAATAAAGTAAACAATAGCACTGAACTGACCTTGCTTTGAGCAAGATCAGTAATATTAATGCAATAATAGAAAAACATCAAGAGACATCTTTACTAAAACTACAGGTAGCCATTTCCACTTATTGAAAAATTGTCTACATAGGCACAATAGCCTGATCTTTGTGATGCTTGTTGGGCGAATTGATGTAGGTTGATCAACAATTTTAAAAAATCACGTGTATATGTCTTGCGTGCTGGGGCAGGTCAGTCAACTCATTTTGACCCACAGTAGTGGTCCTCCCAAATTGCTGTGCTTCATTTTATCCCATTCACAACATATGTGTATGCTGGGGGAAGGATAAAAGAGAGTAAAGATTGCTGATTCCTGTGTAAGGTTCTAGATCTTACAGAGACTCATTAACCACTGCAGATCTGAAAATTAAACACTTCCTCTCATTTTTTAGGCGTTTCAGGGGAAGTGTTTTTTTTTCCTTAGGCAGGTGATATCTGTTAGGATAAAAGCAGCAATCATCTACCAAACCTTTTTTTAAAAAATCACACATACACAATTGCAATATCCACATCGATGGTGCATGGCTTCCAGGATCACCAGATGATTGGCAGCACAGCTACCACCAATGTTACCCACAATCAGCTGTGAGCCACACATTGCCAATCCAGTGCTACAGCCATGCTTTTTTAATGTTCATTAGATGATTGCTGTGTTGATGCATCACTTAGATCCTCTGTCATCAGCATAGCGATCATCTATCAAATGTAAAAAATAAATAAATCTAGGGATGGTCAAGGGAAGCATTCAATATGCCAAAACTGTATTGTGAAGTAGCTTCTCAGCCATTTCACAATACAATTATTGCTATTTAGATAAGGGACGTGGCCTAAACATCATTTAGCTCCTCTCCCCATCCTCAAACAACCCATGAAAACCTGACACAGCTTGCACTGAAAGGGCCAGTGTAGACAGGCCTGCTTAAGTTTAAATTGAAAACTCAGCTCACATTTCATATGGCTAGAGCAATTCTGTTTCTCAGTTCAGAGAAGAATATATAATAGTTACTGTATTTTAGCTATGGCCTTAAGATATATTGATTGCAATTGAAATGAAATTGAGTCCTCTTCACCTGTGACCTTTTGAAAGGGACTCTCGCAACGACGCCAACCTGGCCCAAGTTGTCGCAGTGCCGCTAACTCGGAACCAGGCCATGCTGTGCCGTCCACTCCACCTGCTTTCCCTGATCGGCTCGGCTGGTCACCTCGTTCCCGGACTCATGGAATGGTATGCCGACTCAGAAAGAGAAAGTAAAGCAGGCAAAACAAAAAGGGTGCTCTTATGAAGTTAACCCAGGCAGGGAAAACCTGTAAGGAAGGTGGAGATCTAATGGGTAATGGCGGTGCCTTAAAAAGTGTCTCAGATAGAAAAGCTCTGCAAAGTCCGCTGGGACAAAAAGTGGCTTCTTCCATTAGATCTAAGACACCCCTTATCACGGATTTATTATAGGAATAAGGCCTTCGATGTTTCAGCTAGATGAGGGGGAGTTAAAGCACAGTCCTGGGAAGCCTCGACTCCCCGAATCTCTCCCTTCGGAAGATTCTCGTTATTGGTCTCAGCTGGACTTGGCTGAATTCAAAAAAGAGTCCATGTTTTAAAAAGTAACAAGGCCTTATCTTAGAAGTACCCCTTCTGCTCCTTCAAGGCAGTAAGGAGACAGAATGCAAGCGCGGCGCCAAAATGGCCGCCGCGCTCTTTGCGGGGGGCCCCCACCGGACGAAGGCATCCGGGTAGTTAGGGGGCGTGGCCAGCTCCCTTATAAAAGGGGTGGCCACGAGGCAGCCGCGCTGCCATTTTGCGAAGCGACGGAGCGGAGAAGTTTTTCCCCTCTTACCTCCGTCGCTCGTGCCTTTCACCGGGAAGCCTCTTGGCTGCTGAATTTCTTTTTCGGCTTCCCATCGGTTAGCTGCGATGCCCTCAAAGAAGAAGGCGACTGCGAACGCAGCTCGTTCTGCGCGGAGGCGCCAGCCGGGTCGGAGGTCCGCGGCCGCGCCTCCACAGCAGCCTCCTTTGCCTGAGCCCACCGGGACCGGTGGGATGGGGTTGATTCCCCCTTGGCCGGAGGCTGGAGGTCCGCGTACCGGCCCGGTTGGGGCCACGGCCCTCGGCCCGCGAGCAGTGGCCACTGCCTCTGCCGTGGCCCATTCTGCGGGGCCTTCCTCCGTTGGTGCGCAGCTGCCTGCGGGGGGCTTCAGCCACGGGTGGTTGGGTTCCCTCCCCTGGCAGGGTGCTCCCCCGGCCCTGGGGCCGGGCCTGGGATCTTGGCCCTATATGGGCCCCGGGGTCCAGGAACCTGGACCCGCGCCTGCAGTTAGCGGGCCAGCCGGCCCTTTGCCCCCTCTTGGCTTGGGGGGCTACGTCAGCGTGGAGGCCCTTCTGGCCCGCGTTGCGGCCCTCGAGGAGTCGCTGGTCAGGGTTAACCACCCTGGGGCCCCTTTTGGGGTGCAGGTTGATCCATCGTCTGCTGGGCAGCGGCAGGCGGCAGGACGGGTCGAGCTGCCTGAGGCGCGTGGCCCGGCATCGGCCACTGCCTCGCAGCTCCCCAATCAATGGGCCGGTGCTGGTCAGGCCCCGTCGACGAGCTCAGTTGCGGTCGTGAGCTCCGACGCCCCCAGTGGGCCGGAACCCCCGGTGGGGGCGGCCCATGGGGGTGCAGCATATGAGTATGCAGTTCAATCTAGTGCACCCACACACATGGCCACGTTGGGGGGGGGGTTTCAATGGCCTTGGCCTCGCACGGTTGGTGCGGCGGTTCAGCCGCTGACAGCCCACCCGGTGACTCCAACTCTCACCCAGGGCCCCGTTGTGGGGGGTACTCCTTATGCAGTCGGGAATGTTTTAGGGGTGACCGGGTTGGTCCAGGCTCCTTTTCAGATGCCCGCAGTTCCCGCCGTTCCTGTGTCGGCATTGCCGACTGCGGGGTATTCATTGCCCCTGGGGGACCATTTGGCACAAACCACCAAAGAGAAGATCTGGCGTGGGGAGTATGTGGACATCTTCTCCCTCCTTAACAGAGAACCCACCAAAGAGGAGAGGGAGGGGCAATATGAGAAGGATAAGGAGCAGGCACGTCGTCGTAAGCCGCCGTGTACGTGGGCCAACTGGTTGCCGGCCTACCTCATATACATGGCGGTCTACCTCAGGGCCCGGCCGGATTTCGCAATTCCGATGGTCCAGTATTTGGACAACATTTACCGGGCGATGGTCGACTTCCCGGGCCCGTCGTGGTTGGCTTACGACGAGGAATTCCGTATGCGGATTCCCCTGCACCCCGAGATGAGGTGGGCTGAGCCCTGCCAGAAGCTGTGGCTTCTGTATATGACGCCCACGCGCCCTGCGCCTGGGGAGAGATACCATTGTGGACATGCGGTCCAGCGAGCGGCCCCTGCACAGACACCCCGCCAGGTGGCGGGGCAGGGGGTTCCAGCCCGCCTGCTGTGCTGGACTTTCTCATCCAATGGTTCCTGCAATAGGAAGAATTGCCGGTACAGGCATGAGTGTCCCTCTTGTGCTGGCCCCCATGCGGCCTCCGCCTGTCCCAGGCCTGGAGGGATGCGGGGCAGAGGGAGGGGCGGACAAGGGGCTGGCAAGACTGCCGCAGAGGGAGCTGGTTCACCGAAAGGCCCCCTCCCCAATTAATGTGGACATGTTGGGGCGTTGGATCGCATTGTACCAGAAGGAGGAGGATGCGGTTTACCTGCTCCAGGGTTTTCGACTGGGGTTCCGTATTCCTTTCGTGGGTGATAGGTCCCCTCAGGATGCTCCCAACCTGTTGTCCCTTAGGGGGAGGGAGGAGGTGGCTGCTGCCAGCATTTACAAGGAGGTCCATGCGGGCAGGGTCGCTGGCCCTTTCCCTGCACCCCCGTTCCCCAACCTTAAGGTGTCACCCTTGGGCTTGGTGCCCAAGAAGTCACCGGGCGAGTTTCGCATGATCCATCACTTGTCCTACCCAGCCGGCCGATCGGTCAACGATGCTATACCTGATGACCTTTGCTCGGTCACGTATACATCGTTTGACCAATCGCTACGCATGGTGCGCTCATGTGGCCCGGGTGCGCTGTTGGCTAAGTGCGACATTAAGTCTGCCTTTCGCCTCCTTCCGGTGCACCCGGGTGATTTTGAGTTGCTGGGTTTCAAGTTTCGGGGTGAATATTATTTTGATAAGGCCATGCCTTTTGGCTGTTCCATATCATGCTCGGCTTTCGAGCGTTTCAGCACATTCCTGCAGTGGGCTTTCGTCCGCAGGTCAGGGTCCCGGTCTGTAGCCCATTACCTGGATGATTTTTTGTTCGGGGGTGAACGGGGCTGGGACACGTGCACACATCTCCTCAACACATTTCAGATGCTAATGGAGGAACTTGGTGTCCCTTTAGCGCCCGAAAAGACCGAGGGCCCATCTACCCAGTTAGTTTTCCTGGGGGTGGAGATTGACACGGTAGCGCAGGCTTCTAGGTTACCAGGGGGTAAGGTGTCACGGATAGTGGCCCTTATCTCAGACTTGCTTGCTAAACGCAAGGCATCACTGAGGGAACTGCAGGTGCTACATGGTCACCTCAATTTTGCTTGCAGGGTCGTCGCACCGGGCAGGGCATTTGCTCGGCGCTTGTGCGACGCCATGACAGGCTTATCCAGGCCCCACCATAGGGTTAGACTGACCCGGGGTATCAGGGCAGACATGCTTATCTGGCTCCAGTTCCTGAGGGAGTTCAATGGGTGTCATTTTGGAGGTCTGACCTCCTGGCTTCCCCTCGTTTTCAGATACAGTCTGATGCCTCGTGGTCCCTGGGTTATGGCATGTACTTCAATGGGAAGTGGGCCTATGGTGGGTGGCCACCGGCCTGGGCAGGCACGGGTCGCCTGCGTGATCTTACGTATCTGGAATTTTTCCCTATCCTGGGGGCTTTGATGCTATGGGGCGAGGAGTGGGCCAACTCGGTCGTCCATTTCTGGTGTGACAATGCGGCCGTTGTCCACATTGTCAATTCACAGACTTCCAAATCGCCCAGGGTCATGGACCTTGTGCACCAGTTTGTATTGCGCAGCCTGCGCCTCAATGTTCTTTTCAGGGCCAGGCATGTCCCGGGGGTCAATAATGATATTGCTGACGCTTTGTCCCGCCTGCAGATCTCCCGGTTCCGCGCCTTGGCCCCGGATGCGGAGGAATTTCCCTCGCCACTCCCAGACGAGATATGGACCATTGGCAAGGAGAGGTGAACCGGGCGATCGGCATGTCACTAGCGCCACGCACGCGTAAGGCGTATCACCACGCATTCAATTCTTTCAGAGCTTTCTGTGCCCAATCCCGGCTGCCGGACACCTGGCCGATCCCAGTGGCCCATATACTTCGGTTCATGGTTTACCTGCATGCCCAGGGCCTTGCACCTCGCACCATAGCATCTAGGCTGTCAGCGTTGGCCTTTGTGGCCAAAGTAGGTGGTCATGCGGATAGTACCACTGACTTCCGTGTGAGGCATGTTTTGGAGGGGTGGGTGCGGGAGCGTGGGCGTTGCCTGGACGACCGCCACCCGATTTCCCCAGGGGTTCTTACCCAATTGGCCCGGGGCTGGCCTGGCCTCTGTTTTGATAGATATGAGGCAGCCCTATTTCACGCAGCCACAACGGTGGCCTTTTTGGAGCGCTCCGCATCAGCGAGCTTGTGATGCTGTCTAAGGCGGATGCAAGTCGTAGGGCACTGGAACTCGAGGATGTCTATGTTGCCAAAGACTGGGCTCAGTTGAGGTTATGCTCCTCTAAGACAGATCAGCATGGCGTAGGCAGTGGAGTAAGACTGCTACGGTGTTCTTTGGCAGACATCTGTCCGGTTGGTGCCCTACAGGAGTTTATTGCACTGCGTGGCATGCACCATGGCCCGTTTTTCTGTCACCAAGATGGGTCTCCCCTTACTAAATTTCAATTTTGGAAGGTGACAGGCAAAGCGCTTGCCAGTGTAGGCCTCCCGGGGGCCCGTTATGGCACCCATTCATTCAGAATAGGGGCGGCCTCCACTGCTGCTGCTTTTGGGTACTCCGGGGCTGAAATACGCCGTATGGGAAGGTGGGGATCGCAATGTTTTCAATTTTATGTCCGCCCTCTTCCACAGTGAGTACCAGCCTAGTCACCACATCTTTTCTCTCCCCGTTTTTTCCTTGACAGACCCTGGGTGTCGTATTACACCGGTGATAGTATGGCTGGTGGGCCATAGCTACGTGCACAGGGCAGCGCTTTACGCTGTGGCGACAGAGTGGGGACCCCGACTGGGACTGGGTGCATACGCAAGTCTCACATGGTATGGTAAGCCCGGGATGTTATGGCGGGAGCTGTTACCATTCCTTTTTTCAGGTCGGAATGCTGACCCGCCTGACATTCTGATCATACACCTTGGGGGCAATGATCTAGGCCAGGTCACCGGCTTATCGCTAAAGCATGCGATTTGCGGCGACCTCGCCTACCTGCATTACGTGTGGCCCGCCACTACCCTTGTTTGGTCGGACATGGTGCCGCGGCACAAGTATAGGGGAGGGTTCGACCTCCCGGCCCTTGACCGGGCTAGACGTATGGTGAACAGGGCTGTGGCCTGGTTCATTGTCAGCAGGGGTTGGGGGCGGGTCAGTCCTCACCCCGCCATTAGTCTCCAACATTATGACCTTTATGCAGGGGATGGGGTCCATCTGTCGCGAGGAGGTATGGACCTCCTGTTGGGTGATTGGCGAGCAGGCCTGTTGACCGAGCTGACGGACTGGGGGGGGGCGTCGAGCCTTTTTTGAAGCCCCTCCGTGTGGCGGGTAGCACTGGTAAGGTAAACATTATGACCCACAGGTATCCGGCAAGTTCGCAATTGACTGGACAACACTAGACAGGCATAAGTTGGTTAAACGTTGTCCGGTCAACGACGAACTAGGCGACGGGGTGATGGCTACAGCTAGACAGCATGCATCACCCCCTGATTTTACGGATACGCGTCAGAGGGTGGGGTCATTAGTTAGATATTGACTACGGTCAACAATTTGTTTGTTGTCAACAAACAAATTGATACAAATAGATACATTGTAACAATTGCTGTTGGCAATTTTGGGTGGTACCTTACCAGTGTTACTTCGGCCTGCTTGCCTTAAGAATTATGATTGGTCAATTACCAATAGAAATTTATAATTCGGACTAGGGCATGAATCAATAAATGTGGCCCAATGCCGTTATCCACTTTCATCAGTGTCTGAGTCCTTTATTGGGGGGTGCGCCTGCAATGCAAGCGTGGCGCCAAAATGGCCGCCGCGCTCTTTGCGGGGCCCCCCACTGGACGAAGGCATCCGGGTAGTTAGGGGGCGTTGCCAGCTCCCTTATAAAAGGGGTGGCCACGAGGCAGCCGCGCTGCCATTTTGCGAAGCGACGGAGCGGAGAAGTTTTTCCCCTCCACCCCCTCCCTAGTTAACAGTGTGATATTTTGGTCGCTTCGGGGCCGGGTGGGAATTTTTGGCTGGGACCCATAATTGGCTCTCGGGTCCTGGCTTTTTTGCCCATCCCACACTGTTGCTATGGTTTGACATAGGGTTTTTTTCTGTTGCTGCTGTTGACTTTGGTCACATGGGCGGGTAGCACTGGTAAGGTAAACATTATGACCCACAGGTATCCGGCAAGTTCGCAATTGACTAGACAACACTAGACAGGCATAAGTTGCTTAAACATTGTCCGGTCAACGACGAACTAGGCGACGGGGTGATGGCTACAGCTAGACAGCATGCATCACCCCGTGATTTTACGGATACGCGTCAGAGGGTGGGGTCATTAGTTAGATATTGACTACGGTCAACAATTTGTTTGTTGTCAACAAACAAATTGATACAAATAGATACATTTTAACAATTGCCGTTGGCAATTTTGGGTGGTACCTTACCAGTGTTACTTCGGCCTGCTTGCCTTAAGAATTATGATTGGTCAATTACCAATAGAAATTTATAATTCGGACTGGGGCATGAATCAATAAATGTGGCCCAATGCCGTTATCCACTTTCATCAGTGTCTGAGTCCTTTATTGGGGGGTGCGCCTGCAATAACCATTCTGACGAAGAAATCTTTTCAAATATTTATTTGGAATAAAAATATAGAATATTCCAGCATATAAAAATATAAAAATCCTCTCTAAGCTATGCTATGAAAAATACATGAATCTAGGCAAATAAGAAAGCATTTCAGAAAAGCAATACTTATTTAAATAGGGTGCGGCTGGCTTGCCACGCATTCAGAGATTCAGGTCGGGTTCATCTTGGAAGGCAAAGAGCAGCAACTCGATGGCATCTGAGATTATTGCCCTGTCTCTCTGATGTCTGGCCTATCTTCTGATGATCAGACTAAATCGCCACAATATTTATACTGTTTTGGTGAGAACGCATGCTGAGAAAGAATGTTTAACAAACACCTGCTTTTTGGAGTCTGTCCTGGGACAGTACATTTTATCAGCATTCCCATCAGAAAGATGTGTCTCTCACGTCTGACCCACAGGTGGTGTGTTTGAAAACTGCACTCTCCCAGGTGCCTGTCCTGAGAGAAGACATTTTCTCAGGTTCACTGTCTGGGAATGGAGGTTAAGTTGACCCTCCATTTTAATTGGACTGTACTTGGCATCTGTGAAACGCAGCCTTCCAAAATGGACCCATTCAGGTTCATTATAACTAACACATTCTATCACAATCAAAGTGAAGTAAATATCTAGTAAATATGAAGTAAGCATCTGAATTTAAGCAATTAAAATTAAAAATTAAATTTAAATCATCCCAGTCTATGAAATTCACTACAGGGACATTTCACAATTACTGGAATCACATGGCTGCTCCTCCTAGACACATATAAAACTGCCAGAGAAGCATGGTTACAAAGCTATGCTGACTGTTGGGTTCTGAGAGTTGTAGTCAAATAAACATTTCCCCTTTCTACTGTGATGGACTGTCTATAGTGAAGAAACCCATGCTCACAAACCATGGCTCACACAGACTTCTTCCATGCAAATATATATGTGAAAGAGACATACTTCTTCAATACAGTCAAATCACATTCTTTATAGGGGAAAATGTTCTTTTAATCTATACAGAAATGTTATTTATAGAATCATAGAATAATGGAATCTATGCTATTTAGCTTGTTTTGCAAGAGGGATGGTGGTCATCCGAAAATCCTTGCTGTCCTTGACATCTCAGCAGCCTTCGATACCGTCAACCACAGTATCCTTCTGGAATGGCTCAAAGGACTGGGGATCCAGGGCACTGTGTTGTCCTGGTTTTCCTCTTTTCTGGAGGGCTGTACACAGTCGGTGTGGTTGGAGAGTGAGAGTTCCGGTCCTAGGTCCCTCAAATATGGGGTGCCGCAGGGCTCGGCGCTCTCTCCTCTGCTTTTTAACATCTACATGAAGCCACTGGGTGAGATCATCCATTCCCATGGGGTGCGGTACCATCAGTATGCGGATGACACTTAGTTATACATTCCAGTAATGCGGTCAAAGTCCTGTCTGGATGCCTGGAGGCTGTCGGGGTCTGGATGGGGGACGACGAGCTTCAGCTGAATCCTGGCAAGACTGAGTGGCTTTTGGTCAGGGACCCTGGGTTACCCGGGGAGTTACCACCTCTGATCTTGGATGGGGCAGCTTGGGGGTCCTCCTGGACTCTGCTGCTTGAAGATCAGGTGGTGGCCGTGGCCAGGAGGGCTTTTACTCGACTTCGAGTAATCTGCCAGTTGCGCCTGCTCCTGGACCGGGACTCCTTACTCATGGTCACTCACGCTCTGGTGACCTCCAGACTAGATTACTGTAATGCGCTCTACATGGGGCTGCCCTTGACGACCATTTGGATGCTACAGCTGGTTCAGAATGCAGCCACCCAGGTGGTGGTGGGGTGTGGACATTAAGTCCACACCTGCCCACTACTTCGGGAACTGTACTGGTTACCAGTTTGCCTCCGGGTACAATTCAAGGTGCTGGTTTTGACCTTTAAAGCCCTATATGGCAGTGGGCCAGGATACCTGAGAGACTGCATCGCCCCAAGAGTGTCTGTCCATCCAACCAGAGCGGACCGGTGGGGCTCCTTAGTTGTGCCTTCAGCTATAGGGGCCTGCTCTCTAGCACACAAAGAAGGGCCTTCTCCGTGTCAGCACCAGCCCTCTGGAACCTCCTGCCAGTAGTACTGAGGTTACATACAGAATTGCTGCCCTTTAGGAAAGGTTTGAAAACCTGGCTGGTGGGGCAGGTGTGGGGCCTTAATGGGAATACGGCCCCAGGCTGTTGACTTATTTCAAGTTAGTGTCCCTCCCTCTGTGTTGCCTGTCCCTTTTTATTATTTTATGAATAGGGTGGGGGTAGGAGGGTGGGTAGGTGGGTGGGTGATTTGGGGTTTTTAATATGTTTTTATATGTTTTTAATAATGTAGTGCAGCGCCCTGAGTCGGGTTCGCCTGAGTGAGCAGCATAAAATTTTAAAATTAAATTAAATTAAATTAATAAATAAAAATAGGATTCTGGTCTTAATTTTGGTGTAGGGCCAGGATCTTGTTATAAACAATTACAGCATCGTCCCACATGAGGTTGTTTTCAGGCTTCACTTGCAATATCCCAGTAAATATTTGAACACTCTTACAGCTGGAGTTCCATGCCAATAAGTATTGAACAAGATATTCATCTGAGTGTCTCCACACTACACAGTTATTGCAGTATAACACTTTAATTAAATTTAATTTTCCCACTTGTATGCTGCTCAATCAATAAACCCGACTCAGGGCGGCTCACACAATTGTTATACAATACAATACAATAGTTATACAATATACACAATAATACTGTACAATATACACAATAATTATGTAATATTCAGCCTACAAGAACAATACATAATAATATAATTTATAACACATTATAATCTATATATATACAACAGAGGTGAGGTCTTGTATGTTCTCTATACAAATCCACACCCCTGCGCCAATCACGTTGTAACTTGGCACATGCCTACCTTGTGCCTGCGAGAGTGCCATGGTGAGGGTCTGGCAGCCCATTTTGGGGTGTGTGCACCCAAAAATGAGATGCACGGGAGTCGCCCCCACCGCCATGTCTTCAAACATAGGGAAAGATGGCAGTGCGTACATGTAGAAGACTGCATGTGGGCAGAAGACCACACCCGTGCCCAGCAGCCTAACCACCATTCAAGGCAGCATTAGTGGCAGTGCGTGTACATACATCCACGTGCTCCCAGCAGGCTGCCCACTGTTCCAGCCAGCATCCAGGACAGCATTGATGGGAGAGGCAGTGGGTTGCAAAGGGGGCACCCTCATCGCCAGGACTACAAACACTGAGAAAATTGATGCAACATTCGCAGCGGGGCATGCGCATATGTCACCGCATGCCCAGCAGTCTACCTGCCATTCCAGGCGGTGGGCAGAGCAGTGCCTGAGGCAACAGTGAACGCGGCGATGCCATGGGTTGGAAAGGCAGCAGCGCGGGTGAGCGACAGCAGCCATGACTCAACCACGGTACGTCCACATGTGTCTCGGCATGTGGGAGTGTGTGCGAGGGAAGGGTCGGGGTCGGTGTGTGTCAGGGGGCCCTACCACTATAAATAAATAAAGGAACCCCAGGCAAGGCTGAGTAATCAGCTAGTATAATATATAACAATGTAATACTGTACTATAGTGGCCTCTCCGCCCTGGCTGCAGACGAAGTCCAAGGATGGTGGTGGCGAAGTCCTGCCGCCCACTGCCATAGCTGTGTTTTCAAGTCCCAGCCAGGGGCGTGGGCCAGGGGCTGCTGCTGCAGCCTCTCCACCCCAGCTCCAGGCAAAGTCCAGGTGTGGCAATGGGGAAGTCACCTGGCTGGTGGAAAGAGCAAGGAGGGCACAGGAGTGCAGCAGCATCTTCAGCCACCCATGGCTATTCTCCTCCCTCCAGGCTGGAGCCGGCTAAAAGGGCATCTAGTGTCAGCGGCAGCGGTGGTCTCAAGGCTGGCCAGCTGCACAGCTGCTGCTCCTTTCTTCTCCCCCTCCAGGCTGGGGCCAGCCAAGGTGGTGTCCAGTAGCGGCAGTGGTGGTGGTGATGGTTTTAAGGCCAGCCAGCCATGCAGCTGCTGCTCCTTTCTTCTCCCCTCTCCAGGCCAGGGCCAACTGCGGGGGCATCCGGTAGTGGTGGTGGTGGCGGCAGCAGTTTTAAGGACAGCCAGCTGCACAGCTGCTGCTCCTTTCTTCTTCCCCTCCAGGCAGGGATTCTCAATCTGCGGCCCACAGGCTGGATGCAGCCCACAGCACCATTTCATGTGCCCCCCCCCTGCCTCCACCACATCAGGAACTGCCCTGTGGTGGAGGAAGGGCAAAATGGCTATCTGGCCCCTGAAGCTGTCTGGGGGTGTGTGACCCAGCCCCCAGCTTTAAAAGGTTGAGAACTCCTCATCTAAGGAATACTTAGTGATTTGTAGCATGCTGTGGTACTACAAATTCTCTGATACAGAACTCTAATGCTGTGGATCCGAAGATCACTAGATTAGTAGAGATCTCACAGATATCTAACATCCCCTGATTTATAATAATTGATCACTAGAGCTGAATAGCTAATTAAAAAAACCTTAGATACTGGAAGAGTAAACCATGGCAATTCAAGTGGTATCAGTCTGGTATAAGTACATAGTTAAAGTGCGCTCTAGCACACTCTCATTCTTCTGGTAGATTTTAGGTTACTATAAACATGTTCCAGTTCATACACTTTTCATGACAAGGTTACTTTAACTGTTAATAGTTTGCACTATATCTGGTGAACTTTCTAAGGAAATAACAATTTAATTGCTGTTTACCATAGGTACTTACTGAAATGGGGAAAACCAGTCCTTATTTACACGAGTTTCCAACTTCACTTCCAGATTCTGCAAGGTTCTCTAGGTCTCATATATTCACCACACAAATGTAACATATGCAGATAGATTACATGTACTGTACTTGTTCTTCAGCACAGTCTCTAATTTGAATTATTCTCAATTGTTGCAATAACCACATGCCTTCCCCACCAGAACTGCTCTGAAACCTGAAATGAGGCTTTTCCTCTCACACAGAAAAGATGTCCTGTCCTGAGGAAGCACCCAATCCATAGAGGTCGTGGACTTGGAAGGCTCATCTCACTCTTTTTTTCATGGTAAGTCCTTCAAAATCTTGTATTTTATAGAAAATATTATTAACCTCAATATTTTTTTCAACTTTCTGGCCATGGCAATTCTGGCACATTTGCCACTGAGCCATCTGTGCATGGGAAAGCAGCTTTCAGCCTTCGGTCTGCTGTCCAAAGGCCTCTGTAAGCAATCTGTTCAAACCTCTGGCAAGAGCAATTTGTCCTCCTTAATCTACAGGAGGAATCGGGTAAGAGAGAGGAGGGCTCAAGAAAAATAAAGAATGAGAGAGTATGACAGAAATAGACAAGAAGACTGGTTCCTCTCTCCAAGAGTGGCCTGGCCCTGTCCACCACCGGGATGCAGCTCCCAAGATTTGAAACAGATTTAAATGAAAGCAAAAGAAGAAAGAGCCAAAGCAGGGCTGCAGTTGAACATTAAGAAACAAAAAAATCACTAAAGAAGAATTACATAATTTTAAAAATGACAATGAAGAAATTGAGAGAGCAAAAGATTTTATACACCTTGGTTCAATCATCAATTCAAATGGAGACTGCATTGAAGAAATCAGAAGAAGCCTGAGAGTTGAAAGGGCAGCAATGATGGAATAAGAAAAGATAATCAAATGTAAGAATGTGTCACTGGAGACCAAGATCATTCACTCTATTTTATTCTTGGTCACCATTTATGGATGTGAAAGCTGGACAGCAAAGAAAGCTGACCGGGGTGGGGGTGGCTCATTTGATATGTGATGCTAGAGGAGAGCTCTGCATATACCTTGAGCACCAGAAAGACAATAGATCCTGGAGGAAATCAAGCCTGAACTGTCTCTGCAGGCAAAAATGATGACGCTGAGGTTGTCCCATCATGAGAAGGCACAATTCACTGGAAAGACAATTATGCTGGGAAAGGTGGAAGGCAGCAGAAAGAGAGGAATACCAAAGATGAGATGGACAAATTCCATGAGGGAAAACGTAGGCTTGAGTCTGTAAGAGCTGTGCAAGGCTGTTTGAAGACAAAACATTTTAGGAATCTCTCATTCATAGGGCCACCATAAGTCAGAGATGACACGATACCATATAACAACAACTGTGAGCCCCAGCTAGAGTAGATCCACTGAATGAATGAGACAAGCCAACACTTACGTAATTCCTGTTGAATCAATTGAAGAGTTAGTGTATTTAGATTTATGTGTTCTTAAATAAAAAGTATTAAACTACAAAGCAAAACAGCACAATGGGCCTTAACAAAACAAGAATGCAATATTTCATTTATTTTCCTGCCCACAAATTATTGTTGCCATTCAGAGGTAAGCTACAATGATTAATAATATTTGACAGTAATCTCTGCACTTTCTAGCTGCATTGGTTATAAATCATAAAAATACAAAAATATCTTGATTTTGCTGCCACTCTGAGGTTGTGATTCCTGAAACTTTGACCTATCTTGCCTCACCAAATAAATAAGAATGCTTCAAAAACAGTTATATCTCCATGGTTAAACAAAAAGAATTATTTATACCCTGTGGATTTAGGAACTAGAAGGCATAAAAAAAGATAACAGTTATGATCTTTAAAGTACAGTATTCCAGAAACGTCTTATAAAATATTGTTCCAAATGACTATTAAATACTGCATGGTGTAATATAAAGCTATATATGCACAGAAATGCAGACTCAAAGTAAAACTAGATGTTAAAGAGAATGCCTGTTTTTTATAACTAACCCATGTTTTCTCATAAAAAGGATTTCCTCAGAGGAAAATCTTGCAAATTCAGCCTTGCAAATTCAGTTGATATTCGCCTTCCTATGACCAGTCACAAAGTAAAGCATATTAAATGCAAGATTTATAGCTTAAAGAAGACATATGCAATGACAAATAACATCTTTTGCCACTTGAAGGAGCACCTCTGAAAACACTTCTCATAAATGAACATTACTTATGAAAGTTCATTTATTTCATTCACTCGAAAAGAAAAGAAAATGTCAACGAATTGTATAAACTCTGTCATTCCTAATTGTCAGGAAGAGGGATGTGTTTTAAGATTCAATGAACAGCTTCCTATTAACTGTTTTTCAATCAAGTTTGGTTTTCTCCAACTTACATCAAGAACTCATTTGCAGGCGCACCCCCCAATAACGGACACAGACAACATTGAAAGTGGATAACAGCATCGGGCCACATTTATTGATTCAATGCCCTAGTCCGAATTATAAATTTGTATTGGTAAAACGACCAATCATAATTCTTAAGGCAAGCAGGCCGAAGTAACACTGGTAAGGTACCACCCCAAAATTGCCAACGGCAGTTGGTTACAATGTATCAATTTGTATCAATTTGTTTGTTGACAACAAACAAATTGTTGACCGTAGTCAATATCTAACTCATGACCCCACCCTCTGACGCGTATCCGTGAAATCACGGGGTGATGCATGCTGGTTAGCTATCGTCATCACCCCGTCGCCTGGTTCATCGTTGACCGGACAACGTTTAACTAATTTATTCCTGTCTAGTGTTGTCCAGTCAATTGCGAACCTGCCGGATACCTGTGGGTCATACTGTTTACCTTACCAGTGCTACCCGCCACACGGAGGGGCTTCAAAGAAGGCCTGACGCCCCCCCAGACCGTCAGCTCGGTCAACAGGCCTGCTCGCCAATCACCCAACAGGAGGTCCATACCTCCTCGCGACAGATGGACCCCATCCCCTGCGTACAAGTCATAATTTTGTAGGCTAATAGCGGGGTGATGACTGACCCGTCCCCAAGCCCTGTCGGCAAGAAACCGCGCCACCGCCCTATTGACCGTGCGCCTAGCGCGGTCAAGGGCCAGGAGGTTAACGCCTCCTCTATAAGAATGTCGCGGGACAATGTCCGACCAAACCAGGGTTGTGGCAGGCCAGACATAATGCAAGTAGGCGAGGTCCTCGCAAATCGCATGCTTGAGCGATAAGCCGGTAACCTGGCCCAAATCATTGCCCCCCATGTGGATGATGAGAATGTCAGGCGGGTCAGCACCCAGGCCAGAAAAAAGGAAAGGCCACAGCTCCCGCCATAACATCCCAGGCTTACCATGCCATGTGAGACTGGCGTGTTCACCCAGTCCCAGTCGGGGTCCCCACTCTGTCGCCGCAGCGTAACGCGCTGCCCTGTGCACATAGCTGTGGCCCACCAGCCATACTGTCACCGGTGTAATACGACACCCAGGGTCTGTAAGAAAATTGAGAAAAAAGGCGGTAAGGTGACTGGGTTGGTACTCATGGCGGGAGTGGCCGCACATAAAACTGAAAACATTGCGAGCCCCACCTCCCCATGCTACGTATGTCAGCCCCAGAGTACCCAAAAGCAGCTGCTGTAGAGGCTGCACCAATACGGAATGAATGTGTGCCATAACGGGCACCTGGTAGGCCCACCCTGGTGAGGGCTCTGCCTGTCACCTTCCAAAACTGAAATTTAGTAAGGGGAGACCCATCTTGGTGACAGAAAAACGGGCCGTGGTGCATGCCACGCAGTGCCAGGTACTCCTGTAGGGCACCAACCGGACAGATGTCTGCCAAAGAACACCGTAGCAGTCTTACACCACTGCCTACGCCATGCTGATCTGTTTTAGAGGAGCGTATCCTCAACTGAGCCCAGTCTTTGGCGACATAGACATCTTCGAGTTCCAGTGCCCTACAACTTGCATCCGCCTTAGACAGCATCACAAGTTCGCTGATGCGGAGCGCTCCAAAAAATGCCACCGTTATGGCTGCATGGAAAAGGGCTGCCTCATAATGATCAAAACAGAGGCCTGGCCAGCCCCGGGCCAACTGGGTAAGAACCCCTGGGGAAATAGGGTGCCGGTCGTCCGGGCAACGCCCGCGCTCGCGCACCCACCCCTCCAAAACATGTCTCACACGGAAGTCAGAGGTGCTGTCCACATGACCTCCCACTTTGGCCATAAAAGCCAACGCCGAGAGCTTGGATGCTATGGTGCGAGGTGCGAGGCCCTGTGCATGCAGGTGAACCATGAACCGCAGAACATGGTCCACCGGAATAGGCCAGGTCTCTGGCAGGTGAAATTGAGCAGAAAATGCTCTGTAAGAATTGAATGCTTGTTGATACGCCTTACGCATGCGTGGCGCTAGTGACAGGCCAATCGCCCGGTTCACCTCTCCTTGCCAATAGTCCATATCTTGTCCGGGAGTGGCGAGGGAAATTCCTCCGCATCCGGGGCCAAGGCACGGAACCGGGAGATCTGCAGGCGGGACAAAGCGTCAGCAATATCATTATTAATCCCTGGAACATGCCTGGCCCTGAACAAGACATTGAGGCGCAGGCAGCGCAACACAAAATGGCGCACTAGTTCCATGACCCTGGGCGATTTGGAAGTCTGTGCATTGACAATGTGGACAACAGCAGCATTGTCACACCAGAAATGCACAACCGAATTAGCCCACTGCTCGCCCCATAGCATCAAAGCCCCCAGAATAGGGAAAAATTCCAGGTATGTGAGATCCCGCAGGCGACCCGTGCCTGCCCAGGCCGGTGGCCACCCACCATAGGCCCACTTCCCATTGAAGTACATCCCATAACCCAGGGATCCTGAGGCATCAGACTGGATCTGAAAATTGGGGGATGCCAGGAGGTCAGACCTCCAAAATGAGACCCCATTGAACTCCCTCAGGAATTGCAACCAGACAAACATGTCTGCCCTGATACCCCGGGTAAGCCTAACTCTATGGTGGGGCCTGGATAACCCTGCCATGGCGTCGCATAAGCGCCGGGCAAAAGCCCTGCCCGGTGCGACCACCCTGCAAGCGAAATTGAGGTGACCATGTAGCACCTGCAGTTCCCTCAGTGATGCCTTGCGCTTGGCCAGCAAATCCGAGATAAGGGCCACTATCCTGGACACCTTATCGCCCGGCAACCTAGAAGCCTGCGCTACTGTGTCAATCTCCACCCCCAGGAATACTAGCTTGGTAGATGGGCCCTCGGTCTTTTCGGGCGCTAAAGGGACACCGAGTTCCTCCATTAGCGTCTGAAATGTGTTGAGGAGACGTGTGCACGTGTCCCAGCCCCGTTCACCCCCGAATAAAAAGTCATCCAGGTAATGGGCTACAGACCGGGACCCTGACCTGCGGACGAAAGCCCACTCTAGGAAGGTACTAAAACGCTCGAAGGCCGAACATGATATGGAACAGCCAAAAGGCATGGCCTTATCAAAATAATATTCACCCTTAAATTTGAAACCCAGCAACTCAAAGTCGCCCGGATGCACTGGCAAAAGGCGAAAAGCCGACTTAATGTCGCACTTGGCAAGCAGGGCACCCGGGCCACAAGAGCGCACCATGCGCAGCGCCTGGTCAAACGATGTATACCTGACTGAACAAAGGTCATCAGGGATAGCATCATTGACCGATCGGCCTGCTGGGTAGGACAAATGATGAATAAGGCGAAACTCGCCTAGGGACTTTTTGGGGACCAATCCCAGTGGCGACACCTTAAGATTGGGAAACGGGGGTGCAGGGAAAGGTCCAGCGACCCTGCCCGCATCTAACTCCTTTTTAATGCTGGCCGCAGCCACGTCCTCCCTCCCTCTGAGGGATAAAAGGTTGGGGGCATCCTGAGGGGACCTATCACCCATGAAAGGGATACGGAATCCCTGCCTAAAACCCTGAAGGAGATACTCCCCATCCTCCCCCTTCGGGTACGATGCGAGCCAACGCTCCAGCATGTCCACATTAATTGGGGAGGGGGCCTTTTGGAGAACCAGCTCCATCCGTGGCAGTCTTGCCAGCCCACTGTCCGCCCCTCCCTCTGCCCCGTGTCCCTCCAGGCCTGGGACAGGTGGAGGCTGCGTGGGGGCCCGAACATGTGGGACACTCATGCCTGTACTTGCAATTCTTCCTATTACAGGAACCATTGGACGAGAAAGTCCAGCACAGCAGGCGGGCTGGAACCCCCTGCCCCGCCGCTTGGCGGGTAACCTGGGCCGGAGCTGCTCGCTGGACCGCATGTCCACAATGGTATCTGTCCCCCGGGGCGGGGCGTGTGGGCGTCATGTACAAAAGCCAAAGCCTCTGGCACGGCTCGTCCCATCTCATCTCGGGGTGGAGGGGAATCCTCATACGGAATTCCTCGTCATAGGCTAACCACGAGGGGCCTGGGAAATCCACCATCGCCCTATATATGTTGTCCAAATATTGGACCATGGGAATAGCCAAATCCGGCCGCGCCCTCGAGTACACCGCCATGTATATTAAATAAGCAGGGAGCCAGTTGGCCCAGGTACGTGGCGGCTTACGGCGACGTGCCTGCTCCTTGTCCTTCTCATCCTGTCCCTCCCTTTCCTCCTTGGTGGGCTCTCTGTTCAGGAGTGAGAAGATATCTACATACTCCCCCCGCCATATCTTTTCTCTGGTAGTCTGTGCCAAGTGATCACCCAGTGGCAAGGAATACCCCGCCGTTGGCAAAGCCGAAAAAGGCACCGCAGCCATAGGAAAAGGGGCCTGAGCTAGCCCAGCCACCCCCAGAACATTCCCCGCAGTGTAAGAACAAGTACCCACCCCAGTGCCCAGGGTGGCAGTCGTCGTCGCCGGGTGGGGTGCCGACAGCGTGGCCCCCGCACCACCCGCGCGAGGCCAAGGCCATTGAAACCCCCCCCCCCATATTGGGAATGTGTGTGGATGTACTCGCTTGCACCGTATACTCACATGCTGCACCCCCGCGGGCTGCCCCCACCGGGGGTTCCGGCCCACTGGGGGCGTCGGAGCTCACGACCGACGTAGAGCTCATCACCGGGGCCTGACCCGCACCAGGCTGCTGACTGGGGAGCTGCGAGGCAGTGGCCGAAACCGCGCCACGCGCCTGCAGCAGCTCAACCCTCCCTGTCGGCTGTTGTCCTCCTGCCGACAGCGCCGCAAAAGGGACCCCAAAGGGGGCCCCCGCCTGACTGGCCCGAGCCAACGACGCTTCCAGGGCCGCAATACGGGCCAGTAAGGCTGCCACGTCGACCTGGGGCCAAGGGCCGGCCGGCCCACCCGGTCCAGGCGTGGGTACAGGTCCCTGTACCCCAGGACCCGAATATGGCCATTGGCCAGCACCGAAGCCCGGCAGGGTCGGTGGAGAAACCTGCCAAGGCAGGGGGCCGCACCACCCCCCAAGGCTAGAGGGCCCAGGGAGAGGCTGCGACCCAAGAGCAGCAGGCCCAACAGGGTGGGCAGGTGCAGGAGCGGTGTCCACCGCTCGCGGGCCGCGGGCCGGAACCCCTTCCGCGCCCGTATTCTGTTCGCCCACTCCGGGCCAAGGAGCAATAGACCCCATTCCGCCAGCCCCGGCCGGGGCCTGCGAAGGCGGCTGCTGAGGAGGCGGCACCGCGGTCCTCCGACCTGGGTTGCGCCTCCTAACAGCGCGAGCCGCACTCGAAGCTGCCTTCTTCTTCGAAGGCATCTCTACTGAAGCAAAGGGAAGCCGAAAAGGAAGAATCGCTACCAAAAGGCTTCCCGGTAAGCTAAAGAGTGACGGAGACACAGGGGAAAAGACTTCTCCGCTCCGTCGCTGAGGTAAAATGGCAGCTCGGCTGCCTCGTGGCCACCCCTTTTATAAGGGAGCTGGCCACGCCCCTAACTACCCGGATTCTCTGTCCTGTGGGGGGGGCCCGCAAAGAGCGCGGCGGCCATTTTGGCGCCGCGCTTGCATTCTTCCTGATTTCATGCATTAACCTAGGAGGCTCTCAGAGTTACATCAAGGCACTAATTCCATCTGAAGTTTCTGTCCTCTGTAAATGTTCAAGGTTTGTGATTTTCTATCAAGAGGAGAAAAGATCATTGAAAATCATTTGTCCCTTGAAATGGTTTTTTGATGTACAATTGGCAACATGCACCTGAATTAAGAAATACGTCCGTGGAAGGATGGGAGACCAAAGCAGAGAAGTGATTTCCTCATAAAATTGGTTCTGCAATAATCCACATTGGACACCTTAGCTGGAATCCTGTGCTGAAGCTCAACTTGTGCAACTCATAGTTATGCAAACAGTAGAGAATAGCATGCACAGAAAAATGATATCACAAAGGACTTCTGTAGGCATGCTGCACAATCGGCATGCAGTGAACAGTGTAATGAGTTGCATAATCAAATAGTGTGATCAATTGCACTGTCAAATTTTGCAATGCATGCTGCCTGCACAGCTCTACAGGTATAGCTTTACATTACACCAAATCCAACAGGATTTCAGCCCACATTTTGGTTTAAAATAATGGCAATAAAAATACTGTGCTGTTAATAGGATTGCCATACATCCCAGAAAACCAGGATTGTCCCGAATTCAATGTCAGAAAAATTGTCCCGGCCAGTTCAACAAAAATCATGTTAAAGGCCCAGAATTTTAAAAACATACGGACCATTAAAATAAATTCACACTCTTGCCATCAAATGAACAATTTCCTGCCACATTGGAGTTGGAGTATACCTGGAGACCCTATACCCTATATGGCAGTGGGCCAGGATGCCTTAGAGACCGCATCATCCCAAGAGTGTCCGTCCAACCAGAGTGGACCGGAGAGGCTCTCTAATAGTGCCATCAGCTAGGGGTGCACATCTATCCAGCACCCAAAGGAGGGCCTTCTCCGTGTCCGCACCAACCCTCTGGAACCTCCTACCAACAGATCTAAGACTTCAAAGAGAATTGCTGCCCTTCAGGAAAGGATTGAAGCCTGGCTGGCAGGGCAGGTGTGGGGCCCTAATGGAAACACGGTCCCCGCTTGCTGGCTTATGTAAACAATTAAGAACTCTCTCTTCTTCTTTTTATAGTGGGTGGGATGGGTGGGTGGGATATGGGTCATTTAAAGTGGGTGGGATATGGGTCTTTTAAAGTGTTTTAATGTGTTTTTAGAACTTGTTGTAATACCGCCCTGAGTCGAGTTCTGCCTGAGTGGGCGGCATATATAAATATGACTATTAAATTAAATTAAATTAAATCTTAATGTCCTTGCCTCACACCACCGCCCAATAAATGTGACCAGTGTGTTTTATGGAACTGAGGACATTAAAAGTTGGCTACGCCGCAACTTCTCAGAGGTACAACAGATCATCTTACAGTAAAAATTAACTGTTGTAAATAAATTCATTTATGTATTGATATATTTAATATGAAAATGTTTTATAGCTGTCATTATATTATGTTTGTTTTTAAAAAGGCTATTTTGTAGATAACCCACCTATTTTTGTCAAGTATACTTCTGTCCCGGTTTTGTGGGAAACCCACCCATTTTTTTCAAGTATACTTCTGTCCGAGTTTTGTGGGAAAGAATTATGGCAACTCTAGCTGTTAAGAAATAAAAGAAATGATTGCATCAAACTTTGCAAGGCGGGGGGGGGGGGGGTTAAATACATTTCTCAGTCAGGTGCTGTGGTCCAGAAAATAATTTTTCAAAGCTGTCGGCTATATGGCTTTTTGACATTTCAAACTTTGAATAGCTGGAGATGACAATTTAGAATTACAGATTCTAACTTAAACAAAGCAGGAAAAACAGATACACTGAGAGCTGGAAATATATAGGCCACATTGTTAAAAAGGCAACATTGAAAAACATACTGGCTTTTAAATGTAGCATAGAGGAGTTTGGTCCTGCAATGAAATTGGCATAAACAGCCAGCTGAGATATTCATCTAGAGATCCTTCTAACTTTAACATATGTGAGGGAACTCTGTGACCCTCTGGATTGTAGAACCTCAACTCTCATCAGTGCGAATCAAGAACAACTTTATTGTTTATGAGCAAAAACTTTTAGAATATACAGCATAAGAGGAATTTGAAATTTCCAATTTAAAAACAAGTAGTTATAATATCTCATTGAGATGCTTATAAAGAATCCAAAGATATTTTAAAACAAACATCTGGATCCACCAATCATACTAATAGTGATTATACCACATAGGGGGCTTTAACAAAACAAGAACACAACTTCTTGGTTGCCAGTGCAAGTTATGCTACAGCAAATGTGGTTGGTAACTGATTATTAGTGAGAAATCCTAATAGTTCTTTCTTAGAGGTATAGTTGGAAGGTAGATGAAAGGAATCTTCCCCTAGAATCCATAAAAAGGAGACAGAACTATAAAAATGAATTAAAAATTTTCAGTCTGATTACAACCAAAATTACCCTTGTATTCTATAACTGGAGTTCAAAGGTATCTCCCTTCAAGATATGCAGAGGGCATTTCTCAGAATCTAAGTTCTGTAAAAGCTCTAAGGAGCTGTGGAAAGGTCAGTGCCTCAATATAAAATGGCCTTGAATGATTAACTTGAAGTGCTAGTCAATATTACTAAAGGTCAGACAAGATAGGAGTTTTATTTCATTACTATTTGGAGGCTCCCTCGTTTCCCATCCCTGCCATTGTACAACTCACTCCTAATTAATTGTATGGCAATTGCAGATGAGGCTTTTGTCACTTATCAAAAGACCCAAAACACAAGAGGGGCTCTCTATCGTGTGATTCAAGCTCCCTCCAGCAATTGCCAACAGATACCCTCTAAAACACATTTTTTTTTGTTTCTTTGTATATGAAGAGAGGGACAGAGTATTTCTGTTTCTTTTTTGTTCCTCTTTTACATATCCTTTCAATGTCTCTTCACTCTTTATTTGTCAAACTGAATGTTTTCATCCAATAGCATTAAAAAGGTTGTCAGTGGCCAATCAAACCATCTGGGAGTGAGCAGGAATTCTAATATATAAAAAGACCTGGAACCTGGCATTTCAGTCATTCATTGTGGGATTACTGTGTGCTGAGCTTCTAGTGCCCTCCATCTTGGATCATTGCCTGCCTGTCTGCTGTGCCTCGAGATATTTTTTTCTCTTGTTTGTTCTTTTTGTCTTGATTTTTGAGAGGGTTTTCCCTTATCTTTTGGAATATTTTTGCTGCTGTAAAGCAGCTTATTTATGCCACTACACCTTCTTGGTATTATTTTTGGGATTTCACCCAGGTTTCTTTGGGGATATTCCTCCTTTTACTCATTTGTTTCTTGTTTGGTCCTTCCCTTTCATGGATTACGTCTGTCTGCTCCTACCTCTCATAGAGAAGAAAAGAAGGCAGGGGGGAGAGACATCTACCGGTATGTTAGTAGTTTTGGTGCATACCTGTCAACCATCCCGATTTGGCCGGGAAAACCCCGTAATTTGACGTCCATTGACATCATAAACCGCCCTGCGCTGCTAAAACCCTGTAATTTGGCAGCGGGGGGAACGCTTTCCGTGCATGCGTGGAAGCGCTATGCTGCTTGCGCAGCACCTACACAAGCGGCATAGTGCTTCCGCACATGCGTGGAAGGGTTTTACCCCTTCCACGCATGCACAGAAGCGCTACGCCACTTGTGTAGGGGCTGCGCAAGCGGCATAGTGCTTCCGCGCATGCGTGGAAGGAGTAAAACCCTTCCACGCATGCGTGGAAAGTGACCTACACACAAGCGATGTGCGCAGATCCCGTTTTTCTGGAGCCGCGGGTTGACAGGTATGTTTTGGTGGGAGGTGGGGCTTCGATTGTATGTTTGCTTGCTTGCTTTTCTTGATTTTAGAAGAGTGGACTGTGTATGTGTGCAATAATTTTTAAAAAAAAAATCCCCCCCCCCTGTGAATTGGGAGAGGTATTTCCAGTCGAGGGCTTCAAAAAATTTTACTAGCACACTGTGGGAGTGCCCATGTGACTGGGTGGGCATGGCCTGTTGGCCATGTGGCTGGGTGGGTGTGGCCTGGGAGTGGCTGGGGAGGCCTTAAACGAAGGGAGAAATGGAGCCAGCCCCCTCTGAAGCCATTTCCACCTTCATCCAAGGCTTTTCTGGGCCTCCGTTTCACCCCGAAGCACCTCCCCAGCCACTTCAAAGTAGCTGGGAATGCACTTTGGGATGAAACGGAGCTCCAGAAAAGCCTTGAACAAAATGGGAAATGGAGCGGTTCACTTCTGAAGCCTCCTTGAGGAGGAGATGGAGGTGGGTGGGGTGGGGTGGGATAGGATGGAAAGGTGGACAGGGCCAGCCAGTTTTATTATGCCCGAACTGGTCCGAACTGGCTGGAGCACACCACTGGGTATTTCTCGTTTCATATTCTTCTCTACCTCCTCCTTTCCTCCCCCTCCTCCTCCTTTTTCCTCCTCTGCTGCCGCCGCCACCTACTACTACTACTACTACTACTACTACTACTACTACTACTACTACTACTACTACAGGTGTACATTTTGCTGGGACATTTTTTATTTTATGTGAGGGTGGCAGATGGATTTTTTTTTAGTATTTTATTGTGCCACTGGACTGAGTAGACACTTGTATAGGTCTGATGATGAATTTTCTTTGTCATGTACTGTTGCTTGCTTTTGGCATAGATAGGTAGGTAGGGGGTCTGCCATCTGAATTACGGAAAATTATGTGGGGCATGTCAAAGATTACATAATCCATTTTGAGCTTTTGTGGTTTCAAAATATGGCACTTTTTTAGGTTCAAAAATTATCTTTGCGAATTTTGATCCGATTTGAGATTATTGACTTGCTTGTGCAGTCTATTTCTATTTCACCAATAGTAAAAAGCTCTAAAAATTAGAGTTTTGATAGAAAAGCTCTGGATTATGCAATTTTAAAGGGCAAAGCAAAAATTACGGTTGGATTACATGGGGGGAGGGGGTCAATTTCCCCCAAAAAAATGGATCACGTAATTGTTGAATAGCCCTTTGCTGGTTCTACTTTATCTGAGTATTGTTTCATTTCTCTGCTTTCCTAAATGTCATACACATAAACAAGTTACATATTTAGGTTATATGCTTTGCTCCTACAGGTAATTCAGTACATTTACTGAAAAACCCAATAGAAGGATGCTTTCCATAGCTGTTCAATAGTTATTTAATTTTTTCACGTAAGCCAGCTAAAAGGCTTCTTGTGGTTTATCAAGGGGGATATGTATGCTTGAAAGAATGGGCAATGACAGAAATCACTGCCTTGCTAAAGCCCTTTTGGTGGAAAATTTATATATGTCACTTGTTTGGGTCACTTGTACCTATCCACTTGCAACAGCTATATATATAGGATAACGGTTAAGCTATTTATTCTTACAAAAATAAACTCTGTTCAAGCACACTTTACAACTTTTGCTGTTATTTCTACTTCACTGAAGAATATGGACTCCCATGATGATTATTGTTATCCACAACAGTCTGGTACCCCAGAAGAGTTACCTCCAATTCTCAGGACTAAAATCAGACTGAGGAATGGTCACCCATTGCTAGCATCTATGTCAGCGATGGCCAACCTTGGCACTCCAGATGTTCTTGGACTTCAATTCCCAGAAGCCCTGATCAGCAGGAGTGCTGTCTTAGGCTTCTGGTAATTGAAGTCCAAGAACAACCGGAGTGCCAAGGTTGGCCATCACTGATCTAGGTGAATTCACCTCTGTCTATGTTGTTCCCATGATCCAGAGGTGTGTTCATTGAGATAAGGAGTGATTTCCTCTCCAAGGCAGTGAGTATGCTTTTGATTGCATTTTTTTAACCTATCTGTCTTATTTCATGTTGCAACCTCAGGGCCTTTGGGGAGGAATGCTAGCTGCTTTGGGACAACAGTCTGGCGTTTAACTCCTTTACTGAAGAATACACACCCCATGTTTACTGTTGCTGTCCCCAACAGTTAGTCCTCTATAAAATATGACATTTGCCCTTAATCTTCCATCAGACATCTAGCTGAACCTCACTATATTCCAGTTGTTCAACAGTGTTTGACCTAAAGATTGAAAAAGAAAGCTGTGCAGCTACTAACTCCAAGGAACAGATTCCTGAAGATTCACAGCGATGTGCAGGAAAATTGATCCAGGAGAATTCAGCTGGGCAAAAACCAGAAGAAATAAATGTAGACTGAAGTAATGAAATGTTGTAATGAATAAATAAATCAGGACAGTAAGGGAGATATAGAAACTCCCAGAGGGAGTAATCCAACCCAACGTGAAAACTGACACATCTCTCAAATTCAAGAGAAACTAAGGCCCAGTCAATATCTACAGGGTGGCCCATCCCTACCCTGCCCGTAAGTCCCTACTCGTCCTCTCCATGGGCATGCACCTGCCCCTCTGGCCAGCAGTCTAATGGGAGCGCTTCCTCCCTCCCCCCAGCAGAGCCCTACTCTCCTTGTAGCTGGGTAGGGACTTATGGGCCACCCTGTACAAAAGTAAAAATCACATGAGAAAAAATGAACTGAAAACATTGTGAGTGTGAATATGTGTGACTCTCTTAATGTGAATTTCTTCTCTCAAGTAGCACTTGCTTTTTGTTCCACTGACCCCTGTGATTCCACCCCACCTCCACCTGCTATCTGGCTTCTTTGCTTTAACCCCTAAACTGAAGTTCAGTATTGGTAGATGGTAAGTTGGAAGAAAAGGTGCATTGCACCACCTTTATTGCCTGTATCCGAGAGTCTGGCCAGGTTATCCTCCTGCTGTGGTAATAACTGTCAGGAACTCAACGCCCATTGTTAGGTGGCAGTTAATTAACCTGACAACCCTGAAGACTAATGGCCATAAATGGAGAAGTCCACAAGGAAGGGTGATAGCCCCCAAGTGGATTAAATCTCATTTGAATCCATTTTGATGGAAGGCAGCAGCTTCTTCAATACTGGCCTGGAGCCAAGAATGACTTTGTGTGCCAAAAGGGCTCAGGACCAGAAAGTGACTCGTGGGACTGGATCAGTGGTATGGGTGTCACACTGTGATGTGGAAAGCAAATGGAAGACCACTGCATTATATTGTTCCCAGAACAACATGATGTAATTGTAGGACCTTATCAGGGTATACTCTGAGCATGAAGCCATTGAAAGCATCCAACTTTGTAACCAACTTTGTCTGTACTGTTTCGTTGTCTTCCAGCTCAGCCAGAGCCCTGTTGCCGCATCAATTATTTATTTGTCTTCTTTGTTCATTTCATTGTGTAAATGTCCAGGCTGGGAGGAATCCTCAGCCCTTTTTGCCAACAGGAAAGAGTGGCAATGCTTTTATGAGGAGTTCCTTAATGCCATCCCACAGGTTGGTAACTCAGTCCATACGTCATGTAACTGTAGACCAGGCCATTCCTCATTTTGACATATTTTATGGCCAGTGTAACCTTGTACCTTTAAAGTAGGACCTGATTAACAGCCTCTAGTGCAGAGATTCTCAACCTACAGCCCATGGGCCAGATGTGTCTCACGGCATGATTTCCTGTGCCCCCCCCCCCCACTGCCTCCACCACACCAGAAGTTCCATGTGGTGGAGGAAGGGCAAAATGGCCATCTGGCCCCTGAAGTTGTGTGAGGGAGCATTACCCGGCCCCCAGCTTTAAAAGGTTGAGAACTCCTGCTCTAGTGACAATCTTCTAAAGGAAGCCTTCTAAGGGAAGCTGATATATGTTACAACTAACTACTTGTGAAAAGTACACGAAGAAAGAGGTGGAAGTCCTTAGTGGTCAGCAAGTCACATATAAAAATCAAAACTATAGACTGAACCTTGACTTGTAAAACTTGTTAACCTGCCTTTCAAGTCTGACATTTTAAGGTTCTGTGTTTTTTATCTTGTATATTTAATATTTTATTGTTTCTTTTTATCCTCTACAATAAAAAAGTGGGCTAAGAGAAATGGAAATATTTTTTTAAAAAAATTATCACTGAGAAATATTGTATTCCTCTTCCATGTCTATGCCAGATGTGAAACTGGTGAATTCATTCCGTAGTTCCTTTCGCCTGACCTAGTGTAAGAAAGAGTAGTATTGTATGAAGGAGTGAGGGGAACCTAGGATGTACACACATATGTATGTTCCTTCCTTGCCATCTGCAATAATCTCATCACAGTAAATAGGTTTCAGAGAAACTATTTCCAGAGAACTTTGGAATTTCTATGTATTTAGACATAATTGAGAAAAGGATTAAAACATATAACCAGGAGGAAGCTTTGATTGAAAATATATTTTCATTTCTCTTTATTTATTATCATTTACTAATTGAAATATTTAATTCTGTTCTTCTATCTTAAAAAAGCAACACATAAATTCACATTATCAAAGCAATCTATCTGTGTGTGTATATATATATATACATTTTAAAACCCTAGTACGACATATAATAGAAAGAAGAGTAGTTAATAAAGCTGCACCCTTCTGGCCCTTCCCACCGACGAGGAGGATAAAGAGCCCCCATGACCACAGGAGGCTGAAGACACCTCCACACCTCCGCACCCTCCTGGCCCTTCTCACCAGCCAGGAGTATAAAGAGCCCCGTGGCCACGGGAGGCTGAAAACACACCATTTCCACTGGCCAGGAGGAGGACAAGAGCGGTGACTTTTTGACTTTTGTTTTTGTTGCTGTCGGACTTTCTGTGGGACTTCTCATATTGTAACTGTATATTGCCAGACCCACCCCCCTAATAAAGAGACGGACACCTTTGTTGATTTAAAATTTGGGGCACTTTATTAACTTGCAACTTTAATTAACTGTGTTAAGGCAAACAGGCCGGAATAGCACTGGTAAGGACTAGTTGTTATTTCCTGATATTAATTTGCTACATTGTATCAATTTGTTTACTTCATTAAACAAATTGTTGACCCTAGTCAAAAGTGATACTTGTTAACTCCAGCTTCTGACAGACATCCGGTGAACTCTCAAAGGTTTTGCAAGTCTCCAAACTTCGCATTACCTTGTTCATGGTCCGCATTTGATTGGCCAGCCCAACTTTCCCTCTACCTTGTGCTTCTGGTGGCCAGCCAACTGCGTACCTGCCGGGTTCCTAGGGGTCATCCGCTTTGTCCTTACCAGTGCTAACCACCACACAGGGAGGAGTCTTTTACTACTCACCGCCCCCCCCCCCCGACCGCCAGCTCGGTCACCAGGCCCGCTTGCAAAGAAGCCAAAAAGAGGTCAATGCCCCTAGCAGAGAGGTGCACCCATCTCTGCGAAACAAGCTGGTATCCTCGATCCATATCATGGGGTGCTCCACCACTCTTCCCAAACCATGCTCAGAAAAATATCGAGCAACAGCATGATTCACAGACCGTGGGGCACAGTCAATGTGGCAAGGGTCACCGCCTCCCTGGAAATGCACGTGGAATGATGTATGACCATATGAATCGGACCTGCGGCCAATGTTGGCGAATCAGGCCCAGTTCCCTATGGATGGATATCACTAAGTCCAGGCTGGTGACCTGGCCCAAGTCATTACCACCCAGGTGGAGTACCAAAACATCAGGTGGAACGCAACTCCAATCGGACAGGACAAAGGGAATCAAATCTCACCAACTCCTCCCACAGAAGCCATGCCACATCAGGTACGCCACATCACAGAGTCCCAGATGCATCCCCCATGTTGATGAAGCAGGATGGCGGGCAGCCCAAAAATTGTAACTGTAGCCAACGAGCCACACCCATGCCAGAATGTCCATATGATCAGGAGCTGAAATAAACAAAACAGAAAACAAGTGCCAGCGAGACGCTCATAACAACATAGGGCGACATATGAACAAAAGTGATCAGAGCTCCACCGGCCCATCCGTCAATGCAGCACCTATGCAAAATGAATGGGTCCCATACCGTGCCCCTGGAAAGCCCACATTGGAAAGGGCGGCACCCTAGACCCTCCAGAACTCTGCAGATCTGAAAATCTCCCGTGTTGTACTGGCAACCCCGGACCCTGGCAGCAAAAGCCAGGGAGGAAAGGCACCCACCAATGTATGGGCAGCCAGTCCACAACTGTGCAGGTGTACCATGTATTGAAGTAAATGGTCCACCGGCACAGGCCACAAGTCAGACAGAGGAACGCCCTGTCGGAATATAAAGAAAGCCTGATAAGCCCGTTGGTACACCTTGCAGGTGCGGCTCGCAAGGGACAAGCCGATGGCCCTGCTCACTTCACCTCGCCAAATGTCCACCTCTCGGTTGGAAGTGGAGAGGGAAGCTCCTTGGCCTCTGGTGCTAGTGCCCGAAACCGGGTAATCTGCAGGCGGGATAAAACATCGGCAATACTGTTATCAATGCCTGGGACATGCCTAGCCTTGAAAAGAATATTATGGCACAAAGAGCTCAATACAAACTGGCGTACAAGGGACATGACCCTGGGTGAACGAGATGTTTGAGCATTCAGAATGTGCACCACGGCCGCATTGTCGCACCAGAAATGGGAAAAAATTCTAAAAATGTCAAATCCCTGAGCAAGTCTGAACCCTGCCAGCTTCCGGCCACTGTCCAGAGCACCGTCGGCCATCAAAGTAAATGCCGTATCCCAATGATCCCAAAGCATCAGACTGAACACGGAATTTAGGTATGATAAAAATTTCGGAACGCCAAAAGGACACCCCATTGAAATCGGCCAGGAATGCGAGCCAAACCCGAAGGTCAGCCTGCATACCACGTGTGAGCTGGACTCTGTGGTACTTCCGGGATAAATCAACCATAGCATCACACAGGTGCCCAGCAAAGGCCCAGCCAGGTATAATCACCCTGCAAGCAAAGCTGATACATCCCTGAAGGACCTGCAGGTCATGGAGTGAAACCCTGCGCTTGGCCAACATGGACAAGATCGCATCCGAAATGCGGACAACCCTGTCCATGGGCAGCCGTGAAGTCTGTGCCATGGTGCAATTTCCATCCCCAAAAAATACCACCGTGGTAGCAGGGCCCTCAGTTTTCTTAGGAGCCAATGGCACTCCCAGCTCACCCATAAGCTCCTGGAATGATACCAACATTTGTTCACATGTCCCAGAGCCATTCCGCCCACCAAACAAAAAATTACCCAAATAATGGGCAACATTATGTACCCCAGACTTGATATCACACTTGGCCCGCAGTGCCCCGTGACCGATGGAACAAACCATCTGTAATGCTTGATCGAAAGATGCATACCGAACAAAGTTCCTCCGGTATGGCATCGTTGACAGATGAGCCCGCTGGGTAGATGGGTGATGAATAAGGCGGAAGTCACCTGAAGACTTCTTAGGTACCAGGCCAAGTGGGGACACTTTCATGTTAGCATATGGGGGCTTGCTAAAGGGGCCAGCAACCCGCCCCTCCCGCACCTCCTTAAAAATCTTTGCCCAGGCCACGTCCTCCCTGCCCCGCAAAGACTGTAAATTTGGTGCATCCTGTGGTGCGCCTGCGAAAGGGATGCGGAAACCAAAAGAGAAACCCGCCAACAAATAGGCCGCATTGGCCCGCTTGGGATAAATTCTGAGCCAATGTTCCAGCACCTCAATTCGAATTAGGGAGGGGCCCTTTTGCAGTTGTTGCTGCCTCTGGGGGTGCATGCCTTGGACCCTGCTTGTCATGGTCCCGACCATGCGGCCCACCTGACCAGACGCAAGTGGTGGCAGAATGAGGTCCAGTGCAAATGGAGCACTTGTGCTTGAACTTGCACTGCTTCCGGCCACAGCGACCCATGGATGAGAAATCCCAGCACAGCAGGTGGGCTGGAACCCTCTGCCCCACCAGCTGGTGGGGAAACTGCGCTGGGCCGGGTCGTTGCACCACATGGCCACAATGGTAGCGGTCACCAGAGGCAGGGCGGGACGGTGTCATATAAAGCAACCAAAGCAACTGGTTAGGCTCGTCACAAGGCATCTCGGGGTGGAGGGCCGCCCACATACGAAATTCTTCATCGTAAGCCAGCCATGATTGACCCGGGAAATCAACATATGCCCTATATATGATGTCCAAATACTGGATCATAGGGATCGCTAGATCTGGGCAGACTCTGAGGGAAACTGTGGCATAAATCAAGAAGGCCGGCAGCCAGTTGGCCCAGGTGCATGGGGGCTTATGACAACGGGCCAATTCCTTATCCCAGTCATCTTTCTCCTTCTCCTCCCTGGTCATCTCCCGATTTAAAAGGCTAAATAAATCAACATATTCACGGTGCCAGATCTTATCTCTGGTGGCCGGGAGAAGGTGATCCCCCAATGGCAATGAAAAACCAGCGGTTGGGATGGCCAAACGTGGAACGGAATGGTAGGCCGGATTCACTGGAGGGCTGTAAGGCCAAATCGGATACGGGACGTTAAGCCCTGCAGGTGTAACCCCGGGCAGTACGGGAGGATAAGATGCCCTCCAGGGATTGACATGTGGGACCGGAAGCAGGGAACCATGGGCTGGGAATGCCAGAGCCGTCTGCTGCGGCCAAGGCCATTGGGCTGCAGGAGCCGGAGGCCAGGAACCAGTGTATTGTGAGCTTACTTGACCTGCATACTCACCAGGTGTGCTCACAGCAACCACCCCCACCGGGGGTTCCAGCTGCCGCGGAGCATCGAGGCTCACAACTGAATTAGAGCCTACCGGGCTGGAAAAGGGCAGCAATGACCTATCAAGGTCAGAGCAGTCAGCTGGGGGGAAGGCAGGTACACCTGTCATCATGGCCCCCACCGCCTCTGATACCGAAGGGGGCCGGGCAGCCTCGAGTTGTTCCACCCTCTGAATGAGAAGGAAAGTAAGCTGGGACCAATCAGTGGCAATTGGATCAGCCACTTGTCGGGCTGACTGCCTGGCAGATCGGCGCATGGCCAGCATGGCATCTGGGCCCACTGCGCACTTGAGTGCAGCAATATGAGCCACCAAGGCTCTGGGGTCCAGAGACGGTGGCTCCTGGGTGGTTTGCAACCCATGTCCGGGAGGGCCCACCACATCCAGGGGGCTGGAAGGCACTCCGTGCCCAGTGGGAGTGGTGCCCACCTGAGACCTTGCCAGGTGAGCAAGGCCACGGGCGGTCCTGGGCCCAGAAGAAGCCCTGCTGCTAGGCCGTGCAGGCCTAAAAGGCTTAGGGCAGCAGGCCCCAGCAGGCCTGCTGGGAGCGTGACCGGCCCTCTTCTTGGGTGCCATCCTGGCACCCAGTCAAATCCCCAAAGATAGGGGAATTAAGCGCCCGCAGGGCAGGCCTCTAATCCTAGGAGGCCTCCCACCACCAAAAATTGCCACGCTACCACTGGCTCTGCCACGGAGGGAGAAGGAAGGGCCAAGCCCCCTTAATTGAAGGGGACTGCTACCCCTTGCTCCCACGGCGACCTGATCCATGACCACAGCGGAGCGCTGAGGCAATCCAGCAGCTCGAGCTGCAAGCCCCAAAGGGTTTGAAGGCTGCTCGAGCGGGGGAATTGGCTGGGCGAGGGGAGCGAAACACACCCTGGCCCAGCCAATCTCAAAAAAAGTCGGCGGGAGCATGCGGAGCTGCCTTTTAAAGGCAGCTCAGCTCCACCCCTCCACTCAGCCGAAGTGCCCGGCTCTAAGGGGCGGAGCCGGCAAAACGTGTGGCAGCGAGAGTCCTCACTACTGCGCGTCCATTTTGTATCTTTGTTAGCCGCCCAGAGTCACTCTGCGAGTGGGGTGGCATACTACTACTACTACTACTACTACTACTACAAAAGGCAGGAAATTAGGGATGGAAGAGAAATTAGCTCTGTTTGCATTTCATGGCAGTCTTACAGGCATTCATACATCCTGCGTCAGTGCATGAACAAAAACAGTTATAAAGACAACTTGCCCAAAACTGTATGTGGGAAAATCGCCAGTTAAAAATTAGTGCAAAAATATGTTGTTTGGGGGAAATGCTAATTCTCAGGAAGCCCATTTGGTCCACTCTTTACAAAAACATTCCATTTTAAGCAGGTGTTTAGCATCTAACCAGTCACTTTAATGGGTGACAGATGGTAGTTATAATCAGTGATGTACTGAAGCCAGTTAGCAACGGTTCTTGCGAACCGGTAGAGGAAATTGCCCCAGACCACGCCAACCTGGCCGGCCATGCCCACCTCCCTACCCCATTGTGCATGATGTTCGGGCATCCCACCTGGAGCAGGAGGGGGAGGAGGAAGACACACCACTGCTGCCTGGGCAGTCCTTGGGCCACTGATATGCCCCACTGCCGCCATTGTTTCAGGGGCAGAGGAGGAAGAGGAAGAGCCAAAGCACCCAGCTGCCAAAGTGCCCTGCCACCACCCTCCCTTCTCTGCCGTGGCCTTGTTCCTATCACTACAGAAGCCTCTTACAAGCTGGATCACTGCATTGAAGAAATTTTCAGAGCCTTCTTCTTTTCATAATCTGCGGTGCTGGAAGGGTAAACTTGGGGCGCTGCGGTTGCATGAGCCTTGGCATGCCAAGGGACTCTCCCAGCACAGCATGCCAAGGCTGACATCAGTGTGGCGCCCCAAATTTACCCTTCCAGTGCCACGGATTTTGAAACGGAGAAGGCTCAGAATTTTTTTACAATGCAGCAATCCAGCTTGCTAGAGGCTGTTTTCCAGCAATGGGAACAAGCAGAGGCTGCTTCCTTGGACCAGCAGGGATGAAGCTGCACTGTGGATTTTGAAACGGGCTGCAGAAGCGCACTGCCGCCTGCCCCTTCTGGGTAAGTCCCTTGCCGTTTTTGTCTATATTTTTGTTTTGTTTACTTTCTGATATGCTTGAAACATAGACTAAGTTTTTAATTGGTAGCCATGTTAGTCTGTGTTTCAAACATATCAGGAAGTAAACAAAAAGACAAAAATGTTGTGGCACCTTAAAGACTAATTGCTGTATTTTAATGTGAGCTTTTGGGGATTGAGACCACTGGGCACACAATGGTTGCCTAGCATAACAGATAGGTTTACAAATCAGTGTGGCTTTTTACAACCGGTAATAGCTGCAGTGGCGCAAGTGGTTAAGCCACTGAACTTGATGCCTGGAAGATCAGTAGGTCAGCAGTTTGAGACCCGAGTACTGCACAATGGAATGAGCTTCCATCTCAGTCCCAGCTTCTGCCAACCTAGCAGTTCAAAAACAAGAAATTGCAAGTAGATAAATAGGGACCACATGAGTGGGAAGGTAAACTGTGTTCCATGCACTCCAGTGTCTAGTCATGCCTGCCACATGACTACAAAAAACAGCACTGGCTCTTTGGCTGTAAATGAAGATAAGCACTGAACCCAAGAGTTAGATTTGATTGGCTTTCAAGCAAGGGCAACCTTTACCTTTACCTAATAACAGAAGCTCCCTGATTGCTGTGAAATTTGGCCCTGTTTAGTTGCAAATGGTTAGTAAAGCAAAAGGTTCGCCTTGCTCAAAAGCCAGACGTATCTGACTCTAGGGTGCAGTGCTCATCTCCATTTACAGCCAAAGAGCCAGTGCTATCTGTGTTTGCAAACTTTTTCATAGTCATGTGGCAGGCATGACTAGATAAGCCACAAAGTCACATGGCCAGATTTGCCCACAGATTTGGCCCCACCCACAGAGGTGGTAGTAAAAAAATTAGAATGCATCACTGGTTATAATATTTTAACCTTTATACTGTACGTGTTTCATTAATATTCTAATGGGAAGCTAGTGTGTGTTTCTTCTTCTTCTTTTGTGTCTAGGCCAGAGATGAAACTGCCAAATGAAGCCACCTTTTTGTGAATTCACTTCCGCAGTTCCTTTCACCTGACCAAGGGTGAGAAAGCTATCATTAGCCAGCATAAAGTGGCTGTTGCCCAAAAATACCTCAATCTTCGAGGAGGTTCTTCCTATGTACCTCAGTGTGATAAAGTGGATAAAATGACAGATTAGGACTCATAAGAGTTAGGACTGAATCCATACTCAGTCATGGAAGCTCACATGGGACGAATAAAACCACTCTTCAAACATCTCACTTACCTATTAAGGTCACTAAGTTACTTCCAACCTGATGACACATAACTAACTAATGTTCTCATGTGGCCCTCCACTGCCTCCACCACACCAAAAAGTGCTATGTTGTGTAGGAAGGGGAAAATGGCCATCCGCACCCCAAAGCTGTCTGTGGGAGTGTGACCCTGCCCCTGGCTTTAAAAAATTGAGAACTCCTGTAGTAAATGGACATCTTATCAGTGTGGGCCCTTCTCCACCAAGCATTTCTGTGTGCATACATATTTAGGAATTGTTGTGTCCTAAAACAGTGTACCTATCCATGTGTATCCAATGTAACCTTTTCCTTGTGTAACATTGTAACCTCAGCTGCATCTCTGTAACCCGAATAGGACGCGAGCTAGTGACCACTAGATGGCAATAGCGAGCGTCCAAGCTCATTGGTCCAAGACTCACCTAAGAGCAATAACGCGGGAAGATTCCCGCCATCACCTTCACCTGGATAAGAAGGGCGTGACCTGAAATGACGTCACGCGGACAGTAGCCAATAGACTGTCAAGGAGCCACATTCAAATGTATAGCCACTGTATATATTGAGCTGTTCGTCCGCCATTACCACATGTTCCCTCTGACCAGCATGTAATAAAGTTGTGTTAAGCCAGCTCTTCGGCTGTCCTGGTGTCCTTGTTCCCATACACAAAATTGGCGATGAAGGTGGGATAATGGCTGCCCACGGGACCAAGACATACGCCGGTTTCGACATCAAGAAACCGCAAGATTGGGAACTCTTCGAAATGGATTTCCAAGGCGCGCTGCTGGAGTTCGAGGTGACGGATGAGGCGAAGAAGAGAGCCATCCTCACCAGAATGCTCGGGCATGACGCCAAGAGGGTATTGATTGACCTCATCACACCCAAAAAGGCAGCGGAATTCAAGGCCAAAGAGCTCCTGAAGGTGTTGCGAGACCATTTCCGGCCCTCGGTGGCGATGTTTCCCGCTCGGAGCGCGTTTTGGAGGCGAGTCCAAGCGCCTGGGGAGTCGGTTGCCGCTTTCGTAGCGGCCCTGCGTCTAGCTGCCGGCCCATGCAAATGGGAGAACTTGGAAGTCACCCTCCGGGACTGCGTGCTATGCGGCCTGAAGGACGCTGAGATTCAGTGCACGCTGATGAATCAGGAGCCGCCCCCCACATTGCAGGAGGTCCTGAAAGTGGCACAGGCCGCGGAAGCCACGAAGGCCGGGGTGCAGGAGCTGCAGGACTGGCGTCCGAAGGCCGACAAAACAGAGAGTTCGGTGCACGCAGCCCGGCGAATTTCGAAATCGTCCGCCGAAAGCAGCGACGACGAGGACGTCCGGAGGGTCCGGAAGGAGGGCCGGCGCTGCGACGGCTGCGGGGCGGCTCACGACAGTGCCAGGTGTCCGTTCAGAAAAGCCGAGTGCCACAACTGCGGGTGACGCGGGCACATCGCCAAAGTCTGCAGACAACGGCGCAAGGACAGGAGGGGCTCGCCCGACCGCTCAGCGAGGCCAGACCGCTCGACGAAACTAAAGGATGGCGCTCGACCCACGAGGAAGCGGGACGGCGTGGGCCGCATCTCCGACGACAGCGACGACGACGCCCCAGTTTTCAGCGTGTCCTTGGGACACCCCCGTTACTTTGTTGAGGTACTGGTGCAAGGGGCCCCTGTTAGGATGGAGATTGACTCTGGCTCCTCATATTCCATCATTTCCCAGAGGGAGTTTTTGAGAATTGCCCCCCACGTACGGCCCATGCTCAAAGCGTTGAGGTCCACGCTTCGGGACGTACAAGGGAACAGTATCCCGGTGTTGGGGGTTGGGAAATTCCAGGTCCAGTATAAGCGGCACGCCGCGGAACTCCCCCTAGTCGTTCTCAAGGGGGGTAGTTGCAGCCTCCTTGGGACTCAATGGTTTCAGCCCCTGGGTCTATTCATTGGGGGGGTGCACGCCGTTGGGACTGACCCAATACAGAGGGTGTGCGACGCGCACCCTGAAGTCTTCAAAAAGGGACTTGGGAAATTCAATGGACCCCCAGTAACTTTCGACCTGGACCCGGAGGTCCGCCCAATAAGACTCAAACCGCGCAGAGTGCCTTTTGCACTAAAGGACAAAATAGAGGCGGAACTGGACAAATTAGTGGGCCAGGGGATTCTTGTTCCTGTTGATTCTGCGGAGTGGGAAACTCCAATTGTCACGGCATTGAAGGCCAATGGGGAGGTTCGCATTTGCGCCGATTATAAGTGCACCATTAATAAGGCAATCCGCCCTAATGCGTATCCGGTGCCGGTGGTCAGCCATTTGCTAGCCAGGTTACATGGGGGAAAGTGTTTCGCTAAGCTCGACCTGGCTCAGGCCTATCAGCAACTCATGGTAACCCCTGCCGCAGCTGCTGCACAGACCATAGTCACGCATAAGGGGGCGTTCCAGGTGACGCGCCTCCAATTCGGCGTGAACTTGGCGCCTGGAATTTTCCAGTCGCTCATGGAACGCCTCCTCAAAGGGCTGGACGGCGTTTTGCCATATTTTGATGATGTTTTGATAACGGGGGGGAGTGAGGTTGAGTTGGCTGAAAGGCTGAACAAGGTCCTGGAGGCATTCGAACAAGCGGGGTTGAGGTTGCGAAAAGACAAATGCGTCTTCTTCGCGAAGGAGGTTGAGTTCTTAGGGTTCCGAGTAACACCCGAGGGGATAAAACCGTCCAAATCCAAGGTGGCCGCCATTAAGAAAGCCCCTCGCCCCACCTCCAAGCCCAAGTTGCAATCGTTCCTAGGTCTCTTAAATTTCTACCACTCCTTCCTTCCTCGGAAGGCTGCGGTGGCTGAGCCGCTTCACAAGTTGCTCAAGAAAGATGCGGCATGGAAGTGGGGCGATGACCAGGAGAGGGCATTCACGGAACTGAAACAACTCCTGGCGTCTGACGCCATTCTGACCCATTTCGACCCCAAACGGCCGGTGGTACTGATCTGTGATGCATCCCCGGTGGGGGTGGGGGCAGTGTTATGCCACGTGTTGGAAAACGGGAGGGAGGCCCCAATAGCGTTTTACTCCAGGTCCCTGTCCCAAGCGGAGAGGAATTACGCCCAGACAGACAGGGAAGCCCTGGCGATAATTGCAGGGACCAAAAAATTTCACGATTTTCTGTATGGCCGCCCCTTCACCATCGTGACCGACCACAAGCCCCTACTAGGCATTTTTACCGCAGATAAGCCCACGCCACAGATTCTGTCCCCGAGGATGCTCAGGTGGGCCATTTTTCTCAACGCCTACCAGCACGCGTTGGTGTACCGGCCCGGGAAAGAGATCAGCCATGCGGACGCCCTGTCGAGGTCCCCCCTTCCCCAGACGCACAGCCACGTGGGCGAGGAGGAGCCGGACCGCCAGGTGCTCATGATAGAAGTCTTAGATTCGCCCCCCATAGTACCCGCCGACATCGCTAAAGCGACAAGCAGAGATAGGACATTGGCGGCGGTTAGCTCCTGGGTACAGAAAGGGTGGCCGGCGTCTTCCCCAGCGGAAGAATTCGCCCCATTTTTCAGGAAAAAGTTGGAGCTGTCCCTAGAGAGGGGGTGTCTCTTGTGGGGGCAGCGGGTGGTGATTCCCACATCCCTTCGGCCGCGGGTGCTTAAGTTGCTGCACGTCAGCCACCCCGGAATTGTGCACTCCAAAGCGCTGGCCCGGAGCTACTTCTGGTGGCCCCAGTTAGACGCCGACATCGAGCACATGGTCGGCACTTGCGAGAGTTGCCAATGCTCCAGACCAGAGGAGGCCCGTCTTCCCCACAGAGAGTGGGACGCGGCCAAGGGGCCGTGGTCCCGGATACGCGTAGATTTCACGGGCCCGTTCCGAGGAACCCTGTTTCTCCTTGTTGTGGATGCTTTCTCTAAGTGGTTGGAGGTCATCCCAGTTACGAGCACCTCCTCGGCCGCGACAATAAAGCATTTGCGGAGAATTTTTTCTACGTTCGGCATACCCGACACTCTAATTAGCGATAACGCTAGTTGCTTCACGTCCGCAGAGTTCAGGGCATTCACAGAGATCAACGCCATCCGGCACATCACCTCCGCCCCCTTCCATCCGGCCACTAATGGCCAAGTGGAGCGCCTCGTACGCACCACGAAGGACGCGCTGCGGCGCATGGGCCCCGGGGACCTCAACCTGCAAGTGTGTCAGTTTCTGCTAGGGTACAGGGTGACCCCGTTGGCATCAGGATACTCCCCCGCAGAGCTTTTAATGCGCAGGAAACTGGCCACCATTCTCACCAGGCTAGACCCCACGAGAGTGGAAGACAAGGGGAGGAACATCGGGCTAGAGGCCACAAAGAGTTTCGGCGTAGGAGCCCCCGTGCATTGCAGGAACTACGCCAGCGCAGGGCCAGCCTGGGTGCCGGGGGTTGTCGTGGAGCAGACCGGTCCCGTATCGTACCGCGTGGAGACCAGCACGGGTCTACTGTGGCGGCGTCATGCGGACCAACTCCGGAGCCGGGTCCCAGAGAGGCAGGGCTCGGAAAGCACAGACAGGGATTCGGCGTTAGGGTTCTCCCCCACCCGTTTAGCCCAAGGGGGAGGAGAGGGAGGTCATGCGTCCCCACCGAGGGGGGAGGAAAAGGAAGTTGTCCTCATAGATACCCCGCGGGGTCACCCAGCAGAGTTTGATTTTGAGTTTCAGAGCCGGGGGGGTTTCGGAGTGGTCCCCCACCCATCCAAGCGAGAAGAGGGGTTTTACGTTAGCCCCTGGTGCCCCCGTTTCGCCCACAACGGAATCTACCATTTTCCCTAAAGCTGCAAAACCGCAGCAAGCCACTAACAAGTCTCCCTCTCCCATTACAGGACAAGGGTCCAGGCAACAAGGAAGCGGTAGCGGCCCCCGGGTGGGCCAACCCACATCGCGGCCAAAACGCGAGTGCAAGAAACCATCTTGGTTAAGAGACTTCGTCTCATCCTAGGGGGAAGGGATGTTGTGTCCTAAAACAGTGTACCTATCCATGTGTATCCAATGTAACCTTTTCCTTGTGTAACATTGTAACCTCAGCTGCATCTCTGTAACCCGAATAGGACGCGAGCTAGTGACCACTAGATGGCAATAGCGAGCGTCCAAGCTCATTGGTCCAAGACTCACCTAAGAGCAATAACGCGGGAAGATTCCCGCCATCACCTTCACCTGGACAAGAAGGGCGTGACCTGAAATGACGTCACGTGGACAGTAGCCAATAGACTGTCAAGGAGCCACATTCAAATGTATAGCCACTGTATATATTGAGCTGTTCGTCCGCCATTACCACATGTTCCCTCTGACCAGCATGTAATAAAGTTGTGTTAAGCCAGCTCTTTGGCTGTCCTGGTGTCCTTGGTCCCATACACAAAAGGAATAAAGCCCAGTACAGTTGCTTTCAATACAACAAAACACTTCCGCAAAAATGTGGCACCTCCATGAGTCCAACAAAAATCAAGGAAATGTACTTCTGTTAGGGCATATGGTGTTGATTCTAACTTTTGGAAGTCAATTTAATTGATCTTTCCCATGGAACTGGCATCTAGTTCTATGACCATCTAATGCTTGAAGAAAATGGAAAATTTTCTGTTTACTTTCTTCACTGTGTTCCTGATTCCAATAATCTCTATCACGTCAAACATAATAAAGACAAATTCTAACTGAACATTTATTGAAGTGTAGCATTTAATAATCAGTGATGAAGAAATTCATTAGAATAATTAAATGGAATGATCAGTTAACACAAGTTGGCAGACTGTGAATGAATGTAATGGGATCATACAGTGAGGCTAAAGCTCCAGTTTCATTCCTGTTGGATTTTAGCTTGTTCTTTTTAAATTAGGATTGCTACAGGTTAAAGGTGAACATCTGAAGATATTCTAGAGACTTAACTCTTCATGATGAATGTAATTCTAATACAGCTATTGCAGTTTACCCTACACACGCAGTAATTTGGATTGCATTAGCACAGCGGTGGGCATCCCAGCAAGTAGACTGGCTAGGTTGAGGGTGGAGGTTTCCTATCATGCTCTGCAATCTAGGAAGCAAACCTTTTGTTGTTAAAAATCATGTTCAAGATGCATGACTGAGGCAATAATTTATATTGAAGAAATCAGATTTACAAAAGAAGAATGTGCTTATGCATTGAAAATAAATCACTAAGCAAGATCAAATTAGAAAGAAGTCTTATACACAACATCTGAGTAGTGGGTTATTGGTAATAATTACCCTAAAGTTCATGCAGGGAGTTTGGGGATTTTTAAAAGTTGCAATAAGTGTGTTGAGGGCCATATCTAGACTCCTAGAGACCACACATGGGCCACAGTTTGTCCAAAGCTGCCATAAGGTCAAAAAATTCCACGGGGTTTAGCAGTTAGTACTTGCAATATGATGGATTACACAGTAGTATGTTGGTTATAATTTACCAGGTGTATATGGGATAAGATGCCTCGCCTCATGATTCCAGCCCAGGCAATCAAACATTTATTTTGGTTCAGAGATGAGTACATAGTTGGGTTATGACATAATAATAACTACAGAGCTGGAAGGAACTATATGCATACCTGTCAACTATCCCGTTTTCCCCAGGAAAACCCCTTATTTTTACCCCTCTTCCCACCCCATCCCATTTTATTAATTTCCCCGTATTTTCCCGTATTTTTTTTAAAAATATCCTGACCGGAACCCTCACAGGCGAAACTGCAGTATTATTTTTTTCGGCCACCAGAGGTCACTGTGTGGCAGGCTTTTCGCTTGTGGAAGGAGAGAGGGGGGGGGCGTTCTGTAGTTTCTTTTTCCCTTTCCTACCATAAGGCTACTTCGTTTTTGCTGCTGGGAGCAGGAATCTACTCTAGGTGAGCGATATATTTCATATATGCAGGGGCAAATCAGTGGGAGGGGGGTTGCCTGATCACTATATGAGAGAGAGGGGGGGGATTAATCCCTTGCTCCTCCACACTAATTGGGGGGGGGGGGTGTTGCCTGATCACTATATGAGAGAGATGGGGGGGAATTAATCCCTTGCTCCTCCACACTAATTGGGGGTGTTGTTGCCTGATCACTATATGATAGAGAGAGGGGGGAATTAATCCTTTGCTCCTCCACACTAATTTGGGGGGGGGGTTTGCCTGATCACTATATGAGAGAGGGAGGGAAATAATCCCTTGCTCCTCCACACTAATTGGGGGGGGGGGTTGCCTGATCACTATATGAGAGGGGGGAATTAATCAGTTGCTCCTCCACACTAATTGGGGGGAGGTGTTGCCTGATCACTATATGAGAGAAAGGGGGGAATTAATCCCTTGCTCCTCCACACTAATTGGGGAGGGGGGGTGTTGCCTGATCATACCTGTCAAGTATCCTGTTTTTCCCAGGAAAACTCCTTATTTTTACCCCTCTTCCCACCCCCTCCCATTTTATTAATTTCCCTGTAATATCCCTTATTTTTTAAAAAAAAAATTCCTGACCGGAGCCCTCACAGGCGAAGAGGCAGTATGTTTTTCCGGCCACCAGAGGTCACTGTGTGGCAGGCTTTTCGCTTGTGGAAGGGGAGAGCGAGAAGGTGGTGGGGGCGTTCTGAGTTTCTCTTTCATTTTCCTCCTCACCATGGCCAATATGGAGGGTTCATTATTGCTTCTGAGCTGGTCGGAGCCACCATGCTGGGAGCGATCGGAGTCTACTCTAGAGGTGAGCGATATTTCATATATGCAGGGGCAAATCAGCTCTTGGTCTGGGGGCAGAGACTTCTCTCTCACTCTCATGCTTTATTGAGCTGTTTCTGCCCTGCCTCCTGGCTGGAGGCTTCCGTTTCTAGAGTTCTAGAGCTAACTTGGGAGGGGGGGATGGTGCTTGATCACTATATGAGAGAGGGGGGGTCCCATTTCTGTTCTAGAGTTAACTTGGGGGGGGAATGGTGCTTGATCACTATATGCTAAAGGTAAAGGTTTCCCTTGCTCAAAAGCCAGTCGTATCTAGAGTGCCAAGGTTTGCCATTACAGTCATAGATTCCTACAGTGGCCAATTTTTAGAGCAGGAAGCTGCTTTTTGTACGAGAGAGCAGATCCAAAATACACGGGGAGAATTATCAGAGCTCATGGATCCAGTGTGCTTGCACGGTTGTGTAAGGGGATCTGAGTTAGGTAAAGGTAAAGAGTCGCTCTTGCTCAAAAGCCAATCATATCCAACTCTAGGGTTCAGTGCTCATCTCTGTTTCAAAGCCGAAGAGCCAGCGTTGTCTGTGTCTGCAGACATTTCCGTGGTCATGTGGCAGGCATGACTAGACACCAGAGCTCACGGAACGCTATTACCTTCCCACCAAAGTGGTCCCTATTTATCTACTTGCAATTTTTTTGCTTTCGAACTGCTAGGGTGGCAGGAGCTGGGACAAAGACGGGAGCTCATTCTGTCCTCATTCTGTCAAACTGCTGACCTTCTGCCTCCCAGTCAGCATCTTAGTCACTTAAGCCACTGAGTAAACAAGAAAGAAAACAAAACAAAAGTCCCCCAAGAAAATTGGGAAAGGCTTCTTTGGCCCACACAGCTTTGTGCCCATTGCATCTACAATACCATCTAGCCATCTTATTTTTGGCCACCCCCTTCTTTTGTCCTCCACCTTTCCCAGCATCAAGGCCTTCTCAAGTGAGTCCTCCCTTCTCATTTGATGTCCAAAGTACTTCAGTGTCATCTTTACTATTTGACCTTTAATGAGCAGTCAGGGTTGATTTCTTCTAGGATCAACCTATTTCTAACACCACATTTCAAAGGCATCTATTTTTCTGCGCTCAGCTTTCCTAATGGTCCAGCTCTCACACCCATACATCACCACCGGGAATACCATTGCTTTGACTATGCAATTTTTTGTTTGCAAGGTGATGCCTCTACTTTTAACTATGTTCCCCAGGTTTCTCATAGCCTGTTTCCCAAGCATCAGTCACCTTTTTATTTCACGGCTGCAATCACCATCTGCAGAGATCTTTGATCCTAAGAAAGTAAAATCTGCCAGTCGTATCCAACTCTAGGGTGCAGTGCTCATCTCCATTTACAGCCAAAGAGCCAGTGTTCTCTGTGTTTGCAGACATTTTCATGGCCATGTGGCAGGCATGACTAGAACCCAGCAAGTCACATGGCTATATTTGGCCATGCCCACAGATTTGGCCACACCCACAGAGGGGTGTGGCCAAAATTTCCCTTATTTTCAAATCCAAAACTTGACAGGTATGTATATGGCTTATCAAGTCCAGCTCCTGTCAAGGAGACATAGCATGGAATCAAACTCCCAACCAAGCCACAGAAAATAAAACTGTTGCATACACATAGAAAATCAGTAGTGCTTCAATACAGTGGACAGCTCAGTTATCTGACAAGGATTGTAGAGAGATAAGTCAGCTGTTGAACTCATAGTATGATGGAATGGTGTTATACTGGAAAGTCATGATTGTCATTAAAATGGATAATTTGGTTCAACGCAAGCAAGTGTAGAAATATGTGCACTGGACTGTATAGACAATGGTAAAGACTCGTGGGAGTTGCAGTCCAGCAACACCTAAAGAGTCATATGACCCAACTCCAGTAGAAGAAATACTTACTAGTTGGAAGAGTAGGATGACATGGAATAAGAAGTGTTTAGAAACATTGTCCGTTGACAGCATTAAAATGCAGGCATTTTTATCAGTGTTTCTAACTTGATTATAGGAATAAGACTGGATAGGTTAAAATGAAGCTGCCTTTTAGAAAGACTTTGACAAATTGTGCACCTTGTTACAAGACAGCAAAGCCTCCAAATAGCAACACTCAAAACATTTTAAACTGCATCTTCCATTTATTACAGTAACAATTCAACATTTTCTTCAGTCATTTAAGATAATATTTTATCAAGCACTTCAGACTAAAATAAGAGAAAATACAGTATCAAAATGAAATTAAAACTTTATAAGCAAAGCTTTTAAGCAAATATTCAAATATCCACATTCAAATATCCTATGAATTTGCTTTACCAGTAGTCTCAAATATAGGAACAGACTCATACAGAGAGAAGGACACAGGAGAAGGTGGAGCTGAAAAAAATAGTCAGATCATGCATGCCTTCAAATAGATGCTCTTCCATCTGCAGGTGGTGAAGTCTAAGTGGGGGGGGGGGGATCTTTGTAGTGTACAGTAGTGAAGAAGGTAAGACGTTGTTATGTCCAGCCTTTATAAGCAATAGTCCAGACAACGATGAACAGAACAGCAACAAGTCTTTATTCAACAGTCTTTTAAGTTATGCTTACAAGGTGTTCTGGACACAGAGATGGCTATACAATCCCATGAAATCAGTCCCTGATTGGTGAGAAAGTAAAAAGTGTTCCATGTGCTCTGGTGTCTAGTCATGCCTACCACATGGCCACAGAAACATCTACAGAAGCAGAAAGCACTGGCTCTTCAGCTATGAAACAGAGATTAGCACTGAACCCTAGAGTGAGATATGACTGGCTTTCGAGCAAGGGTGACCTTTACCTTTACTAAAAGAAACTTGCTTCCCACACACAGTTAAATAATTCTGTTTATATTCTCATCATCTACAAAGCCCTTGCCCAGGTCCATTTAAATTTTATTCTCATCAGTCACAGACGTTAGAGCAGGAGACAGGAAAGAGACTGCTAAAGGCATCTATGGCTACAACCTCTAGCAAGCTGAAACTTAGAGATATAACTTAAGCAGAAGACTTTGTTTTTTAAACAGAAGAGTGAATTGACATTATCTGCTGACAAACCCAGCTTAATCCAAACTCTAATATGTAATAGCTACTAATCAGTATGTTCTCATGTGTATTCTTCAAGTGCCATATCCATTCCGAATATTGGCTATCATCATCATGGTGATACTCTTCCTGCTCTTAACTCCTTGGAACAGTCCTTTCAAGGACATGCTACACCAATCTCTCAGATTCTTCAGCCATGAAGTCCATCTACATCCAGGGCCTCTCTTCCCATGGATCTTGTAGGGATTCCTAGCTGTATTCTTAAGGATCCACACTGGCTTTCGAAGACTGGGCCTGGGTGAGTTCCTGTTTACAGCAAGCTCTCATCACCTGTAGCTTAGATCATCTCCTCATGACCACTGCCTTGTAGCCAATATGCTCATATGACCTGCTTAACCAATCACCTCAAAGACCATGCCCACTTCCTGTGTAGAATTGTATGTCTAATAAAACCATCTGGGTCCCTTTGTCTCAGTAGTTCCCTCCCAGATGCCTCGAACAAGAAGTGTGCAGGCCTCTTTGTATGGATGATCAGAGGCCTAAGAGGCCTCTCCCATTGTAACAGCTCCAGAAGGCTGGGTGAAGCCCTCCCCAGCTGATACATGTGGCAGCCCGAACGAAGGACAAAGAAAAGCCCTCCCACATTAGTGGACACCTTTCATCCATGGCTTATCCGTCTGGCACAGACTGAAAGTGCACTACAGTGGCTACAGTTTTGGATCCAGTTCCTCATTGGTTAATTACATATATGAAGAGGTGAAGCCCTCTCCAGCTGATACAGGATCTTCCCTTGCATAACAAGATGGAGTATTTATACTTCATGTCATTCCTCATGATATGTCCAAAGTATTGGAGCTTTCTTTATTTAATGGTCTTAAACAGTTCTTGTTCTTTATTCATCCAGTGCAATGCTTCTACATTAGTCACGTGGCCATCAGAAATTTCTGGGCCCCATACTGAGCAATCCTATTTACACACACACACACACACACACTAATGTCACAGTTATGGCTGGCGGTGGCAGGACCCCTATCAGCTCTGGGCCCTATATGGCAATACTGGTAGTACTGCCCTGATGGCGGCCCTGCACGTGGCCAACCCATGGTGTCCTTAGCAACCATCTGTAGATCCACATTTCAAAAGCTTCAATCTTCTTTTCAGAAAAGAAAAGATTTTTCTTTCTCATGTATATAGACAATGGTTTTTGTTTTTGTTTTGCTGTTATGCAAAATAATACAAAGTCAAACAAATACAAAACTGCCCTTTTCATGTGTGATGTAACAGATTGCTGGACAAAATCAAATGGCATTTTATGTCTATCATGTCAAAAGAACCAACAATGATTGGAGTTATTGTACAACCCAGACCTCATCATTCCAAATAAGCATCAACTCCAAGCAACCCTAGGGTCTGAACCAGGGAGAAGAAGGTAATCTAAACTAGGCAGAAATATCCTGCTGTGTGTAAGAGAGTGAGGGAGCAGTGGGGGGGGGGGGGGGGAGTTTCCACACACAACTATCTCCATGAGTTATTTATCCATAATAAATAAATAATAATAATAAATGTACAAACAAATCCACCTTGTACTAATTAACGCTGTGTTATAATTGTATGGGAGTTTAATGCCCAGACTGTTTATGTCTGGATTTTTACATCTAACTCATCCATGTGAGAAAAAGGATTGCTTTTTTTAATGTATTAGATGCCCTTTCCAAGAGGAGGACAAAAAAAAGCTTGTAAATTCTGATCTGTTTGTAATTTGTAGCAAGAGGGAGAGGTAGAGATTAAAATATGAACAGAAAAAACAAGGTCCATCTTCATAAAAATGCAACGCTTGTTATGCAGTAGAGGTCTAACTCTCACTACAAAGATCTGAATAGTGAGATGTTATGTATTCCCAGTGTTGCTTATGGAGTTGAAGCTTGGGCATTGACTAAAGCATTTGAAAAGAGAATCCTGCTAAGGATATCATGGGTTGATCATGTGACTAATGTAGAAGTATTGCATCGGGTGGATAAAGAAAAAAAATCTCATTAAGACTATTAAGCAAAGAAAGCTCCAATAAGAACATAAGAACAGCCTTGCTGGAACAGGCCACAGCCCATCCAGTCCAGCATTCTGTCTCACACAGTGGCTCACCATTTCCTTCAGGGTATTCCCAAGCAGATGCCTGCTTAGGATTCCCTGGAAATGATATTGAGAGATATCCTGCCTATCTCTCCAACCCGGAGGTTGTCCTTAAGTATCCATAATTATAGCCATTGATACTCTTGTCCTCCATGAACTTGTCTAATCCTTTCTTAAAGCTGTCAAGACTAACAGCTGTCACCACTTCTTCTGGCAGGGAGTTCCATAGACCAGTAATCCTCTGGGTGAAAAAGTACTTTCTCTTATTTGTTTGAGAACTAGTACCCAAATGTTTCATGGAGTGTCCCCTAGTTCTAGTGTTATGCGATAGGGAAAACAGTTTTTCCTTATCTACTTTGTCCACACCGTGCATGATTTTATAAACTTCAATCAGGTCACCTCTTAGACGTCATCGTTCAAGAGTGAAGAGGCCCAACCGTTGCAGCCTCAGATGGTAAGGAAGGTGTTCCAGTCCCCTAATCATTCTGGTTGCCCTCCTTTGCACTTTTTCCAGCTCCATAATATCCTTCTGGAGGTATGGCGACCAGAACTGTACACAGTATTCCAGATGGGGCCCCACCATAGATTTATAAAGAGGCAAAATGACACTTGCTGACTTATTTTCTATACCCTTCCTAATGATCCCTAGCATTGAGTTTGCTTTTTTCACTGCTGAGGCACACTGGGTTGACACCTTCATTGAGTTGTCCACCAGGACACCAAGGTCCCTTTCCTGGTTTGTCACAGAGAGTTCAGACCCCATCAGTTTATAAATGTAATTGGGGTTCTTTGCCCCAACATGCATCACTCTGCACTTACTAATGTTGAAACTCATTTGCCACTGTTTTGCCCACTCCCCCAGTGTCGAGAGATCCCTCTGGAGCTCCTCACAATCTCTCACAGTTTTCACTACCCTGTATAATTTAGTGTCGTCAGCAAATTTGGCTACCTTGCTTTTTACTCCTACCTCTAAATCATTTATGAAGAGGTTGAAAAGCAGGGGTCCCAGTACTGAACCTTGGAGGACCCCACTCTTTACTTCCCTCCACTTGGAGAAGTGTCCATTTAGTGCTACCCTCTGTTTCCTGTCCCTTAGCCAGTTGCTGATCCAGGACAAGACCTGTCCCTTTATTCCATGACTGGTAAGTTTATTCAAGAGCCTTTGTTGTGGGACCTTGTCAAAAGCCTTCTGAAAGTCCAGATAAACAATGTCAACTGGATCCCCCTTATCCACATGCTTGTTGACACTCTCAAAAAAATCCAACAGATTAGTGAGGCATGATTTGCCCTTGCAAAAGCCATGTTGGCTCTCCTTTAGCAGCACCTTCTCTTCTATGTGCCTATTAATTCTATCTTTTAGGATGGTTTCCATCACTTTACCTGGGACACATGTCAAACTGACAGGTCAGTAATTTCCTGGATCACCCCTGGATCCTTTTTTGAAAATTGGTGTTACATTCGCTACCTTCCAGTCATCAGGCACAAAGCCTGATTTGAGGGAAAGATTATATATTTTGGCTAGGAGATCAGCAATTTCATCTTTAAGTTCCCTGAGAACTCGTGGATGGATGCCATCTGGTCCTGGTGATTTGTTAGTGTTTAGTTTAACAAGACATGCAAGGACCTCCTCCCTGGTTATTTCTATTTGGCTTAATTCTTCGCTTTCCCTCCCTACAAAGATAGGCTCTGTTTTGGGCATGTGGTCTCTGTCTTCTTCAGTGAATACTGAAGCAAAGAATTCATTGAGTCTCTCTGCAATCTCTGTTTCCTCTTTAATAACCCCTTGCCTTCCATTGTCATCTAATGGTCCAATGGCCTTCCTAGTTGGGTTCTTACTTCTAATGTACTTAAAGAAGTCTTTGTTATTTCTCTGAGTATTTTTAGCTATACGCTCCTCAAAGTCTTGCTTTGCTTTCCTGATTGTTGCCTTGCATTTGTTCTGCCAGAATTTATGTTTCTGCCTGCTGTCCTCATTCGGACAAGCCTTCCATCTTCTAAATGAGCTTCTCTTGCTCTTGATCACTTCCCGAACAGCTCCTGTAAGCCACATTGGAGTCCTCTTGGACCTGGCAGTGCCCTTTTTCCTTTTGGGTATGCATTCCAATTGAGCCTCTGTTATTGTTTTTGTAAACAGCCTCCATGCCTCTTGGAGTGTTTGGACTCTCTCAATTTTCCCTTTCAGCTTCTTTTTTACTAGTTTCCTCAACTTTGGGAAATTTCCTTTTTGAAAATTTAAGGTCTCTGTGTTAGATTTTATCAGTGACTTGCGGTCTATGATCAAGTTAAACATAATTGAGTTGTGGTCACTGTTCCCTATTGGATCAGTCACATTAACATCTTGCAGCAGATCCTGAGTATTACTCAGGATCAAGTCAAGGATTCTTGTATCTCCAGTTGGGTCTTCAACCATCTGTCCCAGGGAACAATCATTTAGCCTGGGATAACTGTATCCCATTGGTTATCATCCGTCCATGAGGTTTCAATGATACCAATAATATCAATATTCTTATCTATTGCTAAGTATTCCAGCTCCCCTATTTTGTTCCGGAGGCTTCTGGCATTTGTATACAAGCATTTATATATGCTTTTCTGACACAGTCTTTTGAGTCCAGTTGCATTGTTAGACTGCCTCTTGCATCGTTCTGATAGAATGCTAGTGACTAGCTCCTCGCTCTGCTCAGTAATTTTTGCATCCTCCTCACTACTCAAGTACACACTTTTCTGAACCGGATGCTGCCCAGCTCCTGTCGGCTTTCCCCCAGTTATCAGTTTAAAAGCTGCTCTGCAGCCTTTTTGATGTTGAGTGCCAGCAATCTGGTCCCATCATGGTTCAAATGCAACCCATCCCTCCTGAACAGATTTGGCTTGTCCCAAAATGTTCTCTAGTTCCTGACAAATCTGAAACCCTCCTCTCGACACCACCGCCTCATCCACGCATTGAGGCTTCTGAGCTCTGCTTGCCTGGTAGGTCCTGCGCGAGGGACAGGCAGCACTTCTGAAAATGCTACCTTGGAAGTCCGGGACTTCAATCTTCTTCCTAACAACCTGAATTTGGCTTCCAGGACAGACCGCTTAGCCTTCCCAACATCATTGGTACCAACGTGTACCATGACAACTGGCTCGTTCCCAGTTCTCTCTAACAATCTATCTGGATTTCTTGTGATGTCTGCAACTTTTGCACCTGGCAGGCAAGTCACCATACGGTTATCATGTGCATCACAAATTCATTTCTCTGTATTTCTAATTATTGAATTGCCTAGTTCAAGGAGCCTCTCTCCTGCAATCTGTTCATCTACATGCACCTCATCAACCATATTAAGGGAGAGAACCTCAGTTTGTTCCTGTTGTTTATCTTCCTAGATCTCATCAAGTGTGATGAAGGAGAGATCATCAGGTGGAACCAGTTGTTCCTCTGTGTGTTCCTCATCAGGTGTGATGAGGGAAAGAGCCTCAAATTTATTCTGTAATTTCAGACTCTCAGAGTGATCCCCTACTCTTCTCCTCCTTTGAGTCACATTCCTCCAAACATCTCCCTCCTGAGTTAATGAAGGGCCTTCTCCCTCAGAACTGTGCCCTGTCTCTTCTTTGTCCAACAGTCTGCTCCGCTCTGTCCAAGAACAGCTCAAGCTCCTTAATTTGTTGATGGTTAGATATGCGGGCCTCTAGCTGCTGGACCTTCTCTTCTAGTAGTGCAACCAGCTTGCACTTGCTGCAAGTGTAGTTCTCCATATGCTTTGGCAAGAACACAAACATGGCACAAGTATTGCAGGTAACTACAGCTGTTCCCTCAGAATCCATTTTAACAAGTGCAGTATTCTGGGCCTCAAAAATGTACACGTTTACTACCTTTCTACCTAGTAAGACTATATTCTTCCTTTGTTACTAGTTTGCAATCTCGCACGCCGTTAGGCGTGCGGGCCTCTAAAGCAGCTCTACTCCAACTGCAAAACTTACCAGTGCTCACTTCCTTTGTTTGGCTCTCCTCAGCAGCAGCTCTGCTTAAGAGCACATGCAGAGTCAAAAGGGCTGACCCTGAAAGAGCTCAGAGCTTTTAAAGGCTAGTGTGGCTCCGCCCCTATGAGTCACAGTTCAGGGAAGGGCCTGGTGTGGCTCTGCCCCCCTGCTTCTGGAAGCTTCAAACTGCTTCCTCTGTTTGAACAGAGGTGGCTCTCAGCAGTTTAAATTATCAATTTAAATTAGTGGAGGGTTCTAAAGCAGCTCTACTCCAACTGCAAAACTTACCAGTGCTCACTTCCTTTGTTTGGCTCTCTTCAGCAGCAGCTCTGCTTAAGAGCACATGCAGAGTCAAAAGGGCTGACCCTGAAAGAGCTCAGAGCTTTTAAAGGCTAGTGTGGCTCCGCCCCTATGAGTCACAGTTCAGGGAAGGGCCTGGTGTGGCTCTGCCCCCCTGCTTCTGGAAGCTTCAAACTGCTTCCTCTGTTTGAACAGAGGTGGCTCTCAGCAGTTTAAATTATCAATTTAAATTAGTGGAGGGCTCTAAAGCAGCTCTACTCCAACTGCAAAACTTACCAGTGCTCACTTCCTTTGTTTGGCTCTCCTCAGCAGCAGCTCTGCTTAAGAGCACATGCAGAGTCATACCTTGGCCATATCATAATGAACAACATAAAGTCACTCTTCAAGGAAAGATCCTTGGGAAGAGAGGCCCTGGATGTAGACCAGGTGTACCCAAACTATGGCATGCAGGTTGGATACGGCCTACGACGTCAATTCATCAGGCCCATGGTGCCCTCACCACTCCTGGAAGTGGATGGGGAAAGTGCCCACATGCATGTCGTGAACCACTTCCAGGATGGTGTGGGTGTGTTTGCGCATGTGCAAATGTGTCCATGCAACTGCTGGAAGTGGATGGAGACATCCCAATGCACTCTCAAATGCACCTGTTCCACTTCCAGGAGTTTATTTAAGGTTAAACGCAAGGCTGCGTTTACGCATGCATGGGGGTGTCTGGAACCACCTGATGTAGACGGACTTCATGGTTGAAGTACCTGAGAGATGTTTGTGGCATGTCCTCAGAAGAACTGTTCTGAGGAGTTAAGAACAGGAAGACTATCGCCATGATCATAGCCAATATCCAGAATGGATACGGCAGCTGCTGAAGAAGAAAGAAACTAAATCTACAGTTTAAAGACATGCTAGTTAAGTGAATTATAAAATACAATCCACCACTTATTGCTAAGAGACGGCCTGTTGTAGACTATCTAGTAGTAACAGAATATAGCTTTATATTGTCTACTCCTTTGAAAGGTTAGGAATTTGAGGGAATGGAAAGCCGGTGTTAGACTGGAGCTGGGAAGACCCTGATTCCAAACATTACTTAGCTATGAAGCTCCATCCATTCTACTCTCAAATTCTTTAGCAAAGAAAAATAGTTACCTTTTTGGTACACATTGTGAATCTGGAACTTAGACCGACTGATCACCTCTCCAGTTTTATGCATGAAGCAGCACACATTATACCTATCAAGAGGTGTTGGTTGGAAGCAAACCTTCAGGGTCTCGACTTGCACATCTTAATCCAGTTAAATTTATATCAGTGTGCTTGGATTTCACTTTCAGGTTAGTATCTTGGCAAAACAATACATCTTAGTTTTCCCTAATGTGAAGGTAAAGTTTTTCTTGCAATTGTGGATATCCAAAAGTCACACAAATCAGAGCCAAATTACCTTGCCCTCCAAAACCCACTTTTAATGTGTATTCATTCCTAAATTGCAGTGCCATGAGGAGGGGAGGAAATTTCATTTTTGGATCCTATGGTAAATTTGCATCTTTCCATCCCTGTTCTACTAACAAATGATATTTGGAGACAGGAAAAATTATGCATCAAAGTAACAATATGTTAGCAAACCCACTGTGGATTTTAAAAGGTACTTTAAAAATAATTATTGTAAAATAAGAAGAAAAACTCTGACAATTCTGCCTTCATATGGAAAATGTTCAAGTCCATAATAAGAAACTGAACAGGAATTCATAGAACTTTAAACATGCAGCTATCTTTCTCAAGGCCTGTTTAAGGTCGTTGAACCTTGGGCTCCGATCCCCCCCCCCCCTTGGAACATTGTATTTTTCTCCTGATTTGTAATTTGTAAATCGTTATTGTAACTCTAATGTTTATTTTTATTGTATTTATTGTTTTTATTATATTGTATTCTGATATGGTATTTTTCCCTATTGCATTTTTGTATTGGTTATATCATATTTAATATGTTGTATTGCCGCCCTGAGTCGGCCTTGCGCTGAATAGGGCAGGGTATAAATTCGAAAATATATAAATAAATAAATATCTTTTAAAAAACAAGAGTGGGGGCAGACCGAGACTAGAGTATCATGATGCTACTGTGGAATAGTTCAAGGTACACTAGCTAACAGAGGTATTTCTCTTATAGAAAAAAAAATGTGTCTGTGAACAACAGGTATAAATTATGTATTAGCACCTTTTGAATGTTTTTTTTCACAATTTCTGGATTTACCATTTGGCCCCCTCTTTTTGCATTAGCACCTTTTTAAGCCTGAAGATAAACATCTTAAAACTGAACTACACTTATAAGAAATTGTGAAAAAATAATATTACACATTTGCCATCCAAAAATGTCATTTTCCCAAGCTATTCCATTTACTTGGAAGCAGGGGTCCAACTCTAAGTGAGATTACTACATCTCAAAAATTGAGAAACTATAAATAGCAGCCAACTGAGAAAAACTCATTATGAGAACTGCAACATTGAAGTGGTAGAGTCAACTTTTTGGTCTTCATTACTACCACTTCTTTGAAGCTGCCATTTGTTCATTTGTTTGCTTGTTGTAAGGCATGTTTGGTGCAAAGATGGTTTTAACATTGCTATTAGTTTGGCACTCAGTGCCTCTGCTTTCAATAGAATGTACCTCTTGGGGGGTTTGATTAGGGAATTGCCTTATTTTGAACACTTGACATTCAAAGGTGATCGCAAGTTTCTATGTTTATGTAAGTAAATAGATTTCAAGTATCTTTGTGGTTTGTCACATAAGCTCTAGTGTGTATGGAGGCACAAAGGAGACTCAGTAAGCAGAGTTCTTCCACTGTCTGGCCAGGCTTCCAAAGGCATCTCAACCTGCCAACTCTCATTAGTATGGCAAAGGGATCAAACTGCTGCTAACAAAGAAGAATATGACAGAGACTGTTGAGAGCGATGCAGATCTCACTCCTGTGAGCTGCCACTATGCTGTTCTGGCTTTCACTAGGCCACATGATCCCAACCCCTGTGGTTCTGTTGGTTTTCTACCTGAACCCTTTCAATTATCTATAGCTGCACCCCGTTGATGCTACTGTCTCTCCTCTTGCACTCCCATTTCTTATGACAGAGAAAAAAGGGGTGTGGCTGAAAATAAATGGACCAAGACCAAATAAATAAGGGAGCAAAAAGCAAAGGGAAATGCATTTTCTTTGCTCCAGGGGAGATGCAGAAAGTTGGCTTGATAAAGAGAATGAGAGAGAAAGAGTGACAGGCTAATATCATGTGTACTTTATCACGGACAACCACATTTGTGCTGGTATTTAAAAGGTTTCCTTAGAATGGAAATCAGCTGGCCCTATAGCACTAACCTATAGAGATGAAGGGAGGTTCCCACAGCAAGAGCAAAATTGCCTCATGCTAAAGAAGTAGACATGAATTAACCTGCCTTGTTATCATGAGTCCCAAAGACAGGTTGGCCACGGCATCAAGCAGAATGAGCAGGCAGTTCATCTGAGGTACAATGTAAGAACAGAAAGTACTCTTTTTATGTCACCATAACAAATTATTGGGGGGAAATTATTATTTCTACCATCAGTTATTGTGGGACTTTCTCCCTCATGTGCACAGATAGCTTTTCTAAGTTTGGGTGCTATGTACTTTGGCTTGGGTGGAAAGGAGGGTCCCATTTATTCTGCCCTGGACAACAAACTGATAGCATCCCCACTCGCGTGATGAACAGCCCATCCTCATATTTTCTCTGAATCACCAGAAAGAGTATGGCAGGATTTTTAGGTGCCATTTCTGGACTTGAAGTCTATTCTTAGCATTCTCCCTGTCAGTGGAACTGGGGGTAACTCTTCTGTCTCTGTGACACTCTGAGGCCTGCAAAGTGTGCAAAAATTCCAAAACACTTGGACTCTAAGGCAAATTCTAGTTCTGGAAAAGAAAATTAGTATTTATTTATTTTTGTTAATTGGTGCACTGAGTATTTGTGACCTACTTAACAGATGTATTGCCAGACCTGGAGGTTTCCAAGAACTGCAATTCATCTTGTGTTTGCTGGAAAAGAAAATCAAATATGGAAGAAGAGTTATTGACCAAAGGTTTTAGTTCTCAGTCTTCCTTTTCACAAGAAACTTGAGCAATGCAGGGATTTTCAAAATGAACAAGGATATCAATATATCCTTCCTACCTGTTATTGGCTCTTTGTGCAATTAATTGTAGGCTCCCCTTTGCCATGCTCCCAAAGCAGACCTGATCAGCATTACAGCTTGCCACATGCTAGGTAATAATTCTTCATGTTATTTGACAGTATTCTTTGGCCATCAATAAAATGTTCATTTGTAGAACTTTATTTGTAGAAAAGAAAAAGTTGCTTTGTAGAACTATGGTATCAATCAGATATGCTTTGATTTGATCCCGGCATTGAGCATTCTAGATTTGTTGGAGGAAAAGGGTAGAAATGATTTGTTCCATAGCCATCACCTTATGGATAAACAGTGCTAAACAAAAATGAAAAACTATTGTGGCATCTTGTGCCTTATTCAAGTGCTGTATCCGTTCCGGATATTGGCTATTATCATGGCGATAATCTTTCTGTTCTTAACTCCTCAGAACAGGTCTTCCAAGGACATGCCACAGCAGTCTCTCAGGTTCTCTAGCCATGAAGTCTGTCTACGTCCAGGGCCTCTCTTCCCAGGGGACCTTTCCTTGCACAGCGAGTTGGAGTATTCTATACTTTATGTTGTTCCTCATGATATGGCCAAGGTATTGGTCATATCATCTTGTGCCTATAGAAGTGGATTGTGATTGTGAAAATCTGACACAGAGGTAAATCTACTAAATCTCCTGTAATACATTGGGGGATTGTTTACTTGTTTTGCTCTTGTGTTAGCTTTATCTTGTTATCTTATCTGTAGGTAACAAAGCTTGTTATAGAAAATTGGCTCATTGGCAAATGGTGGCAGTAGGTTAGGTTAAAAGAAGAATATTTTGTCACTCAGTATGTCAAGTTTCATGCAGAAGTCTAAAGTCTATACAGATTATTCAATTTAGGAAGTCCATTAGTACCAGACTACCTGCCCATTTCTACAAATTAACTTACACAGTCCATTTTAGTTCATGTACAGCAGACATATTTTATATTTTATTTCTAGGAGTTTCACAGAGCACTGTCTCCATTTATGACAAAATAACTTCCATTCTGAGACCCTCTAGATTGCTACTGAAATGCCTTACAATAATTTATAACCCCCTGAGGAGAGAGAGATCTTTTACAACATGAATGGTGAGTTAGACGTTTTCAGAAAGTTATTTATCATAATCAGAGAAAGATTTAGCCTAATGGTTATTCAGTGTAAATGGAACTTGTTTCATGAATTTATTTATATCTATCTTCCCCACAAAAGCTCATGATGGACAAAACTACTACCTCTGTTTAATATTGACATATTAAGTAAATATATTAATTTAAAAATATTTTTTTAAAAAAACACTTTATTTCTGTCATATAATTTGATTATATATTTGTTTATATGCTATAGATCAGGAGTTCTCAACCTACAGCCTGCAGCATCATTCCATCCAGCCTACACCCTCGCTTCCACCACCGCCACCATCCTTGTCCCCTCCACTTGGCTTGGCATGTCCCTAATGCCACTCCATAACAGGGCAGATGTTGTAAGAAGGCTTACAACATCCACACTGCTATGGAGTGGTGTTAGGGACAGGCCAAGCCAGGTGGAGGTGACAAGGGTTGAGGCGGAGGCAGGGGAAGCAGAAGCGGAAGCAGCAGATGCATGCGGCCACACATGTCTTTCCCAGGTGCTGCTCTGGCTGAGTACAAGCAAGGACAGTCAGGATCCCTTCTTCACTCACATCAGGCCAGTAAGCAGGGAAGCAATGGAATCAGAATGGGTTAGTGTTGGCAGGCCAGACTGGTGGCATGGGGGAGTGTTGGTGGTGGCATGGGGGGTGTTGATGGCAGCATGGAAGGGAGTTGTGGCAGCTGTAGTGGCGGTGGTGCTAGTGGCAGAGTGTTGGTGGCAGCGGCAGCATGGGGCACTGTTGCTGGTGGCGACAGTAGCATGGGGGAGTGTTTTTGGGCTGGACTGGTGACATGGACCAAATGTTGGTGGTGGCGGCAGGGAGGATGGTGCGGGCTTGGGTTGGTCCCGGCAGAGGTGGTGGGGGAATACCATTCTGGTCCACCAACAGTCTGAGGGGTCATGATCCAGCCTCTGGCTTAAAAGGTTGAGAACCCCTGCTATAGATGATGGAGTCTCCCATCAAATACTAACTAAAATACTGATTTCAATACTCTATATTTCTATAGGTATCTAAGATTTAAATATGTATAGCTGTTGATGCTCTGGTCACTTCCCGACTAGATTATTGTAATGCGCTCTACATGGGGCTGCCCTTGACCACCATTCGGAGGCTGCAGCTGGTCCAGAATGCGGCAGCCCGGGTGGTGATGGGATGTGGGCGATATGCCCATGCCTCACCGCTACTTCGGGAACTGCACTGGTTACCAGTTTGTCTCCGGGTGCAATTCAAGGTGCTGGTTTTGACCTTTAAAGCCCTATATGGCAGTGGGCCAGGATACCTTAGAGACCGCATCATCCCAAGAGTGTCTGCCCGTCCAACCAGAGCGGACCGGAGGGGCTCTCTAATAGTGCCATCAGCTAGGGGTGCACATCTATCCAGCACCCGAAGGAGGGCCTTCTCCGTGTCCGCACCAACTCTCTGGAACCTCCTGCCAACAGATCTAAGACTTCAAAGAGAATTGCTGCCCTTCAGGAAAGGATTGAAGACCTGGCTGGCAGGGCAGGTGTGGGGCCCGAATGGGAACACAGTCCCCGCCTGCTGGCTTATGTAAACAATTAAGAACTCTCTCTTCTTCTTCTTTTTATAGTGGGTGGGATGGGTGGATGGGATATGGGTTTTTCAAAGTGGGTGGGATGTGGGTCTTTTAAAGTGTTTTTATGTGTTTTTAGAACTTGTTGTAATGCCGCCCTGAGTCGGGTTCTGCCTGAGTGGGCGACATATATAAATATGACTATTAAATTAAATTAAATCAAATTTTAGTTCTCATATACTCATATATTTATCTATCCTTTTCTCACTGCTTCTTTTCCCATTTTCTGTTTCAGTAGTGTGACCTAGTGTGAGAAAGATTAGCTGGCAACACAAGGTTGCCATTACCAGGGTACACCCGATTGTGGTTCAAAACCACAATCTTCTAGGGGGCTCTTTCTGCATTACAACAGTATACTGTTGTAATTTGTATCTTAATCATACCTGTCAAGTTTTGGATTTGGAAATAAGGGAAATTTCCTAGCAAATACAGGATACTTGACAGCTATGCTTATCCTTTGCTGCCCTCAAATGGCGGCAATAGGGCATTGCAGTCTAATTAATACAGGATGACAGCAGGGGAGAGGGTAAAATAAGGGCTTTTCCCAGCCAATACAGGATACTTGACAACTATGATCTTGATGAGCATTTATGATTTTTCTTTTAAGTAACTGCTGTTGCTTAATTTGCCCATAAACCTTGAATGGGAAACCTAATATGTTTATAGGTATGTCTACCTTATTGACATAATTTGTAATGAAGCATGCAGTCTTAAATGTTCAACAGCTTCAGTTAAATGAGAATAGTCGATAGACTGTCAGAGCTGATGGTTCTTAATAGAAAAGATTGACCAAAACAGTAGGGAAATTACAGGATTCAAATTACTTGGGGTTTTTTTATGTGCTGCAATTAGAAAACAGTTTTTCAACCAGAAGGGTTTAAGGTGACGTTGTTTCTAAATATGCAGCAAACACACAACTGGTGAAAGCTTAAGGGAAGCACAGCTCTGCACATGTCTACTCATAAGGCCCATTAAGAGGGAGATTAGCAGACTTATAGTTGCTTGGCCTTTGGACCGCTTGCCTTGTTCCTGCTGTTGAAGATCTTTGCCTGGTCTCCTGATAAAATATTTGACAAGAATGCAAGCGCGGCACCAAAATGGCCGCCACGCTCTTTGCGGGGCCCCCCCACCGGACGAAGGCATCCGGGTAGTTAGGGGGCGTGGCCAGCTCCCTTATAAAAGGGGTGGCCACAAGGCAGTCGAGCTGCCATTTTGCGAAGCGACGGAGCGGAGAAGTTTTTCCCTCTTACCTCCGTCGCTCTTGCTCTTTGCCGGGAAGCCTCTTTTGGCGCAGATTTTCCTTCCTTCTTCGGCTTCCCACTAGAGACCAGCTATGCCCTCTAAGAAGAAGGCAGCTGCGAGACCAGCTATGCCCTCTAAGAAGAAGGCAGCTGCGAATGTGGTTCGCTCTGCGAGGAGGCGCCAGCCGGGTCGGAGGACCGCGACTGCGCCTTCCCAGCAGCCTCCTTTGACAGAACCCACCAAGACCGGTGGGATGGGGTCGATAGCCCCTTGACCCGAGGCGGGGCGTCCGCATGCCGGCCCGGCGGGGGCTGCGGCCCCCGGCCCTCAGGCAATGGCCACTGCCCCTGGCATGGTTCACTCTTCAGGGCCTTTTTTCCTTGGCCCGCAGCTTCCTACGGGGGGTTTCAGCCATGGGGGGTGGTTGGGTTCCCTGCCCTGGCTGGGCATGCCCCCGGCCCCTCAATGGCCGGGCCTGGGCTCTTGACCGTATTCGGGCCCCGGGGTCCAGGGACCTGCGGGCCGACCACCCCTTTGCCTCCTCTGGGCATCGGGGGCTATGTCAATGTCGAGGCCCTTCTGGCCCGAGTAGCAGCCCTCGAGGCATCGTTCGCGAGGGTCAACAACCCAGGGCCCCCCCTTTGGTTTGCAAGTTGATGCTCCATCTGCCGGGCAGCGGCAGGCGGCAGGACGGGTCGAGCTGCCTGAGGCGCGTGGGCCAGCGGCGGCCACTGCCTCGCAGCTCCCCACACAACAGGCGCTGTGAACTGGTGCTGATCAGGCCCCATCGGCGAGCTCAGTTGCGATCGTGAGCTCCGACGCCCCCGGTGGGCCGGAACCCCCGGTGGGGGCGGCCCATGGGGGTGCACAATGTGAGTATGCGGTTCAATCTAGTGCACCCACACACCTAGTTACATTGGGGGGAGCATTTCAGTGGCCGTGGCCTCGCACGGGTGGCGCGACGGTTCAGCCGTCACCGGCACGCCCGGCGACTTCACCCCTGACACAGGGCCCTGTTTGGGGTGGTGCCTCCTACTCAGTTGGGAACGTGCTAGGGGTGACTGGGTTGGTACAGGCTCCTTTTAATATGCCCACGTTGCCCACCGTGCCGGTCTCGGTGTTGCCGACGGCGGGGTATTCCTTGCCCCTTGGGGATCATCTGACCCAGTCTACCAAAGAGAAGATCTGGCGTGGGGAGTATGTGGACATCTTCTCCCTTCTTAACAGAGAGCCCACCAAGGAAGAGAGGGAGGGGCAGGATGAGAAGGATAAGGAACAGGCACGTCGTCGTAAGCCGCCACGCACGTGGGCCAACTAGTTGCCAGTGTACCTCATATACATGGCAGTTTACCTCAGGGCCGGCCTGATCTGGCCATCCCGATGGTCCAGTATTTGGACAACATCTACCGGGCGATGGTTGACTTCCCGGGCCCATCATCGTTGGCTTACGTTGAGGAATTCCGTATGCGTGTTTCCCTGCACCCTGAGATGAGGTGGGATGAGCCCTGCCAGAAGCTGTGGCTTCTGTACATGACTCCCACGCGCCCTGCGCCTGGGGAGAGATACCATTGTGGACATGCTGTCCAGTGAGCGGTCCCAGCGCAGGCACCCCGCCAGGTGGCGGGGCAAGGGGTTCCAGCCCGCCTGCTGTGCTGGACCTTCTCGTCCAATGGCTCCTGCAATAGGAAGAATTGCAAGTACAGGCATGAGTGTCCCTCTTGTGCTGGCCCCCATGCTGCCTCCACCTGCCCCAGGCCTGGAGGGATGCGGAGCAGGGGTAGGGGTGGACAAGGGGCCGGCAAGACTGCCGCGGAGGGAGCTGGTCCACCGAAAGGCCCCCTTCCCAATTAATGCGGACATGTTGGAGCGTTGGCTCGCATTGTACCCGAGGAGGGCGGACGCAGCCTACCTGCTTCCAGGCTTTCACATGGGGTTTCGTATTCCTTTCATGGGGGATAGGTCCCCCCAAGATGCACCCAACCTTTTGTCACTTAGAGGACGGGAGGAGGTGGCTGCTGTCAGCATTACTAAGGAGGTCTGATGCGGGCAGGGTCGCTGGCCCTTTCCCTGCACCCCCGTTCCCCAACCTTAAGGTCTCCCCCTTGGGCTTAGTGCCCAAGAAGTCACCGGGCGAGTTCCGCCTGATTCATCACTTGTCCTACCCAGCCGGCCGACCGGTCAATGATGCTATCCCTGATGACCTTTGCTCGGTCAGGTATGCATCCTTTGGCCGGGTGCTGCGCATAGTGCGCTCATGAGGCCCGGGTGCGCTGTTAGCTAAGTGCGACATTGAGTCTGCCTTTCGTCTCCTGCCGGTGCACCCGGGCGACCTTGAGTTGCTGGGTTTCAAGTTCGGGGTGAATATTATTCCGATAAGGCCATGCCTTTTGGCTGTTCCATCTCATGCTCGGCCTTCGGGCGTTTCAGTACCTTTCTACAGTGGGCTTTTGTCCGCAGGTCGGGGTCTCAGTCTGTAGCCCATTACCTGGATGGTTTTTATTCGGGGGTGAACGGGGCTGGGACACGTGCATACGTCTCCTCAACACATTTCAGACGCTAATGGAGGAACTTGGTGTCCCTTTAGCGCCCGAAAAGACCGAGGGCCCATCTACTCAGCTAGTATTCCTGGGGCTGGAGATTGACACGGTAGCGCAGGCTTCTAGGTTACCAGGCAAAAAGGTGTTAAGGATAGTGGCCCTCATCTCAGACTTGCTTGCTAAACGCAAGGCTTCCCTTCGGGAACAGCAGGTGCTACATGGTCACCTTAATTCGCTTGCAGGGTGGTCGCACCTGGCGGGGCATTTGCTCGGCGCTTGTGCGACGCCATGACAGGCTTATCTAGGCCCCACCATAGGGTAAGACTGACCCGGGGCATCAGGGCAGATATGCTTATATGGCTCCAGTTCCTGAGGGAGTTCAATGAGGTCTCATTTTGGAGGTCTGACCTCCTGGCTTCACCTCGTTTACAGATACAGTCTGATGCCTCTGGATCCCTGGGTTATGGGATGTACTTCAATGGGAAGTGGGCCTATGGCGGGTGGCCGCCAGCCTGGTCGGGCATGGGTCGCCTGAGAGATCTCACGTATCTGGAATTTTTTCCCATTCTGGGGGCTTTGATGCTATGGGGTGAGGAGTGGGCCAACTCGGTGGTGCATTTCTGGTGTGACAATGCGGCCGTGGTCCACATTGTCAACTCACAGACTTCTAAATCACCCGGGGTCATGGACCTGGTGCGCCAGTTTGTATTGCGCAGCCTGCGCCTTAATGTACTGTTCAGGCCAGGCATGTCCCAGGGGTCAATAACGATATTGCTGACGCTTTGTCCCGCCTGCAGATCTCCCGGTTCCGCGCCTTGGCCCCGGATGCGGAGGAATTTCCCTCGCCACTACCGGAAGAGATATGGACCCTTGGCAAGGAGAGGTGAACCGGGCGATCGGCATGTCACTGGCGCCGCTCACGCGTAAGGCGTATCACCACACATTCATTTCCTTTCAGGCATTCTGTCTCCAATTCCGCCTGCCAGACACCTGGCCAATCCCAGTGGCCCATATCCTCCGATTCATGGTTTACCTGCATGCCCAGGGCCTTGCACCCCACACCATAGCATCCAGGCTGTCAGCGCTGGCTTTTATGGCCAAAGTGGGGGGTCATGCGGACAGTACCGCTGACTTCCATGTGAGACACATTTTGGAGGGGTGGGTGCGGGAGCGTGGGCGTAGCCGGGACGACCGCTAGCCAATTTCCCCAGGGGTACTTACCCAACTGGCACGGGGCTGGCATGACCTATGTTTTGATAGGTGTGGGGCAGCCCTGTTTCATGCGGCCACAACGGTGGCCTTTTTTGGAGCGCTCCGCATCAGCGAGCTTGTGATGCTGTCTAAGGCGGATGCAAGTCGTAGGGCACTGGAACTCGAAGATGTCTATGTTTGCAATGATTGGGCTCAGTTGAGGATGCGCTCCTCTAAAACGGATCAGCACGGCGTAGGCAGTGGAGTAGACTGCTACGATGCTCCTTGGCAGACATCTGTCTGGTTGGTGCCCTACAGGAGTTCCTTGCACTGCGTGGCACGCACCATGGCCCATTTTTCTGTCACCAAGGTGGGTCTCCCCTTACTAAATTTCAATTTTGGAGGGTGACCGGGAAGGCACTAGCCAGTGTTGGCCTCCCTGAGGCTCGTTGCGGCACCCATTCATTCGGGATAGGGGCGGCTTCTACTGCAGCTGTTTTTTGGGTACTACGGGGCAGAAATACGCCGCATGGGAGGGTGGGGATCACAATGTTTTCAGTTTTGTGTTCGCCCTCTTCAACCGTGAGTACCGGTTTAGTCACTGCACTGTTTCTCCCCCCCTTTTCCTTGACAGACCCTGGGTGTCGTATTACACCGGTGACAGTATGGCTGGTGGGCCATAGCCATGTGCACAGGGCAGCGCGTTACGCTGCACAGGGCAGCGCGTTACGCTGCGGCGACAGAGTGGGGACCCCGACTGGGACTGGGTGCATCCGCACGTCTCAGGTGGTACGGTAAGCGCGGCATGTTATGGCGGGAACTGTTGCCATTCCTTTTCTACATCAGGGATGCTGACTCGCCGGATGTCCTGATTATGCACCTTGGGGGCAATGGCTTGGGATAGGTCACTGGCCTGTCGCGGAAGCTTGCGATTTGCAGTGACTTGGCCTACTCACACTGTGTGTGGCCTGCCACAACCCTCAATTGGTCGGACATGATACCGCGGTACGCTTACAGGGGAGCATTCGGCCTCCAGGCTCTTGACCGAGCTCAACGCTCCGTGAACGGGGCTATTGCCTGGTTCCTTTTCGACAAGGGTGGGGGTCGAGTCATTCGCCTCCCTACCATTAGTATGCAAAATTATGAGCCTTACTCAGGGGATGGGGCCCATCTGTCGCAGGGAGGTATGGACCTCTTGTTAATGGACTGGCGAGCAGGCCTGTTGACCGAGCTGACGGTCTGGGGGGGGTGAGCCTTTTGGGAAGCCTCCCCGTGTGGCGGGTAGCACTGGTAAGGTAAACATTTATGACCCACAGGTATCCGGCAGGTTCGCAATTGACTGGACAACACTAGACAGGCATAAGTTGGTTAAACGTTGTCCGGTCAACGACGAACCAGGCGACGGGGTGATGGCTACAGCTAGACAGCATGCATCACCCCGTGATTTTACGGATACGCGTCAGAGGGTGGGGTCATTAGTTAGATATTGACTACGGTCAACAATTTGTTTGTTGTCAACAAACAAATTGATACAAATAGATACATTGTAACAATTGCCGTTGGCAATTTTGGGTGGAACCTTACCAGTGTTACTTCGGCCTGCTTGCCTTAAGAATTATAATTGGTTGAATACCAATAGAAATTTATAATTCGGACTAGGGCATGAATCAATAAATGTGGCCCAATGCCGTTATCCACTTTCATCAGTGTCTGAGTCCTTTATTGGGGGGTGCGCCTGCAATGATAAAATGGAATAACATCTAGCAACAACCTAGACAAAGTTTATCTCATAAACATTGTTGTTGTATGTTCCCTCACATCACCTCTGATTTATGGCAACCCTTGTAGACTCAAGATGCAGTTTCATTTAAGGGAGTTAATCCATCTAATACTTGGTCTTCCTCTTTTCCTGCTGTCTTCAACTTTCCAAGCTTTATTGTCTTTTCCAGAGACTCTCATACTTGGTCTTCCTCTTTTCCTACTGTCTTCAACTTCCTCAGCTTTATTGTCTTTTCCAGGGACTCTTTCCTACTCATGATGTGCCCTAAGTAGCTCAGCCTCAGTTTCAAAAATATTTGCCTTCAAAGATAGTGCAGGCTTGATTTACTTTTGGGCCCACTTGTGTTTTTTTGTTTGTTTGTTTTTGATAATCAATAGCTTTCATCCATTAAGATTGCCCTTGCTCAAAAGCCAGTTGTATCTGACTCTAGGGTTCAGTGGTCATCTCTGTTTATAGCCAAAGAGCCTATGCTGTTTGCATTTGCAAATGTTTCTGTGGACATGTGGCAAGCACGATTAGATACTGGAGTGCACAAAATGCTGTTTACCTTCCCACTGAGGCAGTACCTATTTATCCACTTGCAATTTCTTGATTTTGAACTGCTAGGTTTGCAGGAGCTGGAACAGAGATGGGAGCTCACTCAGTCATGCAGTACTTGGGTCTCGCACGGCTGACTTGCTGACCTTCCAGTCATCAAGTTCAGCATTGTAACCACTAAGCCACCGCAGTACCTCATCCAGTACCATACTTCAAATGAATCATTTTTTTCCCTGACAGCTTTTTGAACTGTCCAGCTTTCATACACACAAAAATTGCTTGCACCACAAGTAGTAGAATAGTTTTTCCTATCATCCAAAGGCATACCAAAACAATTCTGGCTTGCATTCCCTCCTAAATCCCAACATGGATGTCATATTTCACAATGATTCGGGAAGAAAATTCCAAGCACAGAGGCAGCAACATAGACAGACCTTTTTTTAACACATTCAAATCAGAAAGATTTGATGACTGGCACCTTTAGAAGGACAATTCTAGATTACCTCAATTGGTGTGGAGGCTCATATAGGAGATTATAATAATGTTATATAGAAATATAGATATTTGATGACTGAAGGCTGATTTTCAACCTCTGTGACTTTCCTCAACCAAACTTCCTCCTTTTAAGTGTACTAGCATTTTTTTGCCTGGCCTTGCAGGGCAGTTTTTTCTCTGTGTTGGTGGTTGGGGTGGTTTTTTTTGGGGGGGGGGTGCGCGTGCACACACACACACACCTGTGGAAGGGGCTCGCTTCCCTCTGGGAAGTGAAGGCAGAGAACAGAGCACCGTTCTTGGCCTTTGTCTCCCTGAGGGAAGCAGCAGGCATACGGGGACCTCTTCTTCCTGCTACCCTCCAAAGCTGCAGTGAGGCCGGCGCCGGCCTTTGTTGCAGGGGTAGCTGGGAGAAGAGGGGCTCCCCCTCCTACCCAGAACCCCACCGAACACACGGCAAGACCGGCACCAGCCTTCGTCACCAGGGTGGTGGGGATGGCTTACCTTGATGGGTTTTTTACACGCGTGCTAGCTGCCCCACCTCCTCCATGCTCACGCCCTTCAGCCTGAGGATGCTGGTGCGGAGGATGCTGGAAACCATAGTTCTTTTTGTTGTTCGTGTTTGTGGGGCATTTGCCCCACTCTCTGTTTCCAGACCCTTGCGCCGATGTTAGTTAGGTCTAAAGGTAAGTGTGTGCAGCTCGGTACAGGATGATTGGGCCGGGTGTGGCCGCTAATGTCGGACACTCGCCATCCATCCACCTGCTTATAGGTATAGATTCCGTTCTCAAGAGGTTATTATAAGGATGAAGAGAATGTGAATTTCAAAAGTATTAAAAACCATGATAATCCATTCAGAGCTTCTAACCAAATTTTTCCTGTTAAGAGATGAATGGGATTTAGAAAATACTCTGAAGATCCAAAATATATTAAACTGAAAGTAACATACATATTGCTTCTATTTTTGGACCCAGACTGAACTCTATACTGCACAAATGTTTTGTTCCTTGGTGATGTATGTAGACAGTAATCTATTTTTAAAACCTGTCTGTATACGAAAAGCTTTTTTAAGCACCTGAGTATCTGAGTATGATGAACTCACAGCCAAACTCAATGGACCAGTTACCTTTTTGTAACCTTCAACAAGGTGACATATCATCAACCAGCCATAGTGTCATTGTTATATTGAAGAAAAGGGAAAGTCTTTTGAGATTCAACAAAATCCTTTGTTTCTGTTGTGGTTTTTGGAACTTTACCAATATCCAGAGAAAAAGAAAAGTTGTCATGTCAAACCTAACATTTGTTTGAAATGTGTGCCTAAACATGGCCTACTATACCTATAGGAGTGTTTCTCTTTTCATTATATTAATTAGCATGTATTTTTATGTGACGTATGGCTGGAGAGCATACCTGTCAACTTTTGGATTTGAAAATAAGGGGATTTTAGCCACACCCCTCTGGAGGTGTGGCCAAATCTGTGGGCATGGTCAAATATAACCATGTGACTTACTGGGCTCTAGTCATGCCGGCCACATGGCCATGAAAATGTCTGCAAACACAGACAGCACTGGCTTTTTGACTGTAAATGGAGATGAGCACTGCACCCTAGAGTTGGATACGACTGCCAGATTTAACGTTTTTAGGATCAAAGATCTCTGCAGATGGTGATTGCAGCCGTGAAATAAAAGGGTGACTGAGACTTGGGAAACAAGCTATGAAAAACCTGGGGAACATAGTTAAAAGTAGAGGCATCACCTTGCAAACAAAAAATTGCATAGTCAAAGCAATGGTATTCCCAGTGGTAATGTATGGGTGTGAGAGCTGGACCATTAGGAAAGCTGAGCGCAGAAAAACAGATGCCTTTGAAATGTGGTGTTAGAAATAGGTCGATCCTAGAAAAAATCAATCATGACTGCTCATTATAGGTCAAATAGTGAAGATGATGCTAAAGTACTTTGGACATCAAATGAGAAGAGAGGATTCACTTGAGAAAGCCTTGATGCTGGGAAAGGTGGAGGACAAAAGAAGGGGGTGGCCAAAAATAAGATGGCTAGATGGTATTGTAGATGCAATGGGCACAAAGCTGTGTGGGCCAAAGAACCCTTTCCCCATCTTCTTGGGGGACTTTTGTTTTGTTTTCTTTCTTGTTTACTCAGTGGCTTAAGTGACTAAGATGCTGACTGGGAGGCAGAAGGTCAGCAGTTCGATTCCCGAGTACTGCAGGATGGAATGAGCTCCTGTCTTTGTCCCAGCTCCTGCCATCCTAGCAGTTCGAAAGCAAGAAATTGCAAGTAGATAAATAGGGATTACTTTGGTGGGAAGGTAACAGTGTTCTGTGTGCTCTGGTGTCTAGTCATGCCTGCCATATGACCACAGAAATGTCTGCAGACGCAGACAAACGCTGGCTCTTCGGCTTTGAAACAGAGATGAGCACTGAACCCTAGAGTCGGATACGACTGGCTTTCGAGCAAGGAGACTTTTACCTTACTCATTTTTAATTATTATTTTTCCTGGGAAGCAACGAAAGTGCAGAATAGTAAACCAGCCCCGTAGGGTTACCAGCTGCTTGTAAGTAGCTTGGCTTTAATGAACTAGCCCTGCACATGGCTAGACACTCCCCCCCCAATTAGGGTGGAGGAGCAAGGGATTAATTCCCCCCAAAAAAAATTTAACCAATCTATTTGTTCCTCACTGCAACCAAATGAAGCACCAACACCTGAGAATGTCGGATCCAGCTTAAGGAAGGGAATTAGTAAAGATGTAAAAAGCAACCTCTGTAGTTTCCAAGCCTCCCGGCAGCTGAGGAGTTAATCTCCCTCCAGATGGTTTGTTAGAAGGTGGGGTGCTCTCTCTCTCTCTCTTTCTCTCTCTCTCATATAGTGATCAAGCAACATCTCCCACACACCCCTCCCAAGTTAACTCTAGAACAGAAATGGAAGCCTTCAGCCAGGAGGCAGGGCAGAAACAGCTCAATAAAGCATGAGAGTGAGAGAGAGGTCTCTCACTGATTTGCCCCTGCATATATGAAATATCACTCACCTCTAGAGTAGACTCCCGTCCCATGGTGGCTCCGAACAGCAGCAGCAAAAACGAAGCCTCCATGACCATGTGGAAGGGAAATGAAAGAGAAACTACAGAACGCCCCCACCACCTTCTTTCTCTCCCCTTCCACAAGCGAAAAGCCACACAGCGACCTCTGGTGGCAGGAAAAACATACTGCAGCTTCGCCTGTGAGTGCTCCAGTCAGGATTTTTTTAAGGGATATTACAGGGAAATTAATAAAACGGGAGGGGGCAGGAAGAGGTGTAAAAATAAGGGATTTTCCTGGGAAAACGGGATACTTGACAGGTATGCTGGAAAGTCCAGTGATTTAAGCATTTGGCTGCAGAGCCAGTGGTTTGGAATTGGATTCACTACCATGCCTCCCAGGAGAAAAGCCAGTCCATGTTACCTTGGATAAACTGCACTATCCCAGGGAGCCCCCAGAATAAGGCAATGGTAAACCACTTCTGAGTATTCTCTACCCGGAAAACCCTGGAAAAGGTTACCAAAACTCATAACTGGCTTGATGACACGTTGTTGTCGTTGTTGTCATTGTTGTTGTTGTACTGGTTAATTATGCTGATGTAGGGCCACAGTGACTTCGTGGTTAAGACACTGAGTTTAGCAATATATAAATAGCAACTACACTTACAAACCGCCCCATAGCACTTAATGCACTCTCTAGGCAGTTCACAAGTTAATTAGCATTTTGCCACCAACCTGCTGGGTACCAACCTCAGAAGGATGAAAGGCTGAGCCAACTTTGAGCCCTGGGCAGGATTGAACTCACAGCATTCTGGCTGCAGTACAGCATTTTGACCAATGTGCCAAGGAACAAAATTGTTTCATATACAAATACCATTTGATAAACACAGAAATAAATAATTGTCTCTCAGTTGTAAACGTTCAATATCCTGTCATCTAAAATGTTGTATCTCCACTTGGAGGAAAATAATGTTGACAGACAGATGTACATTGGAACCTCAGTTTAAGAAATTAATGCATTCTCCAGGACTTTTCATATTACAAAAAATTCATAAACCAAATTTCCCATAGGAATGCAATGAATGCAATTTCTCACAGGAATGTATTGAAAACCAAAATATGTTAACCAAAACACGGTTTCCCATAGGAATGCATTGAAAACCCATTAATCTGTTCCAAAAGAATTTCCATAAACCAAGACATTTTCTTCTATGGATTTTCATAAATTGAAAATTACGTTAACTGAGGTGTTCGTAAACCAATGTTCCATTGTAATAACTTTTTGAAATAGAATTAATGTGGCAGATTCAATATATTAGATTTTATTAAAGAGAATGATATCAGGATCTGCAAAATGTGACTTTAGGGAACATACCTAACTCACATTTAGCTTATAACATTGACAGAAATCTGTCAGGCACAAACATCATTCACTCTAATGGCATTTTCATAGGCTCAGTAAAACATGAGTCACCAGGGGTCCTAAACGATGGGATTTGGCAATGAAATCCAAGCTTTTTTTCCTCTGTGTACCACAGCCAGCCCTCCTGACAAGTATAAAAAGGCAGCTGCTTCAATCAGCAGGTTTCTGGTGGCCTGGAATAATAGCAAAGTATTAGTTAGTTCATTTATTCTCATTGTATTTTATTGCAGTGGTGAGAGGCCCTTTTACTACTTCCTGCTTCACATGCCAAATAACATGGCCTTCCTTTGAGAATAAATGCACTTTTATTTTGATGGGCAGAGAAGGCACGGTCTTCTGTTCAACCAAGGGCTCAAAATGTATGCTGTTTTTCACTCTGCGGTTCTTTGTTTATTTTCAAACATTACCCCATCAGAATGGAGAAAACTGGTTTTGAACTTCATCTCTGTTGTGTTTGAATACATTTTATGCTGTAACGTTTGTGAACTAATTAGGATCATTACGATCCTCCATTTTGTCTCCTTCTTCTTGGTCTTGTAATATCGCGGGACTACATTCCTGCCTGAACTATGTAGTCTGTACAGCCTTCACTCCGGTCCGATAACCTCCAAGTTACCCCACTCCCCTTCCTGTCCCTTTCTGCCCAAATGTATCCATTTCTGAGTGTATATATTGAGCAGTGCTGCGCCACTGTTCTCCATGTTCTGACTTCCTAATAAAGTGTTTAGCCCTGTTATGCTGGCTGCTTCGTATTTCTACCAGAACATCAAAATCTCCTAGCTAGTGCACTCAAGCTGGTTAAGGGATGTTGAAAACTATCAATAATAATAATTTTTATACATTCTGCTCCCAGTATGTAGTCTCATATGTACTGCAGCTCACTGATTGAGAGAGGTGACCCAAGATGACAGAATTGTGTCTTTTAAATAAAGATCAACCCATCAAATAACTGCCTCATTTACTCTGCTAGACTTTGCTGCTCCCTGGCTTGCTGACCCAGCTTATTTTGCCCTATCTGTCCACACTGATTGTCCACCGTCTCCTTGTCCATAAAACCCACCTAAAATTAAGGGAGATAGTATAGCAGGAGTTTTGGGTTTATTGCGTTTTCCTTTATTAAGGCAAACAAAGGCTAGAAGAACAAGGACCAATGGTGGTAGAGAAATCAGGATTCCCCTTTTTTAAAAAAACAATAGTTCTATGGTAATGGAAAGCACGAACACTAATCCACAAATCTGTGCTGAAACATAGAGCATAAACTACATACCCACTGGCCACGATCTAAAGCACTATTGCCAAATATGGTTCACCACATGTTGGAAGACCTTTTCTCTCAGAATACCCAGACACTGGACATGCGGCTGTCCAGGATGTCTAAGAATATCTGTGGACCCAAGTTGGAGAGCCACTAATCTAAAGACTCTGTTAGTGAACATTTCTCACTATTACAATTCACCCCCGCCACAAAGTTTGAGTTAAACTTTCCTTTCTTGTAATTTAAATCCATTACTTTTGAGTCATCCCATCCAGAGCTGCATAAAGCAATGTCTTCTAAATAACAGGGCAGATAAAATTCAGACTTTTTAAAAGCTTGTAGTAGAAATCCCTTCCTTTTGAGAAAGCAGTGGTAGATACTTGAGAAATAAATACTAAGGTCTACAATCTGACAAAAACAGTAACAAAGCTACAAAAACGCTGCCTGGACATTGCCCAGCACTCCTTCCCTCAGCCAAGGACCGGCTGTGGGGAAAGTTTGAGCACCAACACTCTGGACATCCAGATGCTGCCGCCGCCCCGCACTCCTTCCCTCAGCCCAGGACTGGCTGGGGAAGGTGGAACACCTGCGCTCGGGGCCGACGAGGCTACAAAAACACCGCCTGGACATTGCCCAGCACTCCTTCCCTCAGCCAAGGACCAGCTGTGGGGGAAGTTTGAGCGCCAATGCTCTGGCCGTCTGGCTGCCACCCCGCACTCCTTCCCTCAACCCAGGACCGGCTAGGGGAGGGCGGAACACCTGTGCTCGGGGCCGACGAGGCTCTCAGGGTCTCTCCCGGGCCCCTGCCATTAGCCTGGGATGGAAGATTCGGCTCAGCTGGAGCTACTGGCACTCCTCTCCCTCCTGGCCCCACCCACCAGGAGAGCTTCAAAAGTATGCTGGAGCCATCGCAGCAGTTTCAAGGCCAGGCTTTCCCTGCTCCTCCGAGGATGTGTGATCCATGGGGCTCAGTCACGGTTGTTTGAGCATGGGTTGTTATGGACATTAGGTGACCGAGGACATTGCGGAACTTATTTTGTTATTTGTTATTTCATTATTTAATGCTGTTTTATTGTATAATTTGTATTGCATAATTTATTGCTACTATATTTGTCTTATATATTGTACTGTAGAAATTGTATTTATTTGTAACAGTATTGTATTATATATTGTATTGTATTATGTATTAATTTCTGTTGTATGGCCACCATGAGTTGTGCTTGCGCGAGTAAGGCGGGATAAAAATCTAACAATAAATAAATAAATAAATAAAAGGGGGTATGAATTTTTTAAATCAAAAATTAGATATTTAAAAGAACCTGTCCAATATTTGGCACACAACAAGCCCATATCATCTGCAGTCAGTTTGCCAAATAGCATCCTATTCTAGAGCCCATTCAGAAGGCATAGTTCTTTGTTTGGACTTCCATCTTTTTTTCTGAACTAGATTCTGATGGACAGTACAAAAATCCTAAAAAAATGTTTTGACAAGTCACACATTATCAGACATGCACTCTTATGCTCTGCTAATGTAAAATGCTAGCTATGACAAAGCTAAGGATACCTCAACTCTCAGCGTCAAGGAATGAAGGCAAGTGGAACAGACTTTGGAAGTCAGGATGAGTGGTGGGATTCATGGCATCAGTTGAGTTCTCTTTCTTTTCTAAACATTACAAAAAGGGTGGATAAGAAGGTGGTGATAATGACAGAAAAGGATGAGGCAGAAAGAAGGCTGTGTGATGTATACCTTAAATATTTCTGTGTGAACTTCAATAGCTATGAATGCTAGGTTGCAGCATTAAGTAGTTTGCATCAACCCCAGACAAAAATTTATGTGAAATGGCCACTCCCTATACTTCTTTTTCAACAAAATGATAAATATAAGCAAATTGAAATATTGAATACATTAAAACAAATAAGAGATTCTTGCTACAGTGGCCTGGTTTTGCCTTTGAAGAAAGTGAATGTTGTTCCCCTTTACCAACAGATATTAGCTTTTCCATGAGTAAAGTGCATGCAGTCAGTGGAGCCTGTAAGGACGTAGTGGCACTAATGTGTTTGCAAGTTTCTTCAAAGGATTGTTAAGATGCCCCTATAGTTCTGACATATGCCATACTTGTTCACAACTTGCCTTCTACATATACATATTCTCCCTCCATGAATCTCAGTCTTCTTCCTCTGCAGGTTGTAGACAATCATAAACTCAAAATATGATGAGGGCAGTGATGACTACTGTAGACACTGATGCCCTCCTCCACTCTACTTTCCCTATATATTATAATCTGGATTTTAAAAAATGCCACACACAATAAAAAAGTCTTGATTATGACATCAAGAGGAATTATACTTATAAAATCTACCAAGCTTCACACCTGTCCGATAAAAATCTACCTTTTAAAACTTCAGCTGCTCTTGGAGTTCTGAATAACCATTCAAGTAAATAGATTTTTGACGTCATTGTATGAGAGGGAAAGATTGTGCATGCAATGTTCACATTCACTTTTCTCCAGGTATTTGTTAAGTTCTCAAGAAAGCCTTTGCCGCCAGCCAGCAACTTTGTGTGCCGTTATTCTCATTGTTCCTGGAACTCATTTCATTGGAAACAAAACAAAAAGGGGGTTAGTGCAGGAAATGAAATTCTTATCTCTCTTTCTTTCTCATTTTGTCTGCCTTTCAATCTTTCTCAAAGACAAAAGGTGACAATGTTCTTTGCAGCCCGGACCATTTAGAGAAATTGCAGTCCACATATGTATATTTTATTTTATTCTGTTCTATTTTGTTATTCTAATATCCATTTTCTTACTATTCCCTAATAGCTCTATCTTCAGAAATGATTCATTTCATATGCAAAACTTTATAGCCGCAATTTTTCACTTTTAAGCTAAAACCAGATAATATCAAAATTTCTATTTCTAACAATACCTGGTTGATAAAACATCATGGTTCTGGTGCCAAGTCTTCTGGTTCCTCCAAGGAAGACATCTGACTATTCTGCTTCAATCTGAGCATCAAAAAATTTGTCTGAATCAAGCCAATTCCATCCAGCCTTTGGATCTTGGCCTAATCTGTACAGGAATACCATGAAGGAACCCTGGATGGTGTGCCAGGCCAGAAGGCCTTGCTGGAGAAATGCTGGCCTTTGGATATCATGAGTCACAGCAAGTTTTTTTTAGCACACTATTTTATCTTTTCTCCTTCACATGCCTATTTTCAATTCATTTGGGTGATTTTTTGGGCTGTGAAATTCCTACTTTTCTGTTCATTTTGGAGCTAGAGACAGCGTTCATGGACTTATGGTTGGTTGGCTGGTTGGTTTCCTAGAATGCTTTTGTTGTCATGATATGGCTTGTAATCTGTCTGATGTGTTGGTGGTGTAACAGGAACAAATTAGCCCAATTGGCATTTGGCAAATGCACAGGAAGGGCAAGAAAAGTCAAAGAGCAAAGTCCCCGCCTAACAGCCACTTCCAGCATTATCCTTAAGTGGTGCAGTGGTTAAGCTGTCATATTTCAGCTAAAGTCCTGCTCACAATCTGCTCTCTTCATAACAAGCTCAAAGTATGACTCAGCCTTCCATCCTTCTGATGTCAATAACCAGTATGTTGGGGGCAAAATGCTCATTCCCTTGTCAACAACCCAGAGAATGCTCTAAATGATATTGGGCAGAGAGTGCTCTGAGAGCTATTGATGTTGTTCAGTCGCACAGTCGAGCCCAACCCTTTGTGACCCCATGGACCACCGCACACCAGTCTCCCCTGTCCTCTAAGAGCTAATAAGCTAAGAGCTATAAGTTTAATTTCTATTGCTATCCCTCTCTTCAGAAAATGAGGCAACACCAGACTTTGCTGCTGTCTTCGTTGAGTGGAATGTGCCCCACTTCAGCAGGGCAACTTGGTGGGCTCTGGCAGCACTTTAATGCTGAATATTTGACCAATTTATGTGATCTAGATCAGAAGACTTGGCAGCGGACAGCAGGAGATGTGACAGCACTATCTGAAGCTTTGTTGTTCTTCAATCGCACAGTCAATCTGAAGTTACAAGATGAAATTTACCTCTGTCAATAGTCACGGGGATGCTCAAACCAAGTGATACCAGAACTGATGAGAATTCACACCAGTACACATCCTTGGATTTTCCAGATCTGTGTCTCCAATCCAGGTGCCAGGCAGTGGGGAAGAAGAACCCCTTTGGAGCTATCCTGTCACAGATCTATTAAATCAGGGGTGCCTAAACCTTTTTGGCCATGGGCCGGTCACGTGGTTCAGTGGGCCGGTCACGTGGTTCAGTGGGTTAGTCACATGGTTTCTCCCACCGGAAGCAGAAGTAAAACATGTCTTGCAATCTGTTTTGCAACAGGATGAGATAGATTTTAAGCTGCCATTTTCTCTGCTTAAACCAGGGGTGCCCAAACTACAGCCTGTGTGCGAGATCTGGCCCCCAATGCCAATTCATCCAGCTTGTGCTGCCCTCATCGCTCCCAGAAGCAGAAGTAAAACATATCTGTAAGGGCGTATTTTAACTTCTGCTTCCTGGAGCGACGAGGGCAGCACAAGCTGGATGAATTGGCATCGGCAGCCAGATCTGGCACACAGGCTGTAGTTTGGACACCTCTGTATTAAATCATGGGCTTAGGAATCAGCCATAATTTAATAGGTCTCTGTAAGCATGCAGGGTTATCTGGTTGCCATCTAGTTTAGACTGGGTTGCAACTAGGGCCTGTGTGACCTAATGGCAAGCAGGAGAAGGTCTTGGACAGCACGAATCTTGCCACAGCCTCATCCCACACATGCTACAATATTCTTAATAAGGTGGGCTTTAATTTAACCAAAATAGTTAGGTAGTACAGTGGTTTATGTATCTCACTGCAGAGTCAGAGGTTGGGAATCTGATTCCCCACTGTGCCTTCCTCTGAGTAGAGTCAGGCTGTGTAGCCTTGAGCAAGCTGTATTGTCCTGGAGCATCCCCAGAAGAAGGGGATTCTTGCTTTAGAGTACTCTTTACCTGGAAAAACCTGGAAACGCTCACCATAAATCAGAACTAACTTGACAGAACACAGCTGTTATTTAATTTATCCACTTTCTTCTAAAAGGGTGGCCAAATAGATGTCAAGTTTTGGTTGGTAAGGTAAAGTAAATGTCTCCCTTGCTCAAAATCCAGTCATATCTGACTCCAGGGGGCAATGCTCATCTCCATTTACAGCCAAAGTGACAGCGTTGTCTGCATCTGCCGAACTTTCCCTGGTCATGTGGAAGGCATGACTAGACACAGAAGCACACAGAATACTGTTACCTTCCCACCAAAGTGGTACCTATTTATCTACTTGCAGGTTTTTTTTTGTTTTTTTGCTTTTTTGCTTTTTGCTTTCAGACTGCTAGGTTGGCAGGAGCTGGTACAGGGACAGAAGCTCACTCCATCATGTAACACTCAGGTCTTGAACTGCTTACCTGCTGACCTTCCAGACATCAAGTTCAGCATCTTAATCATTAAGCCACCAGAGTCGCTTTTGTTTAGTACACTAATAAATTACATTCTTAGCTAATTAATAAATAAGTGAGATAGCAATACCAGAAAAGGAACTGAACAAGTCAAGGAATTGCTTGTGGTGTCTCCCAATGACAAACCTCTGCTGTCCTAAGCTATAGTGCAAATATACAAGCACATAACTGAGTGAATGTTGTTAGGTTTAAAGAAGAAGAGTATGAAAACTGTTAACTTAGTTCAACAGGATGTGCATTTTGAAATAGTAAAAAGAAGACATGTTACCTGCACTATTCTCTATGGATGATCTTTGAATCACACCTAAATGTCCTCTATTCTTTTTCAATGCTTCTCCCACTGGAGAAGAAGATATTAATGGAAGAGCTTGAAATTTGTTAGAGTAATGTTAAATGTAAATGGCAGAATCTGTTTCAGTCCTGCCAAACCAAAATGTAAATTCTTCATTCTATTAAAGAATAAAAGCTTCATATTGATCAAACTGACAAAATACATCACATTTTAATTTGCAGCATAGGGTACAACATTTAAATAGAGTATATTCCTGTAGTAGATTTAGCTTTTCAAGGGACTGTTAATCTTTTTTTTATGCTAAACCTACAATCACTTATTAGCAGGCTACATTAATACACTGGCAATTGGAAAGGATTTAATATGTAAAAAGAAATAGAATCAATTCAATATCCTTGGCTAGGCTGATGCCTATTCATTTATCTATCTTAGGTTTATAAGACAGATAAGATAAGGTCACCACTTAGCAAGACAAGTTCTTGAATATTAATAACAAATTGCCCTGCCATTAACCAATTTTTTAAAAATAGGCCATGTCTATGACAAATAAAAATGTGTATACTATTTCTATGGAGCACTGTTGGATCCATACTGCCATGTTGATACATGGCCTGCCTAAAATGTTTCCAGGCACTGAAAAATTTATCCCAAGTTCCCTGATATGGGGTTTGCCACGTTGCTGTGTGCCACCATTCCCAGCCAAATGGAACCATGTATTTCAATATAGGGCCATGGAGTAGGTGATGAGTGAATGGCGACCATTTCTCTAAGAAGGTTGGGAGCGATGTTTTAATCCACATTGTCAAAGGGGAGTCTGAAACCTTCCTCTTTCTAAGCTATTTCTCCGGTCCCTATTCTGGAAATTGTTTTTGCAAGGAAACATGACCTATACATCTGGCTGTGGATTTTGGAACATTTTTGGTTTTTTTTTGTTGCACCACCCCTATTTCAAAATGTCCTGCCTTTTGAAGAGTCATGAAATTGAAAGATAGTTTATGTTTGTGATTTTAAAATCATCTAATAAAGGTGTCACTCACTCTTGTCTTCTGAAAGTGTACAAGGTACTCATGGGTCTCCCCACCCCAAGGACTACAAAGAAATTAAAAACGTGTGCTGAAAAATAAAATGATGTAAATATGGTGACAATATAAGTATTATTGATGCCTTTAGGTATGCAGGATGAACTTCAATCATCCTTACAGCATAACTCATTTTTGTCATTGCTATTTTCATAGAAGTGAATTAGTAAAACGTTGCCTGGGTAGTGATACACTTCCAATTAAATGTCAGTACTCGTGCTTTATGTGTACAAAGCTGGGTAGGAAAGAGCTGAAGGTATGGGTTTTTCTCATGTTGGAAGAATAACTTTCACAAAGTTCTCAAATATAGAGTTTTAAGTTTATTAACCCAATCCTTTGAAGAACCACTAGTTTGAGCAGAAAAGCTTGACCAGGAAGCCTATGGAGTAATAGGAAATTACTAAATCTCTCACTAAATCCTATTTAACTTTGGGCAGCAACATGGACACCAATGACAAAATAAGGCAACTGGACTTTGGTATGAAAACCAACTACCACATTATATCTTCCAAGCACATTTATCATTGCTACAGAAACATGCAAAGGTTTTTAGTTCCTTGCAGGCCAGACGATAGTAAATTCCAGGTTGAAATCAGGGATTGAGCTTGGAATGCATGAAGCATAGAATGGCAGGAAAAGTCCAGTAAAAGAAATAAAAGGATAAATATTCTGATCCTCGCAGTAAATAAAGTTCATTGTCCAGGATCCAACTAAGTACAAATAGGCTTTGGGCATACTATGACACAAAGCATTATACTATGACACAGCACCATTATGGAATTTTAACCATACTACATTGGTTATAAACATTTCTATACACAAACGATTGAGTATTATAGAGCTAAAGAGAATTCCCAGCATAGAGTTGTAACAAGATATTTGATGTTGTTGCTGTTGTTGCTGCTGCTGCTACTGTGTGTGTGTGTGTGTGTGTGTGTGTGTGTGTGTGTGTTATAAAACAAATTTAGTAGTAGTAGTAGTAGTAGTAGTAGTAGTAGTAGTAGTAGTAGTAGTAGTGATGGTGGTGGTGGTGGTGGTGGTGATTGATGGTGGTGGTGGTGGTGGTGATTGATGTGGTGATCCCAGGTGACAGTCAGGTGGAAGAAAAAGAGATTGAAAAGATCATGAGATACCAGATCTGAGAACTTAAGTACAACATCTCTGGTAGAAAAGAGTAACAATGATACCAGTAGTGATAGGAGTGCTGAGAGCAATCCCAAAACAGTTGAAAAAACATTTGAGTGTGATTGGCATTCATAAAATCACTACTGTGTAGAGCAGTTGCAGAGAACAGCACTACTAGGTACCAGTTATGTTATCATGCAATACTTAACTGATTTTTAGGTCCAAAGATAGGACTCAGGTAGTGAAGTTCCAAAACTCTAGTCTGAAAATCTGGTGGGACCGTGTACACTTTTAATGGTGCCACCCAGTATTTACTGCATTTTTATTTCTGCCATTCAGTCTTGGTTTCAGGATTTTTCTTTTTCTCATTAAATACTCTGTGCTAGTTTTCTTTTTCATTATCTAATGGTTTATGTTATTTGCTTGTAAAATTCCCCAATACTTATAGTTTTCACAATATCCAAAATTCTATTAGTTTCTTCCCTATGCTAGTTGTATTCCTTCTGACTCAACCAATTCTACTTTTTTACTGATAAAGTTGCACACTCTTCTATTCCAGAATAAATCACAATATCATTGCTGAATATTCGGACTGTGTGCACAAGCGATTCAATTTCCTGCATTGTTTTCTCATATAGTTAAAGGTCATCCATACACAGTAGGTGAGAAATAATTCCAGGTGTTCCAGATGCTTGATATCCATGACCCATGTTATTCAACAGTATCATCAGTGGTACTATGGCTATTAGAAATAGCAAAGGCAATAATGAATCACCTTGAAATATGCCTCTCCTGATCTTGACATTTCTTAACTTAATTCCCCTCTCACACACCGTAAAGTAAAGAGGCAAGACACAAATGTGGTTAAAAAGTGGCCGTAATTGGCAGATGACACAAAGTTACGCAAAAGCCCTCCTGGCCACGACTGCCACCTGCTCTTCGAGCAGTAGTCGTGAATCCAGGAGGAGTCCACCAGTACTATTGAGGGAGTTCCGTGAGTCCACCAGTACTATTCAGGGTGGCATCCATGTGAATGTTTCCAATTCTATTCACTTAAATAGATATTGGTTGTATGGCATGTCTGTCTCATGGCGTTACCCACATCCCCGCCAAATCACATGAATCAAGTGAAGAGTACAGCTTCTGCTTCATCAAAGATGCCCTGAGGGAATCATCACTACCACCCTAACCCAGCATTACTTGCCACTAATGAACTAATTATAAGTTCCACCCAGCTAGCACCATAATGCCCTGCAACAAAGAGTGGGATAGCCAAAAAAAATAAAAAACAGCTCGACTCCAGTAGCCAATATGAAGCTGAACCCAAAATTTGCTATCCAGCCCTCATCAGCAACCCAATATCCCCCTCCAATTGGTGGGCAGGTAGAAGAAGCCACAAGGGCAAAGAACAGCGCAGGGGTATATGTCAGTTTAAAAACTTTGCACATCCCAGCCCCGTCATTGATGAGCAGCGATGTCATGCATCAGCTGATTGATGCCTCTATTTTTGGTGGGGTGTGGAGAGGAAACACCACCACCCCCTTCACCAGACGCTGCCCTGGAGCTTTCCCATTAGGGTGATATTCCATTGTTTCATAATTCTTGTCAAGAATATCCTGATGTTGTTGGTTCCACAACTCTGCATTGTTTCATTTATCAAAGTATGTGGTAGGCTATCAACCCAAACAGCATGGTTTTCCTTCTTTTACAGTTATATCAACATCATCTTACCAATAAGTAATTGATCCTATGTTCCACATGAATTTTGACAATTCTCTTTTTGTTCATGTGGTATAAGTTTCTCTGTAGTTAGATGTTAATAAACAGAATCTGCTGATAAACCCATGAACAGTGTGAACATTGTAGGGAAACATGTTATGGGTCTATAATTGCTTGGTATAACCCTTTGGTTGCTATTGTTATTATTGTAAACTGCATTCAGTTTTGTTTAAAAATGACACTGATATAGCTTGGACACCTTTGATGAAAATCATCATCATCTTAATAGTGTAGAGACGGAAGGTACCTTATGGATCTTCCAGTCAAGGAGGCACAGTGGGGATTTGAACTCTCAAACACTGGCTCTTCAGCCATATATCTAAATCACTGAGCTATCCAGCAATTCAATGAAAAAAGTGGATCCTTATTTTTGTATCTTTCTTATGTAGCATTCTCTTTTACCTCATGTGAGAGTGTGTGGAGCCAGGAACCCTTCAGAGCCTGACACTCCTCACCCAGCTCCTTTCATCTCCCTCCATCGTTCACTCTCACTAGACACATCTGAAAAGGCATGAAGAGATATACCTTGCCAGGGTGAGAAGAGGATGAGATCTTAGGTGTGTAAATTACTGGGAGAGAACCTCACCTATTTTGCATCATCTCTTGCCAACCTGACCCACACACATCAACAGCAATGAAGAAGTCTCTGCTGTTGCTACTGTTCATTCTCTCTCTCAAATAAATAACAGACACCTAAGGAATCCAAGCTTAGCTAGACAGTTTGAGTGGTCTTTGAGACAGAGGAGGAGAGAAAGACAGCTTTATGGCAGTCTTCTCCAGTATGTATATAAGTGGGGAGAGCAACAGCCATCTTTTCTCTACTCTCTAAATTTTGTTGTCTGTGTGTCAAAGCCCTGGACGTAGACGAACTTCATGGCCGAAGAACCTGAGACTGGTATGGCATGTCTTCGGAACAACTGTTCCAAGAACAGGAAGACTATCACCATGATGATAGCCAATATCCTTAATGGATACGGCACCTGAAGAAGAAGATATCAGCATCCTATGATGTTTCACAGCCACTGATGAGTATGAAGAAGGCACGCGCGGCAGCCGTTTAGCTGCCGCGCACTTTGCTGACTCACGCCGAGGCACGGACACTGCCTCGGGGAAGCAGGGGCGTGGCTAGCCAGCCCCTATAAAAGGGGCGGTGGCAGCAGCGCTCCTCAGCATTTTCCCCATGATCAGGCTGGGACAGGGCGTGTTTGCCCACCACCCCCTCCCTAAGTGATAGTGTGATTATTTTGGTCGCTCCGGGGCCAGATGGGAATTTTTGCTTGAACCTGCATTGGCACCTTGATTCCTGGCGTTTTCGCCCATCCCACACTGTTGCTGATGGTTGAGATTTGGGGTTCAGTTTTGTTTATTGATGGTCACTTTGGCGGATAACACTGGTAAGGAATAAAAAAGGAATGACCCATTTAATTTGGTATACACAGTTGGTTGGCCATAGGGAAGACAAGGTACAAACAAAAAGTGTGAATGGCCAACCAGCTTTAAATAAAATTGTTGCTATGCTTAAATATCAGGCAACGCCTCCAATATGTACAGGAGGCATTATAATATCAGGTGCTAAATAGTAGCAGCCTGACTAGGGTCCACAACGTGTTTCAGTGGAAGCAGATTGTGGACAGGGTAACACAATTTGTTACAGTGGTAACAAATTGTGATGTGCATTTTAAGTTGGGTTCATAATTAGAGTAATCCTTACCAGTGCTATTACAGCCCGTTTGGTTATTGGCAGTAGCCAAGTAAAGTTGAATAAAGTTAATAAAGTGGCCCAATTTTTCATCCAAATAAAGTGTCCGTGTCATCATTCGGGGAGTGGGTCCGGCAATGTATTTTTAAAACTATGAAGAACCTAACTATGTTACGAAACATGCAAAAAAGCAAAACCTGTATTTTATAGTGAGGGATACTAATGCTAAGATGTGGAAGTGATCCTGTGGAAAAGTTATTGAAAAATACAGACTAGGAACATACAATGAAGGAATGATACGTGAAAAAGAAAAACGTGCAGAGATCAACATCACACTGAGACTTCCACTAAAAGGATTGTATAAATGAAAGCCACTACAAGGCAGCGTTAACAATAATATAAACTCATTGGAAATTTACCTTGAAGGAAACATACTTTAACATCATGTCTTTTTTTCTTCATGTTATCTGTCTAGTTAGCTTTAAATTAAGAAAAGGCAGAAAAGTAAAAACAAAAAATGCACAGAAAACTAAACAACCAATTGTTCCATTTATATCTATTATATTGTTAAGCAGGGAATTCATTAAAATTGCATACTCAGATTCATGGAAGCATCATTAAAATTGCATACTCAAATAACTCAGATATAAATGCTACTTTTAAATTGACAGAGGTATTATAGGAGCAAACAACAATAACTGAGAAGGAGAAATGTAAATGAAGAAATGGATAACAGGAGAAATGCCTAAACTTTCCTTCTTTATTCGTGTCAGAGGCACCACCAGCATATAATAACATACAAAGCTAAAATTAACATATCTAAAACAAAAGGGATTTAAAAGGATTAGATGACATCCGCCCAATATTGGGACACCTCAACAGCATTTCCTCTTGCCAACATAAGGTTCTGTTCAGTGCACATTGAAGTGCATCATGTACATTCTATCATATGGCCGATTGTTTGCTCTTCTCTGCATTTACACAGGGAAACCCCACTTTCTCAGATTAGCCCTTGATCTTCCTACCCTGCACACAGTCTGTTTAAAGTTTTCCACACAGGCCATAGTTGTTTGTGGCCAGACGGTAGAGAGTCATGTGGTTCTGCCCAGTTATCTGGTAGCTCCTTGCTTGCCTTCCAAAGTGCTAGGGTGGTCTGTGGGGCCTGGTTGTTCACGGGGGGGGGGGGGGGGGGGGTAGAAGTTGTGAGGAAACTGTGCCTTGATTTCAGTCTCTGCTTTGGTGGTTGGTGATCAAACAGCAGGTGTGTTTCTGAGGAGCTTGCTTTTACCCACTCTTTCTGAGCAGCACTTTCTCAGCGAAATGTTGGTGGAGGGATGCTGGCTAAGTAATGCACTTTTTGTATTGGGGTTGGTTTTAGGCATCCTGTGACCAATCTTGCTGTTTCGTTTAGGGCCACATCCACCTGCTTTGCATGCATTGATCTGCACCACGCCAGACTAGCATAGTCTCCTGCAGAGTAACATAAATCTAGCGCAGAAGTTCTTAATGTGTGTGGTTGGGCACCCCAACTTGTGCCTGTTATTTTCCTCAAAATATTGTTCCTGACAAAACCCTTCTGTTTGGAAATCAGACAGTGGGTCCAGAAAGTAAGAGTTCAATCCAGGGTAACTCCCAGGGGGACATGAAAGGAGCCTCTCTGAAAATTCCTACTTCAGCGATCGGGCATCCCCTGGGAACAGAGATTTATCACCGGCAACAGAGATTTTTCACCGGCTAATCCTTTCAACCCAGAAGCACCAGGAGTAGAAATGCTAAAGCTGATGAAAGGGAGTCCAACATTTGAAAATGGAAAGGGATCTAATATATAAGATCTATAAGAACATACAAACAAAAGTAGAACTATGAACTGAAGCAGGGAACTTAGAAAAGATCCAGGACTTCTTTAATGAATATCTTAAAAAAGAAAAGCCAAGATGATAACAAGCATATTGAAAAAACAGAAATGTCTGCTCTGGATGGATAGTAACAGCCCTCTGACACTTGAGGTCAAGGATAAAATAGTATGAACACATTAAGAACTATATTACTAAACTAACATAATTCATTGTACCAGATGTCAGTATTGGGCTGGAGATAACAATAATCCAAAATGTAGAACAGGCAATTAAAAATGGCAAAGCTCCTGGAGTTGATTATGGATTTTCTAGAAAAGTTAAAGCCAACTTTAGGTGTTTTAGTAATTCTTTTAAATTAAATTAAGGGCAGAACAATTCTTTTCGAAATGTGGCCGAGACTGACCTTTATTTTGTTTTCCAGAAAAGAAAAATGCAAAGCTTGTAGTGACTGTAGAATAAGCTTAATGAGTCATTTGCTTAAGGTCATAAAGCTTGATGAATCATTTCTTCATGTTAATCTATGGCAGAATTAACAAGAATTGTGAGGAAGGGGACAGAGAGCTGCAATTTGCATTCAAATTGGAAATGGCCATGGATGTATGTGTCTGCTTTTTATAAACTAAGCTTTTTGCAGAGTGAAACACAGAGAGCTGATAGAGCTGTTTGTAAATAAAAGAGAGATAGTCATATGGTGGTCTATAGTAGCAACAAAAAGCTCAGATGGCATAGGACAGAGAAATACAAAAGAAGAGAAGACAAGGGTCAATATTTATTTATTTATTTACTTGGATTTATATCCCACCCTCTTGCACTAGGGTAACTCAGTGTGGCGGACAACTCAGGGCCATGAATGCTTTTCAGTTTGTATTGCAGACATGAGAGGAGCACTAACTGATTCAAATTAGAGTACAGTGAAACCTCGAGATATGAACGGTTCTACTTATGAAAAACTCACAATACAAATGGAAATCTCGGAAAAAATCAGGTTCAAGATATGAATTTTTAATTTAATTTTTTTGATATAGGATTTTTTGGGGGTAGAGTATGTCTTCATTCACTTCCCACAGTGACAGGAAGGTGTTTGGTGCATTTCTGCTCTGTTTTTGGAATTTTTCGTTGTGTTTTGGCAGTGCAAGAAGCTCTCCCCACAACCAGGAAGTGCTGGAAATTCCCCCTTCCCCTCAACAGCTGATTGATGGTACTTTTCCTGCCAGTACCAGAGGTGGCCACTAGATGGCGCTGTCAGAAATGTGCTGAATATGCATTGGAAACAAAGGGTGGTGAAGTTGGAGCTTGAGTTTTGGAGCCATTCTTGGATTTTTTTGCAGCAATGTTTTAAATTTTTTTAAACTTATTTCATCCATTTCTCTAGCAGTGAAAAGGTAGGGAGCTGTGATTGGCTGCTTGCATGTCAATTAATATCTGTTCTGCTTGGGGGGGCAGGGGTTGGTGCATTTCTGGGTTTTTTTGCAGCTGTTTTGGGGCTTTTTCCACATTTTTGTTCCATTTCTAAAGTAGGAGGATGAGCTTGGTCTTTTGCATCAATTTACTGTGGGTTTTGCTTGCTTATGAAGACTTTTGAACAGAAAAATAAGGTTTTGTTCAACTTTTCTGAGCTTTGGAACAGATATTTTTGCTTTTCAGTGCATTCCTACGGGAAACCTAAGTTCAAGATATGAATATTTCAAGATATGGATAACCTTGTGAAATGGATTAATTTCGTATCTTGAGGTTTTACTGTATCAACATCAATGGAAAGGTTGTCATCAACATCTAATATGTAAATGAAATTGAATCAGTAAAAAGCAAGCAGCCCAAGATACACAGTTAAAGATTCAAAATGAAAGTGCAAGGTATTTTGGAAAATAGAAGCACCTCAAAATTTGATTTAATGAACTGTGGAATAACCCCCATACAATAAAAGCCAGATAGAGATAGCCTGGAGCAGTTTTCTTAACTTGAAGACAGTGATAGTAAAAATAATAATAATTATATACCTAAAACTGGTGTTGAGAACATTCATTATTGAGTGCTGTGTATTCTTCTTTGCTCTATGGTATAGGGTGGCAGACTTTAACAGAAGCAACTATAAAACGGATAGAAGCATTTGGGAAGCAGATTAATAGCAGGATGCTAGGAATTTCTTGGCTACAGAATATGATCAGTAATAGGATATTAAAATGAATAAATAAAGATCAAAAATCATAGAACATATGCAATGCAGAAAATGGGAGTACAGTACTGTACTTAAATCACATAGTGAAAAATAAAAACATTCAACTGCTACATATGATCATTCAGAGTAAGTAAATGGGGAAGAAATGCAGAAGAGAAGATAACATACTGGTTGAAGAAGCTAGGGAACTGTTGTATATAAGCATTAGTTATAAAGTTATTGGTGCCGTGCAGTCTCCAGTGGAATAGCGCGCCTTACAAAAAGGCGTGCTTCCTAGATCTATGTCAAAGCTGATTAGTCAATCCTTTCCCACTTCTTCAGAAGCCTGGGTAAATGTAACTGTTTGTTCTGTATATAAGTTGGTCTCCCCGCTCCTGCGGAGCTGTGTTCTTCACTTGCAATAAACTTCATAGTTGTTTGACTAATTCATGGCTGGTTGGGCTTCTCTTTAAAGCTTCAGACACAACAGGAACTATTGGTGCAATGCTATGTAGAGTTGCCACCTCCAAAGTCAAACTAACCATGACGATTCCCAACCTCCAGTAGGAGATAGGAAGAAGTGAAAGAGGAAAAGGGGGGGAATAAAAAAAGGCAATTGCCCGCTGTTGTAATATGTTATCAAACAACTGTGCCATATAATATCTGAGACCATGCAATTTGACTCAAATCAGGAAATGTCTTTAAAGATTAATGATTCAATAACAGAATCTGCTTTCCAAATGGACCAATGAAGCATCTGGTTCATAAGTTTTTAAGAAGATCAGATATGTTCAAAGAGAGTACCTGACTCCTGAAATTAAGAACATATGGATTCCGCGGGCACAATTGGCATACTCAGCCCCTGGCAGAGGTTACACCGGCGAAGAGGTTCCTGGTCACTGGCCCTTGCCAGTATGGAAATTGGGGAGCGGATTAATAATCATAGGGTTTATTCACCCACATCTGACCTGACCAGCGATTCTGCTGAGAGAAGCAGATCACTAACCTCCGTTACCTATTAGGCAATTACTGACTCACAGAAGAGCCTAATCTTTGGTGCAAATAGAAGCCATATTTACTCTGGCGTAAGCTTCGAACAATGGTTTTCCTCTGTCAGTGTTTGCCTTAGTTAATTAACTTCCCCAAGAGAGGTTCTCAATTAACCCGGGTAAATGGGTGATGTGATTTTCTGTCAGATGACCATTCTACCATGCGCAGCCTTGAACATAATATATACTGATGATTTTCCCTCAATAAATCACTGGTCTTCGCTCCATCTTGCCTCGTGTCATTACTCGACCAGTCTCCTCCGGGACCTCAAGGGCCGCTTCATGGCCCCAATCCTACATCTGGTGATCCCGACGTGATCTACTCGAGAGTAAGCGATCACACGGTCCGGTTCTACACGAGAACCGTGTCCAATAACCCCGGAGGACAGCACGGCAGCCCCAGTCGGAAAGCCATCCGATTGGGAAGACAGCTACGCGGTGAGGCATTTCAGAGAGGCATCCTACAGCTTGCTCCGACTTTCACGGCGGCTTGCAGTAACGGAAAAACGCGTTCCGCTCAGGGTCAGCTGTGAACCCCTGACAGCGCAGAGGCCACCGAGGGCCCGTGGCAGCAGGCCACGCTCCGAGCTCTACCCAGAGAATCGTCGCCAAAACCTATTGCCTGAACTTCAGACGCGTCGACTCATCCCGAGGAGGAATCTTCGGAGAACCCCGCAGGTAATATGGGGACTTGTCCTCAGCGGCAACGTCCGTCCGCTAGCCAAAGAACTCATGAGGAAGAGTTCAAAATCCTGGCCAGGGTATATCAGTTACGCTTTCACAGTGGAGAGCTAGCGAGACTTTTGGTGTACTTAAGGGAACACTGCCTGCTTTACCCAGAAGTAGGTACGCTAACCCTTCAGCTCTGGGATCAGATAGGAGACTGCATTCAGCAACCCCCGAAAGCTCCAGAAGGCATAACTCGCACATGGAGCAAATGTAGGAAACTTTTAGCAGAGGTAGATCCAGTCCGGATAGAGACCCAGAAACCCCCAGCGCAGTCAGAACCATCAGCCCCAAGGAGTCTCTATCCGTCATTTCAGCTTAAGCAGGGCAGTGTAGGGAGCATTCCCCCAGTGACAGCTGCAGACGTCACTGAAGGAATTCATGGCATGAGAGGCCCTGGCGCTTCTCTGACAGTTAAAAGTTCCCTGCTAATTAAGAACTCCATTCAGCGCAGGGGTGAGGAAGATCCATTCACGGGGAAATTGCCAGTGGCACAATTAGCTAGCGCCCAACTGCTGTGTTCAGCCTATCTGAAGGCAGACACACGTTCAGGCAGGGCTGCTCAGCGCTCACTGCTCATGGAAATCTGCATGGCCCCTGGCCACGCAGGGCTCCAGAGCAGACCCATTGCCACACTCAGGTGCAGAGCAGTGCCAAAACCCCAAGGCGCCTGCTTCCAGTGTGGGAAAATGAGACACCTTAGAAGAGAATGCCAATCTAGACCAGGCAGATCTTCAAAAGGTTGTCTTAATGCCAAATGGCCACGCTGGCACTGGAAAGGAGGCAGCCATCACCCTGGCTATGCCAGAAGAACCATCCCAGCAATAGCACCCCGAGCTCTCCCAAGGCACAGGCAGAATCTGCTGGTCTCACCTTGGAGTAGCCCAGAGAAACTCGCCCCTAAGTAGAAGCACCCAGATGGTTGTAAATAGCCAGCTGTGTATAAGTCATCTCCTCATGTGTAGGATAGAACACTGCAGATCAGGGGAGGAATGTGCGAATGCGTAAATAAATGTGTGTATGCATGGTGCACCACTGAATGTATGACTGCAAGAACTGTGCATGACTGCAAAAGCCTTGTCTCTATGACCACAGTATGATTGAAAAAGTGTTCCTTGTGTGTAACTGCGTGGTAATGTCACTGTGAAATATGTGTTAAACAGTTTGCACTCTGCTCATGGGCAGGAACTATTTAAGGTTTGAGAAAGCATGGTGAACAAAGCCCCTTTGCCTTGCCTGCTTAGCAGCTTAAGGGCAGCGAAGGCAGGAGGGTGGAGAGGGGGGGAATCCTAACCTGCAATAGGGCAGGGTGACCCCCCTTCTTCCCTTGAGACTTTTTCTTTGTCAAAGGATTAAGCCACTCTTGGAAACTGGTTTTGCAATCCGTGCCACTCAGGAAAACAGATTTTTCTTTTCAGAAGCGCGATCTGAAAACAAAAATCACTTCTATGAGTTTTCCTCACTAGATCATAAACTATGGTGCCCCTCCCTACATCTGTGTTCCTCAAACCCCCATCTCTGTGTTTTAAGGTTTTTTGAATGTCTCTTAGCGTCTTGAAGTCACGTATCTCACTAGGAGTGAGAGAATTGCATTGTCTTCATGTGTGTACTGTGTTATCATCTTGTAACCTCGGTTCTCAACCTTTTAAAGTCAGGGGCCAAGTTCCGGGGCCTCAGGCAGCTCTGGGGGTCCGGACAGTCATCCTGCCCTTCCTTCGCCGCACAGCCCTTCTTGGCTTGGTGGAGGTAGTGGCAGAGCAACGTGGGCCGCATCTGGCCCACTTGCCCACATCTGGTTGAGAATCGTTCTAACTCTCCTTCATTCTCTTAAGAAAAGAGTGGTCTTAATTACCTGACCTAATCTGATTTCGTTATGATAAGAGTTGTTGCATTCTCATTGTGCTAACTTCTGACTTATCTTTCCTCTTTTCCTCCTTTCGCCAGTGGAACTCCCTGCTGGAAATGTTTAACTTGTGTGTCTTTTCATTTTTGTGTATTATTTCCTTACAGCTGGCACGTCATAGTTGGCTTGTTTTAATAAGTCTTAGGTCATTTTAAGTATGGCACCTGGCCCACAGCACCCTCTCTAGTGAGCAGACACATTTCGCAAACTCCAGAGCACAGAGGAGGGATTAGTCCCTGAGCTCCTGAGAATGTGCAGAGTGCCACTCCTTAGCCAGGACTGCCTAGGACCATTTTAAGAGTGCAGTCAGGTCACACCTTCAATCAGATACAGGCATTTTTAGGCCACCCCTTCCCTTTTTTGCTGCTAGTCTAAGCACAGGCAAAAGGCTAAGCCACCATCTGGCACCCTTCTAAACGTGTGCACGCACGCCATGGGCGGATGTGCGCAGGGGGGCCTTCATGAGAAATTTACCCAAGGGAAGCCTGGCGCTTCATGCGCCAAGGTTTGCCATAAGACCCCAGACTCGTCTTACTTCAAACGCAGACAGTCACCTTGTGTGGATGAATGTCACTGGTTCCCCTTCGGGGGGGCTAGGACAATTTTCACTTATGGGGGTCGCACATATTAGGTTCTTACTTGGCAAGAGGTCCAAGCTTGGCGCACGCTCCTGACTCTTCCGCAAGCGGGCAGAGTTGGCAGCCGTGAACCTCGCTTTGCGCACCTTTGCCAAGAACGCTTCAACATAATTACTGACAGCCAGTTTCCTAGGAATTTGCTTCACAGTCTACCGGGAGCATACATCACTCCCGCGACAGACAAAAACTTGCTGAGTTTGTTCCTCACAACTCCAATTCAGAGTCATGCATTCTTTCATCAGAATGCCCAAGCACTTGCAAGGCAGTTCCACCTGCCACTTTCCCAAGCCCACAGCATAGTCCATTCCTGTCTGCATCGTGCAGGGGCACCGGGGGGGCTCTCGTGGGGGGTCAATCCACGAGGGACAGAGGCCATCCAGGTGTGGCAAATGGATGTCACACATGCCCCACATTTTGGCAAATGGCAGTACATAGACATTTGCATTAATACCTTCCCACAGTTTGTTTGGGTAACAGCACAGAAGGGAGAAATGGCTCCCCATGTGGAGCAGCATCTCCTTTCCCACGGCCAAGGGCAAACCTCGGCACATGAAGTCCGATGACGCCCCAGCTTATAGCTCCAGGCAGCTGGCCACCTTCAGGGCCACCTGGGATATTAAGCGCACCTTTGGCGTTCCGTACAATCCGCAGGGACAAGCGATTGTGGAACGGGCCTATCGGACGCTTAAGTCCTACATTGACAAACAAACAGAAAGGGGGGAACAACATCCCATAGTTGCACGGCAATTGCTATCCTATAAGTGCAAAAACTAACTAACTCTTTCAGAATTTTTATCTCCCAAACAAGTCTCTTCCCCATGCAGGTCCCAGAGGCCAGAATCAGACCCGGATGCCAAGTTCGGCTATTGCAAAGTCACTGCCAGTCACTGTCTTGGATGTCATCAGCTGTCCATCTTCCTTTATGACTTACATCTCCAAAGACATTTCTATGAACATTTTGCATACTCAGTGCTACGTCTAAGGACCATGCTTTTCCCCAAAACAAGACTTTTCCAAGCTCAAGTTACACATGAAACCCCACCAAGAAGGGAAGCCTCATCTTCGAAAACCTGCTGAATGTCTTTTATCTGTAGTTGCTCTTTATTTATTCATGCCTTGTACAATGCTCCACTTGGGATTTGCAAGGGACACTTGAATTTCTGTATATTGTTAATAACGGCCAGCTTCCACCAAAGGAAGCCAGACCGGCCCATGTTTGCACCGGCCCATTGCTTGGAAAGATTGAGCACCCGATAGCCGGCTATCTCCAGCCATTGTAAGTTTCACACCTCTCCATAGGTGTTAGGAAGACATTTGCACAACACCAGAAGTTGCAGAGATAGCTTAGAATCACCCCAGGTCACAGTATCAATGACACATCTCATTATCTTGCCTTGCTACAGAAAGCAGTCTGGATTCAGACCCACAGTTCTGAAAAGCCAGGCAGCAGTCAGTATATTCAGCGTGTCAGGCTCAGCCATAGGCAACGCTCGGAGAATGAATTGGTCAATTGGCTTGCACTTTTGCAAGAGCCATTAACCACACCTCCTCGGCAATAGCGCTGCTCAATCAGGAGCAGGCAGAGCTTCACCATGCCATACTGGATAATCAAGCAGCTATCGATTATCCCCTGTTATTACATCATTTGGGTTGCGAGTCTGTCCACAGCATGTGTTGCTTTAATCTCACAGACAATACCCACAAAATACAGAGCCAGCTCACGGACCTCCACACCCTAGTTAAGAACATCAAGGAGGATTCTTCATGGGGGTGGTAGGACTCCTTGTGGTCGTGGTTCCCATGGGGATGGCTTCAGACGACACTCAAAGTGATTGTGGGGGTGGTAATACTGGGCACAACAGTGTGTTGTTTCGTGCAATGTATTCCCTCACTGCTATCGAGATGTCCCCCATGGAGGGAACCCCGAAACGTCATTCCCACACACCAGCTGATGCCCCTCTTGCGCAGGGTCGCCTGTCAGGTCCAAAAATAACAAAATAAGAGGAGATATGGATTCCGCGGGCACAATTGGCATACTCAGCCCCTGGCAGAGGTTACACCGGCGAAGAAGGTTCCTGGTCACTGGCCCTTGCCAGTATGGAAATTGGGGAGCGGATTAATAATCATAGGGTTTATTCACCCACATCTGACCTGACCAGCGATTCTGCTGAGAGAAGCAGATCACTAACCTCCTTTACCTATTAGGCAATTACTGACTCACAGAAGAGCCTAATCTTTGGTGCAAATAGAAGCCATATTTACTCTGGCGTAAGCTTCGAACAATGGTTTTCCTCTGTCAGTGTTTGCCTTAGTTAATTAACTTCCCCAAGAGAGGTTCTCAATTAACCCGGGTAAATGGGTGATGTGATTTTCTGTCAGATGACCATTCTACCATGCGCAGCCTTGAACATAATATATATTGATGATTTTCCCTCAATAAATCACTGGTCTTCGCTCCATCTTGCCTCGTGTCATTACTCGACCAGTCTCCTCCGGGACCTCAAGGGCCGCTTCACGGCCCCAATCCTACAAGAACATACTGTATATACCATTCTAAAGCCCTGAGTTTAGTGGCCTTGGCTGGTGAATGAAGATCAACATGATTCTTGCTAAAATGTTTCTCAGTATTTACATTCCATACACTTAAAAATTAGATATGAGTTTTGAGTATTTGAAAAATGTCTGAACAAACAGAGCTGACATTAGGACCAGGAAATTGAAAACTGAGATCAAAGTGTAACTATACATGAACTAGAATACTATTAGACAAGCAAACAAGATAGCATACAAGATCTGAAGAAAATGTTCCCTCTGTACATTCAGCTGCAATGCAGCCCAGATGAAGGAGGGACTTTAGCCCTAACTTGATCAGGCATCTTTGCCTGTTTGCAACAGCTGGTCCACCCTCTCTAAGCCTAGAGTATTAGGGATGATGGGTGGGGGTGGGGTAGGAATTGTTTAGCCTGATTGGCACGTGGAAGAGGAGTATTTTCTTCCTTCTATCCCACTCTGGATCACAAGACTATTGTGGCTTAGGGACATAGTTGGTTAAGTAGGTCACATTTATCATCATCATCATCATTTAATTTATATCCTGCTTTCCTCACCCAATAGGTGACTTAAAGCGGCAGGTAGTGTTCAGTTAGGATGGTAGTGGTGAGTCCCTCAAGGTGTCATTGGATGAGATTAAACCTGGATGTCTGGCATAATTTGGGTGAATCAGTTGGGCACTTAGGAAACATCATGAGACATTTCTGCAGTATGTCCAACATCCATTCACGCAAATAGTTTTGGAAGCACCTGTGGGGATTACCTCCCCAACTTAGTTGGCCTGGGTAGTAGCTGTCAAGGTATAGCACTGCCTACGAGCAAGGGATTCACCCATCCAAGGACATGGTGTCTCCTGCTCTAGTATCAGGAAATGCACTACCAGCTCTTCTGCAAGTGAGGGGATTCATTTTTATTTAATAAATGTGACCCAAGCCTTATACCATGAGTACAGTATGTGTCGTGACTCTTTAGATGATGGGTAAGGGGGTAATAATAGATTTTTGGTAAAATAATCTGATTTACCTTGGATATTTTGTTGTATTTTGTTAGGTTTTGTTAAGTCGATAAGTAGTTTTTCAATCTTGTTGTTCTGTACAGGGCAATGACAATAAAGATTTATCGTTATCGTATCATACATTAATACTAGACCATTCCTATAATGCTACATAGACCAGCAAATGGCCTCTAGGATCAGTTCTAGACCCTTTGTTATAGTTACCAGACTACAAAAAATAAGTACATTTTAGCTAAACATGAACTCAATAATAGAATCTTGGTTCACCTCAAATTAGTATCTGCTTAGCTCCTACTAATAGCATCAGCCTTTAATTTAAATGGCTCCAACTCACTGTAGGCTATACACCCATTACAAATATTATAAGAATAAAATTTGGAGGTATAGATTGTTGAAGCAGGTATGGCCTTTTATAGTCGAGGGATCAGCATATACATCCCTTGGACTTCTGGAGATTGCCCATCCCTGCTATAGAATACTCCAATACATCTACAGCTTCTTTTCAGTTTCAAACCACTTGGGGAATATAGTAAAAAGCAGAGACATCACCTTGAAAACAAAAATTCGCATAGTCAAAGCAATGGTATTCCCGGTGGTAATGTATGGGTGTGAGAGCTGGACCATTAGGAAAGCTGAGTGCAGAAGAATAGATGCCTTTGAAATGTGGTGTTAGAGTCCTGAGAGTCCCTTGGACAGCAAAGATAACAAATAGGTCAATATTAGAAGAAATCAACCCTGACTGTTCATTGGAGTGAAAGTGAAGCTAAAGTACTTTGGACATCAAGTGAGGACTCACTTGAGAAGGCCTTGATGCTGGTAAAGGTGGTGGGCAAGAGAAGAAGGTGGTGTCCAAAGATGAGATGTGGACACAATGGGCATATAGCAGGGTGGGCTGAGGAGGATGGTGGAGGACAGAGGTGCCTAAAGGAAAATGGTCCATGGGGTCACAAAGGGTCGGAATCGACTGTGTGACTGAACAACAACAAAATCATAAGCTAATATTAAGCCATTTTCAGCTATGATTTTTAATGGTCTTAGACACAACTTCCAGCGCCTAGAGAATTTTCAAAAATTCCCAGCTGTATTTATTTAGTCTGATTTAGTCTAATTTAGTGAGATGTTTCCTTCCTTAGGTGGGAGAAATCAGCCTACTTTGAGAGAAATGAGTTTAACTAGGTAAAATGGGCAAAGTAGAGCTCCGCAGCTGGTTTTTCCCAGGTAAAATTCAAAAAGCAGCTTGAAAGACAATGATAGATGGCTACTCTGTAATCCTTCTTACAGAAGAATTTGCCTTCATTTTGTGTTATGAAAAAATAACATATAAAATTGAATTTGACAATTCTTGGATTCTCTTATCAAGTACTGTAATCATTTTTCTAACACAAAATATTGATGTACAGGTAACGTTGCTGTGGTATAAGCAATATTACTGAGTAGATGTGGACAATTCCTCACTCATTAGAAATTAAATATGTTTCCATGTAGGGATGCCATATGTCCCATTTTTCTGTGATTTTCATGGATTCATGCTGTCCTGTTCAGTTCAAGAAAAAAACATGTAAAAATCCTGGTTCAAGGAAAAATACTGTATGTAAAAAGCTATGGAGGATTCCTTAAGACTGCAAAGGGTTAAATGCATAGAGTCAGCATTCTTAGAGAGGAAGGGAACATTATGGATAGGAAGTGACAAATACAACTCTTCACTTCACTTCCTCTCTAGGAATGCTGACTCTATGCATTTAACCCTTTGCAGTCTGAAGGAATCTGTTAGTTTGAGTGAGTGTTGTAGCAGTCAGAGTTGCAATAAGTCTAAGAAAGAAGACTATACACCAGATTTAGTTCAAACTGGTATATTTACATTTATAAGCAAAGTAAGTTAGCATTACATCCAGCACTGTTCAGCTCTGCTCTGTTAAAATTTCTGCTTGCTTCTGTGCAGTCTGTGCTTCTGTTTCTGCAGCCAGCAAAACACTTAAGGTTACAATGTATCTTATTAACTGTCAATCGCAGCAGAGCTGAGCTATGATGCTTGCTTGCACCTGTTCCTTGTTAACTGACCTCAGCCTGTCCTTGACATTATCTCAGCACTTTGCCTCACTAAATGGATATTATTGACAGAATCCTCTGTAGCTTTTTACGTATTTTTCCATTACAGACTTTTTAGAGCTTTCTTCCAAGGGATCCTCGTGTGGGCTTTGAAGGTGAGTCCAACTCAAGGGGGGTGAAGGGTAGGGTAGGGGTGACCTCAGGGAGATGAAGGGTCTTAGAGATTGTGGTGTCTATTCATGCCTGCCACATGACCACAGAAACATCTGCCGAAGCAGACAACGCTGGCTCTTCGGTTTTGAAACAGAGATGAGCACTGAACCCTAGAGTCAGATACAACTGGCTTTCGAGCAAGGGAGTCCCGGTTTGGGGGAACAGAATTATGGCAACCCTATTTCCGTGAGACTTAAGGGCACATTGCTAAAGTATGCTGATAGCGAAAGCAAAGAACTCTAGCACCTGAGTCCAAGAAGAGTCATCACCACAAAACATCCACCGCCGTCACCCGAGCCTGAGCCATGCCAAGTGGGCATCGTCAGCGAGCATTTCTTCGCAGACCTGAGCCTGCAGGAAGTCCCCTTCAAGATGGAGGTGAATTCAGGTACTACCTTTTCCATAATCCCACAGCGGGAGTTTTTGAGAATTCCCTCTGCCTCTCGGCCCAAGCTCAAATCTTTTAAACTTCCCTCCGGGATGTGCAAGGTTGCCAGATTCTGGTCCTGGGGGTAGGAAATTTCTTGGTCAAATTCAAAAACATTTGCACCTCCTTGCCATTGGTTGTAGTTAAGCAGGGCACTAACTGTCTTATTGGGACCCAATGGTTTAGGCCCCTGGGAATCCAGCTTTCTGGCATTCACGTAATAGATGCTGACCAATCCGGGACATTTGTGCTGCACATCCTGAGGTGTTCAAAAAGGGTTTAGGGTTATTCAAAGGACCCCCTGTGGACTTTGAGCTTGACCCAACAGTCCAGCCCATCCGGATGAAGCCTTGCCGAGTACCCTTTGCTTTAAAGGAGAAGATAGAAGCTGAGCTGGACAAACTGGTGGGGCAGGGCATCCTAGTGCCAGTGGACTCCACAGAGTGGGAGATACCAATAGTGACTGCTTTGAAAAGTAATGGGGAGGCCAGGATATGCGCTGACTACAAGTATACCATCAATAAAGCTATTCACCCGAACGCATATCCTGTGCCTGTGCTAAGCCACCTTCTTGCCTCCTTGCATGGAGGAAATTGCTTCGCAAAACTTGACCTTGCCCAGGCTTAGCAACAATTGACTGTGTCTCCTGCTGCTGCCATAGCCCAGACCATAGTAATGAATAGGAGGCATTTAAGGTAACTCGACTACAATTTGGGGTGAATGTGGCCCCCGGAATATTTCAATCTCTTGTAGAACATATTTTAAAAGGTTTGCCCGGTGTCCTGCCATATTTTGATGATGTCCTGATCACCGCTAAAGACACCGTTGAACTAGCGACCAGGCTCGATCGAGTCCTCTCACGTTTCGAGAGGGCCAGTCTACGTCTCAGAAGAGACAAATGTATGTTTTTGGCACAGGAAGTGGAGTTCCTGGGGTACTGAATTACACCCCAAGGCATCATGCCCTCTGACTCCAAGGTGGTGACCATGCAAAATGCACCCTGGCCAAAATGTAAAGCCGAATTGCAATCATTTCTACGATTGTTAAACTTCTATCACGCTCTTCTCCATCGCAAAGCCTCAGTTGCTGAACCATTACACGGCTTCTTGAGAAAGATACTGTTTGGCACTGGGGCCATTGCCAGGAGAAAGCATTCCTAGAACTTAAAAGGCTGCTATCTTCAGATGCTGTATTAACTCATTTTGATCCTAACAAGGAAGTTGTACTTGTGTGTGATGCATCCCCTGTGGGGGTGGGAGCTGTGTTATGCCATGTACTAAATGACGGGAGGGAAGCCCCTGTAGCATTCTATTCCCGTTCACTCTCAAAGCCTGAGAAAAATTATGCTCAGACAGACAGGGAGGCATTGGCAGTCGTGGCTGGCACTAAGAAATTCCACGATTACCTTTACGGAAGACCTTTTACCATCGTAACTGACCACAAGCCCCTCCTTGGAATCTTTGTGAATGGGAAGCCCATGCCTAAAAATTCTGTTCCCTAGGATGTTGCATTGGGCAATTTTCCTAAATGCATACAATTTTACTTTGGTGCACAGGCCCGGCAAGAACATCAGCCACGCTGATGCCCTGTCACGTTCTCCACTGCCAGGGGTCGGGGAAGCCGATTGTGAGATCGAAAGCGACCACCAGGTTCTTATGATTGAGGCTTTCAACTTGCCCCCAGTCGTCCCCTCAGATATAGCCAAGACTACGGCCAAGGATGTAACATTGACTAAAGTAATGTCTTGGGTACAAAAAGGCTGGCCTGTCTCTCCTCTAGCCGAGGAATTCAGAACATTCCACCACAAGCATTTGAAACTGTCAGTGGAATGATTCCTGCTGAATTGCTCCAGCGAAGGAAACTGTCATCTTGCTGGACAGATTGGATACCTCTAGGGTAGAGGACAAAGGCACAAATATAACAATCTGACACCAGAAGGGTTTCTCATCCGGAGACCCTGTACATGGCCAAAATTATGCAGCTGGTGGCCCTACGTGGGTTTGTGATCGATCAGACTGATCCTGTTTCTTACAGAATTGAAACAGCCATTGGTCTGATCTGGAGGAGGCACGCGGATCAATTGAGACCCAGAGTACTGGACCCACAAGACGAATACAGACACTCAACGTTAGGGTTGGCCCCCACCTGTTTAAACCCAGGGGGCAGAGGTAATAGTCAGCAGCCAGCCAACATTGACCCAGAAGTGTCTTCTAGGAACCGATTTCAAGGGGAATTTGTGAAATGCTCCCCTATTCCTGCCAGGTGTACCCCTACACTGTCCCAGCCTAGCACTCTGCATTCCTTTACTGATGATGACCAATTTTGTTTGGAGTCATCCTCCACTCTTAGTACACACAGGAGGGACCCTAAGTTGTCTTATTCATCCACAGAATTAGATTTTGGTTTTGAGCGATCCCCTGCTCCTCCATCTGACAAACGGGGCTTTAATTCGGGTTTACAATCCTCCCACTCTAGTCAATCTCTCACTCCAGTCGGGTCGCCCATACTAAGAGCCCCTGAGCTGGCTCAGCCAAGCATCCGACCCAGAATGGACACTAGACCATCATCCTGGTTAAAGGATTTTGTTTTTACCTAGGGGGGAAGAATGTTATGTATGTTAACTGTGTTTTCTGACATGAGTGGAATGTATCTATTCTTATGCAAATAAGTGGATCAAAAATGTGCACGCTCTGTTAGCCAATGGGCTTGTTGTAGGAGCGGAATGTATCTTTTCTCATGTATCTATTCTTATGCAAATAAGTGGATCGAAAATGTGCACACTCTGTTAGCCAATGGGCTTGTTGTATTATTGTTACTGTTACTATTTATAGTGTCTATAAGTCTGAGTTTTGCCCCATCCAAACTGTGTTCAAACCCCACTATTAAAGAGCTAAATTTCACTACTTCACTCATCTGCTTCTTCATTCCCTGAACATGAAAGAGATGTCTTATATTGTCCTTCTAGGACAGGGTTCCTCAAACTTGGCTCTCCAGATGTTCTTGGGCTTCAATTCAAAGAAGCCCTGATCAACAGGAGTGCTGACTTGAGTGTCTGGTAATTGAAATCTAAGAATACCTTTAGAGCCCAAGTTTGAGGACTACATTAGAAGAGTTTCACTTCCATGCCAATGTATTACAGGGTCACAGCACAGATAAAACATCACACAGTGGTGTTGTTAGTGTAGATTAAGATAGAGAAGAAGAAGAAGCTAGAAATTAGTTGGGAAAGGGATACATTTGTACAAGAGATCCTGCACTGATGCCCATCTGTCAATTTTCACAGTGAAAACACTGTACCAGTCTAACTGCTATGCTTACTGCTCCATGGAATGTAGATAAACTTAAGGAAGTTGTCCTTTCATCTATGAGACAGAAAGAACATTACTCTTTTTATTTTGTCCCTTCTAATTTACACAGTTTTTTTCCCATGGGTTAAATGGGATACGGGTCCGAAGCATTTAGTGCTTTGAAAGGGGCTATGACATGATAATTTATCAGGGTATATTCAGTGCACTTAATGCATTTGTTATTCCATTATGATCACAAGAACACAGAACTCCCGCATTCATCTTCTCCCTGTCTTGACTGGTGTCCTCCTCAATTTTAATTTTGCATAATAGAAGTAAAATCATAGAGTTAAAATTGGCCTTTGCATTCATCTGCTTCAACCTGCTGATCATGCAGGTCTGCACTAGAAAATGTAGCAACAGCATCCTGTCCAGCCTTGCTTAAGTAAATGCTGTTATCTCTGGTGAAGTTTCAGTAGCACATTCATCTACCATCAAACAGCTCTTACCATTAGGAGGTTTCCCATAATGTTTAGCTGAAATCTATTTCCCTGTACAATATTTTCTAAATACTGGGGCTAATCCTCATTCTAACTAATGGTTTTAATCAGGAACAAAATAGAACAACTCTGTTTCATCTTCTGAATGAAAGCCTCCAAGACAACAGGAAAGATATCATGTCTCTCTTCTCTAAGCATATTCAGCTCTTTCAATAATTCCTCAACAGGTCTAGATTCCATGTCCTTCCCCATCCTAAACTGTATTCTGTTGTTACCTTATCCAGCATTGCCAGCATGAACAGAGAGGGATTAATAAACTTGCCCCACCATGCCTTCCCTCGTTACTTTTTTCACACAAACAGGGACAAGTCTGAGGAGGTGTGAATTGCTGCTCATGTTTAGGGTATACTGTAAATGCAAACAAAAATCCTGGAAAAACCAGGTTCTTTCCTCCTCAGACTCAGAATTGAAACCAGGGACATGTTGACCGTATTAAATAAGGTAATGACTAAATAGTGCTCAACTCACCCTTCTGTAGAAACAATCCAGTTTGGTAATTACAAGGGTCCAAACTTAAATTAAACCAACAGCTGAGAAATGAGTCAAGGCTTATGTACGTTTCATTGATTCAGTAGGTCTGCTCTAGTCAAGACTAGGAACTGCTCAAGACTAGAAACTGGGTTTAGGCCAATGTATTCTGATATAAATTCTGATACCTGACTTTTGTGTGTGTGCTCATGTCATTTATATACATTTCCTTAATCACACCCTTCCTTTTTATTAATGGCAATAAACAAGTGCCTCTCAAACCATTCTCTCTACAGGTACAGATAGATACGTTTACCCATATAAACTTGAATCCAAACTGGAAATTCAAGTACAGTCCAACACAGGACAGGATCAGATGTAATTCTTCCTATAGTCTATGTGACTATGTGATAGGTAAATAGATATAGGGCTATAAACATAAATTTGTTTTAAAAAATTTAATACCTTGCATGTTGAGTATTATTGAGACATTCTCTGATTAATCCATGCATAACTTATTTATTGCTTGGTGCTAGCTATAATTTATTTTCACTCTACTAATTGAAAGTACAAGAAGACTGCTTTAGGAAGCCCAAATGCTTCCTCAGTTCACCTTGATTTTGTATTCAGTTAGTGCAGTTAACATTAAAAGTCAGCCAGCACGTGTAATCCACAGCTTGTGCTGCTAATGCAAATAGATGATGTGATCATACTGGCAAAGACTTCATACGATTTGGTCTTTTATAAATCTGCCTTGAGAATACTGTTTATTAAAGAAATCCTACACAACAGTACATTACTTTGATGACTGACATTATGTCACCGAGTCCTTCAAACTGATAATTCTGATAAGCAGGGAGTCTAGTGTTTAACAATAATGGCGATAGATGCCACTCTTACTGTAAATGTATGTGTTTGGGCAGCTCAGGCATGATTAAGAACAGGTGGCTAAATCATTTTTTTCCTAAAACATTAGTGCAAGTATAAACAGCAAAATAATTTATAAGTGCAGCTATTCCAGGGAGTCAACATAATGTCATTGCAGGCGCACCCCCCAAAGAAAGACTCAGACACCGGTATATGGATAAAGGCATTGGGCCACTTTTATTGAATAATGCCCTAGTCCGAATTATAACTTTCAATTGGTACTCATCCAATTATAATTCTTAAGGCAAGCAGGCCGCAGTAACACTGGTAAGGTTCCTCCCAAAATTGCCAATGGCAATTGGCTACAATGTATCCATTTGTATCAATTTGTTTGTTGACACAAACAAATTGTTGACCGAGGTCAATAAACTATCTACTGACCCCACCCTCTGACGTGTATCCGTCAAATCACGGGGTTATGCATGCTGAAAAGCTCCTGCCATCACCCCTTGCCTGGTTCGTCATTGACCGGTCAACGTTATTACACCTGTACCTGTCTAAGAGTTGGCCAGTCAATTGCGAACCTGCCGGATACCTATGGATCATAAATATTTACCTTACCAGTGCTACCCGCCACACGGGGAGGCTTCAATGAAGACTCACCGCCCCACCGCCCCCCAGACCATCAGCTCGGTCAACAGGCCTGCTTGCAAATCTTCCAAAAAGAGGTTCATACCTCTAGCCGACAGGTGGACCCCATCCCCTGCATAAAGATCATAATTTTGTAAACTAATGGTGGGGTGTCGGATGACTGTGCAACTGCCCTGTTCACCGAGCGGCGAGCGCGGTCAAGGGCACGGAGGTCAATACCTCCCCTGTAAGCGTGACGCGGTATGATGTCCGACCATAGCAGCCTTGTGGACAGTCACACATAATGCAAATAAGCTAGGTCACTGCAAATCGTGAATTTTAAAGAAAGGCCAGTGACCTGGGCGAGGTCATTGCCCCCGAGGTGCAGTACAAGGACATCAGGCGGTTCAGCATCCCTGATGGAAAAAAGGAATGGCAACAGTTCCCGCCATCTCATTCCACGCTTACCATACCAACGTATGCATGCGGATGCACGCAGTCCAAGCTGGGGTCCCCACTCTGTCGCCGCAGCATACTGCACTGCCCAGTGCACATAACTGTGGCCCAACAGCCATACTGCCACCGGTGTGCAGGGACACACAGGGTCTGTAAGAGAAAAAAGAGAACAGTGACTTAACTGGTACTCATACCTGAAGAGGGCGAACATATAATGCAAAACGCATAGATCCCCATCTTCCCATACGGCGTATATCAGCCTCAGAGTACCCAAATGCAGCCGCAGTTGAAGCAGCATCTATCCTAAACGAATGGGTGCCGTAACGAGCCCCTGGGAGGCCAACACTGGATAGTGCCATACCGGTCACCTTCCAAAATTGAAATTTAGTAAGGGGAGACCCATCTTGGTGGCAGAAAAACGGGCCAGGGTGCATGCCACGCACTGCCAAGAACTCCTGTAGGGCACCAACTGGACAGATGTCTGCAATGGAACATCGTAGCAGTCTAACTCCACTGCCTACGCCGTGCTGATCAACTTTTGAGGACCGTATCCTCAACTGAGCCCACTCATTAGAAACATAGACATCGTCGAGTTCCAGTGCCCTACGAGTCGCATCCGCCTTAGACAGTAGTACCAACTCACTGATGCAGAGCGCTCCAAAGAAGGCCACCGTGGTAGCCGCATGAAAAAGAGCCGCCTCATACCTGTCAAAACACAGGTTATGTCAGCCTCGTGCAAGGTGGGTAAGCACCCCTGGGGAAATTGGGTGGTGAGTGTCCGGGCGGCGGCCACGTTCCCGTGTCCACCCCTCCAAAACATGTTGTATGCGGAAATCGTTCATGCTGTCAGCAAAACCCCTCACCTTGGCCATAAATGCCAGTGCTGACAGACTGGATGCTATAGTGCGGGGAGCGAGGCCCTGACTGTGTAGATAAACCATAAATTGTAAAACTTGTTCCACTGGAATGGGCCACACTTCGGGCAACTGAAGTTGCACGCAAAAATTTATAAATTGAACGAAAGCATGATGATACGCCTTATGCGTGCGGGGCGCCAAAGACATGCCGATTGCCCGGTTCACCTCTCCTTGCCAAATGTCCAAATCTTGGCCGGGAGTGGCGAGGGGAATTCCTCTGCGTCCGGAGCCAAGGCGCGGAACCGGGGGATCTGCAGGCGGGATAAAGCATTGGCAATATCATTATTAATACCTGGTACATGTCTGGCCCTAAAAAGCACATTCAGGCGTAGGCTACGTAACACAAACTGGCGAACTAACGCCATCACCCTGGGTGATTTAGACGTCTGAGCATTAACAATGTGCACTACCGCAGCATTGTCACACCAAAAGTGGACCACTGAGTCGGCCCACTCCTCGCCCCATAGCATCAAAGCTCCCAGGATTGGAAAGAACTCAAGGAATGTAAGATCGCGGAGGCGATCCGTGCCCCACCATGCTGGAGGCCATTGGCCATAAGCCCACCTCCATTCAAAGTAAATCCCATATCCCAGGGAGCCGGAGGCATCCGACTGTACTTGAAACCTAGGGGAAACTAAAAGGTCGGATCTCCAAAAGGAGACCCCGTTGAAGTCCCACAGGAATGTGAGCCAAACCAAAAGGTCAGCCCTCATGCCCCTGTTCAGTCGGACCCTATGATGGCGCCTTGACAGGCCAGACATGGCGTCACATAGGCGCCGAGCAAATGCTCTGCCAGGCGTGACCACCCTGCAGGCAAAATGAAGATGGCCATGTAGAACCTGAAGCTCACGAAGTGACACTTTACGTTTGGCCAGCAAGGCCACAACCATCGCGGAGATCTAGGTGACCTTATCGATGGGTAACCAGGATGCCTGTGCGACCGTGTCAATTTCAATACCCAGAAATGTGAGCGTAGTTGATGGGCCCTCGGTCTTTTCGGGCGCTAAAGGGACACCCAGTTCATGCATTAGCGTCTGAAATGTGGTGAGGAGACGCGTGCACGTATCCAAGCCCCGTACACCCCCGAACAAAAAGTCATCGAGGTAATGGGCTACAGACCGAGACCCGGACCTGCGAACAAAGGCCCACTGAAGGAAAGTGCTAAAACGTTCAAATGCTGAACAGGATATAGAGCAGCCAAAAGGCATGGCCTTATCTACGTAAAACTTCCCTTGGAATCTAAAACCCAATAGCTCAAAGTCCCCCGGGTGCACTGGCAACAATCAGAATGCCGATTTAATGTCACATTTTGCCAGGAGGGCACCAGGACCACAAGAGCGCACCATTCGCAGGGCTTGGTCAAAGGACGTATACCTGACCGAACAAAGGTCATCAGGAATAGCATCATTGACAGAATAACCCGCCGGGTACGATAAATGGTGGATTAAACGAAATTCCCCCGGGGCCTTTTTGGGTACCAACCCCAGAGGGGTGACCTTCAGGTTGGGAAAGGGTGGTACAGAAAAGGGGCCTGCTACCCTCTTGGCCTCTACCTCTTTGGCAATACTCAGGGCAGCCACCTCCTCTCTACCCTTCAGGGACAGTAAATTGGGTGCATCTTGGGGTCCCCGCACTCCTTTGAATGGGATACGGAAGCCCCACTGAAAACCCTCCAGGAGGTACCTCGCGTCCTCTCTCCTTGGATAAGTTGAGAGCCATCACTCCAACATATACACATTAACTGGGGAGGGGCCCTTTTGTCTGGCTAGCTCCATCAGCAGAAGCTCTGCCTGCTCCCTACCTCTGCCCCATGACCCACCGGCACGCGGGCACGCGGCGGCGGCGTGGGGGCCAGCGCAAGAGGGACACTCTTGTTTGTATCGGCACTGCCGCTTATTGCACACGCCATTAGCCGAGAAGCTCCAACACAGCAAGCGGGCTGGAACCCCCTGCCCCGCCGGCTGGCGGGTAGCCTGTGTTGGAGCAGCTCGCTGCACGGCATGGCCACAATGGTACCTATCCCCAGGCGCCGGACGCGTGGGGGTCATGTACAAAAGCCACAATTTCTGACAGGGCTCATCCCATCTCATCTCCGGGTGCAAGGGCCACCCTCATTCTAAATTCCTCATCGTAAGCCAACCACGATGAGCCAGGAAAATCCACCATCGCCCTGTAAATATTGTCCAAATATTGGACCATAGGAATGGCCAGGTCAGGCCGGGACCTAAGGTACACCGCCATATAAATAAGATATGCGGGCAACCAGTTGGCCCAGGTGCGTGGTGGCTAATGACGGCGGGACAGTTCTTTGTCTCTGTCGTCCTGTCCCTCTCTCTCCTCCTTAGTGGGCTCACGGTTCAATAGGAAGAATATATCCACGTACTCCCACCACCAAATCTTTTCCCTCGTGACCTGGGACAAATGATCACCAAGGGGCAATAAATAACCAGCCGTCGGCAAGGCCGTCACCGGCACATTAGGTACCCGGGGCATACGCAGCAGAACCTGGACAGCCCCTGCTTTGCCCGGCACTGCCCCGGGGGCGGAAACCCCCACCCCCAATGTTGTGCCAGTATGAAACCAAGGGGCACTGGGATAGGCTGGCAACTGATGCCCACTCGCCTCGACTTGACGAGGCCATGGCCACTGAACCCCACCACTGGAAGTGGACTGTGATGTGGGTACATTAACTTGAACCTGATACTCACTAGGTGCACCCCCGTGAGCCGCCCCCACTGGGGGTTCCGGCTCACGGCGGGTATCGGAGCTCGTGACCAGAATCGAGCTCTGGGGCCACACCTGACCACTCCCCGGCTGTAGCTCTGGACGAACAGGGAGCTGCGAGACACCGGCAGGCGCAGGCCAGAGCGTCTCAAGCAGCTCAATCCGGCTGGCCGCCTGTTGTAGTGTGGCAGCCGTCGAGGTAGCCGGTGGACACGAAGGGCCCCCAGCAGAGAGAGAAGTGCCACCTCCCATGGGGTTGTGTGCAATCCCCAAGGATGCCTCAAGCACAGCTAAACGCGTTAGCAACGCATCCACTGCCACAGATCCCCCAGTATAAAGTAGGCCGGGTGGGCCGGACGGCCCACTAGGCATTTGACCAGGAACCCCAAAGTGAGAGCCCGGGCCCGAATAGGGCCATGCCCAAAACTCCGGCCCATGAGGGGCCGGAGGGGAAACGTGCTGTGCACCCGCACCAGGCCCTCCCCTGCTGTCCTGACCCATGGCCGGCAACTGCGGGCCGAGGGCCGAAGCCCCTGAAGGGCCGGCCGGAGGCTGGCCAGCCGAGGGCCAAGCACCAGCCTGCATCGCCCCACCAGTATCAGTGGGTAAAGCTGGGGTAGTGCCCTGCCGCGGGGGCGCAGCCCTGGTCCTCTGACCTGAAGGCTGCCCCCCGCCCTGCGCAGGGCCCGCAAAAATCCTCCCCTTTGGCCGCGGTTTCGTCGCTGGGGCCTTCCGTTTGGGAGGCATATCTGCTAAAAAGAGCAGGATCCCTTTCCAGGGATCAACCTGACGCCAAAAAACACCGAGCAGCCAGCAAGCCAAAGGCTCTGTGCGAATCCTTCCTTCCCAGCCGGGAAAGACCAAGGGCTAAAGAGCCGAAGAGTCGAAGGAACAGCGACGGAGAAAACTTCTCCTCTCCGTCGCTATTTTAAAATGGCAGCTCGGCTGCCTCGTGGCCACCCCTTTTATAGAGGGGTGGCCACGCCCCCTAACTCACCCGGATGTCTGAGTCTGGGGGGGGCCTGTAAAGAGCGCGGCGGCCATTTTGGCGCCGCGCTTTCAATTGTTTAAACAGTCTAATGTGTCATGTTTATGATGTACTCAGCCTCTGCAATTTCGAGAATCCTTGACCATTGGCAATGCTTGACAGGGTTTCTGTGGGTTACTGTCCAAAATATCTGGAAAGCCAAATATTAACAACACTACTCACTAATTCAGTGCAGTTTGATCATGCAGCTTTCTACTACACGTTGTACAAGAGCAATGCATCGTTCTGGGTGCATATTATGGTTCAGTCAGTAGATGAAATGGAGGTGAAGTGGCTAGGTGAGTTACAGAAAGAGACTGATCATTGCCCAGTGGTACTTTAGACATTATTACTACATTCTCCTCTCTTTTCCATTCATGGAAATCCAATTTCCTATAATATAGCATAGCATTAATTTTGCACCAAGATGAAATTGTTAATCGTTTGAAAAACTCATCATTTTCAGATGACCTTGTAGTTATTCCAGAGGCTGTAACATATTTCAATGAATGAAATAACTTAAATGTTATAGGTAATGACATTTATGTGACCAATATATTGTATCTCAATATAACACATTTATGTGGACTTTTACAATTGATCCTGCCATATATTTTTTCCAATTTGGATGCCTTTAATTGAAACCAGTATTTCCTTTTCTGTTAATATCATATTTAAGCCACCTATCTATAATTCAAGCACATTTAGAAGTCAGTCTTCAGCCAAGGTTAAGCCTATCTGTTAGAATTTAAACTCCCTTAGTTTCACTGGACATAACTGGATCACATCCAAACGTTAATCTTGAGCTGAGTTGGGAGCTGATGTCTCATGTAACAGCACAGTGTGAGATGACAGATGGCTAGCGGACCCCTACATTTGCAGCTTAATTAATTCCCTGATTAGCATCATGCAATAAACCATTTCTTCCTCAGAGGATTTGACACCAGGACTGCAATGGACTGCTGCAGCTTTAAGGAAACTGACAGGGTGTGCTTTCACAGCTAGTCCATCTGGCATGGCCTCTTCTACCTCCATGACCGTTGGGAATCAGAGTAGTGAAGTGGCTCCTCCTTCACTAATTTTGCCACTGGGCCCAATATGATGGTTTCCAGTGGCATTTCCTCCACTGAGGTGGTCGTTCACCCCACCTAAATCATCCACCTATATCCACTGGCCCCTTTAGGGAGTCAGATTATTTACCACTGCCCAACACTTGACATTGCGTCGCTGGCTGTACGGTCTACTCCATTATTGTAGCAGGATGTCCGGCCAGACATTTTAATAGAGGAATACTCCAAGAGAACCACAATGCCCAGGAGGCATTGCAACAGCTTCTCTTTTTGTACATTAACAAAAGGAAGTAAGCCCAAGACAGACATTCAGCCTCAGAGAATGCCAACACAAGAATTTGGGTGGCATTGAACAAATTTTGCTCTTGAATTGCAGTGCTATGGTGTTCCTTTTTCCTCCATGGACTATGTCAGGGCAACATTTTTATTACCACTGTACAGTGGATATATATTTGGCATAATGACTCAGAATGGTATTTTTCAATGCCAACCCTAGTGGTAATCTCTATTAATATTGAAGGCATCTCAGCAGAAAAGGAAGCGATTGGATAAGGACTCAAAGACTGTTCACAAGAAGTATCAACAACTTTTTGAAATTGATCCCTTCTTTGAGAAGACAATACAAATGGGTGGATTCTATAATTCTACTAGCTGATTACCAGGCTTCTCTCAGGATTGTTTATTTTAATGCAAGACTTGTTGGTAATTAGTTTTTTTAGCTGATTACATGGCCTTGCCTGGTGTTTTCTTGGTTTTTCCCAGCCAGGGAGGGTCTCCCTTCTCTGCCTCCTCCGCTACCCGGGCTCCAGCTGAGGCCTTCTGGGCCCGGCCTGGGGCCTGGGCCGCTGCGCCTGTTGACCCCACACACACTCATACACACACACACACACACACACACACACACACACACACATGCACGTGCACACATGCGCGCGCACACACACACACACACACATCGCTCGTGTTTTTGTTTGTTATGTAAGACATTCTGATACATTTTCTTTTTACCTGCTTACCCATCCTGGGCTGCCAACCAGCCTCAGCGTCCTCCTCCATGAAGTTGGAGCGGGAGGAGAAGAGACCCTGCGCTGCCGCCGCCAGCCCTGAACAGAACACCTGCACTGGCGGGAGGCATAAAGGGGGCCGGTGTGCTCTGCCCACCAGCCTCAGCGTCCTCCTCCATGGAGTTGGAAGGGGAGGAGAAGAAACCCCGCGCTGCCACCGCCAGCCCTGAACAGAACACCTGCACTGGCGGCAGGCATAAAGGGGCCGGCATGCTCTGCCCACCAGCCTCGGTGTCCTCCTTTGTGGATTCGGACTGGCGGGGTTGGGGGTAGGGGGAGATGCCTGGCCGCCTGAGGCATTTACCATCAACTGGGTGGCCAGTTGTGCCTTCAATGGCCCTGTTGCCTTTGCCGCCGGACCTGGCCTCGTCCTTCCACATGGGGGCGAGAGAAGGAGGCAACTTGCTGTGGGCCGGCTTACCATTTTTGCTGCCGGAACCAAGGGGGGATTGTGGGTGGGGTAGGAAGAGAGGGAGCTGGTCCTGCCAGCCAGGAAGGAGGGACAGCATTCCGTCTAGGGGGGTTCCAGGGACCCATATAGTAGTTGTGATGGGCATGGGGCAGTATGGCGGGTACCGAGGGGCGGGCCACATGTTCTACGGTTGGGCCCCAAGGGTCAGTTGGGGATCTTACTTCTGTACCTGCCCCCTTGCAGGGTAAGGGGTGCCCTGCCTGAGCTCCTCGAGGCCACCTCAATGTTGGCGTTGGAGTTCCCAAGGCTTATGGTTCTGGGGGACTTCAATTTGCCATTATTGTGGATGGCTTCTGAGGTGGCAAGGGAGTTCATGGCGTCCATGGCAGCCATGGGCCTGACTCAGGTAGTTCGGGGTCCAACCAGGGGCAGTGGTCACATGCCAGACTTAGTTTTCTTGTCAGAGCAGTGGCAGAGTGATCTGAGATTACAGGACTTAGTCATCTCACCTGTGCCATGGTCAGATCACTATCTGGTGACTCTTGACTTTCTGGGGGTGACGCTTCATCGTAGGGAGGCAGGGCCTATTAAAATGGTCCGCCCTCTGCGACTAATGGATCCAGATGGATTCCAGAGGGAACTGGGGGATGTTCCTCTGGATCGGCTACACGATTCACCCGAGGCACTTGTCGACCTGTGGAACAGGACGGCAACAGCAGCCTTGGATGAAATCGCACCACTGCGGCCTCTCCGCGCCCGTGGGGTTAGGTCATCCCCGTGGTTCACGGATGAACTGCGGGAACTCAAACGGGCAAAGAGACGCCTAGAGCGCCGCTGGGTGAAGACCCAGGATGACTCCGATTGGACACTAGTTAGAGCTGCTATTAGGGCCTACCTAGTGGCAATGGGGGTGGTGAGGCGGCAGTACTTCACCACCCTTATTGCCTCCACTGATAATTGCCCAGCCGCCATGTTCCGGGTAACCAGGTCCCTCCTCGGTAGGGGGAGATCGGTGCCTGGTTGGCAGGGTTCAGCTGAGGACTTTGCTGACCATCTGGTGGAGAAAATCGATCGGATTCGTTCAGGGCTGAATCCCGGCGTGGATGGGGAGGGTCGGGGGGGCACCGGAGCACAGTCTTGCTGTACGATCTGGGATCGGTTTGATCCTGTTGTCCCTGATGAAGTGGACAGGCTCCTTGCAGCTGTGCGTGCCACTACATGTCCTTTGGACCCCTGTCCCACATGGTTGGTGAAAGCCTCCAAGGTGGTGACAGGTGGCTGGGTCGGGGCGATAATAAATGCATCATTATGGGAGGGGTTTTTTCCTGCACCACTAAAACATGCTTTGGTGCGCCCCCTCCTGAAGAAAATATCCCTTGACCCAGCTGTCCTTAACAACTACAGGCCGGTTTCCAACCTGCCCTTTCTGGGTAAGGTTTTGGAGAAGGCGGTGGCGCGCCAGCTGCAGAGTGTCCTGGAGGAAGCGGATTATCTAGACCCCTTTCAATCAGGATTCAGGCCCGGGTATGTTATGGAGACGGCATTGGTTGCACTGATGGATGATCTCTGGCGGGAGCGGGACGGGGGTTATCCATCCGTCCTTGCTCTTCTTGACCTCTCAGCGGCCTTTGATACCTTCAACCACGGTATCCTTCTGGAACGGCTCAAAGGACTGGGGATCCAGGGCACCGTGTTGTCCTGGTTTTCCTCTTTTCTGGAGGGCCGTACCCAGTCGGTGTGGTTAGAGAGTGAGAGGTCCAGCCCTAGGCTTCTCAAGTATGGGGTGCCCCATTGCTCTCTCCTCTCCTATTTAACATCTACATGAAGCCATTGGGTGAGATCATTCGTTCCCACAGGGTGTGGTACCATCAGTACGCGGATGACACCCAGTTGTACATCTCGGCCCGTGGGGACCCCAGTGATGCTGTTGAAATCCTATCTGGATGCCTGGAGGCCATTGGGGTCTGGATGGGGGCCCATGGGTTACAACTGAATCCAGGTGTGGGGCCCAAATGGGAACACGGTCCCCGCCTGCTGGCTTATGTAAACATTTAAGACCTCTCTCTTCTTTTTTATAGTCGGTGGGAGGGGTGGGTGGGATATGGGTCTTTTAAAGTGGGTGGGATATGGGTCTTTTAAAGTGTTTTTATGTGTTTTTAGAACTTGTTGTAATGCCGCCCTGAGTCGGGTTCTACCTGAGTGGGCGGCATATATATAAATACGACAATTAAATTAAATTAAATTAAAAATTCCTGTACCACTGTGGCTGGCGGGAGTACCTCTGGTGCGTCCTGATGCTGGCCTTCATCGCCCTTACCTTGGTGCTGGGAAAGATCCTAATCCTCTGCTGGGCCGTCCAGTAGTAACCCAGTGGAGGCCTGAGTGACGTGCAAGGCCTCAGCTCCCGCGGCCCGCCCATGATGGGCTCTGTCATGTGGTGGGCATGGGCGACCAATGCCGCTTCCACTCCAATGCCACCCACCTCGCACTTCTTGACAACACCATCGTCGCAGGGGGCCGGTGGGTCCATGATGCCTCCCAGGCCTCTGCCCGCCAGCTAGCCCAGTGCCCCTGGCACCTCTCCTTCTGGACACCCTCTGTCATGCACCCACACCTGTGTGGCTGTTTCTCTCGGGCCAGCAGTTAGTGAGGAGGGTGTTGGAAGGTTCACTCCGTGCATACACAGTACAGTTTTTCTGTCAGTTTGTCTCCTGCCAAGGGGTGTGCCCTTCACTCCCCAATTTTGGAGGTGGGCACTCCAAAATTTTGTTCCGGACCCCAGCAGTGCTGGTCTCACCGGAAGCCCAATATGGTTTCTAGTGCCATTTTCTCCACTGAGAGGGCCATCACCCCACCTAAAGTGGCTCATCCATCCGTAGCCATTGGCCCCTTTAGGAAGTCAGGTTATTTACCACTACCCAACACTCGGTGTTGAGTTGCTGGCTGTACGGTCTACTCCATTACCATAGCAGGATGTCCGACCAGACAAAGAGAAGGCAAATAGGAACAAAAGTCGAGAAGCAAAAGCAGGAATGAGACCCAAAGCACCTAATGTTTGGACTTTAACATCATTCATCAAGGTTGAAATCAAGGAAGAGCTTCCTACAAACAATGGCACCGATTCAATCTACAGCTGAGGCTCATCAAAATGAACTCTGGGAAAGGAGCAGATTGCCATATGAGACACAGATGAAGCTGAATAGGCTGAGAAATGGAGTAACACAATGGAAAACAACCCTAAAGAGGTGGGCCACATTAATGATGGTGAACAATTTGAATGTAGTTAGAGACAAAACTTTGAACATCTGTTAATCTTCGGCAACTTGCCTAAACAGTGTGATATCAAGGATTTGTTTGAGGCAAATAACAGGACTATTCAAACTGCTGAATATTGGAAAAGTAGAATGTGAATATATAAACATGTAGTTTATGTATTGTTACATTTTTAGATTATTAGCGTTTTTAAAATTATGTTGGTTTTAAATGTTAGTGCTTCGAACTCAGATTAGATAGATGGATGGATGGATGGATAGATAGATAGATAGATAGATAGATAGATAGATAAAGCAAGCAAGCAAGCAAGAAGCACATTGGTATTTCAGAACTGTTATTTGCAGTTTACTAATCCAGTCTATGTTGTACGGCTTTCAACTCATGTCATACTGACATGAAATAGAATGTTTTCTAAGACCACGTCACCACCCCTCACAGCCATCACTAACTGCATTTAGCTAACCAATTAAGAACGTCACAAAAAGAATGGTGGCAGCTGGATGACAGCTGCTTCTGCTACATTAAAATGGCTGCGCTTGAGCATAGGAACAAGAATAAAGGCATGCCACAGTGGTTAACGTTTCCAAGGAACAGTTTTGGAACTGGTCCAACAAAATATCAAAGGGGAGTGGGGGAACCTTTGAAGTCTAAACATTGTCATTACACTTCAGCTCATGTTCTGCTCTCCTGCAGCTTCACAATCTCTTGAGCACTGGCCTTCTGAGAGCCATTTTACCGCTTGAGGCGACAGATGAAATTACCTGTGGCCTTTCGAAGAAACTGACTGCTCAGCTGCTCCTTCTCTCCTCATTAGACACCAGATTCCTGCTAGACATGAGCAGGCCTAAAGAAGCTGCTGTCTTCTGGGCAAGAGCTTAGACAAGTTACTTATGTGGACTGTAGCTTACAAAATCCACAATTTGGGGTAGTCAGTTGTCAAAAATGGGAGGTGCTAACTAACTGTTAACTCTGCATCCATTCATAAAATGATGCCATCCAACAAAATGGCTAACCACCAAGTCTTTTCTACATGTAAGTGTAAAAATAGATGTAAATGGGTAGAGAGCATACTTCATTTTATTCTGTGCACATTTGCCACCCTACTTCAAAACGTTGGCCCACCAGAGAAAAAAATATTTTCTGTTTTCTACCTCATCAACAATTCTCTATACTACTTTTGTATCAAATAAGCAATGGCCTAAAGCTTGTATCCAAAGATTATGTTTGCATAGTTAAAGGGGAGAAAGTGCATAAAACCAGGAAGATCAATTTATAGATTAGCATGCCACTTTGAAATAATTACAAGTGAAATTGTCTTTCTTTTTCTATCAGTACAAACATTTGCATTTTACAACTTTGGATATATAGGCTGCATCTGTTACTTAAAAATTAATTCCCATCATATACAGTATTTCCTCTATTTTCTATAATTATGGATGATCATTAAAACTTTGCTTGTAAAGGTAAATGTCTCCTTTGCTCGATAGCCAGTCATGTCCGACTCTAGGGGGCAGTGGTCATCTCTGTTTACACCCAAGGAGCCAGAGCTGTCTGCATCTGCAGACATTTCTATGTTCATGTGGCAGGTATGTCTAGACACCAAGAGTGCACAGAACGCTATTACCTTCCCAGTGAAGTAGTACCTATTTATCTATTTGCAATTTCTTGCTTTCAAATTGCTAGGTTGGCAGGAGTATGTTATTTACACATAACAGCCCCTAAAGCAAAGTTCTCTATTGTATCTGAAATGTAAATAGTTGCCAAGGTTGTCCTCCACATAAACGTCCTGCTAAAGGTGGTGACTCTATGCCCATCCCTTCTTGGGAGGGAGAGTCAGACCACTGAAGAGAGCCAATGGGGGCTTTCCACAATGAGGGAAGATGGGGAATGGAGCACCCTCTTTATAAGAGGTTCCCCACCTCTTTCCTTCATGGGGCCTTGTAGTGTCATCAACCCACCCACCCTTGGGGTCCAGTGTGAGAGTAGCTCGACACTTCGGGCTGGATAGGAATTTTGGCTCACTTACCTGATTGGCATTCAAAAGGTGGTGAGAATAATTTGCTGTGGGCCATGGCCAATCTCTTTGGGTAGTCTTTAAATAGGTCACAACTGGTTGGTAGTGCAGTACTGAAGCATGTCACGATGAATTTGAAGCATGTCACTATTATAGATTTTGAAGTCCAAAATATGAATGTTACGACTGAGTGGTGATGCTGCTTCTGCAAGGCAGGACATCTGTGTCAAGTTTTAGACTGAATATGGAAAGAGCTCTGCAAGGCATTGGCCTTGTTTTGGGATATGCTTCAGAACCTTGCATAGCCCTTGAAGAGTGTGAATGAGTACCTCATGAAATCAGACTCACCAGTCTTTCCTGGGCTAACCAGTTCACTCTCTTGCAACATCTAGATTGCAGGCGCACCCCCCAATAACGGACACAGACAACATTGAAAGTGGATAACAGCATCGGGCCACATTTATTGATTCAATGCCCTAGTCCGAATTATAAATTTGTATTGGTAAAACGACCAATCATAATTCTTAAGGCAAGCAGGCCGAAGTAACACTGGTAAGGTACCACCCCAAAATTGCCAACGGCAGTTGGCTACAATGTATCAATTTGTATCAATTTGTTTGTTGATAACAAACAAATTGTTGACCGTAGTCAATATCTAACTCATGACCCCACCCTCTGACGCGTATCCGTGAAATCACGGGGTGATGCATGCTGGTTAGCTATCGTCATCACCCCGTCGCCTGGTTCATCGTTGACCGGACAACGTTTAACTAATTTATTCCTGTCTAGTGTTGTCCAGTCAATTGCGAACCTGCCGGATACCTGTGGGTCATACTGTTTACCTTACCAGTGCTACCCGCCAATGTGACCAAAGTCAACAGTAGGAACATAAAAAGACCCCTATATCAAACCATAGCAAAAAAGCCAGGACCCGGAAGCCAATATGGGTCCCAGCCAAAAATTCCCACCCGGCCCCGAAGCGACCAAAATATCACACTGTTAACTAGGGAGGGGGTGGAGGGGAAAAGACTTCTCCGCTCCGTCGCTGAGGTAAAATGGCAGCTCGGCTGCCTCGTGGCCACCCCTTTTATAAGGGAGCTGGCCACGCCCCTAACTACCTGGATTCTCTGTCCTGTGGGGGGGGGCCCGCAAAGAGCGCGGCGGCCATTTTGGCGCCGCGCTTGCATTGCAGGCGCACCCCCCAATAACGGACACAGACAACATTGAAAGTGGATAACAGCATCGGGCCACATTTATTGATTCAATGCCCTAGTCCGAATTATAAATTTGTATTGGTAAAACGACCAATCATAATTCTTAAGGCAAGCAGGCCGAAGTAACACTGGTAAGGTACCACCCCAAAATTGCCAACGGCAGTTGGCTACAATGTATCAATTTGTATCAATTTGTTTGTTGACAACAAACAAATTGTTGACCGTAGTCAATATCTAACTCATGACCCCACCCTCTGACGCGTATCCGTGAAATCACGGGGTGATGCATGCTGGTTAGCTATCGTCATCACCCCGTCGCCTGGTTCATCGTTGACCGGACAACGTTTAACTAATTTATTCCTGTCTAGTGTTGTCCAGTCAATTGCGAACCTGCCGGATACCTGTGGGTCATACTGTTTACCTTACCAGTGCTACCCGCCACACGGAGGGGCTTCAAAGAAGGCCTGACGCCCCCCCCAGACCGTCAGCTCGGTCAACAGGCCTGCTCGCCAATCACCCAACAGGAGGTCCATACCTCCTCGCGACAGATGGACCCCATCCCCTGCGTACAAGTCATAATTTTGTAAGCTAATAGCGGGGTGATGACTGACCCGTCCCCAAGCCCTGTCGGCAAGAAACCGCGCCACCGCCCTATTGACCGTGCGCCTAGCGCGGTCAAGGGCCAGGAGGTTAACGCCTCCTCTATAAGAATGTCGCGGGACAATGTCCGACCAAACCAGGGTTGTGGCAGGCCAGACATAATGCAAGTAGGCGAGGTCCTCGCAAATCGCATGCTTGAGCGATAAGCCGGTAACCTGGCCCAAATCATTGCCCCCCATGTGGATGATGAGAATGTCAGGCGGGTCAGCACCCAGGCCAGAAAAAAGGAAAGGCCGCAGCTCCCGCCATAACATCCCAGGCTTACCATGCCATGTGAGACTGGCGTGTTCACCCAGTCCCAGTCGGGGTCCCCACTCTGTCGCCGCAGCGTAACGCGCTGCCCTGTGCACATAGCTGTGGCCCACCAGCCATACTGTCACCGGTGTAATACGACACCCAGGGTCTGTAATAAAATTGAGAAAAAAGGCAGTAAGGTGACTGGGTTGGTACTCATGGCGGGAGTGGGCGCACATAAAACTGAAAACATTGCGAGCCCCACCTCCCCATGCTACGTATGTCAGCCCCAGAGTACCCAAAAGCAGCTGCTGTAGAGGCTGCACCAATACGGAATGAATGTGTGCCATAACGGGCACCTGGTAGGCCCACCCTGGTGAGGGCTCTGCCTGTCACCTGCCAAAACTGAAATTTAGTAAGGGGAGACCCATCTTGGTGACAGAAAAACGGGCCGTGGTGCATGCCACGCAGTGCCAGGTACTCCTGTAGGGCACCAACCGGACAGATGTCTGCCAAAGAACACCGTAGCAGTCTTACACCACTGCCTACGCCATGCTGATCTGTTTTAGAGGAGCGTATCCTCAACTGAGCCCAGTCTTTGGCGACATAGACATCTTCGAGTTCCAGTGCCCTACAACTTGCATCCGCCTTAGACAGCATCACAAGTTCGCTGATGCGGAGCGCTCCAAAAAATGCCACCGTTGTGGCTGCATGGAAAAGGGCTGCCTCATAATGATCAAAACAGAGGCCTGGCCAGCCCCGGGCCAACTGGGTAAGAACCCCTGGGGAAATAGGGTGCCGGTCGTCCGGGCAACGCCCGCGCTCGCGCACCCACCCCTCCAAAACATGTCTCACACGGAAGTCAGAGGTGCTGTCCACATGACCTCCCACTTTGGCCATAAAAGCCAACGCCGAGAGCTTGGATGCTATGGTGCGAGGTGCGAGGCCCTGTGCATGCAGGTGAACCATGAACCGCAGAACATGGTCCACCGGGATAGGCCAGGTCTCTGGCAGGTGAAATTGAGCAGAAAATGCTCTGTAAGAATTGAATGCTTGTTGATACGCCTTACGCGTGCGTGGCGCTAGTGACAGGCCAATCGCCCGGTTCACCTCTCCTTGCCAATAGTCCACATCTCGTCCGGGAGTGGCGAGGGAAATTCCTCCACATCCGGGGCCAAGGCGCGGAACCGGGAGATCTGCAGGCGGGACAAAGCGTCAGCAATATCATTATTAATCCCTGGAACATGCCTGGCCCTGAACAAGACATTGAGGCGCAGGCAGCGCAACACAAATTGGCGCACTAGTTCCATGACCCTGGGCGATTTGGAAGTCTGTGCATTGACAATGTGGACAACAGCAGCATTGTCACACCAGAAATGCACAACCGAATTAGCCCACTGCTCGCCCCATAGCATCAAAGCCCCCAGAATAGGGAAAAATTCCAGGTATGTGAGATCCCGCAGGCGACCCGTGCCTGCCCAGGCCGGTGGCCACCCACCATAGGCCCACTTCCCATTGAAGTACATCCCATAACCCAGGGATCCTGAGGCATCAGACTGGATCTGAAAATTGGGGGATGCCAGGAGGTCAGACCTCCAAAATGAGACCCCATTGAACTCCCTCAGGAACTGTAACCAGACAAACATGTCTGCCCTGATTCCCCGGGTAAGCCTAACTCTATGGTGGGGCCTGGATAACCCTGCCATGGCGTCGCATAAGCGCCGGGCAAAAGCCCTGCCCGGTGCGACCACCCTGCAAGCGAAATTGAGGTGACCATGTAGCACCTGCAGTTCCCTCAGTGATGCCTTGCGCTTGGCCAGCAAATCCGAGATAAGGGCCACTATCCTGGACACCTTATCGCCCGGCAACCTAGAAGCCTGCGCTACTGTGTCAATCTCCACCCCCAGAAATACTAGCTTGGTAGATGGGCCCTCGGTCTTTTCGGGCGCTAAAGGGACACCGAGTTCCTGCATTAGCGTCTGAAATGTGTTGAGGAGACGTGTGCACGTGTCCCAGCCCCGTTCACCCCCGAATAAAAAGTCATCCAGGTAATGGGCTACAGACCGGGACCCTGACCTGCGGACGAAAGCCCACTCTAAGAAGGTACTAAAACGCTCGAAGGCCGAACATGATATGGAACAGCCAAAAGGCATGGCCTTATCAAAATAATAATCACCCTTAAATTTGAAACCGAGCAACTCAAAGTCGCCCGGATGCACTGGCAAAAGGCGAAAAGCCGACTTAATGTCGCACTTGGCAAGCAGGGCACCCGGGCCACAAGAGCGCACCATGCGCAGCGCCTGGTCAAACGATGTATACCTGACTGAACAAAGGTCATCAGGGATAGCATCATTGACCGATCGGCCTGCTGGGTAGGACAAATGATGAATAAGGCGAAACTCGCCTAGGGACTTTTTGGGGACCAAGCCCAGTGGCGACACCTTAAGATTGGGAAACGGGGGTGCAGGGAAAGGTCCAGCGACCCTGCCCTCATCTAACTCCTTTTTAATGCTGGCCGCAGCCACGTCCTCCCTCCCTCTGAGGGATAAAAGGTTGGGGGCATCCTGAGGGGACCTATCACCCATGAAAGGGATACGGAATCCCTGCCTAAAACCCTGAAGGAGATACTCCCCATCCTCCCCCTTCGGGTACGATGCGAGCCAAGGCTCCAGCATGTCCACATTAATTGGGGAGGGGGCCTTTTGGAGAACCAGCTCCATCTGTGGCAGTCTTGCCAGCCCACTGTCCGCCCCTCCCTCTGCCCCGTGTCCCTCCAGGCCTGGGACAGGCGGAGGCTGCGTGGGGGCCCGAACAGGTGGGACACTCATGCCTGTACTTGCAATTCTTCCTATTACAGGAACCATTGGATGAGAAAGTCCAGCACAGCAGGCGGGCTGGAACCCCCTGCCCCGCCGCTTGGCGGGTAACCTGGGCCGGAGCTGCTCGCTGGACCGCATGTCCACAATGGTATCTATCCCCCGGGGCTGGGCGTGTGGGCGTCATGTACAAAAGCCAAAGCCTCTGGCACGGCTCATCCCATCTCATTTCGGGGTGAAGGGGAATCCTCATACGGAATTCCTCGTCATAGGCTAACCATGAGGGGCCTGGGAAATCCACCATCGCCCTATATATGTTGTCCAAATATTGGACCATGGGAATAGCCAAATCCGGCCGCGCCCTCAAGTACACTGCCATGTATATTAAATAAGCAGGGAGCCAGTTGGCCCAGGTACATGGCGGCTTACGGCGACGTGCCTGCTCCTTATCCTTCTCATCCTGTCCCTCCCTTTCCTCCTTGGTGGGCTCTCTGTTCAGGAGTGAGAAGATATCAACATACTCCCCCCGCCATATCTTTTCTCTGGTAGTCTGTGCCAAGTGATCACCCAGTGGCAAGGAATACCCCGCCATTGGCAAAGCCGAAAAAGGCACCGCAGCCATAGGAAAAGGGGGCTGAGCTAGCCCAGCCACCCCAAGGACATTACCCGCAGTGTAAGAACAAGTACCCACCCCATTGCCCAGGGTGGCAGTCGTCGTCGCCGGGTGGGGTGCCGACAGCGTGGCCCCCGCCCCACCCGCGCGAGGCCAAGGCCATTGAAAAGCCCCCCCCCCCATATTGGGAATGTGTGTGGATGTACTCGCTTGCACCGTATACTCACATGCTGCACCCCCGCGGGCCGCCCCCACTGGGGGTTCCGGCCCACTGGGGGCGTCGGAGCTCACGACCGACGTAGAGCTCATCACCGGGGCCTGACCCGCACCTGGCTGCTGACTGGGGAGCTGCAAGGCAGTGGCCGAAACCGCGCCATGCGCCTGCAGCAGCTCAACCCTCCCTGTCGGCTGTTGTCCTCCTGCCGACAGCGCCGCAAAAGGGGCCCCAAAGGGGGCCCCCGCCTGACTGGCCCGAGCCAACGACGCTTCCAGGGCCGCAATACGGGCCAGTAAGGCCGCCACGTCGACCTGGGGCCAAGGGCCGGCCGGCCCGCCCGGTCCAGGCGTGGGTACAGGTCCCTGTACCCCAGGACCCGAATATGGCCATTGGCCAGCACCGAAGCCCGGCAGGGTCGGTGGAGAAACCTGCCAAGGCGGGGGGCCGCACCACCCCCCAAGGCTAGAGGGCCCAGGGGGAGGCTGCGACCCAAGAGCAGCAGGCCCAACAGGGTGGGCAGGTGTAGGAGCGGTGTCCACCGCTCGCGGGCCGCGGGCCGGAACCCCTTCCGCGCCCATATTCTGTTCGCCCACTCCGGGCCAAGGGGCAATAGACCCCATTCCGCTAGCCCCGGCCGGGGCCTGCGAAGGCGGCTGCTGAGGAGGCGGCACCGCGGTCCTCCGACCTGGGTTGCGCCTCCTAACAGCACGAGCCGCACTCGAAGCTGCCTTCTTCTTCGAAGGCATCTCTCCTGAAGCAAAGGGAAGCCGAAAAGGAAGAATCGCTGCCAAAGGCTTCCCGGTAAGCTAAAGAGCGACGGAGACACAGGGGAAAGACTTCTCCGCTCCGTCGCTGAGGTAAAATGGCAGCTCGGCTGCCTCGTGGCCACCCCTTTTATAAGGGAGCTGGCCACACCCCTAACTACCCGGATTCTCTGTCCTGTGGGGGGGGGGGCCGCAAAGAGCGCGGCGGCCATTTTGGCGCCGCGCTTGCATTCTTTCATGAAAGCTAGAATAGGTTCTTAGTCATATTGAATCAGTTTGGGTTCAGTTATTATCAGTCTGAAAATAATCTCTATGCTGTTGATGCCCTAAGAGTAGAAATCTCCATTCCAATCCTGTGATTTCTTTTCCGTGGACGAGAAATTATATGTACACAAGAAGCTACTTTGTTGGAAATAGGATTTCTGGGCTATTTTACTTAGCAGAAACTTGCTCCAAGGATATTGGAAGGAAAGATATGTGTATTTATGTACTTACTAAAATCAGCACTATTTCTTTGATCAATTCAAATAGGCTCTTGGGAAACAACGTCCTTGCAAGAGAAATGACAAATATTTAATTAAGAAGAATGAGCTGATTGCTTTTGAAAAAGAATTTGAAGAATAACTGCTTCTCCAAAATAAAACATCCAAAGGAGGAACACATGAATTAAAGAGGGGTTTTTTTCTGTTCTGCACTCCATGTCCTCTCCCATAAAATAAAACAAAAATGTAATGAAGTAACAGAGAAACACTAGGGTAAAGCCAAATGTGTAGTTTCGTTCACAGCAAGCCTACAACACTTGGTATCTTTGCTTGAAAATAAATCCTACAGAAAATAGTGATTCTTACCTATAATCTTATTACGTATATGAAGGAGGGCGGCTTGGTAGACATTTCCTTTCCCTTTTTCTTTTAAATTAACTTTATTTTTAAAAGATATCAGACATAAACCAATATGTCTGGTTTATAAACCAATATGTCTGGGTGGAAGACACAGGCAGGATGGGTGGTAGCTGCTGCATGTTGGTCGCCGATGCCCCTAACTGGCGGCATGTATGGGCCGTCCAAGAAGGGCACTAGAGCCTCCATCACTGTGGGCTGCAAAGCAACGCCACAGAATGTCGGGGCGCCTGTGAAGGGTCAGGGGGAACACACCCAGACCGCCACTGTGCTGTGGCCTGCCCGGTTGTGCATGCCATGGGACAGGGAGGGGGAAGCCACAAGGGTCTCAACCAGCCCCAGCCAGGGGTAAGGCGCACCCTGCCCGCCCCTGCTCAATGTGCTGCGGCCTGCCCAGCAGGCACCTCCATCCCTCCAGCACACAACCAGTGGGTGGGCCATCACACTAACACTCGCCCAACCACCCACACACATACCACACACACACGCCACAGATGCCCCCCTACCAGCGCAGACACCGGCCCACAACAAAACATCACTCATGCATCCCATGCTCCACACGCATGCACACCCATTACACCCTCCCACAACACTCACACCCACCACCCACAAATGCCAAACATGCCCCACCCCCCTTACAAGCAAATACCGCCACACACACACCATCCCACAGCATCACAACACTCATGTCACCCACATGCCACACACCCATTACACCCTCCCACAACAACCATACCCCCCACCCAGTCCGCACAGAGTGCACCCTGAAACACCTCCAGCCCTGGCCAGCGACACCGGTACCCCCACGAGGGTGACCGGCACACACAGAGAGGTACTCGCCCGAGGCTGTGTCACCCTCCTGGGCAACACCAAGTACCCCTGCTAGTACCCTCTGTAGCAGAGGCTTAGCTTTTACATCATTTCCTTCAACCTGCCATCTGAGGCTCAGCTGCTGGGTACAAGACCCAGTACGTACATGATCAGATGTGGCTCCATTGCTGTTGAATGATTTCTGCAGAGAATCTTCCCCAGCCCCATTACTGTTAAGTACTCAGTGATGGCTAACCTTGGCACTCCAGTTGTTCTTGGACTTCAGTTACCAGAAGCCCAAGTAAGCACTCCTGCTGATCAAGGTTTCTGGGAATTGAAGTTCAATAACAGCTAGAGTGCCAAGGTTCACCATCAGTGAATGGTAAACCTGCCCTTTTCATAAAGTTTTTTATAATGGCCTTTTCCCTAAAGGTTTTTATGACACTCTACACTACTGTTGCTAGTACTGTTGTTTTGTGTGGTTGTGACAGCATCTTGGTATTTTTCCTCTCGAGTGTTATTGTGATAGATTTAATTACTGCTTCTTAAACATGGCAGACCACTAAGTGAGAGAGCTCTCACCCCAAAATTTCAGGGTGAGCACACACACACCATTTAGACCTGCGACTATGCTTTTTAGCCTGAATTTCTTTCTAAAGGCTGGCAAACTGCCAGTATTCCTCCCCCCCAACAAATGAAATTAAATATAATTGGCCATTAAAAACAAGAAATCTTTGACCTCTTATGCGCTTTACAAGGGCAAAAATGAACCATTATCCTGTGTAGTCATTTAAAACATGTTAAACAAAAATCTTACATAATATTAATGGTTTTCTAGCATTATATTCTGTTTCCTGTCATAGTTCACTCCTTATTTCTAAGAGCTCAGCATCTTGTCTGTAAGAAAGAAAAGCTGTTTTTGCTCATGCTAAAAGGAAAGATGAAAGAAAATAGCACTGTTCATTTAAAGATATAAATAAGATTCTGTGAAAAATATATTCATTTCAAGACAGAAAACGTGACACAATCAAATGAGTTTGAAGGTTCAGAGAGTACCCAATCCTTTCATCCTGAAAAACCTCTCATTTCTATTTAGTTCAATCTGAGTGCCAAGGAAAAAAAATATTTTTGAGACAGTTACTGGAACATAAACCAATGGTGGCTTTTTAATGGGAAACATAAGTGCTTGTAAAAGATGCCTTTAAAATGTATGAACATCTGGAACTCTGCTAATTTCAAATGGGGTGTTGCATAAAATGCAAAATTAAAGAGCTTCTCTGAGTCCTTTAATAGAAAGGATTCAATTGATTCTGAAACACATGTGCTGAAAATTGCTTCACCGGCTTTGGCTTCATATGTACTAGCACAAAATCATGGATTCGATGGTTCCTCAAGCAGCACTGGACCTACAGGGGTGGCAACTATGACAAAGAATGTGTAACACCTACAGCAAGGATCAGAGCTTCTGACCTCTGCCTGTAGGCCCCCAAATGGTCAAAATTATTTTACTGTTCCTTCCAAATGTGTTCTCAAAGGTTAGAGAACACACCTACGAAGGGAAAGGTCTTCTCTAGGCTTATAATTCCCTTTGGAAAAAAATATGGTTGCAATCATTGCCAATGGAATACAAAGTGCTGGTTCAGTGGTTAAGAAGCTCACCTTGTTAGCTGGAAGGCCAGCAAGTCAGCAGTTCGAGACCCAGGTACTGCATGATGGTTTGAATGTCCATTTCTGTCCCAGCTCTTGCCAACCTAGCAGTTCAAAAGCAAGAAATTGCAAGTGGGTAAATAGGGACCACTTTGGTGGGGAAAGATCTTGGGGACATGAAAGGAGCCTCATTCAGGCGTCTCCTGAGCAGAGTTTCTCGAGCAAAAAATCCTTTCAACCCAGAAAAATTTTTGACATGAAATTTTTATTATTTCACAGACCACAAATCTCGGCCTAAATTGTGAGGCTCTGCTGCTGCTACACTGTAATGAAATTGAGGTCCTGGGAAGAAATGTTTTAACAATTTGATCAAGAACATCTGGTCACTTGTACTTGCAGTTCTAATCGTAAAATATCAAATGTAAAGAATGAGCAAATCTATTATGTTCATTTTCATGAACTTCTTCCTTTTCCCACCAGAGGTTCAATGGAATTGTTTTTTTAAGGGGATCAAAATCTGTACATAGTTATATATACAAACCCTCACAACCAAAATATTGTTTGATGAGTGGGATTGGGAATCATGGATTCAATGATTCCTTAATCAGTACTTGATATGCAGGGGTGGCAACTAGGACAAGGCTGAGGACTGTGGAACATCTCTTGTTAAATCTTCCTCAACTAGAGACAGAGCTTCTGACCACTGTATGTAAAGGTAAAGGTCGCCCTTGCTCGAAAGCCAATCCAACTCTAGGGGTCCAGTGCTTATCTCCGTTTACAGCAGAAGAGCCAGCGCTGTCTGCATCTGCAGATGTTTCCATGGATATATGGCAGGCATGCCTAGACACCAGAGTGCATGGAACACTGTTACCTTCCCACAGAAGTGGTACCGATCTATTTACTTGAATTCATTGCTTTCAAACTGTTAGGTTGGCAGGACCTGGGTCAGAGATGGGAGCTCATTCCATTGTGCAGTATTTGGGTCGTGAATTGCTGACCTGACAACCTTCCAGTCATCAAGTTCAGCATCTTAACCACTAAGCTATTACCTTCTCCTACTATCTGTAGACCCCCACCCTACCCCTGCAAGTTAAAGATCTGTTCTGGCTTTTCCCATCAGTTGGTCTGGGCTAGCTGGATAGTTCCTGCCGCTGCTGCAGCTGGGGAGACTCTGCTGCCACACCCCTGAAGCTCCACCGAACCAGGAGCTCAAAAGCTGTGTTGGCCGGAGTGGAAGAGGATGGTTCCTCCTGCTACTGCAGCTGGAGATGCTCTGCCGCCACACCCCCAGAACTCCACTGAACCAGGGGCTCAAAAGCCGCATTGGCCAGCGCGGCAGAGGATGGTTCCCGCCGCTGCTGCAGCTGGGGATGCTCTGCTGCCACACCCCAAAACTCCACTGAACCAGGGGCTCAAAAGCTGCATTGGCTGGTGCGGCAGAAGATGGTTCCCGCCGCTGCTGCAGCTGGGGACGCTCTGCCACCACCGAACCGGGGGCTCAAAAGCTGTGTTGGCTTGGCCAGCTGATGACAGTTCCCGCTGAGGCCATAGCTGTTATGGACTGCATTATGTGAGATATTGCCATAATGTTATTGTATTTTTGAGATTTTATTGTTGTAGATATGTCATTATGTAATTATTATTATGTGGGCATTTTTGTATTTCTAATTCTGCTCTTGTACTAGATATTTGGATTGTACTAATTATTTGACATGATGATGTTTATTTATTTATTTTGAATTTCTGCTGTATTGGATTGTATTGTGTTATTGATATATTGTTATGATGATGTTTATTTTTGAACTCTTATTGTACCGAGTGTATTGTATTATGGATATGTTGTTTAGCCGACCTGAGTCGGCGCAAGCTGAGAAGGACGGGATATAAATCAAAATCAAAATCCTGAACCCAAATTGAGCCCAGAGCTTAAACTTTTCATGTGGAGACAGAGGAGAAATTCTGTGGTTGTATGTAAGCATGTGTGCAACCTACAACCAGGAAAGAAACCATTTTTCCAATGGCCAAGAAGGCAGCACAATGTGCCCAGCAGTTGCTACCATTCACTCTTGCCGTGAGATTTGTCACCCAGACTGGAAAACCAAGAAACCAGGGTAATTTCCTATGACCTCAGCAAGCACCCTGAAATCTGGCAGCCCCATATAACATTCAGGCAAGGAGGAATGCTATAGAGGAGTTAAGAAAGGATAAAAAGACAGAAAAGAATGTGTGGTTATTTTAGTTTTATTTGCATAGGCAGGTTTACAAGCTCATAGAGTATGGGGATGAGAACTTTAGTGTTCAAGGAATGAAGAAGCAGGCGAATGAAGTAGTGAAATTCAGCTCTTTATTAGTGGGGTTTGAACACTGTTTGGATGGGGCAAAACTCAGACTTATATACACTATAAACAGTAACAGTAATAATAATACAACAAGCCCAATGGCTAACAGAGTGTGCACATTTTTCGATCCACTTTTTTGCATAAGAATAGATACATGAGAAAAGATACATTCCGCTACTATAAACAGTAACAGTAACAATAATACAACAAGCCCATTGGATAACAAAGTGTGCACATTTTTCGATCCACTTATTTGCATAAGAATAGATACATGAGAAAAGATACATTCCGCTCCTGTCAGAAAACACAGTTAACATACATAACAAGGACCCACACCCAATGCTGCCATTATGCTAGCACCAAACCCGTTGTGGTACCAGTTGCCCACTTTGAGAGTTAACAGAAAAGAGGGTTTGTAATAAAGTTTCATAATGGTGTCTGGCCATATGATTGCACAGCATGTTGGACAACTGATTTCAGAACAAGTTGCACAAGCACTTCTGCCACTGTAAGTGCAGCAACTAGGTGTGCAAATACTTGCACAAGCAGATCTGGAAGGAGCTGTGCAGCTCTTTAGATGACCACTTGTGCAACCCAGCAACTGAATCTTTACTCTGCTGGTATTTCTCCTGAGTTTAGCCTTAAGGATTTATCACAGGGGCTGTACAGAAAGGGCAAACTTAAGGAAGCATCAGAAGGAAGTAGGATACCATTACATGTCAGGGAAACCTTTCCAAATCAGTGTAGCTGCAAAAGAAGAAAAGATGGTGGCATTTGTGATGGTGGAACTGCTGAAAACAGTAGACTAGAAAGGCAAAATTGATGAGAAGGAATATGCAAGTTGGCAAAAACCCTGATTTTTCTTAACCTTTCCTTTCTCTGGACTTCCATCACACCCCAATTCATAGATCCTACTCTTTATAAACATTTCATCAAGCAGAGCACTGGTGTAATACCGACAATATACTGGAGTCCTGTCTGTCCATCACCAGTATTACAGCAAAAGCTGTTCATTGTTGGAAAATGAATAGAATTCACACCTTCAGAGACATCCCTTTCTATTATAGTTCAATACCCAAATACTACAGGACGGAATGAGCTCCCATCAACATCCCAATTGTTATGCAACACATTTAGGACTGCAGTGGCTCAAGTGGCTAAGATGCTGACTGGAAGGCAGCAGGTCAGCAGTTCAATACCTGAGTACTGCAGGACAAAGTGAGCTCCCATTTCTGTCCAAGCTCCTGCCAACCTAGCAGTTTGAAAACAAGAAATTGCAAGTAGATAAATAGGGACCACTTCGGTGGGAAGGTAAACAGCGTTCCATGCGCTCTGATGTTGAGGTATGCCTGCGACATGACCACGTAAATGTCTGCAGAAGCAGACAGAGCTGGCTCTTCGACTATGAAACAGATATGAGCACTGAACCCTAGAGTCGGATACGACTGGCTTTCGAGAAAGGGAAACCTTTACCTTTACCTTTTACACGCGCGCGCACACACACACACACTGTCCTCCTATACTAAAGGCCCATTAAGGAAGATAGAACATGCAATTCTTAATGAGAACTGATTTTGCTGTCGCAAATTGTAATCGATAAGATTGAATGCCTGTTTCTGCTGCTTTATAGTCTCCAAGTCAGTCTTTAGTAAGAGCATTCTGCTTTTATTTTATTTTTAAAAATAAGCTTGCTAAGCCTTTTTACAACAAATTTCAAAAGGGTAGAAAGAAGATACATTTTCTATGTTGGCTTAAAAAACAAAAGAGGTTGTGTTTAAAAATTTAAAAAGTGTTACGGGTAGTATATTTGCAAAACAAGAAACAAAAGCTAATTTGAAACAGAACACAAATAGAAACCAAATGTTCTGTATATAATTTGACACAAAGCTGAGTACATATATCACAGTAGTGATCTTTCTTTTAAAAGGCCAAACATGAAGAAAAAACACTGACAATTATCTAGAAAATCTGGAATTTATGCTGGGGTTGGGGAAAGAAAGTAAAAAGAGCAGTTTGATTTATGGATTATGGAAAGTACACAATGAATAAAGTGTTAAAATAGTTCAGTTAAAGAACATGCAGTTAGGAAAATAAGAAATAAATACATTTTTATAAGTAAAAATAGAGTCCTTCTATACCTCTGCACTCAGACATATCAGAAATTTTATTGGAATCTATTATTCAACATCCATGCTTGAAATGTCCCTCAGGATGCTTTAGAGCAGGGGTTCTCAACCCTTTTAAGCTGGTTCATGCCCCCTCAGACTGTTGAGGGGGCAGACTGGTGGTCCCAGTGCCAATGCCGCTTGTGGTGCCCTTTTCACCAAGGCTCCGCCACCGCTGCTGGTGATGAGACCACCCCAGCCACACACCACTCCCACACACACACTGTTGGCACCACTGCCAGCAGCGACCACCCCGAGCCACCCACCACTCCCACACACACACACACACACACACTGCTTCCCTGCTTACTAGCCTGGAGGAGCTGCATGGCTGATGCTCATGCTCGGCCAGAGCGGCCCCTGGGAAAGATGCAGGTGGCTGCTGGGAAAGACATATTCAGCCAAAGCAGCCCCCAGGAAAGATGCGGCTGGCCAAATGCATTCACCAGGAAAGATGCAGCCGGCTGTGTGTGTCTGCCGCTTCAGCCGCTGCCTCAATCCTTGTCCCCTCTACTTGGCTTGGCATGTCCCTAACGATGCTCCATAGCAGGGTGGATGCTGAAAGCCTTACAACATCCTCCCAGCTACAGAGCGCTGGCAGGGACATGCCAAGCCAAGTGGAGGGGACAAGGGTTTAGGCGGCAGCGGTGGCTGGAGCAGAGCAAGGGTGTGGGCCAGATGATTTGGTACCATGGGTCGGATCTGACCTATGGGTCATTGGTTGAAGATCCCTGCTTTAGAAAGTATATGTTTCAAAGTATATGTTTATCCCAAAACAAAGACAAGGACTCAGATATACATAACTTCACACAGGATACATTGGACAGAAAAGACAAACGAGAGCATAGAAGTAGTAGTATGCCTTGCTCTTCATGGCTGTTAGATATAGAGCATAGCATGTATTATGTCCCACAACTAGCACAACTCCTTCCTTAGCAGAGACAGCAGCAATGGTGTGGAGCTATCAAATATACCTGGGCTTGTTCAGAATTTCTAGTTCATGTTCAGGAGAAACAAAAATTATATGGATGCAAAACAAGTCACTAAAAAGAAGGAATAGATGCAGAGGGGATGGAGACAGGCAGAGGCAAAAGAGAAGATAGCAGAGACCAAGATGGTGGTGGCGGCGGAGGTGGCGGCGGTAGTGGGAAACATTAGAAATGTTTTGTTTAGATGAATGCTAACTTACCCAAGTCCAAAGCCTGGAAAATTGTTTCTGAGAACTGTCACTCTTAGAATTCCCCAGGGAACAAAGCCATTGAACAAGCTGGTTGGGAGAATTTTATTTTTAGCCCAAATAAGTTAGTTTTTCCAGCTGTCCCCAAGTTACAAAGTGATTGTTTGAAAGCTCTTCTCTTAGTGCTTCTGCCTCTAAAGTTAGGCAGATGTTGAAAACAGGAAGAACATTCTCAGCCATGGAACCCATCTTCAGAATGTTCTTCCAAGAAGGTTTGCCTGACATAGTCTATCCATTCTACACAAATATCTTATACACAGTCTATAAGATCTTTTCAAATGTCATCAGGACTGGTTTTATGCTGCCAGTGTAATATGGATTCTTCACTGTTGAAACAATTGATTTCTCATGCTGATACATTGTTGAAGTACTATGTTGACCTCATATCATACCTGTCAAGCGCAGCTCCGGAGAATACGGGACCTGCACAGAATGTTTCTGCACAGGTCCATTCTACGCATGCGTAAAAGCATTCTATGCATGCATAGAAGCGACTTGCGCAGAAACGTTCTGTGCAGGTCCCGTAATCTCCGGAATGATGGGGGTCATGCTGGTGGTGGTGGTGTGGGAGGTGGTGGTGGTGGTGGCGGTGTTCTTGGAGGTCGTCGTTGCCGTAGCCACCGCCGCCGTCGCTCCGGCCATCTTTAAAGAACTCCCTCACTCTCTTGACTGGCTGGCTGGCTGAGGCAACTTCTCCACTCTCTCTTACTCCATCCGTGCTCTCGCTCACTCATGCGCGCCGCCGCTGCTGCCGGCCCGTCCCTCCCAACCCCAATTGCCTTCCTCCTCTCTCAGAGCCTCCTCAACCAACTGCCACTGCCAGGCTAGTCAGCAGGGCAGCACCACCAATAACAGCACGTGCATGCGTGCATGGTCTTCTCCCTCCCCACCGCACATTAGGCATGCGCCCAACGCTGACGTTCGCTCACTCGCTCCCCCTCCCCTTCCTGGAGAACGGATAAATGGCAAGGGTGCATAGCGAAAAAGGACAAGTCATGCAACGTATCTGCGCAGGTTGCTTGCCTTCTATGCATGTGTAGAAGGCTTTACACATCCCCTTCTGCACAGAAGCCTTCTACGCATGCATAGAAGGGTTCTACACATGCGTAGAAAGGACCTGCGCAGAAGGGATGAGCAGTAACTCCTCCCCCCCCGCTGCCAAATTACGGGATAGCAGCAGCTCCAGGCGGGAAATGGAGAAAATCGGCACCTAAATACGGGAAATCCCGGCCAATCCGGGACACTTGACAGGTATGCCTCATATACCCCATACTGATATAAGTTCATAAAATAAATCTTCAGAACTAGGATAATTGGAAAATGATGTAAAATGCTTTTAAAAATTAAATATAGTGCTATTCTGACTTTGTAAAATTAATACTCCACTGAATGAAAAGGGTTCATGTTTTTGGTCAAACCTTTCTTCTTCAGCAGGCCTGATGCTACCTCCCATAGAGTTTCAGAAGGTTCTTAACCTTCTAAAGCATGTTTCCAAGGGCCTACAACAGAAATGTGATCAACAAAACTATTCTGCCCTGGCTCCTACCAATTGGAGCCTTGTGAAATGACCAGGGAAAGGAATGTCTGGATCAAATCCATACAGTTGGAGATATTTGGAACAATAGATACAATTAGCATGAAAGGGGAATAAGAAAAGGGTGGGTTATTCCATCATTAATCTCAATTTCTTCCTAAACATAGGAAAGAATGTCTTTGTATGACAAAAATAGAATGACCATGGAGGCTGTGAATTACAATGTCATGCAGGCATCAAATCTTCCATTTTAATCTGAAATTTAAATGAGGTTTAGGTAAAGGTAAAGGTTTCCCTTGCTTGAAAGCCAGTCATATCCAACTCGATGGTTCAGTGCTCATCTCTGTTTCAAAGCCGAAGAGCAAGCGCTGTCTCCTTCTGCAGACGTTTCCGTAGTCATGTGGCAGACATGGCTAGACATGCACACGGAACACTGTTTACTTTCCCACTGGAGTGGTCCCCATTTATCTATTTGCAATTTCTTGCTTTCAAACTGCTAGGTTGGCAGGAGCTGGGACAAAGACGGCAGCTCATTCTGCCCTGGAGTACTCAGAAATCGAACTGCTGACCTCCTGCCTTCCAGTCAGCGTCTTAGCCACTTGAGCCACTGCAGTCATAGCTTTGCATGACTGCAATGAGCTTTGCAAGATGCAAAACCATTTTTTCCAAGGGGCTCAGCACCTTCTACAGGTTATGTTCAGGCAAAACCATTTGCCATCCAAGTGACATTGCATTCTCCAACTTCTAGTGATCGAAAATACCATGAAAAGCGATGAAAGAAAGCAGGATCATGGAAAAAATAAATGCCAAATAAAAAAGGGGTTATATTTAATTATTTACTTTATAATACACTTTTCTCCCATAGGGAACTAATCACAGTCAGATTAATCAAAACAAAATGTAAAATAATTACAGTAAAACCTCACACAAAGAGCGCCTCACTTAGAGGCTAACTCGCTTAAAGAGCAGCATTTTCTCTGAATGGTCGCCTCGCTAATCAACTAAAACCAACCAAAAACTCACTTAACAACTAAATCGGGGTCCGCAATCCCCCCCACCAGAAGTCACAATTGGTCACTTACAATGGTGCTTTGCTTAAAGAGCAAGCTTGTTTAAAGAGCAATCCCATGGAACGCATTATGCTCTTTAAGCGAGGTACCACTATATATCTAAATGAGCTAATTATCTAAACATGGAACTAGAGGGATAGATGTGGTGGGGGGAGGGGAATATTCCTTACTTGGCTACAAACTTAAGTGCTTCTACTTGGAGGTACATTATTTTGTGCTGAAATAAATGAGAGTCATTTCTACTTTGGACTGCACAATTGATATGAATTTAGATGGTGCATAAAGCCAAATAACAAAGGAGGGAAAGGGTTCAGTGTTTTTTATCTTTTGGGAAAGTGTGCAAAGGTATTGATTTGAATCAGAATAAAATACAGTTCAAGAACATACACTGAAAGCACTGCATTCAGTACAGAGCGAAACAGATGTCATGCACACTGCACTTCCAGAGACAACAGATGAAATAACAGCAGCAAAGAAAAGCTGTCTAAAGATGATGGAGGAGCAATTCAAAAGAGAGAATAAATGCTCAAAGGAAGTCGTGATCTATTATTTTGATAGTGAAACTATTTTACTTGGAATGCTAAAAAGGCAAACAGAAGAACCATTAAAAGAGCCCAACAAGAAATGTCTGGCAGAAGATTTCAGGGAAGAAAACAAAGGGGGAAAATATTACACATCATGACAACTGGAAAATGTGTCTTCAGCAGCCCTGTTTTTATAAAGGCTGTGTATATATGCAAATAAATTGGTCCAAGCAATCCTAAATACTTGGGGAAAGTAGTAATTTAAAGCCTCTCCTACCAAATCCACAGAAGTGGGAAGTAATAGCAATAAAGGATTATTATTTTTAAGTAGCACCCTTGTTATGTTCTTGTTTTTATCCTTAGTTAATTATTCCCTATTGAAATGAGAGAGTAGGAATTTACATCTGAGGGGCTTCAATGGTTTAATGATCAAGATACTGAATGCAACAACTGGAAGGTCAACAGGTCAGCAGTTTGAGACCCAATTGCAGCACAACAGAGTGAGCTCCCGTCGTCTTTCCCAGCTCCTGCCAACCTAAACGTTCAAAAGCAAGAAATTGCAAGTAGAAAAATAGGTACTGCTTCGGTGGGAAAGGTAACAGTGCCCTATGCATGCCAGTGTCTAGTCATGCTTGCCATATGACCATGGAAATGTCTGTAGAGTCAGACAGCACTGGCTCTTTGGCTGTAAATAGAGATGAGCACCACCCCTAGAGTCAGATACGATTGGCTTTTGAGCAAAAGAGACCTTTACCTTTACCTTACATCTGAGCTAATGCAGTTTTGGAGTTTGTTTAGGATAATGAGAAATATTAGGCTCCTTTACTCCACATCAACTTACTTCAAATATAGCCCAAGGATATCCTATTCTGGTCCTCAGTCTCTGAATATCCTGATGAGCTGAGAAATATTGACAATGGAAGCGCGGCGCCAAAATGGCCGCCGCGCTCTTTGCAGGCCCCCCCCACCGGACGAAACCATCCGGGTAGTTAGGGGCGTGGCCAGCACCCTAATAAAAGGGGCTGGCCACGAGGCAGCCGTACTGCCATTTTGGCGAACCGACGGAGCGGAGAAGTTTTTCCCCCTTACCTCCGTCGATCGTGTCTTCTTGAGGGAAGCCTTTTCGGGCAGCTTTCTCTTTCCTTTAGACTCCTTAGCTACATTGGCCATGCCCTCGAAGAAGAAGGCAGCCGCAAACGTGGCTCGATCGGCACGGAGGCGTCAGCCGGGTCGGAGGACCGCGACTGAGCCCGTTCCGCAGCCACCTCTAGCAGAGCCCACCGGGGACGGTGGGATGGGATCGGTAGCTCCTTGGCCTGGTGCGCGGAGCATACCCGCAGCCCCGGACGGGGCCTCGGCCCTTGGCCCGCAAACGATGAACACGGCCCCTGCCATAGTTCGTCCGGCGGGGCCTTCTTGCCCGGGTGCGCAGTTCCCCATGGGGTGTGTGAGCCACGGAGGGTGGTTGGGTTCCCTGCCCTCGCAGGGCGTTCCTACGACTTTCCAGGGGCCGAGCATGGGCTCTTGGCCTTATCTGGCCCCTGGGGCGCAGGGACCTGGTCAGGTACCCGTGAATTTTGGGCCGGTTGCCCAATTGCCCCCTGTCGGGGCCGGGCCCTACGTCGACGTGGGGGCCCTTCTTGCTCGGGTTGCGGCCCTTGAAGCGTCCTTGGCGAGGGCCAACCAAGTAGGCGTACCTCTAGGTTCCCAGGTTCCCCCTTCGGCCGCCGAACAACGGCCGGTGATGGGTCGGGTTGAGCCGCCTGAGGCGTGCGGGCCGTTGGCGGCCACTGCCTCGCAGCTCCCCACCCCACAGGTGCAGCAGTCTGGTGCTGGTCTGGCCCCGTCGACGAGCTCAGCTTCGGTCGTGAGCTCCGACGCCCCCAGCGGGCCGGAACCCCCGGTGGGGGCGGCCCGCGGGGGTGCAGCGGGTGAGTATGCAGTCCAAGTTAATGCTCCCACACAACTGACTTCACCGGGGGGGGGCTTTCCAATGGCCTTGGCCTCGCTCGGCTGGCACGGCGGCACAATGGCCCCCGGCCCACCCAGCGACTTTGACCACGACACAGGGCTTGGGGCGGGGAGGTGCCCCCAACGTGCTGGGAAATGTGTTGGGGATCCCCGGGCTAGCCCAGGCTCAATTTACCTTGCCCGTAGTTCCCTCGGTGCCGGTGTCGGCTTTGCCAACAGCAGGGTATTCCTTGCCCCTGGGGGACCATTTGGCCCAGTCTACCAAGGAAAAGATTTGGAGGGGCGAGTACGTAGATATCTTCTCACTTTTAAATAGGGAGCCGACCAAGGAGGAGAGGGAAGGGCTGGACGAGAAGGATAAGGAGCAGGCACGTCGTCGTAAGCCGCCACGCACGTGGGCGAATTGGCTGCCAGCGTACTTGATTTACATGGCCGTTTATCTCCGGGCTAGGCCGGATTTGGCTATTCCCATGGTCCAATATTTGGATAATATTTACCGGGCTATGGTTGACTTCCCGGGCCCGTCATGGCTGGCTTACGACGAAGAGTTCCGAATGAGAATTCCGCTGCACCAAGAGATGAGGTGGGATGAGCCCTGCCAGAAGCTGTGGCTTCTGTATATGACCCCCATGCGCCCGGCGCCTGGGGAGAGATACCATTGTGGACATGCGGTCCAACGAGCGGCCCCAGTACAGGTACCCCGCCAAGCGGCGGGGCAGGGGGTTCCAGCCCGCCTGCTGTGCTGGACCTTCTCGTCCAATGGTTCTTGCAACAGAAAGAATTGCAAGTACAAGCATGAGTGCCCCTCTTGTTCTGGCCCCCATGCTGCCTCCGCCTGTCCCAGGCCGGGAGGATACAGGGGCAGGGGTAGGGGCGGACAAGGGGCAGGTAAGGCTGCCATGGAGGGAGCGGGTTCACCAAAAGGCCCCCTCCCCAATTAATGTCGACATGCTGGAGCGTTGGCTCGCATCGTACCTGAGGAGAGCAGACGCTGTGTACCTCCTTCGGGGTTTTCAACTGGGTTTTCGTATTCCTTTCACGGGGGATAGGTCACCTCAGGATGCACCTAACCTTTTGTCACTTAGGGGAAGGGAGGAGGTGGCTGCCGCTAGCATTAATAAGGAGGTTGCTGCGGGCAGGGTCGCCGGCCCTTTCCCCGCACCCCCATTTCCCAACCTTAAAGTGTCCCCGCTAGGACTGGTGCCCAAGAAGTCACCGGGCGAGTTTCGCCTGATTCACCACTTGTCCTACCCAGCCGGCCACTCGGTCAATGATGCTATCCCTGATGACCTTTGTTCTGTCAGGTATACATCCTTTGACCAGGCATTGCGCATGGTGCGCTCATGTGGCCCGGGTGCAATGTTGGCTAAGTGTGACATTAAGTCGGCGTTTCGCCTCTTGCCCGTGCACCCGGGTGACTTTGAGTTGCTGGGTTTCAAATTCCGGGGCGAATATTATTTCGACAAAGCCATGCCATTCGGCTGTTCCATATCCTGCTCGGCTTTTGAGCGTTTCAGTACCTTCCTGCAGTGGGCATTTGTCCGTAGGTCAGGGTCTCGGTCTGTAGCCCATTACCTGGATGACTTTTTATTCGGGGGTGAACGGGGCTGGGACACGTGTACACGTCTCCTCAATACATTTCAGACGCTAATGGAGGAACTCGGTGTCCCTTTAGCGCCCGAAAAGACCGAAGGCCCGTCTGACAAGTTAATATTCCTGGGGGTGGAAATTGACACGGTAGCGCAGGCTTCTAGGTTGCCCGCAGACAAGGTGGCAAGGATAGTTGCCCTTATATCGGACTTGCTGGCTAAGCGCAAGGCATCCCTTCGGGAATTGCAGGTGCTACATGGCCACCTCAATTTCGCTTGTAGGGTGGTGGCACCTGGCAGGGCCTTTGCTCGGCGCTTGTGCGACGCCATGGCAGGCTTATCCAGGCCCCATCATAGGGTGAGATTGACACGGGGCATCAGGGCAGATCTGCATGTATGGCTCCAGTTCTTGAGGGAGTTCAATGGGGTCTCATTTTGGAGGTCTGACCTCCTGGCTTCGCCCCACTTTCAAATTCAGTCTGATGCCTCGGGATCCCTGGGTTATGGGATGTACTTCAATGGGAAGTGGGCATATGGTGGATGGCCACCAGCCTGGTCAGGCACGGGTCACCTGAGGGATCTCACATATTTGGAATTTTTTCCCATACTGGGGGCCTTGATGCTATGGGGTGAGGAGTGGGCCAACTCTGTGGTGCATTTCTGGTGCGACAATGCGGCTGTTGTCCACATTGTCAACTCACAGACCTCTAAATCTCCCAGGGTCATGGATCTTGTGCGCCAGTTTGTATTGCGCAGCCTGCGCCTCAATGTACTGTTCAGGGCCAGGCATGTCCCGGGGGTGAATAATGATATTGCTGACGCTTTGTCCCACCTGCAGATCTCCCGGTTCCGTGCCTTGGCTCCGGATGCGGAGGAATTTCCCTCGCCACTACCGCAGGAGATATGGACCATTGGCAAGGAGAGGTGAACCGGGCGATAGGCATGTCACTGGCGCCACGCACACGTAAGGCGTATCACCACGCGTTGATTTCATTTCGGACCTTTTGTTCCCAATATTGCTTGCCAGATACCTGGCCGATCCCAGTGGCCCACATCCTCCGTTTTATGGTTTACCTGCACGCCCAGGGCCTGGCACCACGCACCATAGCATCTAGGCTATCAGCACTGGCCTTTATGGCCAAGGTGGGAGGTCATGCGGACAGCACCGCTGATTTCCGTGTGAGACATGTTTTGGAGGGGTGGGTGCGGGAACGTGGGCGTAGCCTGGACGACCGTCACCCAATTTCCCCTGGGGTACTTACCCAACTGGCACGAGGCTGGCATGACCTATGTTTTGATAGGTATGAGGCAGCCCTGTTTCGTGCGGCTACAACGGTGGCCTTTTTTGGAGCGCTCCGCATCAGCGAGCTTGTGATGCTGTCTAAGGCGGATGCAAGTCGTAGGGCACTGGAACTTGAAGATGTCTATGTTTGCAATGATTGGGCTCAGCTGAGGATACGCTCCTCTAAAACAGATCAGCATGGCGTAGGCAGTGGAATAAGACTGCTACGATGTTCATTGGCAGACATCTGTCCGGTTGGTGCCCTACAGGAGTTTCTTGCACTGCGTGGCACGCACCATGGCCCGTTTTTCTGTCACCAAGATGGGTCTCCACTCACTAAATTTCAGTTTTGGAAGGTGACAGGGAAGGCACTGGCCAGGGTTGGCCTCCCTGGGGCCCGTTACGGCACCCATTCATTTAGAATTGGGGCGGCCTCGACTGCGGCTACTTATGGGTACTCCGGGGCTGACATAAGCAGCATGGGGAGGTGGGACTCACACTGTTTCCAGTTTTATGTTCGCCCACTCCCACCGTGAGTACCTTCTGAGTCACCATGTATCTTTCCTTCCCTGTTTTTTCCCTTGACAGACCCTGGGTGTCGTATCACACCGGTGACAGTATGGCTGGTGGGCCACAGCTACGTGCACAGGGCAGCGCGTTACGCTGCGGCGACAGATTGGGGACCCCGACTGGGACTGGGTGCATATGCACAATTCACATGGCACGGTAAGCCCGGTATGTTGTGGCGGGAGCTCTTGCCATTCCTCTTTTCGGCAAGGAACGCTGACCCGCCCGACATCCTGATCATACACCTAGGGGGTAATGACTTGGGTCAGGTCACTGGCTTATCGCTCAAGCATGCGATTTGCGCGGACCTTGCCTACTTACATTACGTATGGCCCGCCACAACCCTTGTTTGGTCAGATATGGTCCCACGGCAGGCTTATCGGGGAGGCTTCGACCTCCAGGCCCTGGACCGCGCTCGGCGCATGGTAAACAGGGCGGTGGCCCGATTCCTTTCGACCAAGGGCTGGGGGCGGGTCAGTCATCATCCCGCCATCAGTTTGCAAAATTTTGGGCTTTATTCTGGGGATGGGGTCCATCTGTCGCGAGGAGGTATGGACCTCCTGCTGGGTGATTGGCGAGCAGGCCTGTCGACCGAGCTGACGGTCTTGGGGGGGGCGTCGAGCCTTTATTGAAGCCTCTCCGGGTGGCGGGTAGCACTGGTAAGGTAAACATTGATGACCCACAGGTATCCGGCAGGTTCGCAATTGACTGGACAACACTAGATAGGCATAAGTTGTTTAAACCAGGCAAGGGGGTGATGGTTACCACTAGACAGCTGGTATCACCCCCTGATTTTACGGATACGCGTCAGAGGGTGGGGTCATTAGTTAGATATTGACTACGGTCAACAATTTGTTTGTTGCCAACAAACAAATTGATACAAATAGATACATTGTAACAATTGCCGTTGGCAATTTTGGGTGGTACCTTACCAGTGTTACTTCGGCCTGCTTGCCTTAAGAATTATGATTGGTCGTTTTACCAATAGAAATTTATAATTCGGACTAGGGCTTGAATCAATAAATGTGGCCCATGCTGTTATCCACTTTCATTTGTGTCTGAGTCCATCATTGGGGGGGTGCGCCTGCAAAGTAAACTTTTAAAGGTTTAAAAAGTTGCCATTCAACAGAGTTCAATGCCTATGCTCTTCAAAATTTTCTCCACATAGAGAAATAGAGTGAATATTTAAAGACCATAGTAAAATATACATGCCACAACTTTATTTTGCAGAGTTTTGCTTATGTAGTTCCTTATTTTAGAATACATGAAACTATGGTAATAGAGACATTTGAAACACACTTTTGTTAAAGCATGATACTGAACAATACAGCTAAAACAATTCATATATTTCCTAGGTACATCAGAAAAAGCTGTAACATTTCTTTCACTATTCCTTCCAAATGTGTCCTCAAAGGTCATGATGGTGAGAGAACAAACTTACAAAGGGAAAGGTCTTATCTAGGCTTATATTCCCCTTTGTAAAAAAATATGGTTGTAATCATTGCCAATGAGATACAAAGTGCTGTTTCATTTCACAGGCCACAAATCTCAACCTAAATTGTGAGGCTCTGCTGCTGCTACTGTAATGAAATGTAGGTCCTGGGAAGAAATGTTTTAACAATTTGAGCAAGAACATCTGGTCACTTGTACTTGCAGTTCTAATCCTAAAATATTCAAATGCAAAGAATGAGCAAATCTATTATTTTCGTTTTCATGAACTTCTTCCTTTTCCCACCAGAGGGTTGTTCTTTGCTGGTTCAATAGAATTGTTTTTTGAAGGGGATCAAAATCTGTACATAGTTATATGTACAACCAAAATATTGTGTGTGTGTGTGTGTGTGTGTGTGTGTGTGTGTGTGTGTGTGTGTGTGTGTGTGTGTGTGACCACTGTCTGGAAAGGTAAAGGTCGCCCTTGCTCGAAAGCCAGTCATATCCGACTATAGGGGTCCGGTGCTCATCTCCGTTTACAGCCCAAGAGTCAGTGCTGTCTGTGTCTCATGGAACACTGGTACCTTCCCACTGAAGTGGTACCTACTTATCTATTTGCAATTTCTTGCTTTCAAAAGGCTAGGTTGGCAGAAATTGGGACAGACAGGACCTCACTCCATCATGCAGCACTCGGGTCTCGAACTGCTGATCTGCTGACCTTCCGGTTGTCAAGTTCAATTCATTCCTATCAGCAGTTTTCCATATAATAGCTATTTTGCTTCTTATCTTTATGCTGACTAGAAAAACAGACTGTAGTTCTGGGGAACAACAGGCTGCCAGAAAAGTTCCTTCTCACAATAAAAAGTACAATGGAATACTTTCTTACACTGTCTTATGCTACAGTATTACCACACCCTGGTAATCTATATATAAAATTGAGGTGTAATGCTTGTGGGTCTGGAATGGGCACCCACACCCCTCAACCAACCCCCCCAAAAAAATTCGGCACACACGTACCTTGCTCATGTGCAGGCCAAACTGTCGGGGTGCCCCCCAAAATGAGTTAAAACATACTGCACATGTGGGCACCTCTAGCAGGGAGGTAGTAGCGGGGAGGTAACCGTGCATGGAGCCATTAGGCTACGGCTCGCACCCAGTGACATGCATGTGCAGGTGCAATAAAGCCAGGCTGCCCATCCAGATGGCAACAGCAAGGAGTGGGGTTGCAGCTGACATGGAGGCGGGGAGCCGGTGGCCCGGGAGATGTTGGAAAAGGTGGCAGCTGCAAGGGCCAGGCCACCATGGATGACAGAGGCTGCACCACAAAAACGGGTGGCAGTGGCAGCGGCCGACCCCTCGGTGGGGACGGCCTGAGGCCATGGCAGGCCTGGCCCCAGGCCACAACAACAGGGGACCCCCTGCACGCCAATGCCATCCCCTGCTGCAGATGGGCCCATGCACTCTCCTCAACCAGTGCACAGGCAAGGTTGGCCGCAGTGGTGGTGCGCACAGGTACACCCCCGGGCGAAGCCGGGTACCATGCTAGTATAGAATGAAAAAGGGAGTTTAAGTTCAATCTTATCCTCATCTATAGAGGCCTCTTGATCAGGTAAAGGAGTGCACTCTACAAAACCTTGGGGTGTGGTTAATTCCATCTTGGTCAATGAGATCCCCTCGCCTCACCTGGATAATATTGTTCAACACAAGTTTAAACCAATTCACTGAAAAAATGGGGGGAAATTAAAACCTAATCATTGTTGATTTGACCAAGAACTTAAACATGTCCAAAAGCCTTCTTGGTCCAAATGCACTCAAGTAGAGACAAAAAGGCATTGTATATTTCCCCGCAAGATACCATAAAATAAATGTGTCAAGCACTATTAATTATAGTTGGCTAAAATTGAACTGCCACAGGCTATGAGACGCTCACAAGAAAAATAAAAACTACAAAACAAGAACCAGCCAGTCAGGGACAAAAAAGAGGAGGGATGATTTGCTGAGTTAAAATGGAGCTTTATGTGTATGTATACACATGAAAGCATAATAGGAACAGGAATTTCATGATCAAAATACAGCTACGTAAGAGTGATAAAAGTACAGCCAATTTCCAACCTGTAATTGGTCACAGTGTAAAGAAAGCACAGATAGGATAGGCTCCATATCTAGGCACAGCAGAATCCTCACAGGGTTTAACAGAACTGTTTGTAAACCCTATAGCTGTATTGTTATCTTGTGTGGAATCTAGTGATTATGGTGTGTGTTTTATTAATCATCTATACCTATAAATCCAAGGGGTTAATCATTGTAATGTGACAAAGGCCCCTGCATCTGTCCACACTATCCCGTACCGAGCCTCCTGCACTCTCCCGAACCCGGTACGGAGGTCACTAAATGTTTAAGAAATGCGCCAGTGGGGCAAGAGTCTCACAAACATGAACAAAGAGAAACAACTTCAATTCCCAATGTTCTTTGCGCCGCGCCACAGCCAATCAGGCTGAGAGGCGCAAGCAAAAAGAACATTGGGAATCGCGGTGAGGCCAATTAAAATCGAGCTGCAGAAAAAATGCCGCACGAACGCAAACCACAAATGCAAAACTACAAGTCCCAGCGTCCTGCACGCCGTGAGTGTGCAGAACGCTGAGAAAGCCGGCGCGCGAAAAATAAAATTACTAAATGCAACGGGATGACAAGTCCCCAGCAGGCAGACTTGGCACCTCACAGACACGCAAAACAAAAAGCCACAAAACTCCACCACAAGACACCCGCCGGCCTTCTTTCCCAGAGCAACGGGGAGAAGAGGGACTCCCTCTCCTCCATGCTACACCGCCAAACACACAGCGAGACCACCACCAGCCTCAAGTAAAGTTGAGCCGGGGTGGGAAAAAACCCAAAAACAGGCAGCAGTTTATCAGGGGAAGCACCCTCCCTGGCAGATGACTGGCTGATGCCTTTGTACTTCCGAATACAAAAGCAGCAGACAGCAATCCTCAAGGAAGAACACCACCCCTTACGGATCGCTGCCTGCTGATCTCCGGTTAAGTAAGCCAGGAGAAAAAGGAGACAGAGAGGAGAGAACCATCGTTAGGCAGAGAAAGCTCTTCTCTGCCTCCTCCTTCTCCCCCGACCTACCTAACGAACCTTCCCGGGAGAAGAATGGGCTGACTGCCTCCCCCTCCTTTCCCCCATTGCTACATCTAAACCAAAATTCAAAGCAGCAATGGGGAAAGAGGAACCGACAGGCAGCCCTTCTTCAGAAGTAACCACCAAAAACAAACACCAAAATTAATAAAAATAATAAAACAAAATAAATCAATAATTAAAAAAAATTAATAAACAAAAAAATAAACCACAAAATACACAAACAAAAACTTCCACAATAACACAAAACCACATACAAAACACCTAACTACAATACGAAAAAACCCACAAATTACACAAACAAACAACAACTAATTACACAAATAAACAACAATGAAATAAGAAAAATTAAACAAAACCAGACATAAACAAACCAATTAAACAAACCTAAAACTCAACCAAAACAAAAAAGAACAAACAGAAACACTTCCCAGCCTACCACCACAAAAGCAAAACAAAGAAAAACCCCAGAAGAAAGAAAACCAGACAACTCACCAGCACGTCCTCCCTTCACGATGACCGGAACAGAAATGAAGAAACAAAGACGACTTACCGGAAGAAGCCCCACCCAGAGGCCAGGACAGAAAAAACAGTGAAACTAAAACAAAACCACTAGCAGCCCCACCTGCAGGGCAGAATAGTAAAAACAACTCAAAAAGACACAACAGCCCCACCTAGAGGCCATAAAAGTAAAAACAAGTCAAAAACATAACAATAAATCAAAAGTTTACACAAATCACAAACATATTTCAAAAAAATAAAATAAAAAGATTAATAACACCCTGTGTTGAGTTTTAACTCAAATAAAAACCCAAAACATCTAAACACAGTTTAAAAACATGGAATGTAAAAAACATGTATTCTCACATTATTAAAAATATTTCCTACTGTACAACTATTAACCAAAAAAAACCTAAAACATTATTTGGTTAAATAAAACAATTTGAAACAATTATATCATCCTTTGTTCTTTTTTTAATCCACAAAAAAAACCAAAAAAGCTGATCACAGTTTATAACAGCCCGGCAACGCCGGACAAATTATGCTAGTTAGTCATAAAACAGCTTTAGGGAAGAGAGACCAAACAAAGGGGGGGATTCCTAACAACTTATCTCTTGTTCTGCTGTATCTATACTGAAACTGCCCTGGCTCCATCCCACTAGGATTTGTATTTGACTTGGTACATAGTATCTGCTACCAAACTGCCTAATGTTCATCCCTGAATTGCACCAGAGAATTTTAAGCAAACTAAGCATTCTACGGGAAGGAGCCATGACATCAGAGTGATAAAAATGCTGTAGATAGAGAGCATACACTTGTTGTCACTTGTGCAAACATGGCCACTTTTTTCTTCACTTCCAACAGGTCTAGGGTCACCCACTGCGCATAAATAATGCAGTAAAGGCTACTAGGAATCCTAGTAAAGGTAAATGTCACCCTTGCTTTAAAGCCAGTCAATATCAGTCTCTTGGGTACAGTGCCCATCTCTGTTTACCACCAAAGAACCACGCTGACCAAGTACCAAAGCAGACAGAATGTTGTTACCCTCCCACTAAATTAGTACCTATTTATCTACTTGCAATTTCTTGCTTTCAAATTGCTAGGTTGGCAGGAGCTGGGACAGAGCTAGGAGCTCATTCCATCATGCAGCACTTGGGTCTCGAACTGCTATCCTGCTGCCCTTCCAATCATCATGTTCAGCAACATAACCACTAAGCCACTGCAGTGCTTACCTGACAATCCTACTATGTTCTAAATCCAATAAAGGAAAAGACTGTAGAACTTGTGTTGTTTAACTGATAGGACGAAGAAGTGAGAGCCAGAAGAAGTGTACAAGCCGCATCCATTTTATGGAATCCCATGTCATGACGTTTCTATAGATGTAAAGCTAGGAAAGTGGGGGACATTATTATCTTCTGTTGGGTTGCTTCTGGCAGACTGGATTCAATTGCAAACACAATGGGGAGCCACAGCTTGCCTCACTCTCAAATTTAGGGAGCATTCTCTGTCCTAGTTACTAATCATACATACCTCAAACAGCTTGCCACCTGAGGCAAAGAAAATGATAAAGCAGCATATGGTGCCCCCTTCTGCACATTTGAAGGCTTGTTTTGTATGTGAGTCTACCTCAGGGGTGCCCAAACTTTTCCCGCCAGGGGCCTGACTATGCCCCCTCAAACAGCTGAGTGGGCCAGTCACGTGGTTCCTCCCAGTGGCGCCAGCACCAGCATGTGAATTTGTGGCACATTTCTGGCCATTTTCCCTCCTCCGCTGCTTCCCTTGGAGGAGGGAGTAATGGAGGAACATTTTGGCACCATTTTTGATTTTTTTTGCCACATTTTCATCACGTTTCAGTGCTAAAACATGGCATTTGTGGCACTTCCAGTGATGTTGGGGCACTTCCAGGTTTGGCAGAAATCTGGCCCAAAGGCCTTAGTTTGGGCCCCTTTGGTCTACTTATTCACAATTTTAGAAGTGGAAACCATATCAAATACCTTCTGTGTGGTGTTATGCCCTTCTGAAACATGTGGATTTCATCACCATTTTGTGCCACACCATGTACTAGCTGCAGCAAGGAGCACGTAACACTCAGACAGAACATTCTAAACATGATATATTTAAACACATTGTGGTGAGCTCTCCATCTTACACTAGAAATGATATAAGCTAGTTCAAGTCATTGAGTTCCTCAGAGCAGGCTGAATCCAGGTGTCATTGATTTTAAAGGTATGTACATAGACATATCTCCACAAGGATCATAGCCTCAATGAGGCCATGTGCTATGCAGTGTAGAGCCACCCAAGTTGGACAGGCCATAGTGGAGAACACAGACTAAATGAAATCCACTGGTGAAGGAACTGGCAACCCACTCCAGTATCCTTGCCGAGAAAACCCCATGGCCTGTACCAACAGGCTAAAAGTTATTGGCCAAAATGAAAAGGACACTCAGTTGTGAATGTGTCTGATGGTGAAAGGAAAATCCAATGCTGTAAAGAATAATCACTCCCTGGCAAATAGAAAGGAAAGAAATGGAAACAGCGATGAACTTTACTTTCTTGGGATCCAAGATCACTGCAGAGGGTGACTGCAGCCATGAAATAAAAATACATTTACTCCTTGGGTGGCAAACTATGGCAAATGTAGGCAGCTCAATAAAAAGTAGAGACATCACCTTGCTGACAAAAGTCCACATAGTTGAAGCAATGGTCTTCCCATTGCTGAGCACAGAAGCACAGATGCCTTTAAACTGTGGTGCTGGAGAAGACTTTTGAGAGTCCCCTGGACTGCAAGGAGATCAAATCAGTCAATCCTAAATGAAATCAACCCTGACTGCTCCTTGGAAGGACAGATACTGAAGCTGAAGCTTAAATACATTGGCCAACAAATGAGAAGAGAGGACTCACTGGAGAAGACCCTGATGCTAGGAAAGATCAAAGGCAAAATAAGGAAGTAGCAGAGGATGAGATGGTTAGACAGCATCGCTGACACAATGGGCATTAATCTGGGCAGTCTCCGGAAGATGGCAGATGTTAGAGAAGCCTAATGTGATGTGGTCCATGGAGTCATGAAGTGTCTGACTCAACTGTGCAAATGAACAACAACAACAACACATAGACATAATTTGAATCATTGCTGCAAGGCATTTTTACAGCAGGTGCATCAAACGTAAGCATGCCAGTAATTCCCTTGCTTTGGATTAATATCCAAAACATATTTAACATGGCTGTGCATAAGGAGAAACACAGCTTCACCTTGTATCTAAACCTCATACAGTTTTCTCTTAGAGGAGGAATAAAATCTCTATTTCATATTCTATGAAGATGGAGGAAGATGGTCCCCATGGTGCCCACACCTTATATTCTTTTCATTCCAAAATAACATTCAGTGCAGTATTTTTTTTCTAGAAGTTTTCTATCCGGTTTTATAGACAAACAAACCATTTGTATTCAGTGCCAAGACACTTGGGTTCTATTTGAAAGCAATTTTCTCTACATGAGGGTGATCCACACTATTGAAATATCATTTCTCGACTAAGCCCTCACATTCACAAAAATTCCCAATGCATTTCTGGCTTTCAAAATTCAGAGTATTCAGTTTATAGAGAATAGATGCATGCTGTCAACAATTTCTGGTGGCTAAGATTTCAACCATTTTATTTACCTTTTTGTCCTACACAATGCATTGTAAAATGTTATGTCTAATCCTAGTATTTATTCTTTGTTAACAGTTCAGTTCAATACATGTCAGCTCAGAGGTGAGACCCAATTGAGTTTAGTATTCAGTATTGGTAGCCTTTCAGTACAATCTTTGGCATGGCTACTCAGAAGTTGCTCCCACAAAACTCACTGTTCTAAATAGAATTACACTGTAGATAAAAGCCCATTTTATTTTATTTTGAAAGTATTACTCATTTTGCATGTAAAGATGGTGACAGGTTTAAAGAAAGTTGATCATATTTCCCCAGCCTTGGCAGGCCTGCACTGGTTACCTATTGCCTACCGTGTCAGATACTAGGTGTTAATGTTATCATACAAAGCCCTATATGGTTTTGGACCTTGCTATCTGTCAGAGCATCTCTCCCTCAGAGCAATTCCCCACATCACCCATTCATCACAGTTGGCACAGCTCCAGGTGCCAATACCAATGATAGCTCGAAAGTCTTTAACCAGAAATAGAGCCTTCTCAGAGAGTAGGGCTCTGCTAGGGAAATTGCTCCCATTGGGCTGCCAGCCAGAAGGGTGGGGCAAACTCTGTGCTGGGAGGAAGGAGAAGTGCTCCCATTGGACTGCTGGGCAGAGGGGGCAGGGCGCATGCCCACAGAGAGGATGGGTAGGGACTTACGGGCCACCTTGTATATATGGACATACAGTAAAACCCCGATTTACGTACAAAGTCTGTTCCCCAGCTTCTTACGTAAATAGGGGCTTTATGTAAATCGATGCATCTCCATAGGGGTGCATTGAAAATTTAAAAAAGACTTGAAATTTGTTTTCAGTGAATCCCTATAGAGAATCATGCTTTGCACTCCTACCACGTTTCCCCAAATATAGGACCTCCTCCCATAATAGGACACCCCCCTTTTTTTGCTGCCTTTGAAATATAAGGCCCCACCCAAAAATAAGACCTCCTTACCTCCTGGCTGTAAGGCGGCCGGCGTGGCCCATAAGAAGGCCTGCCGCGTCGGAGTCTCGATCCCGCTCTCACCAGGGGAAACTTCCCTTGGTTGTGAGCAGGGAGGCAATCAAGACTCCAACGCGGCAGGCTTTCTTATGGGCCACACCGGCCGCCTCACAGCTGAGGCCAGTCTCAATCGCGCTTCCCTACTCACTACCAAGGGAAGCATCCCTTGGTTATGAGTGGGGAAACGCGATTGAGACTGGTATTCTTCTTCGTGGAAAAATAAGACATCCCCTGAAAATAAAACCTTGTGCTAATTTTGGAGTTTTAAAAAATATAAGACAGTGTCTTATATTCGGGGAAACACGGTAGTAACCATCTCTGTAATTACATGCAATCTCCCACCCACACACACTTTTAAAGCTCTGCTGCAACAAACAGCTGAGCACTCAGCTAGTCCCTGTAGAAGCAGCGGGGGCACCAGAAAACACAGCAAAAGTGCCTCTACGGCTGCCGCTTCTTCCACCACCACCACAACCACCAAGGTAAGTTATTTCTTGAGACTTCTGGTGGTGGGGGAGAGTGGCACACAGTGGAATTTGTAATTCTAAGGTGGTGGATGCACCATGTTAGAATTACAAGATAGTGAAATCCCTTATGTAAGTCTTTTTTGTGTAAATCGGGATGCCAATTTATGAAGGGGGAAAACCTTACGTAATTCAATTTTACGTAAGTAGAGGCATATATAAATCAGGGTTTTACTGTACACACACACATACTTGCATGCATATAGTTGTTTTGCCATTTAGCTAGACTACTTGAAAAATTACATTTCTCTTCCTTCAATTTATCTATGTTCCCTAAAAAATAATTTTCATTTGTTTATGAGAAAACCTCTGCCCAGTGTTTAATTATAAGTTTATAAAGCTATTTATAAACTTCCCATCCAAAGACCTGGGCCTGGAGAGGAAGAAAAGGCTTCAGGAAGGCCCAGCTCTACTGCCCATTTGCCATCCAGAGAGGCCCAGGGGGAGGTGAGAAAAGGATCTTGCCCCTCCCTTCCCATCCAAAGACCTGGGCCTGGAGAGGAAAAAAAGGCTTCAGGAAGGCCCAGCTCTACTGCCCATTTGCCATCCAGAGAGGCCCAGGGGGGAGGTGAGTAAAGGATCTTGCCCCTCCCTCCCCATCCAAAGACCTGGGCCTGGAGAGGAAGAAAAGGCTTCAGGAAGGCCCAGCTCTACTGCCCATTTGCCATCCAGAGAGGCCCAAGGGGGAGGTGAGAAAAGGATCTTGCCCCTCCCTCCCCATCCAAAGTCCTGGGGCCTGAGAGAAGGACACCTCAGGAGACCCCCGACCACCCCCAGGAGATACCATCCACAACCACCATCACAGCAAGGCCCGAGCCGGCGCCTTTGACCAACTCCATGCGGCCGAAGGGAGGCAAGAGCTGCTGCGTGCATGCAAAGGATAAGTAATCGAACTGAAATAATATAGTTGACTAAACATAGATGGCTTATGGCAACTGATATAGTGACTGTACAAGAAACGGACTTGCATAGAGACTTGATATAGTGGACTTTTTCTTCTTCCTTCCTTTCTTTCTCTTTCTTTAATTAGCTCAACTTTTACTTTGATACTATGTGATAAACTGTGATATTGTGCATGATGATACTTTGTTTTAAAACTGTTTAAACTGTGATAACATGCGTGATGGGAAAAGACTGGTGTAGAGACCGGCAAGACACGCCACAAAGTTTGCCAAGAGAACCCTATGGACCAAAACAAAAGGCAAAACAAGGGGATGCTCAGCACAGCAGATCTGAAAAGGGGGAGGGATACGAAAGGAGGAGGAGAAATACAGTGTTGCAGGGAACAATACTGCATAGGGACATGGAATCAAGGAAAACTGGAAGTGGTTAAAAACGAGATGGAAAGAATAAGCATTGACATCCTGGGCATCAGTGAATTAAAATGGACAGGGATGGGTGAATTCAGCTCTGGAAACCATCATATCTACTACTGTGGGCAAGAAAACCTCAGAAAAAACGGAGTAGCCATAATAGTCAACAAAAGAGTGAGGAAAGCAGTAATGGGATACAACTTCAAAAATGATAGAATGATGTCAGTCAGAATCCAAGGCAAACTTTTCAATATCACTGTAATCCAAGTCTATGCACCAACCACTAGTGCAGATGAAGCCACAGTTGACCAGTTCTATGAGGACCTACAACACCTCATAGAACAGACACCAAGAAATGATGTCCACATTATCTTAGGAGATTCGAATGCCAAAGTAGGAAATCAAAAAGTAAATGGAATAACAGGCAAGTTTGGTCTTGAACACAGAATGAAGCAGGGCAAAGATTGATAGAGTTCTGCCAAGAGAATGCACTAGTCATAGCAAACACCCTCTTCCAGCAACACAAGAGGCGACTTTACACATGGACATCACCAGATGGCCAGCATCGAAATCAGATTGATTACATACTCTGCAGTCAGAAATGGAGAACCTCCATTCAGTCAGCAAAAACAAGACCTGGAGCAGACTGTGGCTCAGATCACAACCTACTGATCGCAAAATTCAGGCTTAGACTAAAGAAAATGGGGAAAACAATTAGACCAGGCAGATATGACCTAGACAACATCCCTAAAAAATACACGGTGGAGGTCATGAACAGATTTAATGTCCTGTACCTGATAGACAGAGTACCAGAAGAATTATGGACAGAGATGCAGGACATCATGCAGGAGGCAGCAAGAGAAACCATACCAAAAGAAAAGAAGCGTAAGAAAGCAAAGTGGTTGTCTGATGAGGCTCTTAAAATAGCAGAGGAAAGAAGGAATGCAAAAGTCCAAGGAGAAAGGAAAAAATACAACCATCTGAATACAGAATTTCAAAGAAAAGCAAGGAGAGATAAGGAAAAATACCTGAATGAACAGTGCAAAGAAATGGAGGAAAACAACAAAAGAGGCAGGACTAGAGATCTTTTCAAAAAAATTGGGGAAATCAAGGGAACATTTAAAGCAAAAATGACCATGATAAAGGACAAAGATAGAAAAGAGTTAGCTGAAGCAGAAGAGATCAAAAAAAGATGGCAAGAGTACACAGAGGAACTCTACAAAAAGGACCTCAACACTCCTGATAATAACAATAATGAGAAATTTGAACTTGAACCAGACATTCTGGAGAGTGAAGTCAGAAAGGCCCTAAAAAGCACTGCAAACAATAAAGCTAGTGGAAATGATGGTATCCCAATTGATTTTTTCAAAGCCCTAAAAGATGATGGAATCAAACTACTGCATTCAATATGCCAGCAAATTTGGAAAACAAAACAGTGGCCACAGGATTGGAAAAGATCAGTGTACATTCCAATCCCCAAAAAAGGCAATGCCAAAGAATGCTCAAATTACCGAACAATTACGCTCATCCCACATGCCAGCAAGGTGATGTTCAAGATAATACAGGATAGACTTCAACAACATGTGGAGAGAGAACTACAGAGGTGCAGGCCGGTTTCAGAAGAGGCAGGGGGACTAGAGACCACATTGCCAACATACGTTGGATCATGGAGAAAACAAAAGAATACCAGAAACAAGTCTACTTTTGTTTTATTGACTACACCAAGGCTTTTGACTGTGTGGACCACAACAAAATGTGGCAAGTAATTAAAGAGATGGGAATACCAGAACACCTCATATGCCTCATTAGAAATCTGTACACGAACCAAGAAGCAACAGTTAGGACAGAACACGGAAAGACAGAGTGGTTTGGAGTAGGAAAAGGAGTAAGACAAGGCTGCATTTTATCACCCTGCTTATTCAATCTATACACAGAGCACATAATGCGCAATGCAGGGATGGAGGAATCACAATATGGAATCAAAATTGCTGGGAGAAACATCAACAATTTGAGATATGCAGACGATACCACCCTAATGGCAGAAAGTGAGGAAGACCTAAAGAACCTCTTGATTGGATTGAAGGAGGAGAGTGCAAAAGCTGGCTTGAGACTCAATATCAAGAAAACCAAGATAATGGCAACAGGTCCGATCAGTCCCTGGAAAATAGATGGGGAAGAAGTAGAAGCAGTGACAGATTTTACTTTCCTGGGATCTAAGATCACTGCAGACGGTGACTGTAGCCATGAAATAAAAAGACGACTGATTATGGGGAGACAAGCAATGAGAAACCTGGGGAATATAGTGAAAAGCAGAGACATCACCTTGAAAACAAAAATTCGTATAGTCAAAGCAATGTTATTCCTAGTGGTAATGTATGGGTGTGAGAGCTAGACCATTAGGAAGGCTGAGCACAGAAGAATAGATGCCTTTGAGATGTGGTGTTGGAGGAGAGTCCTGAGAGTCCCTTGGACAGCAAAGAGAACAAATAGGTCAATACTGGAAGAAATCAATCCTGACTGTTCATTGGAGGGACAAATAGTGAAGATGAAACTAAAGTACTTTGGACATCAAATGAGAAGGGAGGACTCACTTGAGAAGGCCTTGATGCTGGGAAAGGTGGAGGGAAAGAGAAGAAGGGGGCATCCAAAGATGAGATGGATAGATGGTATTGTGGACACAATGGGCACAGAGCTTGGTGGGCTGAGGAGAATGGTGGAGGATAGAGGTGCCTGGAGGAAAATGGTCCATGGGGTCGCAAAAGGTCGGAATCGACTGTGCGACTGAACAACAACAACAAAGCTATTTAGCAGTCAGAAAACTGAAATGTTTAACATCATTATAAAACCTCAAGACACCAAGACTGTAACACAGCCATTTGCAACCCCTGGCCTGTGGACCTAATCTGTCCTGTGCATACTAATCTGGCCCACAGTGGCCACCCGACCACCTCTAGGGCTGCCCCCACACCTGCTGCCACCCGCCACCCACCACTGGAAGTCAGCAATCACACATTTATTCAGGGCTTTTGGACATCCTCTGTTGCTTCCCAGGGAGGCAGGAACCTTTGCAGAGCCCGATTGCTCCATTTTAAAAAATTTCTGCTGCTTCCCCGCTTAGTCACAGCAGCTAATCCAAAGCACTTGGAAATTTACGCAAACATCCCGCATGAGGTGGCTAGGCTTGTTACTGAGGATGCACTTAACGCTAGGGAGAATCAATTTCCACCGACCCATTTTTAATAGACTTATTGGACATCATGTTAGAGCTTAACTTCTTTAGATTTGGGGATAATTTTTATCTCCAAATCAGAGTAGTCGCTATGGGGTGTTCCCTCATGCCTAGCCTTGCCAACATTTACATGATCGCCTTCGAGAATAAATACATCTATGATAATCGCAACAATCCCTTTTCTGGTAATATCATTGCATACAAGAGATATATTGATGACCTTTTTTCATTATTGATACTGTGAATATATTAGATGATTTCATTGGGTGGATTAATCATTTGGATTCAAACTTAAAATTCACTCACCATATGAGTACTAGCAGAATACCGTTTTTGGACCTGGAGGTTTATTCATCATCTAGTGGCAAACTCAGTGTCAGCTCATACAGGAAACCAACAGATAGAAGCCCATTTTTAGAGTACAGCTCTTATCATCCATACCATGTCAAAAACAATATACCCTACGGTATATTTGCCAAGGCTAAAAAGAACTCCACGGATAACCGCGACTTTTTAAAAACATCGCAAGCAATTAAGTCCAAACTCAAGAACAGAGGCTACCCTGAGTACATTATCAATAAAGGTTTTTCTAAGGTTGTGGATACCCCAAGACGGTATCTATTGCAACGGAAGCAACGAGGGGGCTGTAGTGGTCTTTTCTTCTCTTTAGAGTTTTCCCCACACTGGCCAAGGAAATAAGAAAACTAGTTTACAAGCACTGGCATATTGTACAGCACATCCCGGGATGTGAAATCCCGCCCAGAGTAGGTTTCAGGAAAACTGCCTCCATTGGTAATATTTTAACTAGATCTGACCATACGGCTTGATTACCTAAGAACGGGTTCCCGGTGGTAGGGCATTTCCACTGTCATGGTTGTATCTCATGCAAGTTGTGTTGGGAAACTAAGGAGATTTTCATACCCGCTAGGAATTACTACCATAAATTAAAGCAATTTACAAATTGTGGTAGTGTCAACTGTGTATACTTAATCCAATGTTCCTGTGATAAAATGTATATAGGAAAATCCCTTAGGCCACTGAGGACCAGGGTATGTGAACACAAATCAAAAATCAGAAACCAAGATATGCAAGCCCCCCTAGTTGCACATTTTGTTGAAATGGGGCATTCCGAAATTGATTTCATATTCATAGGGTTGTCCCCAAGCCCTATGAATCCATAGACCTTAATAAGGCACTTCTATGCAGGGAGTCCTTTTTTATCCACCTTTTTAACACTCTTACCCCTCATGGGTTAAATTTCGACTTGGATCTGTCACCTTTTCTCTAAATCATTAAGGCCAGAGCTCATAATTTGCACCTGTAAAGTAGTACACCTGTAACCATTAGAGCCTTATTTAGGGCATGCATGTTCTCAGCATTTCTAACGTCTACAGCACAATAAGCAGATTTCGCTACGAGGCTGGACGCTGAAAAAAGTACTATTTCAAAAAATTACTATTTCAATAGTCATTATATTATTGCTCTAAGGTAAGTTATCCAGGATATTGCTAAGTCATCTTTGCTCTGTACTCTTGCTCATATGATCTTGTCAGCATTTATTGTTATGTCTACTAGTATAATCAAAATAATTTTTTGAACACTATGTGTCTTGTCAAATGTAATTGGATGTTTCTACAATCCACTGTATATAGTGTATATTTTTGGCCACATGGGCACTGGCACAATAATTTTTGTAACCTTTCAGTTTTGGTTTGGGTACTACTATGGTTGTCTCATAAATATGTTATTAATCATTTATAGATCCCTGAGGAAAGGGTTGTTCCCAGAAAAGCTATATAATTATCCGGAAAAAGCTTTGGATCTTGATAACCATATAAAGAATATGTTGGCTTCACCAAGCATTGGATCTCAGAGTATTATTCATTCATTCATCATCTTATACTGGTGCTGTGCAGCATTCACAAGCGGATTTTGTGTTCCGTTTTGCTTTCTCTCCGCTTCTCCCATTCTCTTCTGGTTCCCCGCTTAGTCACAGCAGCTAATCCAAAGCGCTTGGAAATTTCCGTTGGCACGTGGCACTGACACAAGTGCCTAGTTTCCTGGCTTTTGGATATTTATTTATTTTTATTTATTCGACTTATACACCGCCCATCCAGGATACTTTCTGATTCAGTGCCAGGAAACCAGGCACTGATGTCAGCGGGACATTTTCAAAATGGACCGAATGTGCTCTGCAAAGGCTCCTGCCGCAACAAAGTATCTATACTTTGGAATGTTCATGCTGGTAAGCCTGTTCCAATCAGTTTACACAAGCCTCTCTTTTACCTTTTATTGCTTTTTTATTATCCAAATACAGATGCAACAGCAGCACCAGCCACTGCCACCCGTACCGCACCCGCCGCAAAGGTGGCAACGGAGGAAGAGACCCAACCCACAGCCTCCCCTCACACACCATTAGCCGCTGCTGCCACCACTGCAGATGCCTCAGCTGGCCCACTCATCGTAGTCACCCGCCACCTCCATCGCCACCTCAGCCTGGGGTGGCCAAGTCTGTGGGCAGTGGAGGATGCGACAGCGACTGCAGTGCTGCTGAGGGGCCGGGGTGGACCACGCCAGCCCTAGCTAGGCCAGCCCTAGGCCTGAATCACCTCCCCACAATGCTCCGCTATGCTGGGCCGGGCCAGGCGAGAAGAGCCAAAGCCGCCACCACCAAAGCTCGGGCCCACCTGCCATGGCCTTCATCACTGCCATGGCTGCCTCCCTCTGTGAGAGCCCCATCACCTGGTGCTGGCCGAGAACAGCCTCGCCTTGGCCATGGTATGTCCACACGTGTCTATGTTTGTGTGAGAGAAGAGGGGGAGAGTTGGGGTCAGTGTGTGTCAAGGGGAGGCAACAATTTAAAGGAAAAAACTCAGGCAAGGCCAGGCATACAGCTAGTATAAGAAATTTTAAATGTGGGGTCATAAAATATTGTTTTTACTGCACATGGGGCAAAACAGATTTACTTTTTTAAAAATAAGAACTCAAAATTCCATCTCCCAAACTTTCCAAAAGCTGGAACAGAGAAAGAGCAGGGTGTCTGCTACATCTTTGCCCAGTTTGGTGCTGACCAGTTTCAAAATTATAATGTTTTCATTTGGGGTGCCCCATTTTTAGAATTACCATCTAGAATGTTGTTTTGTTCTGCTGCACAATAACATAACGACATAATCCTGGTTTTCACTTTATCAGTTTTAAGGAAATCTCTCATTAGTAGTAGTAGTAGTAGTAGTAGTATAATGCTAATACAAACAAGCCAATTCCAAGAGAACAACGTGAGACCAAGCTACAGCAGTTTTTTATGCCCCCTGTTTTACAAAGAACCATAGCACCACAGTGCTGAAACTAAACGCTTCCTATGCGTGTTTTGAGACAATTAAAAGGTAATTGATCCAATCTAACAAACAAATTCAACATACAAAAATAAATTTCTAATCTATTATGCAAATTGCCACCCAAAGCTGCTGATGACGATGCACCAATCAGTTGGTTTTTGTTTTGGTTTTTCCAGTTTCATCAGTATCACATAATCTTCTTTGCAATAAATGTTCAACATGTAAAGCAGACTTGTGTTCTTAAACCCTTTAAAATATGTTCCAGGAAATCCATGGCAATTTATGACACCCCAGAGCATGCCCATGGCACATTTCAGGACTTGCACCTGCCCTTTACAGTTATGGTGTTTACTGACAGCACACATCACTCTCAACCCTGGCAAATGTCATTGCTGCACAGAGTGTGAAACAGTACTCCATGTCTATTCACAAAAGAAAAGTTAGCTATCATTGTGGTGACACAGATGTTGCATCTTACATATCATCCCTATGGCACTTTGACTGTTTTTCTAGAAGCAATAGAGATATGTACAACATCTGGTAATTTATGTTGCCATCTTATGCCCACTTATCTGGGAATAAATCCTACTGAAGTCAGTGAAAATGACTTCCAAATACTGTAGAGTTGAATAAAGTTCACTGCATTTTTATTTTTTTAAAAATACAGAGGGTTTTTAAAAATGCTACCAAAGTACAGTGGAATCCCGAGTTATGAAATTAATTTGTTCCTTGGGGGGTTTTCATATTGCAAAGATTTAGTATCTCTAAGTGTGGTTTCCCATAGGAATTCATTGAAAACCAAATAATCCATTCTGGAGGTCAGAAAAAAGTCAAAAATACATATATATTTTCCTGTTCCAAACTCTTTATAAAGTGCACTTTCGAATTTTTCTCTGCGTTTTCACCACTTTATAAAGAGATTAGAACACATAAAAGGTTTTTTTCTTTTTTTTTTACTTCCAAAAGAGATTGATTGGTTTTCAATGCCTTTTCAGCACTTCCAACAGCGGCCTCTAGTGGCCAGCTCTGGCAATGTGCCAGACCAGTCCCCAACAATCAGCTGCAAGCTCCCTCGCTACCTGGAAGTGCCAAAAACTCTGCATTTTAGCTGCCAAAACTCACCAAAAATGTGATGAAAATTGCAGAAATTGATTAGAAATGCTCTCCATACTCTTCTGCAACTGTGGGAAGCAGCGGAGGCTGCAAAGCAGCCAGAAAATGGCACAATTGCACCCACTGTGCCAAAAGAACTGTTCGTATGGTGCAAAAAAGTAAGCTGAGGCGTCATTTTCAATGGATTTCCTTTCGTATCATGGGAATTACGTTACTCAAGGCGTTCGTAACCTGGGGTTCCATGTAGTAACAAAAAAGTAAGTGAGCCAGGAAATCTGGTCTTCATTGTTTTACATATGAAGGGCATTAAGAAAACCCAGACAAGGTTCTTTGGCATCAAACAAAGTGAGACAATCACCTCAGGCAGCAAATGTTTGGGGGACAAGTGGTGTGCTTGAATGGGTTTTGCTGTTGTTCAGCTGCACAGTCGATTCCAACCCTTTGCGACCCCATGGACCATTGTTCTCCAGGCAACTCTGTCCTCTACCATCCTCCTCAACCCACCCAGCTCTGTGCCCATTGTATCTAAAATACCATCTAGCCATCTCATCTTTGGCCGCCCCCTTCTTATTTTGCCCTCCACCTTTCCCAGCATCAAGGCTTTCTCAAGTGAATTCTCTCTTCTCATTTGATGTCCAAAGTACTTTAGCTTCATCTTTACTATTTGACCTTCAAAGGAGCAGTCAGGGTTGGGTTCTTCTAAGATCGACCTATTTGTTCTCCTCGCTGTCCTGGGGACACTCAAAACTCTCCTCCAACACCACACTTCAAAGGCATCTATTCTTCTGCACTCAGCTGCAAACCTCGAAAAGGCAAACCTGAAGCCGCTGGAGTTTTCCCATTCTTGCCACAAAACAACCACAAAAGTAGTGGTTTGGAATGGGAAAGTAACGGCATGGAAGTTACTTGACCTTTTATCTTCTTACCATATTATATGCATAATTATCAAGCAATTAAGCTGCCTTTGAACATCTTCTTTTCCAGTTTCTATCTCTTGTTCCACCATCCCCATCCTACACCCGCTGCATTTTGGAAATCTGCCTTATGAGACTTGATTTGCATGTTGGCTGTGTTGCACAGTCAAATTAGTAAGCATTAAAACTAGGACACATATTGCAAGTGAGTTCATGCCTGTTCACAGCTATTCCACAGTAAATAACTTTGCTGTAGCTTACTGCAAATATTCCAGTTTTCAGGAACTTCTTCTTCCGTGTCTAGGCCAGACGTGAATCTGCCAAAATGAAGGCACCTTTTGGTGAGTTCATTCTGCAGTTCCTTTCGCCTGACCTAGTGTGAGAAAGATTAGCTGGCAACACAAGGTTGCCGTTACCAGAGCAAAATACCACAATCTTTGAGGAGACCCATTCTGTGTACCCCAGTTTTCAGGAACTGGGATGTGATGGTTTTAGTTCCAACACATCTTCCAAATGAATGTTCCATTTTCTGAAGGTAATAAATCCCTGCTGCAGTTGCTCAGCCCTTTGAGTGGAGTGAGGTTGTCTTAAACCAGGGGTTCCCAACCTTTTCAAGCCAGAACCCAGGTCACACTCTCTCAGTCAGTTTTGCGAGCCGGACAGCCATTTTGACCTGCCTGCATGGTTGAGGTGGCCATTTTTGTCCCAACAGCTCCAAAGGGGTGGCCATTTGGTTTTTCAAATGTCCTTGGAGGGGGTGGGGGCATACCTGTCAACTGTGGCTCCGGAAAATATGGGACCTGCGCAAACGGTTCAGCGCAGGTCGCCTTCTATGCATGCGTAGAAGGCTACGCCGCTTGCGTAGCCTCCTACGCAAGCGGTGTAGCCTCCTACGCAAGCGGCATAGCCTACGCATGCGTAGAATGGGGCTACACAAGCGTAAAACCCTTCTATGCATGCGTAGAAGGCAACCTGCGCAGAAGGGCTGTGCAGTACCTCCTTTTCCCCCCGCTGCCAAACTCCGGGGTTTCGGCAGCGCGGGGCGGGAAATGGTGCAAATCAGCACTGAAAACCGTGAAATCCCGGCCAATCTGGGATGGTTGACAGGTATGGGTGGGGGCCACATGAAATGCCATGGGCCAAAAATGGCCCCCTTCCTTAGGTTGGGAAACCCTGTCTTAAATAGTTAACAGAGCTCTTATGATCAGCATTTATGAAACTTGCTACTGCCTAGGAGAACATCTAGTTTGAGACCTTGGTACATTTAGTCAGACAAGTCAGCTTGGCTTGCATTCTTCTTGATGCTACGTGTAATGTTCCTGATCTCATTTGCCTGGAGTTCTCCTCCTTCCTGTATGTATTAGTATTTGTTTTCTGCAATGGAAAGAAATTTGAAAGGCAATTTTTAAAACCTCAACTGCATATATCAATAAACATAAACATTTTCAGAAAATTGCATTCCATATTCCATTGTCAGTGTCAATGAAAGAACAAATCATAGCAAAGTTTTCAAAAACGATTCATCATGATTTTAAAAAAATCTTGAGATAAGAGCTTAGATGCTATGGTGCAAGGTGCAAGGCCCTGAGCGTGCAGGTAAACCATGAACCGCAGAACATGGGTTACAGGGATCGGCCAGGTTCCTGGCAGTTGAAATTGGGTACAGAATGCCCTGAAAGAATTAAATGCGTGGTGATACGCCTTACGCGTGCGTGGCGCTAGTGACAGGCCAATCGCCCGGTTCACCTCTCCTTGCCAATGGTCCATATCTCGTCTGGGAGTGGCAAGGGAAATTCCTCCACATCTGGGGCCAAGGCACGGAACCGGGAGATCTGCAGGCGGGACAAAGCGTCAGCAATATCATTATTAACCCCTGGGACATGCCTGGCCCTGAAAAGGACGTTGAGGTGCAGGCTGCGCAACACAAACTGGCGCACTAGATCCATAACCCTGGGCGATTTAGAAGTCTGTGCATTGACAATGTGGACAACAGCCGCATTGTCACACCAAAAATGCACAACCGAGTTGGCCCACTCCTCGCCCCATAGCATCAAAGCACCCAGTATAGGGAAAAATCCGAGATATGTGAGATCCCGCAGGCGACCCGTGCCTGCCCAGGCCGGTGGCCACCCACCATAGGCCCACTTCCCATTGAAGTACATCCCATAACCCAGGGATCCTGAGGCATCAGACTGAATCTGAAAGCGGGGGGAAGCCAGGAGGTCAGACCTCCAAAATGAGACCCCATTGAACTCCCTCAGGAACTGTAGCCAGACAAGCATGTCAGCTCTGATACCCCGGGTAAGCCTGACCCTATGGTGGGGCCTGGATAATCCTGCCATGGCGTCGCACAGGCGCCTAGCAAATGCCCTGCCGGTGCGACCACCCTGCAAACGAAATTGAGGTGACCATGGAGCACCTGCAGTTCCCTCAGTGATGCCTTGCGCTTGGCCAGCAAGTCCGAAATGAGGGCCACTATTCTGGACACCTTATCCCGCGGTAACCTAGAAGCCTGCGCTACCGTGTCAATCTTCACCCCCAGGAAGACTAGCTGGGTAGATGGGCCCTCGGTCTTTTCGGGCGCTAAAGGGACACCGAGTTCTTCCATTAGCGTCTGAAATGTGTTGAGGAGACGTGTACATGTGTCCCAGCCCCGTTCACCCCCGAATAAAAAGTCATCCAGGTAATGGGCTACAGACCGGGACCCTAACCTGCGGACGAAAGCCCACTCTAGGAATGTGCTGAAACGCTCGAAGGCCGAGCATGATATGGAACAGCCAAAAGGCATGGCCTTATCAAAGTAATATTCACCCCGAAATTTAAAACCCAGCAACTCGAAGTCGCCCGGGTGCACCGGCAAGAGGCGAAAAGCCGACTTAATGTCGCACTTAGCCAGCAGCGCACCCGGGCCACATGAGCGCACCATGCGCAGTGCGTGGTCAAAAGATGTATACCTGACTGAGCAAAGGTCATCAGGGATAGCATCATTGACCGAGCGTCCGGCTGGGTAGGACAAGTGATGAATGAGGCGAAACTCGCCCGGTGACTTTTTAGGCACTAAGCCCAAGGGCGATACCTTAAGATTGGGGAACGGGGGTGAAGGGAAAGGGCCAGCGACCCTGCCCGCAACGACCTCCTTAATAATGCTGGCAGCAGCCACCTCCTCCCTCCCCCTAAGAGATAAAAGATTGGGGGCATCCTGGGGGGACCTATCCCCCATGAAAGGGATACGGAACCCCTGCCTAAAACCCTGAATGAGATAATCCGCATCCTCTCCTTTCGGGTACAATGTGAGCCAATGCTCCAACATGTCCACATTAATTGGGGAGGGGGCCTTTCGGTGAACTAGCTCCATCTGCGGCAGTCTTGCCAGCCCCGTGTCCGCCCCTCCCTCTGCCCCGCGTCCCTCCAGGCCTGGGACAGGCAGAGGCCGCATGGGGGCCACCACAGGCGGGACACTCATGTCTGTATTTGCAGTTCTTCCTATTGCAGGAACCATTAGACGAGAAGGTCCAGCACAGCAGGCGGGCTGGAACCCCCTGCCCCGCCACCTGGCGGGGAACCTGTGCTGGGGCCGCTCGCTGGACTGCATGTCCACAATGGTATCTCTCCCCTGGCGTGGGGCGCGTGGGCATCATGTACAAAAGCCATAGCCTCTGACATGGCTCATCCCACCTCATCTCGGGGTGCAGGGGAATCGGCATACGGAATTCCTCATCATAAGCCAACCACGATGGGCCCGGAAAGTCAACCATCGCCCTATAGATGTTGTCCAAATACTGGACCATCGGAATTGCCAAATCCGGCCGGGCCCTGAGGTACACCACCATGTATATAAGGTAGGCCGGCAACCAGTTGGCCCACGTGCGTGGTGGCTTGCGACGATGTGCCTGCTCCTTATCCTTCTCATCCTGCCCCTCCCTCTCTTCCTTGGTGGGCTCTCTGTTGAGGAGTGAGAAGATATCCACGTACTCCCCCCGCCAGATCTTCTCTTTGGTGGTCTGTGCCAAATGGTCACCAAGTGGTAAGGAATACCCTGCCGTCGGCAAGGCCGACACAGGCACAGCAGGAACTGCGGGCATCTGAAAAGGGGCCTGTACTAACCCAGCCACCCCCAAAACATTCCCCACAGGGTAGGACACACCCCCCACCACGGGGCCCTGAGTGTTAGTTGTCGTCGCCGGGTGGGGCGTCAGCGGCTGTACCGCCGCACCACCCGCGCGAGGCCAAGGCGATTGAAACGCCCCCCCCCCAACGTGGCCACGTGTGTAGGTGCACTGGTTTGAACCGCATACTCACACGCTGCACCCCCATAGGCCGCCCCCACCGGGGGTTCCGGCCCACTGGGGGCGTCGGAGCTCACGACCGCCGTAGAGCTCGTCGATGGGGCCTGACCCGCGCCGGTCTGTTGGTTGGGGAGCTGCGAGGCAGTGGCCGAGGTCGTGCCACGCGCCTCAAGCAGCTCGACCCGTCCCGCCGCCTGCCGCTGCCCAGCAGACGACGCGTCAAAATGAAGCCCAAAGGGAGCCCCAGCGTGGCTAGCCCGGGCCAGGGATGCCTCGAGGGCCGCAACGCGGGCCAGTAAGGCTTCCACGCTGACATGGGGCAAAGGGCCAGCCGGCCCGCCCACTCCAGGCATGAGTACAGGTCCCTGTACCCCGGGGCCCGAATGGGGCCACGACCCCACACCCGGGCCCGGTAGGGCCGATGTAGCAACCTGCCAGGGAAGGGGACCAGATCACCCCCCAATGCTGGAAGGCCCCGGAGCGAACTGCGCCCCTACGGAGGAAGGCCCCGCAGAATGAGCAACACCAGGAGTGGTGCCCACCGCTTGCGGGCCGAGGGCCGCAGCCCCCCCTGGACCCGTGCGCGGGGCCCCATTATCCGGCCAAGGGGGAATAGACCCCATTCCACCGGTCCCGGTGGATGCAGGCAAAGGCGGCTGCTGGGGAGGCGCAGCCGCGGTCCTCCGACCTGGGTTGCGCCTCCGAACCGCACGAGCTGCGCCCGCCGCCGCCTTCTTCTTCGAGGGCATCTCAGCCACTCGATGGAAAGCCGAAAACGAGAAAATTCAGCAGCCAAAAGGCTTCCCGGTAAGGGTAAAAGCGACGGAGGTAAGAGGGAAAAACTTCTCCGCTCCGTCACTTCGCAAAATGGCAGCGCGGCTGCCTCGTGGCCACCCCTTTTATAAGGGAGCTGGCCACGCCCCTAACTACCCGGATGCCTTCGTCCTATGGGGGGGCCCGCAAAGAGCGCGGCGGCCATTTTGGCGCCACGCTTGCATTAGTGTGTTCATATAAGGTACAGTATGTGTAACTTGCCACAACTAATTCCAGCTAAGTGATGAGGTGCCAGGGTGTGTCTTGATTGTATGCTTGGTCTCATACCCAACTACACGAACAAGATGTACCCTGGTTCCTCATCAATTAACCGCAAATGATACAGACCTTAGATAACACCAGCATGATTCAAACCATTATTTTTAGGATTGTTTTAAAATATTTGGGACTAAATCGAATAGCTCACTGCAACTATCAGAGGCTGTTGGATCAATAGGACTTCCATTTGATTTGGCTAAGTTACATTGATTAAATGTGTCTATTCAGTTTCACACTAACAATTAAATATAAGCTGTTTTGAATAAATATGTTAACTTGTTCATACTAACGAGTAAACATATAACTTTACTCCCTTGTCAATGTTAAAAATGTTATAAATGCATCAGATATTACAAGGAGACAAGAAGTAAAAAGAAAAGCCACAACAAAGCTACTAATGTGGGAATCCATATTATCTTTCTGAAACAGAGTGTCCATCACAGTAGCTACTACTGGAACATCAGAGAACACTCAATAGAGGAAAAATACCTAGAGAGAAAACTCAAACATCTGCTAATATCTAACACCACATGAGTGGACTTTAAATTGCACTACAGAACTTTCTATTCCTCTCAAACTCCCTGTAGTGCTTTAAGTCCCTCTAGAACTTGCTCCAGGGAGTCTCCCAACCCTGCATGATTAAAAAGGACCTATGCTATTGACATAAGTAGTTAAGTTCCTCCCATTACAGAAGTTAATTGGAAGATTGCATTGGAGGACAATGTTTATCCTGAGTGGTAATGAAGATCTGATGTAAGATATAAGCACTGGCAAACTATTCAAGAGATACTAACAAGCCATTAATGCTTTAATGATTAACCACAGTTTAATCAATCCATGTCTCAAGAGACAACACACTAGGAAGTCTTGAAGACCATCTCTTGGCCTAGACAAGTGATGGTGAACCTTTTAGAGACTGAGTGCCCAAAATGCAACCCAAAATCCACTTATTTATCACAAAGTGCCAACATGGCAATTTAACCTGAACACTTAGGTTTTAGTTTAGAAAAAACAACTCACCTTTGCCACAGATTCAACAGGCTGCCATCCGCGCCACACCCTCATGCTGTATGTGAGCTGCCTGCTTTACCCCAGACAGGGGAAGGGAGGAAGTGCTCCTATTGGGCTGCTGGGCAGAGGGACGGGGCAAACTCTGTGCTGGGGAGAGGAAGGAAGCACTCCCATTGCGCTGCTGAGTAGAGGGGCAGGGCAGACTGTGTTGCGGTGATGTAGTGCATGCTCACAGAGAGGGCTAGTACCATAGGTTCACCACCATGGACCTTGACTGTGGCAACTATTAATGACAAAAATAACAGTGAAGTTCTTAGGATCTAAGATCACTGCAGATGGAGATTGCAGCCATGAAATAAAGAGGCGGCTGATTCTAGGGAGACAAGCCATGAGAAACCTGGGGAACATAGTGAAAAGCAGAGACATCACCTTGAAAACAAAAATTAGAATAGTCGAAGCAATGGTATTCCCAGTGGTAATGTACGGATGTGAGAGCTGGACAATTAGGAAAGCTGAACGCAGAAGAATAGATGCCTTTGAAATGTGGTGTTGGAGGAGAGTTTTGAGGGTACCTTGGACAGCGAGGAGAACAAATAGGTCAATCTTAGAAGAAATCAACACTGACTGCTCATTGGAAGGTCAAATAGTAAAGATGAGGCTAAAGTACTTTGGGCATCAAATGAGAAGGGAGGATTCACTTGAGAAGGCCGTGATGTTGGGAAAGGTGGAGGGCAAAAGAAGAAGGGGGAGGCCAAGGATGAGATGGATAGATGGTATTGTAGACACAATGGGCACAGAGCTGGGAGGACTGAGGGGGATGGTGGAGGACAGAGGCGCCTGGAGAACGATGGTCCATAGGGTCGCAAAGGGTCGGAATCGACTGTGCGACTGAACAACAACAACAACAACAGTGAAGTGAATATTTTACTTCTCTCCCTCCCTTCCCCTTTCTATCCCTACTCCAATTTGTTACCTATTGATTGTACTTTTCTTCACAAAACTCTCTGGAAGTAACTTTGGACTGGTTGCTTTTTGATAGCATGTTATTTTAAGCACAACAGAAGCATATCTGTTATATTTTTAGTATGAGAAGTACAACTCTCTTATATTCCATTATTCTCATGGACTCAAAGCAAAAGGGGGATGCTTTAAATTGACAAGAAATTACAGCACACCTCAGTAAATATGGATATACTTCATAATTAGACACAAATCATTAATAAATTGAATCATCTTGAGGACACCTTTGTAGTTCTAAAACAAGATGCTTCAATAAATGGACTCCTCTACTGGTCACATTAGTTTGGTGCATCCTGAACTGTGCAGCAGATGGGGGGGTGGGGGGGACATTGCTCTTGTGTCCTAGATCATTGTAACAAAAGTGCTAAACTAAATACAGCATTATTGTTCAGCTCTGTACATATCATTATTGTATTCATCTCCATACACTCAGTTTGCAATGTAAACAGAAGTAGGCTATGGCCTTTACGTGCCCACTGAGATATCCACTCTACTTGGAACTATGTGATTGTCAATCACTATGGTTCACAGACAGGGAAAATTATTTTTCTGGACAGAAAGGTACAAAGGGCTACTTTATCTTTATATCTTATCTCCCCTTGTAATAATTTCTTTTAAAAAAATTAGGCACTATTATTATTTTTCTTTGTAAATATATTCTCTTAAACTTATGTTTGCTGATGGTTAGCTCCTTTTTTTCCTTCACTCCAATAAATGGTCCCACAGACTTTAAACTCATTTGCTCAATTGTTTGCTTGCTTAATGTCTACCTATTAGAATCTCTGTCAAATTTTAGATTAATTGGATTCAGTATTGCAAAGCTCAACCTACAGCTGAATAGCACAAGATGGTCTAAATGCTAATTCGTTGTTTGCTCAGACACTTCTTTCATATTTCATCTGCCCCAGACTGGATGTTCTATTAAACCCTTAAAAAAACTAACAAACAGAAGGGTTCAAGTGTTGATTTGTTTGACACCTTTTGACATTTACTGTGAAGATAAGCTAGCCCCTTTCCTGCCGTCATTTTGAGTTTTTCTTTTGTTTCGTACAAGCATAGTAAATAGCATTCTCTTCCATAGGAATAAATTTAATAAAGAAAAAAACACAGAGAAGGTCAAGGTTGAACAAAATCTCATGGAAAATCTTGGAGTAGTCTCAGGGGCCACAGTCTGAAGCATTCTTTCAGTAGCTGTTTCTCTCAACAACCAACAGATTTGTAGTTACTATCTTGGTCATTCCTCTCTATGATGCTACTTAATGCAAATAAAGTACAGCTAATCCAGGATATTATCCTGGATGCCAAAACTGATCTGGTATGTACCATTGAGACTTTGGTGGGTGCTCTTGGGGGGGGGGGGGGGGATCTTCACTTCCCCTTATGTGCCCACCAGGGTTTGTAATAATGCATCAGGGGAAATCTGAAGGATGGGGAGTGTCATCATTGGCTGCCCAAAATACCCTTAAAGCCAGCAGGGTCTCTGCACTCTCAAGCTTGTGTTCAGTGCCTGCACATTGAGGTGGGATTCAGGGATAGATTCAGGATTGTATTGGTTTATTGAGCTCCTCATGACCCAACACTTTCCCTTCCGGAGCTGTTGTACTTTGTTTCTGCAGCGGTGTTGAGTTCCTCTAGGCTACTGGTCCTGGGTGACTTAAACATCCACACAGAGGCGTCCTTGTCTAGAGCATCTATGGATCTCATGGAAGCAATTTAATCCATGCAACTAGAACAACATACCACTCCCACACATGTTGCAGGTCATATGCTGGACCTGATTTTCTTGATGTCAGAGAGAGATGATCTGAGGGTGAGGGGCATTACCCTCACTCCATTGTGATGGTCAGATCATTACCAGCTTCAATTTGGGGTGATGCTGGCATCCTGTCCCCACAGGGAACCTGGACCCATTTAAATGGTCCACCCTTGCAAACTAATGGATCAGACTGGTTTCCAGAATGAATTGTGAGAGTCTATCACCAAGTTGGCAGGCAATACTATTACTGCTCTGGTTGATAGTTGGAACATGGAGACAGTGATGCACTGCAAAAAAAATTACTACTTACTCTGTGGGCTGGCCAAATCTGTGGGTGGGGCCAAATTTGTAGGTGTGGCCAAACATCCTGCATTATGGGCTATGGAGGTGGGCATGGTCAACCAAGTGGGTGGGGCCTGGGGGAATTTCCACTGCCAGTTCTGCAGAACCTGACAGAACCTGCTGCAGTACATCACTGCATGGAAATGACCAATACATTGGACACTATTGCTCCTAAATGCTGACTCCTGCCTAGGGTTCATCCTGCTCCATGGTTTACAATGAACTGCAAACCCTGAAACGACAACAGAGCAAATGGAGGAAGGCTCCCACCATGACAGTGTTTAGGCTATTTTAAAAAATGCTCCAGAAAATATATTAATGCAAGAAGATTGGCATGAAAATTTCAAACAATTTTCAAAAGTTAATATTCCAAAGTAGATTTCACTCATTCAAAAGAAAATCACCCAAGATATCTGTTGATGCCTCCATTGATTCAAGTAGGTCTACTATAGTTGTAATGTACTACGCTATAATTTAGTCATATCTCCCCAACCCTGGTGCAACTGCACTGGATTCCCATTCCTTTCTGTATGAGACACAAGTTGTTAACATTGACATATTAAATCCTGCATGGTTTAGGAACTTTTTATCTGTCACAACATCTCTTCCAGAGAACGCTTGCCTGTGTCGCTCCAGTTACTCAAAGAGCACAGCTCCATGTGCCAACACCTAGAATGGCAAGGAAGATCTTGACAAGAAGAGTCTTCTTGGTGGAGGCACGTACACTATGGAACATCTTACCAATGGAGATGTGCCACGCCCCTCTCTGGAAATATTTAAAAGATTATTAAAGACCTTGCTGTTTAAAGAGGCTTTTCCAAGCATTCTCTCTGCTTCTAACTAACAGGTGTCAATTTTTGTCTTGTATAATTCCCCCCCCCCTCAAATAATTAGATTAGTGTGTTTTTAGATACAGTATGTTATCTTCTTAAGTTCCATTAATTCAAATGGGTTTACAGTACTTTAGTTTCAGTTTACTTACTTGCTTGCTTTTTATACCACCCGTCCAAGTAATTTCCCACTCTAGGCAGTTTACAAAATTAAAATGACAACATATATAGAATGCATGCCATAATTACAACCCTCCCCTCAGATGGTGATTTGAGATGTTTGCTATTCCTATTCAGATTTAAAGAACTCCTCTAAGAAAAATAAACAGTTTCAAGCTCCAGATCTCAACTCAAAATACACTAAGGGCCAAGGAATGGGTAAGTTAAATAAACCATGTCACAGAATTGTTATATTATAACTGATAGCCTGCTACTAGGACTGGTATGCTAAAAAACAATGAACATATTATGTCAAAACCAACCAATCCAGAGAGAGATCAAAATAAATAAGAACTAAAAGCCCAAGAATGAAACTTCAAGGTTATGCTCTGCTAATCACTTATAGATTTAGACTGCAAAGTACTTACGCAAAACCAGTATCCTTTAAAGTCAATATACAATAGAAAAACAAAATATAAAGAACTGGGAGCAAAGGCATAGCTGAGTTTCCAAACGAAAATAAATTTTGTTCCGGGCCAAGTAGTTACTCAGGCAAACATCGAGCATCTCTTTCATCTTCTAAGTCCTCCTCAGAAGTTTCTCCTTCCATAAATCCTTCCATATATTATTCCCTTCTGGGCTTTACTCTCTAACACCATAAATAAACTGGAGTATATGTGACCGCCTTTGTCCCAGACCTGAACATAACTAACAGTTTTTTCTTCTCTGACTTCAGAATCTATTTGGAATAAATACTTACTCAGCCAAGTGAAAGCAGATGTTTTAATTTCTTTCAGGCTATGAAGACAAGTCACTCTTTTGTTTTCCTGCCCTGAAATCGTTAGAAGTTCTGCCTCAATCAAAGTGTAGCAGCAGCATAACATTTGGACTGTTAGAGCCTTAATTTTTAACCCCCACTAGCAACTGTGTCCACTTCTGCTATGGTTAGAAACTATAGCTATGAGAAAATGCCCTTTCAAATTTTGCCACCCTACTTGCAGGAAAGATAAATCAGTGGAACTATTTTATGCAACTTCCCCAGGTGAAAGAGAAATTACAGAAGAGAGTCTTAGAGGTGGAGCTATCATTAGTAAAGATTGCAACACTGTTTTGGTCTTTTCCTCAAGGTATTAAAACCATGACAAGAGTAACTGTAGGTCAAATTAAGCAAGATATTTCTTTTCAATATACTGTATATGAACTACTGTATGTTCAAGCTGGGGACATAAAAGGTCACTTGTTTCAACACAGGGAAGTAAAACAGTTTTAATTTTTAAAAAATCATTCTTAAAAAAATATGTTTTCCAAACGTCCCTGTTAGGATAAATGGCTATGTAGTCCCCACTGTGTATTGTATTGGATCACAGTCTGTCCCTTTAAGAGCCCCTCTGTGCTCTGCCCCAGCTGAACTGAATCAGAGAGTGGCTCAGCAGTTTTGCTACTATAAAGGAAATGCACTCTGAGCATTCTCTTGGGGTATATTCTGGGAATGTTCTCCAGGGGAATATTCTCCAAGGGCTACAGTCTCTTCAGAACTATACTGCTATGCTGCTACACTGCTGGAAGCTATGGTAAGCTTTGGAACTATGAGCTATGAGGCTGAATACTGAAAAACTGCATAATACAGTGATACCTCATACAACGTCCAAACTTGGTTCCACAAGTTTGGACTTTATACGGATTTGGACTTTGTATGAGGCATGCAAAATCCTAGCCGCGATGCCTCATACAACGTCCAAATCTTTGCCGCGATGCCTCATACAACGTCATTTCCATAGAGATACATTGTACTGTAACAGCACAGACTTCAGGGCAAAGTCAAGGAAACAGACAGGAAACTGACAGAACTTTAAGAAATCATTGTCTAAAGGCTAAAAACATTACAAAAACATGTCAAACAACCCTGATTGTCCAAGAACCTGAAGAATGCTGCAACAATCCCAGGAATGCTTCAAAAAATTCTGACGAAAAAATTCAAAAATATCCAAAATCATGCTCAAAACCACTCCTAAACACTCTTTGCCTCATGCAAAACACACAAGAGCAATGCACGCATGTGTCCTGCCTTTTATACTGCCCAGGCACAATGCAGCCTGGGAAAACCCCAATGCCTCATACAAAGTCGCACGACTTTGTATGAGGCAACTTTTTTCAAGGAATTTGGCGATGTTGTATGAATCCGATGTTGTATGAATAGGACGTTGTATGAGATATTACTGTACTACAAAAGACTTCTAAGGACTGAACTCTGTTTGCCTCATGCTTGCAACTGAATAACTAAGCCTGTTTATTGCAAATGGAAGGAAACTGCTCTCTACATCTGCCCAGAGGTAATCTCTGTAAATACTTTTATTTGGACATTTGCTATCTCTTCTGGACTGCTGCCAACTGTACTGAGAGCTGTTTATCTCAGGCATGTGTTTTTGCTTCTTCTGTGTTTTTCACTGAAAAGTAAAGCTGTTTTTTTTTTCTTATACAACCTGCATGTCTGTGTGGAAGTTTCTCCCATCTGTCACTGCGTACATAGCTAGCCGCTTTGCTCTGCTAAACACAGCCAAGCCTCATTGGGGTACCCCCAGCACCCCAACATCCTATCATTCACCAAATTTGCCATACAGTAAAAGCAGAATGTCTGCTACATCTTTGCCAAATTGTGCACTGATTTGAAGTCCAGTTTGAAAGTTACTTTTTGTTTTATTTTAGGTGCCCTCATTTTTTTATTTTCTTGTAGAGCATTATTTTTGCGCTGCTTCATAATAACATAGCTTCAGTCCCATGCAGCTATAATAAACAAACATCTGATGGGGATGATGTACTTTTCACCAAATTAGCACAATCTCCTTAAAGTAAAGTTTGTTATTGGGTGGTATAAAATACCTAAACATAGAACTATAGAAGAATGGAGTTGGAAGGGCATAAATGATAATTGAGTCATATACCTTACTCAATGCAGGGATCCAGATCAAAGTACAGTGTGTCTGACAGATAGTTGCCCAATTTCCTCTTGAATGCCTTCCAATATTGGAGCACTCACCCACACTCAAAGTAATTGGCTGCATTGCTGTACTGCTTTAACAGTGCACAAAATGGCACCACCACAATTTTGGGTGCTAAAAAACAGAATTTTCGCATGTCAGGGTATTTCAGATTTTTTTCGTAAGTCGGGACCCCGGGTTATGAAAAAATCATTTCGTAACTCAAAATTTTCGTATCTCGAGGCGTTCGTAAGTCAGGGTTTTACTGCACTGCCTGATAATGTAGCTGATACCTAGTAGTGCTATCCTCTGCAACTGCTCCATCATGATCTTGTCAATGAGGTGGGAACAAAAACCTGAAAAAGTGGTTGAGAATGAGGATAAGACAATTAAGATCTTCTGGGACTTTAAGATTCTAACTGATAAGAAGCTTGAATACAACATTCAGACATTACTGTGGTTGAAAAAATAATTATTAATGTGGCACTCCCAGCTGACAATTTGATGGAAGAAGTAGTAGTAGTAGCAGTAGCAGTAGTAGTTAAATAGAGCACATAATGGCAAACAAAAAACTTGCTATTATAAAAAAAATCAGTAAAGCTAAAAAAAACACCAAATTAATATAGTGGCAATATATATAACTAAGTGACTAGAATGTTAATGGTTAAGGTCAACATAATTAACCACAGCTAATTGTGTCCAGCTCCTGAGGTACCATAGAACAGTCCAGTCACATGCCTGGTGATGCTCCAAATTGCACAACTGAGATCCACCCTGGCACCTCATCAGTTAGCCACAATTAGCTGCAGCAAATTAGGACCATCTACTATTTTTGTTTTTATTTGAATAGATCACCAACACATCTAGGAAGTTATTTGAACCAGCTAGACAGTCAGGTCCTATAGAATTGTCTCCTCCCTATCTTTTCTAATTCTGCATATAACTTGGCATTCTTAGTCTTATTTGTTTGCATTTTCCTATTTACTACTTTAGCTGGACAGAGGCATGTCCACAGGGCTTCCATGGTGCCTACATAAACAAACCTGCATATATGGAAGCAAGTTGTAGGGCCTTCTGTGGAATAAATTTAGGGGGGATTCTTCTGTGCTGTATAAGAATAAATTCCAAAATAATAAATAGTAAGTTTATTTTTGCCATACCTGCATACTCCAGAATAATTATTTCTAGTCAACAGCCACAAGCTGTATACTAGGCTGCTGCACACTGCTGGTATAAATTCCAAATAATCTCAGTACATCATGGTACATTATTTTTACAATACCTCTGCAGGTAATTTATACAGGCACTGAGGAGTTACCACATGAAATAAAAATGAGTTATTCTTTCTGTCACAAAAATAAAAATGAGTTATTTTTTTCTGTCACAAAAAGAAAAATAGTTAACATTCAGATCCTTTCACAGTAGTCTATTGACTTTTTGAAGATTATGGTGACTTTATCTCTTCTCAGTGGTGGGATTCAAAAAAAAATTACTACCTACTCTGTGGGCATGGTGTGGTGGGTGTAGCCAGGGGGGAAAGCCCTGCGTTGCACCTGAATTACGACTACTTTATTTGAAAACTTGGTTGGGCGGGGCCAGCCAGAATTTCCTATCGGTTCTGGCAAACTGGGGTGAACCTGCTGAATCCGACCTCTTCTACATACAAAATACTACCAATCTGATAACAAAAGGCTGCTCTGATCAGCAGTAATCTTCAACAGAAATGTTTGAAGAGGTAATAGAAACACATTGTAATTACATCCTGAGCAATAGGAATCTCAGGTAACAACTCCAGGTAGATCTATACACCTGGTCCTAGTTGTAAAGGGTGCACTATTTTTATTCATTAATTTGTGCTTATCAAGTTGCTACTGTACAGACTGAATGCAGTACATTTTATCTTTTTCCATTTAGAGTACATTATTTCTTCAGAAACAGTGACATTTAGAGCCTTTATTTGATACTTAGGAGAGACATATTCTAGTCCTATCTGAGTTTTGTAGCTCAATATTTGGCCTTAGATAATTGACTGACCCTCAGCGTGACCTCCCTCACAGGCTTGCATGAAGAAAAAAATAGGATGTAGGACAACTGTGAACCCCATATTGAGTTTATTGGAACAAACATAGACGGAGTTGCTAGGTTTCAGGATGGAAACTGAATTATCTGGGTCTTTGCTCTGCTTCGGGGAATTTTTAGATGGGAGATGGATCACTCACAGGGGATGCAGTACTAAAGGTAAAGAAAGTTGATTTTTGTCTGTGAGGCATCTTTCTCCACCTATTCCTACCTGACACCAAGCTCATTCTCACAGCCCTAAGGGGCTTGTGTGTACATTACACTTACCTCCCAATTGACCCTTGCACACTCCGCTTTTTTGACCTTACATGGACCCACTCCATAATCACAAAAGGTCCCTTGCCTGCACACAAGGTTTGGCTCTGAAATTGCAGGTAATGAGGTTGACCTGACTTGTCAACTTCAAAGCTGAGGTATTTGTTGATCTTCAGTCACACAGTCAAGTCCAACCCTCGTGACACCATGGATCACAGCATGCAAGGCTCAATCCCCCATCATTCAGAGTATGCCAAGGTCCACACCCACTGCATCAATGATGCTGTTTAACCATCTCATCCTCAGCCACCCCTTCTCCTTTTACCTTCGATCTTTCCTAGCATCAGGGGCTTCTCAGTGAGTCCTCTCTTTTCATTTGTTGGCCAATGTATTTAAGCTTCTGCTTCAGTATCTGTCCTTCCAAGGAGCAGACAGGGTTGATTTCCTTTAGGATTGACTGATTTAATCTCCTTGCAGTCCAGGATACTCTCAAAAGTCTTCTCCAGCACCACAGCTTGAAGTTGCCTGTGCTTCCACCGCCTCATCCATGCATTGAGGCTTCTGAGCTCTGCCTGCCTGGTAGGTCCTGCGCGAGGGACAGGCAGCACTTCTGAAAATGCTACCCTGGAAGTCCGGGACTTCAATCTTCTTCCTAACAACCTGAATTTGGCTTCCAGGACAGACCGCTTGGCCTTCCCAACATCATTGGTACCAACGTGTACCATGACAACTGGCATGTTCCCAGTTCTCTCTATCTAGATTTCTTGTGATGTCTGCAACTTTTGCACCTGGCAGGCAAGTCACCATACGGTTATCATGTGCATCACAAATCCATTTCTCTGTATTTCTAATTATTGAATTGCCTAGTTCAAGGAGGCTCTCTCCTGCAATCTGTTCATCTACATGCACCTCATCAACCATATTAAGGGAGAGAACCTCAGTTTGTTCCTGTTGTTTATCTTCCTAGATCTCATCAAGTGTGATGAAGGAGAGATCATCAGGTGGAACCAGTTGTTCCTCTGTGTGTTCCTCATCAGGTGTGTTGAGGGAAAGAGCCTCAAATTTATTCTGTAATTTCAGACTGTCAGAGTGACCCCCTACTCTTCTCCTCCTTTGAGTCACATTCCTCCAAACATCTCCCTCCTGAGTTAATGAAGGGCCTTCTCCCTCAGAACTGTGCCCTGTCTCTTCTTTGTCCAACATAGTCTGCTCCGCTCTGTCCAAGAACAGCTCAAGCTCCTTAATTTGTTGATGGTTAGATATGCGGGCCTCTAGCTGCTGGACCTTCTCTTCTAGTAGTGCAACCAGCTTGCACTTGCTGCAAGTGTAGTTCTCCATATGCTTTGGCAAGAACACAAACATGGCACAAGTATTGCAGGTAACTACAGCTGTTCCCTCAGAATCCATTTTAACAAGTGCAGTATTCTGGGCCTCAAAAATGTACACGTTTACTACCTTTCTACCTAGTAAGACTATATTCTTCCTTTGTTACTAGTTTGCAATCTCGCGCACCTCTAAAGCAGCTCTACTCCAACTGCAAAACTTACCACTGCTCACTTCCTTTGTTTGGCTCTCCTCAGCAGCAGCTCTGCTTAAGAGCACATGCAGAGTCAAAAGGCTCAGAGTCAAGAGGAGGGCTTCAGATTTGTCAGGAACTGGAGAACATTTTGGAACAACCAAATCTGTTCAGGAGGGATGGGTTGCATTTGAACCATGATGGGACCAGATTGCTGGCACTCAACATCAAAAAGGCTGCAGAGCAGCTTTTAAACTGATAACTGGGGGAAAGCCGACAGGAACTGGGCAACATCCGGTTCGGGAAAGTGTGTACTTGAGTAGTGAGGAGGATGCAAAAATTACTGAGCTGAGCAAGGAGCTAGTCACCAGCACTCTAGCAGAAGGATGCAAGAGGCAGTCTAACAATGCAACTGGACTCAAAAGACTGTATCAGGAAAGCATATATAAATGCTTGTATACAAATGCCAGAAGCCTCCGGAACAAAATAGGGGAGCTGGAATACTTAGCAATAGATAAGAATATTGATATTATTGGCATCACTGAAACCTGGTGGACGGATGATAACCAATGGGATACAGTTATCCCAGGCTACAAACTGTACAGGAAGGATAGGAAGGGGCAAACGGGAGGTGGTGTAGCCTTGTATGTCAAAGAAGTGATAAAATCGTATGAATTGGAATATCTAGGTGATTTGGAGTCACCATTAGAAGCTCTGTGGGTAAGAGTACCAGGCCACAAGGATGGTCTAACAGTAGGCATATACTATCGCCCTTCGACCCAAACTCTTGAGGGAGACTGTCAGTTGGAGAATGTTGTAAAGGAGGCATCCAAGAAGGGAAGCCTGGTTATAATGGGGGACTTCAATTACCCTCACATAGATTGGGTGAACTTCTGTTCAGCACGTGATAAAGAAATAAAGTTCCTAGATATGCTAAATGACTGTTCCCTGGGACAGATGGTTGAAGACCCAACTAGAGGTACAAGAATCCTTGACTTGATCCTGAGTAATACTCAGGATCTGGTGCAAGATGTTAATGTGACTGATCCAATAGGGAACAGTGATCACAACTCAATTATGTTTAACTTGATCATAGACCGCAAGTCACTGATAAAATCTAACACAGAGACCTTAAATTTTCAAAAAGGAAATTTCCCAAAGATGAGGAAACTAGTAAAAAAGAAGCTGAAAGGGAAAATTGAAAGAGTCCAAACACTCCAAGAGGCATGGAGGCTGTTTACAAAAACAATAACAGAGGCCCAATTGGAATGCATACCCAAAAGGAAAAAGGGCACTGGCAGGTCCAAGAGGACTCCGATGTGGCTTACAGGAGCTGTTCGGGAAGTGATCAAGAGCAAGAAAAGCTCATTTAGAAGATGGAAGGCTTGTCCGAATGAGGACAGCAGGCAGAAACATAAATTCTGGCAGAACAAATGCAAGGCAACAATCAGGAAAGCAAAGCAAGACTTTGAGGAGCGTATAGCTAAAAATACTCAGAGAAATAACAAAGACTTCTTTAAGTACATTAGAAGTAAGAACCCAACTAGGAAGGCCATTGGACCATTAGATGACAATGGAAGGCAAGGGGTTATTAAAGAGGAAACAGAGATTGCAGAGAGACTCAATGAATTCTTTGCTTCAGTATTCACTGAAAAATACAGAGACCACATGCCCAAAACAGAGCCTATCTTTGTAGGAAGGGAAACCGAAGAATTAAGCAAGATAGAAATAATCAGGGAGGAGGTCCTTGCATGTCTTGTTAAACTAAACACTAACAAATCACCAGGACCAGATGGCATCCATCCACGAGTTCTCAGGGAACTTAAAGATGAAATTGCTGATCTCCTAGCCAAAATATATATTTCCCTCAAATCAGGGTTTGTGCCTGATGACTGGAAGGTAGCGAATGTAACACCAATTTTCAAAAAAGGATCCAGGGGTGATCCAGGAAATTACCGACCTATCAGTTTAACATGTGTCCCAGGTAAAGTGATGGAAACCATCCTAAAAGATAGAATTAATAGGCACATAGAAGAGAAGGCGCTGCTAAAGGAGAGCCAACATGGCTTTTACAAGGGCAAATCATGCCTCACTAATCTGTTGGAATTTTTTGAGAGTGTCAACAAGCATGTGGATAAGGGGAATCCAGTTGACATTGTTTATCTGGACTTTCAGAAGGCTTTTGACAAGGTCCCACACCAAAGGCTCTTGAATAAACTTACCAGTCATGGAATAAAGTGACAGGTCTTGTCCTGGATCAGCAACTGGCTAAGGGACAGGAAACAGAGGGTAGCACTAAATGGACACTTCTCCAAGTGGAGGGAAGTAAAGAGTGGGGTCCCCCAAGGTTCAGTACTGGGACCCCTGCTTTTCAACCTCTTCATAAATGATCCAGAGGAAGGAGTAAAAAGCAAGGTAGCCAAATTTGCTGACGACACTAAATTATACAGAGTAGTGAAAACTGTGAGAGATTGTGAGGAGCTCCAGAGGGATCTCTTGACACTGGGGGAGTGGGCAAAACAGTGGCAAATGAGCTTCAACATTAGTAAGTGCAGAGTGATGCATGTTGGGGCAAAAAAACCCAATTACATTTATAAACTGCTAGCAGAGGTTGCCCGGCATTGCTGGGCTGTTTTAAATGGTGTTGGAAAGTTTTTGTTGTTGTTGCTAATGTTTGTAAAGAAGAGGTTAGTCTATAATTGAAATTTTTAAAATTTTTATTTTTACAATTTTTTTTGGGTGGCCTGGTATAAACTGTGATGAGTTTTGTTTGGTGTTTTGGTTTTGTGAATGAAAACAAGAATAAAGGATGATATACTTTTTCCAAAAAAATTATTTATCCCAATATTTTTTTAGTATGTATTTTTTAAATTGTTGTACCATAGGTAATAATTTAAAAAATGTGAAAGTACATGTTTTTCACAATAAATGTTTTTAAACTGTGTATTGATGTTTTTGTTTTTTATTTGAGTAAAAATTCAGCACATAATTTTTGAATAGTTTTTATTTTATTTTATTGACATCTGTTTTTGATTTGTGTAAAATTGTTATTTTGTGTTATTTGTTTTTACTTGTGTTTACTCTTGGGGCCTTTTGTGTGGGGCTGTTGTGTCTTTTTGAAATTTTTTTACTATTGTGGGCAGCAAGTGGTGCTGGTAGGGGTTATCTTGTATTTTGACTGTTTTTTCTCTTGTGGCCTCTGGGTGGATCTTCTTCCAGTAAGTAGTCTCTTTCTTTATTCATTTCTTTTCCAGTCGTTGTGGTGTGAGGTCGTGTGGTGGTGAGTTGGCTGATTTTCTTTATTTGGGGTGGTTGTGGTGGTTGGATTTTGTGGTGTTTGGCTGGGTGCTGGGTGTGTTTGGAAATGTTTGTTGTTGTTTACTTTGTATTGTTTTTTGGTGTTATTTTTGTTTGTTTTTGTGTATTTTCGAATGTTTTTGATTCTTTGTTTTTGTTGTTTGGTGTCCTACGGGGGGATCCTCTCTCTGCCATCTCCCCTGGCTCTGGAAGGCTTGGGGGGACAGACCCCTTTTGTCCCCCCAAACCTTCCAGACTCATGGGGCCCAAGAGAGGGGATCGAATCCATGCCACCCTCTGATATTAAAAGGGAAATCTCAATTGTGGTTTCCCCTTTAATATCAGTGTGGGGGGGTTGTGATCCCCCTCTCCGCTGTCTTCCTTGGGTTTGGGAGGGTTGGGTGGAGAAAAGGGGTCTGTCTCCCCAACCCTTCTGGACCCAGGAGAGCCATCAGAGAGGGCAATTCCCCCCCACCCTCCGTTTTTAAAGAGAAGTAACCGCTTGGTTTCTTCTCTTTAATATGGGGCGTGTGGGGGGGGGCGGAGAGGGGAATCCCCTCTCTGCCAGGTCCACTGGGGTCAGGAGGGTTGGGGAGACAGACTCCTTTGGTCCCCCCAACCCTCCCAACCCCAGGGGAGCCAGTAGAGAGGGGGAGCACAACACCCCCCCACCCGTTAGGGGCTTCAGGCGCCGTTGGGGAGGGTGGCTTTGGTTCCCGTGGCTTGGCGGACTTGCTCTCCTGGTGTTTTTGTTTGTTTTAATTTTTGCGCGCCGGCTTCCTCAGCGTTCTGTGCGCTCATGGCGCGCAGGACGCTGGGGCTTGTAGTTATGGGTTTGTGCTTTGTGTTTGTGCTGCGTTTTTTTAAAAACGGTTTTCTTTTGATTGGCTGCGGTGCATTTCCAAGCGGCACAAGGAATGTTGGGAAATGAAGTTGTTTCCCTTTTTCGCGTTTGTGGGGCTGTTGCCCCACTGCCTGTTTTCTCAATCCTTTGTTAACCTGCGGACCCATATCGGCCATGTGCACGAAGGGTGAGTGCAGGCAAGTAGGGCGAGGCATAGCAACCTATAACAAGTTCCAATGGTTAACCCTTGGTTTTATAGGTTAAGATGGGGTCTGAACTCTCTGCGACAAACCAGGAAAGGGGCCTTGGTGTCCTGGTGGACAACTCAATGAAGGTGTCAACCCAGTGTGCCTCAGCAGTGAAAAAAGCAAACTCAATGCTAGGGATCATTAGGAAGGGTATAGAAAATAAGTCAGCAAGTGTCATTTTGCCTCTTTATAAATCTATGGTGAGGCCCCACCTGGAATACTGTGTACAGTTCTGGTCGCCATACCTCCAGAAGGATATTATGGTGTTGAAGAAAGTGCAGAGGAGGGCAACCAGACTGGAACACCTTCCTTACCATCTGAGGCTGCAACGGTTGGGCCTTTTCACTCTTGAACGACGGCGTCTAAGACGTGACCTGATTGAAGTTTATAAAATCATGCACGGTGTGGACAAAGTAGATAAGGAAAAACTTTTCCCTATCGCACAACACTAGAACTAGGGGACACTGGATGAAACTTTTGGGTACTAGTTCTCAAACAAATAAGAGAAAGTACTTTTTCACCCAGAGGATTACTGGTCTATGGAACTCCCTGCCAGAAGAAGTGGTGACAGCTGTCAGTCTTGACAGCTTTAAGAAAGGATTAGACAAGTTCATGGAGGACAAGGGTATCAATGGCTATAATTATGGATACTTAAGGACAACCTCGGGGTTGGAGAGATAGGCAGGATATCTCTCAATGCCATTTCCAGGGAATCCTAAGCAGGTGAAGGCATCTCCTTGGGAATACCCGAAGGAAATGGTGAGCCACTGTGTGAGACAGAATGCTGGACTGGATGGGATGTGGCCTGTTCCAGCAAGGCTGTTCTTATGTTCTTATGTTCTGTGCTCAGTCTTTCTTATGGTCCAGCTCTTACATCTATACATTACTATTGGGAAGACCATTGCTTTAACTATGCAGACTTCTGTCAGCCGGGTGATGTCTCTACTTTTTATTATGCTGCCTATGTTTGCCATAGTTTGCCTCCCAAGGAGTAAGAGTTATTTCATGACTGCAGTTACCATCTGCAGTCATCTTGGCTCCCAAGAAAGTAAAGTCCATCACTGTTTCCATTTCTTTCCCTTATTTTTGCCAGGGAGTGATGGGTCTGGATACTATGATCTTGGTGTGGTTTTTTTTATGTTGGGTTTCAAGACAGCTTTTGCACTGGTGGCATTAAAGGGAGTAAGAAGTCTTTTCCTGGCTTTGCCAACTTTACCTTGTTTACCATTTTCCTGGCTTTGCCAACTTTACCTTGTTTACCATTTTCACGAAATTTAGTTTTACCATACAGTAAAACCCTGACTTACATATGCCTCGAGTTACATAAAAGTTGAATTACATAATTATGTTGTGCTAAAACCATGTCCCAATTTACACAATTTCCTATAGGTTTGCTTTGAGTTACATAAAGATTCTTTTTCCTATGGGTTTGTTTCGAGTTATGTTAAAATTCATTTCCCTATGGATTTGCTTCAATTTACATTCAATTTTCATTTTTCCTATGGGTTTGCTTCAAGTTACGTAAAAATGATTTTTCTTATGGGTTTGCTTCAAGTTATGTAATAAACCAATTTAAGCAAAAGCCTACGGAATGGACTTTTTCATAAGTAGGGTTTTTCTGTATTCCATGACAGGAGAGTAAGAAAGATTGATTTGCAATCTCAGCTATCCATTTATATACAAGATTTGTTACCAAATCACTTTCAGATCACAATAACCCTGTGGAGAATACCAGGTAGAAAAAGGAACACACTCTCAATGAACCTCAAGGCACAGAGGGGATCTCCCAAGTCCTCAAACACTACACAACACCAACTTTCCAAAAATACATCTGTGTCCATCACCTCAAAAATACACCTGTGTTCATCTTCACACCTATGCATAACAAGGATATTTGAAAAAAATGTAAAGAAAATAAATGGATATATTTGTGTACATTCTTTGTGGAAGGCAGGGAAGGATGGAAAGAGAGAGTTATGATTTGATGAATATTATGATAATATCATTCATATAATTATGTGGGGTTTGCTGAGTTGGTTGTACCTTAAGCTTTTAATTGATTGGGTACAGGTGGTTATGTTATATCGTTAACTAAGTCCCATCATTCAAAATAATAGTAGTATAAAATTTATATTATAACTTTTCTTCATGTGCTGATACACAATGTCACTGTTATTTTCAAATCAGTAGTCATTGCCTAGAAGAAAGGCTTTTCACTTTATTCTGTAGCAGTTAAAAGCAGAACTTGGAAAGTTACTGCTTAAAAGAGTGAGTACAATGACATCCAAACCCCACCTAAAACTGTTATGCAGAAATTAATGATCTGGAGTCCAAAATATAATACTACCTTTGCTCAGCAAAGTCTTCAACAGAGACTCTATTTAAGGGTAGCTGCCTAAGGCAGTTGCTTCACTCAATGTAAGAGATAAGCCAAACTTTGTGTGTATTATCTTACTATTCCTGTTAATTTAGTGTTCTTGTAATCTAGGCCACATATAGATCAACCTACAATACTTTAGTATTTTTAGCACCCACTACATCTTGAATATAAAAATTTCTAATGGTAGAAAATAATCGGTACAGTGCACATACTTTTATAATCTTAAAAATATGCATTATGGTGTGGGTCGATGCATTTTACAACAGTGTTTTGAAAAGCAACAAAGCACTAATCTTTCAAAAATAGAGTACCAAAAATGTATAACCAACCTTGCAGTAACTGTGGCTGTATTAATTATCTTAAAAAACTATTCTATCCGAATGTATGAAAATATGTATGAGAGTAAATTTATGAGTTTCCATGAGAATGAAAATCTATTAACTGAAAAAGAATAAGAAATGAGGGAAATATTCTATTGCAATTAGCAATCTGCTAATATAGGGGTGCCCAAAATACAGCTCGCAATGCTCCCGGAAGCAGGAGTAAAATGTGCATGCAAGTGTGCATAACACTGCTGTAATTGACTCACAACTGTCATAAACACATTTATGACAGCCACGGGTGCATTTACGGCAGCGTTATGTGCATGCGTGGGCACATTATGCACACACATGCATGTTTTACATCCTCTTCCGGGTGAGAGGAACCATATGATCAGCACACTCAACCACATGACCGGTCCGTGGGCCAAAAGGCTTGGGCACCCCTCTGCTAATAGATGGTGGTAACAAAGTCTGTTACTTTAATGAAACAATAGCTGCAAATTCTCAGTTTACATTTGTTTTCCCACCTACCATTCATTGTTCATCAAAGCTCAGCTTTCTTAAACTACTTTCTTTTTATTTCCTGTTGTTTTCACTGAAATGATTTGAGCCTAGTCCAAAAGGTTTTTTAAAATCAGTAATGAAATGTATATATCTTTATTCACTGCACCAATGCCCAAGAAATGAGATTGTGTACCCTACCTATTATAAAACAACTTTAAAGCACACTAAAGAAAGGAATGGTGTGAAAAATCACAGGAAATATTTAGCTATATCTAATAGAATAATATTTATTGAACTATTAACAAAAAGTTATTTAGTAAAGAAAATAAACTCTGTTCTGCAGATCATGTAGAAACATTTTTCAAAATGAACACATGCAGTATATCACAGCATTTTGAGGTTGGATCACACACCCACAACTGGCATTCACACAACAGTACATATCTTGCTGCACATCCTTGACCACTGGATGGAGGATTGAAACTGCTGGTTGTCTCAGTCTTCCATCCTTCTGTGGTCAGTAAAATTAGCACCCAGCCTGTTGAGGACAAAAATACTAATTACCTTGTAAACCACCTAGGAAGTACTCTAAGCACTATGGGGAGGTATACATGTGTAATTGTTATTACTAAAAAACAATGTGCATTTTCTTGGAAAAGGTGTAACTTGGTCTTGCTATACTGTGCCCGTGTTGCCAGCAAGAAAATGACAGGAAATGGTGCAGCTTTGTCTTGTTATACTGTACCTACATTGCCAGCAAGAAAATGAATATCATAACAAAGGGCAGCCTGAATGTTGATGACACCAATGTCAGCAGTCAAGATGGTCTGTTTGTTACCCTCTTATGTTAATTATCATTCCCAAATACACATTAAACAGAGGCAAATCACAGAACCTGGTTCTTTTTAAAAAAAAATTCACCTAACCACTAAAGCTGTGAGTGAAGAAATTAAAATTGTTAAAGGTGTCCTATATTGTGGTTGAACCATCAATCCAAATAGAAGCTGCAGCCGAGAAATCAGAAGAAGATGGAGACTCAAAAAGGCAGCTATGAATTAATTAAAAGAGATTCTCAAGTACAAGGGCATCTCTCTGAATATCAAGGACAACATCTTATGATATTTCTGAGTATCATATACAGGTTTGAAAGCTGGAAAATAAAGCTGGAAGAAGAGAAAAGTGATTAATTTGAAGTACTGTATAGTGTCGCAATAAAGCTTTATTGATACCATGACTTACCAGAAAGAAAAATAAATTTGTTCTAGATCAAATGAAACCTGAACTTTAGTTAAAAGGTAAATTTACTAAACAGATTATTATACTTCAGACATAGAAGACTAAAATTGCTTTGAAAGACAATGATACTGGAAAACATGAAAGGCACTAGGAAAAGTTAAAGAACTGAAATGAATGGGTCTTGTTCAACAAAGGAGGTAACAGTCTTTAGTACCCAAGACCTAAGCAGAACTGCTAATGATACAATCTTTTGTTGTTAGGGATGTATAACAGGTATTCTCAACCTGCGACCCACAGGCCGAATGTGGCCTGCAGTGCCATTTCATGTGTGTCCCCCACCTCCTCCACAACACCAGGAAGTGCCATGTGGTGGAGGACGGGCAAAATGGCCGTCTGGCCCCTGAAGCTGCCTGAGGGAGCATGACCTGGCCCCTAGCTTTAAAAGGTTGAAAACTCCTGATGTATGAGAACAAAAATGGAAAAACACTAAATTAGAATAAATAAATCCATACCTTATTGCAGAGGGAAGCCTTTGGATGGAGGGTGAATTCTACATAAGCAAACCCTTTTCTTGGTTGATGGGTGAGTCTTGAGGTAGATTGGTTTCAGGCCTTCAGGATTCCCAGCCCCCTTGGTCTAATGACAAGAATATTATTGGCTTTGATGGCAACAAGATATTTTACCTTCCATTAGGCAATTGGAAAAATAAAGATCAGCCATAACCTTCGTTGTTGTTGTTTTTAATCTAGTAATGGTATATAAGTAGAAACCTGATATTCAATATATTAAAAATGAATTAGCATCGACGAAACTGATGAAGGTTTTGTGAAACTGTTGGTTTTACTTTGGGTGGTTTAAATTAATGGGGTCATTGAAAAAGGAATGGCACAAACATGTTTCATAATGAGTGGATTGGGAACTTTGGATGTTTAAAAGCCTATATTTTGTATATATTTTTCATTTTGTGTTATATGAAATTAATGGAATAAATGGACTCGGGGAAAACTAAATGTGCAAAGCAAAAGCTTCAGGTCAAGACAACCTATTTACTGTGTTAAGTGCTAAGACTCTTCACAGCTGTCACATAGTCTCAATGCAAAATTTATATTATGGAATGTATGAATAACAAGGTGACAAAAAAGTGCTTTCTGAAAGGCTCTGAACCCTCTTAACTTATCACCAGTGTCAGATTGTGTACTGTATTACCCTTCTTAGGTTCAGACTGAGCATACTCCCCAGTTGGCTCAACAGTCATAACCTTACAAAATGATATGCATTTTGCAGAATATGTATGGAGTTGGGGGGAAATGATCTTGGAAGGAACCCAGCTTATGAGTAAAACCAGTCACAGATATTTTGTTCTGCTCATAGTCAGACACTGGAGTTTGGAAAGCTTTCTTGACACAGAAGCAACCATAAAGAACTTCAATCTATGTTTTCAGCATTCTGGCAAGCTAATGTTATTACAGTAAAACCCCAACTTACAAATGCCTCGAGTTACATAAAATTTGACTTGCATAATGAGTTACATAAAATTCGACTTGCATAATGTGCTAAAACCATGTCCCGATTTACACAATTTCCTATGGGTTTGCTTCGAGTTACATAAAGATTCTTTTTCCTATGGGTTTGGTTCGAGTTATGTAAAATTTTGATTTAAGCAAAAGCCTACGGAACGGACTTTTTTCCTAAGTAGGGGTTTTACTGTACATGGAAATGCACACAAAAAGAGTTAATGCCTCTCTTCTATCTACACACACATTCCAAGTTCTCCGTTTGTTGATTTCTGTCAGGGATGTCATTCAAATTATTTTTTCTTCTGTTTAGAATGAAGTAACATAAAGGAGGGATGATTTGTATGTTTCTGAACTGATCTAAAAAGAAGCAAGGACATTTCAAAGAGGTGCTTGAATTAAATGGGGATTTTTCCAATGCTGAATTTTGCTTCGGTACTAAAAATCCAGAACAATCATTTTCATTTTAGAGGATCTATGTGTTACTTACAGCTGAACAATGCAGCCTGACTAATGCAGGATGGATCATGAAATAGCAGAAACTGGCCAAGAAGTAAATTATACCACTGAAGATAAAGGAAGGAAAAAACTGATGGGAGCATACTGCAAGTTCAGCAATAGCTGATTTCATTCCACATCACAGGGCAAAGCCCTTTATTTTCCCCATTTTTGTGCATTTTTTCATTATTTGAGCAAATGCAAATTCTTTAAAATATTTAGGCACAAATTGAATTAGATGGATGGTGCAGGTTGGTTCAAAATGAATTGACTGTGATTTGTAAGATAAATATTTTGAATCAAATTGAAGTGAATGGTATTCTTACACCCTCAGCCAGATGACATCATCACACTCAAAATCAGCAGACCATATATAAAATGGCCTAGAGCAAGTATGAATTAAATAGGGACTAGTAGAAACATGTGTTCCTCTAGGTAAGACCTTTCTCATCCTCTATGTCTCCTAGTGACTCACCAAAACAAATGGTTTAAAATCATGCTTTGTTACTGAAATTTGCTAAAACCAGGGGTTCTCAAACTTTTTAAGCCAGGGACTGGATCACACACCCTCAGATTGTTGGGGGGGGTGGACTGGTGTCACCCCGCCCACCCTCTGCCACTGCTGTCGCCACCATCTTTGTCCCCTCCACCTGGCTTGGCATGTCCCTAACGCTGATCCTTAGCAGGGCAGATGTTGTAAGCCTGATTTACTGCTGTTGTTGATGCTACCCTATTAAAACAAATTTGACTAAATAGTTACATAAAGGTTGAAATTAGTAAAGGAGTTTTATGTAATGAATTTTTATTTAACAATTTAATCTAATGGAATAAACCAGATTTAGCAGAAATAATTATATTTTATAGAAAGAAATCAATATTTTTTTTAAATCTTGCTTTTATCATTTGATGTTAACGTTTTTAAAAAAATAAACAATAAAAAAGAAAATCAGCTAATTAACTACAGTATTTCAGCTTTGTCCCTTTCCACATCAACTACTCCAGCAAATCTGCAAAACTGCTCTAAGACTCATGAAAGTTGTCCTAACCCCACATTCACATTGTTTGAAAAGAAGGATGCTTTCAAGTTACTTATGTAAAAAGTCTGTTCTGTAGGCTTTTGTGTATCTCAAAGCAAACCCATAGGAAAATGATATTTATGTAAATCGAAGCAACCCTATAGGAAAAATGAATTTTTTACATAACTCAAAGCAAGCCCATAGGAAATTGTGTTATGTAAATCGGGACATTTATGTAAATTGGGACATTGTTTTAGTGCAAAAATCATTATGTAATATGAATTTTATGTAACTTGAGGTATATGTAAGTCGGTATTTTACTGTATATAGGTTTTCCTCAAGGTGGATATTTTGAGGGAAAGAAACACAAGATGGAAGAAGGAACAATCCTGTGCTGAGTTTGGATTTTGTCATGATGGAAGACACACACACACAAACACAACAGATTCTTAATTGACTTTAAATGAAGCTATCTAATAAAACTGTAAATTACCCAAAGACTCCCCAATCCCCTGATGTCAGAACAAAACAGTAAGTGAAGAGATCTCTTCTCAAAACATAGTAGCTAACAAACATCCATTTTCTAGCACTATTTAGAAATCTAAATTACTGGAAGACAAAAGTGATAGAGAATTTAAACTGTTGGAATGGCTGGCTTGGAAGGAAGACACATGGAGGCAGCCGTGCGGTGAAGTCCACCCCCGACCAGAGTCGGGGGTACATATTTATTACCCTGCCTTGGGGTTGTGACACATGCCTAGAGCACTCGTGCCACCCCTATACAGAAGGCTTGCATATGTGGCATTTTCTGGTGGTCAGCTACAATATCAGCTCTTGGACATTGCCCTGTGGTTAATGGATAGCCTGCAATTAATTGCCTTGCGCTGGCGAAACCCATTGTTCCTGCCCTAATCTTGGGGTCTATGTGTATTGACTCCGGGTACCTTGCTTGTCCTTTGTCTGCCCTGGCTTGTTTGCCTTACTCTATTTGCCCCCAGCCTAGGTTTATGATTCATTTCTAACTAGCCCGCTTTATCTTCCCAATTTCCTTTCCTGCCAAGCCCGGGTGATCCCCGGATCTGTTGATACCGAGCGAACCCCTGGGGAGAGGTTTCATTACCAATTATTCCCGCGGGCAACCCACATTTCCCCTTCCTTTATTATTTAAGTCAGCCTGACTGAGGGCACAATAGATGTAGGGCATGATCTGCTTGGGCATAACTATCTCTCGGGGTCTCCGCCATGAGAAGGGTTATTAAATAGTGAAATATAGCCTCTCTTAGTATTTCTTAAAAATAGATTTAGAAACCATGTAAATTCAGAGCATTCCACATGCACTAACTTTCTTCTAAAAGAACTGGATTTATGGTGAATATTATTGCTTTCGAATGCAATCATACCCAACTGTAGAAACTTTGATAAAAGTTATGAGAGATGTCGGCACAAATGAAAATGTAATAGCTTTCCACTTGCAACAGCTGTGCAACTGTAGAACTCTAGCCCATTGTAAACATAACAGTTAGTCCAGTCAGTGTTCATTTGCAAAATGGCTTCCATCATACTCCATAATGCATAATGCCATTTCCAGGGAATCCTAAGCAGGTGAAGGCATCTCCTTGGGAATACCCTGAAGGAAATGGTGAGCCACTGTGTGAGACAGAATGCTGGACTGGATGGGCTGTGGCCTGTTCCAGCAAGGCTGTTCTTATGTTCTTATGTTCTTATGTAATGTTGGAAGCACATGAACAGCTCATGTGGCAAGAACTTCAACTTTCAGATAAACTCAAAGATGCATCTCCCGGTGTCATAAATAATCAGAAATTTTAAAAAGATTTCAGAAATATTTCTCATCTCCTATCTGTTATTCCACCTTCACCCAGAAGTCTGTTGCAATCAAATATCAACCTAACACTTCCTACTCTGTTAGTTTAAGACAATTGAACAAAATATGGTTCATTTAATTATTTTTCTGACTAGAATCAACCAAAACATTGAGTGTCCATGTTATATTTTGTTTTTGTTTTTTTAAGTTTACATTATTTTATGATGTATTTGTGTGCAAGTACCCTGACTTGCATAAAAACTGGAAAATGCAACTGAAATAAGAAAGAAAATAATTTAGCTGCAGGAAATAGTTTAAAGAGAAAGCACGAGTGAGATGCTTTGTAGGGAAGACATACTCAAACATTTCAAGAATAATTGGATATTGAAGGCAAGACATTTTAGAAGCTGAAATCATGCGAGCATTCCAGATATGTAATTCTAGCAAACCTTTGTGTCTAACAATCATGGCTGCAAACAACTCATTATTTATATCCCAACAGCCAATAACAAACAAAGAAGCTAATTTGCAAACTATATGGAGCTATGAAGACTTTGTGCTGGGACAGACATCTTTCAGCACCTAAATAATTCCTTCTTGTAAATAATATGCATTTATTTTTAATGTGAATTTTTGATTCATAGAAATGCTCACAGTCAGCCACTGTGCCACTTGCAGCATGTAAGGGCCCCACATTCCTGGCTATGAGAAGTCCTATAAACACAGGTACTTTAAGAAAAATACAGTGGGAGATTACCTGTGCCAGATCACCCTTCACAGTTTGGCATTTGGCCATGGCTGGATGTGTAGGAAGTAGTGCTAGATTCCTAGCTTTGGTGGCAGATCTATACTTCCTTACAGACAATTCCCCACTCTCAAGCAATATACAATGGACTATACCAGTGATGGTGAACCTTGGCACTCCAGGTGTTCTTGGACATCGATTATCAGAAGCCTAAGTCAGCACTCATTCTGATCAGGGCATCTGGGAACTGAAGTTCAAGAAAACCTGGGACGCCAAGGTTCATCATCACTGGACTGTACAGCACTAATACAGAGATGGGAACCTAATCCCTACCAACCCAGATGACAGTTCTTTCTTCACATCTACTCTAGCAACACAATTACAGGATCCAACAGTGTCACATACAACATCAGGGGCATGTTTACTTGTTTTTCTGCTGATGTGATGTATGCCAGATTCTGGAACCTACTTTAAAAGACTGAATATCATTCAAGGGTTCTTCAATTATTAATAATAGCAATTACATTTATATAGTGCCCCATAGCAGTTAGTGCACTCTTTGGGCAGTTTATAGGTAATTAACATTTTTCTCCCATCATTATGGGTACTCATTTGACTGACCCCAAAAGGACAGAAGGCTGAGTCAACCTGGATCTCTGTCAGGATCAAACTCACAACATCTGCAACAGTTTTTGGCTGCAGTACAACAGCTTAAAGTACTGTGTCAAAGTGTGAAATCCTACATTGATTCACTGTTTTGTGAAATACAGTGTCATTACCCTGTAGACTGTTAATTAACATTATTCACAGCTTGATAGCTTAGTCCTTTACTAAGGAACTATTGTCACTTTTCTTATCCCTACTTGTTCATGGATCCATGTATAAATACGACAGTTATATAATCTCACTCTTATGTCTGAAAAACTGAACTTGATCCATGAAAGCTCACATTAAGATATAGCCCAGGCAGTCTCAACCTCCAGCCCATGGGCCTAATTGGGCCCATGCAATTGGGCGCATGCATTTCATTATTCCAGCCTGCAGTGAGAACCTGGGCACCTCTGACATCAGCACCACGCCAAGGGAACTCTTTCAGTGGAGCGGATTACAAAGCAAGGAAGCAGCGAAAAAAAATTAAAATGCAGTGATCCACCTCGGCAAAGGCGTCTGCTGCCCCTGGTACCAATGTAGCCTGTTCAGAACAGCTGGGAGAAAGCGTGACTGCCGCCGCCGCAGCTGCGTGTCCAGCCCCTGCAGCTGCGTGTCGGAGGCAGGACTGGCCCAATCTGAAAATAAGGTTGAGAACGCCTGATATAGCCACTAGTCTTTAAGATATCGTGTGTTTTTGTTCCATTTTGGGTTTTGTGTGATATGCTGGCAATCTGAAAATGGTCTGAAACCTTAAAGAGAACTGTGCAATATTTTGTAGACAATACTGACAGTAGCAATGTCTCAATGCAAGGCCATTTTCTAAGTAGGAGGCACCGAACCAGGAGGTTAAAGCTTTTTGCACATTAAAAACTGCTCCCCTCCAGAACATTCCCTCAAACCCTGAAGGGATAGATTCATAGTTTAAAGGTATCCAGGACCTATTGGAATCTTGAGACTACCTTCTCCCAGAAATGATGTGAGGATAAAGGACAGCAAAAAAGAACCATATATGCCATCTTAAATACATTAGAAGTCAGGTGGGATGTAAATTTTCTATTGGAAAACAACAGAGGGAAAAGATGGAACTTCTCCTCCATGCTGCTGATTAGGACCACCTGCAGCTGCTTTATTTGCAGTTGAAAAAAGTAGTTAGAACTCAGGAATCTGTAGTTTGATGCTGCTTACAATCAAGGTCCATCTCATAATATTGCCCACTCAGCCACCTGAACCCCATTGAGATATTCACCAGAGTATATGGTAGATCTACAGTCATTGTGGAAACTCGAGTACACATACACGCCCCATCTTGTACACACTCCCACTTGGAAATTAGTAAGACATTATCCATTGAACACATCTTGAAGAAGAAACTGTACATGCATTTGGCTGAATGTGCTTATAGAGTTCCCATGCCAGAGAACACGTTGCCTCTACCCTTCCCATCTGTACACCATTTTTCAAGGGTTGAGGGATGCCATCTGTGGTCACTCGTCTCTGACAGCCAGATCGTATGCTTTGAACTGCCCATGTTTAAAAGAAAAATTTATAAGCACTGAAAACATCTGACAATGACTGCAGAATTTTTTAGTCCTGCTGTAGTTTGCAAATTAGCTTACATTGTTTTCTGATTGCTCATAGAGTTTTTACCATTTGTTCTGTTGGCAAAAATGATTGATATCTGCCTGAAACACATCTCTGGATTTCTAATTTCAGGCTACCTGTAACATTTGGTTTGGCTTGGTGTCTCAAGATTCTTGGTGCATAACCCAAGGTAGTACTCACGGGATTCCATTTCCTGGTCTCAAAGCTGATTAAATTTTAAATCTATGCCTCACTGAACTTCAGTGAGTAACAAAACACCACTACCACCTTGACATCGATCCATAATGGGCATAACCCATACACATAATGATCTCAATATATGCATAATGCATCACTCTGATTTGTTTTTTTCCTCAGGGATGGATGCAATGAGTTGATTTGCATTTAAAATTCCCTCATTAGAGATAAAAGCACAACTTTTTCCTAATGTAATTGCTTCTCCTAGACCAGTGAGGGTGAACCTTTTAGAGACCAAGTGTCCAAGGAGGAGGAGGTTGTGAGCGGGCAGGCACCTTGTGTGCCCACACACCCATAAGACGTCGGTGGCACACCTCCGGCGAATTCAGGTGGGTGTGCTCCCCCACGGGTGCACCTATCTCCTAGGAGGGGTGGGTGTCTCGTCACTTCACCTCACTCTGCCACCACCTCCCAGGCAGGATTTCAGGGTCCCCTCTTGCCTCCCCATTGGCGGAGGCAGAGAGGTGGTGGGAAAGTGGTGTTGGTCAGGCTAGGATTTCCCTCAATGGCACAAGTGCCAACAAAGAGGCCTTTAAATGCCATCTCTGGCACGCATGCCATAGGTTCGTCACCACTGTCCTAGACAAGAGCTCCTTGCTTCCGCATATATTGTAGCTTGCATTGGTTCTTCTAAAACTATAGTCATACTTTTGCTATGGAATAGCTCATCCTTACTTGCTCTTTCTAGTGACATTTTAAGATGACATAATTTTGACCTGTACTGGAGGAAATTATGGTGAACACTGTTCCACAGCAAGGAATTAGATTTTAAAGCTATTTGTACATTTTTGTTCTATAAAGCCAAAATGTTAACTTGAATGAATAACATTGATTGGAAAGATATATTGTCTAATATCTTATTCTAAATCAATGGATGAAAGAATGTGAAGTTTGTATGATTCTCATCCACAACTCTTTAAGACAAGATGTTTTTTTCTGCTAAGTGTAAGAGGAGGATTAGTCAAGAACACAGATCAAGGTTAAGGAGTTTTTTTTTAAAAAGGTTATGAAGTTTTAAAGCAAAAATGACTCCAAATTTTGAAATAAACTCAATTGAAAATATAGAAGGATAACATCTAGGAGAGCATTCACCTTACCAAATGCCATGGGGAAATCAGCTTTCATTACTATGCATTCTTCATCAGACAGGGCCAGTAGAGTTCAAGGCTTATCTCATTTTTATTGCTTCTACTGGCAGAAATTCCCTGTGGCATTTAATAGCAGTGTAAGATGTGTATCACACTTCACTTCTACTCATTTTCTTCCATTATTACTTTCCCCATTCACCTTTCAAACCTAAGGAATAGAACTCTAACCAGAGAAGAAAGGAAAATGTGGAGTTATATGTAGAGATTTAGCTAGATCACATATATATGTCTATTTTTCTTCAAAGTTATTGACTCTTCCCCCTTCCTTTTATATCCCACTTTTCCTCTGATGAGCACAGGGGGATAAATGGCTGTTCTCTCCACTTTATCCTCAATACAGGATGAGGTCATGCTGAAAGTGACTGACCCATGATCACACATTGATTTTCATGACCAAGTGGGGATTTCAACCAAGACCTCTAGAGTCCTAGTCCAGCTTTCCTACCTAGGATTCTAAGATGGAACTTCTGGGATATTAATTCGCTTATGTTTTGCTTTCAGTTAAGGACACAGAACCTCTTACTAAATAGTGGAGTGCTTGAATGAGGCTTTGAGAAAAATCAGCAAGACCATGAAAGGCTAGTAGTCTTTTTGTCCACATGACTGTTGATTTCCTAACAAGGTCAGGCCAGCATCAATTCTCTCAAATTGATGCTGGCTTCAGCCATCTGCCCTTCTAACTGCAAGCAGCTGGCTTTCCAACGGGTTCTGCTGGCTGGAGGAAATAGCCTAGCTTTCTCTGAACAGAAGTACTTGCTTCCAGGATAAATGCTGTTACATCAGCTAGTTACATAATCATTTTCAGTGCTTAGATAATAGAGGCATTGGACTCCACTTTTTTCCAACTTGCTATCGGATTATCCTGGATTCTGTTTTTTATGTACCTGCTGAAAATGAGAAGTGAATACCTTGACTAACAACAGAGACATATGGTTAATTGATGCAAACAACAATACCTGCGCTTATCTACCCCAGCAGGCATGGTTGCCACACAGTTGTGCTACACAGTTGTGCTACACATTCAAGGAGAGTCCAAATAGCAAAGTCCAAAGAGCAAGCTGAGATCTGGTTACCGGATCAAGTGAGCCTCTAGTCCAAAGGATGGACTAGAAGGTTCAAGTGAGCCTCTAGTCCAAAGGATGTCCAGGGGCATTGTCAAGGTTGGCAGAGAAGTCAGGGTCATGGCAGGAAGGTCAGGGTCTAGGCAGGCAATCCCAAGAGGTATCCAAAGTCAAGCAGGGCATCGGTCTATGTACAGAAGAATTATCAGCTGGGAGCCTTCTCTGGTAACAAGTTCTAGCTTGCTTGCGTCTCAGCTGCTGCTCCTTTCTGCACCTTTCCCTGGCTAAGGGCTGGTCACTGTCAGAGTCAGACTTCTGGTCTGACAGGCCATTTGCCTGGGGAAACAGAGTTGGGCCAGAAGCAGTCTGAGATTCCTGGTTCAGGACATTCTCAGGTTCAGGTGCAGACAGAACTGGGCTGGGCATATGAAGTGACTCCTGATCCGGGTCATCTTCAGAGTCTGATGAGGACTGGATCACAGCAATACCCAAAACAACAAAACAGATCTCAGGGGTTCCAGATAGAGAAATTGGTTAATTAGATCAGGGATTATCAACCTGTGGCCTGTTGGCCAGATGCAGCCCACAGCACCATTTCATCTGGCCCTCCACCACACCAGGAAGTGCCATATGGTGGAGGAAGGGCAAAATGGCCACCCAGCCCCCAATCCTGTCTGAGGGAGCATGACCTGGCCCCCAGCAGTAAAAGGTTGAGAATTCCTGCTTTAGATAATTGCTTGTCACAGACCATTGATGGGAAAATTGATGTTTAGACTGCCAGAATATACCAGCTAGTCTGACTATTTGATGCAACAGACAGTCCCAAATGCTTGAGGGCTCAATGGGATTTTACCCATTCTTTGTTAAATACAGTCATTCTCTAGGGTGCTCTAAAGAGACCCACTCTTTTCTGAAGGTAAGGAAAAATGTGGGTGAGGGGTTTAAAAAATAGCCAATTAGGCTCCTTGGAATCCCCTCTCATTGAGAGATTGTATTGGACCTTTGGAGAAGCACTGCTGGTCACTAAGCCCTTGTAGAAATTGGTGACCATGTTTCACAGCCACTCTCACACAAAAATGAACCAATTATCCTTCTTCATTGTTGCTCATGCTGAGATTGGTTTGTTTTCCTCAAGATATGATAAGGCCTGAAAGATATCTTTCTGGGCATCCTCTTCAATCCATTTTGGGGAAATTCTTACAAATACTGCAGAAATCAGAGGGGGTGGGTATTGTGGTTCCATTTTCTCCTCTTCAACAGAAATAGAATTTGCCCTGCCATTACTAAATGTTCTGAAAAGAAGGGTTAATTCATTTTTAACTTTAAAAAACCCTCTGGTATATGAATGCGGGACATTGTGCTTCTCTGTTCATGTTTCAAAAGACAAGGAAATGGCATAATATTTCTGCACAGTATTGTATCTGCATCGCCAGCATGGGTATAAAAAGTCAAGATTTACCTAGTTAAGAGCAGCCTGAATGTTGACATTATCAGTCAAGATGTTCTACAGGATACCCTCTTGTGCTCACTACCATTCACAAAGAGACATTGAGAGGGAAACCTCAGAACCTGAATCCTTTTTTTTTATCACCCAAACACAAAACAATTGACACAGCTAGTGGTATAAATCTGAAACTCAGTTTTAAAATTAATCATTTTGTTTGGGTTGCCCCCTGCAAAAATGTGTGCACATTTGCAAGTGCTTCTGTTCTACTTGGTTCTATAGAAAAATATGAAAAATATTGTGGCCTGCTCTCCATTCTCTATACTGTATTGCAGTCACTAGTTAGAAATACTTTCCTTGCAGTGCAACTTGAAACTTTTAATAGAAAATGGGGACATGATCAATACTATTATTGCTGAGGAATGACAGAAGCAGAACCTGGACTATTTTACATTTAATAGAATGGTGAAGCAAATGTGTGAGTAACTGCTCACCCGTTAACCTTTCTTCATCTAGATCTTTCAATATCTTGGATGTAGTTCTGGCTCTGGGATTTGAACTCATTCAAAATTATGAGGTTTTTTTACTATTGGTTTATCAGTCTCAAGCTGAAATCTTGTACCCTCCACTTTTACTTTACTTTTGCATGGAGGGTCATAAACTGTCTTTTGGATAAAGACCAAGCTAAAGTAGGAATTGAGCTCTTCTGCCTTTTCTTTGTCATCTGTTATCATTTTTTCTATCCCACTGAGTAGCTAAGCCACTATTTCTTTTTTCTGCCTTTTGCTATGTACATACCTGAAGAATACTATTTTTGTTGCTTTTAGCATCTCTTTTTAACCTCTGCTCATTCTGTTTTTCCCTTCCTAACACCATTCCTAAAATTCTTACTACCTAGCCATATTCTTCCTTTGTAGCCTGGCCTTCCTTCAACTTCCTCTATGTGTTTTTGTTGGTTTTAGAAAAAAAATTCAAGTTCTCTCTCAACCTTTCATGAAGCACTTTCCCTCCTTTTTAACTTTTTCTTTCTTTTTCTGTTTACAACAGTGCCTTTAGCATTTCCTCCTTAAGAAAGATCCACTCATCTTAAAGTCTCATCACCTCAGGTCATCCCCTCACTCAGCCTAGTGGTAGGGTGAGTGCTGCTGTTTGGCAGTTTCTCAGGTGGCATGGAAAAGTGGGTCAAATGGTAAAATAAGAAGTCATTATATTTTAACCCAGACACAATCCTTACCAGCCAAAAAATGTGGCGGCAGGACATTCATCAAAAACTGGGAATTGCATTAATTTGATGTAATTTCTTACAATTACCTGTACAACAATTAAGCTATAAACAAAGCTACTGCAATCTCATGATTATTAGATGCAGATTTAGAAAGATAATTAGTGAATGCATATTGTGTAAAATACTGAATCATTGATGTGACAGTGTTTTGCAAATTTCTCATAATGATATGATCAAATCACTGGTTCTAATTCTAACAGATAAGTCAGACTTTAAACTATCAAAATGAAGCCACCTTCTGGTGAAGTAATTCCATAGTTCTTTTCGCCTGACCTAGTGTGAGAAAGATTAGCCAGCACAACAAGGTGGCTGTTGACCCGGAGTACACACAATTATGGTTAAAAAATACCACAGTCTTTGAGGAAGCACTGAATGTGTGCCTCATCTGGATCAGTGGAACAGATATACAGTAAGTGCTATCATTGTTTAATGCATGATGACAACATTACTGGCTGCATGACGGATGCTCTCTAGCCTGTTGCAGTGTCACACACCATGGAACTCCACACCCTCAACCCCCAACATCCCCATCCCACTTTTTTAAACTATTATTTCTATTTCTTTCTGTTGGAAACAGTGGGGGGACAGCCACCTCTCCCACTGGCAAGCAGAAACTCCAGCCAGTCAGCTGAGCCATGTTGCTTCTCCAGTACAGCAAACAGAGTCAAGTGTGGCTCCTGTTCACACCTCAGAAAAGAGGCTGTTGGCAGGGAGGACCTCACTTAAAGGGGGGTCCTGGGTTCCCTCCACCTCCTGGCCATTTGGTGAGAGTTAATTGGCACTCACCAAGTGGCACCACTTCTGGGCAAAGGTGGAAAAGAACCCCTGCCAGGAAATGAGTTTACTCATGAATAGGTCTTCTTGCCCACCAGTGGTTGCTTCATGCTTCTGAGCTACCACCCTCCAGCTAAGCAACCCAGGATTCTAGATTAGTGTAGATAAGGTAGCAAATAGACATGTAAACCCTCCATGCATCTTCAGGTATTTTAAAAGTATGTTTTAATTAGAGTAAGTTACAGAAGAATGTTTATCAAAAGTTCAGAAAGTACTTCAAAATAAAAAAGCTTCTCTAACTGAGGAAGCCCAAGGGCCCCCATCTGGCTTAAGCACCAACATGCTTGCTAATTTCACAGCTCCCCCTCAGAGAGAAGCAGCCAATTGAGAGAGCACCTTGCCTCCTCCCTCTGGGTTATATCTCCTCCCACAGGGTCCACCTCCTTACATTCCACTAAAGGAATCCAGCCAATGATCACACAGTATAACATGTCCATCACACATTAAGTTTCATTTCTTCTAACCCATGAGGCCAGCATGTTTACACATTCCAATCCCTCTGGTATGCGCTAAAGGTTCTCCCACGCATGGAAATCTCCATCTTGGATCAAGGGTGAAACCAGGGCACAAATCCTGCCCTGACAACCCCCACCTGGGAACTTCACACCTGGTGGACGGATCCAAAATGATGAGTGTCTTCTGTGATACAGGCCATCATAACATCCAGCCTGACATCATCATCAATCCCAATACTGTGCAAGCTAAAAACATGTTTAGGTGTGTAGATACCAGCTTGTCAGAAGAAAGGAATCATTTAACACATGTTTTGTATTTTCTTTCCCAACTGTTGAACCATGGGAGGTCTTTAAGAAACTAGTCATTCCCTATGTGCTTGTAGTGTTACTACAAGCTCCAGACACAAATAGTTTCAGAGATGAGAAATATATGCGGCTCAGTGCAAACCCCAACCAGAGAGTCATTGCAGTTTCATGATCTACCTGATCAATAATGTCATGAAATCCTAATAATGGAATTCCACTGTAATCACAAGAAGTGTTAAGCTGCCTTTCAGCAAATATAAACGCTCACAGAGTATGAATCTTCACTGTCTTGAATGATAACAAAGTATAGAATAAGAGATGCATTTGAAAAACAATGGCATATGAAAGCACAATGGAATGAAAACTCAGGTTCCACTGTTTTGAATATTGTGGAGTAACTGAACTATTCCTTATTAGCACAGCTAAAATGACTACTTCAGGATGCACAGAAATGTGATGGTTATTAGGAGAGAGAGTTACCTCTAAAACTCCTCTTGTAAAAGATACTTTAAGAATAATCTTAACCTACAAAACCAAGGGCTAACCGTTGGAACTGGCTATAGGTTGCTATGCCTCGCCCTACTTGCCTGCACTCACCCTCCGTGCACACGGCCAATCTGGGTCCGCAGGTCAACGAAGGATTGAGAAAACTGGCAGTGGGGCAACAGCCCCACAAATGCGAAAAAAGGGAAACAACTTCACTTCCCAACATTCCTTGCGCCGCACCGCGCCAGAGCCAACCAGGCTGAGAGGCTCTCGCACGGCGCGGCGTTCGGAAACGTGCCGCGGCCAATCAAAAGAAAACCATTTTTAAAAAATGCAGCACAAACACAAAGCACAAACCCATAACTACAAGCCCCAGCGTCCTGCGCGCCATGAGCACACAGAACGCTGAGGAAGCCGGTGCGCAAAAAATAAAACAAAAACAAAAACACTGGGAGAGCAAGTCCGCCAAGCCACGGGAACCAAAGACCCCCTCCCCAACGGCGCCTAAAGCTCCCGATCGGAGTTCCCCCTTTAATATCACTGGGGGGGTGTTGTGTTCCCCCTCTCTACTGGCTCCCCTGGGGTTGTGAGGGTTGGGGGGACAAAAGGAGTCTGTCTCCCCAACCCTCCTGACCCCAGGGGACCTGGCAGAGAGGAGATTCCCCTCCCCACACACACACACGCCCCATATTAAAGAGAAGAAACCAAGCGGTTACTTCTCTTTAAAAACGGAGGTTTGGGGGGGAACCCTTCTCCGATGGCTCTCCTGGGTCCGGAAGGGTTGGGGAGACAGACCCCTTTTCTCCACCCAACCCTCCCAAACCCAAGGAAGCCAGCGGAGAGGGGGATCACAACCCCCCCCCCCGATATTAAAGGGGAAACCACAATTGAGATTTCCCTTTTAATATCAGAGGGTGGCCTGGATTTGATCCCCTCTCTTGGGTCCCATGAGTCTGGAAGGTTTGGGGAGACAAAAGGGGTCTGTCCCCCCTAGCTTTCCAGAGCCAGGGGAGACGGCAGAGAGGGGATCCCCCCGTAGAACACCAAAAAAACACAAAAACAAACAATCAAAAACATCCAAAAATACACAAAAACATCCAAAAATAACACCAACAAACAAGACAAAGTAAACAAAAACCAAAATTTCAAAACACACCCAGCACCCAGCCAAACACCACAAAATCCAACCACTACCACCACCCCAAATAAAGAAAAACAGCCAACTCACCACCACACAACCTCAGTCCACAATGACTGGAAAAGAAATGAATAAAGAAAGAGAATACTTACTGGAAGAAGCTCCACCCAGAGGCCACGAGAGAAAAAACAGTCAAAATAAAAGATAACCCCTACCAGCAGCACTTGCTGCCCACAATAAAAATAAAAAATTCAAAAACACACAACAGCCCCACACAAAAGGCCCCAAGAGTAAAAACAAGTAAAAATAAATAACACAAAACCATAATTTTACACAAATCAAAAACAGATGTCAATAAAATAAAATAAAAACTATTCAAAAATCCTGTGCTGAATTTTTACTCAAATAAAAAACAAAAACATCAATACACAGTTTAAAAACATTTATTGTGAAAAACATGTATTTTCACATTTTTAAAATTATTACCTACGATACAACTATTTAAAAAAACATACTAACAAATTATTGGGTTAAATAAATTTTTGGGAAAAAGTATATCATCCTTTGTTCTTTTTTTCATCCACAAAACCAAAACACCAAACAAAACTCATCACAGTTTATAACAGGCCGCCAAAAAAAATGTGTATAACTAAAAAAATTAATTATAGACTAACCTCTTCTTTACAAACATTAACAACAACAACAAAAACTTTCCAACACCATTTTAAACAGCTCGGCAACGCCGGGCAACCTCTGCTAGTACTCTATAAAACTTTGGAACCATCTCACATAGTGGTTCCTATGCTGTATTTGAACTCAAGAACCTCCTCCTCCTCCTCCTCCTTCTTCTGCTGCTGCCGTATCTGTTCCGGATATTGACTGTTATCATGGCGATAGTCTTCCTATTCTTAAATCCTCAGAACAGTTCTTCCAAGGACATGCCACACCAGTCCCTCAGGTTCTTCAGCCATAAAGTCCATCTACGTCCACGGCCTCTCTTTCCAGGGACCTTTCCTTGCAGAGCGAGTTGGAGGATTCTATCATGATATGGCCAAGGTATTGGAGCTTTCTTTGCTTAAAGAACCTTAATGAAGCTCAAAGCGTCTGGCAATTCATAACGAGGGCAACTGGCTTCTTTGTGAGTTGGAAGCAACAAAAATCCTGGAATTTATGCTAAAAGAGCTTGGAGATGTAAGTAGCCATGGTAGGCTATGCAGGCATATCAAACAATAAACAAAACAAAATAAAAAGACAAAAATATTGTGGCACCTTAAAGACTGATGGTTATATTTTAATGTGAGCATTTGTGGAGCAAGTCCACTTTTTCAGACTTAAGAATGGGCCAATCAGCAGAGGCAATTTAAGGTTAGTCCTCTTCTTACGTTTGAGGAAGTAGACTTGATCCACGAGAGCTCACATTAAAATAGTTTCTCTTTATGGTGCCATGATGTTTTGGTCCATTTGTTTTGCTTTGTTTCTTGTCTGATATGTAAAAGTTAGGTTGTTTAGCTCAATTCGGTTTTCTAGAAACAGAGATTTGTTGAGAACCTTCACCATCAGACATACTGAAAAATGCGAGCCATAGAGGAGAAAATCAGTGTGAGCCATTTTTCTTTCCTGGTAGCTTCAGCATTCTGTCTCTTCATCCATTTTTAGTGAAAGGGTTAGAGGTACGGTACAGTCCTCTTTGGTGAGTGTCTTTCTCCCTCACCCCTACCCAATTACAAGTCCCAGAATGGATCTGCTTTTCCAAATTATGCATAAAGTTAATTCACTGTTTAATTAATTCCTCTGATTTCACATAACAGTGCCTGTTCAGCTAATCAGAATTTCAGACTGGTTCCTTATTTGCATTTTTAAAAAATCCTTAATCAAAAAGGAGCCAAACAATAAATTGTCTTAAGGTGCAGCACATCTGATTCAATTAAAAAGCAAAGATACGATATTTCTGATGAACATAGTGACTATTATTTTTGGCACAGAATATATTAATTACTGATAACATTCATGTTTCATCATTGCCTTCTCAGAAGAATACAACTAAAAACTAATTACCCTGTAGAATAATCTCTAATCGTATCCACATTTTTCTATGTAATCCACTGCTGTCGCTGTCATAGACAATGAGGGTGGCCAATGTCATCTGACACATGAATGAAAGCTGCTTTGTTTATATATTCACAGTAGAATGAGAAAAGTTTTGACTCTAGTCTTACATTGACAACAAGCATCTCCACTGTATTTCTCAATGGTTTCCGTAGCCAGTGCTGGCTCAGTGTTACTTTGCAAAGGGGTTGAAGAAGAAACATTGGTTTCTTTTGAACTGGCCCACCTCTTCCTCAAAACCAAAGATATGGAATTTTCTACCTCAAGAATTCAGAGCACTAATTACACTGCTAGGTCTAGAGTAGATCTATTGCAATGAATGGGTTTGTTAGTCACAACTAATTTAAACCGCATTGGTTTCAATGGGTTTACAGTCATTGATTTAGCTGTGGAGTCCTATATTGACAAGAACTTATTTTTATTTATTTATTATTTACACTTGTATGCCGTCCACTCGCAGCACGACTCAGGGTGGCTAACAAAGTATCACAAAGCATCACAAAATATCTCAAAATATCAAATAAACATCAAAAGCCCAATAAATCCCAATAAATAAATTCAAACAATAAAACAAAAAATAAATCAAGAAAAACATTGTCCTCTGTCAGCACCGCAGCTGGACGTTAGTGAGGCCCAGAAGTCGGAGCCCGGTGCTCAATGTCCTCGACGGAGCCTGGGGCTCAACGTCCTCAACTGAGTCCAGGCTCAACAACCTCGATGGAAAGCGGTTTATCTACTCCCCGACCACAAGAGGGGGGGTCAAGGGCAGCGGCCGGTCCTCACCCAGTGTGGCTTTTCTGCTCCCCGACCCCAGGTGGGAGGGTCGAGGAGATGTGGTGCTCGGCATCTTCAGCCGCCTCGAGACCCCGACGGCTCTTTATCCTCCTCCTTGGTTAGATGGCCTTTGGGGTCCCTTCAAACTCTATAGTCCTGTGATACTGTAGGTAGGACTAATACTGGATTTAGCCCAAATTCTTTCCAAATTTTGTTGAATTGCAGCTCCCATCAACCTTAGCCAGCATAGTCAATGCAAAGTGGGGTGGGGTGGGGGTGAGAATACAGCTTGACAGGATCTGGAGGGCCACAAATTGCCTATTGCCAATGTAGCTCATTGCTTGAGTTGGTTAATATTATAACTAGAATGTACTTTTTAAAAAGTCACTCTGTCACTGCTTCTCAAATGTAACTAGCAAAGTTACTTTGCAGTTCTGTTTTTTAAAAAATCCTGAAAATTATATGTCACTGGTTTATAATGCAAAACCTTTTGTTTTCCTATCCATCTTATTTTCACCTTTCCACCCACGCCAGAGCACAACTGTCACGTGAACCATGTGATGTTCCACATGTAGAACTTGGAGTGTTTTGGTGTAAAAAGAAAAGAACATCCTAGTTAGGCAAGGCAGGGACAGACAGAGTTCAGCTCCCAGATAGGTAAACATTAAATAGGAGGTATTACTCTGTTCTTTCAAAAGCTAATTATCTCCAGAAAGTAACTAGCATGCACTGCAATCAAATTACCTGGGCTAAGCTAAAATTGGTCTGTAGGTACCACTACAGGCAAGTTCTCTTTAAAAGCATTCAGAAAATGCTAACTAGATTGGGGAACCAAGTGTAAAATTAAAGCACTGGTGTCTTTTTTAAAGCCTGGATGAACCTGACAGAAAAACTTTAAAAATCCCAATGAACAGCAATCTTTAAGGCAAGCCTTCACATGTGGAAATAAAGCCCATGAATTTTTGTTCTCCGGTGTCGTATCAAGACTTACTAAATTTAAAGAGGAGTTTTGCAGATCAGAGCAGGTTGACCCCAGACTTGCATTAATTGGAAAGACAGAATATGGGAAACAGTCTTTCATATTAATTGTGTTTCTATCACACAGCATGTACTTGCCTGCGCCAACAAAACAGAGTTGCTCACTTCTTCCCTTTAACAGAAAGAAGGAAAAACATATATTTAAACCATATTCAAGGCTACTTCTGCTAAAAGGACTAGCACTAGCTCAATATAGACCAACATTCCCAGACAACTTCCTGCCGTCATGTTCTGTAAACACTTGAAAAGGAGAAAAATAATAAAATATATGTGTTGATCTTTTGCTTCTCTGTGTGTTTTTAAGATGTGCAAAAGAAAATTTGTATTGGTTGGTTGTTACCCCGGTGGTTTTGGAGCAGGTCATAGGTATAGGGTAGTGGTGACTAACCTTGACACTCTAGCTGTTCTGGAACTTCAATTCCCAGAAACCATGATCAGCCTTCTGGTAATTGAAGTGCAAGAACAGCTGGAGTGCCAAGGTTAGCCACCAGGGGTATAGGGAATTACCACCTGATACACTGTGAAATGAAATAGAACCATGATGGTGAACCTTGGCAATCCAGGTGTTTTTGGACTTCAATTACCAGAAGCCCAAGTCAGCACTCCTGCTGATTAGGGCTTCTGTAAATTAAAGTTCAAGAACAGCTGGAGTGCCAAGGTTCGCCATCATGGAAATAGAAAGTGGTGAAAGAAGTTGCTAGGCTGAGAACAAGAAGACAGAAATATAAACCTGGTAGGAAAATTAAATTTAGGCAGGACACTAGCAGTTTACAATAGTATCCAGATTACATAAAACTCCTTATTCTGACTGATCAAAGGGGAATACGAAACTGCTTCCAATTTTATTGTGTGCTATGAAATCAATTCTGACTCATGGCATTCCTTTTCCAGCATTTTCTAGGTTTAGAGTAATCAGCAGTTGTTGTAATGATCCGTGGGAGTAAAGGTGCTGAATTCAAGGAAGGCGAGGAGAGGAGAGTGTATGGTGAAAAAAGCCAGTCCCGAATCCTCGGGTAGTCTGTATTTATTCTATTCCTGGATCTCACATGCACAGCCTGTGTGAGACCCCATGACAGAAGGCTTGTTTTCCTAGCATATCATTGGCTAAGTACATTTGCCAGTCTAAGAAGTTACTGAGTGCCTAGGTTAGCCATGAGTATGCTAATCAACAGGAACAGTGGAACTGACTGTTCTTGCCTATCTGGAGTTCTTGTAAACATTAGGCATCTTTGCTCTAGTTGTTTGGTCTAACTGTGGTTTGGTGTCTCCTAGGATGTGAGTAATCTTCTATGTGCTGTTTACTAGTCACTGCGACATTTGGGTGACACTTAACCTATATCCACTCAGTGCTCCCAGCCAAGGAGACATGGAGTCACTTCTGCTAATGCACTATTAGCCCATACCAATTTCCTCTCCTGTAAAGGCGGGTTGGTTTTCTGCTCGTGTGCGAGCCAGACGACCCAATCGGGAAAGGTAGCTGACCAATCAGTGACCTGGGCTACCTACAAGCAGTGATTTATCTTTCCCTTCTTCTGGGGACACACTAGAATTCTGCAGTTTGCCCACAGCTACATAGGCTGCCCCCACCCCACCCCCAAATTGGACACAGTGAGAATTGAATTCCCATCCTCTGGCTCCAGAACTAGGTATCCAACTGTTATGTATGTTAACTGTGTTTTCTGACAGGAGCGGAATGTATCTTTTCTCATGTATCTATTCTTATGCAAATGAGTGGATCGAAAATGTGCACACTCTGTTAGCCAATGGGCTTGTTGTATTATTGTTACTGTTACTGTTTATAGTGTATATAAGTCCGAGTTCTGCCCCATCCAAACTGTGTTCAAACCCCACTATTAAAGAGCTGAATTTCACTACTTTATTCATCTGCTTCTTCATTCCCTGAACACGAAACCAACTCACTATGATTCTACTTGTCTGAAAATCATTTTTTATTTATAGTACCATTTATGCCTGAGTGCCTACTCAGAAATAGTTGGATTTTTTATTATTTAATTTAATTTAATAGTCATATTTATATATGCCGCCCACTCAGGCAGAACCCGACTCAGGGCGGCATTACAACAAGTTCTAAAAACACATAAAAACACTTTAAAAGACCCACATCCCACCCACTTTAAAAGACCCCATATCCCACCCACCCATCCCACCCACTATAAAAAGAAGAAGAAGAGAGAGTTCTTAATGGTTTATAGAAGCCAGCAGGCGGGGACGGTGTTCCCATTAGGGCCCCCACCACACCTGCCCTGCCAGCCAGGTCTTCAATCCTTTCCTAAAGGGCAGCAATTCTCTTTGAAGTCTTAGATCTGTTGGCAGGAGGTTCCAGAGAGTTGGTGCGGACACGGAGAAGGCCCTCCTTCGGGTGCTGGATAGATGTGCACCCCTAGCTGATGGCACTATTAGAGAGCCCCTCCGGTCCGCTCTGTTTGGACGGGCAGACACTCTTGGGACGATGCGGTCTCTAAGGTATCCTGGCCCACTGCCATATAGGGCTTTAAAGGTCAAAACCAGCACCTTGAATTGCACCCGGAGACAAACTGGTAACCAGTGCAGCTCCCGAAGTAGCGGTGAGGCATGGGTATATCGCCCACATCCCATCACCACCCAGGCTGCCGCATTCTGGACCAGCTGCAGCCTCCGAATGGTCGTCAAGGGCAGCCCCATGTAGAGCGCATTACAATAATCTAGTCGGGAAGTGACCAGAGCATGGGTGACCATAAGCAAGGAGCCCCGGTCCAGGAGCGTGCGCAACTGGCGAATCACCCGAAGTTGGGCAAAAGCCCTCCTGGCCACAGCCGCTACCTGTTCTTCTAGCAGCAGCCGCGAGTCCAGAAGGACCCCCAAGTTGCGCACTGGGTCTGTCTGGGGCAAAACAGCCCCATCCAGTACCAAAGATGGTAACTCCCTGGATAACACGGGGCCCCTTATCCACAGCCACTCTGTCTTGCTGGGATTCAGCCAAAGCCCATTGGCCCCCATCCAGACCCCAATGGCCTCCAGGCATCCGGATAGGATTTCAACAGCATCACTGGGGTCCCCACGGGCCGAGATGTACAACTGAGTGTCATCCGCGTACTGATGGTACCGCACCCCGTGGGAACGAATGATCTCACCCAGTGGCTTCATGTAGATGTTAAATAGGAGAGGAGAGAGCACCGAACCCTGAGGCACCCCATACTTGAGAAGCCTAGGGCTGGACCTCTCACTCTCTAACCACACCGACTGGGTACGGCCCTCCAGAAAAGAGGAAAACCAGGACAACACGGTGCCCTGGATCCCCAGTCCTTATTATTATTATTTTGGAATAGTAGTTGTGTTAGTCTGTGTTTTGTTGCAATGGCTACCAGATGTAGGAGTGGCTGGCCACAAGGAAGACACGCGAGGCAATCGTGCGGTGAAGTCCAGCCCCAATCTCGGTCGGGTGGTACGTATTTATTACCCTGCCTTGGGGTGATATGCACGTAGGATGTGCGTGACCCCCTAATACAGAAGGCTTGCATACGTGGCATTTTCCGGTGGTCAAGACAATACCTGCTCTTGGACATTGCCCTGTGTTTAATAGACAACCCACAACTAATTAAGGTCTGGGCTGGCAAAACGCATTGTTCCTGCCCTATCTCGGAGCCTTATGTGTATTGACTCCGGGTACCTAGCTTGTTCTGCTGTCTGGCACCTCTTATTTGCCCAACTTAATCTGTAGCCAGAAGCGAAGGATTGTGTATTTCCATTAGAGTCACCATCTTTTGTTCTTGCCCTGTTTTCATCATAGCCATTAGCCAAGGCTTTATGATTTGTCCCCCCCAAACTAACTAACTAGCCCATACCCCAATTACCTTTCCTGCAAAGCCCGTTGGTCCCCAGATCTGTTGAAGGCCGGGCAAACCCCTGGGGAAAGGTTTGGCCAATTATTCCCGCGGGCAACTTTTGTGTATGGGAACCAAGACACCAGGACAGCCGAAGAGCTGGCTTAACACAACTTTATTGCATGCTGGTCAGAGGGAACATGTGGTAATGGCGGACGAACAGCTCAATATATACAGTGGCTATACATTTGAATGTGGCTCCTTGACAGTCTATTGGCTACTGTCCGCGTGACGTCATTTCAGGTCACGCCCTTCTTGTCCAGGTGAAGGTGGTGGCGGGAATCTTCCCGCGCTGTTGCTCTTAGGTGAGTCTTGGACCAATGAGCTTGGACGCTCGCTATTGCCATCTAGTGGTCACTAGCTCGCGTCCTATTAGGGTTACAGTGATGCAGCTGAGGTTACAATGTTACACATGGAAAAGGTTACATTGGATACACATGGATAGGTACATTGTTTAAAGGCACATGCTTTAGAACACAACATCCCTCCCCCCTAGGATGAGACGAAGTCTCTTAACCAAGATGGTTTCTTGCACTCGCGTTTGGGCCGCAATGTGGGTTGGCCCCCCCGGGGGCCGCTACCACTTCCTTGTTCCCTGGACCCTTGTCCTGTAATGGGAGAGGGAGACTTGTTAGTGGCTTGCTGCGGTTTTGCAGCTTTAGGGGAAAGGGTAGATTCCGTTGTGGGCGAACCGGGGGCACCAGGGGCTAACGTAAAACCCCTCTTCTCGCTTGGATGGGTGGGGGACCACTCCGAAACCCCCCCCCCCGGTTCTGTAACTCAAAATTAAACTCTGTTGGGGGATCCCGCGGGATATCTATGAGGATGAATTCTTCCTCCTCCCCCCTTGGTGGGGACTCTGGACCCCTCTCCCCTCCCCCTTGGGCTAAACGGGTGGGGGAGAACCCTAACACTGAATTTGCCCCAGTGCTGTCGGTGCCCTGACTTCCCAGGACCCGGTTTCGGAGTTGGTCTGCGTGCCGCCGCCAAAGGAGACCTGTGTTGGTTTCCACGCGGTACGACACGGGACCGGTCTGTTCCACAACCACCCCCGGTACCCAGGCTGGCCCCGCGCTGGCGTAGTTCCTGCAATGCACCGGGGTACCCACGCTGAAACTCTTGGTGGCTTCCAACCCAATGTTCCGTCCCCTGTCCTCAACTCTCATGGGGTCTAGCCTCGTAAGTATGGTGGTCAGCTTCCTGCACATTAAAAGCTCCGCGGGGGAGTAGCCTGACGCTAACGGGGTCACCCTGTACCCTAGCAGAAACTGACACACTTGCAGGTTGAGATCCCCGGGGCCCATGCGCCGCAACGCGTCCTTTGTGGTGCGCACGAGGCGCTCCACCTGGCCATTGGTGGCCGGGTGAAAGGGGGCGGAGGTGATATGCCGGACGGCGTTAATCTCTGTGAATGCCCTGAACTCGGAGGATGTGAAACAACTAGCGTTGTCGCTAATTAGGGTGTCGGGTATGCCGAACGTGCAAAAGAGCCTCCGCAAATACTTAATGGTCGTGGCCGAGGAGGTGCTCGTGACTGGGATAACCTCCAACCACTTGGAGAAGGCATCTACAACAAGGAGAAAAAGGGTTCCTCGGAACGGGCCCGCGAAATCTATGTGCACCCGGGACCACGGCCCCTTAGCCGCGTCCCACTCCCTGTGGGGAAGGCGGGTCTCCTCTGGTCTGGAGCATTGGCAGCTCTCGCAAGTGCCGACCATGTGCTCGATGTCGGCGTCTAACTGGGGCCACCAGAAGTAACTCCGGGCCAGCGCTTTGGAGCGCACAATTCCGGGGTGGCTGACGTGCAGCAGTTTAAGCACCCGTGGGCGAAGGGATGTAGGGATCACCACCCGCTGCCCCCACAAGAGACACCCCCTCTCTAGGGACAGTTCGAGCATTTTCCTGAAAAATGGGGCGAACTACTCCGCTGGGGAAGACGCTGGCCACCCTTTCTGTACCCAGGAACTAACCGCCGCCAACGTTCTGTCCTTGCCTGTCGCTTTGGCGATGTCGGCGGGCAGTATGGGGGGACTGTCCAAAACCTCAATCATGAGCACCTGGCAGTCTCGCCCCTCCCCGCCCACGTGGTTGTGCTCCTGGGGGAGGGGGGACCTCGACAGGGCGTCCGCATGGCTGATCTCTTTCCCGGGCCGGTACACCAACGCGTGCTGGTAGGCGTTGAGAAAAATGGCCCACCTAAGCATCCTCGGGGACAGGATCTGTGGCCTGGGCTTATCTGCGGTAAAAATGCCTAGTAGGGGCTTGTGGTCAGTCACGATGGTGAAGGGGTGGCCATATAGAAAACCGTGAAATTTTTTGGTCCCCGCAATTATCGCTAGCGCTTCCCTGTCTGTCTGGGCGTAATTCCTCTCCGCTTGGGACAGGGACCTGGAGTAAAACGCTATTGGGGCCTCCCTCCCGTTTTCCAGCACGTGGCATAAGACTGCCCCCACCCCCACCGGGGATGCATCACAGATCAGTACCACTGGCCGTTTGGGGTCGAAATGTGTTAGAATGGTGTCGGACGCCAGGAGCTGTTTCAGCTCAGTGAATGCCCTCTCCTGGTCGTTGCCCCACTTCCATGCCGCATCCTTCTTGAGCAACTTATGAAGCGGCTCCGCCACCGCCGCCTTCCGAGGAAGGAAGGAGTGGTAGAAATTTAAGAGCCCTAGGAATGACTGTAGCTCGGACTTGGATGTGGGGCGAGGGGCTTTCTTAATGGCGGCCACCTTGGATTTGGACGGTTTGATCCCCTCAGGTGTTACTCGGAACCCTAAGAACTCAACCTCATTTGCGAAGAAGACGCATTTGTCTTTCCGCAACCTCAACCCCGCCTGTTCGAATGCCGCCAGAACCTTGTCCAGCCTTTCGGCCAACTCGACCTCGTTCCCCCCCCCCCGTTATCAATACGTCATCAAAATATGGCAAAACCCCGTCCAGCCCTTTTAGGAGGCGTTCCACGAGCGACTGGAAAATTCCAGGCGCCGAGTTCACGCCGAATTGTAGGCGCGTCACCTGGAACGCCCCCTTATGCGTGACTATGGTTTGTGCAGCAGCTGCATCAGGGGTTACCAATAGTTGCTGATAGGCTTGCGCCAGATCAAGCTTAGCGAAACACTTTCCCCCATGTAACCTGGCTAGCAGATGGCTGACCACCGGCACCGGATACGCATTAGGGCGAATTGCCTTATTAATGGTGCACTTATAGTCGGCGCAAATGCGAACCTCCCCATTGGCCTTCAACGCCGTGACAATTGGAGTTTCCCACTCCGCAGAATCGACAGGAACAAGAATTCCCTGGCCCACCAATTTGTCCAGTTCCGCCTCTATTTTGTCCTTTAGTGCAAAAGGCACTCTGCGCGGTTTGAGTCTTATTGGGCGGACCTCCGGGTCCAGGTCGAACGCTACTGGGGGTCCCTTGAATTTCCCAAGTCCTTTTTTGAAGACTTCGGGGTGCACGTCGCACACCCTCTGTATCGGGTCAGTCCCAACGGCGTGCACCCCCCCAATGAACAGACCCAGGGGTTGGAACCATTGAGTCCCGAGGAGGCTGCAACTCCCCCCTTTAAGAACGACTAGGGGAAGCTCCGCGGCGTGCTGTTTATATTGGACCTGGAATTTTCCCACCCCCAGCACCGGGATACTGTTCCCTTGCACGTCTCGAAGCGTGGACCTTAACGCTTTGAGCTTGGGCCGTACACGGGGGGCAATTCTAAAAAAACTCCCTCTGGGAAATAATTGAATATGAGGAGCCCGAGTCAATTTCCATCCTAACAGGGACCCCTTGCACAGTACCTCAACAAAGTAACGGGGGTGTCCCATGGACACGCTGAAAACTGGAACGTCGTCGTCGCTGTCGTCGGAGATGCGGCCCACGCCGTTCTGCCTCTTTGTGGGCCGGGCGCCATCCTTCGGTCTCGTCGAGCGGTCTGGTTTCGCCGAACGGTCCGGTGAACTCTTCCGGTCCTCGCGCCGTCGCCTGCAGACTTTGGCGATGTGCCCTCGGCGGCCACAGTTGTGGCACTCGGCCTTCCTAAACGGGCACTTCGCGCGGTCGTGGGCCGCTCCACAGCCGTCGCAACGCCGGCCGCCCTTTCGAACCTTCCGGACGTCTTCCTCGTCGCTGCCCTCTGCGGAAGATTTCGACGCTCGCCGGGCCGTGTGCACCGAGCCCGCTGCTTGGTCGGCCTGTGGGAGCCGGCCCTGGAGCTCTTTCACTCCGGCCCTCGTGGCTTCCGCGGCCTGCGCTGTCTTCACGACCTCGTGCAGTGTTGGGGGCGGCTCCTGATTCATCAGCTTTCGCTGAACTTCCTCGTCCCGCATGCCACACAGCATGCGGTCCCTGAGCATGGTCTCCAGGTTATCCCATTTGCATGGGCCGGCGGCTAGTCGCAGGGCCGCTGCGAAAGCGGCGACCGACTCACCCGGCGCTTGGACTCGCCTCCAGAACGCGTCCCGGGCTGGAAACATCGACACCAAGGGCTGGAAGTGGTTGCGCATCGCCTTCAGGAGATCTTTAGCCTTCAGCTCGCCCACCTTCTTCGGCGCGATGAGGTTGACTAGCACCCTCTTGCCGGCGTGCCCGAGCATTCTGGTGAGGATGGCTCTCTTTTTTTCCTCATCGGTGACCTCGAATTCCACCAGCGCGCCGTGGAAATCCATTTCGAAGAGTTCCCAATCTTCCGGTTTGTTGATGTCGAAACCGGCGTATGTCTTGGTCCCGTGGGAAGCCATATCCCACCTTCGTCGCCAATTTTGTGTATGGGAACCAAGACACCAGGACAGCCGAAGAGCTGGCTTAACACAATTTTATTGCATGCTGGTCAGAGGGAACATGTGGTAATGGCGGACGAACAGCTCAATATATACAGTGGCTATACATTTGAATGTGGCTCCTTGACAGTCTATTGGCTACTGTCCGCGTGACGTCATTTCAGGTCACGCCCTTCTTGTCCAGGTGAAGGTGGTGGCGGGAATCTTCCCGCCCTGTTGCTCTTAGGTGAGTCTTGGACCAATGAGCTTGGACGCTCGCTATTGCCATCTAGTGGTCACTAGCTCGCGTCCTATTAGGGTTACAGTGATGCAGCTGAGGTTACAATGTTACACATGGAAAAGGTTACATTGGATACACATGGATAGGTACATTGTTTAAAGGCACATGCTTTAGAACACAACAGCAACCCACACTGTTTCAAGCATATCAGAAAATAAACAGAACAAAAACACTGTTGAATACTAACTGTTATATGATATTTTAATATTAGCTTTTGTGGATCAAGTCCACTTCATCAAACATGGGAGTGAGGCTTCATGGCATCAGTTTATAGACATCAGGTACAGAGGGATTGGTTAGCATAACTGATAAACATACAACTCACTGCGGCTTCCTACAATTGGTAATGGCAGATGATCTCTGGTTGCTATTCAGATTAGCTGTAAATTCCCCCTATTTTTCTCTGTTACTTTATACCTGATGTCTGTAAAGGGTAGTGAGTCACAGAATGTGTGAGGCTTTACCTTTAACAAAGATCCTAACAGTTTCACTCCATGTGAGAGTGAACTACTCCCTTAACTGGCCTTTCTCTTAATGTGAACAGGTGAGGCAATGAAAATCTCTGAGGCAAAGACTGGGGTATATATTTTGCCATTGCAGAAGGCTAGGTGGCCCCACACACCTGCATTGCTGGCTATGAAGAAAGGGTAAGCCAGGTCCCATGGGACTGGGACTAGATAGGTTTATTTTTCTTTTGAAATGCTGTGCCTTGAATCTGTTCTGTTTGACCATGAAGCTGTGTTTATGTATGTTAAAATTTAACTATGCTTGGTTTTCTCACAATATACTCTTGAGTTACTCATAAATGACTGGAGCCTTTTTATTTTTGGCCCTGCCTGCTCAGTGGGAGGAGGGTAAAATAAATCCTGAGGTTTTCTGGCTTAGGTAGGGACCTCAGATGAGCTGAGTCCTCCCCAAAAGGGCAAAGGAGCCAGAGGGGGTAGGGGACCAACTCTACAATGTGTATAAATTGATGCCATGAAGCCTCACTCCCATGTCTGATGAAGTAGACTTGATCTACAAAAGTTAACATTAAAATATAAGTTATTCAAAGTGCTACAGCATTTTTGTTTATTTTCTGATATACTCAGAAATAGATTCTGCTGAATATGATGGGTCCTCAATTCATCCTTTTCTGTATAACTTTGCTGAATTAATTTTATATGTGTTTCCTGTCTTTCTTAAAGGAAACCAGATTGGCTAACATGAAATGTAAGAAGATCCATGGAAGACCAAAAGGTTGTCTACTACAGTACATTACTTTGTCAATACTGTGGCCAGATAGTTGCTTATAGTAAACCTAATTGGGTCACATGGGTGCAACTACAAGTGTGCAACAATTGATTTTTTTAAAAAAATCAGAATGACAGGAAAATAATCTCCATGTGTATATAACTGTAAACAATAAGCAAAACTACTTGTTAAAACAATACTACAGCTGCATAAAATCAATGGTGTTCCATTATCAATTAAAGTCAGATAAAGGCAGGAAAAGGTTAATTGGTCTCAACTGGGATCCAGCATTTCTACTCTTTCCTGTGTGAGAAAAATCTCATAATCATGACACTCTAAGTTGGGACTGCGGTGGTTTAGTAGTTAAGACACTGAACTTGACTGGAAGGTCAGCAAGTCAGCAGTTTAAGACCCAAGTGCTCTATCTCATCTCCTGCCAAACTAGCAGTTAGAAAGCAAGAAATTGCAAGTAGATAAATAGGTTCTGCTTTGGTGGGTAGGTAACAGCATTCCGTGTGCTCCATGCCTGCCACATGTCCACAGAAATGTCTGCAGATGCAGACAGCACTGGCTATTTTGCTGTAAACAAAGATAAGCATTGCACCCTAGAGCCAGATATGACTGGCTTTCAAGCAAGGGTGACCTTTACCTTTACTTAGGTTGGAAATAGTTTTATGAATGTAATTTTCTGCTGTTTTTCCATGGTGCTTTTGCCAAAGCCTTGGAACTGCTGGAAAGTCTATACTCCCCACATTTCACTATCTACAGCCATTCTCTTTCTTAACCTTGGTAGTGCCTGGGACATTTTACAGTAGAAGAAGAAACTAGCAAAATACAGCGGAGAATGGTCCTGAACATTGTTTGTTCTTCAGCAAGGGCAATCAGGTAGGCAACGGAAAGTAGTACTTCTGCTTTGGAGTAGTCTGTTTCCTCCTTTCTTAAGAAACAGTACTTCCCATGGATTTATGAGGCTGCTTATACAATGACTTGTGGGTCAAGTGGGCAAACGACAGAGGTCTGAGAGCCACCCACCCCAAAACCTAAATTTTGGAGGCCTGCTCCCACAATCCCTTAAAAAGCAGTAACCTGAGATTCTTGTTATGTAACAGTGATGGCGAACCTGGACACTTCAGCTGTTCTTGAACTTCAATTCCCAGAGGCCCTGATCAGCAGGACTTGGGCTTCTGGTAATTGAAGTCCAAGAACAGCTGGAATGCCAAAGTTCACTGTCATGGTATAATCAACAACTTTGCTCAGTTCTTCCTCATACTTGGTTTTCTTTTTCTGCTGCCTTCAACTCTTCCCAACATAATCTTTTCAAAAAGATCTTGCCTTCTCAGTATGTGCCCAAAGTAGAACAACCTCAGCTTCATCATTTTTGCCTCCAGAGACAGTTCAGGATCGATTTGCTCTACGAACCATTTGTCTTTCTAGCAGTTTAGGGCGGGGTGGCCAACCTTGGTGCTCCAACTGTTCTTAGACCTCAATTCCCAGACACCCTGATCAGCAGATGTGTATACTTGGGCTTCTGGGAATAGAAGTCCAAGAAAAGCTGGAGCACCAAGGTTGAGAAACCCTGGTCTAGGGTATCTGCATTCAGCGCCCGCACGTACACATTTTACTTCCACTTTTGGAAGCGGCAAGGGTGGTGCGGGCTGGATTAATAGGCACCATGGGCCTTAGTTGGGCACCCCTGCTGTAGTCTATAAAGCATAGAATGATTATTTTCCGAAACTCTTCAGTCTGCTCCAATAGCCAGTAGATATTTGCAATATAATCTCAAGTGCCTTTAAGCAGTCCAACAGATAGAACACAAAAAATAATACTCAAATAACTATTACATTTGCATTCTTTTATCATCACATTCATTTTTAAATCGATTCTTTAATAAGGAATGCTCCTGTCTGTTACTGAGCAAGGATATCAATAATTGCTGAGGACAGTGCTTAGCTGCAGTGAAATCCTCTGGAATAACTTCATTAAGGACAATCCCAATGGCTTGAAGGCATAACAGGCAGTGGCATAGACAGAACCAGTCTGAACTAACAGCAAAGGCACTTTTCTTCTTTATGCAAAGCCCATTAAAGGGTGCCTTAAGAATATGTTGAGCAGTAATACTTCAACTGAGTTGCATAAAACAGAAATGGATTGCAGAAAGTTGTAATGCAGGCAACATGAAAAAATGAACGAAGCCCTTGTAAAAGATAACAAGTGGAACTTAAAAGTAGTTTTCATTATACCAAGTTATTCAAGCAAGCTTTCTACAGCTTTGAATCTAGCCATGGTTGTCTTTTGTAAGAGACAGAACATGCAACTCGGTAAATCCTGGTGTGTCAAGTTCATTAATGTTTTACATACCCTGTATCTTTCTGCTTTCATAAGGTGACACTAGCTGGAAACCCTGCAACCCCATCTCAACATGAAATATCAAGGAAACAAGGGTTCTGACACTTCCTTAAGGAAGTACAACTGCCCTGACAGCCCTTGTATGTGGATCATCTGCCAAGGTCTGCCACCTGCCCCACATTAAGTTATTTGTAGCAGCAGCAGCACAACAACGAAGCAGGCAGGTTTTTAGGTATTTTATGTTCGAATGCAAGTCTCCCAGTTCACTCCTCCTTAGACCAGCTAATAAACACAACACACTTGGACTAGAAACTTGAAAGAGAAATATCATTTACTCACACAATAAGGTCAGAAGATACACGTGCTTAGGAATCTTGGTAATGTTGGTTTAGAAAGAAGTCCTTTTTCCAACCATGTGGCCTTGATGACGAAGAAGCTCAAAAAGTACATCTTTCCTCTACCAAGGCAGAAAAGCAACAGAGAGAAGGCCAGAGCAAACCAAAGGCCTTAACACATGCAAATAGGGTCAGGTACATTCTGAGGCAGGAAAAAACTTTTCTAATTGTAATTACAGGCAAACACTGCATGCTGGGGTTGCACTAGAATACTCAACACCCCACATGATGATTAGGCTGCTGGGATCATTGCCGCTAGTAATAGGAAAATGGAGATGCTACAGACCTAGAAGGACAATGGAGTGGATTTGCAGGACATTGTCACTTGGCACAGGCAATAATTACAGTGGAGTGAAAAGTTGGCAAAGAGGAATCTGTGGCAGCAATGTTGAAAGATACTGGCTCTTTTGAATCATTTGGTATTGTAAGACCTGAGGGTCTAAATTAGCGTTCACATGTCTCATCAAAAACAGTCAAATTAGATGTAGTTTTTTAAGAACGATAACACAATACCACAAATTAAGCATGCATCGTCAATTTATTATGGAGATGATCCCATAATGGCCTCTGCCTGACCAAGTCAATTAAAAGCCTGCCCAAAAGGGAAGGGACTTTGGCTGCCAGCAGAACAAGAGGCCTACCCTGGCTTCCCAAAGATGTGTATTCCATGGCCATAAAGACCCTCTCTCACATCCTCACCAAACAATCCTGTGAGAGAAAAGCCTTCCAAGAAAATTTGAGAAGACAGGGAGGCTCGTATGAGATAGTACGATCCTTCAAATAACCTGAACTGAACCCAACCCATATAAGGCTTTAAAGATAATAATAATTTCGTGTCAGAAATTATTCTGGGTTGAAAGGATTTTTGTGGGAGAAATGAGGCTCCTTTCATTTCCCCAAGAACTGGGACAGAGATGGGCACTCAATACATCTTGCAGTACCCAGGTCTTAAGCTGCCAACTAGCCAGCCTTCCAGCTAACAAGGTGGGCTTCTTAACCACTGAGCCACCGCAGCCCAGATTATAGATTAGGACCAGCACTTTAAATTGGGCCTGGAAATAGCTGGATAAGCTGTTGCTATAGGATAGTTATATGCTCCTTGTAAATAACAGCAATCTGCAGTCTGGCTGCAGCATTTTGAACTGACATTTCTGAACACTTCAAAGGGAGCCCTACATACAGTTGTTGTGACATCTCAGGCAGAATGTAAATAAGGCATGAGCCACATCAGACATGTCAAGGAATGATGTAGGCTAGCTTCAACTGTGAAATGCACTCTTTGCCACTGTTGGATCCTGTCCATCCTGGCTCCCATTTTGAATCTAGGTGCACAACCATGCTGGTTTTTCAGTGAGGAGTATACAGGCTAAATCACTATTCTCTGATGCACCTTTTAACTACTACTTCCATGTCCAAGACAGGCATGAAACTGCCAGAATGAAGCCACTTTTTGGTGAGTTCATTCTGTAGTTCCTTTCGCCTGACCTAGTGTGAGAAAGATTAGCCAGCAACACAAGTTTGCCGTTACCAGGGTTCAAAAATACCACAATCTTCAAGGAGACTCTTTCTGTGTTCTGTCTGGATTAAGTTTCAGTTTGTTCACCCTCTTCCAATCCATTACCAGCATCACTGGCTTTAAGCTCAAAAAAGCTTCTTTAGGAGTCAGATACTGGTGGAACCAAGATCCAATATTCTCCCATAACTTTCATGTAGATGCACAGGGATAATGCTGAACCCTGGGGGATCCAAAAGGCCAATGGCCAGGGTATTGAACAGGATTCCCTCAGTACCACCTTCTGAGTTCAGCCCTCCCGGAAGAATTAGGGCCACTATAAAACAGTGCCTTTCCCAGAAAGATGAAACCAGAAGAATACCGTGGTCAATGGTATTCAAAGCCAAGAAGCGGCTTAGCAGAACCAACAAGTCACAGTCCTGGCATCATAGGTCATCCACTAAAATACTAAAGATATATACATCTCACAACCAGATTGAAATGGACCCAGATAATCTATTTATATAATATTTTGGTCCCTCTTTTCAAGACAATGATATATCTTACTCCAACTAACATAGGATGTCCTAGCCTCCAATCCTTCTGAAGCACCAGCAAGCTGTTTCATCAGTTCTCTCTCCATTCCCAACATTCTGGACAACACTTAAAATTGGAGGGATTCCCATTCACTTGCTTATTGTGTTATTCTAATAAACTGAATATTTATTTACTCTAATCTCTGGCTAACTGCCTTATAGCCTTTTCTGATCTGGATACTATAATTACTGCTACACTAGACTATGCCTTTTAGTTAAAGACCTTAACATGTGTCCATTTAAGTAAATACATATGATCAGGCATCTGTTGATGAGGACAGGGCAGAACAGACTTCAATTAAACTGAAACTCAATATTGTTTTGGTTTTGGGAGCTCGACATATGCTTCTGCCACATAACACAAAGCATGACAGAATGTTTCATGTTACAAAGGAAGGGAAGAGCCACCAAACAATATACAAGATGATGAAGTTGAAGGGAAGAGTGGTTTGCCAAGTACCCAACATATTTAACATTGAGCTAGATAAGTAATCAGCAGAAATCAAAACTCAAATGCTATTCCTTGAACTTTGTGTTTATACTGATTTATCCAGGCTGTTATACTGGGGGGGGGGGGGGGGGGCGATGTTTCTCAGTGCTGGTTTCCAATGTCCTTTTTATCAGTGTGCTAGTATTTGGATTCAGCAGTAAAGGAGAACACAGGCTTATGTAGCCAATTTGACACATGATGTTGAGCCTGATGCTCGAGATCTACTTTTCCCATAGGTGTCGTTACTTCAAATTAGTGGTGAGAAACTTTAGATAAAGGTCGCCTTTGCTCAAAAACCAGTCGTATCTGACTGTAGGGTTCAGTACTCATCTCTGTTTATAGCCAAAGAGCCAGTGCTGTCTGCGTCTGCAGGTGTTTCCGTGGACATGTGGCAGGCATGACTAGACATTGGAGTGCATGGAACACTGTTTACCTTCCCACCAATGTAGTCCCTATTTATCTACTTGCTATTTCTTGCTTTCAAACTGCTGGGTTGGCAGGAGCTGGGACAGAGATGGAAGCTCACTCTGTCAGACAGCACTCGGGTCTTGAACTGCTGACTTGCCGACCTTCCAGTCGTCAGATTCAGCATCTTAACCACTAAGCCACTGCAGTCATGAGAAACTTTAGCCCTCCATATATCACATAGAATTCCCACCTGCCTCAGCCATCCTGGCAAGTGATAAATGATCAGGGGAGCTGAAATTCATAACATCACGGGGACCAAAGGGGTCTCAACTGTATTTCTGGCCTACAGGGAAAACATTTTACATGTATTATCTTTTTATGACATTTAGCTTAGCAGGAACCACAGAATGGGCTGCTATTCATTGAAACACTGTGATCTCATTCAGGCTACAACACAATTATGCTCTTTACCCAAGACTTCCATGAGAGATCTCTTTTTCAAAACAAAAGAAAAAGATCAACTGTACGGCCAAGTTTAAATCACTGAAACCAAGAGGATATTATCAAAGTTCGTTTTATTTAATTATAGTCCAAGTTCATATAGAAATATATCAATTGCGAAAGGTTTAATTGAAAGGTCTCTAAAAATGTAAAATGTATGAAGATTTGAAACAAGGAAACAGAGAGAAAGATCATGTTAATCCATTGCCCCTACACCAACTATGTGAACTGGCAAAGCTCAAAGGGTCTTGAATACTAACATCAACATCTATTAGAAGTCATCTAACACAGGATTTGCATAAAGTTTCTGGTTGCTCTGAAAAAGAAATCGCTCCTTTCTTCTTCCTAGGACAGCTCTATCCAGCAGGGAATTCACAGTTTTGCATATTGTTGGAACAACATCCCCAACTTCTGGCTCAGCATGATGTTCCCTTTAATTTTTAGCTTACCAGACATGAAGGCCTACAGGAAGCAGAGGGGAGAAAAACAATTACATATTCTGAGACTTCTCACAGAGTTGCGCTTTTACAAGAAAAATAATAGAACTTAACAAAAAAAAATTAACTAGAAAAGCAACAGCAACAAAAGCATTTCTTTACCAACAAAGCAATCAGGGATCAAAGTTCGCTGGCAAAGCAGATTCCTTCCGCTAAGCTGCCTTTGAGAAATAACTTGCAGAAAAGCTAGGTGAAGACATGAAGGAGGTGGGAAGAGAAGGAGGGGGGGGGGAGTGTCTCTTTCCACTTTTGCCTTGCTCAAATCATAGGTCTCCAGCTGTTATTGTAGCAATAGTGATCATGCTTGTAATTCAGTGATGGTGAACCTTGGCACTCCAGCTGTTCTTGAACTTCAATTCCCAGAAGCCCTGATGAGCAGGAATGCTGACGTGGGCTTCTGGGAATTTAAGTCGAAGAACACCTGGAGTACCAAGGTTTGTCATCACTGTTGTAACTAAAAACACACGGAAAGAGCAGTCTGGGCAAAACTGAAATCCACCAGGAGTGAGAATGCAACAGAGGTAAAGGGTTAAGAAACCATAAGGAGGCTACACTTAAGGCCTTCAGGAGATCAGATGTCACCCTGGGACTCAGCCTAAGCAAACCCAATTTATTGTAAAATGATTAAAAAAAATAAAGACAACACACAAAGAAACCTCCTGCATGCTTCGGTTTTTCCAGATCATGTTATATACTATAGTAGTGCATATGCTTCAATTTTTTTTAAAAAAAGTACTGTTAGCAGATAGTGCAACAACTAACTTCCAGTTTAATTTAATTTAATTTAATAGTCATATTTATATATGCCGCCCACTCAGGCAGAACCCGATTCAGGGCGGCATTACAACAAGTTTTAAAAACACATAAAAACACTTTAAAAGACCCACATCCCACCCACTTTAAAAGACCCATATCCCACCCACCCATCCCACCCACTATAAAAAGAAGAAGAGAGAGTTCTTAATTCTTTACATAAGCCAGCAGGCAGGGACCGTGTTCCCATTCGGGCCCCACACCTGCCTTGCCAGCCAGGTCTTCAATCCTTTCCTGAAGGGCAGCAATTCTCTTTGAAGTCTTAGATCTGTTGGCAGGAGGTTCCAGAGAGTTGGTGCGGACACGGAGAAGGCCCTCTTTCGGGTGCTGGACAGATGTGCACCCCTAACTGATGGCACCATTAGAGAGCCCCTCCGGTCCACTGTGGTTGGACGGGCAGTCACTCTTGGGACGATGCGGTCTCTAAGGTATCCTGGCCCACTGCCATATAGGGCTTTAAAGGTCAAAACCAGCACCTTGAATTGCACCCGGAGACAAACTGGTAACCAGTGCAGCTCCCGAAGTAGCGGTGAGGCATGGGCATATCACCCACATCCCATCACCACCCGGGCTGCCGCATTCTGGACCAGCTGCAGCCTCCGAATGGTCGTCAAAGGCAGCCCTATGTAGAGCGCATTACAATAATCTAGTCGGGAAGTGACCAGAGCATGGGTGACCATAAGCAAGGAGCCCCGGTCCAGGAGGGTGAGCAACTGGCGAATCATCCCAAAGTTGGGCAAAAGCCCTCCTGGCCACAGCCGCTACCTGTTCTTCTAGCAGCAGCCGCGAGTCCAGAAGGACCCCCAAGTTGCGCACTGGGTCTGTCTGGGGCAAAACAGCCCCATCCAGTACCAAAGATGGTAACTCCCTGGATAACACGGGGCCCCTTATCCACAGCCACTCTGTCTTGCTGAGATTCAGCCGAAGCCCATTGGCCCCCATCCAGACCCCAATGGCCTCCAGGCATCCGGATAGGATTTCAACAGCATCACTGGGGTCCCCACGGGCCGAGATGTACAACTGAGTGTCATCCGCGTACTGATGGTACCGCACCCCATGAGAACGAATGATCTCACCCAGTGGCTTCATGTAGATGTTAAATAGGAGAGGAGAGAGCACCGAACCCTGAGGTACCCCATACTTGAGAAGCCTAGGGCTGGACCTCTCACTCTCTAACCACACCGACTGGGTACGGCCCTCCAGAAAAGAGGAAAACCAGGACAACACAGTGCCCTGGATCCCCAGTCATTTGAGCCGTTCCAGAAGGATACCGTGGTCGACGGTATCGAAGGCCGCTGAGAGGTCAAGAAGAGCAAGGACGGATGGATAACCCCCGTCCCGCTCCCGCCAGAGATCATCCATCAGTGCGACCAATGCCGTCTCCGTACCATACCCAGGCCTGAATCTCTTGCTGAGTTATCTCTCACATAGACAAAGCTAGGAGAACTTTGTCATGGAGACATGATGGCCATTCGGAGGCTGTAACTGGTCCAGATTGCGGCTGCTCGGGTGGTGATGGGGTGCGGGCGTTATGCCCATGCCTCACCACTGCTTTGGGAGCTGCACTGGTTGCCAGTGTGCCTCCAGGTGCAATTTAAGGTGCTGGTGATTACCTTTAAAGCCCTACATGGTAGTGGACCAGGGTACTTAAGAGATCACACCCCAAGGACATCTTCCCGTCCCACTAAAGCAGACCGGAGGGGCTCTCTGATAGTCTCATCTGCTAGAGAGGTTCCCCTCTCTAGCACGAGGAGGGCCTTCTCTGTGTCTGCTCCGGCCCTCTGGAACCTTCCTGCCAACTGAGTTTCGTATCCAGGCAGAGCTTTTATCCTTCCGCAAGAGCCTTAAGACCTGGCTTGCGCAGCGGGTGTGATGGGGGGGCTGGGGAGATAGCCACCCTGGGCTGGTGATGCTGCATTGGAGGGCATTTTAAATTTTTTAAAGAATTTTTAATTTTAAAATAAATTTAATTTTTAATGTTTTTAAAGTTTTTTTATTTGTTTTATGTGTGAGCCGCCTGGAGTCGCCTTAGTGAGGGGGCGGCGGTAGAAATGTAATTAACATAAGAACATAAGAACAGCCTTGCTGAAACAGGCTACAGTCCATCCAGTCCAGCATTCTGTCTCACACAGTGGCTCACCATTTCCTTCAGGGTATTCCCAAGGAGATGCCTTCACCTGCTTAGGATTCCCTGGAAATGGCATTGAGAGATATCCTGCCTATCTCTCCAACCCCGAGGTTGTCCTTAAGTATCCATAATTATAGCCATTGATACCCTTGTCCTCCATGAACTTGTCTAATCCTTTCTTAAAGCTGTCAAGACTGACAGCTGTCACCACTTCTTCTGCCAGGGAGTTCCACAGACCAGTAATCCTCTGGGTGAAAAAGTACTTTCTCTTATTTGTTTGAGAACTAGTACCCAAAAGTTTCATCGAGTGGCCCCTAGTTCTAGTGTTGTGCGATAGGGAAAACAGTTTTTCCTTATCTACTTTGTCCACACCGTGCATGATTTTATAAACTTCAATCAGGTCACCTCTTAGACGCCGTCGTTCAAGAGTGAAAAGGCCCAACCGTTGCAGCCTCAGATGGTAAGGAAGGTGTTCCAGTCCCCTAATCATTCTGGTTGCCCTCCTCTGTATTTCTCCAACTCCATAATATCCTTCTGGAGGTATGGCGACGAGAACTGTACACAGTATTCCAGATGGGGCCTCACCATAGATTTATAAAGAGGCAAAATGACACTTGCTGACTTATTTTCTATACCCTTCCTAATGATCCCTAACATTGAGTTTGCTTTTTTCACTGCTGAGGCACACTGGGTTGACATCTTCATTGAGCTGTCCACCAGGACACCAAGGTCCTTTTCCTGGTTTGACGCAGAGAGTTCAGACCCCATCAGTTTATAAATGTAATTGGGTTTTTTTGCCCCAACATGCATCACTCTGCAATTTGCCACTGTTTTGCCCACTCCCCCAGTGTCAAGAGATCCCTCTGGAGCTCCTCACAATCTCTCACAGTTTTCACTACCCTCTATAATTTAGTGTCGTCAGCAAATTTGGCTACCTTGCTTTTTACTCCTGCCTCTAGATCATTTATGAAGAGGTTGAAAAGCAGGGGTCCCAGTACTGAACCTTGGGGGACCCCACTCTTTACTTCCCTCCACTTGGAGAAGTGTCCATTTAGTGCTACCCTCTGTTTCCTGTCCCTTAGCCAGTTGCTGATCCAGGACAAGACCTGTCCCTTTATTCCATGACTGATAAGTTTATTCAAGAGCCTTTGGTGTGGGACCTTGTCAAAAGCCTTCTGAAAGTCCAGATAAACAATGTCAACTGGATCCCCCTTATCCACATGCTTGTTGACACTCTCAAAAAATTCCAACAGATTAGTGAGGCATGATTTGCCCTTGCAAAAGCCATGTTGGCTCTCCTTTAGCAGCGCCTTCTCTTCTATGTGCCTATTAATTCTATCTTTTAGGATGGTTTCCATCACTTTACCTGGGACACATGTCAAACTGACAGGTCGGTAATTTCCTGGATCACCCCTGGATCCTTTTTTGAAAATTGGTGTTACATTCGCTACCTTCCAGTCATCAGGCACAAAGCCTGATTTGAGGGAAAGATTATATATTTTGGCTAGGAGATCAGCAATTTCATCTTTAAGTTCCCTGAGAACTCGTGGATGGATGCCATCTGGTCCTGGTGATTTGTTAGTGTTTAGCTTAACAAGACATGCAAGGACCTCCTCCCTGGTTATTTCTATCTGGCTTAATTCTTCGCTTTCCCTTCCTACGAAGATAGGCTCTGTTTTGGGCATGTGGTCTCTGTCTTCTTCAGTGAATACTGAAGCAAAGAATTCGTTGAGTCTCTCTGCAATCTCTGTTTCCTCTTTAATAACCCCTTGCCTTCCATTGTCATCTAATGGTCCAATGGCCTTCCTAGTTGGGTTCTTACTTCTAATGTACTTAAAGAAGTCTTTGTTATTTCTGAGTATTTTTAGCTATACGCTCCTCAAAGTCTTGCTTTGCTTTCCTGATTGTTGCCTTGCATTTGTTCTGCCAGAATTTATGTTTCTGCCTGCTGTCCTCATTTGGACAAGCCTTCCATCTTCTAAATGAGCTTTTCTTGCTTTTGATCACTTCCCGAACAGCTCCTGTAAGCCACATCGGAGTCCTCTTGCAACTGGCAGTGCCCTTTTTCCTTTTGGGTATGCATTCCAATTGGGCCTCTGTTATTGTTTTTGTAAACAACCTCCATGCCTCTTGGAGTGTTTGGACTCTCTCAATTTTCCCTTTCAGTTTCTTTTTTACTAGTTTCCTCATCTTTGGGAAATTTCCTTTTTGAAAATTTAAGGTCTCTGTGTTAGATTTTATCAGTGACTTGCAGTCTATGATCAAGTTAAACATAATTAAATAATAAATAATCAGATAACACTCCTTCAGTTTACTTGTAACATATAGTATGTGTGTGAAATATATGAAATGCAACCTATGCATTCTTGTGCAACCATTCTGTCTATATAAGAGTCTTTGGTCTATTTAGCAAAGGCTCCTCACACTTTTTGCTGAGGGCCCATATGCATATATCTGGTAATTAAAGACCTGTGATTTCAGCTCCATACAAGTTTTCTGTCTCTTTGGCACAACAATACATCCCCATCAAAGCTATTATTTTGCACCTGAACACAGCTGAGGACCCTTTAGTGGTGAAAGTTTTGCATGCTCTCATGAGCTGCTTTTGTATCCTGTGCCCCTTGGAATCCGCTTTCTATTTAAATAAATCTGCAATGTCCAAAATTATGCAACCCTGGGGAAATTATTATCTTTTTACAAACATTGCTTAACATAAAGTATAGAGCAGTGATAGCAAACCTTTTAGAGACTGAGTGTCCAAACAGAGGGGAGTGGTAAACTTTGTGCTGGGGGGAGGGAGGAAGCATGACATTTGTCTGCTGAGCAGAGGGATGGGGCAAACTCTGTGCTGGGGGGAGGAAGTACTCCCATTGGGCTGCTGGGCAAAAGGGTGTGGTGAAATCTGTGCTGGGGCAATGGTGCACATGCCAACAGAGAGGGCTCTGAGTGCCCCCTCTGGCATGCATGCCATAGGATCGTCACCACTGGTATAGAGAAATAGTTTAAGATGACAAACAGTTATGCATGTGCCCCAAATGGGAAGATGTTGGTTCATACCCATCTACAAATCTGTGCTTTCACAGTATCACAGATTTAGAACTTGTTACTTAACATCCTACTTCATTGGGGTGATCTTGCTATGGAGACACTGATTTTTTGCATTTATACCTGTTGTGGGTTGATCTTGCCTAGCACCAGACCCAAAAAGTCTTCATCTGAAATAGTGAAAATGGTATCCGCTTTTCCACGTGCAGGACCTTGGTACAATTCTCCAGATCCATTCTTTAAATCTATGGCTGAAGAGAGGTAAGTTAAGTAAATTAAGTAAAACAAAGAAAGAAGAAGCCATTTGTTACCTCATTTTTAAAATACTGTACTACCTACAGCATCATGCATCACATATTAAAGTATGAAAGTGGGACTTTCCATACAATGTTTTTCATAATAGTTGTTGCGGAAATCAAGGGCAGCGATCATTTGACTTCACAGCCAACTATTATGTTCAAAACAGGTGTCCAACTTTCCTTCAGAATCCAGCACACAAGGGAGAATATGATGCAGAAATCTTTTTGGTTTGGCAGGAGAGCTTATTTTTTACATTCTACTTCAAGAGTATCTTAATTCTCAGCCACATCTCTCCTTTCTTTACCAACATCTACAATTGCTCAAGATGTCCATTCTTCCAATGTCCTATTGTCTGAAGAAAAAAAATACACTGACTGCAGGGCATGCAAGCTGTCAGGTACTGTATGGCTTTCAATGGAGAATGTTATAACAAAACTTTCCTTTGCCAGTTCATTTTCATATTCTACAATTTTTGAAAGCCGTTCATCTTCTTTTGCCTCTGCCAGAAAGTGTAAAAACAAAGCCATTGCCAAGTTAATGCTCCTGTATGGACCTGACATCTTTAATTAAAACATTGCAGCATTTTCACCATCCAAAGGACAACAACTTGGAGGCAGCTGTCCTACAAATAAAGGCTTTACAAAGTTCAGTTCTGTCCTCTCCTTCTCTCTTGCCTCTGCCAGGAAATGTAAAAACAAATCCATTGTCTTTGCAGGATCTGTGAATGTACAGCACACTATCAGCTGAATATAGAGTTAGGTGTGTACAACTGGCCTGGCAGAAACAGGGGTTCTTTGTCTTGGCTGGGAGCAGCATTCATATAAATGCCTAAAAATGCCACACAAAAGGTTATGAAACCCTTTTAGATGGGGTAGGCCATGATGAGGGACACTCCTGGAAAACATGCTGAGGCACTGCCCCAGGGGAATCCAGTTCTGTATCTCTAGGCCACCTTTGCTCAAAAGCCAGTCGTATCTAACTCAAGAGTTCAGTGCTCATCTCTGTTTATACCCAAAGAGCCAGTGCCGGCTGCGTCTGCATACATTTCCATGGACATGTGGCAGGAATGACTAGACACCGGAGTGCACAGAATGCTGTTTACCCTCTCACCGAAGCGGTACTTGTTTATCTACTTTCAATTTCTTGCTTTCAAACTGCTAGTTTGTCAGGAGCTGGGGCAGAGACGGAGCTCACTCCATCATGCAGTACTCAGGTCTCGAGCTGCTGACCTGCCAGTCATCAAGTTTAGCGTCTTAACCACTTGAGCAACCACAGTCCCGATAGCATCTTTAAAAAGTACTGCAGTAAAGAAGAAAATAATGTTTCCCCCAAAGAACCTGGCAACTCCTAATCAATTTGGCTCATTAAAAATACCTTAATAATTTTAGTTTTGAAATAACTTAGTTATACATCTAGCTTGAAGACTAAACATTGAGCATAAAGTCACAATGCTCTTTTCTTTTAAAAAGGAAATGTAGTCATGTGGTTTGGTGAACCTTTGACATTCCAGACAATTCCCAGCCTGTATAGCTAATGGTCAAGGACAGTGGGAGCTGTAGTCCAAACTATCCGAAGCGCTCAAAGTTTGCCACGCTTCTAGCTAGACAAGATATTGTGGAAAGTGTGATGCAGGAGGCAAGGTAATTTTTACTGTGCCTAAGCAAGTGGCCTTTGTCTCTGTTACCTATTGGCCAAGCACACAGGGCTGCTGTGTGACAGAGGCACAAATCCTAGATTTCCATGGAACTATCTTGCATAAGACCTCTGAGCACAGGATGACACTATTAATTCTTATGTATGCAAAGAACCATGAGCATCTGAAATGTGCTAAAGAAAACAGCCTTGTTTTCATTACCACATATGGGCTCTTTTTGCGAGGCTTCCGGTGAATTAAATATGTGCATGGTATAAAGCCCACATGTAGGGGAGAGAAGCAAGGAAGGATCCTGATATGATCAGCAGTGCTCTCTTAGGCGGTCATGGAAGGAAATCTGAGTGCTATGAAAATCTCCTAAACATACAGGTGGAACTCGGAAAATTAGAATATCATGCAAATGTTCATTAATTTCACTTAAAAGGTAAACAAATATATTAGATAGACTCACTACATGCAAAGCGAGAGGTGTCATGCCTTAATTCGTTATAATTGTGATGATCATGGCATACAGCGTACATGAGGTTATGTGATGATTATGGGGTACATGAGATGGGGGGAGTTCATAAGCTGCAAGCCATAAGCATCAATATTATAACAAAGTAAGGCTTGAACTATATATCGCTTTGCGTGAAATGAGTCCATCTCATATATTTGTTTCACCTTTTAAGTTGCATTACTGAACTGAATGAACATTTGCACGATATTCTAATTTTCCGAGTTTCACCTGTATGCTGAAGGATTCTCACTTCCATTGCAAATACTAATTCTAGTTCATATATCCCAGTCACTGAGGGATAGTAAAGAACCAGAGTGGTTGACACCATGTGCAATGAGACAAAAAGGGGAGGTTATAGTCAATTGCACAAAGCAATCAAAGCTTTCTCGACACTTGTGAATCAGGGAAGAATAAAATTACTGGGTATGTCACCCAGAACTGAAAATCATTTCCTTAAGGATTGCTTCTCATCATTTCCTCACCTCACCCCCTTTTGACATTCAACCCAAGGACAAGAGATGAAGGTGCCAGGGGTTCAGTCATTACTCACGGATGGGCCCCCAAAACACTGACTTTAAAGAGGCTTAGGTAAAGAGGACAAACTACACTGTCAGAGACTTGAGAGGTGGATATCTAGCTAAAAAGGTTACACATTTTTTTAAAAAAATTGTTGTTAGTGCCCAAAATGAAAAATGTCCAGCCACACCAAAAAATCTAATCAAATCAGAAAAACATCTCAAAGCGTGAAACTGATCCAGCTGTGTTTTGTCTCTCAAATCCCAGCTAACCTTTTAAAGAAAGTATGTAAAATTGGGAGGGAGGAATCACTGCACATGGTCATGGAAGAGGTTTGCTGTGGTATTCAATGTGAAGAAAGCCTCAGCTCTGACGTATGATATGCTATATCAAATCTAAATGTGGCCAACAGTGTTTGCTTGCTATGATGAACCATCAGGTAAACTATACAGTCTGTGCAGCAACGTCCCACGAGAGCTCCTGACCTAGATGGCTCCAGCATATGAGACTCTGAGTTTTAAAATGGGAGGAAAGAGTTCAAAAGCCACAAGTCTTTATGGAAACCCTTGTGATTAGCTCTTAATGTTAACAGCAGAAAAAATCTCAAAGCACTTTAGGTTTGATGGTTTGCTGACACAGAAGAACAAGCCCAAATGTCATTTTTTTATTCTTATTCTCAAAGATTACTTTTGACATTTTCAAAAACTCTTAATGATTTATACAGCCTGGTTTCAAGTTTTAAAAAGACGACAGCATCCAGTGAAGCTTTTTTCCATGGAAAGATGAGATTCTGCTAAGTGGGCGTGATACCGTTTGCCTCTGGGTAAACCAACTAAACTAAACTAAATCATTATGATTCTGCATTTCAGGTGTTCATTTGTTGATCATAATTTGGTTGTTTTGTGTTGATGTAATTTGTTTTCTTCATATTGTTTGGTTGGCTGAATCAGCCCCAGCCCAAATTCTCAGCAGCTGTGATTTAAATTCAAACCCTTGACGATCATAATATGATTTGGAATTTTATTTCTGGAGACTGGAATATATGTTATTCAAAAGGCAGAAGAAGAAAAATATGAGCAGCCCAATATAGTCTGCTTTTGGATAAGGTGCCCCCTTGTCAAGCTGCATATGTAGATGCCAACAAAGGGGTGCTGATGGAATAGCATCATCCCTTAGGAATTGAAGTGTAGCCCATTTGGCAGACATGGCTTTATTCTTCTGCATTGTGCAACTGATTCCCTGAGCCCAGCCCAACAAAGACATTAAATGACTTTACAGAAAACATTCTGACACAAGTGGCAGAAAGCCAGGATTCTAGCGTGACAAATATACATACATATAAGTAATATTTGAACTTAATCATTTTTAAAAATGTTCATAGTGTTCTATACAAATATTAGAACTGTCCCTATAACCTTTTCCATTATGCCTGTTTATATTCATCCCTGCATTACACTGCAAACGAAGGGACAGTGTCCTGCCTCGGGAGGTCTAATGATTTGATAGAAGCTGAACTAGATGTTTCCAACTCCACAGCAGCTCCAAAAGAGCAAGATTACTGCCTCTGCTTCAATGCAAAGCCCTATCTTTCACCTGCCCATGCCCTGCTGTAATGGAATATACAGTACCAGGAGTTCTCAACCTTTTTAAGCTGGGGGTTAGGTCACGCTCCCTCAGACAATTTCAGGGGCCGGATGGCCATTTTTCCCATGGCACTTCCTGGTGTGGTGGATGTGGTGAGGGGGTCACGTGAAATAGTGCCATGGGCCGCATCTGGCTTACGGGTCGCAGGTTGAGAATCCCTGGAATATACCTTCACTATATTAAAAACACACACACAATACAGAAGTGGTGCCTTATCCCTTTCAACTAGCAGGCCTTAGAACTACTCTAACATCTTTCAGTTCCTTAAAGGATGCAGTAAGGCATAGCGTAAATTAATTAAACCCACAACTTACTCCATTGCACTGTAGTCTTTCCGTCCTTAGTGATGTTCCATTGAAAGACAGCATTTACTTTCTTCACCAGCTGGTTTCCATCTTCTTTGATGCGGCGGCCAATTTCTCCAAACACAAGGTCACTCTGCAACCCTGCTGACTGGCATATGAATGACAGATTCATGAAGAGAGTTTAGCTAACCATGCCTGTTGTTCTCACTGTTTCATCCTGAGTAATCAATCCATCTCACATTCAAACAATATTCTGAACAAATGAAAGTCCAAGACTTTCTGCTGCCTAAGGCAATGGGAACGATGACCCTGCTATTCCATTTAAGACTTCTTCTAGAGAAGAAATTTTGTCACAGTATAAAAGGTGGTATTGCTGTTATCATCAAGTTATACAAATCCGTGAAGTGCCTCATAGACAGGGTAACTGATGGAGTACGTTTTCCCTACCTCAGCCAAGGGCTTCTGAGTTGAAGGCTGGACAGAAGGTATGTTCAAATCCACATATGCTCCTGAAATTGCAATATCACCTGTCTCTTTAACCTGTAGTAGATAAGAAGTCATCATACTGTCAGTGAACTTTTTATTAGTGCAAACACCAGAATTAAAGCCAGAACACAAGTTGCATTTTATGACTGAAGAATTTTCTTTATGAGAAAAAAAGTCCCGTCTGAGGCAATGCAAAAATTGAATCTTCATTTATTGTATAAGGATAGCTAAAGATACTGAATTCAGTGAAAGAAAATTGAAATTCACAAGTTACCGTAGTTATTCAAACTTCATAACTTCATATACAAATATCTTCAAAAGACACAACCAGACCGACACCGTTCTGGTAAATGGGGTGTGGGCATTATGCTCGTGCCTCGCCTCTGCTCCGGGAGCTGCACTGGTTACCAGTTTGCCTCCGGGTGCAATTCAAGGTGCTGGTTTTGACCTTTAAAGCCCTACATGGTAGTGGGCCAGGTTACCTAAGAGACCGCAGCACCCTAAGGACGTCTGTCCGTCCAACCAGAGTGGACCGGAGGGGCACTCTCATTGTACCATCCGCTAGAGGGGCTCGCCTCTCCAGCACAAGGAGGAAGGCCTTCTCCATGTCCGCACCGGCTCTCTGAACCTCTTACCAACAGAGTTACGTCTCGAGACGGAATTGCTGCCCTTCAGGAAAGAACTTAAAACCTGGCTAGCAGGCCAAGTATGGGGTGCAGGTGGAGGGGTGACTTCCGCGGGGTGGCTGGTATAGCGAATCCCAGCACCCTCAGCCCCTGCACCCTTTTTTAGTGAGTGGGTAGGTAGTTTTTAAAGCAGTTTTAACTATGTTTTTAATTGTGTTTTTATTATGCTGTGAACCACCCTGAGTTGGCCTTGGCCAAGTGGGCGGTATAAAAACCGAAATAAATAAATAAATCGGTATTTCGGTACTTCATCAAAGGTGTGTATAATCTTATAATATGCATCTAAGCAGCCTCTAAAGTGAATTTTTTTAGTGCCATAGACGTGGCACTAGTCTTCTTTTAGTGCCATAGATGTGCAAAGAATTTTCTTAAGAGTTCTCAAATCAGCAAACTAAACAATGAAATAATTACAAATCTTAAACTGGGTCCCTCAAACATGGGCCCATGGGTTACATGCAACCCCAAATGCTTTCTGTATGGCCATCCAACCTACTTGTTTACTGCTATCACCCTCAAATCATTTTCCCTCAGACCCAAACTGTTCTGTCTGCCTTAAGTAGCACCATCTACTGCTGTTTTTCCTGTCATTTCCTTACAAAAACTACAATAACAACATTATTTATTCTGGTCTCCATCTTTTCCTTGGTCTTATCCGCCATACTAGCCTTTTTGGCATTCCAGCTGCTTTTCTAGACAGCAGAGCTCAGGTACCGGTAACTTTTGAACTAAATTAGTAGGTTAATAATTTTGTTACATTTTGATTTAAGATGTGGCCCTCTTTTTGCATTGGCCATTCTAATCTGGCCCCACATCCTAGAAGTTTGGGGACCACTGTCTTAAACACAAAAGAAATACTCCTGCATCTTTTTTTTATAAAGGAAAGACTACAATGGTATCAATATCATCAATATCTCTACCAATTGCCAAGCACAAACAATGTTCCACTGGGTAAAAACCACAAGAGCAGAAAGCAAAGAGTCAGTTCCAATTATTTCCAACACATAATGCAGTGCCAATAAAGGCACTGCACTTTTTTTTAAAAAAAAGCCAAACATATTGCAGTTGGAAGCACTTAATTCTAGACTCACTTAAGAGCCTTGTTTTGTCAGCACCAGAGGCTGTACCAGCCAACATTTTGGGAAAGGTTTCCCAAGACTCCCCATGTAGGTGTGAAAATTTTCCCACCCCAAATTTGAATCAGCCAATCAAGTTGGTCCAGGCATCGAAGGAGTTCCCAGATAGACCTTGCTCGAGTGGCAGAGGACGGTCCTGCCTTGAGGCAGAGGATGCCTGCCACCCCACCCCTGAACTTTGTTTTGGGAATTTTTCTATGTGATTGTGACTTTACTATTATATTATAGTATAGTATTGCACTGTGTTGTTGTATATTATAATGTGTTGTAGATTGAATTTTGTGTATTGTATTATTGTGTAAAGTGATACCTCATACAAAGTCCAAACTTGGTTCTACAAGTTTGGACTTTATATGGATTTGGACTTTGTATGAGGCATGCAAAATCCTAGCCACGATGCCTCATACAATGTCCAAATCCTTGCTGCAATGCCTCGTACAACGTCGTTTCCATAGAGATACATTGTACTGTAACAGCACAGACTTCAGGGCAAAGTCAAGGAAACAGACAGGAAACTGACAGAACTTTGTCTAAAGGCTAAATACATTACAAAAACATGTCAAACAACCCTGATTGTCCAAGAACCTGAAGAATGCTGCAAAAATCCCAGGAATGCTTCTAAAAATTCTGATGAAAAATTCAAAAAAAAATCCAAAATCACACTCAAAACCACTCCTAAACACTCTTTGCCTTGTGCAAAACCCACAAGAGCAATGCACGCATGTGTCCTGTCTTTTATACTGCCCAGGCACAATGCAACCTGGGGAAAACTGAATGCCTCATGCAAAGTCGAGTGACTTTGTATGAGGTAACTTTTTTCAAGAAATTAGGCAATATTGTATGAATTCGATGTTGTATGAAGTGGACTTTGTATGAGGTATTACTGTATCTACTTTGTATATTGTTGATTTATGTTGTGATTGTTGTGAGCCGCACTGAGTTGGCGTATGCTGAGTGGGCGGCATACAAATCAAATCAATCAATCAATCAAAAGCAGTTCAAATCTGTTCTGCTTGGGAAGTACTATATTTGATGCAGTCTCACACCAAATGTAGGAAAAGGGAAAGTGTCCCAGTGTTTTCTGGGAGTCTCCCTGGCCTTTAGGCTATACAAAGGGCACAGGACACCTAGAGAACCAGGACACCAAGGAAGCACCACAGTGGCTTCCTTTATACAGTAGACCCTCACATAACAACATTACTTGGTTCCCCAAGTAGCGTTGCTACACGATTTTTGTTATGTGGGTTTCTATTCAGTTTCCCGCATAACAACATTTTTAGCGTCGATGTCCAGATAATGATGGTCATTTTAGCGTCATTGTCCAGACGACACTAAAAACGTTGTAATGCAGGGGAACACGTGGTGCATAACGATGCGCTGTTAAGCGAAAATGATGCTATCCAAACGCGTTGTTATGTGAGGGTTGACTGCATCTGTGAGCTGTAAGTCCCAAAATTCTGCCTCAGGTTTTTTGAACAATTTTGGGATTTTGAACCAATGCACACACGCACGCACAATTCTTAGTAAATGTTCTAAGATCACTGACTTTCATGAATCTGCCAGCACTAAAACACCCATGCACACAGTGATCCATAGTATTATTTTCATACAGTCTATTGCTCTCACTTTGTGGTTCTTACCTTGGTTTGAATATGAATCCTGTTTCCTTCCTTCCACATCTCTGTTTGCAAGGTATGTCCTGGGAAGACTGGTTTTGCAAAACGAACCTGTCACAAGGAAATATTAGCAGTCTCTTTTTCTCTCTCCCAGTTAAGAAACACGTATTAAAAACAATTAGATATAACCGGCATCACTGGTAAACCCACAATCACTATAGGTATTCAAATAAGGAAAAGTAATTTCGTATTTTGGATTGTACAAATTCATGTATAACCATTTATATTAGTGCAGGAAGAGGCCAACTGCACAAGGTCAGTGGATTCTCACTCTTCTTAAGAACCAGCAGCATCTAGGGAGTCTCTGACACCTTAAAGTCTTAAATTCTCATATGCCTGTAAACAGCCTTGCTCTGGGACATTTTTGGTGAAGAGCGGGAAAGAATTGCTCTTAATAAGTAATCTTAATGTGATAAAAGTAAAGGTCTCCATTGCTCAAAAGCCAGTCATATCCTGCTCTAGGGTTCAGTGCTCATCTCGGTTTACAGAAAAGTAGAAAAAACCATTTGAGGCGGAGAAACTGCAAGCCTAAATATGGTAATGAATGCAGTACGGAAAAAATCCTTTATATATCTTTAATATGCAAATCAATTTTCATCAATGTTGTCAGCCCAAAGTTTATATAATTCTCGTGGTTATTTGTCAAAAAAAATATTCATAACTTATAGAAGTGACCAAAAACAATATTCTCCAATGTTCTCGAAACCTCTACGGTAATAGGTTTTTCAATAGAAATTAAATCTTCATCAGGAGACATTCATAATACTTCCTCTATCTGTGTCTAACAGCCGCTTGATAAACTTCTTTGTGCCTAATGAACATTGCTACCTTTCCCATTGAAGCAATACCTATTTATCTACTTACAATTTCTTGCTTTTGAACTGTTAGGTTGGCAGGAGTTAGAACAGAGACAGGAACTCACTCTGTTAAGCGGCGCTCAGGTCTTGAACTGCTGCTCTGCTGATCTCTGGTTGTCAGCACATTAACTACTAAGCCTTCGCAGTTTGATTTAAGATATGGGCCTCCTTTGGCATTGGGTATTCTAATCTGGCCTAAAACTAATGTTGTAAATCTGCTAGGGGTAGGATGTTTTTCTTCCCCCCCCTTTGTCTGTACAGGTCCTTCTAATACTAAAAACCTCTGAAGGAAGCAGGGAGAAGAGGAAATCACTTTTCGACTAGTTCTAGTGGCCAAAGGAAATATCCCATTGGGTCCTGCCCACTCGGGGCATTTCTAATAACATGCCACCAGAAAACATGCAAACAGAAGTGGGAGGAGATAGCATCTAAAAGTGGTAAAATAACATCAAGATTAAGCCTCAGTGTGGCATAATGATTTTTCTTTTCTGCGTACAATTGTCTGTCATGCCTTATTAATGAACACATAAAGATAGAAACAGACTGACCTTAATTGCCTTGAACTTAGTCACATCATTGTTCGCAAAGTGTTTCAAAACGTGTCTGGCAGTAAATCCAAAGGAACAAAGTCCATGCAATATGGGTTTTTGAAATCCTGTTTTTAAAATGCAAATCTAAGTGTTATATTTCCTCCTTAGTCTGTCTACATCTCACCATATATTGTAAGCATCATATGTGTTTGTTATTTACATACAAACATATCAATAGTTATTCAGCAACCTGTATGTCACCAAAAACATTGGGATAAGCAGAACCATTTGGATAAGACCACATAATAGAGTATTGCCGTATCCTGAGGACATTCAGGTCATAGTAGAATAACGTTGTGGTATGTCTTTTGAAAGTTATGCAGAATACTTTAGTGTGTTAGATGATGGTAGAAGAACTCACAGGATGGAATGTATTTTTCTGAACTGAAACACACTGTGTTCAGTGGTTCCCAGCTTGATTCTGGATGTTATTTTGCACCAGAATTTGCTTGTTCAATACAGTAAATATCAATGATGCTTTTCTGGGGGTCCTCTTCTATTTTAAAAACATTAGTAGAAAAATTTGGCTGGTAACTAAAAAGAGTAACGGTCTTGTGAACTTCTCCCTATAGAACAAATTTCCCAAGCTGTTCGTTTAGCACCAATTTTACTGACAAAAATCTTATTTTCCCATTCTCTGGGTATTTGACTGGAAGGTTGATTTAAATTTATACTGTTATTTCCACAGTTTTTAAGAGTTAATTATGAGGATTTATTGGTTTAGTTTTGTTACTAGAATGGTCTCAGAGTTTGTTTTATTGATCACAGCTCAGCATGTATATAGAGAAGAAAGGTGGACTGTACTACTGTATTTTAAAATGGAGAAATATAATTATTCCACAAGACTGGAGCAGGAGGTAAGCACATGGGAAAACCATTGCAAACATGGAAAAATAAAAATAGCAAAAAACCAAGACACAAATATAACACTAATTGGCCATAATGATGATTTAAAATGTCCAGCATTGATTTTATTTATTTATTTATTTATTTGAATTTTTATTGCCGCCCACTCGGCAATAGTCTGCACATGTACCAAAATATTACAGGAAATAACATAGTTCTTGAGTATTCAAAATACTATTTTGTTCTTCTTTATGACCTCTTCCCAGCATTAAATTGGATAGAAACGTATTTCAATCTAACTATTAATATTATTCTTATCCAGAAAAGCAAAAAATACAGCTGGTTTTATGTTTATATTTCTCAATATAAACAAATGAGAAATTTCCACATGTTAGACAAAGACCAGGATGAAGTTGTTTTTTGCTGCATTCTATTAAAAAATGCAAAAGACGAGATCCAAAGTTTGCACAAGCCCGAGGGTTTGATTTATTTTCCTGCTGTGCCATGTAGAGAGTAGACTTGATCAATGAAAGTCAAAATTAAAATACAGCAGTTAGTCTTTAAAGTGCTACAGTGTTTTTTATCTTTTTCTTTTGTTTTATATACTTTTGAAACTGCTTCAGATATGACATATAGATGTCCAGCTGACCCTGGAATGTGTTGGGACAATAACAACCTTACATGCTTACTAATACTGGGTATAAGTGAGAGGGACTTTCTGTAGACTAAACTGTCTGTTTTGTTGTTGTTTTTTGTTGTTGTTTTGCCACTAACCAATTAGCAAAGTTTCTTCTGCCAATGGCTCTTGAGGCAAGCCTATGAACTTCCACACCACCTCTTGTTTGCATCCTCTATTGTTCTTTGTTTTGTTCAACAGGATGAATCCAGGCAAGTAGCCAGCAAGAATTTCTCTTTCTTCTGATATCTACTCTACACAGAGATTGCACATTTTTATCCTTGTAGTTGTAACTGAGCAACAAAACTTTAAGCAAAACACATTTTTCTACTTATGCTGCTTTTAGATTGATTTTACTGTTTTCAGTGCTAGTTAGTTAAGGGGATGGTTTCAGGGGAACTTCTGCTATTGTCTTCTCACACTTTTCCCCTGCTGTTGTTGTCTTTTTCTACTTTGGGAATAAAGATTCTAAAAATATACATTCAACAACATGCAGGAGGCTCATGTCACAGCAATTGTGCACTCTTTTCAGCCCCACTATAAAACCTTTTTTATTTGCATAGGCATATTTTTATAGTTTTCAACTGCATATTTTTAATATTCTTTGGCAATCAGGACCCTCAGCTTCCTCATGAAATGGATGCAATGTGATTGGGTTGCATGACTGTTACTTATGTTCTTCTGCACTCGCATTGTCTTGTGCAAGCAGAAACCATGTTTGTTCAAACAAGCAATCTCTGTTCATGCAAAAGCAGTCCGAGAGGGTGCACAACCTGCAAGGCAGTGCAGCACTACACTGGATTCTTACTGGTGAAATAAAGAGAGTCCCTGAAATTTACCTCCAAGGGCAGCAAAACCAGGTTCAATGTGTAAAGGATTCCAGTCCCCACTAAGCCGATACAATGCAGCCTATGAAAGAAAAACAAAAACAAATAAGTTCTTTAAAATTTTAAATGATCTAATTGTTTAAAACTCCAATTGAAACTGTTTCTTGTGACCACAAGCAGAATTTATTCCTAAACATATTTATAGACATGTCACGCTTCATGTGTGGTGGCTCCAAGACCATAATGTGTGGGTCACTTCATGGCAAGATGGGATCCACCTTAAACAAATTCATGCCAGGGACATTCTTCCTGCTCAAGGAAAAAATGCATTCTCGGATACGAGTTGCAGTCGACAGATTATAAGCAAAAAAAATGTGTATCTCGTCTTTCCATACTGACTGGATACATTCAAAGTGACTGTCAAGCATAGAATCTATACAACTGTAGCCCAAACCCAACAGCTAGTCCCAACTAGAGTAAACTGACTGAACTGCAGGCTAAATAACGAGTTGGCTCTTATGAAAATAGCAGTGATGTGACGAACCTACTCTAGTTGTGCCTGCCAATTGGATTCAATATGTGATTAACACACACATACAGTTTTAAAACCAACAGAACACAAGCTGCATACCAATCAAAAGGAGGATAGCTGATAGTTTTTAAAAGGCCCTCGTAACCTCCCTGTCCACAACAAGGCTGATCCGGACAATCTTCTCAAAGGCTGAGTTTGTCTAATGGCATGCATATAGATTTCAAAATAAAGAATGTTGGGTCTATTTAGTCATCTATTTACAATTATCACATCTCACCCATTTTCACTTTCTATTATGCTAGCCATCCTCATTCTACTCAGCTGGCACCATTGGGGGGAAAAATTAGTCTAGACCTGGAACAGGAACAATCCAACGGCATCTCCTTGACTAGATGATAAGCCTGACAATAGGCAGCGGAAGTCCATGTACGTGTCCTGATGCTGTATCAGTCCAATCAACCACTGGCCTACACCACAGAAAGGGATGTGTTTTCTTTTACATCAAACCCCCAACTATATTATGAGCAAATAAAATAAAACATGCCATCTGTATTACAAATCCCAGTTTCAGAGCTCACTGGGGAAAAGCTGGATTCAGACTTGTGTCAGACTGCTTTCTATTTTTAAAAAAAGGTAAGCCTCATCATCATCAAACTGCTTTGAGCTTTTAAAACCACTTTCATATTCCTCACCAAATCCCAAACCCAATAGCATTTTTGTGTAGTTGATGCCACTGGATTACAGAACATAGCACCTGAAGAATGAGTCTACTCTCAGTACAAATTTCAAAAATGACCCTTTGTGTGCACTAAAGTCTTACTTAGAGACACTTCAAAGCCATAAGGGTGTTATAAACTTAGCCACAACACAGCGTTTCAAACATTTGCTACTTCCACAAAAAATCTCCAATGGCTCGAAAATCATTTATGTCACTTCTTACATCTTTTCAGACTACAGACTGAGCCTGTGTATGGTGAATATTCTGTAAGAACAGACTACAAATGCTTTTCCGCAGATTCCTACCTTTGCTCATTGGGAAGGATACCAGGCTGAGTATAATGTACTAATCATATACAGTACCTAGGAAAACATGGCATTGAAGAAATTCTCTAGGTTAACAAGACATATCCCAGTGGGTTACAGTATTTAATGCTTCTTTTGCCCATATCACTCGGCCAATAATGTTACAAGGCAGATGGGTCTTTTGAATTTTGCCTCTGTGTATTTTTAAAGCAGAGAGGCATGCCATAAAGATAGATAAATCTTTATTGTCATTGTCCTGCACAGAACAACAAACAAAACTACAAAAAGCTTTGACTTCTGAATGCTTTCAGCAAAGATAACATTTCACCCATCTTCTGTTGAATAAAAACACTGATCCATCTTCAAAATATAACACAGGTCAACTGATCAGGAGCATTAGACTGAAGTCAATTCATCATATACTTGGATTATTCCTCTATTAATACCACAAAATGTCAACTTTTATTTCCTAATGGTTTCTGGCACATCAAGAGAGAAAAAGCAATATCCAGATTGTCTGCACCAATTTTTCAGCATTGCCTTCTGTCAACAACAAAGGTCACTTGTAAAACTACATTTTACATTGAAGCCAGTCATTATTTGAGTGGGAAGCAGCCGATTTTCGCCAGTAATTTGGAAGTGGTTAAATGAAATATATTCCCTTACCCAAAATAAAAATTTCTCTAAAATGGCAAATATCCCTACTGGTGACAAAGCACAGATAATTAATTACCTAGGACTACAGTGGAAGCAATAAGGAAAATATGCATATTGATCAGATGAATCCTTAAATTCTGTATCCTTAAATTTTGACAAATTGTAGGCATGTGGGATTATGAAAATAAGGGAAATCTAAATCTTTCTAAGTAACTTTTTCCCTAGAGAACTCTCTCACATCCAAATGGAATAAATAGAATATCACATAACTGTATATGGCATTTCACAGATGAATATGCAAAAATTATCAGCCTCTACTCCTGGAAGGATACAGACTGTTATCTCTGCCACTATTTTAATTATTTTTATCTCCAAAATCGATTAAGAAATCGAAAGGTGATAGTAATCGATAACTGGTAAGCAAGAGGTGTAAGAAAGGTTAAAGCAGGAGTTCTCAACCTTTTCAAGCTGGGGGCTGTGTCATGCTCCTTCAGACAGTTTCGGGGGCCGGACAGCCATTTTGCCCTTCCTCCACCACACAGCACTTTCTGGTGTGGTGGAGGCGGAGGGGGCCCATATGAAATGGTGTCATGGGCCACATTCAGCCCGTGGGCCACAAATTGAGAATCCCTGGACTAAAGCATTGAAAGATATCACGGGATGAGCTCCATTAATTCACATCATTTGGGCTTTTTCCCCCTCTCATCTCTAACTTATTTATTTTGGCTTTCCATCTCTTATGAAATGCAAAGGATTTCCCATTTGGCCCAGGGAAATATTCTCGATATCCATATTGCAAATTTTTTACACAAAAATTGTGCCCTGGATCACAAAACTTGGGATAACTCTTTGATGATATTAAATGAATGCATGCCTGTACTTATTTTACAAAAATGAGGTTTTAGTACTGTTTTGGAAATAGCTTGAGATAGTGTTTCACCAGTAAAATGTAGCAAAGAGAGCTTTGGACCAGGAAGCAAGATGCTCAGTTTTAAATACTCACTCAGTCACAGAAACTCACTGGAGGGCAGCAATGGTAAACTACTCACATACTGTACTCAAAAACTCTACTAGGACTGTCACAAGTCAGAAGTGACTTACAACAAAGAAACTAACCTATATTTCATTGTTCTAAAAAGGTTTACTCTGTGAAGTACCTTGAAAGGAAGTATAAAAATATTTTAATTGAGCAAACATTTGCAATTATGGCTCTAAGTAAAATCTGTGTATCAGTGATCTGTAAGTTCTAGGGCAAAGTGCTTTACCTATTCAAATAAATTCCAAGCACTCCATACTTTGCGTTCTGCCAAAGAGAACACTTGAACCCAAGTCATCAAAATAAGCTTTTGCAAGAAAGCAACATACACAGGTACATAACAGTAATCAAGTATTCGAGTGAATTATCACATTGGGTAAGACCAACAATACCGTAATTGTTTCAATTAAGCAAGTACATGGAACCCAGTATAACAAATGTTTCATACAAAAAAAATTTGTACAATGAAGCGTTTTTGCGCTATTGGCAATGCACCGTATAACGAAAAAATCGCTATTGGCGATTCCCTGTACAACCAAGGGGGGGGGATTTGTTGTATGGGGTATTGCCAATAGCGCTTCATATAACAAACATTTTTTTTCGTCATACAGTGCATCGCCAATAGCGCTTCGTATAATGGAAAAAAACATATAGTGATGAGCTCCGTGGAATTGAATTTTTTCGTTATAAGGGGTTCTACTGTATTTAACTTTTAGGCTACAACACTGAACAAAATATTTTAAATTTGATTATCTGTATATATCTGTAGAATAGTGGTTCCCACGGGGAGACTTCAATTCCCATAAGTCTAAGTCAGTACATTGGCTGATCAGTGCTTTGGGGAATTGACTTAGGCTTCTGGGAATTGAAATCCAAAAACCAAAGTTTGGGAAAAACTGCTGTATACAGACAAATACTACAGGGTGCATTTTCCCTGTTCTTCCAGATTATTTGATGCTAGTAACTCTAACAATCATGTTAGTTGAAATGAGTATGACTAATTCAGCCCCTTTTTATGTAGGTTGAGAGTTAAAAACAGATCACTGCTATTGTTCTCTAAGAACTACAGCAAAAAGTAAGGTTCTTGGAGTGGATGATGCAATGGAAGATAGAAATGAAAATAGGTAAAATGAAGCATGCAAGTTTATGTAACTTGAAAGACATTTTCCTCAAATTTTAGATTCCTTTGCTCTGGGTAGCCTTGTGCTACAGAAGATGACACTTTGCTAGGAATGTTTGTGATCAGACTCATTCAAAAATAAGCAACATAAAGCACAGGAAAAAAAACACATAAATACAAAAGCAAAGTATAAAAACTATTCAGATGACTAGCTCTTCATATGAAGGAAAACGGTTCACAGCAGTTTGCCAAGGCTTGGTGTTGAATTTGAATTCAAACTTATTTATTATTACCGTCAGCGACCAACATCTTGGTGTTCAATAATTTGGCAATCAATAACCAGCCAAGAGGCACTGTTGGGAAGGGCCAGGACAGATTTAGATCTGCCTTCTTTGAGATTAATAAAATACAAGATTGTCTGATAGATGAGCAAACTGCAGCAGTGTTAATTACGGCTGTCTTCTTGTGTAACACCAAAATCTCATGAAAAGGAATTTGAGCAAAGGAAAGGAAAATAAATGCATGTTCAGACCTCCAAGTCAGAGAAGGATATAATTTTCCTGTGAAGAAACATTCTAATCTCTACTCATACAATATGCACACATCTGTACTGTAATACATAACATGGTAAATAGAATACTAACAGACAAGCCAAAGAGTTCAGAGCTTCTTTCATTTAACAATGAAAAAAGAAGAACTGTGCTGGGTCAGATCAAAGATCTATCTAGTGAGAGAGCACTTGAGATATGGGATTATCTTGAATCCATAACGGATTCAGAAGATGTCCAAAATGAAATGGTGCTCTTCTCAGGGAGACTAAATCTGAATAAATTTCTTAGTAATCTGGTTCTATAGGGACATAGACATTAAGCTGTGTGCCTCAAACATCTTATCCAACCACCCCTAGCTGTTGATATAAGCTGCAACCAGGAAAAGGGTGCAGCTTTTGTGACTGACAATTCTAGTTTTTAGTCATTGAGTCAATGACATTACTATAGCTCACTAATCCTGTCATTTTGGAACATAGATGTTAAAATAAGGTACAACAAAACTGTATCAATTTTCCATGATTTTTACTAGTTATCTCTCCCAAGCACTAGCACTATTTTGGTGGAATCTGTGAGCTGTATTAGAAAAACAGTGGATATATAAGCCAGTAGCATATTTACCCGGGCTTCACCCCGGGGTTGTTTTTCCCTGCGTGAGGGAAGGGCGGTTCAGCGCTTCCTCCCTGGACGAACACGGAGTGTGCAGTGGCCACCTTTGGCACCCTTGCGTTCCCCGCCGCCTGGGGAGACGCAGTGGCTGGGTTCTTCGGCCCTGCTTCCTTGGGCGAAAGTGAAGTGCACAGTGGCCACCTTCGGCGCCCTTGCTTTCCCTGCCACCCGGGGAGATGTAGTGGCCAGGTCCTTCAGCCCTGCGTCCCTGGGCAAATGGGGAGGGCGCAGCACAGCGGTCACCTGCGGCGGCCTCGCTGTGCGCCCAGTGATGACGCCAATGCGCTATCGCGCGCTGGTGTATCCTGGGATTTTTTCCCCAGATGGCTCCGGACCCCTTCTTTGACCGAAGGGGGTTGCAAGGTAGGTGGCGTATGCTGGTCAGATGGGTGCGTGGCAGGGGGGGGAGGAAGCCTGGACCCACAAACGTATGTCTTTCCTTTATAGGTATAGATTCTGTTTCTGCCTGCTTTTGCAGTCTTATATTCTCAAATTGCAACTATTCTGCCACTTTTTTCAGTGTGACGTTCCAGCATAACAACTCCACTTTAAGGACAGCCCATCCTTTCTAGACAATATTTGTATATCCAAAACCGTTCCATTGCCTAAAAAATCTAACACTTCCTTTCTACATCACCACTTCCACATTTGTATGCTTCAACTCTGCCACATGAGCAGAGGAACCATTAATAACTAAAGCCCTATATCTGTACCTTTGTCTGCATGAAGGCCTCTTTCAAGCTGCTGATACCATGGTAATACAATTCACCAGCCAGGAGAAAGTGCACCTAGTGGTCAAGCCCTCGCTTCCAGCTCACATACACAGTAAGAACTTGTGAGGGCTATTACTAAAACATTCTCAGCGCTTGCCCTGCTTGCAACCACATATGGAAGATATTTCAGATTCTATGCACTCAGATTGCCTTGGTTGAACTGTGACTTCTCTTTAATTTCAAGTCTGTGGAGTCCGGTACAATACTGAGACATATATCTATAGGGTTAAAAACCCTGTTTTACATCCAGTGGTGATTTAAATTCTATACTTTAAAGCAGGTATTCGCAACCTGCAGCTCGCAGAGCCATTTCAAGTGGCCCTCTGCCCTCATTCCCACTGCTGCCGTCGCCGCACAGAAAACGTGCCGAAAATGCAGTGAAATGCAGAAAGAGGAAACCGCTTGCAACAGCAGTGGTTAATAAGTTCTTTTTAATCCAAAATTCCAAGGGTAATATTCCAATTCATAGGTAATCCAACACAACAGATCTTTCTGTATTGCATTCACCGTTTGGTCCCCTTGTCTTCTTGAAAATGCAGTGAAAACACATGTTTTCGTGTGAGAACTCACTGAAAATATGCTGAAAATGCACGAGGACTTGCCAAAAATGTACGAGAAATTGTGCAAGAATATACGCAAGAACTTGCATGAAACCACATGACCGGCCTGCTCAGCTGACTGAGGGGGAGTGATCTGGCCTGCAACCTGAAAATGTTGAGAAAGCCTGCTTTAAAGAATCTTGGATATAGTTTATAATCAGCATTGGGGAGAAACTGCAGTCACAATTAGAAATGGCAGCGTTTACTCGAGTGACCTATGGCGTCAGTGAAGATAATGCATTTTCTGCATAGTCAAAGGACTGCTGCATATTTATAGTGAACTCGCATATTTTGCCCGGCGGTGCCGGGCTTTTTAAAATTGTGTTGGATAGTAAAGGGTTTCGTTTTTTTTCTTGAACCAATGGTGCTGTGCTTTTTTAAATGGTGGTGTAAGGTTTTTTGTTTTTTTGGCTTTGAGGTGCTGCGTCCGCCTGCGGCAGACTTGCGCTCCCAGTGGGGGCTTTTTTTGGCTTTTTTGTGTGCTGGCTTCCTCAGTGCTGGGCTGTTTGAAGTGGTTTTTTTAAGGTTTTTGTTTTTTGTTTATGGAAATGAGGTTAGTGTGTTATTTGTGTTTCTGAGAATGTTTATTTTTTAAACTGTTTTAAACTGTGTTGTTATGTTGTTGTTTTTTGGATTTTAAAAAGAGGTTAGGTTGTATTTTTTAATTATTGTATTTTAAAAAAGAATGTGTTACTTTGTGAATTTTTGTAAATTGTTTTATTTTGGATAATAATTTTAAAAATGTGTAAATTTATGTTTTTTTAAATTGAATGTATTTTACAGTGTTTTTTATTTTTTATTGAAAATTTATTTTTTATCTGTGAATTATTTTTGATTTTTTTGGATATTTTTGAATGTTTTTGGAATTGATTACCCTATTTTTGGGGATTTATTGAATATTTGGGAATATTTTGGATGTTTTTTCTCCTTTGGCCACTGGGTGGTGGTGTTGAGCAATTTTTTTGTATTGCTTATTCCGGTGAGTCTCTTCTTCTCTTCATTTCATTTCCGGTTTTCATCGGGGCAAGACGTCTTTTGGTAAGTTCTCTCCGTTTTTTTAAGGGGTTTTTTTGGGTTGGGGGGCGTTCTGTTTTTGTTTAGGGTTTTGGGTGGGGATGGGCTCGCCCGTGGGGATGAATGGCAGCGGCGGCGGGCTTATTTTCTTTAGCTTTTATTTTCCACGCGCCGGTTGCCTCAGCGTCCTGCGCGCTAATGGCGCGCAGGATGCTGGAGCTTGTAGTTTTGGCTGCGTGTGTTTGTTTTCTGCGGCGGTTTTTCTTTTGCGGCTTTTTTTGATTGGCCGCGGCGCATTTCCGAACGTTCCTTTTGCCGCGCCGCTCAGCCTGATTGGCTCTGGCGCGGCGCGGTGAAAGGAACTTTGGGAATTGAAGTTCCCTTTTTTTTTTTTTTGCGACTGGGGGGCTCCTGCCCCCGGGTCGAAAATTTCAACCCGACAGTTACCTGCGAACCCCGTTCGGGCGAGTGAACGGAGGCTCGGACGGGGCTAGTGGAGCCTGGTGCAACATCCTTTGTCACATTCCAACGGTTAACGCACCATTTTATAGGTATAGATTAAATATAATTAATTTAGCCACATAACAAAAAAACACACATGTCATCAATCAAGGCTTCCAAGGTCAAACTGCAGCATTAACAGAACAAAGAACTTTAGTTTTAAACACTGGAAAAGCAAAGGACTCCAATTGAAGAAAAGCTAATCATGATATTCATGAAAATTAAGTTCCCCAGACTAATATTGACAGACATCAGACTGTTCCATATAATCTATCATAATAAGCACTACAAGTTTGGGAGAAAATCACCTATTCAACCTAATGGGTTTAACAAAAAGCCCCACTGTCCTTCAAGTAAGGTTCAAGTTAACAAAAACTCCATTGAACTTCAAACCTATTCCCTATCAGAAATACATAACACCACACAACCCGTATTGATTACAATCTCTCTTCCTGTACTTAGAGCAGGCATGCCCAAACTTAGTGGCTAAGATGCTGAACTTGGCAACTGGAAGGTTGGCAGGTCAGCATATCGAGACTCAAGTGCTGCATGATGGAATGACGTCTGTCTCTCTCTCAGCAACTGCCAACCTAGCAGTTCAAAAGCAAGTACAGTACAGTGTACAGTAATTGCAAATAGATAAATAGGTACCGCTTGAGTGGGAAAGGTAACAACATTCCTGCCGTGTTCCGGACTCTCGCTGCACTTCCCCGTCACCCTCACCACTGGCGTGGGGATGGAAGTGCCAGCACCTGCGTATGCCAACCCCTGCCCCCCAGGCCTTGCCTGGCCAGAGGATAAAGAAGGATGCCAGCAGCCATGGAGGACTCCCGCCGCGTTCCGGACTCTCGCTGTGGTTTCCTGTAGCCCTCACCACCAGCACGGGGATGGAAATACCTGCACCTGTGGATGCCATCCCCTCCCCCCTGGCCCTGCCTGGCCCTGCCTTGCCCGAGGATAAAGAGGGACACCATCAGCCATGGAGGACTCCCACCGCATTCCGGACTCTTGCTGCGCTTCCCAGTCGCCCTCACCACCGGCGTGGGGATAGAAGCGGTCATTGGCCAGGACTTAAAAGACCGTAGAGGTGGCTGGACTTTGGCCACTGCCTCCGGTCCTCCCTGCAAGGCGGAGAATTTATGATGTTGTTGTATTTATCAAGATGCTATTGGACTTTACTGTATTTTTATTTGCTATTGTGTTTTGTACTTTGCTGCTGTATCTTTAATTTAAAAACTGTATTTAATTTAAAAACAGTCAGAGATAGCTCCTAGAATACATATATCAAAAATGGGATTAATCCCTTGACAGAACAATTCTTTGCTCATTGATATAAAAACATCAATCCAATCATTGGCAGGAAAGAATAATGAGATGATACTTTTAAACTCTACAGCCACACAGTGTCTTCTGTGGAGTAGAAATTGATGGATTGATCTCTCCCTCAAACTGTTAACAACTGAAATGCCTTTGGACGTGGTTTTGATCTTCTGTCAACATTTCATTTTACTCAAAGATTTATGGGAGCAAATGCAGAAAAAAGAACGGGAGAAAGTGGTAAGAAGGAAAGCAAACAACGTATGTACTTGCTTCTTATAATTGAAGAATATATAATTGGAGAGTAGGATAAATTGTCTCTTGGTCCTCTTTAATTTGAAAATTACTATCAGGAGCTAATTAAACCAACTTTTTGGCCCAAGCCCAAGCAACTAACTATATCTCACAGACTGATCTGCAAATGACTGGCCTTCATCTGGTGTGCTGTTATAGCTGGCACATATACAATCGTTTTACATGCACTACAATCTCAAGTCCTCACAAAGGGAGGAAAGCAGATGGATTTTTGCAAGCATGTGCTCTGTACATTTCTGAACACAGTCAGCACTAACACTCACTCCAGGGATTCTTCAGCTCTGCTGGCTTACACTAATAAGAAAAAGGATTTAATGGTTACACGACTGCTGTTTCAGTTAGGTAGCACAGATGTTACTAGCTATAAGCCTTAGAATACATACAGGATAAGGGGCAAAGCCTGCACATGCACAACAAATAGAGAAAAGGGAAATTCACTTCAGATGCAAATATTGGGAGGAGGATAAATAGTAGAATCCAGGAGTCCTGCATCTAACAGGGAGTATGGGAATTTTCAGTTTGGAAGATAAGGATTTTCGGAGAAAGAATGTAACATATTCACTATGCAAACATGAGTTTGGGAGGAGTAGGGGAGAACACTGACATACTGGTTGAAATCCTGGTGCTTAATACAGTAAGTCACACTAAAATAGACCCACTGAATCAGCAGAGACTTGGTGAGTTAACTCTTCCATAGGTTTTGTAGATTCAAATAGATCTAGTCTAGATTTGACTTATTTTAGTGCAGTACTAGAGTAGGCCCATTTGAATTAACAGGCAGAGGAATTCACTCACCATACTGTCACTGATTCAGTGAGCCTACTCTAGTGCAACTTGTCAAGCCAAGCAACAGGATTTTGGTCATGATCAGATTTTAATTTAATTTAATTTAATTTAATAGTTATATTTATATATGCCGCCCACTCAGGCAGAACCCGACTCAGGGCGGGATGAGAGCAAAAAAAAAAAACCATTCCTTCCACTAATGCACAATTTTTTTGGTTGTTATGATCTTTCCCAAAGACATGAACATATTCCTGAAGTTAAATGAGAGTTGGCACCAGTTAAGGAAAGTATTCTGCACATAATTCGCCTCACTGTTATTCTTCCTCTAGTATCAGAGTGAATTCTGGCACATAGCAATAACCATTTACTAAAAAGGAATACAGTGATACCTCATACAAACTTCGTTCCACAAGTTTGGACTTTATACGGATTTGGACTTTGTATGAGGCATGCAAAATCCTAGCCGCGATGCCTCATACAACGTCCAAATCCTTGCTGCGATGCCTCGTACAACATAGTTTCCATAAAGATACATTGTACTGTAACAGCACAGACTTCAGGGAAAAGTCAAGGAAACAGACAGGAAACTGACAGAACCTTAAGAAATCATTGTCTAAAGGCTAAATACATTACAAAAACATGTCAAACAACCCTGATTGTCCAAGAACCTGAAGAATGCTGCAAAAATCCCAGGAATGCTTCTAAAAATTCTGATGAAAAAATTCAAAAAAATCCAAAATCACACTCAAAACTACTCCTAAACACTCTTCGCCTTGTGCAGAACTCACAAGAGCAACGCACACATGTGTCCTGCCTTTTATACTGCCCAGGCACAATGCAACCTGGGAAAAACCCCAATACCTCATACAGAGTCGCAGCGACTTTGTATGAGGCAACTTTTTTCAAGGAATTAGGCTATGTTGTATGAATTCGATGTTGTACGAAGCGGACTTTGTATGAGGTATTACTGTAATTAAACTCTTTCAAGTAGATTGCTATCTTCCGTGATACCCTTGTAAGAAGTCTTCTGAAGTAATTCACATCATGTTTCTGCCGGGACCAAGGCCCACTATCCTTCAGGTAAGGTTCATATTATTCTCCACAATCCTCTAGTTTTTTTAATGTGTTTTGTAAGCTGCCCAGAGTGGGAAAATACCCCAGATGGGTGGGGTATTAATGTAATAAATTAAATAAATAAATAGCTAAAAATTGGAAATCACGGTGGTACACATTAGCCAAGTACCTGGATATGAAGCAGAACAGCAGACAAGTTTGGAAACTCGTTAAAAATTTAGGTGGAGATTTAACCTAGCCACAGCAAAACTATACTGGAGTAACAGCAAACCAAATAGCTAGTCAGTTGCTAAAGAATGGAAAAATGCAAGGCAAAGAGGTGCGGGGAAAAGACATCTGACCAGAGGAACAAGAGAGGGTTTTATTTAATATTTCATGGCATCTGAATTGGAGAAAGCTATAAACAGCATGAAACCTAATAAAGCAGCAAGTTCTAGGTGACATAAGAACAGAGCAGATAAAGCGCTTTGGAATGGCTCCTGCAATTATTGAACAATTGCATAGATGAATTTAAGGTTCCTAAATTGTGGAGACAGGCTAGAGTTGTTGCTTTATTGAAACCTGACAAAGACCCAAATGACCCAAAAAGCTATCGACCAGTGTCACTCTTAACTGGGACGGATGATTTACAATCATATCTCCGAATTTATTGATGGAGAGATCACGAAAGAGCAAGTAGGCTTCATTCTTCCCCTTACGCAACACATTGAGGATTGCTTCGAAAGAAAGCTAATTACAGGAGTGGCTTTCATTGAACTAACTGCAGCATACGATACTGTCAATCATAGGTTTCTGCTCCGCAAAATAAATAATCTTACCAGAAATAACAAGCTTACTAGGGTCATTGGCAGCTTCCTTCAGATGATGAATGGAAAGAACAGCAGATGGAGGTTGCGGAAGAATGGACTGCCCTGAGGAAATGTATTGTCTCCAACACTGTATAATATATATATATACAAATGAACAACCAGTTCCTGACAATACAAAATTGTTCATCTATGCGGATGACACAGCAATGACCATACAAGGATTAAGCTTTGATGAGGTAGCTGGAAAACTTACTGGAGCACTTGAAGAATTACAGCCTCACTCATTTGAAGCCTAATTTGAGCAAGATCCAAGTGTGTGCTTTCCAACTTCGAAACCGAAATACATACAAGGATTGAGTTGGATGTTGCGTGGCAAGGGAATCGACTATAGCATTGTTCAGCACCAAAATACTTTGGCGTGTCACTTGACAGGACACTCTCTTTTAAGCAGCACTGCCTGAATGCCAAAGCCAAAGCCAATACTGTACAAGGAACAACATCATCAGAAACTCACAAACTATACATGGGGAACTCAACCATTCATACTGTGTACATCAGCTCTGGCCCTAAGCGACACCACAACAGAGTATGCTACTCCAGTGTAGAGCACATCCACACATGCTAAACAAGTTAACATCACTGTTAATGAAGCTATATGTAGAGTGACAAGATGCCTCAAACCTACACCAGTTGAGAAAATATACCCTCTTGTTGGTATTGCTCCATCTAAGATCAGGAGAGAAGTAGCAACAGACACCGAGAGAACTAAGCAAGAGAATTACCTGCAACATCCTCTGAATGGATATAAGCCTCAAGTTTGAAGTTTGGCCAATGACAAAACCAAGAAAGTGGATTCATTTGGCAGTCCAGGGTTTGATCAGGACAGGAAGGAAGAATTCTTCCCCCCGCTCCATCCCCACAATACAATGAAATCTAGCAAAACACTATGGTTTCATAATCTGACTTCTTGCTAAAAAAAACATTCAAACAAATCACAGGTGTCATAGGAAACTAGAGTTAGCTGAAAGGTCAGAGAAGAAGCTCCCAATCTTGCCAGATATGCAGAAGAGGTGGATGGAATTTCCCACTAATCAGAAAAGGGTCGGCGGACGAACAATATCCAACCCTCACTCATGTCAACAGAATGACACACAAATAACCACAAGTTGTGAGCAGCATTTATTTCATCATGGCAGTCCCCAGTGCTCCAAAAGAAGGTTAAAAAATCTACCTCTGTGCCAGTGGACTGCAGTAAAGTTTATTTAACCTTTATTATGGATACTTTTTCAAAATTGGACTTTGCTGACCTTTATAGTATCCTCTTTTAAAATTACAAGAACAGTAACAGAATAGATCCTGCACTATTTCTATTTCTAACCTTGGAATAAGACCATTTCTTCTTTGCTTGTAAGTAAAACATTTACCTGATTTACCGTAGTGGCTTCAGTAACTATAGCATCTGGTGGTCTGTTGGGTGGATTTACAGGAGCCTAGAAATAAAATAGTTAAATGAAGTAAATAAAAACAGCCAGTGATGCACTGAAGTAGGTTCTCTCCTGTTTGGGAGAACCGGTAGCGGAAATTCCCCCAGGCCATGCCCACCTGGCTGGCCATGCCCACCTCCATACTCCATTGTGTTGGCCATGCCCACAGAATTGGCCCCACCCACAGATTTGGCAGTAAAAAATTTTTGAGTGCATCACTGAAAACAGCATATTCTTTTATTTTGTAAAATATCAAAAAGACATTTTATGTCAGGTTATTTTTCATCCTTTTCAGTTTTTATACAAATGGCTGAAAACCGCCCTGAGTTGGGTTGTACCTGAGTGGGCGGTATATAAGCGTGAAAAATAAATAAATAAATAAATAAAACCAAAACCTAGTCAGCATTTCCATATAGCTACTAGACAGAGAAGCTGCTCAACAAGGCTGAGCTAATATAGTTCAGACCATTCTGTTAGACATTACTGCCCATACTGATTTTGAATACAGGTGAGAGATTAATGGAATACAAACACTTAAAATTAATAAAGTCTTGAAGTCTTTTCGAACATCATTTATCAAGCTCTGGTTAAAAATACGTTTTGTTATAAAACAACATATACAGACTGCACTTTGTGCCTCTAGTCTAAAAACTAAAAACACACATTTGTTTGCAAATTTTTTCCTTCCAAAAGCATAAGCAAAAGTTTTATAATTTTCTTGTTGCTACATGTGAACATTTTGGAGAAGTTGTGACTAATACAACTATCCTTCCCCCACACATCATAAGACATTCAAAGTATGTGCACTTTGCATAATGGAGACATGAATTTCCCAATCTGAAGTGCTCTGGAAACAAACTTCCATACCTTGGCCACTAAAACTGCTCAGATGTTCAAAAACTGGTCATAATAGACTTGGCTAGCAGGCACCATTTATCACCACCTCCCATACCTAACCCCAAGAGTAGGGAACAAGATGCTTTTGAATTCCAAATCCATGAAGCCAAGGACAACACGACCAAAAGGAATGAGTTCTCTTAAGAGCCAAAGTTTCCATGCCTATCATCTCTGAGGGTCTAGTCAGAGCACTGGTTATTGCCAAGGAGCACAGGAAATAGTTTCCAATGTTCCCTGATTTCAACATGATTGGGAACTTCCACTGACTTCATCGTTGGGCTTCTGTCACCAATTATCCTGGTCTTTTGAGTTCACTCTCAACTTGTAAGGGAAATGGGGTGTGGAGAGAGGCTGCTAAAGAATGGTGTTCCGGGGAAGCCTACTATGAGATGGAAATAAATGTTGTGGGAAGACATCTAAAATGTAGCAGAGGAAGCACATCAATGCTGTTTTCTATAACTGATAAAACTTTAAGTTCAATTATATCCACACATGCACATGAACACACCCTTTGATAACTCAGCACAGACCTCTTCAGCTTACCTTAGCTTTCTCAGATGACCGCTTCCCACCAAAACCTCCAGCCCCAACAACAAAGACAGTAAATTGGTTATAGCACAGGAGTTCCTTTCCAGAGTACGTGTGAACTAGGCAGGAAAACAAAGGTGAGAAAGAAGCACTCATTTTTACCCTCATATTCATACAAATGAGAGTGAATAAAGCCATCACCATCATTATCATTCACCACCAATGACATCAGGTACAAGAAGAGCCAGCACTTGCCCTTAGTTCCTGCCTTGGTCAACGTCAGCCAGCTTAGACTCCCACACACTCCAAGCAGTACTGTAATTTCTTTTAAGGCTGTGGTTTATAAGGTATTCTAAATAAATAGCTGATGTCCCACTGAGAAAAACATTTTCAGCTGAAAACATTTGCAGTTGTGGCATCCTCTCAGAGGAAGCTTGAATGGTGCCAAGTCTGGTTTTAAATGTTGGCACAAGGCAGTCGTTTTATTTGCCCAGACTACTTGGCATCTAGTGCTTAAGCTGACTGTAGCCTTTGCTGATCTGTCCAAGTGAATTTGTCTGACCATTCCTGCTGAACGGTTTCTCATTAACTGCTATTTTCTTCTATGTATTTCATTTCTTTGTTGGTGTTGTGAACATCTGCTTTTTATATATTCTGTTATAAGCTGCCCCTAGGATTTGCTACTGAAGGGAAACATACAAAAAGCCTCGCTAAATAAATACCTATGATTTGTGTGCTGTTTGAATACCAATCTTTATGTAAATGCAGCATGGATGCCTGCCAGATGGGTTCTGCTCTCTACTCCAAAAGACAGAACTCCTAAATTTTAAACCTGCAGGCATACATTATATATTATACAGTACAGTACAGATATATTGTACAGTACAGGTATACAAACACTAACTGCTTTTCAGGCTGGCATTTTATTTTATTTTTTGGCAGAAGACCAAGGCTGCTTCACGCATTACAGTTTTAAAGGCAGATCAACGTAATATAGAAACTGCCCTTAAAACATGAGATGATTCTAATAAACATTACCCAGGCTCCTCCAAGACATGGCAGCCAGGAAAAAACACTCAATTTTAGAGACTGCATTCTCTAACTCAGGGGTTCCCAACCTACAGCCTGTGAGCAAAATTTGGCCCATGCCACCATTCCAACCAGCCCATCGCCATCTCCCTTGCACCTGGAAGTAGACACGGGTGCATTTAGGTCAGCCATAAAATGCACCTCGCAAACGTGCCTACGGCTGACATAAATGTGGAAACAGGCACATTTACATCAGCTATAAATGCGCCCACTTCCGCTTCCAGGGGGCGTGGTTCGCCCCGCTCAGCTGTTCCGGGGGCGTGGTCAGGCCCATGGCGCAAAAAGCTTGGCCACCCCTGCTCTTACCCATTTTCACATTAAACATTAAGCCAACGAGAGTTACCATCTAAAAGTAGAACACATCCTGACCCCTTATCAAGGATGTCAACGATAGTGGCTTCTGAAGTTAATCTTCCTAGAATTCAAAAGAAAAGTAAACATCACATAAGGAAGAATCAAGAATAGTTCTGATCTTTTTTTGAAAAATCCACAGAAAAAAATTAACAGCCAACATTGGCAAAGGTATTAGAAAACATGTATCAAATACCATGGCATTGTCTGAAATTTCGATCAAGGAATCAAGCATACAGAATACAGTAAAACCCCTACTTACGGGGAAAAAAAGTCCGTTCCGTAGGCTTTTGCTTAAATTGGTTTTTATGTAACTTGAAACTAACTCATAGGAAAATTTATTTTTTTACCTAACTCGAAGCAAACCCATAGGAAAAATGAAACTTTTATGTAAATCAAAGCACACACATAGGGAAATGAATTTTTACGTAACTCGAAGCAAACCCATAGGGAAAAAAAGAATCTTTATGTAACTCGAAGCAAACCCATAGGAAATCGTGTAAATCGGGTCATGGTTGTAGCACAAAATCATTATGTAAGTCGAATTTTATGTAACGAGGCACATGTAAGTCAGGGTTTTACTGTACTAAAATCTGAGAAAAGAATGGAATGGGGATCTTCCTGTCCTTAAAGATGTGTTCATTACTCTAAGCCACCCTCTTTCAAAGAAGAGGATATGTGAGCTGGCTCCTTAGATACAAATTGCAATACTGAGAGCTCTATCTTATGCTGATGAACATTCAGCAGCTGAAATTGTGTTATTCAGCTCCATGTACACAATGTAAAGCTGCATGAATTGCTGTGTAAAGTGCAGCAAGGCAGAAGTGATACTCAAAAGGCAGCCCATTTTATGGAGGGTGTGGGCAAGTGAAAGAATTCTTACCTTCAACCAATTAATCGGACAGGATGATGAATTTTTGCCATTTGCCTACCTGAGAAGTCGGTATGATCCTACAGTGTCAGCTGAATGAAAGTATCTACAATTACAACATCTAGTAAAGTGAAGGTAAAGGTCGCCCTTGTGCAAAAGCCAGTCATATCCGACTGCAGGGTTCAGTGCTCATCTCTGTTTATAGCCAAAGAGCCAGCACTGACTGCATCTACAAATGTTTTTGTGGACATGTGGCAGGCATGACTAAACACAGGACACGGTTGCCTTCTCACCGAAGTGTTACCCATTTATCTACTTGCAATTTCTTGCTTTCACACTGCTTAGTTGGCAGGAGCTGGGAAAGAGACGGGAGCTCATTCCATCATGCAGTACTTGGGTCTCAAACTGCAAATCTTCCAGTCATCAAGTTCAGCAACTTAACCACTAAGCCACCACATCTACTGATAACCAAATACAGTCCAGCAGCACAGAGTGCTTCAGCATCTCCTACACTTATGGAAATGCTTATTGCACCAGTCCAAGAAAAGAAAGCTATATTATCTCTTTATAAATATTTACTGTCAGATAATAAATTTGATTCACAAGGTTTCAGAGATGAATGGAACAGGGAAACAAATCATATTATTTTACCAAATCAATAGAAAACAGCACTCGCCACTATACCTGTGGTATCTATACATCTAAAATTATGATTCAACCAATAAAATATCATGTTTAAAATATATTGGACACTGCAACTTCTTTTTATAAAAGGTCTGGCAAATCTAGTTGTTGGCATTTTGATTCTCTCGTTGTATCTCTTACTTGTATGCTATTATCATGTCCAATTCAAAGCACATTTTATAAAGGTTACTACTTGCATGAATTTTGTACTGGATCAATGTCTGATCTTTACTGATGTTTGTGTATTTTTAAACAACATTCCTGCCTCTTGGAGAATAACCCTCCAGCCTACATAAATGGGCTCTTTAACTGAAAAAAGACTGATTTTGCAACATTGAAAAGAGAGCTGCCCATCACTAATAATACACAGTATAGAAGACTATTGACATATGAATGCATGGCATACAGATAACAATTATGGAAGCATTGCATCGGGGTGTGTGTGGGGGTATGTACACGTACACACACACACACACACACACACACACACACACACACACACAACAATGCACTGCTTCCCTTCCCTTGCCCAGTTCAGCTGCCAAACCCCCAAAGAATCTGATCCAAATAAGCCACCTATCACTCTTGCTTTCACTTCTCTGCTTGCCTTCCTCTTTCCAAACTGAACATAACTTCACAGACTTTAGAGCTATGTTATCCTTCCTCTACAGCAGGGAAACTGGAATATCCCAATGAGAAGAAAACAAGGAAGAGGAATAAGGACAGGTTGCTTACTTATAATTGGAGTTCTTCAAGTGGTCTCTTATGAATTCACACTAATGAGACTAAACCCATTAGTGTGAATTCACCAGGGCCACAAAGAACGACAGGTTGCTTACCTGTAACTGTAGTTCTTTGAGTGGTCTCCTATGAATTCACACTAATGCAGTTCGAAAGCAAGAAATTGCAAGTAGATAAACAGGGACCACTTCGGTGGGAAGGTAACAGCGTTCCGTGTGCTCCGGTGTCTAGTCATGCCTGCCACATGACCACGGAAATGTCTGCAGAAGCAGACAGCGCTGGCTCTTCGGCTTAGAAACAGAGATGAGCACTGCACCCTAGAGTCGGATACGACTGGCTTTCGAGCAAGGGAAACCTTTACCTTTACCTTTAGGGACCACGAAGAAGAAGGCATTATCCTAACCTCTCTATCAAGAATGACAGGATAATTTTTGCTTTTCTTGTCATTCAGATATAGTTGTGCATCCCTCTAACCAAACAGAGATTTCAATTCATAACTGCCTTTGTTATTAAATTAATTATGAAGTTATTTACATTTCAATTCAATTCAATTTATTAGATTTCTATGTCGCCCACTCGGCCTAGGCCGACTCAGGGCGGCTAACCATCATCATAAAATAAACTAAATAACAGATAAAAACATATACAGCCAGTATAAAATGTTAAAAACACCATCATGATAAAATACTTGAAACCACCCACCCCATTAAAAGGGTGCTGGAGAGAGAGAGGATTGTGCAGTTAGGCTGTGCAACCTAACTGCACAATCTGGACTCGATGGAGATAATGGCAGGCTCATTTACGCTGATGTAACTTTATGATATGTGAAAGTGAACAGGATTTCAGCTCTTATATGGAAGTACATAGAAATCATGAAGAATACTTCTAAAAACTGCTGGGAAAATAAAAGTAGCACTCTAAATTTATGGTCATGTAGCATTTACAAAGAAAAGCAGTGGCTATAATAATGTATAATACCTGATGTTGGTAGCAGCTTATACATCTCCAGGTATTGTTCACCATGTAACACCTATAGTAAAACAGTAAATAGCATTGGCACAGTTTGCTGTCATTTTTAAATTGCAATTTCTATAGCTGATCTTTACAAATGATTAAGAGAAAATTTATTTCTAATATGTCAGCACATGGTAACTTTGTTTAAACACACTTCCTCACCCATCTGTCAATAGAAGGAATTTCTGATACCTGTACGTGACTCTCTGCTAGGTTTTAAACGTATACAGAAATAAGATGGTCTGGTAAAGAAAGTACCATTTAATATGCATATGTGAAACAAAACAGAAAGCCCTAAAGATAAATCTAACACTCAGTTCTTGTCCCCTTCCCTGATATTCTTTTATATGTTAAAACACAATGAAAGTAACAGAGCATTACCACGTTCTACATTTTACAACCTTCCATGTTTGAGATAGATATATTATCAGTAAAGCGAGGATTTCTATGTCCTAAAAATATTAGAAATGTGCAAAAATGTATTACCTTAAACTTAAAACATTTAAATATGACCAATTAAACAAACAATGTGACTTTTAAGGCAAAAATATTATTTACCATTTTTCTGATAGAAGTACCCAAATTTTAAAAATCTGTACTTTTAGAGAGAGAGAGACCGTGCACGATTTGAAGGCATCAATTCTTCTGCACTCAGCCTTCCTTATAGTCCAGCTCTCACAGCCATACATTACTAATGGGAAGGCCATTGCTTTATGCAGACTTTTATCAACAGGGTGATATCACTACTTTTAATTATGCTTGTCTAAGGACTCCTCCGGATTACAGGAGAAATATTAAGCAATATTCAAAGTAATGTATTCAATCTCTTTTTTTAATTTTCAATAAAAATATTATGACTTACATTACAATGTTGTGATACCAAGGAGATAACATATTAAAGCACTGCTTTATGGATGATATGGAGCAGGGTGGATTTGATTTAAATCACTTTGATTTAAATCATGATTTAAATCACTAGTCAGTAAGGCTTGATTTAAATCATGATTTTCTACATAAAGACTCATTTTTAAAAATAATTTTATTAAATTTTCAAAAATAATACAAACAATAAAAGAACATCAAAATTACAAATATAAAGAAACGTACGTATATAAAATTAAAATTACATATATATGTTAAATTAAACATCAACAAATCGAAACCACATTGTTTATAATATATGCTATTTCAAATCAAACCAATAAGGTATGGTTTCTATGCCTCATTTTCAAATAATGTTTTCTAATATAAAGACAAAACAAAGAACAACAAAATAAACAAAAATAAAAATAAAATACTAATCACCCAGTGTTATTTACTTTGGACCGGAGAGCTCGGAGATATTCATTGAGATTTTCCCCAAAAAATCTTGTGATCAGGTACAGGTCTTTGCAAATCATTCCCCCTCAGTGAGTAATCCACAAAAGCTTGCCAAACCTTCCAGAATCTATTCTCTTTAACAAATCCCTTTTTAAAATTTATTTCCCATGTCAACTTATCATTCAATGCTAAGCCCCACATTTCCTTATACCACTCCTCAATATTCAAATTTACCTCATTTTTCCATTTTCTAGCGATACACTGTCTTCCCGTTGACAACATTATTTCCAATAACTCATTTTGATTCTTACTCAGGTTTATATTTTCCACTTCTGTCAACATAATCGTGCTAAGACCCAATTTAATTTTCTCCCCCATAATTTCGGTTATCTTGTATTCAATTTTCTTCCAAAAAAATTTTACCACAGTACATCTCCACCACATGTGTTCATAAGTTCCCGTTTCCTTCTTACAACGCCAACACATTTTATCTTTTTTTTCTTATCTATCTGATGTAACCTCATTGGAGTCAAATACCATTTCCACAGCATTTTATAATTATGTTCCTTAACTCTAACCGACATAGTTCTCATGATTCTTTTCCTCCATTTATTTTTCCAATTCTGTTCTTCTATTTTTATATTCAAATCTTGTTCCCAGCTTAATCTTAGTTCTTCTTGTGGATTACCTACCTTATTTATCATTCTATATATTTTACCAACCAGTCCCTTTATACCAATTTGTCCCCTTCTTATTTTCCAAATCAGTTCTTCAAACTCAGTCCTGTCTCTTTCTAATCCAACTTCATTCAAATATTTACTATTCCAGCTATTAACCATCCCTGTCTGAAACCAATTCAGTTTCAGCTGTCCATACATATTTATTTTCCTCTCTCTGTCTTTACAGGCCCGTATCCAGTCTCTCAGCAGGAATACCTCATTCTTATCAAGTACTTCTTTGACCCTTTTATCAATTTTATTGGAAAATTTGCTATATCCTCCAACTCTATAATAGGGAAAATGTCAGGTACCAAGTCCCTTTTTACTTTTTTCCATACCCCCAAAGTTGCCTTCATCACTTTTCCAATATGTTTAAAATCTTTCATTTCTAATTCTTCCCAAATTGCCTTTTCATTAGCCAGGATCCTCACAACGTTTTTAATTTGGAAGCTCGATAATATGCCACCAGGTTTGGCATTCCTAATCCCCCTTCCTTCTGGGATAAATACCAAAAAAAAAATTAACCAATTGGGGCCTTTTTACCCCATTACAAAAATTGTTAATCAATTTTTGAAACTCCTTAATTTCTTTATCGTTCAATTGGATTGGAAGAGCATAAAATAAAAAATTAATTCTTGGTAACATTATTTTACATATTGCAATTCTTCCAAACCATGACAGTTTCAATTTTTGTAATTGTTGTATTCTTTCTTTAATTTCCTTTTTCAACTTTACGTAATTTAATTTCTTAAATTCATCGAATTTATTCGAGATATTAATCCCCAAATATTTCAAATCATCCTTAATTCGTAAATTAAATTTTTCCTTTATCCTTTTCTGTTCTTCTTTACCCATATTACACAATATCATTTCAGATTTATCCCAGTTTATTCTCAAACCCGTTATATCCTCAAGATTTTTCAGCTGCAGTTGTATTCTATCCAATGCCTTTCCAGGGTGTTTAACTGTTATTAAAGTATCATCGGCATATAAACTTATCTTGTTACCTAGAACCCCTTCTATCTCCTTGTCTTCCCTTACCTCCTTCTCCAACATCTCCATTGCCAAAATAAATAAGATTGGAGACAAAGGACAACCCTGCCTTGTACCTGCTTCTAGCTTTACGTCCTTTGTAACTACATCATTTACCCTTACTACTGCCTTCCCTTGCTGATATAATTGTCCAATTATCTTCTTAAATTTATCACCAAATCCATAACGTTTAATTATCTCATTAATTGTTACCCATTGTAAAGAATCAAATGCCTTGAAGATATCCAAAGTTAATAGTCCGACTTTCTCTTTTGTTTGTCCTACCTTATCAATTAAATTTAAAACTCTTCTTATCAAATCTGACATATGTCTACCCTTCAAAAATCCCACCTGGTCCTCATTTATATAAGTGCCCATAAAACTATTCAACCTATTAGCTAGTATCGCTGTGAAGATCTTGGCATCTTGGTTTATTAATGAAATTGGTCTGTATGATTCAATTTTTTCTGGATCTTTTCCTGGCTTTGGCAACAGAATAATTATAGTCCTATACCATAAAGTCGGGATTTGCCCTCCTTCTAATATATAGTTATATAACTTATTCAATTTTGGAACCACTATATCTTTAAACTCCTTGTAAAACTCGGCTGGTAATTCGTCCTCTCCAGGTGCTTTATCTGTTTTTAAGCTAGCTATAACCTCTTTTATTTCCTTTTCTGTTATTCGTTCTTCCATCCTGTTCCTATGTTCCTGCGATATCTTATTATTTATTTGTTTCTCCAATTGTTTTTTCAATTTTGGAATATCTATGATCTTTTTCGCATATAATTCCTGGTAGAAATCTTTAACAATTTTACATTTATCTCCATTCTTATTACATCTTATTCTGTCCTTATTGACCAAAGTTCCAATTTCTCTTTTTTCTCTCTTTTCTTTTGCGGCCCTTGCTAACAATTTTGAATTTTTATTGCTAAATTCAAAATATTATCTTTTTAAATACACCAAGCCTCGTTTTACTTTTTCTATGTCCTTTCCTATCAGTTCAGTCTTCAATCTTTGTATATTATCAAAAACCTTCTTATCCTTGGTCCTTGTATGTTTTTCTTGAAGCTGTTTTATTTCCTTCTCAATTTTATCTTGTTCCACTTTGAATTGCTTGTTTCGAAAACTAGCCAACTTTATACTCTCCCCTCTAAATACCAACTTCATGGTATCCCAAACTACATTAAAACTCACCTCCTCCGTATCATTCCATTGTCAACTTTCCTTCCAATTCTCAGATATTTGTTCCTTACATTTATGGTCTTTATATAATTTAGGGTCGTATCTCCAATTCCTCCTTGTTTTTCTTATATTTTTAATCCCCACTTCTAACAACACTTTCGCATGATCCGATTCTTTGAATATTCCCACTTCTACCTCATCTACCTTTCCAATCATATTTTCTGTTACGAATATGTAATCTATTCTAGAGTATGAGTTATGAACGTGCGAAAAATAAGTATAAACCCTTTCCGATCCCTTAAGCTCTCTCCACGTGTCCTTCAATCCTATATCTTCCATCCATTTATCCAAAATTTGTTTTTTAACCCCTTTTCCACTTCTTAAAATATTTGTACAATCTAAATTTGACCTAATTAGATTAAAGTCCCCAGCTACTATCATTCTTGTTGTTTTTTCTTTTATCAATATTTCACACATTTTCTCCAAAAAGTCCTCTTGATGATCATTTGGGGCATATATATTCACAAAAGCCATTTCCTCATCCTCAATCTTCCCTTTTACTATCAAGAATCTTCCCTCAGGGACGGAGATACTACATGTCATCTCAAAGCCCAACCTAGTCGAAATTAAAGTAGCCACACCCCTTGCCTTTGAGGTATCAAATGATTTCTCATAGTATTGCATCCCTTTCAAAAAGATCTTATTCACATCTTGAGATTTTTGATGGGTCTCCTGCAAAAAGACTACATCCGGCCTGTCCTTTCTTAAAGCTAATTCTATTCTTTTCCTCTTAACTTGAGATCCTGTACCTTTCACATTCCATGATATTACTTTAATACTCCTCATAATTTACCAAAAAGCAATCTTCTGTCATCTCCGATCTCTCCAATGAATGTGCAACCTCTATTCCCATAGCTAAAACTAAAACTAACACAACAAACATTCTACTCTACCTTCCCCACCCTTTTCCTTTATAATATTAAAGAAAAATCCGCCTTTGCAAACCAAAGAGAGGAGGGGGGAACGTGGAAGATGTAACTGCAAACCTCAAACTGCCCACACACACTCTCATTAATACAATTCCTTTTTTTAACACTTTTATACATACAATCCCAAGACCTCCCTAACACCACTCAACCTCTCCTTAAATTCCTCCATCCTTATACTTCAGCCTTCCTTTGCCACATTATCAATTTTGGACCCCTCCTCCCTCCCCCCTGTTGCCCCCTCCTGCTCCTGACCTCCATATTCTCTTCTTATGCCTCCTGATTCCAACAAATCCTTTCTTGTTGCCAATCCCTCTCTTGAAGACAAATCTATCATTTCAATTGTACTAAGATAATATAGTGCATCAGTGTCAGCATCAATTGTATGCATTTTTTGTCGTAAAAAAAAATCTTAGTTGCTGTGGGAACCTCCAATTGTATTTTATCCCACGTGCAATCAACAACTTGGTCACAGGCTTCATTTTATAATGCCAAACACGTTCATCCACAGCAATATCGTTGTATACTTCCACATCATTTCCATCAATTTTTAAAGCGCCAGACCCAACTTGTTTTTAAAAAGCCATCACCTTTAATTTATCGCCCCAATTTGCAAATTTAACCAAGACATTCCTTTGAACGCTCCTCCCTCTTCTCGATCCCAGTCTATAAACACTTGCAATGTCTTCATTGACATAATCTTTCCCCATTTTCAAATTATTCAGCCAATCAATTATTCTCTTTCAAATGGTCTGGCGTTTTCTCCGGTAAATTGCGTATCACAATATTCTGTTTCCTCATCATCTCTTCCACCATGTCTATCCTTTTCCCTTGTCCTTCTACCTTTATTTTGATTTCCTTATCTTCCTCTTGCAACCCCTTCACTTCAGCCTGCATCAATTTCACATCCTTTTGCATCAAATTAACACTTTTTTCCAACTTCTGAAAAGTAAAATCAACTTTGTGGGCAAAATCCTGAAACATTGTGTACATTTTATCTTGTTTCACCATAATTTCATTTTTGTCTTTCCCTCTTAGTTCCTTCATTTCCCGAAAACCCTTCACATTTGCATCCTCCATCTTATCTAATCTCTTAAACAATTTACCCATCTCAACCATTAATTGTGTTCGGTCCAATAATACTGATTCCGATGATATAGATGATGGGGGTGTATCCTCAATTTCATTTTTCTCCTTCTCCTTCCTCTTAGACTTCACCACCTCCTCTTCCTTTGTCGCCTTTCCCTTCACAAATTTATCCATTGTAATTTCAACCAATTCTTTCAATATAATCAAACTCTTATTATCTTCCAATTCCAGCTCTTGGCCTTTCCCAATTCACTTATGTTCGGAGCCTTAATTGTGGGTTAATATCTTATAACCAGATTTTTAGTAACTTTGTAATCCAATCTGCATTGACGTCTTCAGCAAAAATTATGTCCAACCTCAAGTCCTGTGTGCCAAATCTTCAAATCCCACTCAATTATAATCCAAATGTCTGCTTACTTGATTTCCACCAAATCCAGATTCTCAATCAGTTTTTAATGTCAATTAGTTCAGGCTTTCAGCCCCTATATTAATCTCTTTACTTTATGCCCAGACAGAGCAGATCAGCTTCTGTATAGCAAACCATTAATAAGATTGCAATCCAAGAAAAAATGCTCCTAAACTGCATTGCTGCTTTGCTGGTTTACTGTTATCCAATGAAAAAAAAGGTTGATAATTTCAAAAGCCCAAAACTTGATTGAATATTTTCATGTATTAACCAAAACAATAACAATGCGTCAAAAAGCGGGGAAAAGAAGGCCCAAAAACAATTGCAAAAACCAGTAATTGTATGTCCAAAATCTTGATGGAGGAAGGCAAAACAAATTGAGACCAAAAACCCAAGAAGAACAAAGGTAACAGGGAAAGGAGAGTCAGGTAACCCAAATAAGCAAAAAAGAAAGAGAAAAAAAGAACATAAAGGGGCAAAAGAGTCCGAGGGGTCTGAAAAATTAATTACAAAAGGAAAAGGAAAAAAAAATTGTTCTGCAAAGGAAGGAGGGAAATCCAAGGTATTTAAAGAGTTTATGTTACTCTGTACTTAACTGCTTGGTCCACGATGTAAAATTACAACTGCACCATTAGTCCCCAGCCTCAGCTGCGGCTTCCAAGGGGGCCCCGCCTCCCTTCTCCTCCGAGCACTCCAACCTCCGTACATCTTCTGTTCTTACACCTCCCGTCCTTCAGCAACCCTCTCCGTTCCTTCACTTCTCCTTCTTTATCTTTCTCCTCTCCTTCTCTCCTTTCCTTTCAGACTCTCCACAACACTCCAAAAATCGCTCCAGAAACCGTCTCCAGTTGTTTCCCTCCCGTCTTCAGTCACTCTAACTTTCGATTTCCTTCTTCACCGCCGCCATTAATCTCCTTTCACAAACTCTCTTCCGCTCTCCCTCTTAATTCCTCCTCACTCCTTTACACACTTGGGATTAAGAGCTTTTTCTCAATTCTGATGTTTATTTTATAACATTTTTTGCTATGAAGGAGGCATGTTATCGTTGCAGATCCAAATGCACAGTTTTGAAAACAGCAAAACCAAGCATTTGATTTGATAATATCTTCTAGGTAGAAAAATTGCCCCAAATAATCAGAAACCTCTGGGTGTGAGGAGTTTCACAGCACGATCGCTGTGGCTCATTGGCACACCATGGTCATAAATCATGGGTGATCGTTCTCCTTACCTCATCTGTTTTTTCGCCGTAACTTAGAGGCCCCAGTTTGGGCCTCTGACTCAAGGCTTTTGGCCCTCCCCACTATGCCCAGGGATGGCACGCAGTCATTCAGCTAGCACGCAGCTTCTGTCCAATTAGCAAGGTGAGCACGAGGCAGACATGCTGATATTTAGCCAATTAAGTAACCTTATGCTATCGCAGGTAACCAATAAGAATATATTGCATACCCTTCTCTGGAATGTTTTTGTCCTGTTATTCCTAATAAACTCCAACCGGGCTATCTTGCCCTATTGCCTCTTCATGAATCAAGCCTCCGCTGTCTCCTTGATCCCAAAACACAACATCTGGGAGAGCATGACTGTGAATGGATTAAAACAGCCTTATGCCACATAATTAAAAACTAATTTCATGATGAATAACCTTTGGACTATAATGGATCTTAACTAGAACACGATCTTTAGAGAGATTTTTCCTCAAAAAGCATTTAAATAAATAAAAAAATCCGATTTAAATTTTTGAAAATCCGATTTTATTATTATTATTTTTAAATCATTGATTTTATCTACCCTGGTATGGAGTCCTCCAAACAATGGCCAGTGCTGGGGAAATCAACTGGGCCCAAACAACCTCTAGTTTCATCGCTGTCTAAAATGCTCAATTGAAAGTGTTACAAAGAAAAAGAGCATGTGAGATCAATATGTGATACTTTATTTCAAAGCCAAACTGTAGCTTTAAATTAGAGAATTAATGAATATATATCAGATTTTAAAAACCCTAAACATGTAATCACATTACTTATTAGAAGGAGGCTCCGTGAACCCAGATCATATTGTTTATTAGAAGGAGGCTCCGTGAACCCAGATCAATTAACTAGAACTTACCTACCTTAGTAAAATCAATATTAAGGCCGGGAATGGTGGTCAGTCCATTACTGCCAGCCATGGAGGACTGAGCTGGGATTACTCCAAAGGTTGGAAGACAACAAAATTCTTCACTTCCTTCAAAAAGGAATTTCAGGTGGTCTGGATCTTTCGTTGACATGCCCACACCAAGTGCATACAAAATGGGCTGCAAATGACTATATTCATATATCTCTGAAGGCAGCTTGTAGCCTATATACTTTGCCTGTTAATATTGGAAACAGGAGTTTACTGTTATTTTACAGCAGGTTATAAATGCCACTAACAAGTGTAGATAACAGCTCATACTTCGTGGATAAGTCTCCCATGCCTACAAGTCTGCAATAAGAAGGGCAACAGAGAGTAAGTTCTCAGTTTCTCTCAGGCCGTCAGTAGGCTGTGAACAATGAATGCAAAATGAACTTTCTGAATGTCTGCATCCTACTTATGCCTTACAAGTGTAAGACAAGCACATAAAAAACCAAGATGAAGCCCAGCTTTAACTCTTATCTAAACATACTAAGAGATTTCCTAGACAACTAAAAATCTGTTGAGTAAGTTACAGCATCAAAGGCCAATGAGTTCTTCTTCTTTGCTTTCTCTTCTACCCCATTGAGTTCAAGGGAAATGACTTCATCAGCTACAGCAATTTCTGATTTCTCCCATAAGTGTCCCAAGGCTCCCCCGTAACAACCTTTATAACTGGGAGTCCACTGGAAACAATAGGGATAGGAAGGGAGTTACTGTACTGAAAACCACTGCCATTTTATTGATAGCGGTGATTTCATTACTAAAGACTTTTCTTTCCTGTCCCATGGCTCCAAGGAAGGCATTGGAGCTATGGGACATGAAAGAAAAGTCTTTAGTAACAAAATCACTACTGTCAGCAAAGTGGCAGTTATTTTCAGTAATGCCATGGGAGGCTTGGGTTCCTTTGGGAGAGAAATAGGAAATCTTTCATGTCTGAAAAATTGCTGCAGCTAGCGATGTCATCATGAACCTTACATGGCATAACTTACAGCAACAGGATTTCAATCAACAAATAAAAGACCAGGTAGGCCTTAAAAACAATGGCTGGCACTCAAATGTGAAGTTTCTTCCAACTGTAATGAAAATACTGGGTTGGCATCCAAATAGCCCTTCTTGTCAATGAAACAACAGCAGACTAGACTGCTGTTAGACTGCTGGAAAACATGGGGAGAAGAGGGCAAGTCCTCTCACACAATGTAAGGGTTAACTCTTATTAATTTATGTTATATAGATCACATGCAAACACAAACTGAATAAGCACAGCAGTCAGGAACCAACCATTCAGACCTGACTGACTCTCAAGGCTGTAACGGGGAATAAGAACCAATTAATCTCTTGACTATGCAGTACCAGTTCTCAAATATATTTAAGGTAGCGGTCATGTATCTAAACCAGGGGTGCCCAAACTATTTGGGCTGTGGACAGGTCACGTGGTTCAGGGAGCCAGTCGCTATGGGTCACAGGTCAGATCCGGCCCTCGATGGCAATTCATCCAGCCCGTGAAGCCCTCATCGCTCCCGGAAGTGGAAGTAAAACGTGCCCGGGAGCAACGAGGGCTTCTATGGCCCACAGGCAATAGTTTGGGCTCCCCTGATCTAACCCAAAACTTCTTTTGAAGAAGCATCCAAAAACAAGAACTAAAAAAAGAGGCAAAAACACTGGCTCCTTAAAGCTGGTTGTCACACTTTAATGTGAGCTTTCATGGATCAAGACCACTTCCTAAGACAAAAAGACTGAGAAGCCTATCAAAATGCTTTACCTTCAATACTAACATGCATATTTAAAGCAAATACGAAATCACTATGCTAGAACATGTATTGCAAAACTCAGAAGAATTATTTGGAAGGTTGGGAACAGGAAGAAGAGAGACAAGTGTTTGTCTTACGGGCCAACTTTTAGGGAAACAAAATGTATCATATAAAATATAAGGGCTGGATTAGTTGAACTAGAAAACAAGTAGTAGATTCTCTTATCTTAAGCATCCAATTTTCTTCTGAACTTGATTTTACAGAAGGGTGGTGGTGGAAGGAAAGAACTCCTCTTCCCCTAGCCAAGTAGTTCACATTTTAAAACTGACCTTTTGAGACAGTATTCTGCATTGTCTGATTCATATGTCACAACAGTTTTTCTTGGCACCAAGCAGTTGAATATCTTCAAGCTGAATGCTTTGCAGAAGGATTTTTACTTACTGGGTTATAGCCTGCAGAGGATGCTGATGCACTGTAGCTTGTGGGATTCGGGGAGATATTCTGAGATTCTATTTCACTCAGTACATCATTCAGCAGACTGACCGATTCTGAAAATGAAAAGCAAAAAAATACTGACATTTATTTTGAAAAAATAAAAGCAACCTTTCTATCGATACATTATAAGCAAAACTGCAGGAAAATGAACATTTGGCATTTTGAAGAAGTTTCTTAATTTGATTTAACACAGTGTTTCCCAATCTTTGGTTTTTGGACTTCAATTCCCAAAAGCCTAAGTCAATTCCCCAAAGCATTGATCAGCCAATGTACTAACTTAGGCTTCTGGGAATTAAAGTCCACCAGTGTGCGCTCCGTGCGCTCCAGTGTCTAGTCACGCCTGCCACATGACCACAGAAACGTCTGCAGAAGCAGATAACGCTGGCTCTTCAGCTTTGAAACAGAGATGAGCACTGATGCCTAGAGTCGGATACGACTGGCTTTCGAGCAAGGGAAACCTTTACCTTTACCTAGCGTTCCGTGGAACATAGTTTGGGAAACACCAATTTAGCATTATTTACATTATTCATGTGTCTAATATTGTACTTGTAAATATGGGTTCTTGTTTGAGGTGAAATCATGATGATGAGGTAAGTATGGCTGTAGAAAAGTCCCAAATGCAGATTATGGTGCTGTTTATAGTGAGCAAATAGAACACAGATGATATTCACTGAAAAACATATATTGCAATGTTTTTATATTCTACAATTATTTTATGATTGTCATGCAAAAAGCCACTAGAAACAAACATATTTTGCAAAATAGTTTCAAAAATATAATTAATACAATCAAATTGAAAATTATACTCTATGTCCAGCACTTTAAGATTAGGCAAACCAATGTCTTTCATTGTTCTGAGATAAGATGCTATCACAGAATTTCTGAGAAAGTTCTAAACTCTGAGTAAAGAAAGGTTAGCAACAGACTGCTGAAATGCAAGGTGAAGAAAAGAAAAAAGTACTTAGGCAAGAGTAGAGATGTAAAATTTCCAGAAATTTTGAAGCTCGGAAAAAACCGTTTTGTTTTTTCCGGGGGGGATGGGAAAAACAGAAATTTTCGGAAAAATTGAAAATAATCTGATACCATACATATTTTTTTAGACATGATTTATAAAATATTTGAACCCAGCCTTATATTAAAATATTTTATTCATCATGTTAAAATAAAACATTCCATTCCTCAGTGCCTTTCGCACCAATAGGGCGAGATATAAATATACAAAATAAAATAATAAATAAATATTTTTTATTTTTTCCAATTTTTCAGGGAAAAAAACCAAGAAGGCTTCAGGGGAAAAAACAGAAAAAAACAGGTTTTTTTCCGATTTTTTTCTGGGCCTTCACATCTCTAGGCAAGGGCTTAGAACTATTGAGTCAGGAAGACTCAAGGTTCAGGGTCAATGACAAAAACAACTGGGCAGGCCAAGTAAATAAGATATCAGAGTGCCTCCATTTTGATAACATTATAACCTGCCTTTAGACTGCTGTCAAAAGAGCTGCAAAACATTTTGGCTATGGAGTGACATTATTTTAGGCATAATTATATACAGTACCATTGTTTCGCAAGGCCAAATTACATATGTTGTAACTTTAAAGATACCATTCTATCCTTGACTTGCTTCCCATAAACTGCCAAAACAAGAAGGTTGGGCTGAATTGAAACTCTACTGAAAGGGAAATTTAACTCTTTGCTCTTTCCTCTGCACTTCCAATCTAGCCTGCCCCCCTCTCAACACCTTTAATCTGCACTAACAATACAATTTCTGTGTGTTTCAATACCTTCTGCCCCCTCCCCATCAGTTCTCTCTGACTGGTTGGTATACAATTTTGTTCTCCCCTTCTTGCAAGTATTTTCTACTACTAATAAGATAAAGTTTGAATAAAACAACTGCTATAGCACTATGTATTGACCTTCCTCTGCCAGCAGGCAGAGAAAACTACATTCGCATCAATAACATTAGATTTATAGTTATATTTCAGCAACTGCACAAGCTGAGTCACTCATGTTATGCAAGGTCACATTTTCAGTGTCTCAGCCAGAAAACTAAGATAATTGGATTACATGAATTGTCTGAAATTTAAGTGCCATGTGGCAGTTATCAGCTTGGTCATTAACAGCATGACAAATAAGAATAATCAAACCCCACATACTGTGATGAAAATGTTGCAAGGTGAGTATTTAAACAAATTACTGTTACATTAATTTAGGGCCTTGATACTTGCTGAAAAGCCCCTCCTTGATGAATCATGCCTGGACAACTTGCATTTGTTATGGTTTGTGTTCTTTTATTGTTGTTAACCGCCAAGAGTAACCAATTGGTTAGATGGGTGATAGAAATCAAAGAAATAAATTAATAAATCGATAAATTAAATTAAGCTATTAAAAACCAGATCTAATCTCAAACCAGCCAGAGGAGGCATATATGGGATACTGACTGAAGAGCTGAGCTTGCTACAAGAAATCCAAGCTCTAATTACTGTTTTAACTATGATGCAGTACTAGCCACATTTGTTTAGGATTAAGTCCCACTCAATTTACTGATGCTTATTTCTGAGTAACTGCCAGTCTGAGCATGTTTGGGGTAGGGTGGGGGGAAATATTCTCCAAAGCCATCCTTCAGAAAAGTTAAAATATCATACTGAACTGAGCCTTTTGGAAGAATGACAAAGATTTTGGCACTTTGAGGAGAGATTGGCAAGCTCTGCTTGACCCCAGTAACGTCCCAGAAGTTTATTCTTTGTCCCTCTGCTTGAAAAATTCCTCCAGCTGCAATGAGAATGACATGCTTTTGCACAGCAATTATTTCTCACACTCATATTATAGGTTATGTTAACCCATGGCCTTCTAAACCCAGAGGTGGACAATTATGCCCTCCAACCTTTTTAGCCTTCAATCCCCAAAATACCTAAAAACCACAGACTACATTGAGAGACCAAGGAAGAAGAAGTCCAATAACATCTTGAGGGCTACAAATGCCTTGTTCTAGCACAAGTCTGATGGAAGATGAACACTCTTTACATACCCTAGCAGTATGTAGAGCTAACAGGGTACAGGATGAGTGTGCATAATCACCAGCCACCTCTGTCATCAATTCTCATTATCTTCCCAATGTAGAGGGGAGCAGTCTGCAGGGTGGATGGTGGAGGATGGGGTGCCTGGCATGCAATGGTCCATGAGGTTGCAAAGGGTCAGACTTGACTGCAACAAAATTTCACTGGTATTTAATTTAGGATTAATAAAAATTCTCTCTACACACATTCGGTGACCAAACAGCCACATACTATTTTGGAGCACACTTTGCAATTCTAATTCTATATCACCCTTACAAATGACAGGTAAATGCTTACATTAATTAGTATTTTTGTATAATTATATATGAAGGTTTATTACATAATAGCTTTTCACAGTATTAAATTACTTACATTAATGCTGGTAATAATTTGTAATGAAATCCTCTGGGACAGCTTAAACTCGCAGATAGAAAGTAACACAGCTTTCATTTTTAATGTGAACACTCTAATTAGTTTTCCTTACTTAACAGTTCAGTGCCTTGAGGCATTAAGGAGAGGGGATCTTTTACCAAAGAAAACTTTCTCCTGTCATTATACTAAAAATTTAAATGAATTAGCCTGTCGGATATTTCCCTGCCTCTTTTGCAAATCCTCACATAGGAGAAATTTATGTGCTCCCATCCAAATTACAGACACATTGCAGAAAGAATATTACTGAATTCCTAGTAGAAAATGCAACATTAGATCTTGTAAGCTATATTCTTACTAGTATGCCAAAATAAGTTTCTCCTGCCATGCAAATTTTTATAAGAAGACTTGGCTATGTGTGTGAACAGAGCTCATGGTGGGCGTTCACGCTATCAGCATCTTAAATACATGCTTAACCTACATATTATGTCTCAACAATCAATGATTATCACCTTACAAGAACTGGTAACGTCTACCTAAATAACAATGATTCATGGCACATACCTACATCTAAGGTACACCTTGCTTTGACAGTATACAAGGAAAGAAGAGGTAAAAATTTATGGCCTGGCCTCCCCTCTTTCAATTTAAGAAATCAACAGGAGTGGGGAATGAAAAGAAGAGAGAAAAGTTCACAGAAGTCTCTTCCTGTCCACTTACATCCAATTATTCTCACCTCACTCTGCCAATAGATAGTAGATGAGTGCTACCTTGAGCCTGGGAAAGTAACTTTTTTTTTTTACAATCATTCCCAGAATCCTGTGCTGGCATGATAACTTCTATAAAAGCTATGAATCTCTCTCTATTATTAGCAGACAATCTTGGCTATCTCCTGATATCAAACACTGAGTCCAAGGTAAAGTATGATTAATCTGAACATTTTTGGATCTAACAGACTTGAAGTCTACTATAGGTTCCTTCTAACCACATATTCCAAAATTGCCTTGCACAGAAACTGGGTGCTATTTTAATATTCTTTAACAAACTTTGGATTATTGATTCTGACTAACTCAATGACCCACCAGTTTTTTTCTGATTGGAATCTTGCACCATGCACAATTTTTACAAAAAGGGGGAAATTCTGAAGCTTTTATTTACTCTTGTTATTCTAAAGCTTTTAGTCAGAAATATGTGGTCTGCAATCGAAAGGTAGCTACCTCCAATTTTAAAACAAAGGCTGAAATCCTGTTGCACAGGTATATGTGTGCAACATGGATGACATCATCATTAGTGGCAAAAGATGATTTTAAGTACACTTAACATACAAGGTTGAATACATCCCAAAATTCCAATAGGAAGCCTTTAATGAGTGGCAACCATCTACAGCTAATGACCTCACCACTGTGCACACAGAACTACTCAACAGGATTTCAACTACCAAGTACTGAATCTTTGGATTGGTAAATCTGATTATTTTAGCCTTGCTAATTAGTTAGGGGCTAGCTGGACCACTCAATGGTTAGGTATCTGGCTGTGGAGCCAGAGTTTGACATTACCCACTGTGCCTCCTGTGAAAAGAGCCAGCTTGTATGATCATTGTCAAACTCTATACTCCTAGGATGCACTCAGAAGAGAACTTCTGAGTATTGTCTCCCTAGAAAATGCTGGAAAGGGTAGTCAGAAGTCAGACTCTATTTAGTGGCATGGAGTTAATTAGTTCAACACAGATGAAAATTAACTCCTTCAAGTCTCACCGATGTCTTTCAGAAAACAAACTCAGTATTTTAAGGGAGAAAATGTGGGTCTTATATGCCAGAAAATACAAATTATTATTAGATCTGACACTACCAAAAGTACAATTACAAACTGTGTAAAATAAAACTCTTGCTGATTCTTTTTTAAAAATCTTTACCTATAAGGAAGGGATGTGGTTGTGCGTGTGCGGAATGCGTTTCCACACCCATCCAGCCTATTCCGTAATGCACCATGCACACCTAACTTTTGTCCCTGAGATCAGCACCGTGAGGGTCCGGGGGACGAGGGCGGGGTGTTCGCCCCACCAAGATGAAAAAATCACTGCATGTGCACAAATGGGGGAAAGGTCCATGCGCCGTTGCCGTTGAGATGCACGCACAAGGAAAAAAGAATTCTACGTGCAGCAGTCTGCGCATGCCCAAAAAAAACGCCGCATGCAGAGCGGCCAACACGGAAGCCCCATGCCAACAGCTGCCGTTCGGCACTTGTGGCCCTTACCTGCCAGAGAAAATGAGCCCCTTTTCCGGGAGACAAGACCCCCCTCCTCCGGGAGGCAAGGGCCGGATGCGGCGCTCTTGCCTGCTGGAGAAAATGTGCCCCAGACGTGCTGTCAGCTTCCCTCTCAACCTCACTGCCTCTGCCCTGCCACCCCTCCTGCCCTCTGACATGCCTGACGGATACCTGCCTCTCGCCCTGCCATTTATCTGCCGCTGTTTCGAGGGCAGCCCTTGAAACAGCTGATGGGAAAATGCAAAGGCGCCAGGCAGGGATCCGACAGGGAGAGCACCTTCCCTGACGGATACTTGCCTCTCTCCCTGCCATTCCCCCTCCGCTATTTTATGGGTAGCCCTTGAAACAGCTGAGGGGGAAATGCAAAGGCACCAGGCAGGGATCCGCCAGGGAAGGCATCTCTCCGACGGATACCTGCCTCTTGCTCTGCCATTCCCCCTCCGCTGTTTCAAGGGCAGCCCTCGAAACAGCTGAGGGGGAAATGCAAAGGTGCCAGGCAGGGATCCAAGAGAGAGAGCACCTTCCCTGACGGATACTTGCCTCTCTCCCTGCCATTCCCCCTCCGCTATTTCAAGGGTAGCCCTTGAAACAGCTGAGGGGGAAATGCAAAGGCGCCAGGCAGGGATCCACCAGGGAAGGCACCTCCCCTGACGAATACCTGCCTCTCGCCCTGCCATTCCCCCTCCGCTGTTTCGAGAGCAGCTCTCAAAACAGCAATGGGGAAAAGGGGAGCTGACAGACAGGAGAGACAGCGAGGGGGGGGAGAAAGCAAGAACGAATGAGAAAGGAGGAAATAAAGAGAGAGAAAGAGAGAAGGAAAGAGAGAAAAAACAGAGAGGGGAAGACAGAGAGACAAAAAAAGAGAGAAAGGAAGAAAGAAAGAGGGAGAGCCAGAGATAAAAATACACACACAGACACACACATATCTTCCCACAATTAAAAACTAAATCAATAACCTGGGCAATCAGCTAGTAACCCGGGCAATCAGCAAGGCCGGGCAATCAGTTAGTATAAAATAAAAACAAGATTATTACTTCTACCAACCCTTTCTATATCGAAAGTAGGCCAAAGGGATGACTGAAAATACTGTAAATGTAAAGTTGCCTAGATACCTTGGATAGTCCGAGGATGTTTGGCATTATCAAAGTCACATATCTTTTCCCAATTATTTTGCACATCTTCTGGTGTCATGGGAATGTTCTTCTGTCTGACAATGGTCCCCAAAGATCGTTCCCAGCGTACTAAACAAGTAGCAAGAAGAGGAGATGAACAATTTAAAATGGCTGCCACAAAGAAACCAGAGCAATTTCACTGTCTTTTTTTAACAGTAGATTTTTCCCCACCAAAATGATGGGGAAGGTGATGCCTGACTATTGGTGGTACAAATTAAATCTAACATTTATATTTTTAAGAACCCCTAAACAACAAGGAACAGAAAATCTCAACAAAAAACTACTTCAATTTTGCAAGAAGCATTGCAGGATTTGGACTGTTTTTTAGCATTTTATCGGGGTTTGTACTCAAAACAATTCTGAAACCACAGAGTAGACAAGATCTGATTCAATTTTATATAAACTGTTAAAGCTTACACGCCTCTGTTCAATATATACAACATGTCCATTGATTTTTTTGACAGCTAAGAATGCCTCAACAGAGGCATCAGTATTTGCTTATTCTTGGTTATCAAAACAAGAAAACCAAATATAAAGCATTTCCAACATTTGTGAAAGAAATTGAGATGGTAAGTCCAACAGGGAGCATTATGTATGCAGGACTTGCCAAAAACCACAACACTTATGTCACTAGAGTCGAACTAAGCCAGTCAATCTGTATTTACCAACAATAATGTAGCACTCTGATAAGGAGATTTAGCTACAGAAACAAACCTATTTCTTTTTTTCCCACTATACAATTATAACAAAGATCTACTTAGCTCCTTAATTTGAAATGGCTTAAATATGTTACATTTCACATTCTATTACATTTTATGTCAGATTTAGAATCCTTCCAGATCGGATGTGCGAGAAGACTTACATTTTCCAATCCACCCAGCTCCAACCTGTGATATAAAAAAAAATAGATGTCAATATATCAAGCATAATTGAAAAGACTGGCATACTGGAGAAAACAACCTCTCTTACTTTAGTTGGCATGATACAATGCCCTGAAGTTCTGATAGTAATATCTTAACATTTTAAGAAAACACATATAAAGTATTTTGCCCGAACGGAGAGTCGCTTTTCCTTTCACAGTGTGATCAAAACAGGAAGACTGCAATTTTTAAAAATCAATTTCTTCTGAATTGGAAAAATGCTTTCCAGTTCTGGAATAAGCCAGGATGTAAAACCTCAGTTTTGGCATTTGTTAACATGGCTAGCTCCAATGCTGATAACCACAGTTATCATTCTTCTGCCAGATGATACTCTTTCTTTCTTTCTCTTTCCTCCCTTCCTTCCATATTCCCTTGCATTTATTAATGTTCAGCCAGTACTTAAGTAAAAAAAACAACAACCAGAAAGAAGAAAGCAGAATGAGCTGAAAGAATGAGTCAGTGTCAAGAAAGGATAAGACCAAGACATTACCTCAAAGAGTCCACTATTCTCTTGACAATTTTCATGACAAAGCCAAAGGACCAGCGCCGCCACGTATTCTGGCTTAAAAGCATCCAGCATGTCTAAATGAGATACAGTTTAAAATAATATATATCATAAATGTAAGTACAGTCCACCCTGAGGAAATCAAAAGCTAGGTGAAAGTACACATAACAGCCCTTTCTCAAGATCAGTCATAGTCCCTTCCCCTCCCTGTTTTTTGTTTTGGTCTGGAAACTACTTGGTACGTTGCACCATATAAAATAACAGCATGGCCCCAAAGAGCTAACCAGAATTTGTAAAGGTTCAGCAACAAAGTTATAGAGGTAGAAACTGAAGCACATGAAGAAAAACAACCAAAGTGATGAAGGATGACAAAGCAGACTAGATGAAGGATGGTTGCTCATTGATCGAGGAAGAACAACACAACACTTCTCAAACAGGCTTTGTGAGACATTTCACATGGTTTCTCTGACACCAGGAAGGTTTTGTTGAATGTAAAGCATGCAAACTATCGCCACCCTGACTGCCTTAGTACTGTATTGAGTTCTCAAATGTCTATCTATTGACTTTCTCTTCAGTACTTTCACATTTTTATGGACATTTTTAAAATATGTGTTGGCTGCTGGAGGAAAAACACCTAACATGTTACATTCATATACTTACAGGCTGGACATTAAGGGAAAGTAACTTAGAATTTAAGAAGGGAATAAATTTTTAAAAGCCCTCACATAACTGACATCTTAAAAATAAGTCTCAAATCAGCATGACAACCCATCAAAGATCAAGTGCATCATCAGCAAACTGTTTGGTATCTTTCTATAAACTCCACCTCAGAATGTTACAAAGATGCTCACAGAATTTAAAGGGTGTAAAACTGATTGTTAGTCCAACAGTCAACATAGTATGTCAACATGTATGTCAATTTCATAGATAGATAAAGTTCTATCTTAGTAAATTCTCCTCATTCTCCTCCTCCTAGGCCAGATGTGAAATTGCCAAAATGAAGATGAGTTCATTCTGACCTAGTGTGAGATAGATTAGCCAGCAACACAGGGTTGCGCTGCCCATGTATGCCTGATTATGGCTCAAAAACGCCACAATCTTCAAGGAGGATCTTTCTGTGTATCTCTTAGCAAGTACTTAAAAATGAATTAGGCTGAAGAATTCTTAAAGGTAAGCCTATTTCAACATCATATTTCTCATGTGGTGAAGCAAAGGTGCATAACTACATCCAAGGTAAAGTGAGAGAACCATGCTTTGAATGTGAGCCATAGATTTTGCTAAGTAGAAAGAGCAGGTCAGATTTCATGCTTTTTTTCCACTGAGCATGAACCCAACCAACCCAAAATTTTCACTGCTCAGTGAAGTAATGTTAGTTCAAAACTTAGTTCAAAACCAGATAGGATGAGGTCTTGAGGTACAAAGATCTGTTCTGTTTAAAATGTAAGGTGATGAAAAAACTGCTGAAGTCCAGATCAAATGGCATCTGAGGGTCATTCCACTGCCCAAAAAGGTAACCCTTGCCCCCATCTTAGCTGGAGCTCTAAAGGCAGTTGGACATTGTCGCTGCCCGAGAGCTCCACGGACAGAACGGAGGGGCTTTGGGCTTAATGAATGCCTTGCCACCTGCGTACCAGGCCCTGCTTCAGCTGGAGCGCAGCTGTAACCCTACTGTACTGTATTGTATTTTTTATGCTTGTTTTAATTGCTTATGCACATTTTTGTATTATTGTATATCTAGCTTGTATTTTGATGATGTATATTGTTGTATATTGATTGTATTGTTTATATTTTATTGTATTGTGCTTTTGTATTATTACATGTTGGGAACCGCTCTAAGTCGCCCGTTGGGCTAAGATAGAGCGGGATATAAATTTAAAAAATGTTTATGTAGTCCAGAGTGTCATCTTAAACACATTATTTTCGTTATTTCTAATGTTGACCAATGCAATAACTTGGAAAATTTATCACCAGAGAATGAAGGTAGTCATACTGCTAGTGTAAAGTTTCCTGAAACTAATAATATACTGAGTCTTGCAGTTCAATCTTTATATACCACAACTGACAACAATTGGCAGAGCTATTCTCCAAAATTTACTCTATTTTGTTCTTGTTCTTTATTTAAGCTATATTCCATAGACATCATCTTAAACCAGAAGTTCTCAACCTTTTTAAGCCAGGGGCCGGGTCACGCTCCATCAGACAGCTTTGGGGGCCGGATGGACATTTTGCCCTTCCTTCACCACATGGCACTTCCTTGTATGGTGGAGGCGGTGGGGGGCCACATGAAATGGCACCGCGGGCCATGGGTTGAAAATCCCTGTCTTAAGCAAATAACTTTATTGTTCCAGGTTTCATTTCCCAAAAGCAGATGATGTCTTAAAAGACACTCGTTCTTCTTTGAGATACAAGACTAGAGAAGCATTTAACTTTCTGACCCTAAACCATTTGATATCTCTTCTAGTGACCAAATCCAAAATTTATACAGTAGAAAAAAAAATGAGAAGCAAAGCAGCAGCAGAGAAATCTCCCCACACCAAAGCTGCTCATTTATCTAAGAACATGCAACGGTACTGACCCTGAGGCATAACGGTCTGTGTCAATCTTGACCCGGCAGTGGGAGCAATGGTATTACAATGGATGTTGTACTTCCTCCCTTCAATTGCAAGTGTGTTGGCAAGACCTAAAAGGCCAAGCTTGGCAGCACTATAGTTCGCTTGACCAAAGTTGCCATATATTCCAGCAGCTGAGGAGGTCATAATTATCCTTGAAAACAAAAACAGTGAATCCCTGTGTTAAAATGCCACAGCAACAAAAACAACATGAAAGAATGTCCAAGATGAAAGCACTGACTCTTTTCACAAAAATGTTGAAGTGATTTGCAAGCTTACGTTGCGAGTAAATAAAAGGATCATTTAGCAAGATAAAGATGTACCAGTAAGTGACCCACAGTTGAAAAGTAAATTGCTGCCCACATTCATTCTCATCTTACTTTGCAACAGATTCACAGAAAACCCACTACTGATACAGTGATGAAACAGATGGTTTAAAGCAGCAGCCAAGCTGGCTAAAGGAACGGTGGCCACGCTGGCTAAAGGATGGTGGAACTCCAGTTCAAAAAAAAAAAAAAGCTCTGTGATTTAACTTAGAATGTGATCGTGACTGCCAACAGCATTCACTTTATGAAATTGTTACTATAATTGCATAGACTACAATCCAATTGACACCTGCTGTGGCTTAGTGGTGAAGACGCTGAACCTGATAACTGAAAGGTCTGCAGGTTAGCAGTTCGAGACTCGAGTACTGCACGACTGAGTGAGCTCTCTTCTTTGTTCCAGCTTGGAGTGAGCTCCTGCCAACCTAGCAGTTCCAAAGCAAGAAATTCCATGTAGATAAATAGGTACCACTATTTGGTGGGAAGATAACAGCATTCTTTGCACTCTAGTGTTTAGTCATGCCTGCTACATGTCCACAGAAATGTCTGCAGATGCAGACAGCGCTGGTTCTTTGGCTATAAACAGAGATACAAAGAAACGAAAACTGCTTGTGGCTGCTAATGAAGGAAGGTCTTATATTGTAATTAATCCACTATAATTGATTCAATAAAGATGTTGTTTTGTATGTGTTTCTTAGTGTTGTTTTATTGTTTTAAAAGTTCACCGGTTTGGAACTTTTTCGATGTTCTTCCTCAGAAAACAATATATTCTGAAACGACAAAAATAACTATAACATGCTCATAATGAGTCCCAAACTATATACATTATTTACAAAACTATACACAACGTGTTCATATGAAATTTTGCGGTTTTCGTTTCTTTGGATTTCCACACCGTTCGGCCATTATCTTGTTGTATAAATGGAGATACCGTATTTTTTGGACCATAAGACACACTTTTTCTCCCCAAAAAGGGGGGAGAAAATGAGGGTGCATCTTATAGTCCAAATGCTGGTCTTCGGCCAGCTGTGGCTGTTGTAAAAGGATATTTTACAAGCTGGACGAAGACTACTACTGCCGCCTCTCAGCTGTTCAGCGGTTTGGGGCAGGGGGGAAAACATATGAAAAACAAGTGGCCACTAGAGGGCGAAAATCGCAATTTCCCATTTAAATGCATTGGAAATAAATTTCTTGTATTCAAACGTTTTCTGTTTGTATGTTCCCAATGCATTTAAGTGGGAAGCCAAACCTGTGCTTAAAAAGAAAGGGTTTTACTTACCTTGATGCCTTTGTCTCTACTCCACGTGGACAAAATGGAGGGGGAAAACATGCTTCCTGGTTGAAAGGAGAGCAAGAGGCTAGGCTAGAGTATCACTTCCTTCCTCAGTGCAATTAGCCTGGCCTGCCCATTTCCCCTGCAGTGCCACCACTGGTTGGTGGTGCAAAATACAGTATTAAATTTTTTTTTCCTGCTCTGAAAACTGGGTGCGTCTTATGGTCCAAAAAATACGATAAGCACCAAACCCTAGATGGACAGGATTCTGGTACTAGCAGTGAAAAGCTCCTGAGAGAAAAATGGTTAAGTTACTCCTTACTTCTCTTATGAACAAAGAACAACTACGTATGAGTAGTATAAAAGCGTTATATACTACATGCTCTGTTGAAATTTAGGAACTGATTGAAAAGATGATTAGTCGGGGGGGGGGACAACAACACGAGAGTCATTATTACCCTCTTGCTAATGCTGAAATAATCTTTGAATCCATCTGCAGAACATTCTGTAAGCAACCAACCACATTTAGAGAGACGGGCTAGAGGGGCCCGTCTCTCCAGCACAAGGAGGGCCTTCTCTGTGTCCACACCAGCCCTTTGGAACCTCCTGCCAATAGAGTTACAGTTGCAGATGGAACTGCTGCCCTTTAGGAAAGAACTTAAAACCTGGCTGGTGGGGCAGGTGTGGGGCGGGCTGATGGAGGAGTGACCCCCACCTGCTGGCTTGTTTAAATAAATAATCTGGATCTCCCCTCTTTTTATGGATGGGGTCAGTGGGTTTTTAATAGGTATGGTTTTTTAAATGATTTTATTGTGATATTATTTGTAACTGTTTTTATGCTTTTTATCTGCCAGCTGCCCGGAGTCGCCTCATGAGGGGGCGGCGATACAAATGTGAAAATTAAATTAAATTTACCTTCCAAAGTTTTGCTTTTTCATATGGTTCCATGCTGCTCGAGTTATCAAGAAAGACCCTCTCAGATGAACTTTGTGAATGATATCTGAAAAGTATTCAGAAACTGAATATATTTCTTGAAGGGATACAAATCTTCAGCTTGCAAATTTCTAATGAACAATGGGCTCATCTATTTCCATCTACTCACCCCAATCTTCATCACTGATTCTAGCAAATGAGCGGTCCCTCAGTATCCTAAAAGGGTAAAACAGAGCAAAACAGAACCAAAACTGTCATAACATAACAGAATTATGGAGAAAAGCAAATCTATAATCATGTATACTTACCCAGCATTATTGACAAGAATATCTGCAAAATAAATAAATGCAAAGTATTATGACAAATGTACACTATTCATAGTTTTGGCATTCATGAAAATTTCTATTTGCACCATATTTGTAGTTAACTTAGCATTTATCAAACATGATCAGACCAGAATGAAATCTGCAAAATTATTTTTAAAAAGAAAAACTATAAAGACACATTGTAGTCATCCATGACTAAGTAAGGGTATAATTACAGGAATATAAAAAGCTACATCATACTGAGTGAGGCCATTTATCCAACTAGCCTAGTACTGTCCAAGCTAACTGGTCATGGCTCACTGGGTTTTGAGTCAAGAGTTTTTCCTACCCCTATCTGAAGATGCTGTGGACTGAGACTGGGATCTTCTGCACAGAAGCGACATACTCTACTACTGAGCCATGGCCATTCCCCATGTTTTGTGCAACTTCGCATCATTCGCCAATTACGCCCGCTCCTGGACTGAGACTCCTTGCTTATGATCATTCACACTCTGGTCACCTCCAGACTAGATTACTGCAATGCACTCTATATGGGGCTGCCTTTGATGACCATCCAGAAGCTTCAACTGGTGCAAAATGCAGCTGCCCACATGGTGATGGGGGGGGGGGGGGGGGTGGTACGACCATGCCTCGCCACTGCTTCGGGAGCTGCACTGGTTGGCAGTGTGCCTCCGGGTGCAATTCAAGGTACTGGTAATGACCTTTAAAGCCCTTCATGGTAGTGGGCCAGGATACTTAAGAGACCATGTTATTTTATTTTTTATGTTTTTATTTTATATTCATATTTATATAGCCGCCCAACTCACAAAGACTCTGGGTGGTGTTACCCCAAGGTCATCGGCCCGTCCCACCAGAGCATACCGGAGGGGCTCCGTAGGGGTTCCATCAGCCAGAGAAGCTCGTCTCTCTGGCATGAGGAGGAGGATTTTCAGTATCTGCTCCAGCCCTGTGGAACCTCCTGCCAAATGAATTGTACCTCCAGGCAGAACTGCTACCCATCAGGAAGGGTCTAAAAACTTGGCTATGGCAGCAGGTGTGGGGTGTTGCCAGCGTGGCAGCACACACACACCACTGGCTTATTTAAGGCCGACTGGGTTTTAATGTTATAGGAAGGGTATTTTAAAACGGTTTTAAATAGTTTTTACAGTTTTAACCTTTTGTATTGGGGATGCCTTACAAACATTTTGAAGCTTTAAGGTTGTGAGCCACCCGGGGTCGCTTCGGCGTAGAGGGGCAGCAATATAAATGCAACAAATAAAGAAATAATAAAGAAATAAAAAGCCCGGCATTGAGCAGGGGGTTAGACTCAATGACCTAAAAGACCCTTTCCAACTCAGTGACTCTATGAGATATTTAAAGCATTCTCCACTGCTGTTCAGCTAGAGACTGACCCCATCAGAGTAATTTGTCTTTAAATAACTGTCCAAACTGACACTGAAAGACAGGAAAGTACTACAGGAATACAAAACATTTTCACCTGACCAAGGTTAAAGAAACCCAGTCTCTGGCCTTATTACATAAAACATCCAACACATGTAGTAGTTGGCATTTTTACTGGGAAACAATTTAACGATTATTAAATTTTAGAAAATGCAGTAGATATTCATTACTTGCTTTCTGGAGCACAGCATAGCCAGCTTAATTTCCTCATTCTAATTCAGGGATGCTCAGTACTTAATTAAGTAGTACCACTGAGACTCAGGGCAAGGGCAAGCTGATGAATACTATCAGAACCATTTGCAAATGCAGCAGGTCCAAAGTTCAAACTATTGCAGAAATTAGCATTAATATATAAAATTACTCTGGCATGAAGAAGATGCTTGACTCTGAAGCTCAGCCATGATGCCTCTTATACATGCCTAGTTTTGGGTTTGCATCTATACCTCTCAGCGGCCTTTGATACCATCAACCACGGTATTCTCCTGGGTCGACTTTCTGAGTTGGGGGTTTGGGGCACTGTTCTACAGTGGTTCCGCTTCTTTCTGGGAAGTCACTCCCAGAGAGTTGAGCTTCCTGGACCCTGAAATGGGGTGTTCCCCAGAGGTCCATTATTGACCCATTGCTATTCAATGTTTATGTTAAGCTGTTGGTTGAGTTCATTCAGGGATTTGGATGACATCCAACTCTATCTCTCCTTCACGTCATCTGCTGGGTCCCAGCTTATATTCCTCCCAATTAGGTTGCTTCTGCTGTATTTTGTCCCATTTTTATAGTCTGTTTAACTGTGAGCTTTTATTGCACAGTAAAACCTCACATAATGAGCACCTCACTTAGAGACTAACTCGCTTAAAGAGCAGAATTTTCTCTGCTTAACAACTAAAACCAACAAAAAACTCTCTTAACAACTAAATTGGGGTTCACAATCCCCCCCCCCACCAGAAGTCACAATTGGTCACTTAAAATGGTGTTTCGCTTAAAGAGTAATCCTGTGGAACGCATTATGCCCTTTAAGCGAGGTACCACTGTAGTTTTATGGGGGGTATTTTTTAATAAGTTTGTTGTATGGGGGATTTTATGCTGTTAGCTGCCTTGTGAAGGAATTCATTTTTCCCTAGAGGGGCAGAGTATAAGTGCAATAAATAAATAAATAAATAAATAAATAAATAAATGAATGAATGAATGAATGAATAATCATCCAAGCACTTCGCCTAACCTTTTTGTTCTGGGAAATGTTGAACAGGCAGGAGATGCTAGAGGAGGAAGATCCTCATTTTAGCACAATAGGCTAAATGCCTTTATTGCAACTGAAACTGTGTATCTACTCCTATCATATAATGAAAGGAGTTGCCCTTCCGTCCACAACACAGTATACAGTACATGACTATAGCTTTGCTTTTCTCCATAATTCTCCATAACTCCATACTTCTCTCACTTGCATAAATGTTTCTGGTATCCAAGCAGAGTGCCACATTACCTTCTGGATATCTTCTTGCACAAGATCCATAAAAGTTATATTGCTCACACTTTGTCAACTCCACTAACATGGCTACCCCTCTGAAATAAATTCTTATTCTGGCAGGACTAATCTATGCTAGCCCCGTGATGTTGAACCTTGGCACTCCAGATGTTCTTGGACTTCAATTCCCAGAAGCCCAAGCACCCTGTGAACCCACACAAATGGGTTTACTGTGATTCATCCGGCCCGCGCTGCCCTCATCATTCCCAGAAGCAGAAGTAAAACATGCCCGTACGGGGCGCGTTTTACTTGTGCTTCCAGAAGCAACGAGGGCAGCGCGGGCCAGATGAATCACAGTAAACCCATTCATGAGGGTTCACCAGGTGCTTGGGCTTCTGGGAATTGAAGTCCAAGAACATATGGAGTACCAAGGTTCAACATCACGGGACTAACCTATGCTAATGGGGAGTGTAACTACAGGTTTACTCAGAATATGACATTACCAATGTGATACCAAAAACAGTAAATGTGTATCAGAATTGGAGAACAGTGTTGAGGTACTGTTAGACTGCAACCCCCACCATCATCTCCCCCAATTCTAAGCTACGTAATAAACACAACTTTAAAAATCTGTTTTAACTATTATGAACAGGCAATGAGGCAGGAAGGTATGGCAAATCTCTTATCAGTCTTGGCAATATTTAATGAGCACAGATTTTTTTTGTTTTTTGCAAAAAAATTGATAATTTACAAAAAATGAAATAAATTAATATAATTTTGTTCTGGCAGATTCACTTTGAAATAACGACTTGCATATTTAAGATGGAGTAATCATCCTTCCAGTGAAATATGATTGACAATACCAAGTCAGGCACCTCCAACCATCTAACCTCCCCTTTCCCTGAGAAAACAGGTGTAAGCTTGAAATCATACCTATCCTCCCAAATGCATCGAGTGCTGTTTGCACAAGCTTCTCACCAGCTTCCACTGAATCTGTGGAAATAAATAACAGGGAGGAAGCAAACAAATACCAATAGCGAAACTCTATTAGCATGCAAAAACAAAGTTTACACTAAGATGGTAGGGAGGCTGAACATAAGATGATAATTCAAACGTAATTAGCCAGAAACTGCTTTACACATGCATATGCTAAATGATAGCATTTCTTCCTGGTGTACTCATTATTACTGGAAACATTGTTCCTATAAATATATATACTATGGGACTTGCATTCAAACATAAAACTGCCTAAAACCTTCCCCACTTTGCTGTGCATTTGCTTCAAATAACTTAGCAAAATTAAGTAACAAAGACTCATAAAATTTAGATCTGGGGTGCACTCTGTAGCTAAGGAAAAAAATCCTTAATGTATGTACAGTAATGAAACTATTAACTGTAGCTTTTTGCCTGAGAATGGGGTCAGTCAAACTTGATTTCTTCATTTAATGGTGGCATGGTAAGAAATTTCAGTCTGGCCCTTGCAGGAAAAGGAGAGTAAAGCACTAGTTGTCACTCCTTCCTTCCAAGTCATTGTCAACCCAAGAAAGGAATGGTGATCATGCGGGTATTTCTTCAAGCCACGTAGCCAGCTTTGTGCTTTGGAAAACACCCGACATTCTCAAAAAATAATAATAATAATAGTAACACCCGACATTCTCAAAATATATATATAATAACAATCTGAATGTTGCAAAGAGGAAGAAGTGAGTTTCGCCCACATCTGTCCACCAAGTTACTGTCCAGTATGCAAAGAATGATGAGTAGTTAGATAAGAGTGGGAACAGTCCATAGGAATTATTTCACATTGTGTCAGGGGTGCCCAAACTATGGCCTGGGGGCCGTTTCCAGCTCCCAATGACAATTCATCAAGCCCGCAACGCTCTCATCACTCTCGTACGAGTGCATTATACTTCTGTTTCCGGGAGTGACGAGGGCATTGTGGGCCTGATGAACTGGCATCGGGGGCTGGACCCAGCCCCCAGGCCGTAGTTTTGGCACCCTTGAACCACGTGACCGGCCCGTGGCCCGAAAAGTTTGGGCACCCTTGGACTAGGTGTTCCAACCAGCAGCCTGCAACTATGTCATTCTGCACATTGTGCCCCCTGGTTCCAGGCTGTACCAAATATTATTCAACCTACCTACCTAATTTTGGAAAATGAAGTGAAACGGAAAAGGGAGAAATGTTACCATAGTTAGCCACTGCCTTTCCACCCTTGGCCCTTATTTCTTCAACAACTTTGTCAGCAGCTGAAGAGCTCCTTCCATGGCCCTTGAAGTCACCTCCAAGATCATTTACTGCGTAACAAACAGAAAACAGATATTAGGACAAGTATTTGAAGCTGCACATTGTGCAAGGTGGAAAGAATTTAATGTATTTTTTTTAAAAAAATTAACATTTACAGCCTATTATCATTTTTGCTGAGATATCTTTGCAAAAACGAATGTTAGAAATACTTTATTAAATCAATAAACCTAGGCTGAATATATGAGTTTAGTCAAGAGCTGGCAAAGTGAGTGGAAGTACTGTACCTTGCTGACATACACAGGCCATCTCTCTGCAGCCTCAGTTTTTAAAATGCATCTGGGGAAGAACCTTATATATTCTGGACGTAATTCTGCAACCTCCCTGTTCTCATTCTTTCTTGCTAACCCACTAGGCACGACTCATATTCAGGTAGAAGTGACAATTTTATTTTCATCACAGTCATTCAGTGTTTTTCAACTGTGAGGGGGGGAAATGTTTGGCTGTTTTCAGCTATATGTCAGGTGCCGCCTACCATCCTCAAGTATGCACAACACGGCCAGATTAAGGTACATTCAAGCAAAACAATTTTAGGAGAAAAGCTATGTAATAAGAGCAAACTGCACTTTATAGTCTTCCTTTATAAAACAGCAGCACCTCCATGTGGTAAAACAAGAGAAGGCAGTTTAAAATACTTGGCTCAGTGGCTGCATTAAACCACTCATCTCTGCTGAAAGAAATGCTTTTTAAAAATAATTAATAATACAATAATCTTAGAAGTGCAGAGCTGGAAGGGACCCTATGGCTCATCAAGACCAGCCTCTGTTAAGGGGGAGGAGTGGGAATCAATGTCCCAAACCTTTACTCTGACCTAAACCACTGAGTTATCCCGAAGTATGATAGTCATTACCCTGAAAAATGAGAGCTAAATTAAGTGGCTGCAGTGGCTCAAGTGGCTAAGACGCTGACTGGAAGGCAGGAGGTCAGCAGTTTGATTCCCGAGTACTGCAGGATGGAATGAGCGCCCGTCTTTATCCCAGCTCCTGCCAACCTAGCAGTTCGAAAGCAAGTAGAAAAATAGGGACACCTTCGGTAGGAAGGAAAACACCATTCCATGCGCTCCGGGGTCTAGTCACATGACCACAGAAATGTCTGCAGAAGCAGACAGCGCTGGCTCTTTGGCTTTGAAACAGAGATGAGCACTGAACCCTAGAGTCAGATACAACTGGCTTTGGAGCAAGGGAAACCTTTACTTTTACTAAGCGACTAAATAAAACTAATTTTCATATGCAGAAGCCTAAATTCCTAATTGGAATCCCACAGCAAATCAGCCAGAAGCAAGACCCCATAACGGAAGTGTTAAGAAAATAAAGTGAGATTTCATCATAGAACAGACATTTTTTTAAAAAAAAAACACCTGTAAAACAGAATAAATTTGGTCACCTTTCCTATTGCAGTTCACACTGTCTAAGGAATAACCGGGTTCTCAGGCATGACATGAGCTAATTTTTCCTAAGACAAATAATATATGAAAAAAATCTATAGACTCTTACTATAAGTCAGGGGTGCCCAAACTACAGCCCGGGGGACAGATGCAGCCCCTGACACCAATTCATGCGGCCCGCGAAGCCCTCATCACTCCCGGGAGCAGAAGTAAAACACACCCGTACGGGCACGTTTTACTTCCCCTCCCGGGAGCAACAAGGGCTTCGCAGGCCGGATGAATTGGTGTTGGGAGAGACATCCAGCCTCCAGGCCATAGTGACCAGCTCCCTGAACCATGTGGCCGACCTGCGGCCCAAAAAATTTGGGCACCCCTGCTGTAAGTGAACACTCTTAAGTTTCACTTATTCAAGTTGCATTGGGTGGCCAGGCAAGAGGAAAAGAAGAGACGTCAAACCTCCCCTCTCCCACTTTACAACTAGTGAAGTTTGGAGACCATGACTTGCATCTTCTTCATCCATGTCTTCATTCTGCAGTTCCTTTCACCTGACCTAGTGGGAGAAAGATTAGCCAGCAACACAAGGTTGCCATTACCAGGGTATGTTCGATTGTGGTTCAAAAATACCACACTCTTTGAGGAGGCTCTTTTTGTGTACCCCAGGAAATAAAGTAAAGAAAGAAGAAAAGAGTCCTTTCTCCATTATAGCCGGTCATATTATAATTACAGATTTAGATTTCACACCAAGCAAATATAAGCCTGGGTGGATGATCATGCCGGGTGACTCCTACACAATTTAGCACTTTAAAATTAATAAGTTGTTTTAATAGAATGATTTCAGCCACCCTGTGTTGCTGGACAAGTGGAAGGTATCAAAACAAAACAGAAGCCATCTCCATCAGGCGTTGCCATTTTGGGATGCTCGGAAAAGGCAGCCTGTTTAAATTCCCCAGGTCAGTACACCAGGCTAGAAATAAAAGCAGACCTCTCCAGAGCTCAGCTCAGGGGAAGAGAAGTCGGGAGCTTATTCCCAAGGGAGGCCCTGTCACTCCAGATCAACTCAGATCAGCTGAACAGAGGTCCCATTCCGGACTCTATTTTGGTAGGCTGGATGGGAAGATTTAAATTACCCACTTGAGTACACAACAAAAGAGATCCCTTGCTGATCTACAGCCTTAGTAAAAGTAAAGGTTTCCCTTGCTCGAAAGCCAGTCGTATCCGACTCTAGGGTGCAGTGCTCATCTCTGTTTCTAAGCCGAAGAGCCAGCGCTGTCTGCTTCTGCAGACATTTCCGTGGTCATGTGGCAGGCATGACTAGACACCGGAGCGCACGGAACGCTGTTACCTTCCCACCGAAGTGGTCCCTATTTATCTACTTGCAATTTCTTGCTTTCAAACTGCTAGGTTGGCAGGAGCTGGGACGAAGACGGGAGCTCATTTCCATCCTGCAGTACTCGGGAATCGAACTGCTGACCTTCCACTTCCCAGTCAGCATCTTAGCCACTTGAGCCACTGCAGCCTTACCAAAGGAGTAAACATCACTGAACCCTGTTGGACATCCTTCTGAATAAGCTGGCAGGGAGGGCCTTATATACACAGTACACAGAATCATTTTCTTCTTCGCTTAATAAAACACAAACACCAAAACACCTGCACTGCAATCTTGGGTGACCCTAGTCAGAAGAAAGCCCTATTGACTTTAGTGGAACTTATTATCTGTGTGTGTGTGTGTGTGTGTGTGTGTGTGTGTGTGTGTGTGTGTGTGTGAACTTATTATCTGTGTGTGTGTGTGTGTGTGTGTGTGTGTGTGTGTGTGTGTGTGTGTGTGTGTGTGTGTGTGTGTGTTAGAATTTCAGAATACCAGGAACATGTCCTTTTGTTTCCTATAAAATATTACAGAAATCTGTATTGTTTTCTTTTTCAAACAATAAAAGTTTTTTTGAAATATTTTTATTTGTAAAATATATTTATGACAGAGATGCTCAACCTACAGCCCATGGACTGGATCTGGCCTGCAGCACCGAATTATCTGGCCGGCACGCTTTGATGTTCAAAGATTGATAGGTAATGGCGGAGACGCAGCTCCTTATATATCCTTACAGTACATTTGAATTTCGCCCCATGGGCGCCTATTGGTTGCGGTATCAGTGACGTCACTGTGACGTACTGAATACCTTACAAGGTTTACCTGTGGCGGGAATGTTTCCCGCGCTGCTCAGTGATTGGGTGATCTGAACCATGTGGGCTGAGCTTCTGCAGCTGCCTCTAGTGGCAGCTGAATCACTAGCAAGAACAGATGAATTGCATTGTAATCACCGGGACTTATTCACAGTTCATTCGGCTACAAGGTTACTTTGGATACAAGGTTACATTTTTTAACGACACAAGTTCCATACATAACACACGCCCTTGCTCCAGTGGCCATGGGTGCATTCTCAGCGGCCGTGGAGGTGTTCCCGGCACCATGGAGGTGCTGCAGATACACTTCCAGTGGCTTTGGGGGTCGGGTCCTTCACCCACACCACACAGCTCCTCCAGGCTAATAAGCAGGGGAGCAGTGGGGGGGGGGAGAGGACTTTGGGGGATTTGGTGGGCCTGGGGTGGGCCTGCTGCCACCAACAGTCTGAGGGGGCGTGATTTGGGCCCCTGGCTTTAAAAGGTTGAGAACCGCTGACTAATACTGTCAGGTGTGTTTGTAAATATATATATATATACACATTTCTATTATATTTAAGTTATATTCAGCTTTTTTTCTTTCTATTTCCTTACTATATTTAAAAACTGACTTGCTTTTTGAAAACACTTTGTTTTTCAATATTGATAACATTCTTCATTTAGACATTATCAGATTTGTTCTTTATTCGCACGGAAAAGTTTATATTACATGACCTGTACCTAGTGATGTCATTGTGCTTAAAAAATGTGCTATTCTACATTTCTAGTTGCACATTTCCAGGGTTAGCATGAGAGTGCTATCTAATCGTACCAAATTCCATTCGGGGTGGGGGAAACCATGTAGATAAGCTCAATCATCCAGCAATCTTTCTCCCCCTGTATGAAGGTGAGCCTGAAGGAGGAGAAATGTTTATGCAATCACAAATACACAATTGTGTACACAATTAGGATTCCGGCCATTAGTTTTGTTGCACAAGTAGCTATCTAAGAGGTTGTGCAAATGGTTCCAAAATGCATTATGCGATCAATTATTCTAGCACAACTGTCCTGGATGAATTTATGGTAAAACATAGCCTAACTATGTTTAGAAAAACTGGATATAAGTCACACCATCTGATACAGGCATAGTTTCTGTTTAACAGAGAAATGCAGAATTTATTTATTTTTTATTGTCTACTGACAACTCAAAGCGGTTTACAGAGCAATCCAATAAATACAAAGCAAAACATAAGTAGGGGAAAGGGGAGGGGAAGGGGGAAATACAACACAATACAATTCATTATGCAATACAGTACAATAACAACATATCAAGTATAGACACAATATAACAATTAAATACAATAAAATATACAAAAAATTGTATTAACAGTTTACATGTTTACAAGATATAATCAGGAAAAACAATAATCCAAATTGGGGGGGGGGGGGTCGGAGCCCAAGGCTCAACGACTTTACACAGTCTGACAAGATTAACCAGTTATTGATAAAATGAAAAGTTAGAATTGTTCTGAATCAAATCAAAATTCTGAATTACATTTTAAAACCTGGTTATTGCATTACTAAATCACACGGTTAATTGACTCAGCTTTTGCCCTACTTTTAAAAACTTCTGTGGGTTTGAGTCCATTTTGAGCACTGATTACATTTTAAAAACTTTGAAGACTTGTATTTCAACTCCCTCTAACCTTTTCTATAGTAGAAGCCATAACTGAAAACAGATGCTAATTCAAAGCAAAAGGAACCGGATGCATAGTTCTTTTCATGGCACTTTTTTACATCGCTGCTTTGACAATTGCTCAAGTGAAACAATTTCTCTCACTGCCTATGGGAGGATCTTAAATAGAAAATACAAATACCGTAATACTAATCGTAACACAGCGCATGGAATGTGAAACACCACCTTTGGATTATATCCTAATTTTCAGGTATAAAATTATGAGCATTCCTCTTATCTGGAGCTACCGAATTCCACGATTGCTGTTCTAACACTATAGCCCCCAGACTTAGCTCAAATCCAACTCATCGTCTCCAGTTACCAAAGTCAGAACTCAAAGATGATGGGAGCTATTTCCTAGCTGGAAGATCACAGGTTTTACGCCCCCACTCCAAAACAGGTTTTTCCAACAAGGCATAATTCCTGGCCACCTTTTTAGTAAAACATACTACCTGTCTCATTTTGAGCTACTTTAACATTCAAAAAGCATATTCTCCAAACCGTGTCTTGACATGGCATCTAGCAACTGCTCAGTGTCATTTGGTACAACAGATGAAGCAGACATTACTGACCAGTTATTATTAAAAAGCCATACCAAACACACAGTGATTTGTACAAATCACTACGAGTGTATCCATGATTTTGAGACATCATCTACAAGGTGGCCCATGAGTCCCTACCCGTCCTCTCCATTGGCACGTGCCCCACCCCTCTGCCCAGCAGTCCAATGGAAGCTTTTCCTCCCTCCTCCCAGCACAGAGTTCACCCCGCCCCTCTGCCCGTCAACCCAATGGGAGCACTCCCTCCCTCCCCCAGCAGGGCCCTACTCTCTTTGTGGCCGGGTAGGGACTTACGGGCCACCCTGTAGAATATTTTAGAAGAATGTATTTTATTGTCCCCTAATTCTCCCTTTTTTGCCAGGAAACATTAACTTCTCTACTTAGCACTAGATTTCCATAAATAAGTGGTGGCCGTTTTATTTTATCAACATGAAAATAAACCAAGCAGTAACTTAAAAATGCATCTAGTAAGTATTCCATTATGAGGTCCAAAAGGTTCAATGGAAAGGGAGCTCAAGAGTGAACTTTGATCAATAAGAATCATAATGACCCTCTCAAAGTGCAAAGGTTGATTTGAACAAGTTCTGGCATTTCAAGACAAAGTTACATAGAAAGGTTACTGGCAGAAGATTAGAAGTAAACAACTTACCAACGACAGCAGCTCCTCTTTCTGCAAAGGCCAGTGCATAACTTCTGCCTAGTCCTAGGATGAATTTTAAAAAGGAACATATTTTATAACGCCAACAATTTGAAATAATTCATTTCAAAAAATATCCTGAGGGGTACCTCATAAAAAGGCCAATGTAACAATGTCTTCTAAAGGAAAACATTAAACAAGCTCAGAAACACATGCCCAAAACTTAAGATTTCAGCTTTACAGGACAGCTGTCACAGAGAAAACTAACTACTGTACTTAAGTCCTTTCAAGTCCAAGTCCCTACTTGAGTTCTGCCCTCATGTGGATTCCTGCAATGATTCCTGCAGAGGGTTGGACTCAAAGGTCTCCTAGGCTCCTTTCAATTCATGCATTCTGTGATTCAACAATTCATTTGCACCTATACCTGTAGCAAATTACACAATTGAACAATCTAATAAGGAAGAAACATATACAGCCCCACTTTTCTTTCTTTCATGATGAAGAGACAGAGAAATTTCAAAATACTTTACTGCTTTTCAAGTTCATATGATACCATTTCAAGTTTAAATGTAACATCTGTGAACAGGTGAAAATATACCTTTGTAGAAAAGAAAAGAGGTGGAAGTGAGTCAAACTCACCTTTTGTGGCCTGCAAACATATCCTTGTGAATGCAGCAAACATGTATGCAGATACTGCCGCAGCTGACCTGGGCCCCTCCCATCAGGGCCGCCATCAGAAATTTCTGAGCCCCATACTGAGCAATCCTATTGCCCCCCACACACCTACACCCACACATATAGTAATGTCACAGTTATGGCCGGCGGCAGCAGGGCCCTGTCAGCTCCGGGCCCTATATGGCAGTACTACCAGTATACGGCAGTACTGGTAGTACTGCCCTGATGGCGGCCCTGCCTCCCATGGCCAGGGAAAACAAAAGCTTTGTGTGGCTTTGTGGGCAGCCGGAGACGCCACCGCAGCTGACCCCGGGCCCCTCCCATGGCCGGGGAGAAAAGCCGCCGTGGCTTCACAGGTGGGCAAAGATGCCACCGCAGCTGACCCCTGGCCCCTACCATGGCCGGGGAGAACAAAGGACACCACCACAGCTGACCCCAGGCCCCATCTATGACCGGAAAGGACAGGGAGCCGCTGCTGACTGCCGGGCCCTATCAACGTTTTGGGTTTGTGGTGTCGTGGTGTGTTTCATGCCAAGACTGTTGGGACTGTTACTGTTGCTATTATTGGACTTCTAATTGAATGATTTTCTTTTTCTTTATTGTAATGTTTTATGCTATTGTATTTCATTGTGTTATAACGTGTATATGCTCTGTTGTTTTTGTTAGCTGCCCTGAGTTCAGTGGGCGGCATACAAATTAAATATGATGATGATGAAGATGATGACGATGTTTTCCATTTAAACCACCACACTTTAGCAGCCACTGCCACAGCTGACCTGGGCCCCTCCCATCAGGGCCGCCATCAGAAATTTCTGAGCCCCATACTGAGCAATCCTATTGCCCCCCACACACCCACACCCACACATACAGTAATGTCACAGTTATGGCCGGCGGCAGCAGGGCCCTGTCAGTTCCGGGCCCTATATGGCAGTACTACCAGTATACGGCAGTACTGCCCTGATGGCGGCCCTGCCTCCCATGGCCAGGGAGAACAAAAGCTTTGTGTGGCTTTGTGGGCAGCCGGAGACGCCACCGCAGCTGACCCCGGGCCCCTCCCATGGCTGGGGAGAAAAGCTGCTGTGGCTTCGTGGTCGGCCAGAGACATCACCTCAGCTGACCCCTGGCCCCTCCCATGGCCGGGGAGAAAAGCCGCCGTGGCTTCACAGGTGGGCAAAGATGCCACCGCAGCTGACCCCTGGCCCCTACCATGGCCGGGGAGAACAAAGGCCACCACCACAGCTGACCCCAGGCCCCACCTATGACCAGAGAGGACAGGGAGCCGCTGCTGACTGCCGGGCCCTATCAACGTTTTGGGTTTGTGGTGTCATGGTGTGTTTCATGCCAAGACTGTTGGGACTGTTACTGTTGCTATTATTGGACTTCTAATTGAATGATTTTCTTTTTCTTTATTGTAATGTTTTATGCTATTGTATTTCATTGTGTTATAACGTGTATATGCTCTGTTGTTTTTGTTAGCCGCCCTGAGTTCAGTGGGCGGCATACAAATTAAATATGATGATGATGAAGATGATGACGATGTTTTCCATTTAAACCACCACACTTTAGCAGCCACTGCTCGAATCCTGTTGTTCAACGTAATAAATTGCACTTCAGTAGGCTCATTGAATCCCCATTGATTCAGTGGGACTTTTCCAGTTGCAACTTGCTTTAGCATAGTAATTTACAGTAAACCTACCTAAATCCACAGACATTCTGCAAAAGTACACTGAGCAGATTCCCACCGATTTAGTGGGCCTATTCTTACATCTTACAGTACAGTACTTTGCTAAGCAACAGGATTTCAACCTGCGTCTGTTTACTAGAGAAATTGTAGTGACCATTTATACTGTCTTATTTAAACACCCACAGCTCATTTTGCATTAAGAGAAAATCTTTCTGCAAGAAAGACAGGTTATCGAACACCTCTGAAAATCCATATTTTGTTAATACCGCACATACAGAAGAAAGTATATACACCTTAATTTGATTGCATGAGTAATTTGGCTACAAAAGCCATCTTTGGGGGCAATTATTTAATATTGTCAGAGGTTTTTAAAATGCAAAGGCAGAACTTGGTGTCTTTTTCACACAAATGTTTCAAACCAACTGAACAGAGCACTTGGCTTAAGCAAAAGAGGCTACGAACAAAGTCTGAGAACTGTTTTCACAACAACTACCCCTTTGTTATACTTATTCATGAGATCAGCCTTCAGCCTTACAGCAGGAGCAACTGCTGAAAAGTTTAAGTGCCAATGCAGTGTTGCTACATCCATAGTAGAAAGGCTTTTAGAAATTAAACCTACTCATTCACATTTAAAGAAGGGTGGCTGCCAAATCTCCACAGAGATCATGGCAACATACCTGTGCAATCCCATCTTCTAACACAAGGGTCCTCAACCTTTTAAAGCCAGGGGCCAGATCACGCCCCCTCAGTGTGTTGGCAGGCTGGATAGGTGCCGGTGCCGTCTCCTTTGGCAGCAGTGGGACCGCCTCCGAGCCACCCACCACTCCACCCACACCGCTGCTGGTGACCACCCCGAGACACCACTACCCCTCCCCTCCCCACGTCACTTCCCTGCTTACCAGCCTGGAGGAGCTGCCTGGCACCAACTCATCCAGCCCTAACCCTAACAGCGCTCTGTAACAGGGTGGATGTTGTAAGCCTTACAACATCCAACCTGCTATGGAGTGCTGTTAGGGACACGCCAAGCCAAGCAGAGGAGACAAGGATTGAGGTGGCAGTAGCAGCGGCTGGAGCAAGGTCGCAGGCTGGATGAGCTGGTACCGCGCTGAAAATTGAGAACCCCTGTTCTAACAGAAACCTCACACAGATAGGATCAATGTCCTATTTTGCAGTTCCAAAATGCAATCTGATCCCAGCAGCTTTTATACTTATGTGTATCTTTTGTTCTTCCACAGCTGGTGTTGGACCCAGACATCCAATGATTTGCTAATCTACCTCCCCATGAAATATCCTAACAAGAGAGCCTTGTTCTACAACTTAGCTCTATATCAACATCAGTGACAAACTACATTTGTAATGCATATTAATAGTGACTAATCAAAATTTGAACACTGTTAATGTACTCATTCATCAATTGCTTTAATGTAAAAATTCAAAACAGCATAGAATAAAACATACAACATAAAATAAGACATAAAGGTAGTGATGTCTCCATCATTTATATTTATTTATTGGATTTTTATACCGCCCATTTGAGTTTATAAGAATAAAAAGCTATTAGAATAAGCCTCATCGGGAAATCGTAAAAACAAGAAGTGACAGAGAATGTCTAAGACTGTTCCACACTGTGGATGCCGCTTATGCTAAACTGAATTACTGGAGAATGAACACCCAACATATGTACCACCAACAGGGCCTCGCCAAATATCCTCAAGGACTAATTGGATCTGTAAGAGAGAAAATAATTTCTCAAGCACTACCTATTATGCAATTCATGGTAGAGAGCTGAGAACTTGGCAGACACCAACATTTTGAGAAGCACTTTACACTCTACAAGATGGGTCTGTGATTGCTTATTCATTTGCAACAACAAAGCAAATTGTGCTCAAGGCATCACAATCATACAAACTGGTTCCTCATGTTTGGGAAGTCCCAGGACACACAAGGAAATAAGTTACAGCATGTGCAAAACCATATTTTGGGACACATCAATTTCAGTTTCCAAAAAACACTGAGTTCTATACATTCCTATTCAGGCCTAAGTCCTAAAGTGCTCACTAGAATTTATTTCCAGGTAAGGTATAGATTTGCAGCCCAAATGAAGGAGGACACCGTGCCACTGCCATACTGGGTGCCTCTATGCTAAGTGTTCTGCCCTGAACAGTTGCAGACTGGATCACAAGAGCATATGCACCATTAAGAGCAGGGGTGTCAAAAATTTTCGGGACGTGCGCCGGTCACGTGGTTCCTTCCACTGGAAGCAGAAGTAAAATATGCCTTGCAATCTGTTTTGCAACAGGATGAGATAGATTTAAACTGCCATTTTCTCTGCTTAAACCAGGAGTGGCCAAACTATGGCCCATGGGCCAGATCCAGCCCATGCAACCATAATCTCTCCTGGAAGTGGAAGTATAATGCCAGATCTGGCCCCCAATGCCAATTCATCTGGCCCGTACTGCCCTCATCGCTCTTGGAAGTGGAAGTAAAACACACCCAGAAGTGGAAGTAAAACGCACCCACACAGATGCGGTTTACTTCCACTTCCGGAACTGACAAGGGTGGCATGGGCTGGATGAATTGGCATTGGGGGCCAGATCTGGCCCACAGGCCATAGTTTGGCCACCCCTGCTTAAGAGGGCTTCTTTAGCTTAAAAAGGGAGAATATGGTCTTTCCAGTAACCCATTCCAGAATCACCTAGGATTTTCAATAGTAACAACTAAACTTAAAAAGTTGGCTTAAAAGCAAGCAGGTAGCCAATGCAAATCTTTCATCTGATGCACTGTATGTTATCAGTAGGTTCCTCCATTTCTAAGGCTGACAGGAGAGAAAGAATAGCAGTTCCACTGCTTTCCTTGAACAGTTTGCTTTTCATTTGTTCTATGGTTTGATTTCATATATGAGTAAAGATTGTCCTTCACAGTGGAATACTTCATTTTTAGCATTAAAAATACTGGAACACTTACACTGTGTCATCCAACAGCTATAGCGCACAGATCATCTTATCTGCCTGGTTGTATTTACTTTTATTTGCTACTACTTTCCTGGCTCTTCACCTTTTGCCTGCAAATAGCTGTTTACACAAAGGTCGTTCCATGTACTCTGGTGTCTAATCATGCCAGCTACATGCCCACTAAAACATCTGCAAACGAAGACTGTGCTGGCTCTTTGGCTGTAAATGGAGATAAGCACTGAACCCTAGTGTCGGGTACAACTGGCTTTTGAGCAAGGGAAACTTTTACCTTTACCTTGCTTTTTTGAAATGTTGAACACCTTTGACTGTATCTTAATAGCTTCTGTTGAGCATAGGGCCAGCATCAGAAATTTCCGGGCCCGGTATGTGGGGGCCCCTACACACATTTTGGCCATGCCCGTGGTTTTCTGCGCATGTGTGGTTTGTTTGCACATGTGCACATCAGTGGTTTCCCGGCAGCGCCGGACCCCCATCATCTCCGGGCCCAGGACGGGAGTCCTGATGGTCCACCCCCACCCCACCCTCCCGATGGCGGCCCTGGTTGAGCAGAAAGTCTCAATTTTATGAGCTGCATGGGATTTTGCTACTTGTGGAAGCATTGCCAGTGGGCAAGTGGGGGAAGCATTGTACTATGGGCAAGTGGAGAAAATCCAGCATTTTCTCAGTGAAAGTTCAACACTATTCAACACAATTTTGCTGTGGACAAAATCCTACTGGTGTTCATATAGGGTTGCATCACTTGCTGGAGCTAGTTGTTGAGAGATAAGAGGTATGTTGCGTGCTTGGTCAAACACACAGTTGTGAAAAAGAGATGTGCCACAGCAACTCATTTAGTTAGCTGCACTAAATTATGTAAAGCTTGTGCAAACACTAATAAGATTCTGGCCAATAATTCATCCTTTCATTAGATAGGAAGTGGTCGTGGTGTTGAGATGAAGATACTGTACAATGAATATTCATCACCCTGTCTGGAAGAGGGCTACTTTCCTGTTTTTTCTTTCTTTTCTTTCATTTTCTTCCTTGTTTCCTCCTTCCTTTACATTTTTCTTTCTTCTCAGTGATCTGTTCCTTTTTTTTTAAACTGTAAACTCAAATACACACAGGCAGGCTTTTTTAAAAAACTATATGGATTTTCTCCCTAACTTAGTAAACTGACAAATTTTAAAACATGGAATGCAAGTGGTTTGAGGGGCCCTAAAAAGAAGCAGGTTCTTTAAAAATGAAAAGAAACCCTAAAACTTCCTTTATGTTAGAAACGGGTTTTAGATGTTTTTTTTTATTAAGGATGTTTGTATGTCTAGTTGTGAGCCGCCCAGAGTCGCTTCAGCGAGGTGGCAGCAATACAAATTTAAATAAATAAATAAATGCCATAATTAAATTAATAAATATTTCAGATAATTTTCACCCGATAACAGGCAACATCAAGTGCATTTGGGGCAGCTATTATCAAATCTTCTACAGCATATGTTGAGGGGCAAATAATATATCAATAAAGATTGTATTTTTATATTTATTGTATACTATATTATCAATTTTTATACTGTATTGTTTTGTATTTCATTAATGTTTTGTATTTATTTATTTTGTATTTTTGCTGATTATTGTACTGTTATTGCTTCTTGCTCTGATATTTACTGCTGTATTTTGTTTTATTGTTTACTTTATTGTTGTGAACCGCCTTGAGTTGCCCATAGGGGAAGAAAGGTGGTATAGAAATAAACCTAATAATAATAATAATAATAATAATAATAATAATAATAATAATAATAATAATAATAATAATAATAATAATAATAATAATAATAATAATAATAATAATAATAATAATAAAGGTAAAGGTTTCCCTTGCTTGAAAGCCAGTTGTATCCAACTCTAGGGTGCAGTGCTCATCTCTGTTTCAAAGCCGAAGAGCCAGCATTGTCTGCTTCTGCAGACGTTTCCATGGTCATGTGGCAGGCATGACTAGACACCGGAGCGCATGGAACGCTGTTACCTTCCCACCAAAGTGGTCCTATTTATCTACTTGCAATTTCTTGCTTTTGAACTGACAAGCCAGGTAACCTTTGATTTTTAAAGACTTCTTTTATCACTCTCAGTATAAATATATATATAAATAAACCTACAATCAAAATGATTTGTAACAGGATCACTTATGCTCTACTTCAGCAAACCTCCAATGTGACCCATAAACTGGCTGAACAGCTCAAAGGAAGGTAGACATTATGAAACAGTTTTTATCTTGTGTGTGTGTGTGATTGCTACATCTTTGAGCAAGCAAGCCATAAATTAAAGTCCACCTAAGAACTACTTTTTGCATATTTTAAGAATGGAGACAAAAACAGCTTTTTCAGTTCTCAGTGCCTAATTGTCAGAGTTTTATTTTATTTTTTTGTTTACAAACAGTAGAGAAATAACTCTTTCATAGAAGGGGTGAGTATCAAAAGGAGCAGAAAGTCTTACGGCCAAATATTGTACTAGAAAGAATTTATTCATAGCAGGTATAATTAATTTGAAGAATTCACCATCGCTACCTCTAGGAAAATATACCACTTAATGGTTTTGTTTATCTTACAATACTGTACCCAGCAAAGAAACTCCTGGCACCTTAAAAATTAAGGAGTTCAATTTTGCATAAAAATCTAATAGACTGCAGTGCACTTTATGTAGTAAACATGCACAAGGACTCTTAAACCTTCTTCTACTTCTTCTGTGTCTAGGCCAGACATGAAACTGCCAAAATGAAGCCACCTTTTGGTGAGTTCACTCTGCAGTTCCTTTCGATAGATAAATCTTTATTGTCATTGTCCTGCACAGAACAACGAGATTGGCGCCTCACTTCTCCCTCTTACACCCTGGCAACATTCCCTAAGGGGAGTAGTGACGATGACTCTGGCAACACTGCTGGATGAACCAGTGTGAGAAAGATGAGCTGGCAACACAAGGTTGACGTTACCAGTGGTATTTCCGATTGTGGTTCAAAAAAAGCACAATCTTTGAGGAGGCTTTCTGTGTACCCCATTCTTATACCTAACAAAGCATGTCAGTATTATAGTGAACTCACATTGTTGTTTTCATGTGCAGAGATTTCGTGCTAGCATTCCTACACTTCCATACAATTGTTTTACACCTAGTGTTTCTTCAAAGAATATGAAGGTTTACCACAATTTCTTTCCTGGGTTTTGTACTGGGTTTAGAGTTTTTAGAGCTTTTTAGGGGTTAAATGTGTATATGTGGGGTGGGAGTATGTTGATAATTTTGTATAGTTGTATTTTGTTTAGGTTTTGTTGGGTTGATAAGAGGTTTTTGCCCCCATTCTCGTTGTTCTGTGCAGGACAATGACAATAAAGATTTATGTATCTATCTATCTGTCCTTACAACAGCCTTGCGAGGTTGACTCAGCCTGCCATCCATCTGAAATCAGTCCCCAGCATGTTGGAGGCAAAATGCTAATTATCTTATGAACCAAAGAGTGCTATGGGGGATGGAGTATATAAGTGTAACTGCGGTTGCTAATTGGTCTTAGGGACTGCCGCGGCTTAGTGGTTAAGATGCTGAACTTGACGACTGGAAGGTCAGCAGGTCAGCAGTTCGAGACCCAAGTGCCACATGACGAAGCGAGCTTCTGTCTCAGCTCCTGCCAACCTAGCAGTTCAAAAGCAAGAGATTGCAAGTAGATCAATAGGTACCGCTTTGGCGGGAGAGGTCACAGTGTTCAGTGTCTAGTCATGCCTACATGACCATGGAAACATCTACAGCAGAGGTGCCCAAACCTTTTTGTGCCGGTCATGTGGTTCAGGGGGCTGGTCACTATGGCCCGAGGGGCCGGATCTGGCCCCCACACCAATTCATCCGCCCCTGTACGGGCGCATTTTACTTCTGCTTCCGTGAGCGACAAGGGCTTGGTGGGCCGGATGAATTGGCATCAGGGTCCAGATCCGGCCCCCGGGCCATAGTTTGGCCACCCCTGATCCACAGACAGGGGACATGAGCACCACCTCCTGGAGTCGGATTCAACTAGCTTTCGAGCAAGGGAGACCTTTCCCTTTACCTAACTGCTCTTGTCCTGATCAAATTTATTAATAAAATCTCTGCCAGTATAAATATACTAAAAGTATTGCAGCATATCCTCACTCCATAAATGAACTTAGACAAGCTGCCATGGAAGCTACAAGCGACCACCCAGGGGCCGCGAACCGGCCACCGGAAGGGTGTCCTCCACCCCCGCGGTCGTTGCTTACCTCCCCCGGCACCAGTGACCAGCACCACCCGCCCGTCAAACCTCAGCGGAGCCGACATGCTCTTCCCCCGGCTAGTAAGCAACTCCAAACGACTCAAGCTCTGCGCAGCTGCAGCGCTTAAGAGGGAGGGGTAAGAAACCTTACCGATCAAAGGGCGAAACAAGTGGGTGGGCCCGGCTGGCGCGTGGCATCCTGGGAGATGTAGTTTTGTCGGGGCGTTTGGTCCCGGCCGCCTAGGCTAGCCTGGGTGGCTTGTTAGGCTCTTTTTGGCCGCCCAGTGCGCGGCGGTCCCCAGAGAGCGAGAAAGGGCTCCATAGATAGATAGAACTCAACCGAGGGACTTAGAAAGTTAAAGATTGAAGCCGTGGGTGTTCTCAGTCTCTCAAGGCGAAGGCACAGAGAGACATGCCTGCGGTGTAGTACAGAGATGGGCAGTCTTGGCCCTCCAGCTGTTCTTGGACTTCAATTCCCAGAAGCCCAAGTCAACACACCAGCTGGTCAGGGTTTCTGGGAATTGAAGTTCAAGAACAGCTGGAGGGCCAAGACTGCCCATCACTGGGTAGTAACTTATTTTAACTGAGAAAGGCAAGATTATTATTATTGTTGTTGTTGTTTACATTTCTATACCGCTTTACTTACTTTAAGGGAACTCAGAGCGGTTTACAGCATGTTAAAATACAATATCCAAAATACAGAAACAGTATACAAATCAAATTCAAACAAAAAATAATAATACAAAATCACAATTATAAGATAATATATAAACGTCAATTAATCGCATCAGAAAAGTACACAATATAAAAAAATTCAAATACAAATCATCACAGAGTAACAATATAAAAATATACCCAGCACAATCCTTCCAGAGGGAGAGTGGGACAAAAGCGTGCATAAGTCCTGGAGCTACATTTGGCCCGGAGACTGGAAATGTTCTGGATTGACCGAAAGCAAGAAATTGCAAGTAGATAAATAGGGACCACTTTGGTGGGAACTGGGAAGGTAAACAGTGTTCTGTGCACTCCGGTGTCTAGGCATGCCTGCCACATGCTCACGGAGACGTCCGCAAAACGCAGATAGCACTGGCTCGTCAGCTATGAAACAGAGATGAGCACTGAACCCTAGAGTCGGATACGACTGGCTTAGATCAGTGGTTCCCAGTGGACCACGCCCCACCCAAGTGTCTCTAAAATCCTGATGCTGCCATCCCCTCTGTGACATATAATTCTTATTTTTAAAAAAGTGAACTATTCACGTGGAGGAAGAAGCCTAAAAGGCCATTAAGGTCAAGGTTTCCCTTGCTCGAAAGCCAGTTGTATCCGACTCTAGGGTTCAGTGCTCATCTTTGTTTCAAAGCCAAAGAGCCAGTGTTGTCTGCTTCTGCAGACGCTTCCGTGGTCATGTGGCAGGCATGACTAGACACCGGAGCGCACGGAGTGCTGTTACCTTCCCATCAAAGTGGTCCCTATTTATCTACTTGCAATTTCTTATTTTTGAACTGCTAGGTTGGCAGGAGCTGGGACAAAGACAGGAGCTCGTTCCATCCTGCAGTACTCAGGAATCGAACTGCTGACCTTCCGCCTCCCAGTCAGTGTCTTGATCTAAACAAGTTTCCAAAGAACATAACTTCTACAAAAGAGAACAAAATAAAGGAACGAAAGGGCACTCCAAAAAAAATCACTGTTGATAACTCATTCTCAAATTGTTCCCCCTTGTGGGACATGTGGAATCACGGACTTAGATCCTGTCATACTATGTAGCACAGGGATTCTCAACCTGCAGGTCATGGGCTGGATGTGGCTCACAATGCCATTTCATGTGGTTCCCACCGCCTCCAGCACACCAGGAAGTGCCATGTGGTGGAGGAAGGGCAAAATGGCCATCCTGCCCATGAAGCTGTCTGGGGGAGCATGACCTGGCCCCCGGCTTAAAAAGATTGAGAACTCCTGATGTAGCATTTAGTAAGCAAAATAAGCACTGAAGCAAGTGAATAACGGATAAGCAATCATATTATGCGAAAAAGCTGAACTAGTTTGGGCATTATGAGAAGTGAAGAGCAGAGGGTGTGAAAGCTGATCATTCAAGGTAAAAAAACTAAATGAAAAAAGAGGTGCAGGAAAGAGAACTAATTGGCTGAAGGCTGGCTTGGTCAGAACACATCAACGTTTATTCAAGCTCCCTCAACCACGTTCTCAATAGCCATGGTAGGAGGCAGTCTCCAGTGAGAGAGAAGAAGCAAGTCGAAAGTTGGCCAAGTCTGCTTTCCATCTCGGGAGATGCAGCTCCCCTGGTGGCTTAGTGGTTAAGGCGCTGAGCTGTAGACTGGAAATGTGGGTTTCGATACCTGAGAGCTGCACTTGGGGCCATGAAAGGAGCCTCATTCAGGTGTCCTCTGAAAATCCTTTCAACCCAGAGTAATCTCTGACATGAACATATTTCTGTTAGTCGATAAATACCTTCTACTGTGTCTGTGTTGTACTGAACTGGTCGTTTAAGAAAGGGCTATACGTTTTTGGACCTGGAAACCCTGTATCCAGACATAGAAATGTGTTCCTCCATTTAATGATTTCTATGAAGCCAAAGCAAGATCCTGAGAGGGATGTAGAGCAAAAGTAACAACATCGGCAAACTGTGCTTCTGCAGGAGATTCAGAGAAATCCCTCACTAATCCTGAACTGAACAGGAACTGTAAAGTCCAATGTGGAAGCAACATAGATCTGAGATGTACATCCCAATGGATCCACATGATTTTAAGGAGAAATTGTCCCCAAACTACCATTCAATCATAGATTCATAAGCTACAACGCACAAATAATACACAGAGAGAGAGAGAGAGCTCATAGGTTTGCAGTGGTGGAAAATCATGGATTTGAGCCACAAATCCTCATATCTCCACATGACTTTTAGTTGTGATTTTCCCCAAATCACCATGAAGTCTCATCCCTGTCTGTGTTCACAGACTTCAACACAGGAATCATGGACCACTAAGCACTTGGCTTTTCAGTGACAAAAAATCACTTATTCAAGACATGAATCCTGACAGATCCGTGTGATTTTAAATGGAATCCTCAACAAACAACCAAACTGTACAACTTATTTTTTATTTTATTTTTAGGAAGGGAAGTCTTGCAGTAGTGCAAAAACCATGGCTTCCAGGCTTGCATCCTTGTGCATTTTAATAAATATGTATTAAAAACTTGGAATAAGACAATAAAATACCAGGTAACCTTCATGTTCCAAAATTGAACCATTGATATCACAGGTCTTCTACTCTTGCTCGCTACTAGAGTGGGAAGGAAAATTAGAACAGTGGTAAGAATCCTGGATTTCTTCAGAGAGAGAATTAATCATAATTATGTTGAATTACTGAACATGTGTGCCAATAGACCTAACAACAAGCTTCAAAGAGATCTCAGTTCATTGCACCAATGTAGTGCAAAATTATGGATGTGAGGCACAGATCCTCTTGTATCAGCTACATCAGGTGAAATGCTGGCTTAAAGGTTTGTCTTTCATGTAGAGACTCTATCATTGATGAATTACTTCTCCAGTAGGACTATGGCACCCACACAGCCACTGCGGTCATATAGACCCTACATAACAATCATGTAGATACATGAGGATCCATTTCTTCGATCCACATTTTTCTGACAATGCAAAGCCATGGACTAAAAGATCCATGATTCCTGTGTAGCTGTCTGTTGGCAGAGATACAGCTTTTGACGGTACAGCGGTTTGAGGAGGATATTATAAAAGTGATGTGGATCTAAGAGGATTCATATGTTGAATGCATGTTTTTGCACCACTACAAAGGCATAATGGCTAAAGCACCTTTAATTTATGTTGTAGTCTGTAGACACAGAGAGGACCTGTGATTGGACAGTTGTTTGGAGAGGATCACATGTGGATCAATGCTTTGTATTGGTGCAAAGCCATGTGCCACAGGATTCATTTCTGCATTGTAGTCTGTGGGTACAATGGGACTTATGATTTGACAGTGGCTTGAGTTGGATTGTACATAAAAATCATCTGGATCCATGAGGATCTGCATCTCAGATCCGTGTTTTTGCACCACTGCAAAAACATGCCCCAAAGGACCTGTGATTTCTGTTCTGTAGTCTTTGGGAACAGATGGGATCCATGGTCTGATAAAATTTTAGGAAGGCTTCCATTGGAAAATTCTATGAGATAATGAAGATCTGTGACTCGGATCCATGTTTTTGTGCCACCACAAATTCATGCACTGAGGGGTTCCTGAATTCTCTGTTGTAGCCTTTGGCATAGGAACCCATGTAAAAAATCATATTAAATCATAAGTATCTGTTTTCCATTTAATGGATCCACCTTTTACTCTCCCCCCTCCTCCCCCCTCCCCCCCCGTATTTGTATAACTTGTTTCATCAAATTTATAAAGGGCAGGAGCCAGGTGGTACTTGCCCATTACTTATTTTTCTGCCTACATAAAATGTCTTTGGAACTAATGCAGCCACAAAAATGGAATTTTGTTATATTCCAAGGAAACGAGAAGTGATATGTTGCAATTTTAAAGATTTTGTGGAGATAGCCAACCCACTTCAAAGGGAGTCAAAGCTACGGAAGAGCATTGTGAATCCTTTTGTATCCAAGTCTGGGAGCAATAGAAATTGGTCCCCACTGTGGTTGGCAAGGTAGAAAGCATGTGAGCTAGTTGTGGATTCCCCATGCCCTATTGGCATGGAACGGCCCTCGCAAAGGCCACTTCAGTCGAGAAAACTCCTGGCCCGTGGGCTCTGCGGGCAGAGAAATTAAGGGGGGTGGATTAATAATAAGGGTTGATTCACCCACAATCTGACCTGACCAGCGATCCTGCTGAGAGAAGCAGATCACTAACCTCCGTTAGCTATTAGGCAATTACTGACTCACAGAAGAGCCTAATACTTAGTGCAAATAGAAGCCATATTTACTCTGGCTTAAGCCTCAGACAATGGTTTTCCTCTGTCAGTGTTTGCCCTAGTTAATTAACTTCCCCAAGAGAGGTTCTCAATTAACCTGGGTAAATGGGTGATGTGATTTTCTGTCAGATGACCATTCTACCATGCGCAGCCTTGGACATAATATATACTGATGATTTTCCCTCAATAAATCACTGGTCTTCGCTCCATCTTGCCTCGTGTCGTTCCTTTGACCAGTCTCCTCCGGGACCTCAAGGGCCGCTTTACGGCCCCGATTCCTACACTAGTGGTGGGCAGGACCAGGAGTGGTAGGTTCAGGCAGAGTCTTCAGATACAAATACAAAAACATAGTTAGAAAACAAGTACAGTATTTATACATACACTAAAGAACAGGCAGGAATCGCCATTCAACACTGCCTCACATAGACACAGCCATCCTAGAAGCCACTCCATAGCTAAAGTTGAGCAGGGGAAAAATGCACCCGTTTGCAAATTAGAAATGTTCCCACCTGCTGCAGCTTCCTTCTGCAGGTTTTAAAGCTAGACCTTTGACTTGCCTATTTTGCATGTGTTTCCCTCAGCCTTGCCATGGGCCCCAGCAGAAGGGTGAACCATAGCCAGGCCATAACTTTCTGTCTCTGGTTAAGGAAGCATATGTTGACTTGAAGTAGCCTGAGATGAGGCAGCACTTATTTCACTTAGTTGTGCAGCCTCCCCTGCTTTGGGGGATACATTTAGTTGTAAGAATTATAAGAATTTAAGCAGTTGCTTAAAAGTATGTCCCACTGAACTCAGTTGAAGGAGGGAATCGACTTTTGAGTAGACTTGCAAGTGTGTATGTTTCAGGTATGTTTAAAGCTTTTGTATCATATGTCAGCTAAACACATATGTTAATATGGTATATGCTGCCATAAACAATGTTTATGAAAGGCAAGAATAAGGACTTGACTGACCTATATACACCTAACAGTTTGTAGTACAAATTTCTAAGAGTAGATATAAAAGTAATCATCTGCCCCATCTCTGGCTCCTTTTAACCAAGTATAGCAGATATAGCAAGGAACCAAAATTCTCCAGAAGATAGTCATATAGAATAATCTTTCCAGTCCAGTGGCTACAGAAACCAACTCTCACGGCAACTACAGACATTGTGGACAAACACACCACATGGGGAGGAGGCTAGTACGAAGGAATGAGATCTAAGACTGTCTACATTTTCTTCTAAATGTTTGCCTAGCATGCCTTCATAAAAATATGTTCTTGTCAAGTTAGAAATATTAGGTTGAGAATAGTGGGAATGGATTGTGCAAATTGCTGCTGCTGTTTCCCAATTTAGGAAGCGTTAGTAGCAAGAAAGTGTTTTTCTAAATTCATACAATATAGCAGTGATGGTAAATCTTTTAGAGACCAAGTGCCCAAAGGAGAGGGGTGGTGCGAACTCTGTTCTGGGGGAGAGAGGAAGCATTCTCATTGGGCTGCTGGGCAGAAAGGTGGGGTGAACTCTGTGCTGGGGGGAGGGAAGAAGCACTTTCATTGGGCTGCAAACTTCGCTCTTGTTATGTATGTTAACTGTGTTTTCTGACAGGAGGGGAACGTATCTTTTCTCATGTATCTATTCTTATGCAAATAAGTGGATCGAAAATGTGCACACTCTGTTAGCCAATGGGCTTGTTGTATTATTGTTACTCTTACAGTGTATATAAGTCCAAGTTTTGCCCCATCCAAACTGTGTTCAAACCCCACTATTAAAGAGCTGAATTTCACTACTTCACTCATCTGCTTCTTCATTCCCTGAACACAAAACTGGCGACGAAGGTGGGATGGCGTCCCAACGCGGCAGCAATATCGGCCCATTTGACCCAGTGCGTCCACAGAAATGGGCAACATACGAACGCCGATTCCACCACACAGTGGCTTCGCAGAAGATTACCGACGAAGACCAGAAGTGCTCCTGTTTCCTCGCTCAGTGCAGTTCTGAGACGCTTGAGCTGGCAACCCACCTCGTTCTCTCAAGGGATATGGATGTGGTGCCGCTCGCAGAAATCATGTCTGCACTGAGGAAACACCTGCAGCCAGAGGTCTCAATCTTCCCGGCCAGGGTGGCCTTCCACAGAAGGGAGCAGCGACCTGGGGAGTCCATTGCAGACTACGCCGCTGCTCTGCACATTGCTGCCGTCCCGTGCAAGTGGGACAACATCGAAGAAGCACTCCAGGACCGTCTGCTGGCCAGCATGAGGGACGAAGATGCTCAATGTCGCCTCATGATCAGGAAGACGCTAACTTTCAAGGCTGTCCTAGAAGAGGCGGTAGCGTCTGAGGCCGCACAGCTTTTCCGACATCGCCACTCCACCACCAGTGCCACCGACTCAGCTGTGCAAGCTCAGCAAAATTCATCTTCATCCTCCTCAGCTTCGCCTGGTTCCACCTCTTCTTCGGAGTCCAGCGACGCAGAAGGAGAAGTCCGAGCGGTCCGACGAAAGCACCGAGAGCACCGTGACGATCAGGAGAAGAAATTCCTTTGCAAGTGTTATGGCTGCGGAGCCCGGCATGACCACAGGAAGTGCCCCTTCTGCACCACGGAATGCCACGACTGCGGGCGACGAGGGCACATTGCTAAAGTATGCCGACAGCGAAAGCAAAGAACTCTAGCACCTGAGTCCAAGAAGAGTCATCACCACAAAACGTCCACCGCCAAAGTGTCACCAGAGCCTGAGTCATGCCAAGTGGGCATCGTCAGCGAGCATTTCTTCACAGACCTGAGCCTGCAGGACATCCCCTTCAAGATGGAGGTGGATTCAGGTACTACTTTTTCCATAATCCCACAGCAGGATTTTTTATGAGAATTCCTGCTTCCTCTCGGCCCAAACTCAAATCTTTTAAAACTTCCCTCTGGGATGTGCAAGGTTGCCAGATTCCGGTCCTGGGGGTGGGAAATTTCTTGGTCAAATTCAAAAACATTCACACCTCCTTGCCATTGGTTGTAGTTAAGCAGGGCACTAACTCTCTTATTGAGACCCAATGGTTCAGGCCCCTGGGAATCCAGCTTTCTGGCATTCACGCAATAGACGCTGACCCAATTGAAACCCAATGGTTTAGGCCCCTGGGAATCCGGCTTTCTGGCATTCACGCAATAGATGCTGACCCAATCCGGGACGTTTGTGCTGCACATCCTGAGGTGTTCAAAAAGGGTTTAGGGTTATACAAAGGATCCCCTGTGGACTTTGAGCTTGACCCAACCGTCCGGCCCATCCGGATACCCTTTGCTTTAAAGGAGAAGATAGAAGCCGAGCTGGACAAACTGGTGGGGCAGGGCATCCTAGTGCCAGTGGACTACTCAGAGTGGGAGACACCAATAGTGACTGCTTTGAAAAGTAATGGGGAGGTCAGGATATGCGCTGACTACAAGTGTACCATCAATAAAGCTATTCGCCTGAACGCATATCCTGTGCCCGTGGTAAGCCACCTTCTTGCCTCCTTGCATGGAGGAAATTGCTTCGCAAAACTTGACCTTGCCCTTGCTTACCAACAATTAACTGTGTCTCCTGCTGCTGCCATAGCCCAGACCATAGTAGCGCATAGGAGGGCAAGGTAACTCAACTACAATTCAGGATGAATGTGGCCCCTGGAATATTTCAATCTCTTGTAGAATGTATTTTAAAAGGTTTGCCCGGTGTCCTGCCATATTTTGACAATGTCCTGATCACCACTAAGGACACCGTTGAACTAGCAGCCAGGCTCGATCAAGTCCTCTCACATTTCAAGAGGGCCAGTCTACGTCTCAGAAGAGACAAATGTGTGTTTTTGGCACAGGAAGTGGAGTTCCTGGGGTACCGAATTACACCCCAAGGTATCATGCCCTCTGACTCCAAGGTGGCGGCCGTGCGAAATGCACCCAGGCCAAAATGTAAAGGCGAATTGCAATCATTTCTAGGATTGTTAAACTTCTATCACTCTTTTCTCCACCACAAAGCCTCAGTTGCCGAACCATTACATCGGCTTCTTAAGAAAGATACTGTTTGGCACTGGGGCCATTGCCAGGAGAAAGCGTTCCTAGAACTTAAAAGGCTGCTATCTTCGGATGCTGTATTAACTCATTTTGATCCTAACAAGAAAGTTGTACTTGTGTGTAATGCATCTCCTGTGGGGGTGGGAGCTGTGTTATGCCATGTACTAAGTGACGGGAGGGAAGCCCCCGTAGCATTCTATTCCCGCTCACTCTCAAAGCCTGAGAAAAATTATGCTCAGACAGACAGGGAGGCGTTGGCAATCGTGGCTGGCACTAAGAAATTCCACGATTACCTTTACGGAAGACCTTTTACCATCGTAACTGACCACAAGCCCGTCCTTGGGATCTTTGTGAATGAGAAACCCACGCCTCAAATTCTGTCCCCAAGGATGTTGCATTGGGCAATTTTCTTAAATGCATATGATTTTACTTTGGTGCACAGGCCCGGCAAGAACATCAGCCACGCTGATGCCCTGTCACATTCTCCACTGCCAGGGGTCGGGGAAGCCGATTGTGAGATCGAAAACGGCCACCAGGTCTTTATGATTGAGGCTTTTGACTTGCCCCCAGTCGTCCCCTCAGATATAGCCAAGGCTACGGCCAAGGATGTAACGTTGACTTGGGTACAAAAGGCTGGCCTGTCTCTCCTCTAGCCAAGGAATTCAGAACATTCCACCGCAAGCATTTGGAACGAGGTTGCCTTCTATGGGGCCAGTGGGTGGTCATTCCTGTCACTCTCAGGGAAAAGGTTTACATCTACTTCACACAAGTCACCTGGGAATTGTCCGTTCCAAAGCCCTTGCCCATAGCTACTTTTGGTGGCCTCAACTGGACCAAGACATAGAACAAATGGTCAGCACTTGTGCCAGTTGTCAATCCTCTCGCCCAGAGCAATCCCACCTTCCCTCTCGGGAATGGGATTCTGCTTGGGGTCCGTGGTCCAGGTTGCACATAGATTTTGCAGGTCCATTTAGGGGTGCCCTATTTTTGTTGGTTGTGGATTCATTCTCTAAGTGGCTGGAAGTGATTAGGGTGCCTAATACCACTTCAGCCACCACGATAATGCACCTAAGAAGGCTGTTTGCAGCATTTGGACTTCTAGATGTGCTGGTGACCGACAACGCATCCACGTTCACATCTGCAGAATTCCAATCCTTCATGGAAAGGAATGCAATTAGGCACATCACTGCTGCTTTGTTCCACCCAGCCACCAATGGCCAGGTAGAGTGGCAGGTGCACACAACTACAGATGTGCTTCGGCATATGGGTGAAGGGGATTTGGAGCTCTAGTTATGCCAGTTTCTTTTCACATATAGGCTCACCTCCCTTGCCTCAGGGCTGTCCCCTGCTGAATTGCTCCAGCGAAGGAAACTGTCATCCTTGCTGGACAGATTGGATCCCTCTAGGGTAGAGGACAAAGGCACAAATATAGCAATCCAACACCAGAAGGGTTTCTCGTCCAGAGACCCTGTACATTGCCGCAATTATGCAGCTGGTGGTCCTACATGGGTGCCTGTGTTTGTGATCAATCAGACTGGTCCAGTTTCTTACAGAATCGAAACAGCCACTGGTCTCATCTGGAGGAGGCATGCGGATCAATTGAGACCCAGAGTACTGGACCCACAAGACGTATACAGACACTCAACACTAGGGTTGGCCCCCACCCGTTTAAACCCAGGGGGCAGAGTTAATAGTCAGCAGCCAGCCAACATCGATCCAGAAGTGTCTTCTAGGAACTGATTTCAAGGGGAATTTGTGGAATGCTCCTCTATTCCGGCCAGGTGTACCCCTACACTCTCCCAGCCTAGCACTCTGGATTCCTTTATTGATGATGACCAATTTTGTTCAGAGTCGCCCTCCACTCTTAGTACACACAGGAGGGACCCTGAGTTGTCTTTATCATCCACAGAATTAGATTTTGGTTTTGAGCGTTCCCCTGCTCCTCCATCTGACAAACGGGGCTTTAATTCGGGTTTACAATCCTCCCCCTCTAGTCAATCCCTCACTCCAGTCGGGTCGCCCATCCTACGAGCCCCTGAGCCAGCTCAGCCAAGCATCCGACCCAGAAGGGAAACTAGACCGCCATCCTGGTTAAAGGATTTTGTTTTTACCTAGAGGGGAAGAATGTTATGTATGTTAACTGTGTTTTCTAACAGGAGCGGAATGTATCTTTTCTCATGTATCTATTCTTATGCAAATAAGTGGATTGAAAATGTGCACATTCTGTTAGCCAATGGGCTTGTTGTATTATTGTTACTGTTACTGTTTATAGTGTATATAAGTCTGAGTTTTGCCCCATCCAAACTGTGTTCAAACCCCACTATTAAAGAGCTGAATTTCACTATTTCACTTGTCTGCTTCTTCATTCCTTGAACACGAAAGCTCTCCAGGTGTTCTTGGACTTCAATTACCAGAAGCCCAAGTCAGCACTCCTATTGATCAGAGCAACTGGAAATTGAAGTCCAAGAACATCTAGAGAGCCAAGTTTGCTGACTCCTGAATAAGGTGATAACTTTATTGGATCACTTAAAATACAATGGTTGGATAATTCACCTGGCTGGATGGCTCAGGTTGGGAGATTGATTCCCCACTATGCCACCAGGGAAAAGAACCATCCTGTGTAATCATGGGCAAACTGTACAGTTCCAGGGCGCCTCCAGAAAAAGGGAATAATAAACTACTTCTGTGTATTTTGTCTATTAATTCGATGGCACACTATTGTTTTAAAAAAACACCAGATGTTACATGAGCTTTTACGATTCAAAGATCACTTCTACAGGCATGTACCAATTTCTTTGCAGGTATCAATGAGACATGGCAAGATATTGTGCCAGGCTTTGTTTCTTTGTTGGAGAAAACAACAGGCTGTATCTGATATCATTTCCCATTTCACAGACACAGGAAACCAGGTGTATGTATAATGTCCCCATTTTGAAAGTTGTTGAAAACTCTGTTAGAGAAAAGGGCAACACAAAGACCCAGAGTCCTCCATCAGGGAGCTGGAGTTAAAATTTTGTTTATACAACTATTAACACTACCTACTGTCCCCAATAGGTGGAGTATTGTATTATCTAACAAACAAATCCAAAAATATATTTTTAAAATGTGTCAAAATACTGTACCCAACTTTCCAAACTAAAACAAAAAAGCATTTTGGAAGTTATCCTGGCTATTCTGATTTTGGATTCCCCCCCCCCCCCCCCCCAAAAAAAAAAAAAGTGGTAGCTGTGCTATTCTGTACAAACATTTTATACAGGGAAGAAAACGAAAGTAGAAATTTTAAAAAACCACAAAAAACACTGTGGCACCATAAAGACTAGAAATAGTAATTAGACTTATATACTGCATCCTAGCGCTTAGTGCACTCTGTGGGTGGTTCACAAGGTAATTAGCATTTCCTCCCAACAATCTGGGTACTCATTTTACTGACCTCTGAAGAATGGAAGGCTGAATACTCTGAGCCGTGGTCAGGACTGAACTAATAACCTTCTGGATGGAGTACAACAGTTTAACCACTGCACCACCAGGACTCTTTTAACTACTATATTTTAATGTGAGCTTTCATGGATCAAACCTTTAGACATAAGAGGTGAACCACATGGCATTTTTATATATAGTCTCAGGATGAAGGGGCAGTGGTTGGTTGAATCAATGGGAAGTTATCCACCTTGTGACGACATAAGACCCCTGTTTTTCAGCCCTTTTTGTTTCATGTTCTTTTTTGTTTCTCCTCTGTAGCTGAAAACTTCTAGCCTCATATTATTGGCGTTTATTCACTTTAGTATTTGACTCTGGCCAGGTTATCCTGCTGTGATAATAGACCAGTGGTGGTGAACCTTTTAGAGACCGAGTGCACAAGGAGAAGGAGGTGGCACACAGGCAAGCACCACCAATGCCCACACACTGTTATGTTGCCGGTGTGCCTCCATCAAATTCACTTGGGTGTGTGCATGCACACGCACCCTGCTCAAGGTGTTCCAACGACACCATGTGTGTGCCTGCCCCTCTGTAGGTGTTCCCCCCATGGGGCCTCCCTACCCCTCCACGAGTGCTCCCCACTCCCATGAGTTCTCCCTCCCCCGTGTCCTCTCCACCCCTTTGAGTGCTCCCCCCCATGAGTGCTCCCCATCTTTCCTCACTCCCCTGCAGCCTCCTGCCGGGATTTCAACCTCCGCTCACTTCCCCTTTGGCGGAGGGTGAGGGGTGGGGGGTAAGTGGCACCGGCTGGGTGGGGCTTCCCCTCAATCACCTGCATGCCAGAAGAAAGGCCTTTGTGTGCCACTTCTGGCATGTGTGCCATAGGTTCACCACCAGGGGAGTAGACCAGTGACTCAACACCAAGTATCAGGAGGCTGTTAACTAACCTGACAACCATGAGGACTAGGCCTTGGGTGTCAAAGTCAACAGGAAAGGCTGATAGTCCCCCAGTGGATTAAATCCCACTTGAACCCAGCTTGATGAAGGGCAGCAGCTTCATCAATACTGGCCTGGGGCTGAGGAGGACTTTGTGTGTCAAAAGGGTTCAAGACCAGAAAGTGACTCGTGGAACAGAATGAGTGGTGCAGGGGTCATGCTGTGATGAAGAAGGCAGATGAAGGGCCACTGCACTATATTCTCAGGAGTCTTCATGGTACAGGTACACAGAAAGAGCCTCCTCAAAGATTGTGTTGTTTTTGAACCACAAACGGGCATATCCTGGTAACGTAATCTTGTGTTGTCAGGTAATTTTTCTCACACTAGGTCAGGCCAAAAGAAACGCAGAGTGGACCCACCAAAAGGTGGCTTCATCTTGGCAGTTTCATGTCTGGCCTATTGGTCACCCTCATCATTTGTCATGATGTGACCAGAATACTCTAAATTTCTATTTTATACATCAGGGAAGAAGGAAATACTGTATAGCAAATAAAAGGAATAACAGTACTTGGAAGGGCATATTTCAAATGGAGGCGTTTCCTTGATTATCTGAACTCTTCAGATGGCAATTGTCTATCTTCAAAATAGAAGTGGCGTTTGCTGTGAAAAGATAAACTGGGTTTGTCAGAGTTTGAAACCTTTGTGCATTTTTATCCAGCTGACTAAGCTTAACCAGGGAACAAAAAACTAGAAACTGCATAGCTCAGTATCTTGTGGATTCAAGCCAAGGCACATTTGGTATTGCAGTAAATGCAAAATCCCAGCCCCTCCCCTCCACATTAGCCATAGTTTTCTTCAGTAGATAACTCTGGACTTGCAATTTAATATAAATACTGTATGTGTAAGTACAAAATTCCCATTAACCTTCAGTGCTTACCAAATCATCTTGTCACCACTCCTAGAATGGTGGTGGTATTCTTTCCCCTCATATCCTCCTGTCTGCATTGGCACACTAGACAAATTTTGCTAGTAGTGATAAGCAGGATAGAAAAGTGTTTCTTCTACTCAGTATTGCAACATCTTAGTTCAACAGGCACCAGTCTGGTTTAGAGATAAGCTATAGCAATTCTATCCAGCGCACTCCTCATTTGAAGGGAAAATGTAAGATGGATTCATACATGGAAAATCATGGTAAAAAATGGTGGTGCAGCTCCGTCAGCTGTGTTTGGTTACTTGGTGGTGAGGAAGCATACTACACAAGCTCATAGGCATTCCTATCACATTCCCAAACTCGGTCTCTAAATTTAGATATTTTTTTTAGAAGTTACATACTTTGACAGTGGCCACTAACATGAGGCTATTTAAAAATGTGCTTGTGTTGTTTTTTTTCCCCAGAGAAGCAATCTTTATTCTCCAGGACCAAGTATCAGCATCAAACATTGTGTGTGTGTGTGTGTGAGTCTGTGTGTTGAGAGTAAATCTGTTAGCCTTTATTCCAAAATGCAAGTCCACAGATGAACCAACAAAACCTATGTTAAGAGATAATTACTAAAGAGTCATGGGACAGCGATGGCTTAGCACTTAAGGCACTGAACTTCACGACTGGAAGGTCGGCAGGTCGAGATCCATGTGCTGCACAACAGAGTGAGCTTCTGTCTCTGTCCCAGCTCCTGCCAACCTAGCAGTTCGAAAGCAAGTAATTGCAAGTAGATAAATAGGTACCGCTTCAGTGGGAAGGTAAACATTGTTCCGTGCACTCCGGTGTCTAGCCATGCCTGCCACATGTCCACGGAAACGTCTGCAGACGTTGGGTATAAACAGAGATGAGCACTGAACCCTAGAATTAGATAAGACTGGCTTTTGAGCAAAGGCAACCCTTACCTTTACTATGAATAAGTGGCACTAATATAAAAATGAAAGAATTAAGCTCACCCTGAATTTTGCTGCTTAATTTCTGTTTACTAAGAAGACAAGTACTTCCCTTTGTTTAATTAGCCAGTTATATCTTCTTCTGTCTCTTAAGATTATACGGTATTTCTTGAAATATCTGTACCAGTATTCGTCTCTGTAGCATGTTGCGTCAGTAATTTAATACTGTCCATGCAAACAACACAGAACATTTCATTTATTTCCTTTCTTCTGTGTTGTTTTGAAAGTAGCAGAAAGACAAAGCTTTGCCAGATGTAGGCAGCTTATCATCTGTAAACAGCATAAGCTTCCTAAGATGTGATGGCAAGCAACTGTTATTATATTGCACAACACATATATTGAGAGCAGATAAGAACAAATTGGCAGACACAAGTATTTTAAGAAGCACTTTACTCTCCACTTTTAGGACAGGAGTGGTGGTGTTTGGAGTCTGTTGTCTGTCGTTTAGCCACTAGAAACAAGCTTTGTATTTGATGTTACGTTAGTTGATCCCAAGATAACAGCATCACAATGCACTAATATACTGGTTTCTCTCTTGAGTTTGGTTCTAGCTGATACAACAAATGGTTAACGCTTATAGGGACTTGAGTTATACACGTGAATTCAGACATAGGAATTGAGACAGATTTCACATAAGAATGTATAGCAATGTTAATCTAACATTCAAAGAATGGGTACCATGTTCTAAAGGTAATGGGTAAAGGTTGAATTTGCTCAAAAGCCAGTTGTATCCGACTCTAGGGTTCAGTGCTCATCTGTTTATAGCCAAAAAGCCAGCACTGTCTGCGATTGCAGATGTTTCCATGGACATGTGGCAGGCATGGCCAGACAGTGCATGGAATGCTGTTTACCTATTTATCTACTTGCAATTTCTTGCTTTCAAACTGCTAGGTTGGCAGGAACTGGGACAGAGACAGAAGCTCACTCCATTGTGCAGCACTTGGATCTCGACCTGCCAACCTTCCAGTCTTGAAGTTCAGTGTCTTAACCACTAAGCCACCACAATCCCATGACTCATTAGTAAACGTCTTAACACAGGTTTTGTTAGTTCATTTGTGGACTTGCATTTTGGAATAAATGCAATCCTGTTCTAATAGATGGCAAACACATCATTTGGCCCTTGTCTGAAGTGATCAGTTGACTTACCAAACATGGTACAATAGCTAAGCACATGAAGAACTCCTCTTGAAATGAGGTAGGCTGAGATGAGTTCACCCAAGGCATTTGCAGATTGAAGTACAGTATAAGACCAGAGTGGTGGAGATAACACAAATACCTACTTGCTGTTTACAAGCATGTCCCCTTTAAAATAGTGATAATTATGAATTATAGTATTTATTAGATTATGTTAAAATATAAGCAGTTAGGGAAGGCAGACGATAGGGAGAGATATGTGCCTCCTATATTGCAGTGATTCTCCAAGGGATGGAAGGGTTGTTTTAAGGGAGATCAGTCCCAACGAAGTGACTTTTTCCAGTGCAATCAGATGCCCAACCTTCTTACTGTCAGAGTGTCTCATAGCAAAAGATAAAGAATGGTCAGAACCCTATTGGTAATTTACACTTGTGTGAAGGAAATATACTGATTGTATTTCTGAGCACACACCTACCTAACAAGGCATACACTCAGGAATGCAATCAGCATCTTGTTCATGAGTAGCAATTGGCATCTTCAGAGCATAGCATGCCATCAACAAGACAAAACATCCACACTTTTCACTAATATCTGACATCTGAATGTCTACTATGTTCTGAATTCTATGTATGTCAGCTTTGTACAGCTGTGTCAAGGGCATTTAAAAATTTCCTGTTGACATTAACTTCAGCTTTCTTGATGAGAAATAACCAGAAGAATGAGGCATCCAGAGGAAGTCAGATTCCCCCCCCCCCCTTGCTCTGTAATGCTGAAATTATACATCTTGCAAAAATGTGAAAAAATGAAAGAAGCAGAAAGCAAATACTGTACTGGTAATCAATAGACAAAACTAGAAACATCCATTCTTTAAATTCACCATGCTGCAAAAAGAATAATGCACAAATTTAAGAGTGCAAATATTCCTTTGTTTACTCATTAAATCATAAAACCTGGCAATTAAATAAAAGCAATATATTGATCAGCATCTTAAATAGTTCCATTTGCTTGACATGTAAAAGCATTACTTTCCCAGTATATTCATCTGGAGAGTTCTTCAAGAGAGAGCAATGCAGATTCACTTGGTAACATGTTCTCTTCATTTCTTTGAAGAATTAACTTTGTGTGCATATTAAATACCTGGGGAATTTTGGATGGGAACAACTCTACAAATTACCAGCTTTAAAAAAACAACAACAACGATAGTAGTGATGCATTAAACTGATTGTTGTTTCATGTTAAAATGTGATCCTATCAGGGGATGAGGAAGATAAATGAATATAGTTGTTTCCTTTGAACCTAAATTAGAAGCAGGTTTATTAGAATGGTTTATTACTGCAGCAATTTAGAAGCAGCAATCGTTTAGAATCAAACCCACATCAACCATATAAGTAATGCAAACTTATTGTACTACAGTTTAACAAGCCAAACATTTATTTGAGATTATTCGGGCAAGTTCCTGTAAAAGAGATTTAGAAAAACAGGAATAAAATAATTTCCCAGGGAAGCACTTTCTATGAGGAAATGGTGTCACTAGCATCTTGAAGAACTGATATCATCACAACTGTAGAGGTGTTAATTGACACTAGTGGAGTTTTCCCCCTATGAGACATTTCACGGCAGCCCTGAAAATAACAATGGTGATATAAGAACCAGCCCAGATCATGTGATCTAAGCATTTATGTATACTGTATCATATGTGGCTTTAAGTGAATTAAAATAGTTTCTGCTTAATCATAATTCTTGCTAAAGCTTAAATCCAGTTGTCATATATGTGGCATAATGGGGCGGGGTATATAAAAATAGTGATCTGTTGTTGGATTATAAATATTATTCTACATATAGAAATATGTATTTTGATTGTATCAATATATAATTTCCCAGCCTAGTTCACTAGAGCAGCTCTGTTTCATGGTTCCATTAGTCCACATTTTAAAGTACTACAAAAGTAGGAACAGCAATAGGTTAATACAATCTATCATTATTGAAGGTCATATTTGGCATTATTCTCTATTAACCACACAGTCATTTCCTGGCTTTTCTTCATTCCTTCACTACATCAGTGAAGCCATCAGCAATTCCCAGGTGATCCGTCGACATCAAAGCAGTTACTTATATGTTCCCTTCATCTAGCATTTTGTTGACACCATTACAGAGTCTCTGCAAATGAGCTTTGTAAGATCCGAATGGATTGTACAAGGCAGCCAAAAATTCACAATCTGAGAAATGATCAAACACATTGTTAACACGTCCATGAGATTTTGCGGTCAGGTGACGCTGAATGATTTGATGAAGCAAGTCTCTACAGTCATTCAACAATTTTGACAAAAAATTTCTGTCAAAGGTATAATCCACTTGATGGAAGCTCACCACAGTTTTAGCCAGCTGATGAACCTTCTTCTTGAACTTCTCCATGAGCATTATCTCTTCCTCATTAAACTGGTTATTCCGGTAGAGGATTGCTAACTTGATAACAGTCTTAATGAGATTTTTAATTATCTTCTCAGCCTCCTTCTTGTTTTGTATGTATTCCTTTGTCACTCTGTAGAGTTCATCCAACACATCACTGCTTGTGTCATCTATCAAAGTAGTTGCTACTGATTTGGATGCCATTTTGCCAAGAATTTTCTTCTGGGCTTGAACAGCCAAACCCTTGGAATTGAAGACATCTGTAGCCACTGTGAGAAAAGATGAAAACAAGTAAATCTTAGTGATCTCAAAAGATTTTAAATTAAGATAATGGAAAATACCATGAAAGGGGGGATACTTTTTAAAAAAAACCACCATAGTTTTCAACTCTTTATTAGAGCTCCTTTAGAGAATGGTAAATAATATATTGCTTGGAGAAAAGTAAAAAGGGTTATTTGGCAGGGTCTTGATGATGTTATAAAAGGGGCAGGGCTTTAGGGTTGGCCCTTGGCATCATTCAACCCCCCCCTGACTGAGAAAGCGTGACACGGCCCCTGGCTTGAAAAGGTTGGGAACCCCTGCTTTAGTACAAACTTTCTATCTTCAGGACTATGCTGATACAGTACAGTTGAACGTCGTATAACGAAAATAATTGGTTCTACAAGGCACTTTGTTATACGGTTTTTCCCCTTTGTATGATGCATGCATCGTACAACAAAAATCTCTATGGGAAAAATCATACAACGAAAATCCCTATGGGAAAAATCGTACAATGTAATCTCTATGGGGAAAATCGTACAAAGAAAATTTTCATTGTACAATTTTTCCCACAGAAATTTTCATTGTACGATGCACCCATTTGTTCCAAAATTCTCTTCGTTGTATGATGCATTCGTTGTATGATGCATTCGTTATACGAGGTTCCATTGTATATCAATTACAGTACTACCGGTAGTCCTCAAGTGCAACTACTGTGTAACAGCAATCCTATTTAGGGATGACTTAAGAGTCCACAATAGATGAACAACATCATACTAATAATCCTGGGCTTGCGACAGATAAGGCAGAAGACAAAACAATGGGATAAAGCCGGCTTACCCTATGTTTTCCCTTTATTTGGCAGGCACTGGGTAGACTTGGTGGGGATAATGGGAAGGTAGTTCAACATATCTGATAAGATAACTATTTGCAAAAGCTGGACTAAGCATTACATTTTTAGGAAAATGCACTTCAATGCAGTTGCAGTAGAAAATGGATTTAATGGCAAGTTTCTTCTAAAAATAGGACGTTTCATTTAGCTGTCATTATAATGTTCAAAAACCCCTATCCTCCATGACAGTGATGGAGGTTATTTTAAAACTACCTAAGATAGTGTCTCTCAGCACATCTTATGTCAGTTAATTCTATAAATGAAGCCTATGTTATGGAAATAAAACATTTTCTTTCATATTTCTTATGTGTACTGCCAAACAAGACTATCCATATGTGAGACAGAACTTGAAGAAATTATGTCCCTATACAACATTCACTACTTTACAAACCCTGATATGTCTAATTGTAGTTGCTGAGTTGTTTTTCTACATGCATTTCTTCAGCTACTTGCTCATTATGGATTAAAGATTTCTCATACATTTTTTATTTGAGATGGGGGAATGAGGAAATGCTTTATCACACTCAAATAAGACAGATCCAGTTCAGGTTTGATCTTTATCTGTAACAGTTAGCACAGTATATTTAACTTACAGAAATTCTACAACATATGGAAAAGTTAGTCTAAAATCACCATAAACCAGTGTTTCCCAAACTTTGGTTTTTGGACTTCAATTCCCAGAAGCCTACGTCAGTTCCCCAAACCACTGATCAGCCAATGTACTGAGTTAGGCTTCTGGGAATTGAAGTCTCCCTGTGGGGCGTGGGCCCCACATTGAGAACCACTGCCCTAAACAGAATGACACACAGAAGGCTTGACATCTGTCTTTCTCTCTAGGCCAGGAGATACACTCTGATTGATTGATTGACTGATTGATTGTCAGAAGGAGCTAGTTCAAATGCTCCCATATAAATATAATGCACAACAATTTTACTTATGGAATGTACTTAAGAACTCTATGTATCACCACTCTAGCCTTGAAAAAGATATTGACCTTGGCTTTTTAAACAGTTAGGTGAAATACTGCCTTGATACCTTGAAATCCACTAACTCTATGGATTAACATAAAGCTCTACATTCATCTCCAAGGCAGAAAAATATTTGTTGTAAGTAATGGCTAATGAATTGTAATAAACTACAACTGGAAAACAACTGCAGATCACATTAGTGAATCTGGAATGTGCCCAAGACAGATTATTAGTGTTGATGACACAAATGCTGCAATTATGCACAGTACAAAAAGTTTATTTCAACTCTAGCTCACAGGAACATGGATTTTAATAGTAAGGTTTTCCACAAAAGAGGACCTCAATATGCTAAAGAAACTACAGTATTGTGATCTGTTTTATGAACAGCAGTTGGGCTCATATGATAGACATGTGTACATGTTTGTATTCAACCACACACAGCCTATGTAACACACCCTTTGTTTTACTACGGTACTTTAATTACAAGATTCTTGCACAGTCCCCTTAAATTACTTTGCTTTGTTGGGGGGGGGGGGGGGAGAGATCCCTAGGTTACCACAAATAGAACAGATTAGTCTAGACCCAATGTTCCCAACTTGGGGCATATGCCCCATGATGGTGGGCGTGTTGGTTTTTAAGGGGGACAATTCAAGACTGTTTAGACCCACGTTAATGGCCTTTTAGGCTTTCCTCCAAGTGAATAGTTCACTTTTTGAATACTGTAATAAGAATCATGTGAAACGGGGGTGGGGGAATCAGGATTTTAGAGATGCTTAGGCGAGGCATGGCCAAAAAAAGTTGGGAACCACTCTAGACTCTACAATTAATCTTTGTAATGATACATTGTAAAATATGTTGCTTCTACTGTCCAGTATAGTAGCATCATGATACAAATGTGTCTTTTTGTATAATTCTAGGGTCAAGCAATGATGTATTGAAAGTTACTAAGTGTGAGGGCAATGCCTTGCTTAAGAGAGCTTTCTTCTGTTCTCATTAAACCAAGACTGAGGTTTTGTGAGCTCTGTTACTATATTTTAGCTTTTCTAAACTTCTGCATTTTTATATAGCAGTTTCACTTCCCTGAATAAGACACCAGAAGAAAATGCTTCTGCTGAATAAAGCAATTCATTTTAGGAGTGTTAGTGACCAACAAATGGACTAGTAAAATACAATATAAAGTGGGAAATTATGGACCTTGTTCCATTAAAAAAAACAAATTGGTCCTTTAAAAAGCCCAAGTCAATTCACACATGCATTGAATTATAGAAGAATGATACGCCTTGTTGTGTATGTAACACAAGTGAAATGTGAGTGAAATCGGATCTAGCGATCCTCCATTTACCCCCTCCCTTTTTCCTTGTGTAAATATTCCTCTTGTGTAAATATCGCAGGACTGTGTTCCCGCCGTTGCTGTTGTTTACCCATTATCCAATCAAGTGTTGTCACCTGGCTGTTTACCTGTACTGACCAATCAGGTGGTTCCATGCCATGTTTGAATCATTACCTGTTGTATATAAGGAGCATTGCTCCGCCATTGACCTCATGTTCAGATTGACTACATTCCAATAAAGATGTGTTTGGCCCTCTGACTGCTGGCTTCTGCGTATCAATCTGCAAACATCAAAGGCCTGTAGGTCTGTCAAGTCCAACCCCCTGCTCAATGCAAGAATCCAAATCAAAGTAGAGCTGACGGATGGTCTAATTTTCTTTTGAATGCCTCTCTTGTTGAACTGCTCGCCACCTTTTGAAATAATTGGTTCGATTGTTATAGTTGTCTACCAACAAACATGCTCGTTTGTTGACATCCCTCCTAAAGTGCAGTGTCCAGAACGGAACACAGTACTCTAGAAGTGGTCTAACTAGTGCCACATCGAGGGGAACTAGTACTTCATGAGATTTAGAGACTATACTGTACTTTTTTAAATATAACTTGAAAGAGTGTTCCCCCCCCCCCCCCCCCCCCGTAGCCACATCACACCTTTGGTTCATATTCAGCTAGCTACCTACAACAATTCCAAGATCCTTCTCACATACAGTTTTACTGAATCAAGTATCCCCAACTTGTAAGTGTATGTTTTCTCCCAGGTGTTGAACTTTGGACTTATACATACCTGTTAAATTTCAATCTTGTTGTTTTCAACAAGCCTATCAAGACCTTTTTGAATTTTATTTCCCTTCTAGAATATTAACTATTTCACTCAATTTTGTGTCATCCACAAATCTGAATAGCATTCCCTGCACTCCCTCATCCAAGCCATTAATGAATCTGTTGAAGAACACTTCTGTTATTTATTGAGATTTATTTAAAAGTTCACTTTATTTTGCTATCTGTTTTTTAAAAAATTCTAAACAACACTGACTGATTTTGCACATACTCAGGATATAAATATTAAATTAAACTCTAATCATGGACTGTAGGTTGTACTTATAAATTAACTATCAATCAGAATTGCATATTGCTTCATATCATTTCAAATACAATGCATGCATGTGTAAACCAGTCCTTAAAAGTTAATATAAAGCCTTAATAAATGGTTAGGTTTGTTGAATGCCTTTTCCTGTTCAGACATTAATTCTGTATTTTTAAAATTGAAACCCCAGGTTATGTTGTTGGCTAACAATCTGAAATTTTAGCATAGAGATTCTGCTGGCATATGCCACACAACAAAATGCTGACATGCGCCCCATGACTTAAAACCACAAACCAGAGTACACTGATAACAGATGTAATTTCAAGGAGTTCCTGATTACATTACACATTATAGAGCAGGGGTCCCCAACCTGCAGCCCCAAACTGTATGGCCTTCCAACTTGCTTTTTTACCTCTGAATGTTACTTTTGATCTAAATCGGCAGGTTAATAATTCTGTTACATTTTGAATTAAAATGTGGCCTTCTTTAGGCCTTGGGCTCTCTAAAGCAGTTCCCATGACCCACAAGACTCATACAGTATTTCTTTATTTCTTTGATTTTACCCTGCCTTTATCCCAAATAGACAGGTATGCGACCTAAGGGGTTTTTAATCAGATGCTTGTGTAAAGGAAAGGGAGAAAATAACTCAGGGTTTAAAATATTAGTGGTATTATTGTCACAGGCAATACCCCAACAGTACCCATATGCTATTGGTTAAGGTTGCTGTACCATGTACAGCGTGGGCTCCTCAACTGGCGACTGGCCGGAGGGAACGAGCAGCACCTGAAGGCCATTCCACTGCCCTCAAAAGCCACTCCCCGTCACGACCAGCGGGGTTCGACCGCTGGCTGGCCGGAAGGAACGAGCAGCATCTGAGAGCCACTCCACTGCCCTCAAAAGCCGCTCCCCGCCACCGCCAAGACCAGTGTGGGCTCCTCTGGTGACCAGTCAGAGGGGTACGAGTCCCCACCGCCAGCACTCTGCTGCTGTTGCCGCTCCCAGGTCCAATCCCCTCTTTGGTTCAGGAGGGGAGATAAGCTGCCACCAGCTGGTGTCGGTGCCAGCGTGATATTCGCCGGCGCCCTGCAGCTGCTGCCTCCCCGGGGGCCAACTGGACTGCCGCCTCTGCCTCCATGGCCGAGGATCGGAGCTCCTTCCCCCGAGTTGACGGGGGGAGTGGAAGCACCTGCACCTTTTCCCAGCAGACATGGGGGACTTTGTCTCTGTTGCAACTGTGGCCGAGGCACGGAGCTCCTTCCCCCAATGTGTCGGGGGTGTGTGTGTGTGGAAGCGCCTGCGCCGTCTTTTTGCAGCCATATGGACTCACTGTGGCTGAGGCTGTATAGATCTGTGATTATGTAACCTTGTAACTACATTTTTATTGTATTGTGTATTTTGTATTTGGATATTATATGATATTATGCTTATTATGTATAGTACTGTATTTTTATTATGTTTGCACTGAATACTGTATTATGTATTATTTATGCCATATTTATTGTGTATTGCTCTGTTGGTATTGCTTTTTGTATTTCATTGTATATTTTGTTTGTTGTTGGCTGCCTTGAGTCACCCCTTGGGTAGAGAAAGGTGGGATACAAATAAAACTTGAAATGAAAATGAAATCATGGTTTCAGTGGTAATTGGTGGGGATACACAGAAAGAGCCTCCTCAAAGATTGTGGTGTTTTTGAACCACAATAGGGTGTAACCCTTGTGTCACTGGCTAATCTTTCTCACACTCCGTCAGACAAAAGGAACTGCGGAATGAATTCACCAAAAGGTGCCTTCATTTTGGCAGTTTCACATCTGGTCTAGACACAGAAGAATTGGTAATTGGTTAAAAAAACCTGAGTATATTGAATTAGCTATTTATTTACATATTTAAGGATCCTGGTTGTACTCTGGAATACAAAACTAAGGTAAAGAGGGGTGGAAAACATGGGAAGGAAAAAGGTCTAGGATAAGAAAGGTGTGACAGTGGAATGGGACAAAACAGATTAATGGAAAGAGATAGAGAGAAGTACAGACAGGCAAGGGAGAGGGAAACAGGCATGGAAAAGATAATAAAAGGGAAAGGGGGAAGATAGGGGGGTAAATGAGATTAATGGAAAAACGATTAAGGCAAACAGAAACCAGAGCATTTTCAAAGAGGAACAAGTGGGAAAAAATAGAAATTATTTGGGTAAATAGACAGGTGAAAAGGAAGTTATTAACAGTCATCAAATAAACAAAAATACAACCAGACATACCAGGCTACCTGACACTTTCTCCCTTGGTAGTACAGTATGAGCAATTTTAAGCAGACACAGTTTAATGCTTTTAAATTAAATTCAGAATGAAAGAAACTGGTCTAATTTCACAGTTTGACACTTGGAATCTTTCCAAGAACTCATCATTATAAAATAATGGGATGATATTCTTTTCTGGAAAATATTTAAAGAAACGGCTTAGTTTCAAGCACGATGGTAAGATTTTAAACATATAAATAATCCTAATTGCTATATTAGCATCCTTATGTAAAATAGCATTTACTGCATTTAAATTATTCATCTCTGATTAAACATATTCCCTCACCAAATTATCCTCAGAATGACTGCTTTCCTTTCACTGTTTGTAAAAACGCCAAAGCAATCTAATTAAGACAGAAAAGTAAATGAGACAAGAAAGCTTCTTCTGTCTCACTTGTTTCAGTCTGCTTACAGCCAAAGAACCAACACTTTCTGCGTCTGCATACGTTTCCGTGGTCATATGGCAGACATGACTAGATGCCGGAGCACACAGAACGCTGTTACCTTTCCTGCCAAAGCAGTACCTATTGATATACTTGTAATTGCTTGCTTTCAAACTGCTGGTTGGCAGGAGCTAGGACAGGGACAGGAGTTCACCCCAACATGCAGCACTCAGGTCTTAAACTGCAGACTTTCCAGTCATCAAGTTCAGCTTCTTCGCCACTAACCCATCACAGTCCCTGTTAAGCCAGGAGTCAGGAGTTTGATTCCCCACTTGGAGGAATCCCTGATTACAAAGGTATCCCCTGCAGCAGGGGTTCTCAAGCTATGGCCTGCGGCACGATTTCATGTGGCCCACACCAACGCCGTCACCGGAAGCATTTATAACATCTGTATATGCACCTGCAGCTGTCATAAACATTTCTCCAACAGCCGTAATTGCGCCCACAGCTGTTGTAAATGTGTTTACAACAGCCAGGGACAAATTTTACGGCACTGTTTATAGCGGGGGGACGGGGGGGACACACCAGTCCGGCCCACTCAGCTGTCTGAGGGTGCGTGGTCTGGCCCACGGCTTGAAAATGATGAGAACCCCTGCCCTACAGTAAAACTACAATAGGAGGGGAATGGTGGGTTGTCCACAGAACCCTCTGTTTTTCCTTTATTTGTGGACTTCCAATGAGTTATCCTTGTCTTCTGCTAGTAAAATAAAACAGGCTAGGATTTTTTAAAAGCACCTTAGCCTAAACCTAGGCATTTGAAGACATGGTATGGTGAATTATGGTTTATTCTAGGGTGGAAATGGTTTAACAAACTTCCTTCCTGTTTGTGTCTCAGCAACAAGTTTATTTGCTTCAATATTAGTGTGTCTCTACCACGTTAGCTTGTACATTGCGAAAAAAAGTACTGTACCTGTATTTCTTTTAAAAGAAATCTTAAGCTTAAAGAAGAATGGTGTATGCTAGGAGAACAAAGGGGGAAGCAACCATAAAAAAGGCAGGGAATTAGTATTAAGGAGTTAAAATCAGGTGTCTCTGTTCACAGTACAATATTATAACAAACAGACTTCACATCAGTTGGTATTCAGAGTGGATGAGTCTTTAAAAATGATCATGCCTTAAAATTTCACTTTTTTCTGATATAAGTGGAAAACTAACCTGAACATGTTCAAAATACATCAGTATTTTTACATGTACAGCATGAGCCTTTTGAAAACAAAATCCAAATCTCTACATTATGAAACCTCTGTAGTAAAGTTTTAGCACACAAACATGCATGAAGCATAGGGATCATGATATAGTCTACTTCAGGGGTTCCCAACCTTTTCCTGCCAGGGGCCTAATGACACCCCCTCAGTCAGCTGAGGGGCCAGTCATGTGGTTCTTCCTGCCGCCGGCAGTGTGTGCATTTGCACCGCGTTTCTGGGCATTTCCCCCACCGCTGCCACTTCCCTTGGAGGAGGGAGTGAGGGAGGAATATTTCCGAGCCATTTTTGAATTTTTTGCCGTGTTTTCACAGCATTCCAGCTTGAAAATGCAGTGATTTCTGCACTTCCAACAACATAGGGGCACTTCCGGAGTAGACAGCAATCCGGCCTTTGGGCCGGATTCAACCTGTGGGCCATAGTTTGGGAACTCCTGGTCTAGTCAGAGTGACTGATTTAAATCAAATCCACTCTCACTAGACCGTAACTTCTATCATCCGCAGCCAGCATGGCTGGTAAGGGAAAGCTCATATAATCGTAGCACTGACGCTAATGTTCTTCTGTGAACAGGACCCTGAGGGAGTAGGTGGTCTGTCACCCTGTACGGACTCTGGCCAGGAGTACCCGACATCAAGTTCACCAGTTGACGGTGGAGCAGATAACTTGGAGCAAGCTAAAGTATTTGTGGTAGTAAAGGATAAGTGAGATAAGTAGGAGGTACCAGAAATAGTACTGAAGGAACAGGGAGAGGAGTTTAAAAAAAGGGAAGGCAGTGGGATTGGATGAATAAGAGTGGGAAGCAGGGTGGATTTGATTTAAATCACTTTGATTTAAATCATGATTTAAATCACGATTTATATCACTAGTCAGTAAGGCTCGATTTAAATCATGATTTTCTACATAAAGACTCATTTTTGCTGGAGTTGTTTTAATCTTAATATTTACAACCAGATAAAGGTTTCATTTTTAGAATAATACCTTTTCAGATTATAGTAGTTTTACAGTTATATCAGAAAGTTACTGATTTGGTGGTTATGTACCATTAGAAATACATAGATAGATAATTATGAAATTACTGCAAGGTGAACTATCTCCAGTTTAATAGGTTACTCATTCATATTACCTTAACATTTAAATAGTTTTATTTAAACAAAACAATAACATTATATAGCATTATGTAAGAACATAAGAACATAAGAACAGCCTTGCTGGAACAGGCCACAGCCCATCCAGTCCAGCATTCTGTCTCACACAGTGGCTCACCATTTCCTTCAGGGTATTCCCAAGGAGATGCCTTCACCTGCTTAGGATTCCCTGGAAATGGCATTGAGAGATATCCTGCCTATCTCTCCAACCCGGAGGTTGTCCTTAGGTAGCCATAATTATAGCCATTGATAGCCTTGTCCTCCATGAACTTGTCTAATCCTTTCTTAAAGCTGTGAAGACTGACAGCTGTCACCACTTCTTCTGGCAGGGAGTTCCATAGACCAGTAATCCTCTGTGTGAAAAAGTACTTTCTCTTATTTGTTTGAGAACTAGTACCCAAAAGTTTCATGGAGTGTCCCCTAGTTCTAGTGTTGTGCGATAGGGAAAACAGTTTTTCCTTATCTACCTTGTCCACACCGTGCATGATTTTATAAACTTCAATCAGGTCACCTCTTAGACGCCGTCGTTCAAGAGTGAAAAGGCCCAAACGTTGTATGCTTATATTTGCTTAAACATCTATGCTTGTTAACTGATGTGGTAAATATATTTTAAAAAACTTAGATTGACAGTCATTGACTACATCAGCCAGGTCCATATGATAGACTTCAGGCTGCTATACAAATAAAGATCTCAAGATGCAGAGTTGCATCCTCAAAAGGTTTCACTTTTATTTTACTGCTTGCCCCTCCCTCCTCAAACTTTGCTCCTTGTGCTATTCCATTCCAAACAACCTTCTATTCATTGAACTTCTTGAAACGTAGCAGCACTTAAGAGGTAAGGGGGTTGATTCTGTGTACATAGATTTGCAGAGGAACAATGGGATTAAGGTCTTTTTCTCAATTCTGATGTTTATTTTATAACATTTTTGCTATGAAGGAGGCATGTTATAGTTGCAGATCCAAATGCAGTGTTTTGAAAACAGCAAAACCAAGCATTTGATTTGATAATATCTTCTACATAGAAAAATTGCCTCAAATAATCAGAAACCTCTGGGAGAGCATGACATTGTGAATGGATTAATACAGCCTTATGCCACATAATTAAAAACTAATTTCATGATGAATAACCTTTGGACTATAATGTATCTTAACTAGAACACGATCTTTAGAGAGATTTTTCCTCAAAAAGCATTTAAATAAAAAAATCTGATTTAAATCAAAAAAATCCGATTTAAATAAAAAAATTCAATTTTTTATTTTTTTAAAAAAATCATTGATTTTTATCCACCCTGGTGGGAAGAGACAGAGGATAAAAAGGAAGAGGAAGAAGGGAGATGAGTCTGAACAAAGACCCAGATGAGAATCTGGAAGATCTACTCCCTGGTTGGACCTATGTATCCAAACATAGAAGTGGGTAGACAAGGAGGAGAGACAGAGTTGAAGATAAAGAATTAGAAAAATCAACAACATACAAAGACTTTGCAACAGAAATAACTCCTTTATGGATGGAGTTATTAAGAAAGATGAAATACATTTCAGTGATCCTTATAGTTATTGTGGCCCTTGAAACAAGGCCACAGAATTTCACAAATAACTGCAAATCTCTGAAATATTTATTTATTTAGACTTATATCACCGCCCGCTCGCCATGGCGACTCAGGGCGGCTTACAGTCAGTAGCAACAATCTTAGTATAAAATCGAATTACAGTACTATGACTAAAATCAGTAAACTTAAACAGCTAAAATACACTATGTTAAAACATCTTTAAACAGACTAAAATCCCCAAATAGCGGATTATTTAGAATAGTCATATGAGCCAGCGGGGAGGGGCTGCTGCTATCACAGCACCCCACACCCATTGGGGCAGCCAGGTCTTCAGGCCTTTATATTTTTGCACTATTATATTTGCAGTAATTCATTACTAACTATACATGTCACAAGAAAAGTTGCTAGGTTATATTTAATTTAATTAATTATTTTAATTTTCGCACTTGTATGCCGCCCAATCAGGGAACCCAACTCAGGGCGGCTCACATGGTAAATAAACAATATACAATACACAATATATACAAAATTCAATCTAACAAAACAGCATATAATAATATACCACAACACAATCCTATAACAGCCTCTTCACCCTGACCACAAGCAAATTCCAAGGGCGGCGGCAAGGTCCAGCCGCCCGCTGCCATAATGGCCCTTCCAAGCCCGGAGAAGGCCAGGGTCCAGGAGCGCCGGCAGGTGGGATAGTCTCTTCGCCCCAGCCGAGGCCAAAGTCCGTGGGCAGCGGACATTTCTTTGGGCATTAATATTCTCCCTTTTACACAAACCCTCTCCCAAATATATTTTCTTCTCATAAACTGAGGCTACTTTGGCTTTTTTAATTTTCATCTGTTAATCCATTATTGAAGTGACAATTCCCTTCACTAAATAACAGCATTCACCATATTTTACTTAAACTTGCCAGTTAAATATCTAGAGATTGCAACTGAGAGGTAACAACCAAATTAAATGATATGTCAACAAAATGGAAAACTGACTGCAAATTGTAAAAAAAAAATCAGCCATCATTATTCTCCCAGCCTGAGCATCACTCCCCAACCCAAAGACCATCTGTCCCTCATTTCCTCACTTCACTTATCACTTCCTATTTATCTCACTCACACCATCAGAATTGCAAACATCACTAAACAGTGCATCCAAAGTCAAGAGACCGGTTAGGACATTCAGCCTCCAAAAGAACCATTATAAAGAGACACGTAACTTAGATCAGGGTTTCTCAACCTGGGACTCCAGATGTTCTTGGGCTTCAATTTCCCCAAAGCCCTGATCAACAGGTGTGCTGACTTGGTCTTCTGGTAATTGTAGTCCAAGAGCACCTGGAGGCCCAAGGCTAAGAAACCTTGCTTTAGATGATATTTATAACAATTGATTTGCATCTGAACTTGAATACACTTCATGCAGCAGATGTGTGTTTAGCACTGTAACATCTACTGTTCTGGGCAGCAGCCAAGAAAGGACATTTAGTTATCGCTACATCCATGGTTCCCAAAAATGGTACCACAAATTAGTGGACCATCAGTTTCCCAATGCCTCAGCTAACATGATCAGTGGTGAGAGAATCTGAAAATTGTAGGCCAACAACAGTTAGGCAATCTATTTTGGAGATCACTATCCTGCACACATAAAAAGATATTAAGAAGATTGGTTGCTACAATACAAAGTGCCACAGCTATCCAGAGGAACAGACATATTTCTGTATAAGACGGTGATTTCCAAAGTATATTTGTTTATTTATATCTTGACATATTACCAGTAAAGTTGTAAACTAAGTGGCCATGTTTCTGCTTTACTGTTTAGAACAGTAACTCATGACCTCTCACATTCTCATGTTTAGAATATCTGGCCTAAAAAGCATCACATAACTGTCATAACTATTTTGTACAGAAAATGAGGTTATCATTGAATGGCTGAAATTCTATTACACGACTGTAACCAACTGAAAACAGGGTGTGACTTTATTTATTTGCAATATTTATATGCCGCCTGTCTAGTGCATACAACTCCCGGCGGTTTACAAAAGGTTCGAAACAATGTAATACAAACATCAAAAGGAAAATCTTAAAAAAAACTATAAACATACAATTTATAAAATAAATTTTCAGTAACTAAAGACCTCCTCCCACCCTGCACCTCCCACAGTTCTTACATGTTAAAAGGGATTACATGAGAGCCTTGAGAGCCACAGAACAGAACTAAACAGTATAATTTTCCAAAATTGTCTGCTGCTGTTGGTATCAGCCTTCCATACGCATAGTTATGCCAACCGAATTATTGCCAGAATGTTAAACGCTCAACCATGAAAATATTGAAGCTTCTATGTTGTTTTTCTACACATGAAGTATCATCTTAAAGATGTGGTTTCCTCCCAGATGTAATCATAATCTCTAGTACGATCTGTGTTACACTCAGAAACAATCATAAGCCACATTATTGTAAAGGGACTCTTAACAGTTATGCTCCGAAGTCACTATAACGCAAGTGGAAGACGAGGGATATGCCTGGAATTTCCAGGGGTTTCCCATTCTGCTTCAGAAATCCATTTTATACGGCAATTTGGTACAGAGAAGTCCCCGACACACAGAGAACATAGAAGGACAGAGAGAAGGGGAAGGAGGAATGCTGTTTTCTTTTGGCAACAGCTAAGATCCAAGCCAATTTAATGTACCGTTAATTAAAATGAATGCTAATTATACAGGTGAAAGTTGGAAAATTAGACTATCGTGCAAATGTTCATTCAGTTCAGTAATGCAACTTAAAAGGTGGAACAAATATATAAGATTGATTCATTACATGCAAAGCGAGATAGTTCAAGCCTTACTTTGTTATAATATAAATGCTTATGGCTTACAGTTTATGAAAACCTCAACCCCCCAATCTCATGTACCCCATAAGCATCTCATAATCTCATGTACGCTGTACGCCTTGATCATCACAATTATAACGAATTAAGGCATGACATCTCTCGCTTTGCATGTAGTGAGTCTATCTCATATACCGGTATTTGTTTCACCTTTTAAGTGAAATGAATGAACATTTGCACGATATTCTAATTTTCCAAGTTTCTCCTGTATAGGTAAAGGTAAAGGTCACCCTTGCTCAAAAGCCAGTTGTACCTGACTCTAGGGTTCAGTGCTCATCTCTGTCTGTTGACATTTGGCAGGAATGACTAAACACTGGAGTGCACAGAACGCTGCTGGGACAGAGGCAGGAGCTCACTCCATCATGCAGCGCTCGGGTCTCAAACTGCTGACCTTCCAGTCATCAAGTTCTAAGCCACCACATTCTTTCTCGCCAATTATATACCCCCTGCCTAATTATGAATGTTTTATGTAAAAGGTTTCTCATACGCTGAAAAGATACATAGAAAAACAAACACATTTGGAATAATGTAAGGCAGTGATGGCAAACCTTTTAGAGACCGAGGGCCCAAACAAAGGGGCAGGGTGAACTCTGTGCTGGAGGAGGGAAGAAGCACTCCCATTGGGCTGCTGGGCATAGGGGTGAGGCAAACTATGTGCTGGGGGAGGGAGGAAGCATTCCCATTAGAATGCTGGGCAGAGGAGCGGGGTGAACTCTGTGCTGGAGGAGGGAGGAAGCGCTCCCATTGGGCTGCTGGGCAGAGAGGTGGGGTGAACTCTGTGCTGGGGCGACGGTGCGCGTGCCAACAGAGAGGGCTCTGAGTGCCCCCTCTGGCATGCATGCCATAGGTTTGCCACCACTGATGTAAGACAGGGGTCCCCAACCACCGGGCCACAGCCCAGTGCTGGGCTGTGGGCTGTCCTAAACCAGGCCGGGGGGTTAGGAGCCCCAGTAACAATCTTCTGCCTTCGGTGTGCTCCACCGGGTCTGCCCAACACATGGAGCGGGGTGCAGGCTTCAGACATGGCAGATGGGTGGGTGGGCACTGGGCAGGCTCCTCCTCCACATTGCTTAACTGCGGCGGGGCTCCATTGTGCACTTTGTTGTATCTTGGTGTGCACTTGTGTTGTCCGATCCCACCCACCACCTCCCACTTGCTGGTCTGTGAAAAGGTTGTTTGTGGGAAAGGTTAGGGACCCTTGATGTATACACTTTTTATATTCAGAATAAGGTTCTGCCAGACTTGAAAGCTCATTCCAAGAACTTTGTGGTTTTTTTTAATGGTGAACCTATATACACTTAAGAGCAGGGGTTCTCAACCTACAGCCTGTAGCACCAAATAATCCAGCCTCTGCTCTCGCTTCAGCCACTGCTACTGCCAGAATTGGCCACGGATTCATTTATGGCCATCGTAAATGTGTTTACGACAGCCACGGACTCATTTACAGCTGCTGTAAACACGTTTACATCAGCTGTAAATGAGTCTGCGGCTGATTCCGCTGCCAATGGCGGCAGCTGCAGCACTAGTCTGGCCCACCAACTGTTTGAGGGAGCATGAGCCAGCCCCCAACTTGAAAAGGTTGAGAACCCCTGCTTAAGGGAATTAGCAAAGACGAACTAGGAAGGTAAATAGCAGTGATGGCGAACCTTGGCACTCCAGGTGTTCTTGAACTTCAATTCCCAGAAGCCCTGATCAGCAGGAGTGCTGACTTGGGCTTCTGATAATTGAAATCCAAGAATACCTAGAATGTCAAGGTTCACCATCCCTGGTATATAGGCGCATATCTGAAACACAACATTCACCAGGTAATGTTACAGTTACTTTAAAACTATTTGCTCAAATCTACAAATCATACATTATATAGCAAAGTTGACCCCATACAAATGTACCTTTACTAATTTCAGGTTATCTTGGAAACAAGCAGGTAATATTTACCAATCCACAAGATATGCATGCTGTGCTTAAGAGAGATGAAATACAACAACTCAGTGTGCATGCAGTGCTTCTGACTAATTACATGGACGCTCTCAATCCTGTCCTTGTAAAACATGCATTTCCCCACCAACCTTAGCCTGCTAGCTATTTCATCACCACTGATATAATCTGTATAGTTCATGTTTACAGGATTCTGCTAAACTTGGCCTAAAGCCAGTTTTAAACCCATGTTAACCTTTTGACTAAATGAGTATCAATGGTAATGCAATGCTTACCTATGGATAACACTCGTGGAAGGAAATCACACTTTGTGGGGCATTACCTTATCTTCTAGCTGTAGAACAGACTTAAGCAATTGAAAATGGTAGTACTGTACAGCACAGTAATAATCACGATTATTAAAGAAAACACAGGTATAATACTATGCATATGTGTAAACACTACAAGCCAGTTATGGAGCCTAAAACACCAATTACCATTGATTAGGTTATCAATGAAAACACTGAATCACCAATTATGTTGTACATCAAATATTATAGGTTTCACACAATCAATAGTGTTTTATAAGATTATGGTAGTATAACTTATAAAGTGGGGGAAGCAGAGGTCATGGAGCAAACACACTTGGAGTTTGTGCTGAAAAAGCTGTGTCTATAGTTTTCCTTTCATTACATGCATACTGGTGAGAATATGTGGTAACAGTGAAAATGAAGGCCTTTCGGCATCAGAAAAAAAATATCACATTCACTAGTTTATTAATGTCATTTGATATTTCCATCCTACTGAGTAATTCTAGAAATGATGATTCAAGAGCAATACAAAGAGGAATGAAAATCCATTCTTGCACCTGTCAGAACCAAGGATATTTAGCAGCTCTCAAATCTACAGTAATACTAAGTAACTAAAAATAATTACTTCTATTCAAGACCAGGCATCTTTGTCTTTTAGTCTAAGCTGCTTGAGCATGACTGTGCTTTTGTGCATTAATTCATCACTTATCCTGAAGTACATTTTGAAATAATAAAAAAATGAAAAATAAAATAAGCTACAAGCTTTATGTATTCAAACACATAGTGTACTATAATAAAGCCATTCCTTATTTTGGAAAAGGGATTTAGGACACAGTTCTAACTCTCAACTATCTACCCACAAAGAAACCCTGAGAAAACTTACTTTCAGGTGCATACATAATGGAGGGCAGCATGAGTCTGTCTCTACGTCTTCTACACCAATTATATTGCTAAGGAAGTAACTGTGACAACTTACCGTATTTTCCGGCGTATAAGACGACTGGACGTATAAGACGACCCCCCAACTTTTCCAGTTAAAATATAGAGTTTGGAATATACTTGCCATATAAGACTACCTCTCTTCCAATGCACACCAAATAAAAATTAACCCACACTCAACCCGAAGATGCGCAGTCCTCCGAGTCGAATGGGCAGGTTCTGGTGGAGAGCCAATCCACGCTCACGTTCTCCTCCTCGAGGTACAGGAAGATGTGTGCAGCTTGCTTCCCCTTGCTTCATACTCCCCGCACAGAGCAGGGACTCGGCCGCGGCACCCCCCACCATATGCGCCGGACATATGAAGCACGGGGAAACAAGCTGCAGTTAAGTACCTGTCCTATAAGACGACCCCCGACTTTGGCACAGATTTTTTGGGGTTAAAAAGTAGTCTTATACGTAGAAAATACAGTAATAATAAATTTTGCCCAACTGTACGGCAGCATCAATGTATTGCACAACAAGCAGCACTACTGTTAAGCACTACTGTTAAAAGGAAGAGAAGGCAGTGACTTTATCGTATGGAAGTCCATGAGAAACCAGTTATTCTAAGCAGGCTTCAACTTCCACATTACAGCCCATCTGCATGTTGCAACAAAGATTTGAGTGTAGATTTTGTCTTGGACTGTACATCTGTTCACGATCGGATTCTATAAATAGTGTGTGTACTACAATTTAATAAAAGCACATTTCTCTCGATCTAGGATACCATACATTGTGGTCCAGAAATAAATCATAAGGGTATAACAGCCCACCACAGTGTATGTGGCATTGGTTACTAAAAGGCCAATGTGGCCTAAGAGGCCTATTTTCTTCAGATGATTACAGAAGCAATATACAGTACTGTACAGGGCAAGCGATATACAACCTACAAAGTTGGCGAAGACAATAATCACATTTTCCAACAAATCAAGAGCCATACTGCACTTTCCCATTCCTTACAATATTAACTATAAATTTAGAAACTTTTTTTTTTTAAAAAAAAACATTCTTGCCTACCAGGCTTAAATACATTACAATGGGGCCAGCTGCAACACAGTCTGTTCTATATAACTTATTTTAAATATACAGGGCAGCGGAGTAGCCAAAATAGAATCAGGAACAGCAGCAACTGTTAGCCAGAGGCCTGTTTAAATAGAAATAGTTTGTGTCAGAACACAAAAGTCAGAAAGCAAATTATGGCTTTCCTTATAAGATGTCATTATTAAGAAAAGACAGTAACTCAAGGCTTCAGAGACAAGCCCCAGTTTCTAGTGGGGCCTTCATTTCTAAGTAAGGATCCCTACAGTTGCTTTGCAAGTTCAAAAGAATAGCATTCAGAAAATGACTTTCCCTATGAGCCCAGCATCCAGATACCATCATCAGGCTCAACGCTATCAGAGAGTAAACAAAACAAAAAACACTGTGCCACCTTAAAGACTAACTCCTGCATTTTAATGTTAGCTTTTGTGGACGAAGTCCATGTCATCAGATATAAGAGTGGAATCAGATATAAGAGTGGATTTTCATGGTATGCATTTACACATTTCATACAGAGGCCCAGAGCACTTGTACAAATTTGGTTGGTTCAGGAGACAGACATGTAAATCAATGAGTAACAAAGAATTACTAATAAATCAGTAAAAGTTTCTTAAATTAACCCGAAAACTAAATTGGACTTCTAGCTATAGCTCTTAATACAATAACTGTATTGACTGGTTTTACCCTGGTGGCACAGTGGATAAACTGTTGTCCTGTAACCAAAAGGTTGTGAGTTCAATCCTGGCTAGGCATTAAGGTGGACTCAGCCTTCCATCCTTCCAAGGTTGGTAAAACGAGTACCCAGTATGTTGGGGGCAAAATGCTAATTAACTTGTGAACTGCCCAGAGAGTGCACTAAAGCGCCATGGGTGGTATATAAGTGTGACTGCTTTGCTTTTTTAATTTTCATCATTCAAATCCACTCCTTTGTGATTAATGAAACACAACAGTCCAGATCTTTTTTTTAAAAAAAAGATTGCAATATAGGCACAGTTCTTTATGAGATACGAAACGGCTATTTTCCTGCATTGCTGTTTTAAAAGAAACTATATTCTGCCCCCTGTAAAATTCCATTGTGCAAAAACAGAAACGCACCACTGCTATCCCAAAAATACAACCAGAAGTACAGTCCCCCACTTCAGAGAGCCAATCTGGAATTTCATCTCAAACAACAGAATCTGCATCATCAAATTAAGGCCATTTTAAAAAAGCTTTTTGAGTCTTGTCATGTCACAGCATGCATGTTGCTTACTCATGTACTATACAAAAGGGGTGGAATGAACATGCTGCCAGAGGAATGTTGTACAAGGAGAGGAAAGAGGTCTAGTGCATCTTGCAGTTGGTTCTTTGGGATTCACATTAATCCCTTTACTTCATGAGGAAAGAGTAGCTTGTGGAAAATCCAAGTATGACAATTAATTTATTCTCCATGGGTTCATTAAATAGTCACGTTGCATTCACTGAATGTTTCATTTAGTCAAGCTATGCTTTTCTCTGGAACGCACAGCCTTGCAACTCAGAGAAGAAAGTTAAGATCCACACTGCAAATATCCACTGTGGTGAAGTTGTTATAAGCACTGGGAGAAGACAAAGGTTCTCTGCAATGTTTTGAAAAAGTCTCCTGGTTTCTATCGAATTGGTCATCTGACTAAACTTAATTTATGGTACCCATTTCTTCAACTCAAGCTTGTTTCACATTATAGCAATGCAGGAAATACCAGCCTTTAAAAAATATACCCATATTCCTTTCAGGATGTTCTCGATGCCTCTGTGGAAGAAGCCTTTTTGATGAAAAGTAGCCTTTTTGACGAGAAATCCAGAAAGCCACTACCTCCTCTCTTAAACCAGACAGCATCCCTCCCTACACCCAAATGTATCACTCAGTTTTCCATTGAGCCTTCCCAACGTTTTCCATCTGCTTCAAGCTAGGTACGGAAATGAATAGTTTTCCATTTTAACAAGGCTTGCTTTAGTATTAAACTAATATAAACACACATACTGTACATCTCGCATAATGCTCTGTGTGTGTGTGTGAATGCCAAGAAAGCGTCTTCTGAAAACTAATGATCTTTCAGTTCTCCAAATTGCACAACTTCCTTTAAGCAAAGGAACACTACATCTACATTTTTTTTTAAAAAAAAAAATTACAACCTTCCTCTTTCAAGCCCCCTTTGCTTGGAGATACTCCTCCTCCTTGCACTCTATTAATACAATATTAGGAACAGCTTTAAGTTATCCTTGTACAAAAAGATCAAGGCTTCAGCTGCAGTATTTCTGTGAAATCTGAACTTTCAGATGCCTTTGCCTCCCTCTCCCCCCCCCTGTGAAGTTTTTAACACAGCCATCACAAACCTCAGCCCATCACCACCTCTTGCTTGCCAGAACCAGCTCCCCAAATCTTTCTCTAAATCTTTTTTTTTAAAAGCCATACCTTCTTTCGACTCATCTGCTTCGGAGCTCATCGTACGAGACTGAAATCTCTGGAGATCTACCGATGACGTGCGTGAGTGTAAGAGAAGCAGCAAAGTCAACTTCTCAGAAAGGAAAAAATGAAAGAAAGAAAAAAGGGGGCTGGGATTAAAAGAGGAAAAAGTTTGGTGAAATCAACGAATCGTAGCTCAGCTGCACTCAAAAGATTCCGCCTCTTTTTGAATGGCATGAGAGCCACTGTCTGAGAAGGAGCACCTTTGCAAACTTCCATGTTCATTGACCAGAGATTTATGTTTATGTACTTAAATCTCTTATGTTGGTAATGCTTGATTATTATTATTTTTTAAAAACTTGCTGGATCCTGTTAAGCAGCATGTTCATACGTAAGGACAGGCACCCAAAATGAAGTTCAGACAAAGCATGAGAAAATCGATGCAGTTTTAATTGTCCCATTAATCGATGCAGTTTTAATTGTTCAGCAAGACTGAAACGAATGCTTTAATAAGGAAAACCACCAAAGTGTTCACAGTAATACAACTTAGTTAGTCTTGGACAGCAAGACCAGCACTAGTTGTTCTGTAATGTTTCTTTTTCCATCTCTAGAAGAATGGAAAGTCATGTGAACCATCCCCACTGAAGTGGTGGCGAACCTTGGCACTCGTTATTCCTGCACTTCAATTCCCAGAAGCCCAAGTCAGCACTCCTGTTGATCAGGGCTTCTGGGAACTGAAGTTCAAGAACACCTGGAGTGCCAAGGTTCGCCACCACTGTAAGACTGTTGTGACATCTAGGAGCACAGTAAGAATAACACTGAGGTTAGCTTTTTGCTTGCTTACTATCTTAACCACCATGTTTAACAATATAAAATATTTAAAATTTCTGAAGTGGTCGCCGTGTTAGTCTGTGCAATCATATCAGAGTAAATAAAGCAAAAAGACAAAATGCATTGTGGCACCTTTAAAACTAACTGCTGAATTAAATATTGTTTATTTCATTACAATACAGTATAAAGTTTAATCTATCTTTATTGAATTATTTTACCTTATTTTAATTATTATTAAATTTATTGTGGTTTATAAAATACTTTTTCCAAGTAGAATGAATTTTGATATGTTGACCAATATTGTGTGCTGCCTTACACATTGTACATTCTGGCAAATTAATAAATTAAGCTATGTTCCTTGCAAAATAAATTAAATGTATTGATCTAAGTAACAGACTTCACAAACTATGTTTATCTTAAATGTTAGCCAATGACATTTTATCTGACCTCAACAATAAGCAATTTCTACTGTGGTTTTGATGGAATATTTTTAGTTCCCATTACCATCCTGTTTATTTCCTGGCTGTAATCCAAGTATATATTTATGCCAGCATCACTCCATTCAAATACATTTCAGCAAGAAACTGACAGAAGACAAGAAGTGTAAACCTTTCCTGTCCTAAATCAAGTCACCCTACTGATGTACAATACCAAATACCTGTGCTTTAGTATTACATTTATTAACGTACAGCGATTCACTGCTGTAATTAAGGAGTTACGTTGGCCACATACTTGAGGTGAGTCAAAGCAAAGTCTGTGCAGAAAGCATTTTTCTAACAAGGTACTTTTGTAATGAGTCACTTTCAACCCACGGGAATAAAACCACTTGTTTGCCTGCAACAGTCAAGGATATAATTCACTATCTTTCAGTGAACAAGAAGCTTCTTACTCATTACTGCTGTGTGTTGAGGGCTAGTTTGGCTTGAGCAATAGGAAAGAGAAGGAGGAAGCATCAAAAGGGGGAGGTTATGTGTTGCTGCTTTGTTTGACTCTCCTTATGGACAAAGTGTCATGGAGGAAGTGGGACAGGCATTAAGATAAGAAGGAGAGCATGTGACTGGGCAATTAAAAGCAAAAAACAGCCTTAGAGGATGATGAGAGGGAACAACGTAATGAATTGATCCAGGGATATTGATAGGAAGTGTTGGGGATGCCAAATGAAAAGGATCCCTTGTCAGCCTTCCTGCATTTCTCCTGCAGCTGTTGATCTAGTCTTTTCATTGATTTTCACTTGGCAGGATGTGTTAACTGCTACTTACATAAACAGGCTAACACCACGTAGCTGTGTACCAGGTTTTGAGGAAGCTAACACTGTTCTTTTAGTGTGCACATGTACATTAAGTGTCCCACATATTCCCTATATGGGTGTATAGATAGGACACAGGTGAGCACAGCACGCTGGATAACCAAGTGATTGCAAACTTCCCTCTATAAAATACTGTAATCAGATTCAAAGATACTGAACAATATCCAAGCTGGCCCAAGGTCAGCAGTTTGCAGACTCACTCCAGACCAGTTGTTCACTGTAAGCCACAGCATGTCTTCTCAGAATTACACAAACCGATAACCAAGCTTGCTTAGTAAAAAAATAAAATAAAAAAATGATGAGAAGCCTATACTGGTTTACTGTATGGGACCAAAGACAACAGAACAGCCGAAGGGTTGGCTTAACACAGGTTTATTGCATGATGTTCCGGTGGAGCATGAGGTAATGGCGGTGATACATCTCTATATATACAGTAGCATTATACATTTGAATCTTGTAGCACGGTAGCTCATTGGCTGCTACCGGCGTGGCCTCGCCCAGGCACGCCTCTCTTCAGTAGTTCTTTCTCCTGCTGCTGAATGCGGGGAAGGTTTTCCCGCGGCTGTCCGTGATTGAGCAATGTGAACCATGTGAGACTGAACGCTCGCAGCTGCCCTCTATGGGCTGCTTGCTCGCGTTCCTTTACAGCTGAGATACATTGTAATTGGAGTGGTTACATTCTTATCTTACAGTACAATGAGCATGCATACATAACATCCCTCCCCCCTAGGATGGGACGAAGTCCCGCAACCATTGTGGCTTGCCGCACGTGCGCTTGGGGCGTGCTTGCGCCTGACTTAGTACCGGAGAGCCTGTGATCCCTGACTCCGTGGGTGCTTGTCCTGCAACGGGAAACGGGGATTCGTTAGTGGCTCTGTGGGGTGTTCGTGCCTGCCTTGCGCTGGGGGATGGGAATGGAATGAACAGCTGGGACGTGAACCCCTGCCTGTTGCTCTCGGACCCCGGGGACCCTCCTATTGTGAACCGCGGGACCGATGAGGATGCCCTTGTGGTTCTGCTACCTTCTGTTCCCCGCTCGGGGGACCTTGAGACTGTGGTGGGCGGACTCGCCGTCGCCTCCTGTCTTGGGGGTGTCGGTCTCCGGGAAATTGGTGCTATGTTGCATTCTAACTCACAGGGGCTACTGGGACTGGAAGTACCAGGGGCTGAACTGAAACCCCTCTTTTCGCTAGGACGGGTGGGGGACCACTCCGCTAACTCCCCCTGGTACTGTAAATCAAGGTCTAAACTTCTTGGGGAATCTGTGTTTTGGGGATGCTTCCGTGGGCTGTGTGTGAGATCGGGGCTCTTCCTTTCCGCCGCAAACTCCCGCAAAAGATCTCTGAGGATCGATTCCCTTTCCTCCCCCCTTGGTGGGGACCCATGTCCCCCTTTTTCTCCCCCTTGGGCTAAGCGGGTGGGGGAGTACCCTAACGCTGATTCGTGGCTATTTTCGTCTTCGTCCTGCTCTCTGGGGATCCTGCGCCTGAGTTGATCCGCGTGCCGCCTCCACAGGAGGCCTGTATTGGTCTCCACGCCGTATGAAACGGGGCCGGTTTGTTCTATTACAGTGCCCGGCACCCAGGCTGGCCCCGCGTTGGCGTAGTTCCTGCAATGCACCGGGGCGCCTACGCTGAAACTCTTTGCGGGTTCCACCCCTACGTTCCGCCCTTTGTCCTCTACTCTCGTGGGGTCTAGCTTGGAGATTACCGTGGCCAGCTTCCTGCGCATTAACAGCTCCGCGGGGGAGTACCCTGACGCCAATGGGGTGACCCTGTACCTTAGCAGGAATTGGCACAGTTGTAAGTTAAGATCTCCGGGGCCCATGCGCCGCAGCGCGTCCTTAGTGGTGCGCACGAGGCGCTCTACTTGGCCGTTGGTGGCCGGGTGGAAAGGGGCGGAGGTGATGTGCCGAATGGCGTTGAGATCCATGAATGCCCTGAACTCGGCGGACGTGAAACAGCTAGTGTTATCGCTGACGAGGGTGTCGGGTAAACCGAACGTGGAAAAGACCCTCCGTAACTGTTTAATTGTTGTGGCCGAGGAGGTGCTCGAGACTGGAATGACCTCCAACCACTTGGAGAATGCGTCCACCACAAGGAGGAAAAGTGTTCCCCTGAACGGGCCAGCAAAGTCTACGTGAACCCGGGACCAGGGGCCCCTTGCTGCGTCCCACTCCCTATGTGGCAAGCGAGCCTCTTCTGGCCTGGAGCTTTGGCACGCTTCGCAAGTGCCGACCATGTGCTCGATGTCGGCGTCTAGCTGGGGCCACCAAAAGTAACTGCGGGCTAGTGCCTTAGAGCGGACGATCCCGGGGTGGCTGACGTGCAGCAGTTTAAGCACCCTCGGCCGGAGGGACGTGGGGATCAGTACCCGCTGTCCCCACAAAAGGCAGCCCCTCTCTAGGGACAATTCTAATTTCTTTTTGAAAAATGTGTCGAATTCCGCTGCTGGGGAAGACACGGGCCACCCTTTCTGTACCCAGGAGCAAACTGTAGCTAAAGTTTTGTCCTTACCGGTCGCTTTGGCGATGTCGGCCGGTACTACTGGGGGGGAGTCTAGGACCTCTATCATTAAGACCTGGTGGTCCCTCTCTTCCTCGCCCACGTGGCAGCAATCCCGGGGAATGGGGGACCTCGACAGGGCATCCGCATGGCTGATCTCCTTCCCGGGCCGGTGCACCAACGCGTGCTGATACGCGTTGAGAAAAATGGCCCACCTGAGCATTCTCGGGGACAGGATTTGGGGTGTGGGCTTATCTGCGGTGAAAATGCCTAGCAAGGGCTTATGGTCGGTCACTATGGTGAAGGGGCGGCCATACACAAAATCATGAAATTTCTTGGTCCCCGCAATTATCGCTAGTGCTTCCCTGTCTGTCTGGGCGTAGTTTCTCTCCGCTTGGGACAAGGACCTAGAGTAGAACGCTATCGGGGCCTCCCTCCCGTTCTCCAGCACGTGGCATAACACCGCCCCCACCCCCACCGGGGATGCATCGCATATCAGGACCACTGGGCGTTTGGGATTGAAGTGGGTCAGTACAGCATCTGATGCCAGGAGTTGCTTCAGGTCATTGAAAGCCTTCTCATGGTCGTCGCCCCACTTCCATGCCTCGTCCTTTTTTAACAATTTGTGTAGCGGTTCCGCCACGGCTGCCTTCCGAGGAAGGAAGTAGTGGTAGAAGTTGAGCAGCCCAAGGAACGACTGCAGCTCGGGCTTGGAGGTGGGGCGAGGGGCCTTCTTGATGGCGGCCACCTTGGATTGGGATGGCCTTATTCCCTCGGGAGTAACACGGAACCCTAGGAACTCAACCTCAGTTGCGAAGAAAACGCATTTGTCTTTCCGCAACCGCAACCCCGCCTTTTCGAATTTTGCCAGGACCTTTCCCAACCTTTCTGCTAATTCGGCCCGGCTCCCCCCTGTGATCAATACGTCATCAAAGTAGGGTAACACCCCCTCTAACCCCTTCAGGAGGCGTTCCACGAGTGACTGGAAGATCCCGGGCGCCGAATTCACGCCGAATTGGAGGCGCGTTACCTGGAACGCCCCTTTGTGGGTGACTATGGTCTGCGCAGCAGCTGCGGCGGGGGTCACCGGGAGTTGCTGGTAGGCTTGGGCCAGGTCGAGTTTAGCGAAACACCTCCCCCCGTGTAACCTGGCCAACAAGTGGCTGACTACCGGCACCGGATACGCATTAGGGCGGATCGCCTTGTTGATGGTGCACTTGTAGTCAGCGCATATGCGGACCTCCCCGTTGGCCTTGAGCGCTGTTACAATTGGAGTTTCCCACTCCGCAGAATCAACAGGAACAAGAATCCCCTGGCCCACCAATTTGTCCAACTCCGCCTCTATTTTGTCCTTTAGTGCGAAGGGCACTCTGCGCGGTTTAAGTCTGATTGGACGTACTCCAGGGTCCAGGTCGAAAGTCACTGAGGGCCCCTTGAATTTTCCGAGTCCCTTTTTGAAAACCTCGGGGTGCGCATCGCACACGCTCTGTATTGGATCAGTCCCGGCGGCGTGTACTCCCACGGCGTGCACCCCCCCAATGAACAACCCTAGGGGCTGGAACCATTGAGTCCCGAGGAGGCTGCATTTACCTCCCTTGAGGACGACTAGGGGAAGCGTTGCGGCGCGCTTTTTGAACTGGACCTGGAACTTCCCAACCCCCAACACCGGGATGCGGTTCCCTTGCACGTCCTTCAGCGTGGACCTCAGCGCTTTGAGCTTGGGCCGCACGTGGGGGGCTATTTTTAGGAACTCCCCCTGGGAAATGATAGAGTAAGAAGAACCCGAGTCCACCTCCATCCTAACAGGGGCCCCTTGTATTACTACCTCAACGAAGTATCGGGGGTGCTCTGTGGATACGCTGAAAACCGGAGCGTCGTCCTCACTGTCGTCGGATATGCGCCCTACTCCGTCCCGCTTCCTCGTGGTCCGGGTGCCGTCCTTGGGCCTCGTGGTGCGGTCCTGCCTCGCCGAGCGGTCTGGGGAACTCCTCTTGGCCTCGCGCCGTTTTCGGCAGACCTTGGCGATGTGCCCGCGCCGGCCGCAGTTGTGGCACTCGGCCTTGCGGAACGGGCATCTGGCGCGGGCGTGGGCGGCGCCGCAGCCGTCGCAGCGCTGGCCTTCCTTCTGGACCTTCCGGACGTCCTCGTCGTCGCCGCTCTCCGCGGACGAGTTCGAAACTCGCCGGGCCGCGCGCACCGAGCTCTCTGCCTTGGCGGGTTTCGGGCGCCAGTCCTGGAGCTCTTGCACCCCAGCCATCGTGGCTTCCGCGGCCTGTGCCGTGTCGAGGACTTGCTGCCACGTGGGAGGCGGCTCCTGTCTCATCAGCGCGCGCTGAGTCTCGGTGTCCCTCAGGCCGCAGAGCAGGCAGTCTCGGAGGGTGACTTCTGGGGTCTCCCACTTGCATGGGCCAGCGGCCAGCCACAGGGCCGCGGCGAACTCAGCGACCGATTCCCCGGGCGCCTGGACTCGCCTCCAGAACGCGCTCCGAGCGGGGAACATCGCTATCGCGGGCCGGAGGTGGGTGCGCAACACCGCCAGGAGCTCTTTGGCTTTGAAGTCGCTCACCCTCCTCGGCGCGATCAGGTCCACCAAGGTCCTCTTGGTCTCGTGTCCGAGCATGCGGACGAAGATGGCTCTCTTCTTGTCCTCATCTGAGACTTTGAGCTCCACCAGCGCTCCATTGAAGTCTATCTCGAACAGCTCCAAGTCTCCCGGCTTCCTGATCTCGTAGCCGGCGCATGTCTTGGTCCCGTGGGCAGCCATCATCCCACCTTCGTCGCCAGTTTACTGTATGGGACCAAAGACAACAGAACAGCCGAAGGGTTGGCTTAACACAGGTTTATTGCATGATGTTCCGGTGGAGCATGAGGTAATGGCGGTGATACATCTCTATATATACAGTAGCATTATACATTTGAATCTTGTAGCACGGTAGCTCATTGGCTGCTACCGGCGTGGCCTCGCCCAGGCACGCCTCTCTTCAGTAGTTCTTTCTCCTGCTGCTGAATGCGGGGAAGGTTTTCCCGCGGCTGTCTGTGATTGAGCAATGTGAACCATGTGAGACTGAACGCTCGCAGCTGCCCTCTATGGGCTGCTTGCTCGCGTTCCTTTACAGCTGAGATACATTGTAATTGGAGTGGTTACATTCTTATCTTACAGTACAATGAGCATGCATACATAACAACTGGGTTTTTGTTGTTGTGTGTCTCCTTGTTATAGTCCTAGTGGCAGTGATATCTCTCACTCATATCCTATTGTTAATACATTTATCTTTTTCTCCAATATGAGCAATGAAATTCTTTCTACCATAGTATGATATAAGAAAATTGTTGCAGTGATCCTGAGTCAGGTTTGCCTGAGTGGGCGGCGAACAAATTGAAATATTAAATTAAATTAAATTAAAATTAATTAAATCCCAGTTCACAATTAGTATCACAATTTGAATGCTGTATTTATGCCAATAAAACTAACTGCACATAACTTTCATTACAGACTAGTAGCCTTTTGTGAAGGACATAAAACATTTCAAGCAAAACTGAACAGTCTGAACTGAAAGATACCATAAAATCCAAACTACATTACTCATGTCTGCAAACATATACATAGCAGTCGTATCTTCATTATCAAATAAGTGTTGTGCAGGAATCCGCCAGTTATGTCCACTCCTGGACTGAGACTCCCTGCTCATGGTCACACATGCTCTGGTCACCTCCAGATTAGACTAATGCAATGTACTCTACATGGGGCTGCCCTTGATGACCATTCAGAGGCTGCAACTGGTGCAGAATGCGGCTGCCTGCATGGTGATGGGGTGTGGGTGTTGTCTGCGCCTCTCCACTACTGCAGGTGCTGCATTGGCTGCCAGTGTGCCTCCGGGTGCAATTCAAGGTGCAGGTAATGACCTTTAAAGCCCTACATGGTAATGGACAAGGGTACTTAAGAAACCGCATCACCCCCCAAGGACATCGACCTGTCCCACCAGAGCAGATCCGAGGAGCTCCTTAAAGGTTCCATCTGCCAGAGGCTCGTCTCTCTGGCACTAGAAAGAGAGCCTTCTCTGTATCTGCTCTGGCCCTATGGAATCTCTTACCAATTGAGTTGCGCCTCCAGACAGAGCTATTGCCTTTTAGAAAGGGAATGTGCAGTTGGGGGGGGGGCTGTCGGTGTGGCAGCCCCTCTCCCCGGTTGGTTGATATGACCGTCCAGGGTGGCTTTTATGATTTATTTCTATGGGGTTGTTTTTATGTTGGGTTTGGTAATATTTGTTGTATATCACCGGTGATGGGGCGGTGATACAAATCTAAGAAATAATTAATTAAATCTAATGAATCTGGACCAGGACTCCTTGCTTATGGTCACTCACGCTCTGGTCACCTCCAGATTGGATTACTGTAATGCGCTCTACATGGGGCTGCCCTTTGTGATCATTCAGAAGCTGCAAATAGTTCAAAATGCGGCTGCCCGGGTTGTGATGGGACGTGGGCATTATGCCCATGCCTCACCGCTGCTTCAGGAGCTCCACTGGTTGCCAATATGCCTCCAGGTGTGTTGTGTATGTAACTTGAATTATTGCTGTAACATTGTGTAATTGTTATTATGGGATCAGGGTGATCCTCCATTTTGTCTTCTTCTTGGCATTGAACTATTGTGGGACTTGCGTTCCCGCCCTTTCTAACAAGACACACAAAGTCTTCACTCAGGTCCAGTAACCCCACAATCACCCCACTCTTCTCCTAACCAATCATATTGTTTCCCGCCCAAATGTATCCATTGTACAGTGTATATAAAGAACTGTTGCACCATTGGCCACCCTGGAACTCGCCATCCACTTGGTGATACCCTGGGACATCGATGCGGTTCCTCTCGCGGACATCCTTGCAACTCTCTGGAACCACTTCCAGCCTGGGTGGCGTTCCACAGACGAGACCAACACCCCAGGGAATCCGTCGCAGACTACGCCGCCGCGCTGAGGTTGGCTGCCGCCCCATGCCAGTGGGACAACTTGGAAGAGGCGCTCCATGACCGCCTGCTTGCTGGCCTGAGGGATGAGGTGACACAATGCCAGCTCATGACCAGGGGCATCCTGACATTCAAGTCGGTCCTTCAAGAGGCGTTGGTGTCTAAGGCCGCGTGGTCCAGTGTCAAGTCCTTTAAGCACTGGCCTGTCACCTCCGGAGGGTCGGAGTCCACCGTGCAGGCCCACCGCTACTCGTCGCCCCGTTCCTCTGAATCTTCTGCATCGCCGGCATCTACGTCCACATCGGGGTCCGGCAACGAGGAAGGCGACGTCCGGAAGGTCTGGAAAAAGTAGCCGGACAAGCACAGCATCAAGAGGGCCCAGCGGAGGTGCGGTGGCTGCGGAGGAAGACACAACCATCAAAAGTGTCCATTCAAAAATGCCAACTGCCACCACTGTGGAAAAAAAGGGGCCACATCACAAAAGTCTTCTGGACCAGTTCGACCGACCAAGGTGAAAGGGAGCGTCCATTCCCAAGATTTCTACTGCAGAGCCACTCGTCAGCCGTGTCTCCAGCGTGTTCCATCGCTTCTTCGCGGAGGTCCAGCTGCAAGGTGTTCCGGTCAGGATGGAGGTAGATTTGGGTACATCCTATTCCATCCTGCCCCAGAAGGAGTTCCTATGAATCCCCCCTAGTCTGCGCCCAAAGTTGCGGGCCTTCAAGACGTCCCTCCGGGACGTGCAGGGTTGCCAGATCCCAGTCTGGGGGTGGGTGATTTTGCAGTTAAGTTCAAGAACATTGCAACGAGACTACCTCTCGTAGTGGCCAAACAGGGCACAAACTGTTTACTTGGGGTGCAATGGTTTGAACCACTAGGTATTAGACTGTCCGGCATCAACGCCATCCAAGCTGGCCCAGTGCAGGACCTTTGTAACATGCACCCGGCTGTCTTCAGAAAGGGACTTGGAAACTACGTAGGGCCCCCCGTTTCTTTCGACCTTGACCCGGTCGTGCGGCTGATTCACCTCAAGCCACGCCATGTGCCGTTCACACTAAAGGACAAGATCAAGGCTGAGCTGGACAAGCTCGTGGGTCAGGGCATATTGGTTCCTGTGGATTCCGCAGAATGGGAGATGCCAATAGTGACTGCTATAAGATCTAACTGGGAGGTCAGGATTTGTGCTGATTATAAATGTACGATTAACAAGGCCATCAGGCCTGATGCATATCCGGTGCCGGTAGTGAGACACTTATAGCTCCTTTACATGGGGGAAAGTGCTTCGCCAAGTTGGATTTGGCACAAGCCTATCAGCAGCTTTCAGTTATGCACGCTGCTGCTGCGGCTCAGACAATCATTACGCATAAGGGAGCTTTTAAGGTGACTCACCTACAGTTTGGGGTAAATGCATCCCCCAGCATTTTTCAATCGCTGGTTAAACGTCTTTTAAAGGGTCTCCCTGGGGTCCTCCCCTACTTTGACGACGTGCTAATCACCGCAGGGAGTGAGTCTGAGCTTGCAAAAAGGTTGGACCAGGTATTGCAGGTTTTCAAGAATGCTGGGTTACGTCTTAGAAAAGACAAATGTGTTTTCCATGCAAGGGAAGTGGAGTTCCTGGGCTTTAAGGTAACTCCTGAGGGAATTAAGGCCTCCAATTCTAAGGTTGCTGCTGTACATGACGCCCCCTGACCAACTGCCAAGCCTGAGTTGCAATCGTTCCTGGGCCTGCTTCACTTTTATCACTCCTTCCTGAAGGAAGGCATCAGTAGCAGAGCCGCTGCATCGCTTACTTAAAAAAGATGCAGTTTGGCTGTGGGGGCAAAGTCAGGAACAAGCATTTTGTGAGTTAAAAGATTTTTCTTTCAATTACTGTATTACTATTATTTACCCTCTTCATTGTTCTTAATTGGATATATCATACATATTATTATTATTTTTTAAAAAAATACTAGACTCAGTTCAAAATTCTGGATTTAATGCATAAGGTCTTGGACCAAGTATCTGATATCAGCTTTCCCTACCTGACTATGCTTGATAACTGATCATCATGAAAGGCCCACTAGTGATAGAGGCTACTGAAAATAAGCAGTCATTTGGGTTGTAGAGCTGTTTCTTTTAATTAGTCCACCAATTTTTTAATTTTAAAAAAATTATGTACATATTGCTTTCTCACTGGGGACTGTTAAAACAACACAATAGTTACAATTAAAAGTCTAACACTGAAAAAGATACAATATTGAAACACAGTTAATACATTAAAATACCATTACAAACATTTCAAAACACACTTTTAAAAATCTGAATTTAATAAATATAGCATCCCTAATGCCACAACTGGTCTAAATTACATAAAAGCCTACTTTTAAAGGAAGGTCTTTGTCTGTGAATGGAAGGAAAAGAGCAAGCATGGCTTCCCGGGGAAGTGGATTCCACATCCCAAAAAGATTTGTTTGGCATAATCTGTGCCATTTTATTTCAAGAAGAAACAAATTAAATTGTTATATACTTACATGAAATTCAGTATTAGATTTGCCTACATGTTGTGAACTAGTTTTTAGTATTACTGGAATACTAAAGTTTTAATACCATATTAGCATTTAGTCGTTTTAGTTTTAACTTTGTTTTGAAATAATGTTAATTGCCTTCATCGAAAGATGGAATAAATATTTTAAATATAAATCACTACAAAAATAGACTGCACTTCATGCATTCTCCACAGGACTGCAGACCTGCTATTCCAAAGTATGAACTTATTGGTTGAGCTGCTAATGATAAACAGATGTCTTGGGTTAGAATTTCTCAACCTTTTTAAGCCGGGTGCCGGGTCATGCTCCCTCAGCTTTGGGGGCCGGACAGCCATTTTGCCCTTCCACCACCACACGGCACTTCCTGGTTTGGTGGAGGCAGTGGGGGCCACATGAAATGGTGCCACAGGTTGCACCCGGCCCATGGGCCTCAGGTTGAGAATCCCTGTCTTAGGTTATGGCGCACAGGCTGTGCATATAAGCAGGATTTACCTTTCAGGATCTTTTAAGAGAGAAATGTCATTTTCCGAATAGGTCACTCAAGATGTATGACAAGCAGAAGCTCAGCATGTCTATTAAAGTATTATTTCCCCCTCCCTCCCCGGGAGAGGTGAAAAGCCGTTGGACGGTGGCTGGCCCGAAGACCATCGCCGCCACAGCTGCTGCTCCCGGGGGCCAGCCCCTCCCTCCCCGGGAGAGGTGAAAAGCCATCGGACTATGGCTGGTCCAAAGACCATCACCGCCACAGCTGCTGCTCCCGGGGGCCAGCCCCTCCCTCCCCGGGAGGACTTTGCTGCCTCTTGCCGCAGCCCACACCACCAACTGCAGATGAATACAGCTGTGGTTGCCGCCGCCACCCTCCTGGCCGTTTGGCTGGAGGGTGTAAAAGACGTGGCAGCTACAGGACAGAGAATTTTGCCTCCTCTTTCCGCTGTCCACACAGGACTTCCTCCCTCGGCCAGTCCCAGCCTTGAGGGAGTTGAGACTCTCACTGGACTTTCTGCAAGATGGTGGTGAGAAAGGGTTCCTTGGGCTGCCGGCGTCTCTAGCCCCGCTCTGCCTCAGACTTTAAAAACCGCTGAGACTGCTGAGCCTCTGCTGCTGTCATTCACCCTTTTGGACTTGCCTGAGGTTAGCATGAGTTGGCGCAGTATTTATTGATATTTATTGATGTATTGTAATTTCCCCCCTATATTGTAATTGCTGATATTGTGATATATTGTTTTGTTGATATTTTTTGATATGTATTGCTGACCTATTGTATTGCTTTATTATTGTTGTTTTGCCGCTTCGAGTCGCCTTCGGGCGAGGGAAGCGGGGTACAAATAAAACTTATGATATGACTTATGATATGATATTTCCGGGAAGATCTGTATGTATCCACCTTGTTACCTCCTCTTACCAGGCTGCATTTTCCATCTCCAATGACTGAGGTATATTAATTTCTAAGCAGCTGCTTTATGTTGTGTAAGAACAACTGATGTTAAGGTGGGCCATATGTTCTTCTTTAGAGAGGACTGGCATCCTTTTTGATGATGTCCTTCTTTGCAGTGATGGCTAAGTGGTCATCTTGGCCCAGCAGGGAAAGTAGTACAGTAAAGTAGTTTTGATTGGTAAATGTACAGTATCTAAATGTCTATTTTTAAAAATAAAATGGTTTTGAAGGTGGTCATTTTGTAAGAAAATATGCAAACTACACACACTGATAGAAGCACTGATGGATGTTAGAATAAATATAGCCGAATCTTAGATGTCTAGCCCAGAAATGGACATTCTAAAAGCACTTGATTACTGCCTAGCTATTTCAAGAAAACCTCTATTTATTTTCTTTCAATTTATCAATACATTCATTACAGTCTGTTTCAAAAATTATAAAACACAGGTCATTTCAGAGAGTTATTAAACACTATGCCTTATTTATTCGATATATCCCATATACAGTATATATTAATGCTATGTCTCAAAGTGATTAGCTAAGCTCAGTCTTGTGCAGTACTGTACTTTATTCCACCTAAATTAGGGTTTCTCAACCTTGCCCCCCAGGTGTTCTTGGACTTCAATTACCAGAAGCCCAAGTCAGCACACCAAGAACAACTGGGGGCCCAAGGTTGAGAAAAAGATGAATCACAGTTTTAAGATGATTTACTGTTGGTTTTACATTTATTTATTTAGTATGCTTATATACCGCTTTACTAGTCTATTGACCACTTAAAGCGGTTTACAAAACAATCACATAAATACAAAGCAAATCATAAGTACGGGGGAAGGGGATGGGGAGGGGAAATACAACAACATACAGAAATAGTGCAAAATACCATAAATAATACAAGTCGCAATAAACTTTACATCCTAGTTAAATTATGCAAAATATCAAGTTAAAACAATAATAAATATTGGAGATATAAAATGGAATTAGGAACATAAATAACTATGGCATGGACCTTAACATACTGCACATACTAAAAAAATTAGAAATTGCAGAGCAAGTGAAGAGGAAAAAGCATAACAATCCAAAAATTGTTCCATTAAGAACCTGAAGCTTCAGAATCTGTAAATAAGATTAAATTCCATAACAGAAATGGAAAACTTTAAAAACCAATTAGAGGTAGAGGTTGTTGCTCACCCTTTGTTTTATTTTGAACAATGATCACAGTTTATAATCTTTCATTTTGACTAGTTAAAAAAATGACCCACAGAGCCAGACCACATCGAGAACTCTATTTTCATTTACCCACTGAGCAATATATTGAATTTGGATTCAACAGAGTAAGAATGTTCTGGAAAACCTCCCACCACCGTAGGAAGCAGCAGAGGCTGCCAAAGCAAACAAAAATGGCACAATTGCACATTCTGCGATCAAGGAAACTGGCGTTTTGGCACTTCCAGTTTCTGCAGCGACAGCTGCAATTACGTCATTTTTGTACATGATGTCATTTTTTGTACGACTTGGCCTGCAATAAGAAATATAAGCAGTGATGGCACTGTGACACATACCATAGTACATTTTGTTGTTGTTCAGTCGCACAGTTGATTCCAATCCTTTGCAACCCTATGGTCCATTGTCTTCCAGGCACCTCTGTCCTCCACCATCCTCCTCAACCCGCCCAGCTCTGTGCACATTGTGTCTACAATACCATCTAGCCATCTCATCTTTGGCCGCCCCCTTCTTCTTTTGGCCTCCACCTTTCCCAACATCAAGGCTTTCTCGAGTAAATACTCTCTTCTCATTTGTTATCCAAAGTACTTTATCTTTATCTTTACTATTTGACCATCTAAGGAGCAGTCAGGGTTGATTTCTTCTAAGATTGACCTATTTGTTCTCCTCGCTGTCCAGGGGACTCTCAAAATTCTCCTCCAGCACCACATTTCAAAGGCTTCTATTCTTCTGTGCTCAGCTTTCCTAATGGTCCAGCTCTCACAACCATAACTACCACTGGGAATACCATTGCTTTGACTATGCAAATTTTTGTTTACAAGGCGATGTCTCTACTCTTAACTATGTTCCCCATGTTTCTCATAGCTTGTATCCCAAGAATCAGTCGCCTTTTTATTTCATGGCTGCAATCACCATCTGCAGTGATCTTAGATCCTAAGAAAGTAAAATCTGTCACTGCTTCTACTTCTTCCCCATCCATTTTCCAGGAACTGATAGGGCCTGTTGCCATTATCTTGGTTTTCTTGATATTGAGTCTCAAGCCAGCTTTTGCACTCTCTTCTTGGAACCTAAGCAGCAGCTTCTTTAGGTCTTCCTCACTTTCTGCCATTAGGGTAGTATCATCTGCGTATCTCAAGTTGTTGATGTTTCTCCCAGCAATTTTGATCCCAACTTGTGATTTGTCCATCCCTGCATTGGGCATTATGTGCTCTATGTAGAAGTTGAATAAGCAGGGTGATAAAAGCAGCCTTATCTTACTCCTTTTCCTATTCCAAACCACTCTGTCATTCCGTGTTCTGTCCTAACTTTTGCTTCTTGATTCATGTACAGATTTCTCAGGAGGCATATAAGCTAATAGCTTTTTAATATTTACATTGGTCTAAATAAATGTGTTAATCCTCTGCTGTTCTGAGCTCTTGTCAATCACTTCTAGAATTTAGAAAGCTGCCAAATAAGAACTAATTTCACTTCATATTTTCTCTCTGGGTCTTTTACTGTTTTATAAGCTGTCTGTTGAGTAGAAGTTCAATTGTGACATGCAGCTTCTACTTAATGCTTTCTTGATTACACTGGTAACAATATTAACTGAGAATGGGGCTAACCAATTTCCCTGAAGTTCAAGCCATGATTTTGCCACTTTGACAAGAGACTTTTGGTTAAACCTGTTCATTGCTACCATTATTGCTGAATTGTCCATGGCAAAGACTGGCTGAGGGGAGGGTTCTCATTCTGTTGAGGAGAAAGAGAAAAACCCCTCTGGAACCACAGCCACACTCCCATGATATAACCACTATTGCTGCTCAACTCATTCAGAAATCAAACAGATCTGGAAAAGTCTCATAAACATTCATTTTGTATATAAAATTGTTTTTATATCTGTTGTATTTCTACATTCATGCTTCTGACTAGAAAAATGAATAGGCCCAAGTTTTTGTATTTTAAAAACCCAACCATTTTATGCATTTCAGCATTAGTATCTCTTCCAGAGATTCTTGTCATCTTATGATAGGTCAAAAAGTATGATGTGTTGTTGTTGTTCAGTCGCATAGTCGAGTCCGACCCTTTGCAACCCCATGGACTGCTGCACGTCAGGCACCCCATCCTCCACCATGCCCTGCAACCCACTCAGATCTATACCTATTGCATCTACAGCGCCAAAAAGTATGATAGCCTCATTTTACTTTTGTTGTTGTTGTTGTCATAGTTTCTACAGAGTATTCAGACATGGTTTGGTCTACCACCCTTTTTTCTTCTTCTCACTTTTCACAATATTTATAAAGCTCTTTTTTACATCACATTGCAAACAAATTGACTTTTTCCAAGTCAGCATTTTTCATTTTACAGCTTTTACATCCATTAGTACTATTATAAAAGACTAATCAATGAATAATAATAAGCCAAGCGAGATGCTTAGCTGTGTTCTGTATTTTCTTACTGGTCAGAAAGAAATGCTGTCTGCATCCGCTGGTTCAAATGTTGTAGCAGTTATCATAGCACAAATCTTAAAAACTGATTTTATTCAATTTTTAAATTTTGAATGGATGTTTTTAAATAATATATTTTAACTATATTTTAAGCATTTAGATTTTAAAAGTTTCCCTCCATTTTACTGTGCTGGTCGTTGACTGTAATAAAGTGGTTGATTGATAGTAATACAATGCATAGCCTTATAAAAGACAATTTTTAATAGCTACTCTTTATAGTCCCAATCTTATGATTTCTAGACTGCAGTTTCCATTTGGACTGATGACTTAACCAAGGTATAGGAAAACTTTAACAATGTTGATGCTTATTTTCAATATTAGCATTATATAATTCATGTATAGTCAAGATTTTTGTCTTTGTAAGGTTCATTTGTAATCTCACTTCTGAACTTCGGCAGCACATATGCTAAAATCAGAACGGCACAGAGAAGATTAGCATGGCCCCTGGGCAAGGATGACACTTTTGAACTTTTTTTGTTTTAATTTTCCTAGAAGCTGCTTTTTGCTAGTACAGTAATATGATATCATTTCCATATATTAAATTACTAAAGTTCCTTCTTTCATTTTTCACTCCTTGTTCATTTGAATTCAGCACATTTTGAATGATGTGTTTTGCATATAGATAGAACAGATGGGGAGATAAAATACACTCTTGTTTGGCACCTTGTACAAATGTGACAACCATTCTGTTTATCCACAGTCTGTCTTAATAGTAGTTTCTTGCCCAAAGTATAGATTGTGGTACGGCCAAATATAGTAGGACACCATTTCTTTCAGAAGGTTTAGGACAGTGGTGTCGAACCTATGGTACACGTGCCACAGGGGGCACTCAGAGCCCTCTCTGTGGGCACACATGCCATGGCCCCAGCGAGATGAGGAGACCAGACACCCCACATACACCCTCCTATACTTCCAATCATGTGTGTGTGCACGTGCATGTTGCCCTATGCCTAGGCTGAAGAAGTAGTGGCGACGCACAGGCAGGCACCGTGCATGCACTGCTTGAGGCACTCTGGTGATGTCACATAGGTGCATGCACACATTCTCTCCATAGGGTGGTGTTTGCCCGTGCGCCACCTCCACCTCCTTGGACACTTGGTCTCTAAAAGGTACATAGTATCTTTGTTCTCTACAAGTCTTACTTTAGTTTGTCCTAACTCACTCTCATTGGCAGCACTTGATGAATCAATATGCCAGGCCTTACAGTGACCTCTAGCACTAAAGGACAACCCATATCTCTAATCTGTTCTCTAAACTACTATAAGCCCCATGCTACCTTAAGCTAGACAAAAACCGAAGAGACAGAAGATTCCTCATGCAAAGTGATAAACAACCAGGGAGAAAAGAGTTAGCTAAGCCTCAATGGAAAGAAATCTAGTGTCATTGGAAAAGGACAGAAAGATTAAAATTTGAATGAAAACTTTTTGTCCCATGCAAAAAACCCCTGAGAAATGGGGGTTGGGCATACCTGTCAACCTTCCCGGATTGGCCGGGATTTCCTGATTTGTGCCGCCGATTTCCGCCATTTTACGCAAGCGTAAAAGCCTTCTACACATGCGTAGAAGGTGGCCTGCGCAGAACTGTTCTGCGCAGGTCACATAGAAGGCGACATGCGCAGAACCGTTTGCGCAGGTCCCATATTTTCCGGAGCCGTGGTTGACAGGTATGGGGTTGGGGTGGGAAGAATTCTTGGTGACAAATGCTCTAAGCTTTACTCAGCTTACTCCAGCCTAGAGGGAGACAAAAAATCCCCCCACCTTCTTTCTACCAGTACCAATTCTTTTTGATTTCTTTCTTGTTGGTTTCAGAGGGAGAAAAAATAGCAGTACAGTACCTTCAGAGTTACTGTAGTCTTGTCCCTGCTTCAATTTTGCCTGAGATATAACTGAGGAAGGAGGAGGTTTTATATCCCTGGGATCCAAAGAAATTACCTCTATAAAGGCCTCTTTTCCTTACCATTACTTGACCTCAGCTAAACGAATAGCCACTGTGACAGAAACTCCATTACTATCAAGGGAGAGGTTCTTCTTTGGTGCAATATTAGGGATGTGAAGATATCTCACTGGCAAGATTCAAATCGAGACTGGGTGTCTCATGACAGCTGCTTTCACTTTCTCCAGCCTTCTCAAGAGATGTCAACAGCAAGAAAATAGAGAACTTTATTGTGTGTGACTGAATTATTATTATTTTTTTGGGGGGAGCCCACTCTGATGGAGAGAAAAAAACAACCAAAGTTTTTTTTTTAAAAAAATGACTATTCAAGGATGAAATCTCTACTCAGTATCCAGGGTCCCTGGATCATACTCCCAGAAACCACAGAATTACACTTTTAATTATGTTCAAAGTCGGCAGTCAAGATGAAGCATATCATATTGAGAAAACTAGTCCATACGGCATGGCGATTATAAAAGTCTATGATTATTCATGTGCATGCCTCTAGCATACCCACATTAGAGAAAACGTTGAATGCCTTGATTATAAGCTTTAAATGCTAAATGACAGCAAAAACAAAAGGAGAAGGCGATACTCTTTTTTTGCAGGTTGAGCATAGAAGGGAATTCCGTTGGATGAATAAAGCAAAAGAACCCATGCAAAAGATTGCAATAACCTTTAATTCTGAAAATGAAATCTCTATTGGTTGGTATTCAATGAACTACTGCTAATAAGATTTCATAGAAATTGAATTTCTGTAGTGACCACAATGTACTCAATATGCACAGAGAAAAAGAAATTGTGATATAAACTTTTGGAGACACATCAGAGAATTGTCTTTACTGATAATGCTTTTCCTATTCTGATCTTACTGACAATAAGTTAAATGTATTGCCACTGAAATAAAACATAATCTTTAATCAAAAGCTGCATTGTACAGACATTTTAAAATTAAAATTATCAGCAATGATATCTGACAGCAAGATGGTTTAGAGTCGGGTTTCTCAAACTGTGGCCCATAGGCCGGATACAGCCCATGGCACCATTTCATGTGGCCCACCACCACCTCAACCACACCCGGAAGTGCCATGTGGTGAAGGAAGGGCAAAATGGCTGTCCGGCCACCAAAGCTATCTGAGGGAGCGTGACTCAGCCCCCAGCTTTAAAAGGTTGAGAAATCATGGTATAGATTAATTATTTATAAGGTAGCCATAAATCAGAAGGAATCTGATGTGATATAACAGTAGCAACAATGTCTTGAGTTAGTATAATTTTTAAAAAAATATGTGAGACATCTAATGAAGTCTGGGATCCTAGGAATTACTTTTAATTATTCTAGGGGTTTTAATTCTGCCAGCAAAGCCTTTTGTAAACTTTCAAATACACATACAAAACTACTGGGACCTGTTCACTACATGAAAGTGCCCCAGGTTTCAAAACATTTTGTAACAAACAGCATTGTATGCTGTGAAGGAATAAACATTAACCTTACCATTTTTATCTACTTCTCTTCAAAAAGATATACTATACGTACATAATCAAATAGACTTAGTCTGCAGTTGAAAATATGAAAGTAAACGAAAACTATGGTTTCTCTTTCAGTTACCTTTTTAGAAAATGAAGGTGTACTTGGTGCCACTAGGTGGCACAACAGCGCTAGTAAACCGTTGCCATTAGTACACAAATACCGTACTGTATAGGAAATGTAAAGGCTTTTAGACAATGTAAGTTTTAGTAAGGATTTTTTCCCCCAAAGGAAGAAGTGGTTTTAATACCTTAAAGCTGCTGCGTCAAAAAGACATATTTTTTTCAAATTTAATATAAAAAATGTGTATTTTTTTTATTTCTTCATCCTGTCCAAACATTACTCTTCAATATGGCTAAGCAACTCCTGTAGATTAAAGGAAATGTGTTGCTACTTAATGTCACATAAACTGAAAACAGAAACATATCAATTAAAAGTTAAAACATCGTTTTACATTATCATAACCAGAAAACTTTGTATACTGCTCAAAACAATTACTTCTCAAATAAATTTTTAAAATTTATAATTCAATTTGTATCAGGATTGCCATTCTCTGCCCAAAAATGTATGTAACATGTGTTGAACACCAGGGTTAAAAGGCTCAACTTCAGCATCCTTCTCACAAAGCTGTTTTGCAGCCGTTATAACTACAGTAATGTCAAATTTCACTTTTCTCTTCATCAGACCAGATTGTTTTAACCCTCATGTAACAAAGCTTATTCACAGTGCAAACAAAGATATCAAAAATGTCAACAGGAAAGAAAACATGTAGCTGGGAAACGGAATAAAAACATATAACTTTGTTCGTCCAGATCTTTAGTGTGCAAACATACTGGGACATAAACTTAGAGTCATAATGTTAATTTTGGCCCACTCATTGGACTCATGACACTTCCTGAATATGTGCATGATGAAAAACCTAGCATTTAACCCAGGGCATTGATTTCAACAAAGGAGAAGATGGCAAAGTTTGACAGTATGCTAGGTGGTGATGGGGTTTGGAAATTATGTATTAAGATGCTAGACTACCCCCCCCCCCAAAAAAAAAAACCTTACCCCACATCAATTTTAATTTAGATTACATCTCATATAAAATGCAGGTCCAATCCAAACTGAAAGTGTTTCAATTTTGAGGTACATCTCCAATTTCCCAAGCTGACTGAGGAGGGGACAATGAGGAAGTCTCTCAAATGATCAGAGATGTCATTTTGAGATGCCTGATGTCAGTAGAAGTGCCAGATCTCTCCCCTACCCCAATAGCTATGCAAGGAGAAAAGCATCAGCAACAAAGCAAATCAAGAATGGCTGAAAATCTAGTTTGTATTGGTTTCTGGCAAATGTGTGTACTGCTACAAGCAGGCTCTGTGCTACATGGAGGCCCAATCATTGCTTTCCACCACCTCAGTAAGTTCGTTTTAAAAGTTTGGTGGAATTACCACTACTACAAGTTTTTCAAAACATGATTTTTATTCACATTTCCTAATGCAAAGAAAATGTATCCTCCAGAAACTCTATTATTGTGAAGGTATTCCTTTCAGCCTCGAATGGAAGAGATGTTTGACTCTGCATGTGCTCTTAAGCAGAGCTGCTGCTGAGGAGAGCCAAACAAAGGAAGTGAGCACTGGTAAGTTTTGCAGTTGGAGTAGAGCTGCTTTAGAGGCCTCCACTAATTTAAATTGATAATTTAAACTGCTGAGAGCCACCTCTGTTCAAACAGAGGAAGCAGTTTGAAGCTTCCAGAAGCAGGGGGGCAGAGCCACACCAGGCCCTTCCCTGAACTGTGACTCATAGGGGCGGAGCCACACTAGCCTTTAAAAGCTCTAAGCTCTTTCAGGGTCAGCCCTTTTGACTCTGCATGTGCTCTTAAGCAGAGCTGCTGCTGAGGAGAGCCAAACAAAGGAAGTGAGCACTGGTAAGTTTTGCAGTTGGAGTAGAGCTGCTTTAGAGGTCTCCACTAATTTAAATTGATAATTTAAACTGCTGAGAGCCACCTCTGTTCAAACAGAGGAAGCAGTTTGAAGCTTCCAGAAGCAGGGGGGCAGAGCCACACCAGGCCCTTCCCTGAACTGTGACTCATAGGGGCGGAGCCACACTAGCCTTTAAAAGCTCTAAGCTCTTTCAGGGTCAGCCCTTTTGACTCTGCATGTGCTCTTAAGCAGAGCTGCTGCTGAGGAGAGCCAAACAAAGGAAGTGAGCACTGGTAAGTTTTGCAGTTGGAGTAGAGCTGCTTTAGAGGCCCGCGTGCCTAACGGCGCGCGAGATTGCAAACTAGTAACAAAGGAAGAATATAGTCTTACTAGGTAGAAAGGTAGTAAACGTGTACATTTTTGAGGCCCGGAATACTGCACTTGTTAAAATGGATTCTGAGGGAACAGTTGTAGTTACCTGCAATACTTGTGCCATGTTTGTGTTCTTGCCAAAGCATATGGTGAACTACACTTGCAGCAAGTGCAAGCTGGTTGCACTACTAGAAGAGAAGGTCCAGCAGCTAGAGGCCCGCATATCTAACCATCAACAAATTAAGGAGCTTGAGCTGTTCTTGGACAGAGTGGAACAGACTATGCTGGACAAAGTAGAGACAGGGCACAGTTGTGAGGGAGAAGGCCCTTCACTAACTCAGGAGGGAGATGTTTGGAGGAATGTGACTCAAAGGAGGAAAAGAGTAGGGGATCACTCTGAGAGTCTGAAATTACAGAATAAATTTGAGGCTCTTTCCCTCATCACACCTGATGAGGAACACACAGAGGAACAACTGGTTCCACCTGATGATCTCTCCTTCATCACACTTGATGAGATCCAGGAAGATAAACAACAGGAACAAACTGAGTTTCTCTTCCTTAATATGGTAGATGAGGTGCATGTAGATGAACAGATTGCAGGAGAGAGGCTCCTTGTACTAGGCGATTCAATAATTAGAAATACAGAGAAATGGATTTGTGATGCACATGATAACCGTATGGTGACTTGCCTGCCAGGTGCAAAAGTTGCAGACATCACAAGAAATCTAGATAGCTTGTTAGAGAGAACTGGGAACGAGCCAGTTGTCATGGTACACGTTGGTACCAATGATGTTGGGAAGGCCAAGCGGTCTGTCCTGGAAGCCAAATTCAGGTTGTTAGGAAGAAGATTGAAGTCCCGGACTTCCAAGGTAGCATTTTCAGAAGTGCTGCCTGTCCCTCGCGCAGGACCTACCAGGCAGGCAGAGCTCAGAAGCCTCAATGCGTGGATGAGGCGGTGGTGTCGAGAGGAGGGTTTCAGATTTGTCAGGAACTGGAGAACATTTTGGGACAAGCCAAATCTGTTCAGGAGGGATGGGTTGCATTTGAACCATGATGGGACCAGATTGCTGGCACTCAACATCAAAAAGGCTGCAGAGCAGCTTTTAAACTGATAACTGGGGGAAAGCCGACAGGAGCTGGGCAGCATCCGGTTCGGAAAAGTGTGTACTTGAGTAGTGAGGAGGATGCAAAATTTACTGAGCAGAGCGAGGAGCTAGTCACTAGCATTCTAGCAGAAGGATGCAAGAGGCAGTCTAACAATGCAACTGGACACAAAATACTGTGTCAGATAGGCATATATAAATACTTGTATACAAATGCCAGAAGCCTCCGGAACAAAATAGGGGAGCTGGAATACTTAGCAATAGATAAGAATATTGATATTATTGGTATCACTGAAACCTGGTGGACGGATGATAACCAATGGGATACAGTTATCCCAGGCTACAAACTGTACAGGAAGGATAGGAAGGGGCAAATGGGAGGTGGTGTGGCCTTGTATGTCAAAGAAGTGATAAAATCGTATGAATTGGAATATCTAGGTGATTTGGAGTCACCATTAGAAGCTCTGTGGGTAAGAGTACCAGGCCACAAGGATGGTCTTACAGTAGGCATATACTATCGGCCTCCGACCCAAACTCTTGAGGGAGACTGGCAGTTGGAGAATGTTGTAAAGGAGGCATCCAAGAAGAGAACCCTGGTTATAATGGGGGACTTCAATTACCCTCACATAGACTGGGTGAACTGTTGTTCAGCACATGATAAAGAGATAAAGTTCCTAGATATGCTAAATGATTGTTCCCTGGGACAGATGGTTGAAGACCCAACTAGAGGTACAAGAATCCTTGACTTGATCCTGAGTAATACTCAGGATCTGGTGCAAGATGTTAATGTGACTGATCCAATAGGGAACAGTGACCACAACTCAATTATGTTTAACTTGATCATAGACCGCAAGTCACTGATAAAATCTAACACAGAGACCTTAAATTTTCAAAAAGGAAATTTCCCAAAGTTGAGGAAACTAGTAAAAAAGAAGCTGAAAGGGAAAATTGAGAGAGTCCAAACATTCCAAAAGGCATGGAGGCTGTTTACAAAAACAATAACAGAGGCTCAATTGGAATGCATACCCAAAAGGAAAAAGGGCACTGCCAAGTCCAAGAGGACTCCAATGTGGCTTACAGGAGCTGTTCGGGAAGTGATCAAGAGCAAGAGAAGCTCATTTAGAAGATGGAAGGCTTGTCCGAATGAGGACAGCAGGCAAAAACATAAATTCTGGCAGAACAAATGCAAGGCAACAATCAGGAAAGCAAAGCAAGACTTTGAGGAGCGTATAGCTAAAAATACTCAGAGAAATAACAAAGACTTCTTTAAGTACATTAGAAGTAAGAACCCAACTAGGAAGGCCATTGGACCATTAGATGACAATGGAAGGCAAGGGGTTATTAAAGAGGAAACAGAGATTGCAGAGAGACTCAATGAATTCTTTGCTTCAGTATTCACTGAAGAAGACAGAGGCCACATGCCCAAAACAGAGCCTATCTTCGTAGGGAGGGAAACCGAAGAATTAAGCCAGATAGAAATAACCAGGGAGGAGGTCCTTGCATGTCTTGTTAAACTAAACACTAACAAATCACCAGGACCAGATGGCATCCATCCACGAGTTCTCAGGGAACTTAAAGATGAAATTGCTGATCTCCTAGCCAAAATATATAATCTTTCCCTCAAATCAGGCTTTGTGCCTGATGACTGGAAGGTAGCGAATGTAACACCAATTTTCAAAAAAGGATCCAGGGGTGATCCAGGGAATTACCGACCTGTCAGTTTGACATGTGTCCCAGGTAAAGTGATGGAAACCATCCTAAAAGATAGAATTAATAGGCACATAGAAGAGAAGGCGCTGCTAAAGGAGAGCCAACATGGCTTTTGCAAGGGCAAATCATGCCTCACTAATCTATTGGAATTTTTTGAGAGTGTCAACAAGCATGTGGATAAGGGGGATCCAGTTGACATTGTTTATCTGGACTTTCAGAAGGCTTTTGACAAGGTCCCACACCAAAGGCTCTTGAATAAACTTACCAGTCATGGAATAAAGGGACAGGTCTTGTCCTGGATCAGCAACTGGCTAAGGGACAGGAAACAGAGGGTAGCACTAAATGGACACTTCTCCAAGTGGAGGGAAGTAAAGAGTGGGGTCCCCCAAGGTTCAGTACTGGGACCCCTGCTTTTCAACCTCTTCATAAATGATCTAGAGGTAGGAGTAAAAAGCAAGGTAGCCAAATTTGCTGGCGACACTAAATTATACAGGGTAGTGAAAACTGTGAGAGATTGTGAGGAGCTCCAGAGGGATCTCTCGACACTGGGTGAGTGGGCAAAACAGTGGCAAATGAGTTTCAACATTAGTAAGTGCAGAGTGATGCATGTTGGGGCAAAGAACCCCAATTACATTTATAAACTGATGGGGTCTGAACTCTCTGCGACAAACCAGGAAAGGGACCTTGGTGTCCTGGTGGACAACTCAATGAAGGTGTCAACCCAGTGTGCCTCAGCAGTGAAAAAAGCAAACTCAATGCTAGGGATCATTAGGAAGGGTATAGAAAATAAGTCAGCAAGTGTCATTTTGCCTCTTTATAAATCTATGGTGAGGCCCCACCTGGAATACTGTGTACAGTTCTGGTCGCCATACCTCCAGAAGGATATTATGGAGCTGGAAAAAGTGCAGAGGGCAACCAGAATGATTAGGGGACTGGAACACCTTCCTTACCATCTGAGGCTGCAACGGTTGGGCCTCTTCACTCTTGAACGACGACGTCTAAGAGGTGACCTGATTGAAGTTTATAAAATCATGCACGGTGTGGACAAAGTAGATAAGGAAAAACTGTTTTCCCTATCGCATAACACTAGAACTAGGGGACACTCGATGAAACTTTTGGGTACTAGTTCTCAAACAAATAAGAGAAAGTACTTTTTCACCCAGAGAATTACTGGTCTATGGAACTCCCTGCCAGAAGAAGTGGTGACAGCTGTCAGTCTTGACAGCTTTAAGAAAGGATTAGACAAGTTCATGGAGGACAAGAGTATCAATGGCTATAGTTATGGATACTTAAGGACAACCTCCGGGTTGGAGAGATAGGCAGGATATCTCTCAATATCATTTCCAGGGAATCCTAAGCAGGCATTTGCTTGGGAATACCCTGAAGGAAATGGTGAGCCACTGTGTGAGACAGAATGCTGGACTGGATGGGCTGTGGCCTGTTCCAGCAAGGCTGTTCTTATGTTCTTATGTTCTTATGTTGATAGGTATTTTGTCTCTTCAGGAAAGTATTGCTCCATCTTCCCTAGATGGGCTACACTCTGAACTTCTCATTTATCCAACCATGTTTTTAGAACCCAAAATGGTTTCAGTGGCACAGAACATCTTTCACAAGCTTACTTTGTTGATTTAGTTACAACCTCTTCTTGAGAGACAACCTCTGTTCCAATACTGAACTATCCAGTAAACTTTTGCAATAACTCAATGGGTTGGAACACCTGGCTGCAGAGCAAGGGGTGTGAATCCTCACTGTGCCTCTTAGGAGAGAGGCCAGCAGAGATCACCTGGAATAGCATGTGTGCCTGATGCAGTTATTTTGTTTTTATTATTTATATTCTATCCATCTGGGATCTTTTCCTACTTAGGGCAGCGTACAATAAGTAAGAAATTTCCAATACAATATACAATCAGACATAATACTATAAACAAACAAGTTAAACACATTGCCATCTGTGTTGCCTTATGGTCCCAGAGTGCCACCAGAAGAAGGTACTGTATTGGAATACTACTTCTGGGTACTTTACAACTAGTAAACTCAGAGGATCACTGTAAATCACAGTCAACTTGACACCATATAATACGGATCAAATTATGCCACTGAAAACATACTGAGAGATGGAGTAGCCAGAAAATACTGATGAATCAAATGGCTATAGTAGTTATTGCCAATGTAATCTGGTGTAGTAACTTGACATTCTGACATAGTTAATGTGCTTTAGTTAAGGGAATGCATTAGAACAGGGTTTCTCAACCTACGGTCCAGGGGCCAGATGTGGCCCGTGACACCATTTCATGTTGGCCCGTGACACCATTTCATGTTGGCCCGTGACACCATTTCATGTTGGCCCATGACACCATTTCATGTGGCCCACCACTACCACTACCACCTCCACTACACCCAAAAGTGCCATGTGTGGCAGGAAGGGCAAAATGGCTGTCTGGCCCATGAAGCTGCCTGATGGAGCGTGACTCAACCCTCAGCTTGAAAAGGTTGAGAACTTCTGCATTAGAGCTTTCTAAAAGAAATTTCCAAGTTCATTCCAAATTACAAATCCATGGACATCACTTGCATGGGGAGGAAAAGGGAAAGTAAGCAAATAGCATCAAGGGAAACAGTGGTGCTGTGGGCAGAAATTACAGAGCAGTAAAATAAAAGAAGTGTGATTTGCCTCTCTGACCTCACTTGGAAAGTATGCAACTACAGCATTTCTATTGGTATCGATGAACAATGTTCATCCCTTTGGCATACACAGATATGCAGTACCGTAAGCTCTACATTGTTTGAACTTCCTAATTTGGCACTCTAAAACACCCTCTTGTAAGTGCATCAGCTGATGGAAAAAACATATTTATATCACAGAGCTGCACGATTTAAAAGTATGGCTGTATACAGAATATAGGTAAACTTCAAAACAAATAAAATGTTAAAATAACTAGATTAGGCTGACAAGAAGCAGACTGCTTCAATTTCTTGGCCATTTACTACATCTTTTGCACATGTCGCAGGACATAAATTGTATGCACATAAATGCTGCATTGATTAAATTCCTCAACATTCACAGAAAATTGTCCTGTATCCAGGTAGCCCAATTTTACTTGATTATTCTTTGATCTTTATACTTTGCTTCAAAGTTTATTATGTGACTTCCAAATGGTCCAGCATGAATCTTGTCCTAGTTAGAGAAACTCTTTGGCACCCATCCAATTGGCAAAGTCTATTGGTTTTACTCTCCATAGGTTTGGCTTAGCCTCTTCTGATTACATATTTAGAGCTTGAGAGGTATGCAGAAAACATTTCCTTGATTGCAGCCATCATCTAGAGCAGTGTTTCCCAACCTTTGGTTTTTGGACTTCAATTCCCAGAAGCCTAAGTCAATTCCCCAAAGCATTGCTCAGCCAATGCACTCACTTAGGGTTCTGGGAATTGAAGTCCCCCTGTGGGGCGTGGACACCATGTTGGGAACCACTGATCTAGAGGTTTTGTGTCCATGAAGTGGATTGGTTTGATGCTGTATTATTTTACTTCATTTGTTGTTTGCTAGGACTTCAGTGGCTCAAGTGGCTAAGATGCTGATTGGGAGGCAGAAGGTCAGCAGTTCGATTCCCAAGTACTGCAGGACAGAATGAGCTCCCGTCTTTGTCCCAGCTCCTGCCAACCTAGCAGTTCGAAAGCAAGAAATTGCAAGTAGATAAATAGAGACCACTTCGGTGGGAAGGTAACAGCGTTCCGTGTGCTCCGGTGTCTAGTCATGCCTGCCACATGACCACGGAAATGTCTGCAGAAGCAGGCAGCGCTGGCTCTGCGGCTTTGAAACAGAGATGAGCACTGAACCCTAGAGTTGGATACGACTGGCTTTCGAGCAAGGAAAACCTTTACCTTTACCTAGGATCCCTTGAAGTACTTCCAGAGGGGCAATGCCTGCCAAGTAATTGACTTTTCCAGTAGATTAGCTGTCATGCACCCAGTAATAACCCAGCATCATTCATTTAGAGCAAGGGTTTGCAACCTACGGCCCCCGGGCCGAACCCGGGGGCCCTGCCATTCCATCAAGGCCACAATGACGACCGCAGAAGCAGGCACACTCATGCATGCACAAACGTGCTCACCGCCATTGCGTCCGGCCCGCAATGTGGTCTGAGGGGTAGTTGACTGGCCCGTGGTGTAGTAAGGTTGAGAACTCCTGATTTACAGCTACATCCACTTGTTTAGCACTTACTGATTTATACCGTGATGACGAACCTTGGCACTCCCGGTGTTCTTGGACTTCAATTACCAAAAACCTAGGTAAGTACTTCTGCTGATTAGGGCTTCTGGGAATTGAAGTTCAAGAACATCTGAAGTGCCAAGGATTGCCATCACTGAATATGATGCCAGCGTATTCTGCTGTGGAGTATTGCAGGGAAAGAGCCATTGTTCATATTGTTTGTGGATATGCATCTCAGGCTGAACGAGCCAGTTTCCTAGGTATGTTATTTCTGGCAGCAACTTTCTGTTTGGTGTTTGGACTGTTTTTTGTAACCTGGTTTATCTCTTACTATTAATTGTGTCATTAGTAGAACAGCCTCCATTTTTGTCAGTGGTTGTTGAACTCTCTAACTAGAAAGTAACTGTTTTGGGTTTTTTTGTCCATTTTAGATGGCTTCTTAAAGCAAAATGGTATATTAAGTGGTTAATAAATCAATCTTTACCTATAAAATTGTGGATGGGCCGTGCGTGTCCAGCATGCGTGGCCACACCCGTCCCGATTATCCTGTAATGAGCTGGCCACACTTACCTTTTGACCCTGCAAGCATCGCCGCAAGGGTCCGGAAGCCGAGAGTGGGGCCAATGCACCACGAACCTGAACAAAAAAACGTATGCTTCCTAGCGTCCTCCACACCGCGCCACCCCTCAGCCAATCAGGCGGAAGGACGTGAACGCGGAGGAGGCTGGGAAAACTGGCACACGCAAAATAAAAAAACCACCTCATGCAGCGGGAGCACAAGCACGGTGAAGGCGGCCGCAGCACTTCACTGACCAAAGCTGCGGTGAGGCCAGCGCCGGCTTTCTTCCCCGGGGCCGTGGGGAGAAGAGGGGCTCCCCCTCCTCCCCGTTACCCCACCGAGGCCAGCACAGACCTTCATCCCCAGGGCCATGGGGAGAAGGGGGGCTCCCCCTCCTCCCAGCTACCCTGCTGAAGTCGCGGCGAGGCCGGCGCCGGCCTCAACTTACAGTGCTAGGGTACATTGAGGGGGAAATACAAAGGCAGAGGCAGTGATTCGTCAGGGGAGGCAATCTCCCTGCTGGACAGCTGGCACCTTTGTATTACCCACTGCTGTTTTGAGAGCTGACACGAAACAGCGGTGGGGGTAATAAAAAGGTGGAAGCCAGTGATCCACCATGGAGAGCACATCCCCTTACGGATTGCTGGCTGGCGCCTTTGCATTTCCCCATTAACTGTTTCGAAGGCTGACACGAAGCAACCTTCCACAAGTCGTGTCATTGTCCTGTTCATGTATTGAAGATCATCAGCTGCAGGTCTTGGCTTGCATCACTGTGTGTGTGTGTGGGGGGGGGGGGCATTGAAAACAGCGCGGATCAGCTTCCCTGAGCCTCCCAGAGAGGACAGGGGGGGCGGAGAGCACAAAATGGGTGGCTTTTTTTCACCCATTTTAGGTTCTCCGCCACCCCTGCAACCTCTGGGAGGCTCAAGGGACCCTATGTTTCAGACGCCCCTGACTCCTCGGGTGGTGCTGCAAGCCAAAATGCCGTGGAAAACTCCTTTGTCAGCTGGAGGTTTTCCCTTGCAGCACCGCCCAGGAAATCAGGAGCATCGAAAATAGTGGACAGGGTCCCCTGAGCCTCCAGAGGGGGCAGGGGTGGCGGAGAGCACAAAATGGGTAAAAAAAACTCCATTGTGTTGGAATTTTTTTCACCCATTTTGGGTTCTCTGCCACCCCTGCCACCTCTGGGAGGCTCAAGGGACCCTTTGTTTCTGAGCCCCCCCCCCCCCCCCCCCGGGTGGTGGTGCAAGCCAAAACATCGGTGAAAACTCTTTCATCAGCTGGACGTTTTGGCTTGCAGCACCACCCGGGGGGGGGGAGGTCGGGAAGCATTGGAAACAGAGCGGACAAGGTCCCTGAGCCTCCCAGAGGAGGCAGGGGTGGCGGAGAGCACAAAATGGGCAAAAAACCCTCCATCGTGATGGAATTTTTTTCGCCCATTTCGGGTTCTCCACCACCCCTGCCACCTCTGGGAGCTTAGGGAAGCCGATCTGCGCTGTTTCTGAAGCCCCCGGGTGGTGTTGCAAGCCAAAACACCGGGGAAAACTCCTTCATCAGCTGTAGGTTTTGGCTTGTAGCACCGCCTGGGGGGGGGGAGCGGGGGCATCAGAAACAGCTCGGATCAGCTTCCCTGAGCCTCCCAGAGGTCACAGCCCACCCCCACAAAAAGGACGACATGCTCTCCTACCTTGTCACGTTGTTTGGGGCCGGAAAAAAATTGCCATCTTTGGGTGCAAAATGGCAGCCACAACTTTATCCAGCTGTTGTGAGGCCCAGGGAATACCTAGGAAAGCGGGAATAGCACAGAAAAGCTCCTCCCACACACCCCAGAGCCTGCTGGAGAGCCAGAAAATGCACCAAAAGATGGTGATTTTTTTCAGTCCCAAACAGTGTGGCAAGGTAGGAGATCAAAAACAATGCACCGGATAACGACAAAGTGATGCTGACCGGTGCATGGCTTTTCTAAAAATCTAGCGTCGTTATTCGATTTTGTCATTCTGCAGTGCTGTCGTTAACTGGGGATCTACTGTATTATAGTAGCAGGATTGTGCTAGGAAAGCAGGGTAGAAATTATAACTTCTTATTATTATTATTATTATTATTATTATTATTATTATTATTATTATTATTATTATTATTATTATTATTATTATTATTATTATTATTATTATTATTATTATAATGTACAGCATCAAAGAGAACAGTTTGGATCCCATCAGAACAGCTTAACTCTTACTTTGCCTTCTGACTACAAAGAGTGGTTAGCATTCTGTTCATGTCAGCATGAGACAAAATTATATTACCATAAACATGCAGGACATCACTCCGGGCAACAAGAGATTGTGTCATGCAATTGCATAAATGGTTGCATGTCGCCAGCATGACCATCTGCACAACGCACAAGAAGAAGTGCTTTAGGAATCTTATTTCTGCCTTAGAGGTTTCACAAGTACCATGGATTCAACCTAGAGTTGTGAGCACATAGCTGGGGACAAGAGGATTTTATACATTACTATACAGTATTACCAAGATTTAAGCATTAAATTTTCACAAATACTTCAAATCCACTTCTGAGCTGCATAATTTAAAAAATGGATTTAACAATGAAACAAAGCTACTTAAATTCACATAAATTTAAAGTTATATAGGAGCTAAAATTCTCCCTTGCTCGAAAGCCAGTCATATCTGACTCTAGGGTTCAGTGCTCATTGGTTTCAAAGCCGAAGAGCCAGCGCTGTCTGCGTATGCAGATGTTTCTGTGGGCATGTGGCAATTATGCCTAGACACCGGAGTGCATGGAACACTGTTTACCTTCCCACCAAAGTGGTCCCTACTTATCTACTTGCAATTTCTTGCTTTCCAAATTTAGGTTGGCAGGAGCTGGGACAGAGACGGGCGTTCATTATATTAGTTTTCTGCACCACTAGACAATGGAGCTTTCCTTCAATATTATTTATAAACACATTTTTTTTCTTCCGTATTTCAGAACTGAAAATGGATGAATTAACATTCTCCTATTCAATCTGTTCTGATTTACCCCTTTGAGGGGCACAGTCCATTAGCAAATGAACTCCAGATCCCTTGTCAGGAATAATAATAATAATAATAAATGTAAAAAATGCAGAGCACATAATGCAAAAGACAAAGCTAAGCTCCATGCCTTTTCTGATGCTTTGTCCTGAGGGTCGGCGTTGGGCGTGCCTACCTGTCTGGTAGGGTGATGCATAGGAGCGGTTTCTCCGGCCACCAAAGAGGAGGTGCGGGGCCACCATTTAAACCCTCCCAGGCGCAATGTATTCTGGGGAAACCCGTTCCATAGCGCGCGTTTTCCCCATAAATCGGGACATAAGTTTCTCACAATTTCCTTCCGTAAGTCAAGTTTTCTGTTACCCGAGGCATCCATAACCCAGTGTTTTACTGCAGAACCTTTTGTGCAGCTGTGATGGCCTCTGATTATGCAGAGACTTCCATTCATAATACAGTAATACCTCATACAACGTCCGCTTCATACGTCGGATCCATACAACGTCACACAATTCTGGGGGGAAAGTTGCCTCATACAACGTCGCCGGACGTTGTATGAGGTATTAGGGTTTTTACCGCGGGAGTTTGGACTTGCAGCTTGGAGGCCCCACGGAGTTCGACCGGCAGCCGGCCGGAGGAGGCGGGGAACGAAAGAACTCGCCACACTTGGGGCTCGCCTCTCCACGGCCCCAAAAGCGGCTCCCCGCCTCCAACGGACCCCACCGACACCGGGGCTGGGAGGCCCCACAGAGTTCAACCGGCAGCCGGCCAGAGGAGGCGGGGAAAAAAGAACTTGGCTAATGGCAGCAAGTGAGGAAGACCTAAAGAACCTTTTGATTGGATTGAAGGAGGAGAGTGCAAAAGCTGGCTTGAGACTCAATATCAAGAAAACCAAGATAATGGCAACAGGTCCGATCAGTCCCTGGAAAATAGATGGGGAAGAAGTAGAATCAGTGGCAGATTTTACTTTCCTGGGATCTAAGATCACTACAGATGGCGACTGTAGCCATGAAATAAAAAGATGACTGATTATGGGGAGACAAGCTATGAGAAACCTGGGGAATATAGTGAAAAGCAGGGACATCACCTTGAAAACAAAAATTTGCATAGTCAAAGCAATGGTATTCCTGGTGGTAATGTATGAGTGTGAGAGCTGGACCATTAGGAAGGCTGAGCGCAGAAGAATAGATGCCTTTGAGATGTGGTGTTGGAGGAGAGTCCTGAGAGTCCCTTGGACAGCAAAGAGAACAAATAGGTCAATACTGGAAGAAATCAATCCTGACTGTTCATTGGAGGGACAAATGGTGAAGATGAAGCTAAAGTACTTTGGACATCAAATGAGAAGGGAGGACTCACTTGAGAAGGCCTTGATGCTGGGAAAGGTGGAGGGCAAGAGAAGAAGGGGGGTCCAAAGATGAGATGGATAGATGGTATTGTATGGGCACAGAGCTTGGTGGGCTGAGGAGAATGGTGGAGGACAGAGGTGCCTGGAGGAAAATGGTCCATGGGGTCGGAATCGACTGTGCGACTGAACAACAACAACAACAACAACAACAACAATAATAGTAAATTAATGGTGGATTAATTTATTATTATTATTATTATTATTATTATTATTATTATTATTATTATTATTATTATCATCATTCCCCCCCCCCCCGCTGGTGGAGAAATGCACCCCTCTGGCCCCTCTTAAAGTTCTGTTAGTTTCCTGTGTTTCTTTGAATTTGCCCTGCAGTTGGTTACAATGTATCTCTATGGGAATGACGGTATACAAAGCATCGGTGGCAATAATTTGGACGTTGTATGGGGCATCGTGGCTAGGATTTTGCATGCCTCATACAAAGTCGGAATTCATACAACGTCCTAACTTGTGAAACCAAGTTCGGACGTTGTATGAGGTATTACTGTATAGCAACCTAGGTAGTGGTCTCTGTCATATTTCCCCATTCAACATGGAAAGGAAAACAACTGTGGCATTCTTGATGCATCTCTGAAATTCCCATAACTTATAGTGACACTAACAGGACTTTCAAGGCAAGTGACATGGTTTTACCAGTTTCTCCCCTCTAGGGAGTTTCTATGGCCATGAAGGGATTTGAACCCTAGTCTCTTGACTTGTAGTATATTACTCTATCCATTATACCACACTAGGAAACCCAAAATAACTTTACACCTTTGTAAATGTGCCAGGTGACTCATCCTCACAACCAGGATTGCACAAGTCATACAGTTCCTGTTTCAACTGATTGTTCAAGGTGTCGGCGTAAGTGCTTTGTAAACAGCAGTTCTGCCCTGACACAATTGCAGCTACAATTGCAGTCACTATGTTCCTTGCCTGCAACGGCCACTCATGCCACCCTACAGAGGAGTCCTCAGGTCAGAGTGATTGATATTCCACATCTTACATATATGAATACTAGTACAGTACCTAGGCTAGTATCCAGCATCTTGAGCCTCATCTTTTTAAAGCAACTAACCTTTAAGGCTTTAAAGATAAGGTTGAAAGAAGCCTTGTGCAATCCCAGAAATGAGAGCAAGAAATGAGCAAGAAACACTTTCACTGATTGGCTTATTTTACCTGTTCACTGATTATCAGAAATAGATGATGCAGGCATGTAGGTAAACAATAATTTAGTTTTCTAATTTAGACAACACAAAGAATTCAGCTTTTCTTAGTAAAGAATACATGTTGATAGTAGATTGAGACTTTTAAAAATGCTGTAAAACCAAATAACATATAGCTTTGACAGACCTAGGTCTCTTCCAGGCAAGTGTCTTGACTTAATGTTTGTGGCATGAGTCTGATACAGGGTGCAAGAATTATCCACCACAACCGTTGTCATTAATTGCAATCCATTGCAAGGATCAACATTCATGATCTAATTCCTGAACTACTCCCACTCAAACATGAGTCACACATACTAAGTGGATGTATCAGTTTATACTTTTAAAATGCAAAAGGATGATTGGAATAGCATGAGTACATTGAGTCACTCTGGTTTCCATACAAACCATACCCGTCAAGCATGGCTCCCTAAAATACGGGAAATTTCTGCCCATGTGCGGGCGCGCATGCGCAGAACCCATTTGCGCATGCGCAGAACACATTTGCACATGCACAAATGGGTTCTGTGCATGCACGCATGTGCAGTAATCCCTTTTCCTGCCATTCAAAATACGGGACGGTGGCAGGAAAGGGGAGGAACGAGCGCCAAAATACAGGAAATCCCGGCCAATACGGGATACTTGACAGGTATGATACAAACATATTTTAAATATACACATAAATTGTATAAAACATTTCAAGAGAGTTTCAGTAAACTTTTCAAGTTTCAGACTAACTGAAGCAAATGCATTTTACTGAATGTTGTGTTCAGACAATTGCATACTGCCTCCACTTCAAAAGCTCATGAAATTTGTGTTTACATTATAATTACCGCCCTAACTTCACATTCTGTGTACAGGCTCCTTATCATTACTCCACCACCAAATGTTGCCAAGCATTATGGTGTAATGAAACCAACTAAGGCTGAACTGCATGCTAAAGAAGTTCAAGTTGCTCTGAGGTGACAGGTCAGTAATTCTATTTTCTATGTATTTAACATCTGTGAAATGAAAGAGTAGACCACCATCTTAAGGAAAAATGAAAACACAGCCTAGGTTCACCTGCCTGCTAGCCAGCCGGTTGTTTCACCAGCCAGTATGTAGGACTGCCCCTCTTCCCAACTAAGCGTCTGACTCTTTATCGTGGCCCTTTGGAGTAGTTAGACCAGGGATTTTCAACCTGCAGCCAGTGGGCCGGATGCAGCCCACAGTGCCATTTCATGTGCCCTCCCACCGCCTCCACCACACCAGGAAGTGCCATGTGGTGGAGGAAGAGCAAAATGGCCATCCTGCCCCTGAAGCTGTCTGAGGGAGTGTGACCCGGCCCCCAGCTTTAAAAGGTTGAGAACTCCTGATTTCGACCATCAAGTTATCCCAGGATTGTGAATCAGCTGTAGTTCCAACTGCCCCTCAATCTGTTGGCTTGCTGCCTGGAGAAGGAGGCTATAGAAACTGACTCAAAGTGGGAAAGAGTCTGGCACTGATAGGCGCAACATCAAAGGGAGGTTTCCCTGTAGGGCACCCATTTTAGGGGAGTTAAAAAGGCCAGGCCCACTATTTAATTGAACTGAAGGCCATTTGTTTGCTATTGCCTGGTATTTTAAGATTAGAAAATGATTCCTATTATAGAGGAAGTACTGTATAGTAGAATCCCGTATAACGAATGCCTCGTACAGCACAACAGAGGGTTTGAAAAAACATTATTCCTCGTATAACAACTAAAATTGTTATATGATGCAATGCCTCATACTGCAGGATGGAATGAACTCCCGTCTTTGTCCCAGCTCCTGCCAACCTAGCAGTTCGAAAGCAAGAAATTGCAAGTAGATAAATAGGGACCACTTCGGTGGGAAGGTAACAGCGTTCCGTGCGCTCCGGTATCTAGTCATGCCTGCCACATGACCACGGAAATGCCTGCAGCTTTGAAACAGAGATGAACACTGAACCCTAGAGTCAGATATGACTGGCTTTCGAGCAAGGGAAACCTTTACCTTTACGATTTTCCCCATGGAGATATTCATTGTACGATGTATCCCATAGCAAAAATCGCTATACGATGTATGCATCCTATAGCAATTTTTTCGTACAACGAGCCCTGTGGAATGGATTAATATTATTGTACGAGGTACCACTGTATTTTTAAAGAATTGAGAGTTCTGAAGGTGAACAGGCATTTATAGCATCATACAAGAGGGCCTAGAAAAGGTCTGTTTTCTATTTTCCCCAAACTTTCCCTCAAAAAAAGGTAGTTTAGACGGCTAGGCAATGGGTTAAAAATGGCGCAGCTGAATGCCAGGTCAATGAAGGGTTAAATAGCAGCTATCAGGGGACTTGATCCTGAGTATGCATGCTGACCTGGCTTGAATGACAGAGACAGGGAATTAATCTGTCCTGGATTTGTCCACCGGGATATTCTGTTTAGCAGCAGAAAATACCTGGGAGGTGAAGAAGAGGAGTGGCAGGAGTCTTTCATGACTCTATTTCTCTTACCAGGTAGGCTGTCCCACTTTGCTCACTTTAAAGTGGGGACTCAGGACGGAACAGGAATTCCATTGGTGTGCTGCTGATCCTGTTGCTCAACATTTTCCCTATCTGAGCTAGCTTCACGGGTCTCAGGATTTATGCTGGAGTTTTCACTTGTGGTATTAGGAGATTTCCATATTCATCCCCTGACCATGCTTTCCAGGGACAGACTCAGGACTTCATGCTTCCCATGGTGACTGGGAGCCTTTCATAATGGAAAATCACCATCAGATTGCTGGCAGATTGCAGGCTATTTTCAAATATGAAAAGCTTCTCCCCATCCTGAGCTTCTCAAAGGCTTTCAAAGAACAAAAGGGATTATAGCAAGCCTCATAACCTTAAGTGAAGTGAGAGTATAGGAAGATTTAAATTACATCAAATTAACATTTTACATTGCATAAAGTTGCACAGCAGAGTTTCAGCCAGATTTTAATTAGTTTAAACTTATTATCAAATTTTAAATATTTTTGTAAGCCACCTTGGGTCTTTGCTTGGACAAAAAAGTAAATAGAAACTGAATAAATAAATGAATACACAGTTTATTGCTTTTTAGTTCATCATTATTTCTTAAAAGTTCTTATTAATTGAATTTCTGCCACGAAAACTCAAAAAGCAACGTGTAATACTGTACAATGGATTATTCTTTTAAAAACTTTTAAATGCTACTTCCAAAGCCAAATTTTAAAATCTTTAAAAAAAAAAAAAAAGGTCATTCAAAATGATATAGGAGCTTTTGCCCACACACAAAAAGTTGAATAAGGAGTTATGTCATAGCTTGGCTTCCAAAAGTAAGGTCTGGGAAGGCAGAAGTACCAACAATCCCAGCCAGGCAAACACAGAACAAGAGTCAAGTCATTCAGAGTGTGTTGAGTAGAACAGTACCCAAAAATTAAATCCAGAGGCATTGTCAAAAAGTCAGTCCAGACAAGGGGTGCCCAAACTTTTCAGGTCGTGGGTCAGCCACATGGTTCAGGGGTGTCCAAACTATGGCCTGTGGGCCAGATCCAGCCCCAACACCAATTCATGCGGCCCACGCTGCCCTCATTGCTCCCAGAAGTATGGGCGCATTTTACTTCCGCTTCTGGGAGCGATGAGGGCAGCACAGGCCAGGTGATTTGGCATTGGTGTCCGAATCCAGCCTGCAGGCCATAGTTTGGGCACCCCTAGTCCACACTGTCAGGAGCAATGTCTGAAATGTCACCTGGTGCCTTCCTTCCAGACTCGTGTTTTCAGCCTGCCTTGCTCTTGTGGGTGCATTGGAGGTTCAGCTCCCATCTGAGACCTAATTCCTGAGCCTCAGGCAGCTGCAGAATGGGTCGTCTGGTTATCTGAGGGATCTGCAGGGATATGACAGCATCCCTCCTATTATCAGGTTCTGGCACGTGTGGCTCATCCTTACCAGAGGATTCTGACAGAGGCATGACACAACCTGATTACTTTGGGGAGGAAGTTTCACAAATGAGATACTGCTAGAGAAATCCTTATCTCATATACTCACTCACAACCAAGCTTCTAGAGATGGGAAGATATACAATAGAAACTCCACTGAAGATTTTAGTGGCTCATTATTTGAAGCCGGGCAAAGGCACTGCTAAGCTAAATAATTTTAACAGTAAAGGAAATTTCTTATTTGAGGGCAACGTAATTTGGTGATGATTTGTCATTTTGTTTTTCCCCAGTTATAAATATACCAGCTCAGAATTCATCTCCCTTCTTTTGAGAACTCCTCCCATGAAGTTCCATCTCTGCATATGTCACAATTTGTGTGCTTCTTATTTGTATGAAAGAAATTTAATATACTACAGTATTGAAGATTACATGGCATCATGAGGCCAGTCTCTCTTCCTCCTGAGATTTTGAGTTGTATCATTAATTCTGGCTTGTAGAGGCAAAAATGAACCCTGAGATTCCTCATAACAAGGCTGTGTGTATACATTACAGAAATTGCAATCTCTTGGCATTCAGGAAAGGGGATCAATCTGTCTCCAAACAAAGCAGAGAGAACTTTTTCATGAACAAGATCAGGCGATATATACTGAGGGAACCCAGGACAAACATTTGCAGGAATTTTTTCATCTGCCCCATCCCTAGAAGCAACAGTTCAATTCAAAAGAAGTCAATCAACTGAAATGCAAGTACAGGTACAACCATAAAAACAGAGAAAAGGATAGCTGCTTTTAACTTTTCTCTGTCACACAGACATATATAGTAAAAATAATAATTGCACGTTGTCAAGTAACTTCTGACTTGTGATCAGCCTTTCCAGGGGTTTCTAGGTAGAGAATATATAGAAGTGGTTTACTATTCCCTTCTTTTTGGGACCTTCTGAGGCTATGCAGCTTGCCCATGACCATATAGGCTCGTTTTTCTCCTAGGAGGCAAAGTGGGGAAGCAACTCCCAACCTCTGGCTCTGCAGTCAGATACCTAAACCGCTGAGCTATCCGGCCACCTGTAGACACATCATGGGAAATAATATGCATTTATTATATATTGAAATACTTTTTAACTGCTCTGTCTAGGTAGAAATTGACAATTCTGAAGCTTTGAAGTTCTCAGTTGAATACTTCACAGCATAGCTTTGTGCAGGGCTAGGAGGTAATTGAAAGCAGTGGAAAGAAAGGGTGGAATAAAGTTATACTTCAAAGGTAACTAAATAAGTACTGTACTTCTGTAAAAACAGTTTGGCATAGCAATGTTCTAGTTCAGGGGTTGCCAGCCTTTTGAAGGCAGGGGCTGGGTCATGCTCCCTCAGCCAGTTCAGGGGGCTGGGCTGGTGGTCTCCCACCGTTTACAGCTGCTGTAAAAGTGTTTACAACAGCTGTAAACGAGTCCGTGGCTGATTCCGGCGGCGGCAGTGAGGGCCGGATCATTTGGTGCTATGGGCTGGATCCGACCCACAGGCCTTAGGTTGCCTACCCCTGTTCTAGTTACTTTTGAAGGTTACTTTTAAAACAGTATGTTGCATCATCCTTAGAGCTATTCTGACAAGACTTGTTATAACCCATCCTATAATCAATCCTAAAGGATAAGAGCTTTAATAGACATTGGACTTGCCATAGCTTGCTTTAGAGACCTTCCCTTTTAAGACTATTTCACAGTGCCTCCCTATAAACATCCCAAACTCACTATAACAAGCGAACTGACATCAGGAAGTGCAATGGCAGAGGAAGTTGGAGGTAACTGACAAACGAAACAAGCAAAACATCATAGGACATTCAGAAGAACAAATAATAATAATACACCCAGTAGGAATAGGAGCGAGACACTGGAAGATGACTAGGAAAAGAAAGAGAAGGACAAACTTGGACAGAAAAAGCAAGCAAGGCAACACAGAATGGACAGAGTAAAAGAAAAGATGACAGATGGGGACAGAAAGAGCAAACAAGATGGTGGAGGGCGGGAAGAGGAGTGGAATTGAAGATTGGGAATTATTTGGGAACTAGACCTGTTTTAACATTGACCCCAATGGAGAAGTAGAATTTTATTTACAACAGCATGATTTACAACTTCCCTTGAGGAATCATTAAGTGGTGTGTATTGGTTTTGTTTTTGTTTTTTTAGAACTTATTTTCAAAGGTAGTAACAGAAGGGACCACTAGATGAAACTTAAAAGGTAAGACTAGGTAAGGTCGCCCTTGCTCGAAAGCCAGTTGTATCTGACTCTAGGTTTCAGTGCTCATCTCGGTTTATAGCCAAAAAGCCAGTGCTGTCTGCATCTGCAGACGTTTCCGTGGACATGTGGCAAGCATGCCTAGACACTCGAGTGCATGGAACACTGTTTACCTTCCCACCAAAGTGGTCCCTATTTATCTATTTGAAATTTCTTGCTTTCGAACTGCTAGGTTGGCAGGAGCTGGGACAGAGACGGGAGCTCACTCGATTTCATTCGATTCTTAATTTGTACCCCGCCCTACTCAGCTTGTAGGCCGACTCACTCTGTCCTGCAGTACTCAGGTCAGGGAGCAAACATAAAGTAAGGGTAAACGGGCTGCTTGGAAATAACAAGCAACATACCACTTTAACAACAACAAAATCAAAAACATTCCATGCTCTTACTGGAACATATATAATCTGAATACTTAGATTGCAGTCATGTCCTCGAGTTGGGTTGTTTAGAGCTCACTGACCTCTATTTCCATGCTCAGAAGGCTGGTCCCATTAATCTTCAAAGAAGACAGACAGTCTGGAAGGTACACTTCAAGAGGGCAATACAAATGCAGGTGAGTTTTCTTGGACAGAGTAGGCCGATGGAATAACAGAGACAACAGGAAAAGGAAGAGAAGGAAACAGAAAAGGGTTCCAATTTCCAGCCTACCAACCTCTGACATCCAAGTACAGTACCAATATAGCCTCACCCCTTCCCAAATCAACCTCTTGATTCCCACAGCAATCTCCCCTTGGCAATAATAAGCATCCATTCTAACGACCATGTGTATTTATCCCTGCTCACTAGTAACATGGAGGCATTTTCTGCCGCCGTTGGCGCTCCGGAGCCGCCGCCACATCTCGGCTCCCTCCCCTGGCCTCGCTGGTCAGGGGAGGTTGGAGCGCAGCTGCCCGGCATCACCGTGGCGGAGCCTTGAAAAAGCTGCCGCCGTTGGCGTTCCGGAGCCGCCGCCACATCTCGGCTCCCTCCCCTGGCCTCGCTGGTCAGGGGAGGTTGGAGCGCAGCTGCCCGGCATCACCGTGGCGGAGCCTAGAAAAAGCTGCCGCCGTTGGCGTTCCGGAGCCGCCGCCACATCTCGGCTCCCTCCCCTGGCCTCGCTGGTCAGGGGAGGTTGGAGCGCAGCTACCCGGCATCACCGTGGCGGAGCCTTGAAAAAGCTGCCGCCGTTGGCGTTCCGGAGCCGCCGCCACATCTCGGCTCCCTCCCCTGGCCTCGCTGGTCAGGGGAGGTTGGAGCGCAGCTGCCCGGCATCACCGTGGCGGAGCCTAGAAAAAGCTGCCGCCGTTGGCGTTCCGGAGCCGCCGCCACATCTCGGCTCCCTCCCCTGGCCTCGCTGGTCAGGGGAGGTTGGAGCGCAGCTGCCCGGCATCACCGTGGCGGAGCCTTGAAAAAGCTGCCGCCGTTGGCGTTCCGGAGCCGCCGCCACATCTCGGCTCCCTCCCCTGGCCTCGCTGGTCAGGGGAGGTTGGAGCGCAGCTGCCCGGCATCACCGTGGCGGAGCCTTGAAAAAGCTGCCGCCGTTGGCGTTCCGGAGCCGCCGCCACATCTCGGCTCCCTCCCCTGGCCTCGCTGGTCAGGGGAGGTTGGAGCGCAGCTGCCCGGCATCACCGTGGCGGAGCCTAGAAAAAGCTGCCGCCGTTGGCGTTCCGGAGCCGCCGCCACATCTCGGCTCCCTCCCCTGGCCTCGCTGGTCAGGGGAGGTTGGAGCGCAGCTGCCCTTACCACCTCAGCTCCCTTCCCTGGCCTGGTTGGTCAGGGGAGGTGGGAGAAACCAGCTGTGCCGTATCCTCGGTGAGGGATGTGAGGATGTTTGAGCCGTGGCTCAAATCATGGTCGTTTTCTGAGCCATGGGGCTCCGTCTATGGGCATTGAACAGTGGGGACTCCATTCGGGGACACTTAGTAGCCAAGGATAATGTTTATCTAATTTTGTTAGCATTAGTATTTAAATAGTATTTTATATGATATGTAGTTGCTTTGTAAACCTTGTAAGTGTGAATTTTGTATAATTTTACTGTAGCCCTGTTCGCATAATATAATACTGTATTTTATTTTATTTATTTTGGAATAGTTTAGGGACTGTTTATTTTATTGTAATGTGTATTATATTGCATATTGTGCTTATGCTTAGATAGATATCAATTTCGCTTGCATTTTTCACTGTATATTGTATTTTCAGTTATGTTGTAAGGCCGCCTAGAGTCGGCCATGTGCTGAGTGGGGCGGGGTACAAATTAAAATTGGAATTGGAATTCTGATGCACCTTTTTTATCCTTAAGCTATCAGAGGCTTCTATTTTCTTCCATCGCTTGTCCTGTTTTAAACATGCACCTGGAAGAGCCGTTTCTGCCCAATGCAAAAGTTTGCTTCTTCACCTTACAGCTTGCAGGGGTGGTGCAGTGGTTAAACTCCTGTACTGCGGCCAAAATGTTGTGAGTTCAATCCTGATGGGGATCAAGGTTGACTCAGCCTTCTATCCTTCTGAGGTTGGTAAAATGAGTACCCAGCATGGTGGGGGCTAAATTAGCATGAAGTGAGGATGAAATTAATTTGCTAGTCACCCACAAAAAAGTCAATCTCTACACCGTTGACTGCTTCCCGTCAGCTTTTTGTGCTGTTGCCTATCTTGTATCATTAACGACTGGATCATTTACTATTGATCTAAAGATGCAGCCGTCCTATTGTCCACTGGCTCTCTGCGTGAGTTATATCTCATGGCTAGCAGAATTTCAAGTAGGAAGATGTGGTCCACCCTCCTTCATCCATTTTTTTTTGAATGAGAATAGAGCAGAAGATTACACCTCCATTGCAATGCAACGTCTCACTATTTACAACAGGCTTTCTCAGCGTTTTTGGGTCACGGGCTGGATCACTCCCCCTCTGGTTCTGCGCGAGTTCTCATGCATATTCCCATGCATTTTCGGTGAGTTCTTTTACATTTTTGGGCATTTTTTTTGTGGGTTTGAAAGTAACAACACATGTTTTTGCCACATTTTCTGCATGTTTCCATTTGCGGCAGGAACAAAGGCGGAGGGCTACATGAAATGGCTCCACAGGCCGCACTCGGCCCACAGGCCGCAGGTTGCTAATGCCTGATTTAAAGTAAAGGTAAAGGTTTCCCTTGCTCGAAAGCCAGTCATATCCAACTCTAGGGTTCAGTGCTCATCTCTGTTTCAAAGCCGAAGAGCCAGCGCTGTCTGCTTCCGCAGACGTTACCGTGGTCATGTGGCAGGCATAATTTACAACAAGGTTATAAAGAGCCCTGGTGGCGCAGTGGTCAAACTGCTGTACTACAGCCAAAACGTTGCTGAGTTCGAGCCTGACGGGACACGACTCACAGCCTTCTATCCTGGGTCAAATGAGTACCCAGCATGTTGGGGGCGGAATGCTAATTACATTGTGAACTCCCCAGAGAGGCCACTAAGCGCTCTATGAGGCGGTAGAGAAGTATAACTGCTATTGATAAATTGCACTTTTCCTTAAAGTGAAGTTTTGTTGTTGTTGTTGTTCAGTCGCACAGTCGATTCCGACCCTTTGCGACCCTATGGACCATCGTTCTCCAGGCGCCTCTGTCCTCCACCATCCCCCTCAGTCCTCCCAGCTCTGTGCCCATTGTGTCTACAATACCATCTATCCATCTCATCCTTGGCCTCCCCCTTCTTCTTTTGCCCTCCACCTTTCCCAACATCACGGCCTTCTCAAGTGAATCCTCCCTTCTCATTTGATGCCCAAAGTACTTTAGCCTCATCTTTACTATTTGACCTTCCAATGAGCAGTCAGTGTTGATTTCTTCTAAGATTGACCTATTTGTTCTCCTCGCTGTCCAAGGTACCCTCAAAACTCTCCTCCAACACCACATTTCAAAGGCATCTATTCTTCTGCGTTCAGCTTTCCTAATTGTCCAGCTCTCACATCCGTACATTACCACTGGGAATACCATTGCTTCGACTATTCTAATTTTTGTTTTCAAGGTGATGTCTCTGCTTTTCACTATGTTCCCCAGGTTTCTCATGGCTTGTCTCCCTAGAATCAGCCGCCTCTTTATTTCATGGCTGCAATCTCCATCTGCAGTGATCTTAGATCCTAAGAACGTAAAATCTGTCACTGCTTCTACTTCTTCCCCGTCTATTTTCCAGGAACTGATCGGGCCTGTTGCCATTATCTTGGTTTTCTTGATATTGAGTCTCAAGCCAGCTTTTGCACTCTCTTCCTTCAAACCGATCAGGAGATTCTTTAGGTCTTCCTCACTTTCTGCCATTAGGGTGGTGTCGTCTGCATATCTCAGATTGTTGATGTTTCTCCCAGCGATTTTAATCCCATATTGTGATTCCTCCATCCCTGCATTGCGCATTATGTGCTCTGTGTATAAGTTGAATAAGCAGGGTGACAGAATGCAGCCTTGCCTTACTCCTTTTCCTATTCCAAACCACTCTGTCATTCCGTGTTCTGTCCTAACTGTTGCTTCTTGTTTCATGTACAGATTTCTCAGGAGGCATATGAGGTGCTCTGGTATTCCCATCTCTTTAATCACTTGCCACATCTTGTTGTGATCCACACAATCAAATGCCTTAGTGTAGTCAATAAAGCAAAAATAAACTTGTTTCTGGTATTCCTTTGTTTTCTCCATGATCCAACGTATGTTGGCAATGTGGTCTCTAGTCCCCCTGCCTCTTCTGAAACCAGCCTGCACCTCTGGTAATTCTCTTTCCACATGCTGCTGAAGTCTATCCTGTATTATCTTGAGCATCACCTTGCTGGCGTGTGGGATGAGCGCAATTGTTCGATAATTTGAACATTCTTTGGCATTGCCCTTTTTTGGGATTGGAACATATACTGATCTTTTCCAGTCCTGTGGCCACTGTTTTGTTTTCCAAATCTGCTGGCATATTGAATGCAGTAATTTGATGCCATCATCTTTTAGAGCTTTGAAAAATTCAACTGGGATACCATCATCTCCACTAGCTTTGTTGTTTGCAGTGCTCTTTAGGGCCTTTCTGACTTCACTCTCCAGGATGTCTGGCTCAGGTTCAATTTCTTCATCATTGTGACTATCAGGAGTGTTGAGTTCCTTTTTGTAGAGTTCCTCTGTGTACTCTTTCCATCTTTTCTTAATCTCTTCTGCATCAGCTAGCTCCTTTCCGTCTTTGTCCCTTATCATGTTCATTTTTGCTTTAAATGTTCCCTTGATTTCCCGGATTTTTTTGAAAAGATCTCTGGTTCTGCCTCTTTTGTTGTTTTCTTCCATTTCTTTGCACTGTTCTTTTAGATAGTTTTCCTTATCTCTCCTTGCTTTTCTTTGAAATTCTGTGTTCAAATGATTGTATTTTTTCCTTTCTCCTTTGACTTTTGCGTTCCTTCTTTCCTCTGCTATTTTAAGAGCCTCATCAGACAACCACTTTGCTTTCTTACTCTTCTTTTCTTTTGGTATGGTTTTCTTTGCTGCTTCCTGCATGATGTCCCTCATCTCTGTCCATAATTCTTCTGGCACTCTATCTATTGAGTCTAAGCCATTGAATCTGTTCATCACCTCCACCGTGTATTCTTTAGGGATGCTGTCTAGGTGATATCTGTCTGGTCTCTTTGTTTTCCCTATTTTCTTTAGTCTAAGCCTGAATTTTGCAATCAGTAGGTTGTGATCTGAGCCACAATCTGCTCCAGGTCTTGTTTTTGCTGACTGTATGGAGGTTCTCCATCTTTGGCTGCAGAGTATGTAGTCAATCTGGTTTCGGTGTTGGCCATCTGGTGATGTCCATGTGTAAAGTCGCCTCTTGTGTTGCTGGAAGAGGGTGTTTGCTATGACCCGTGCGTTCTCTTGGCAGAACTCTATCAATCTTTGCCCTGCTTCATTCTGCTTCATTCATAAAGTGAAGTAAAGGGGGCTAAATTAGCATGAAATGAGGATGAAATTAATTGGCTAAAGTAGTCACCCACAAAAAAGGTCAATCTCTACACCGTTGACTGCTTCCCGTCACCTTATTGTGCTGTTGCCTATCTTGTATCATTAACGACTGGATCATTTACTATTGATCTAAAGATGCAGTCGTCCTATTGTCCTAGGTAAAGGTAAAGGTTTCCCTTGCTCGAAAGCCAGTCGTATCCAACTCTAGGGTGCAGTGCTCATCTCCGTTTCAAACATAGCTGTCAAGTATCCCTTATTGGACGGGAAAACCCCTTATTTTACCCTCTTTCCCGCCGTCATCCCTTATTAATTAGATTGCAATGCCCTATTGCCGCCATTGGAGGGCAGCACAGGATAAGCATAGCTGTCAAGTTTCCTGTATTTGCCAGGAAATGTCCTTTATTTCCAAATCCAAAACTTGACAGGTATGGTTTCAAAGCCGCCCGTTTCTGTAGTCATGTGGCATGCATTAGACACCGGAGCGCGCACGGAGCGCTGTTTACTTTCCCACAGAAGTGGGTCCCTATTTATCTACTTGCAATTAGGGCAGCACAAAACCAGGAACATTGAGTCCCACAGCTCTGGGAAGGAACTAAACCTGTACGTTTCGGTTACTACTACTCTGAATAGCTCAGGTTCCAGAAGCCTGTCGTCTCTCACCACGCCGGAGACCAGATGCAGGGACATTAAAAACCAAACCCACCACCACTACTACCACTAGTCAACCTCCAACGCTGAGTAATGAAAGGCAGCAGCGCTGCTCCCGCCTTTGGCGCCAGAGCTGGGCGGCTTCGCCCAGCCCTGCCCTTTTCCCACCTTAGCCAGCGATATGGAGGGAGCAAGGGGGGGGAGGAATCTGCCGAGGGGGCGCCCGCCCCCTTATCCAAACACAATCAAATAGAAAGCCTCCTTCTAGACACAAATTCCCTCCTTCCTTCGCCGTCCCCACCAAGGCTCTTTCCTCCCGTCAGTCTCTGAGTTGGGTGTTGGGGCTATTGGGTGTGTGTGTGTTTGTATCTGTAAGGGGCAAAGCCACTCACTGTGTGTCCCGTGGAGCAGCGGAGAAAACGGAGCCGAACAAGCGCGAAAAAAACCCCGGGTCTGCACCGAGTAGTAGTCCCGCACGACGGCGCTTCGGAGGAATGGGGCTGGCAGGGCGGGGTGGGGTGGGGTGGGGAGAGGCAGGCGGGTTCCGGGATGGAGTTGGGGTGGGTGGGAGAGGAGGCGGTGTCTCAGTTGTGGGGCGAATGGCAGCCCTGAGGAGAACAAAAGAGGCGGTGTGGGGAGTGGGGTCGGGGTTGTGTGTCTCTATGAGAGGGAGTTAGGATTAATTTAGCTGGGAGGGTTTGCAAAGTGCGCGCAGGGAGTAGGGTCGGGGTTGCGTGTGGGAGAGTGAATGAGTGAGTAGGGTTGGGAACTGACAGGGACATTGTTCTTCTCTGGGAGGAAAAGTATAACCAAGCCTTTTTGGCTTGTGTCGCAACTGTTGGAGCAGGGAAGGGATTGCTCCACACCACAGTTTCCTTTATAAGGCCAAAGGGAATGGAGCGCGGGGGCCACCGCCCCACGGAGAGGCCTCCTCTTTGGGCGGGCGCACGCGATACCGTGATGGCGAACCTTGGCACTCCAGATGTTCTTGGACCTCACTTCCCAGAAGCCCCCGTGAATCCACACGAATGGGTTTACCGCGATTCATCTGGCCCGCGCTGCCCTCGTCGCTCCCGGAAGCGGAAGTAAAACACCCCTACAGAGGAAGGGTTAACCCGGAAGAGTCTTAAAAGTCCGGGCACTTTTTACTTACACTTCAGCGTGGGCCAGATGAATCGCAGTAAACCCATTCGTGCAGATTCACAGAGAGCTTGGGTTTCTGGGAATTGAAGTCCAAGAACATCTGGAGTGTCAAGGTTCACCATCATGGTGGTAGAGGAAGAATGAGTCGCCCTTTATCTCTTCCTCGTTGGCTTTGGTAAATTTTGGGGAGAGATCCTGTGTGCACACGCCCCCTGCTTGCCTTGCTGGGCCTGCTCAGACCTCCTTGCCCTCCACTTTAGCATGAGAACATATGTCCTCGTTCAATAAATCTATTCGTTTCCCACTTCTGTCCGAGTGTATGCTCTGGGGAGGGTGTGCGTGTGTGTACACGCATGCTCTCCGGCATCAACCTCTGGTGGCTACTGGGTGCCTGGTAAAGGTAGTGGTCTCCCTTGCCCAAAAGCCAGTTGTATGTACAGCTAAAGAGCCAGCACTGTGTCTGCAGATGTTTCTGTGGTCATGACTAGACTCCAGAGCGCTCGGAACTCTTACCTTTCCTGCAAAAGCATTACCTATTGATCTACTTGCAATTTCTTGCTTTCAAACTGCTAGGTTGGCAGGAGCTCGGACAGACAACTGGAGCTCACCCTGTCATGCAGCAGTCGGGTCTCAAACTGCTGATCTGCCAACCTTCCAGTTGTCTAGTCCAGCGTATTAACCACTAAGCCATCACCTGGTGAGATTTGAAAATAAAAGACTAACCCTAAGAAGGGACCATAGTGGCTTAGTGGTTAAGATGCTGAGCTTTAGGATTGGAAGGTCAGCAGGTCAGCAATTTGAGACCCAAGAGCAAACTGAGCTCCCATTGTCAGCCTCAGCTCCTGCCAACCTGGCAGTTCGAAAGCAAGAAATTGCAAGTAGAAAGATAGACACCACCTCGGCGGGAAAGGTAACAGTGTTCTGTGTGACCTGGCTGTCTAGTCATGCCTACCACATGACAACAGAAAGGACTGCGGACACAGTCAGCTCTGGCTCTTTGGCTGTAAACAGAGATGAGAACTGCACCCTAGAGTCCGACACAAGCAAGGGAGACTTTTACCTTTACCCCTAGGAAGGGATGGGGGCAGCCAGCTTTAGAGGCTTGGGAGCCCTTTGTGAACCAGGAGAAAACTATGAAAACAACAAATTAAGAGTTGAGAACATTGAAAGTAATGCGGAAGGAGAAAGAAGAGGAAAGGTGTGAATGAGGAATTAAGAGCCTTTGCTTGGTATCCTTTCTTTTCTCCCCCCCCCCCCCCCGCCCTCTCCCTGTTTGTCTCCTGTTTTCTGCCTCCCAGGAGCAATGACAGCATCTGGAAGCACTGTCAAAGAGATTGGATCCCGTTACGGCCAGGACAGTTAGGACAAGGGATCCTGTCCGAGCAGGGATTCATTTTGAAATCTGGATCTAACTAGAATTTGTGATTTCACTTTTCTCTGCAAACCAAAGTGGCCCTCTCCCTATCTAAGCACAAATCCCACTTGAAGACATGCCTCCAGCTGGGCTTTCTTCTCTGCTTATGTTCAAGCAGGCTGCATTGCTCAGGCATGCAGCTCTCACATTTAAATAAGGAAAAGACAGGGAGAATTTGCAAATCAGAAAAGTATCCTGTAAAGTAGTTTCAAGCAGTTATGTATCTGAAGGAAACAAAACCAAGAAGGCAGAGTAACAGATTTAAGCTAAACCTGTTCCATCCTGACAATGAACAGCAAGTATTGTTGGAAAATTGTGACCTTGCCAGCTTCTCCTTTCACACTTGGCGTCTATGTAGAATATGCTTTAAATCTTTTATTATCCTTGTTTTTTTAAATGTCTCAGAGTCCTTGAGACAACCTTAAGTTGTTTTTTTTAAAAAAATGCCTTAGAGTCTTCAAGACAACCTGTGATGATTCCTCCGGGGGTTTTCTTTTAACCATTTAGTTATGTTACTTTGCAGTCCCTGAGCATGTGAGATTGAGGCAGGCAGACTGTGGTCTTGGCTGCAAGCCGTGAGGGAAACCTCTGTTCCCAGCTGGACTTGGCTGTGCTTTCCAGGAACGCAGAAACCACAAAGCTACTCTGTAAAGTAGAAAGGCTGTCACCACACACATTACTCAAAGTTATCGATAGATAAAAATGAAGGGCAAAATATGAATTTAGTGCCATAGACCCCCAACTCAACATTCCTGTGCCGTCAAGTCAGTTCTGTCTTATGGTGACTATTTCCAGGGTTTTCTAGGTAGTACAGTACAGTATTCTGAAGTGGTTTACCCCCCCCCCCCCTTCTTCTGAGGGCATTCTGCGGCTTTACTGCTTGCCCAAAGCCAAATAGGCTTGCTCTTCTGGGATGCTCATTGGACTATTGAACTCCTCACCTCTGGCTCTGGATCACCGACAATGGTAAATTTGAGGAAAACTTTCTAGCCCAAGCTGTGAAATTAAATGAACTCTGACAATAGACACTAATGCATGTCTTCTCTGGAAAAGGCTTGGTTACTTTAGCAGCAGCCTTGTCCTTGCTTGGTGTTGTGGACGTTTGTGTTTGGGCTCCTGTTGGCGAGACTCAACATGGGGCTCTTCCATCGTTTGTGTCCTAGGTGAAGGAGAAGGTTTATTTGCTTGGAGAGAGTTCTGCCAAAAGTGACGTTTAAGTCTAATTTCTCTGTTCTTCAGAGCGATTTTGTTAAAACTCCAGGGGAAGGTACTGTACAGGATTGGGCATGGTGTGTATCGCCTAAGCAGTAGAGGCACTTTTCATGTCCATCCTTCAGAGGGAACGTTGCTGTCAATATACCTCTTGAAGGGGGCCACAGAGGCTATAAAATGGTGAACCAAGATGGCCAAAAACAGGCAACTTCAGTAGCAGTATCTCAGCCATTTGCAAGATCTGATTTTGTAACATGGGCAAAATTTTCATGTACACAAATGCTGCACTGACAGACACACAGAAAATTTGTCCTTTATCCAAGTAGATTATTCCTTTATCTTCTTACTTTGCTCCAAAGTCTATTACTGTACATGACTTCCAGATAGTTCATACAGAATTTTGTCCTGGTGGGAGACACTCTTCAGCATTCATCTAGTCAGGTCTAGAAATGTTGGAACAAGGATAACTTTTTTGTCATGTGTCTCCTGCATCCCACCACAGTGAAGATGGAAAGAAACACTCAAGATGTGAGTGAAGTCAAGACTGCCAGATTTAATGCAAGGGGTTTGACAAAAGTGGAGCATTAACCAATCAGAAGTAGAGCCATTGGCAAACACATACCCCCATTTTTGGTGACTCATAACTAATGGAGCAAGCTAACATAAGCAAAAACAGAAGGATTGCCTTCAGTACTTGGTTGAAAGTCCTTTACAGTCAATGACTGCCTGAAGTCTAGATCCCATGGACATGACCAAATGCTTGGTTTCCTACCTTGAGATGCCTTGCCAAGCTTTTATTGTAGCTGCCTTCAGCTGCTGCTTGTTTGTGGGTCTTTCTGTCTTCAGTCTTGTCTTGGCGCCCCAGGCATTTTTGGACTTCAATTCCCAGAAGTCAGCACTTCTGCTGATCAGGGCTTCACACCTGGAGTGCCAAGGTTCACCATCATTGTTCTAGGGTATCCACCCTCCTAGCACCATATTTCAAATGAATCAATTTCCCCCTATCAACTTTCTTTACTACCCAGCTTTTGCATCCATATATGGTGATTGAGAATAGTGTGGATGATGATCTTGGTCTTCAGTGACACATCCTTACACCAGTAATTCCTTCCCTGCTGTCAGTTTGCCTTTTTCTTGTTTCTTTACTGCAATCTTCATTTGGATTGATGACTAAAGTATACAAAATCTTTATCTCAAATTCATTATTGTCAGCTTTAAAGTTGTGCAGTTCTTTTGTAATAATACTTTTTGTTTTCTTAATGATAACTGCAACCCTACTTTGGCATTTGCTTCTTTTGTATTTGTTAAAACTCAATGCACTTTTCTAGCAGTAAGGTGTCACTTGCAATTATTGATCTTAAAATATTGTTTTTTGTTGTTGTTCAGTCGCACAGTCGATTCCGACTCTTTGCGACCCTATGGACCATCGTTCTCCAGGCGCCTCTGTCCTCCACCATCCCCCTCAGTCCTCCCAGTTCTGTGCCCATTGTGTCTACAATACCATCTATCCATCTCATCCTTGGCCTCCCCCTTCTTCTTTTGACCTCCACCTTTCCCAACATCACGGCCTTCTCAAGTGAATCCTCCCTTCTCATTTGATGCCCAAAGTACTTTAGCCTCATCTTTACTATTTGACCTTCCAATGAGCAGTCAGTGTTGATTGATGTTCTACTAATTTTCACTCCTTCATCTGATATTAGTCCAGCTTTCCTTTTATGTTCTGCATACACATTTAACAGATAAGGAGATAAAAGGCATCTTTGTCTGACACCTTTCCCTATAGGATAGTATTGTCTCTTCATATTCTGTCCTAACAAAAGCTTCTTGTCCACTACATAGGTTACACATCAGGACAATCAAGTATTGAGGCACATTCCTTTCTTTCAGAATAACTATAGGACTACTGCTTTAATAGCCCTTGCAAGCAAGACTCCTACTTAAATGGAATGAGAAATGCCTGATGTTCAAGATGGATTGTGAAAAGGAAGATACACTCAAGATTATATTGCAAATACTGTACCTGTTGGATACTGAAGTGAACCAAAGAATTTTGGAAGGTCAGTCTTATTGTGAGAAACAGTAGGTTATTGCACTCTTTGGCATCTCCTTTTTTTAGGAATTAGAATGTATATGGAGAGTTGCCAGTCTATGAGCCATTGTTTTATTTTCCAGATTTTTGACATGCTGTTGCTAGGATTTGACAAATTTAGTCTCTGTGGCATGAAATAATTCTATTGGTATTCTATCCAACCCTGGTCATTTATTCCTTCTTTTATATCAGTGTTTACTTCACTTTTTAGAACTGTAGGTTCCTCATCATAGGAATCATCTTCAAAGGAGTCTGTCATCCTTTTATCTTTTTTCTGTATATATCAGGGATTCCCAACCTGCAGCCCATGGGCCAGATGCAGTCTGCAGCACCATTTCATGTGCTGCAAGCACACCAAGAAGTTTCATGTAGTGAAGGAAGGGCAAAATGGCCATCCGGACCCTGAAGCTGTCTGAAGGAGCATGACCCGGCCCCCGGCTTTAAAAGGTTGAGAACTCCTGGTATAAATCTTTATTATACTGTTTCCACCTTATTTTCACTTGCTCATAGTGTGCTATCCTGTTGGTCATTCAGCATTCCTGGTTAGAGGCTTAAATTTCTTTATAATTTCTTGGATCTTCTGGAAGAAATGTCATTTTCTTTTTTTATTGAACTCCTTTATTTTACCAGTTAATACAAGAGGTTATTTTATTTTATGGGCCATTTGCTGAAAAATTGCATTCTGATCCTATTTCTGTCACTTTTTACTTTTGCTTCTCACTTGTCCTCCCCAATTTTAAGTGTTTTTTTTCTTCTATTAATCATCTAGGATTCACTTTTCTTTTGACTACAGAAAGTTTTTACATTCTTCCCTAATAATGATTCTGGTTTTAACCCATAATTCTTCTGGTTCACTGTAAATTGAATTTAGTACTGCAAATCTGTTCCTTAAATTAACTTTAAATTCATCAGGAATGTTGCTTTAAATTATATTTTGGCAACTACAATTCTTTTTCATCTTAACTGTTACACATTAGCATTCATGATCAGTGCCACAATCTGTTCCTGCTCTTGTTTTGGCAGAGAGAATGCAACTTTTCCACTTCCTGCTTCCAATTATGTAGTCTATTTCATTTTTGCATTGACTTTTGGATGATGTCCACATCTACAGCCATCTGGTTTGTTGCTTAAGTTTGTTTTTGCAATAAACAGTTTGTTGGCCTCATAGAATTCTATGAATAGTTCTCCAGCTTCATTTTTCTTCCCTAGGCCAATTTTCCAATATTTGATTTTGCTTTGCCTTACTTTTGAATTCGAGTCATCTATGATTATAATCATGTATTGTTTTGATGTATGATCAGTTTCCCAATGGATACTTACATAAATGTTTTTTCTTCTTCAGTGTTTGGTTGGAGAATATACTTTGATAACCAGTTCTGCTGGTTATACCAATAGGTTTTCTATAGAACCTGATTGATTTTGTCAGACCTTGCATCTTGCCTGTTTAAGGACCACCCCATTTCTTTTGAATCTGTAATTTCCAGAGTAGAATACTTTGTAGTTATTTGATTGAAACATCTCATTCTAGTCCACTTTAATTCACCGATAGGATGCACTGCAATGTTTATACACTTTGTTTCTGGCTTTACGGCTTCCAGTTTATATTCCATGTTTCAATTTTATGTACTGTGCAGCACTGGACTTTCTTTTCACTTTGCCGTATGTCAGCTATTACACATGCTTTTGGCTTTAATCTAGTTGTTTCATTAGCAGCAGAGAGATTATTCTTTGTTCTTCTTCAGTAGCTGATTGAATGCTTTTTGACACAGGAATTTCATCTACTAGTGTTATTTCTTGTTTAAGTTTGGTTTATCTTATTATAGGGTTTTCATGGTATGGGGAAAGTTCAGCACACGTTTACCACTGCCACCCTGTGCAGTACTAACAAAAGTAATTGAGTATCACTGCCATTGCTTCCTCTGCTACTATCGCCTTCAGCTACTGATGCTGCCCAGTAGCGGTCAACATTTGTACTAATCAATCCCAGGTGGGTAGGTTTAGGGGCACCCAGTGCCCTTCTTACATACTGCTCTCCTCCATCAATACTTCCCCTGCTTTGTAGTTTTAATGGCTGCTCCCTAACTTCTTTTATTGTCCCTTAGAATTAAAGACCCAAGTTAACAATTTCTGGCAATAATATCAGGATGGTATGATTAGGGAAGATTTGAGCATGTGAGATAGAAGGGTGGAAGGGATACAAGAGAGATTAGAGTCTAGGTCCTCTTGAAGTTCTGATGGGACTCTCCACACCCACATCTTCTCGGCATGCAACTCATTCTGCCAACACCAAGTGCAACACTAATTTGAAAGCTATATCAACATGTTTGGCATGTGCTGATTTTTTAGACCATATGATGTTGTCTTTCCCCTTGCGGGTTTGCTTTGGATCCTGTAGAGGAAGTCTGTGTTGGTTGAAGTGTTGGGGTGGGGACTGATGCTTTAAAGAGGTCTGCTGGTATCTAACGGAGCTCCAATACCCTGACGACACTAATGGCGAGTTTGACTCCCAAGCCAAGGCAGTGGTTTCTGTTGGGAAATGGATGGATGAACACCTATCTTGTTGGCTGCCAGGGTCCTTTGTCATCTAAGACAGATGAAAATTTAAGATACAAACCATAAGCTGGGAGCAGGAAGATTCACTTCCCAACGTAAAAAATTGGTTTGGTATGGGAGTTGGACTTGCTGTTGGTGCCATTAGTATCCCGCCCCTACATAGCCTTTTCTGCCCTCTTCCATCCATGCCTGCAAGATACAGCAAGTTCTACCTTGTTATTCACTGAGCCAGTTCCCTCTCCTCTCTTCATAGGCAAACAGTTTTAAGGGGTAGAATTTGAGAGCAAAAAAAGTATGGCAGCAGCAGGTAAGGTGGGACTGGAAGCAAGAGAGAAAAGGAAGAGAATGAGTGGCACTCAGATCTGAAAGAGGCATCAAACAGAAAAAAACAGCGAGAAATGTACAGAAGGCACACACCCTCACATGTACTGTATATGCACAGACATGGACACATAGAAAGGAAGGTTAAAAAAAATGCTCAGCTTCTGAGTTGGGATCTGGGTAGTCTCTAGGTGTGGAGTGAGCTGCCTGCACATGCTTATGTACATGTGTTTGTAGCACCTCATGCATATGTCTGGACCACAGATTCCTGTGCAAAATTTATGGGCTCCACTTAGGATTTGTATGTGTGTATGTCCACATGACTATGCAGATGTTTCTCAGCTTCCCTTTCCTTCCCTGGCTACTGTTGCCAATATCATTCCATCTCTCCCAGTAAACTATTCTATCCTCTGCAACCACTTTACAATTTTGCTCAGCATGATTTGCTCAACTTCATCCTCCATGTATGTGAGTGTGAGAGGGAGACTTGCTTTCTATAGAGAACCTTTTCTCCTGGCATGGTGTCTCTAGGGAAAAAACAGACAGGCACCAGGTGGGGGGAAAATGAAAGTAGGGAAACGAATATGAAAATTTCAATAATTACCTTTAGTTAAATGAAGTGTAAGTTAGAAAGAATGCGACAATAACTTATGAAAATGATAAAAACATATTAGATGAATTATTGCATATATTAATTATATTATTTATTGTCTAACAAAAGTCCCATGCCCAGTTTGCACTATAAAATGTAAATTCTGTGTCAAAATAAAAATTGGTGCAAAATACCTTTTGCTCTCCAGCAGGCAATTTTGTGGTGCTTTTTAAGTCACGATATTTATTATAAAATGGGAAATGAATGAACATTTCTACTATCTCCCTTGAACACACAAGGCAGGAGAAAAGTGGATAGATGACCGCATGAGCCCAAGATGCAATTTTTAAAAAAATTTCTACTTCAGACACCAATCAGGAGGAAATCAGACATATAAAGTTATAATTATCCCTAAATTTGGCTTGATGCAGAAACAAATGTGTCTATGCACAGTTCGTAGCACCTGTGGCATTTTGGAACCATGAAACACTGCATGACTATCTAACTATTTAGGCACTACAAAACAATATTAAAAATCTTATCTTAAAAGAAAGAAAAACATTCATTTATCTGTTTTTTTTAAAGGAGCATTTTACATGATATTGAAATCTTGGCTGGTTGGAAATGAAACTTGTCAAAGGTTACTAAAATATTTTAGTACCCATCAAATACAAATGTCCATCCTGTTGCTCCTAAATGCAAAAGCGATTATTTAAATTACAGATAACCTGAGATATAAGATTTTAGTACAATGAGTTGTCTTGTTATTAATTTTTTTTAATCAACTGAAAATTAAGACTTGTATCCAAAATACAAAAATGTACTCAACATTTGTCTTTTGAATGTGACAGGTAATAATATTAATAGAATCAATGGTCTAATACAGGGGTTCTCAACATTTTTAAGCCATGGGCTGGGTCCGGTTCACGCTCCCTCAGACAGCTACAGGGGATGGTAGGCCATTTTGCCACCACCACATGGCACTTCTGGGTGTGGTAGAGGTGGTGGTGGGGCCACATGAAATGGCACCATGGGCCGCATCCGGCCCATGGGCCACAGGTTGAGAATCACTGGTCTAATATAACTTAGAGTAAAATGATAGCAGCACTAAAACACATAATCCTGTTATAAATATTTCTGCAGACTATTTGTTATGTCAGTGCAATTTTGCTACAACCCTTCCACATTTTCACTGTTGATTACTTCAAACTGGTCCCATAATGTGCTATCCTAAGAGAGTCAGCATCTCTCAGGTAGAAGGAACATACAGTAAAACCTCGCATAAAGAGTGCCTCGCTTAGAGACTAACTCGCTTAAAGAGCAGAATTTTCTCTGAATGGCCACCTCACTTAACAACTAAAACCAACAAAAAACTCGCTTAACAACTAAATCGGGGTTCGCAATCCCCCCCACCAGAAGTCACAACTGGTCATTTACAATGGTGTTTCGCTTAAAGAGCAAACTCAAAGAGCAATCCTGTGGAACACATTATGCTCTTTAAGCGAGGTACCACTGTATCTATTTTCAACGTCCACATATGTGACCTTAACAATCAGATTGCAACTTTCAAATGCCAGTTAATTTACAATTGAAGCACTGTATCAAACAACTGCACAAGCTCTTTAAAATACTCTGCATTTCTTTTCTAAAATATTATATATTATTGCACAAATTTATACTGGGCTTCAGTGCTTAAACATCCATCCCACTTAGAGATTACATTTAAAATAATACATTTTACCTAAAATTATTTTTAAAAACAGTGTCCTGAAAATATTATAAATTCATTAAACAAGCCCTTCATATTTATTTTATTTACAAGGTCCATTCCCAGACAAATTTGTTTTACAAGAAATTATATGGATGTTGTTTCACAAAATATTTTAGCAAAAAGTATATCATTTGCATCTGAGTAACCGCCTAGATGTATTTTTCAAGCTTTTTATCCTTGTAAAGTAAACCACAGATACAATATATGGACTGATTTTGCACATAAAAATATTGAAGGCTTTGAGTATATGCATATTTCAGTCAAAGCAGAAAATATGTACAATTTTTACATTTTGGCAAAAAAAAAGATCTTTGACATACTTTGATTTTGTTCAATTATAAATCTATAGTCCATTTCATACATTAGAATATTTTCTTTTGCAGTATTTTCCTGATTTGTTTCATTCAGAAAAGCAAATACAAAGTTAACTGCTGATCTAGGAGCTGGAAGAAACCAGCCTCTTTGGATTAAATCAAACGTCACTTGAAAGAACAAATAGCATTATTTGTCTGTTTCCTGATACCTTACTTTAACCTTACAGAATTTAAATCCAACATCATGCTATTGGAAGTCACTTTGTACATCCCTGTGGGACCTCCCCACCCAAATAAATTTGATCTAAAACAGTTCCTGGTGCTCTGGAACAAATTGGGGAGATTGCCCCTTTCATGGCCGTTGAAAGCAACAGTTCCGCCAGCGAAATGACATTATTGGATTCACTCAACAGAATATTCTCATCCTATGCAACACATTCCTATAGTTTCATCAATACTAAAGCTTCATGTATTAAAATTTTAATATAATCCTTATATCATTGTATGAAGGCAATACACACAATATTTGCATATATTTAAACAGGGCCCAGTTAAAAATATATATCCTGTATATCTCTTGGTTGAAGGAAAGTCTGCTATCCTGATAGCAATCATTTAAGTACTGAAAGTTCTAGAATAAAGGATAGTCTTCAGTTCTTCACTTCATAGACAAGATTTCAAATTGCAACAATATTTAACATAGATCCTAGGAACAGGTTTCAGCGATGGTTCAACTGTTAGAATGTTTTCTATTGCATGTCCCAGAATAGCATGGATATTTTTTTCAGTTTGATTATTTTATGCAAGTACAAAAATAGTCATAATTAGCTAGGACAAATTTGGCAATGCAGTTCTGTGTATCAGGCTAAGAGATAGCTTAAGGCTTCCCTGTAGAATATTCTTCAGAGAATGAAGGAAAAAGACTGTGCTCATCTACGTAGGGTATCTTCATCACAAAATTAAAAACACAGAACCATCTCCCAACATATGCATTAAAAATATTTACTGAATTATCTAAGATTGCTTATAGGCAAAATCTGAAGGAACTTATTAATCTTTAAGGCAACAATGCATCAAGGACTAACGCTCCAAGAAATAAATATAAACAGAAAATATTACTGTGGTGCTACCTGTACAATTACCAACATACTTTTACATTTGTTAGCTAATTGTCAAATATTTTCTAGTACCGGTGCTACTTTACAGCATGAGTTTCACATCAGTTTTCAACACTTCATTGAATAAGTTAAATCGATCAGGTAAGATCCTCATCTTTACTGTCCCATCAGCTCCACATGAGAATATATGATTTGCTGGTCCTGTCTCAATCTGCATGACTCCTGTACCAAGATTTCTAAAAATAGACTGTCGAGAATGCTCATTGATGAATGTATGAAGAAGACTGAAGTTAGACAAACTCCATACCTAAAAAAAAAAAGATAGAATACATTTGGGGTTTTTTTCCTTCTCTTTTGGGAACACAAAGAAAAACACTCATATGATCATGTTATAATTAAGTTATAATAGTAAATTATAAATTATTATTAATCTAAAAAACATTGTTTATCCTGATCAGTTCCTGAAATGGCAAGAGCAAGAAACCTAGATAGACACCTTTTCACCAGAGCCACATGTGATTTGTCCTGAAAGCTCATTGAAACAGTAAGAGCTGGAAATGCAAAAATCTGCACAGGTGCTACAGATTTCTTAACTTGAAGTAACTGGATTTACTTATTGTCTGAAATCTTGTTGCTTAGTAAATCACATTAGAGTACACACTTATTGAATCTGTAACTATTTAATGAGCCTACTCCGCAAGTAAGTTCTACTCATCCAAATGGACCTAGTCTAGTTGTGATTTACTTCACTAAAGTAACTAGTATAGGCTCATTTAGCCAAAAGGAATTTACAGAAGAGTTAATTCACAAAATCTCCACTGAATGTGTTTATTTCAGCTATCTGATTGATCTGGTAATGGGCAAAGTAAGCGCTGGGTGAAAAAAGAGAAAACAATCTGGATGGAGGGAAAATGTGGCAGGAGACAGGGAATCAAAATGATGTTGGAACTCACTGGACAGAATGAATACTGGGGTGGAGGGAATAATTAATAGTGTTGCATTGGGGAAGAACACTTGGCAGGGAAATGAACCAGCACGTTTTTAAGCAGGAAAGCTGGGTATATGAGCTAGTCAGAATCAATAATATAACTCACATATTTCAGTTACGTGTTAATAAGAATCAAAGCAAAAAACAGTCTCTTGTACAAGAAAAACAAAAATAGGGTATACATATCTTAAACTAAAAATCAGCCAGAATCCTACTGTGCATAAGTGTAAGTATGTAAATCATGATGTGAATTGCCACTAATTAATGAGTTGGCATTTGCATACTTGGTGATATGCTAATCAGGCGTATGTGATCAAGAATGCAAGCAGCAACTCATTAATCTGCAGCAATTCAGTACTTCAGCAGACTCAATAACACTTCATGCCAGCATTAGTAATAATAATTTCATATCAGAAATTATTCTGGGTTGAAAGGTTTTTTGCAGAAGCAACTCCACTCAGGGGATGCCCAAATGAGGCTCCTTTCATGTCCCCAAGAGCTGGGACAGAGACGGGCGCTTAATCCGTCATGCAGGACCCGGGTCTCGAACTGCCAACTTGTCAGCCTTCCAGCTAACAAGATGAGCTTCTTAACCACTGAGCCACTGCAGCCCTGCATTAATGCCAGCATTAATCCCGGTTAACATTCTGACTAATAGTTAAATGAAAAATAATTAGTGTTAAGGATAAAGCATAATAAAAGGAAAAAAACACGTTGATAATGAAAATATATAATCTATCAATCCAGTGTAATCTAAATCTGGTATCAATAGAATACCACCCAAATTACCTTTATATTTCCTTCCGCAGATCCTGTAACAAAATATTCTTCTGTAGGATCCACAGCAATTGCTTTAATGGGAGAATCATGACTCTGGAAAAATTGGCGTTGCTGCTTTTGGCGAAGATCAATTAAACAAGTATATCCTTTTCTGCCACCTGATATTAACAGCTGGTGTTTTGGGGCATAGGCTAAGACAGTTGCTCCAGTATCATGGCAGGTAAAGGCTGCAATCCAAAGGAAATGAGATACTGCTCTTACTATTACAGTGGAACCTTGGTTAACAAACAGCTCGGTTAACATAAAAATCACATAACAAAAGGAAATCCATAGAAAATAGTAGCTCAGTTTATGGATATTTTTTTTGGAACAGATTAATTGGTTTTCAATGCATTCCTATAGGAAATTGTGTTTTGGTTAATGTATTTTGGTTTTCAATGCATTCCTATGGGAAATTCGGTTAACATAATTTTCGCTGTAAGAAACATCCCAGAGAACGCATCAATTACGCTAAACCGAGGTTCCACTGTAAATGTTTTCAATATTGCATATTGCATGTTGTTACTTTTATGAGGGTTTCCAGCACTGGGGCCAGAAGCCTTACAAGGGAGCCATGGAATGAAACTTTGGTTCACAAGAACACCTGTATTTCCATAATGACTGCATATTTTATATGCCTGAAATCTGAGAGGCAGCAAAAGACATATGCTGACATACTTGTTCTGTGGTAATTAGAAGACACCAAGTCTGTGGCTATCAAAGTCCTTGTAGCTTTTTTCAAATCTATTATGCTGTCCAGCACTCTGATAAAGACTCAAAGCTTTGTTTACTGTCCAGCTTTCATACCCATACAAATTGATCAGGAATATAAGAGTGTGATGAAATGCACTCTTGTCTGATACCTTTCCCTATAGGAAACTATTCTTTTTGTCCATATTCTGCCCTAACAATAGCTTCTTGTCCACAATCCAGGTCCTCATCAGGACAATCAACTGCTGAGGTACACCTATTACTTTCAGAACTACCCAAAGTTTCTCATGATCCACAGAGTCAAAGACTTTGCTATAGTCCAGCGATGGTGAACCTAGTCTATAAAGCACAAACTGATCTTCTTTTGAAACTTTTCAGTGTGCTCCAGTAGCCAGCAAATAGGATCTTGAGTGCCTCTGCCTTTTCAGAATCTAGCCTTTATTGTTCCTTATAATGTAGGAGCCGTTGATGCAACACCATGAGCATACCTTGCTTTCATGGAAAATTAAAGCAATAGTCTTATAATTACTGCACTTAAGATGTACATCCAAGAAGCCCTCCTATATTCCTGAAAAAAATCTAAAGGGGGGGGGGGGAATCTGGAGACTTGGAAATTGTCTAGAATCTAGAGCAATTTTTTCACAAAGTGCAGGAGAAAGATAGGATTGAAAGTCTATTAATTTGAGTTACCAGTAGCATTAAATTCATGTTTTACTTAGCTACAGGAGATTGCCCCTGTAATAAATCTCACCCTATTACCTTTAACACACATTTTGATAATATATTGGCTGGTTTCAGTTACTATTCTTATTGCATGTACAAAGAATAGTTATGATCTATTAGAACAAGCCTTAATGAGCCAGCATGTATTACAAGGAAGAATGGATTACAGCCGATCTTCCCATAACAGCAATAAACCGTACAGGAAGCTATTATCTGAGAGTTTAACCCTCAATTATCGATTGCTAATCCACATGTAAAATATGTGGCTTGAATTTTTGTAAACTTTTCGTTATTCATGTAAGCTTACCGTGTACTAAGCTACTGGTTGGTGCTACCAGAGTATCCCATAGACAGATATTTCTAAAGGAAAAGAACATAAAGATAACCAATTAGGTTATTGCTAGCTTGATATAATAATAGTTTTCATATACTGTAAATGATGACTGAAATTATAAACATATATTTGTAATCAGAAGAAACTAATTAAAGTAAATATGAGACCACTGTGACAACTGTATGGGAGGTGATGATGGTGTTTGCTTTCACTCTGCTGCAAACAAGAACCTCAGTGAGTCTGGAGTTCCTTTTATGAACTGAAGAAACAGTTCAAGCAGTTTTCTCCTGTGGGTTTGTGTCACTTGTATCTAAAGTACCATAGAGCACTTTTTAAGCTGGGGGCCGGGTCACACTCCCTCAGACAGCTTTGGGGGCCGGATGGCCATTTTGCCCTTCCTCCACCACATGGCACTTCCTGTTGTGGGGGAGTCAGGGGGCACATGAAAGGGTGTCATGGGCCACATCTGGCCCATGGGCCACAGGTTGAGAATCCCTGCCATACAGTAACCACACCCATGACTAACGTGGCAGGAGATACCTGACCCCCTCCCCTCTTCCCCCTAAATGCCTTGTGTGAGCATAAGTGTAACTGGGAGAAAAATGGAGAGGAAGACCAGAAGGTAAGACAGCAGATCCATTGCCAAAATCTTTCACCTGGTTCTCTAAAGTGCATATGCTACAACTTCAGGAGGCACTATGTAAAGAACCTATAGGGCTGCAAGACTCTGAGGCCCAGGAAGCATTGTGGTAGGAAATGCAGGCCTAAAATGCAACCTTGCTGGCCTAGGTCCTTCTCCAGATGAGGGAAATAGGTCGCCCTTGCTCAAAAGCCAGTCTTATCAGACTAGGGCTCAGTGCTCATCTCTTGTCTACAGCCAAAGAGCCAGTGCTGTCTGTGTCTGCAGACATTTCCCTGGACATGTGGCAGGCATGACTAGACACCGAAATGCATAGAACGCTGTTTACCTTCCCACCAAAGTGGCACCTATTTATCTACTTGCAATTTTTTACTTTCAAAATGCTAGGTTGGCAGTAGCTGGGACAGAGATGGGAGCTCGTTTCATCATGCAGTACTTGGGAATTGAACTGCTGACCTGCCAACCTTAGAGTCACTAAGTTCTGCGTCTTAACCACTTGAGCCACTGCAGTCCCTTGAGGGAAATACAGGTGACTAAAGGAATAAGCCTGTGGCTAGAACTCCCAAAATTCTTCCTAAGGAACTCTGAAGAATTCTGGGAATTGGAATTGAAAAAACACCTGAATGATACACCCCTAAATGCTTCATATTAGCAGGTTCTTTGCTACAGTATGCAGACAATTCAAAACAGTGTAAAATTATTTGTGTGAACTAGAGAACCTTCCAGAATAGTATATGATGCAAGAAAAAGCATTTTGCCATAGTATACAGCTCAACGTAACCAGTAACTTTATTTTTACACCAGTCTTACCTCTATGATCTTAGAATCAAGATTTTTCTCACCTGTTGTCAGTAGACTGCCCAGCTGTGGCTATCAAAGACGAAGAACTGATGAAAACAAAATCACTGGCTGTTTTGTTATGGCACTGCCATGTCTGAAAAAATATATAATGTTTAATTAATAAGCAAAGGTAGGTAAAATTAATATAGGATTATATTTTTGTGTTATCATATGTACCAACAGTTTTATTTGATTAGGACAAAATGCAAAAGATGCCTTGCATTAATTCCAGGTCCAAGTCTAACCAGTAGTCAAAAGAGCTATTCCAAGTACTGTACTGTATATCAAATGCCCGTTTCATCACTTTTCATTGACCAACAATGAAGAAAAACAAACCCTCCTTCAGTTTCAGAAATAATGACATACAGGTTAACTCTTAAGAGAAGCATAACTGTAATATCTCCATGAATGCATGAAGTTACATCAGGGGTCGTCAACCTTTTTAAGTTGGGGCCTTGGTCACACTCCCTCAGACAGTTGAGGGGGCCGGACTGTTGGTCCCCCCGCCGTTTACAGCTGCCGTAAGTGCATCCATGGCCGATTCTGGAGGAGGTGGCTGGATCGAGGGCAAAGGCTAGGTGATTTGGCACCATGGGCCAGATACGGCCCACAGGCTGTAGGTTGCCGACCCCTGAGTTACACCATTCATTGAAGGCATGCATTTCAGAAATTTAAAGTTATTCCTCATACTTTCAAAAAGTGTTGAATGGTATTGATGGAACTGTTTTGAACAATGGAATTGTGAAAGAAGCAATTCCCTCTTTTTCCTAAAATCCTCAAAATATGCTTCTAGGGGCTCTATTTTGCCAAACTAAAATAAGAAAAGTAAGTAACACAGAAGTTGTGCAGCACTTTAACTAAGTAATATCATAACAGAAACAGAGATTTATGATCTTAAACTACCTAACTAGGTATGGCCTGAAACCTCACTCAGCTAAATTTATAGCAATTGATAGCAATCAAAATATGAATGCGTACAATGCCATCATGTTAATAAAAGCAAAATAAAAAAGAAGCCTTAAATATATTTATTTCCTTTTAAAAAATCTAGCTCACCAGATATGGTTTGGGTGTGCTTCCATTATGCAAACAACTTTTCCAGTTTGTTTGGTACAGACTTATGTATCCATCGCCATCAACAATTCCAAACTGGGGGGGGAAAGAACCAAAACACAACTTTTTAATTACAAAAATAATAAACCCCCAAACAAGGTATCACCCATGTTATCTGGCATCTTTACACATAACCTGCATCTTATACTGTCACGTGAATGTAGTTTGCTAACAACTAACAAGATTCAAGTCTAAACCTAGTACAATGTTTTTCCCAAGACTGTTGCACAAAGAGAAGCCATGCTTTTGCAAATCAACTGATCTTTTGTGTGATCACAAAAACAAAGTGTACACACACACAGAGAGAATTCTTTTAACATTACCACATCTGTAATTATTTGTGAAAACATCAGCTAAGTTAATCGTAGGAAAACAGTGATATTTTAAAGGCCCTTTTTATTCTTACAAGAGACAAAGGGATACCACCTTATTGCCTTGATAGTTGAATCTCATCCGTGTGATCCTGGGGTTCCCACCAGACCGAAAACATGTAATTTGCTGAGAGTGTCCCCATTCAAACATTCTCACACTGCCATCCTGAGCTCCTGTCAAATCTGCAGCAGGAAAAAAACAGACCTTTACCACTTTTATTCTATTTCTGAATGTAGGATGCATTTAAAACGATGCTTAAGAAATCAGTTTTAGTTTTAATCTGATAAGCACAATAAATTATAGAGTTTTATAGATTTGTAGTGTAAGTAGGAGATTGTTAAAAAGTGATTTACTTTTATAGGGTATCTTCAGTGTCATATTTTACAAGAAACAAGAAGCCATTTTGTCGACAGTTGCGAGACACCCCGTAATGGCTCACTTTTTCTTCTTCCATATCCGAATCCAAATATAGGCGATCAGCCATGAAGACTGTCCTGAGAATATAATGCAGTGGCCTTTCATCTGCCTTCTTCATCGCAGCATGATCCCCATACCACTGATCCAATTCCGTGAATTACTTTCTGGTCCTGAGCCTTTTTGGCAAACAAAGTCCTTCTCAGCCCCAGACCAGTATTGATGAAGCTGCTACCCTCAATCAAGATGGATTCAAGTGAGATTTAATCCACTTGGGGACCATCACCCTTCACCTGTGGACTTCAGCACTAAAGGCTGTTAGTCCTCAGAGTTGTCAGGTTAGTTAACCGCCACCTAACACTCAGCGTTGAGTCACTGGCAGTATGGTTTACTCTATTACCATAGCAGGATAACCTGGCCAGACTTCACTAGAAAGAGCCATTTCCCTTTCCCTCTCTCTACCTATGTTATGTCTAGTATAAAAGATGCCTTTTTGGCGCCAGTTTATCTTCAAAGTCTTTTAAAACAGTAGGCAGATTGTCTAATGTTTCTTTTTTTTTTTACTATTCCAGTTTTTAATTTTTTAAAATAAGCTTTTATTATCTTTACTTTTTTACAATGTACAGCAGTCATGATACTAGGATTATATTGTTAAAACGAAAGGTAGAATAGAAATGCAGAAAATAAATGTGTATGCCTTAATTGTAATGTTTAAATCTCAGAGATTTCACTATGACCTAGGGTTGGCTCACATACTGTGTTGGAGCTGCAAACTAGGGTTGAAGAATGTAGTATATAGTACAGTACAGTATAGGCATACAGTCCTACAGTTCTGTGACTCCTTTTACATGGAATTGCAATAATGTACACAGTGCACTGAATGGATACTGAGATTATGCACTCAGTCTGAAGACAGAGATAACTCTATATTATTTTAAGTATGTGCAATAAATAACTTAGTATCAACGGACAAAACATACACTTTCCAACTTTATATTTATTTATTTTAAAGTTTTAGCTACGTTTAATTTTTTGACGTCTCAGAATCATTCATCTTACTCAACACTAAGATACTTGGAAAAAATTAAATGGTAGCACATCCACTGTTTCATCAATGTGACATCTTGCGAGACATATTGAAACTGCTCCATGTTTATAGCAGCCTCCTAACCTCACCTGAACATTTTACTTCAGACAATACATGATTATGAAAGTCTTGTTAAAATCATGTTCTTACTTAACTTCAAAAAACCTAGTTGTTTTGTTATAAGTTCCTTATATATTTCCAGTAATGGAAATATTACTATGGTCAAAGGTGTAGCAGAACTTACAATAAGGTAGTGTTGGATGGGAAGCCATTCTTCGGACATTGCTAATAGCTTTCTTGATCATCTGTTAAATAAGTAAAATTAAACAAATAAACTAAAGAATCAATGAAAGCATACTTTTGTGGTGTTGTAGAGTGCTATCATGTTTGCTTTCCTCCAGGAATTTTGGATGAAAATAAGGATGCAGCTCAATGAAAACGGGATCCTTCTCTCACCTTTAACTCACATCTTACATCAACAGAATTAACCCAGGTGTGTGCCAGCTGTTTTCCCCAAATGTGTACAGTTCTCAACAGAGACACTATAGATTACAGTCTTACTGTATTTTTTGGACCATAAGACGCACCTGACTATAAGACGCACCCAGTTTTCAGAGCAGGATTTTTTTTTCATACTGTATTTTGCACCAGCAACCAGTGGTGGCTCTGCAGGGGAAATGGGCAGGGCAGGCCAATTGCACCGAGGAAGGAAGTTATACTCTAGCCTAGCCCCTTGCTCTCCTTTCAACCAGGAAGCATGTTTTCCCCCTCCATTTTGTCCACGTGGAGTAGAGACAAAGGCATCAAGGTAAGTGAAACCCTTTCTTTTTAAGCACAGGTTTGGTTTCCCACTTAAATGCATTGGGAACATACAAACAGAAAACTTTTGAATAGAAGAAATTCATTTTCAATGCATTTAAATGGGAAATTACGATTTTCGCCCTCTAGTGCCCACTTGTTTTTCATATGGTTTTTCCCCCTGCCAGTACAGCTGAGAGGCGGCAGTAGTAGTCTTCGGCCAGCTGCGGCTCTTGTGAAATATCCTTTTACAACAGCCACAGCTGGCCGAAGACCAGCATTTGGACTATAAGACGCACCCTCATTTTCTCCCCACTTTCGGGGGAGAAAAAGTGCGTCTTATGGTCCAAAAAATAGGGTACCTCTTTTCTTGCCAATTCCTTTCTGATTCCATTAAATTTATTGGAATTTTCCTGTATATTGTAAGGTAAGTAAGACAGAGGCAGAAGCATGTAAGAGACAGGCAAGCAAACTTATTAAATAGCAATGACAGAACAAGAAATGAAACTATTCTGAACAACCTCCCAACTGTCTGAAGCACAATGAGGGGCTGCAAAAGGAATCAGCAACAACTACTTGTAACCTGCTTTTTGTTCATTGAAGATTCCAGTGGATGAAAGAGATTTTACTAAAGAAACGAACAACATTAGACACACAATGCTCACATACTCGTTTCTGCTTTTGCTTCAATTAGTATGTACAGCAAAGACAAACACAACTTAACATGGATTCAAAAATAAAATTATTAAGCACAATTATACCCTCTAAGGTGTTTCAAAATTTGTTTTTTTAATCTATTTGTTTCATTTATAAGCTGCCTTTCTCTCGATGGGAGAAAGATCAGATTCAAGATGTTATGTCGAAGCCAATTATAATTGTATCAAGTTGTATTTATTCTACTCTTTGCCTACTAGCAAAACTGCATTCAGTATAACCCCATGTGCATTCAGGAATAGAAGACAACTGAGATTACTAACATATTTCCAATTTTTAGGCATCTGTATATTCATACACAAAGATAACGGGTCATGCAGGATTCTTCATAATAAAATTAAATCAGTAAATTAAGAAACGTTTTAAAATGAGAATAATTTGTATAAACAGGAAACTGGCATAGCACAGTAGCCTGTCTCTAGTGGCCAAGTGATTTCATGCTCCAGAATTTGGAAAAAAAAATTCTAAATGCTAGGAGGGGGTTGGGACAAAACCCCAAAATAACAGGCAAATATTTCAAATATTTATTCTGAGAAAAGAGACTGCTTAGAACAGCTATGGCTAACCTTGTCACTCCAGGTGTTCTTGAACTTCTATTCCCAGAAGCCCTGATCAGCAGGAGTGCTGACTTAGGCTTCTGGTAATTGAAGTCCAAGAACACCTGGAGTGCCAAAGTTAGCCATCACTGGCCTAGACCTAAATGCTCTTCCTGGTTCAAGGAACAAAATAGCTATTCAAGAATAATAAATAAAAGATATCCCTGGAGGTAAGAAAGCTTATCGAAAGGTTATAGAGCCATGATGGCGAACCTTGGCTCTCCAGGTGTTCTTGGGCTTCAATTACCAGAAGCCCAAGTCAGAATTCCTGCTGATCAGGACTTTTGGGAATTGAAGTTCAAGAACACCTGGAGTGCCAAGGTTTGCCATTACCATATAGAGTCAGCAACACACTGATATACAGGTATATAATGAACCATCTAGAAAAAATGTCATAGATCAAGGCAGACAGAATAAGTAAATCACAGAATCTGTTGGTTCCAGTTACATTTCTGCCTGAAACTCCCTGACAAATAGCCAGGGCATCCTTCCTTCTGCCACCTGCACTAAGGACACAATAGGAATATATGTAGAGTTTATATAGTCCCCCTCTCCCCAACGGAGCAGATTTTCTTCAATGAAAACTGCTAAAGCTGTGTATGTATGTTGCTTAATGCATTTATAATACATATACTTCTAAACAGAGATGCATAAAGATGAATATATGTAACAGCATTACTAATGACCAACTCACCACAGCAGCACCTCTGCCAGTCTGGGTACTACTAAGCCAAGGCATATTGATTGGAGTACCAGGATTGCTGTGAGTATAAGGTGTCGTTCCATGAGTATTTCCCAAGTCTTCCCGAGCATGTATAACTAAGAAGTCATCAGCTCTATAAAATGATACAGTAGAGTGACAATTATGTCTTACTAGCTGAAAATATGATCTTCCCTATCTATCACCTTCCAAACAAAAGTCTGCATAGTCAAAGCAATGGTATTTCCGATAGTGATATATGTCTGTGAGAGCTGAACCATAAGGAAGAATAGACGCCTTTGAAATGTGGTGCTGGAGGGGAGTTTTGAGAGTACCCTGGACAGTGAGGAGAATAGGTCAATCTTAGAAGAAACCAACCCTGACTGCTCCTTGGAAAGTCAACTATTGAAGATGAAGTTAAAGTACTTTGGACATCAAATGAGAAGAGATGATTCACTTGAGAAAGCCTTGATGCTGGGAAAGGTTGAGGGCAAGAGAACAAGGGGGCGACAGAGAATGAGATGGCTAGATGGCATTGTTGAGCAATGGGCACAAAACTAGGTGGGCTGAGGAGGATGGTGGAGGATAGGGATGCCTGGCGTGCGGTGGTCCATGGGTTCACGAAGGGTCAGAATCAACTGTGTGACTGAACAACAACAGACACTCTTTGTCAACACAAGACAACTGCAATGACATAGTAGTCCAGTTAGAGAATTATGAATAACTGAAGGTGTACATAAAAAGTGAATAAAGGAGATGAATGCGATGCTCACTAGAACTACATATATTTCAGAACATCAGAATAAAGCAGAGATCTGGCAAAACAACTCAGTAATACAAAATTATACTGCATTGATAATGTCATCAGCCTGGCCATATTTTGGTAATCAAAAGTTTCCTTATTGTAAAGGTTCCTAGACTCCTCTAGGAACCCTTTGTGCCTAGGGAAACTTTTAAGGACAGCAGGACGGGTGGGAAAATTTGTACATGTCCAAAAATCATTGCCACAGGTCTGACAAATGGAATTTAATTTCTCCACTTGTTACAACTTGATGTTTTTTTTAAAAAATATCCATGAGATTAAGAGATTCTTTTGGTAGTGGTGGAAGAAACATAAGTACCAAAATATGATCATGGCTGATGATCATACTCAAACTAATGGGGCCTAATTTTACATGAACATATTTTCAGCCAGTTTTTTAAAAGGAGTTTTAAAATGTTCACAGTATTCATCAAGTAGCAAAGTATAGTTATAATACATAACTCAATGCTAAGTGATATAGGCGAACAAGAAAGGTGAAAAGAAAGAATACCCTTTAGTTTCCACTTCTTCGTCATCAACCCAAGTGTAGAACTGTGTTGCTAGAATTCCAGAAACATCTAGTTCTTGAATATCATGACTTGACGCTATTGCAATACAATTCCTGTTTGCCTAAAAAGATACAATGAGTAGGGGGAAATAATAAACGAGAAAAATACAACTGACAAAATACTTTAATTTTCTGATCGCTTCATCATCCCCTATTCAAGTGTGATTAGGTGTTTCAATGAATTGTTCTAAGAATTCCAAACAGTAATCAGTATACAGTACTCTAATTCTCTTCCCCTGGGTAAGAGTGGAGGATGCAACAGATTAAAACACTGTAATAAATGCCGGTCCATCTTGACTAGTATCCTGAAAATTTACGAGCAAGGCACAGTTGTCTGTCTGTTCTAAGTTAGCATTAGTGAGTTAAGTTAGTATTATTTCAAGGGTCAAACTACTCACTCAAAGTCTCCCTACTTAGAACAGTGACCACAAAACTCTACTATAATTATTCGTCAATAACATTTAAAATTATAAAAATTAATGCTGATCACTCATAATACTTTAGCATGGTAGTAATTACTGAAAGAGAAATATCAGTACTCTTTGCGCATATAGTGCAGAGCAAAACCATTAACATAGCAAAAAATAATAATCTAATTTCTTCAATTGCTACAGTTGGATTTAAAAAAATCTACAAGAGTACTAGAATTATAATACCGTATTTTCCAGTGTATAAGACGACTGGGCGTATAAGACGACTCCCAACCTTTCCAGTTAAAATATAGAGTTTGGAATATACTTGCCATATAAGACTACCTCTCTTCCAATGCACACCAAATAAAAATTAACCCACACTCAACCCGAAGACGCGCAGCCCTCCGAGTCGAATGGGCAGGTTCTGGTGGTGAGCCAATCCACGCTCACATTCTCCTACTCGAAGTACAGGAAGATGTGTGCAGCTTGCTTCCCCTTGCTTCATACTCCCCGCACAGAGCAGGGACTCGGCCGCGGCACCCCCCACCATATGCGCCGGACATATGAAGCAAGGGGAAACAAGCTGCAGTTAAGTACCTGTCCTATAAGACGACCCCCGACTTTGGCACGGATTTTTCGGGGTTAAAAAGTAGTCTTATACGCCAGAAAATACAGTACTTTGTCCTTCATCTGTGCCTGAGTTAAATATCTCACACATTGCAAAAAATATCTCATTCCTCTCCACCTCCCAGTATATACCTTATTGACAGCAAAAGCAGTAATAATATCAGACTCTTTGTGGATTATCCTTGCTTTATTTCCAGGGTATCCCAAATCAGCTTCTATCTGTATTAAAAAGGGGTAGGGTGGGGAAGGAAACACATAACCCTACAGTATTATTTTTTGTCTTTTATTGGTTTTCTAATATTAAGCAAAAACAGGAGTACTATTCAAAAAGTTGTTTTCATCTATGCAAGGAGATGGAAGTAAAAGCAAGATAAGGCAGTAGAAATCGCCATGAGAAGTATCTCATCAGGGTAGCCTATGAGTCATTAAAATACAGTATGTAAGCTTTTCAATAGCTGACAAGATTTTACAAATTGAGGGGTGGTTAGAGTTTGACATGAAATTGGAGTTATAGCATGATCATACTCCAAAATAGGTGAAAAGAGATCTGTAAACCTTCAAATAAAACTCTAGCAAAAGATAAGTTCTGGTCTTCCTTTCATCTATGAATGTTCCTTCTAGTGCTGCAGGACTTTATTGAGTGTAGTGAGTTGAGTAGGAAGGAGGAGATTGTACATAACTGAACAGATGAACCTTCTGATAGTCAAGCAAAAGGTGCCCCACCTGATCTTCCAAAGTATGTCCTATGCTGCAGTTAATTCAACTCAGACAAGTCTATGAGCCACAAAGGAGCATCAAAAATGCTGGTGGATGGAGGAAGCAGGAAAATCAGTTTCTGGGAACATCCAACCCAGCATACTGAGCAAAAATAAAATTCATTCACAAATGTATAAAGTCCACATGATTGACATTTTAAAAATGTCGTTATATATTCTATCTTACTGTTAAACTTTTAACATATCTACCTTACTGACGCCAGCTTCTTCTGTTGAAGTACTTTTCAAATGTTCACTCTGGTCTTCTACTGACTATACCAAAAAGAATAAAACACACAACAAAAGAGAAAATGAGACTGACATTCAATTCCAAATATAATTTTTAAAATAATATAACTTTATGAACGTGCAGTAAGAGTTAGCTCTGTGGAACATGTTCCTGTAGCATACTAGTCACTTCTCTGAGAGTATCAGAAAACAAAAATAAGATAAAAATAAAAACACTGCAGCACTTTAAAGACTAACTGCTATATTTTTACTGTAAGCTTTTGTGGATCAAGTCCACTTCTTCAGACAAAGGAGTAAAACGTCCAGGCATGGTTTATATACACCAGATGCATGGGTCAAGATGTCACAAGGCAAATGGATCGCAAAGCAATAAGGTAAAGAGTGATCAAGCAGAATAACAGACAAGCATGCATATCAATATAGCTTCCTAAAGCTAGCAGTAACAAATTATTCAGATTAGTTTTAAATGTTCCCCCTTTCAATCTTAAAAGTGTGAAGTTATAGAATTCTCTGAGAATGTTTTTCTAAGTAGATTTGATATATTCTGCTTCATCGCTTGGGTGGCTGCACTATGGGAAGTTCTCTTTACTCACATGAAGTTCTGTTACCTTAACACCAATACTAAATCAATACTGTATCAGTTTGTTGTCTTTTTAACGAAGCTTAAGAAGTTGATTTTTAATTGTATCATTTCTAATTTCTCACAATATTAAAGGAAAAGATAAACATTAAATGACTTTGGAAAGACACAGTGCTTGTGAACCATGCAGTTCTGAATATCTTAAAAATGCAAAATATTCTGACTAAATTAATGAGTAAAAGATCTGGGCAATGCATTAATATGGAATTCTTGAACATCCAGGAACCAATACTGGGTACATCATCAAGCTTCGGCTTTAAAAAGATCTTGAGATTTAGCAGAGTTTAATGGATTCCCCCAATGGTAGATCTCTTCAATTAGTGATAATGTGTATTTTGCTGTTCATAAAAATCAAATTTTATTATTTTAAAATTCCCATGGACATATGAAGCTGGACGGTAACACAATGTGACCATGTCGTATAACAACTATGTGCAACAGTCTTAAGCACTTTCACATTTTGTTGTTGTTGTGTGCTATCAGTTTACTTATAACAACCCTAATAGTTTTCAAGGTATGTGAAATATTCAAGGGGTAGTTTTGCCGACCCCTCCCCATGGGTTTTCATGATCAGGCAGGGATATAAATCTGGTCTTCAGAGTCACAGCACATAATCCTATCCACTGTATCACATTTTTGCCCCTTTTATTCTTAAGGAGGGAGGTGCCTGAAAGTTTCAGGGTAACATAAGCATCATATTTTGAAAGCCTGAGGAAGGTCATTTAAGTAAGGGTGTTTGTTGTTAATTAATGTTAACATGAATATAGAACACAGACCTCATTTAAACATTTCTTTTTTATAAATATGTTTCTGATGAAGGTTTCTTGGACCATTTCTTGTTTAATGAGATATTGCCAAAGTCTCTTCACAGATAGTGCATTAAGACTTTTAGACCTAAAGAGAAGGAGAAACATTTTAAAAGCATGCTACAATTTCCGAAACTATTATTCTAAAATTAGAAATTATGTACAGTAAACCCAGACTTACAAATGCCCCGAGTTACATAAAATTCGACTTACATAATGATTTTGTGCTAAAACCATGTCCCAATTTACATAATTTCCTATGGGTTTGCTATGAGTTACATAAAGATTCTTTTTCCTATGGGTTTGCTTCGAGTTACGTAAAAATTCATTTATTTCCCTATGGGACTGCTTCGATGTACAAAAAAATTTCATTTTTCCTATGGGTTTGCTTCAAGTTACATAAAAATAATAATTATTTTTATGGGTTAGCTTTGAGTTACATAAAAATTTGATTTAAGCAAAAGCCTATGGAACAGACTTTTTTTTTTGTAAGTAGGGGTTTTACTGTATTTCGGAATATTAAGGAGGAAAACCTTTGCACCAGGTAATAAGTAAAACAAAATCTCTTGCATTACATAAATCTAGACCAGTGGTAGAGAACCTATGGCACATGTGCCAGAGGTGGCACTCACAGCCCTTTCTGTGGGCATGTGCACCATTACCCCAGCACAGAGTTCGCCCCACCCCTCTGCCCAGCAGCCCAATGAGAGCGCTTCCTCCCTCCCCCAGCACAGATTCTGCCCCGCCCCTCTGCCCAGCAGCCCAATGGGAGCAATTCCTCCCTCCCCCCCAGCACAGAGTTCGCCCAGCTCCTCTGTTTGGGCACTCAGTCTCTAAAAGGTTCGCCATCACTGATCTAGTCCATGGAAACAGAAGAGTAATAGCAGAAGTAGCAATAACATTTATATAACACCCCATAGTGCTTTTAAAGCACTCTCTGGGTGGTTCACAAATAATTAGCATTTTGCTTCAAATATATTGGGTACTGCAAATATATTGGGTACTGCAGTGGCTCAAGTCGCTAAGACGCTGACTGGGAAGCGGAAGGTCAGCAGTTCGATTCCCGAGTACTGCAGGACGGAAATGAGCTCCCGTCTTCATCCCAGCTCCTGCCAACCTAGCAGTTCGAAAGCAAGAAATTGCAAGTAGATAAATAGGGACCACTTCGGTGGGAAGGTAACAGCGTTCCGTGCGCTCCGGTGTCTAGTCATGCCTGCCACATGACCACGGAAACGTCTGCAGAAGCAGACAGCGCTGGCTCTTCAGCTTAGAAACAGAGATGAGCACTGCACCCTAGAGTCGGATACGACTGGCTTTCGAGCAAGGGAAACCTTTACCTTTTACTATATTGGGTACTCATTTTACCAACCTCAGAAGGATGGAAGGCTGAGTCAACTGTGAGCTCTGCTCAGGACTGAACTCAAATCATGTACTTCCAAGAGTCTAGAACTCATTAGCAATAGCAAATGTGTGAATAGTATATTATTTGGGCAGGTTCCTAATAAGGCAAGCAATCGCTTCCTTAGCCAACTGCGAAGCCACTTAGAGCTTTGAATGTTAGAACCAGAACCTTGAATTAAGCCTGGTAAACAACTGGCAACCAATGTACTCCTTCAGTACTGATGTCATACAAGCTTGACATTATGCATGACTTAGCAGAATAGATTAGAAAGGGGTGGTATGACTTTTGAAAAGCCTTTGATCTGGTAGTTAACATGCATGTCAAAATTGATCTGCTCAGAAGGAAGATCCTCCATTTGCTTTTAGCTTGATTTAAGTACTGTACATCAAAGCTAAGCATATTTTAAAAACAGAGTGTGCAACTCTTTTCATTTAGCAACTTAGCTACAACAGAATGGATATGCTGTGCAGAAAACTTAATAGTGCCTCTTTGCAAAAAATAACAATAATAATTAAAAAAAAATAGCCAAGTCTGTTAGCCCCCTGGAATGAAGCCTGGAGACAAATAAAAACCAAATGTAGTCAAATTTATTCTTTTTTTTCATTCAGAGATAAAGAATGCATTACTTGTTTGCTTTCTTTCAAACAAACAAGGGACATCTATGATACACTAATTAAAATTGGTGTGGCTAGTGACAGTGTAAAGGTATGTATAGAATGAGGCATACTAAAATAATAAAATGAAAAATAATAATTTCAGAGCGTTCTTATACCACATTACTAAAGATATATTATTCAAGTATATAAAATAATAATTCAATTTATTTCCTTATACATGCTTACTTGAAAGGGGTGTTTGTTGGTTCCAGCAGGGCTTTATGGCGTAAGAGTGCAGGGCCAGATGAAGCTGCATCTTCTGAAGTATGAATGGAAATAAAGTCTTCTGGTGGGCCACCGTGCATCTCCAGTCGTTTGAAAAGAACCTGCTCCCAACGCTGTAGTATCTTTAGAACAGCATGACACAGCGGGGAGGTAACAGGAAGTTCTGCAGAAGAAAGTACAACTTTACTGAACTATAATCATTTCATTAAAGAGCATTACACTTTTGCAATATCACCTATCAAATATTTTGTTAGTGTGCTGCTGCCACTTACATGAGTAACACATTAAATCCCAGAGACGGAAGTACTATACTGTATATAGCTTTCCTTCAACACTCTTACCAGTTGCAGAGTTTTATAACAGGTCAAATGTATATGCAAAATTCCAACTACTAATAAGAGAAGGACTGCAAATACAGTTGCTAAAGCAAATCTAAAGCCAGCTAATTATTCATTGAATGAGAAATAAAGTTATTCAGCCCAACCAAAATTGTTTTACTGAGTTAAAAGTTAAAATTATCTTGCAAAGCAACACAAATGGCATAACATTCAGAGACAAATTGGCATGAGATAAGAAATCACTAGCTGCACACTGAATTATACAACTCAGTATGCAACTGATAAGGTACGTGTTGATTTCCCAACTTGGGGTAATTTACCCCCCAAAGTTACATTGTCTGTGCTGTGCCAGTGTGATTAGGTAAAATGACTTGGCTTAAGCAAGGCTTAGTATATTTTGGATCACTGTATTTGTTAATTATTTTCATGATTCAATATAAGACAGTCTACAAAGGCATATACATTCTAAACTATTTGCAGAAAAAAGATAAGGAGTATTAAATGTTAAGAAAATTTACTATTATTATTTAATATCTTATGTTATTTGCTAAATGCCATTACTTTTTGCTGGAGTTTTACAAATGTTACTAACAGAAGGTTACTTACTAAAACGGTATGCTGCTTCAGTTTGAGCTCTCTGATTTAGTTTTATTTAGTTACAGTTTTATTGTAATGAAATCAAAAGGTAGTCTTATTTTAAGAGTTCCTCAATTATGACTTTTCTGTCTCAACTGCCAATTTGCTGTGACTTACAAAACCCCTCTAACTCACTCTCTTTGAAAGTTCACCCACAATGCCTGAAATCTTGTTGTGCAGGCAAGCAAATGGTATAACTTTTGCCATAAGTTAAGAAATCTCCATAAATATTATTTGATGCATCCTGAGCTGCACAACTTGGCATATAGACAATGCCTACATAAATTCACATTTCAAAGTTATACAATTTGTTTAAATGTACAACAGGATTTCAGCCAATGAGTTCATAATTTCAGCAGCTAGGAATGTATTAGTTCTCCATCCACACTTCCTGAAAAGAAAAAATTCCAGTTCAATTAATTCATTCTGTCTTTCTGTGTATTTTAACCTCATCTTCCAACATTTACCAGTAAAATTACATGGCCTTTTACACTAGTTAGTATTTAATCCAGTATCTTGCAAGCTTTTATTTTAATAGAAAATTAAAGAGAACGCTCTAGTCATAACAAACACCCTCTTCCAGCAACACAAGAGGCAACTTTACACGTGGACATCACCAGATGGCCAAAATCAAAACCAGATTGATTACATACTTTGCAGCCAAAGATGGAGAAACTCCATACAGTCAGCAAAAACGAGACCTGGAGCAGAATGTGGCTCAGATCAGAACGTACTGATCGCAAAATTCAGGCTTATACTAAAGAAAATAGGGAAAACAATTCGGCCAGACAGATATGACCTACACAACATCCCTAAGGAATACACAGTGGAGGTGTGGAACAGATTTAATGTCTTGGACCTGATAGACAGAGTGCCAGAAAAATTATGGACAGAGATGCGGGACATCATGCAGGACGCAACAAGGAAAACCATACCACACGGAGGGCCTTCTCCGTGTCCGCACCAATTCTCTGGAACCTCCTGCCAATAGACCTAAGACTCCAAAGTGAATTGCTGCCCTTCAGGAAAGGAGTAAAGACCTGGCTGGCAGGGCAGGTGTGGGGCCCGAATGGGACTATGGTGCCCGCCTGCTGGCTTGTATAAGAACTCTCTCTTCTTCCTTTTTATAGTGGATGGGATGGGTGGGTGGGATATAGGGGTTTTTAAAGGGGGTGGGTTGGGGGTTTTTATAATGTTTTTATGTATTTTGTGTATTGTTGTGATGCCGCCCTGAGTCGGGTTTGCCTGAGCGGGCGGCATATACAAATTTGACTAATAAATAAATAAATAAATAAATAAATAAAAGAAAAGAAGCATAATAAAGCAAAGTGGTTGTCTGATAAGGCTCTTAAAATAGCAGAGGAAAGAAGGAACGCAAAAGGCAAAGGAGAAAGGAAAAAATACAATCACTTGAATACAGAATTTCAAAGAAAAGCAAGGGGAGATAAGGAAACCTACCTAAATGAATAGTGGAAAGAAATAGAGGGAAACAACACAAGAGGCAAGACTAGAGATATTTTCAAAAAATATATATGGGGATATCAAGGGAACGTTTAAAGCAAAAATGACCATGATAAGGGACAAAGACGGCAAGGAGTTAGCTGATGCAGAAGAGATTAAGAAAAGATGGAAAGAGTACACAGAGGAACTCTACAAAAAGGACCTCAACACCCCTGAAAACAACAATGATGCGGAAACTGAACTTGAGCCAGACATCCTAGAGAGTGAAGTCAGAAAGGGCCTAAAAAGCACTGCAAACAACAAAGCCAGTGGAGATGATGGTATCCCAGTTCAATTTTTCAAAGCCCTAAAAGATGATGGAATCAAATTATTACATTCTATATGCCAGCAGATTTGGAAAACACAACAATAGCCACAGGATATGTTCCAATCCCAAAAAAGAGTAATGCTAAAGAATGTTCAAATTACTGAACAATTGTGCTCATTATCGAACAATTGCGCTCATCCCACACGCTAGCAAGGTGATGCTCAAGATAATACAGGATAGACTTCAGCAGCATGTGGAGAAGTGCAGGAGGGGTTCAGAAGGGGCAGGGGAACTAGAGACCACATTGCCAACATACGTTGGATCATGGGAAATACAAAGGAATATCAGAAACAAGTCTACTTCTGTTTCATTGACTACACCAAGGCCTTTGACTGTGTGGACTACAACAAAATGTGGCAAGTAATTAAAGAGATGGGAATACCAGAACACCTTATAGGCCTCATGAGAAATCTGTACATGAGTCAAGAAGCAACAGTTAGGACAGAATATGGAATGATGGAGTTGTTTGGAATAGGAAAAGGAAGTAAGACAAGGCTGCATTTTGTCACCCTGTCTTGGGAGACAAGCTATGAGAAACCTGGGGAACATAGTGAAAAGTAGAGACATCACATTCCAAACAAAAATTTGTATAGTCAAAGCAATGGTATTCCCGGAGGTAATGTATGGTTGTGAGAGCTGGACCATTAGGAAAGCTGAGCGCAGAAGAATAGATGCCTTTGAAATGTGGTATTGGAGGAGAGTTTTGAGAGTCCCCTGGACAGCGAGGAGAACAAATAGGTCAATCTTAGAAGAAATCAACCCTGACTGCTCCTTAGTAGGTCAACTAGTAAAGATGAAGCTAAAGTACTTTGGACATCAAATGAGAAGAGAGGATTCACTTGAGAAAGTATTGATGCTGGGAAAAGTGGAGGGTAAAAGAAGGAGGGGGCAGCCAAAGATGAGATGGCTAGATGGTATTGCAGGCACAATGGGCACAGAGCTGGGCGGGTTGAGGAAGAGGATGGAGGACAGAGGTGCCTGGGGGACAATGGTCCATAGGGTTGCAAAGGGTCGGAATCGTCTGTGCGACTGAACAACAACAAAATGTACTATGGCATGTGACACAGTGGCAAACTGCCGTCAAGTTTATGCATCACTGCTTACATTTCTTATTGCAGGCCAAGTGATGTGACTGGTACATAAGGAATGTAAATAACAGTTTAACCAGCAGCATTTATTTATTTATTTATTCAATTTGTATAGCTGCCTCATTCGACATGCGACTCTGGGCGGTGTAAATAAAAACCCCAATTTCTAGTCTGACTGATGCTACTACAGTTCTGTTACTATAAATAAGTATAGGATGCTAGACTATGGTTTTAACTAAAGCAAAAGGAACTGGTGCATCTAGCAAAGAAGATAATCAAGGATCAATCAGGATGTGGAATAATATATACATTGCTTTTAACATTTATTAGGTCTATAACCATTTCCATACAGTGAAAAATGACACATCCAGAGGAGGAACACTAAATACAGAATTGAATACACAGCTGTGGTATAAGTTCAGGTTGATGACCTCCAGAGCTGATACAGTCAACTCGTATGGGTGCACATATTTATGTATATGGAAATGTTTACATTATTATAATTCTTTAGTGTAAAGTTTAAATTGTATATGTTTGTCCCAAGCACAAAATGTGATCCTAAGAACTGTTTATTTTCTTTTATATGTATACCCCCTGAAGAAGACTGAGAGCCAAAATGTTTTGGGCCTTTTAAAGTTTGAATAAAGTGCAATTTATATATTTTTCTACATTCTGGGACTTAGTCTCTCACTTTGATTATCTGCTATAGTAAAGTAAATAAATACATAGGAAAAAGAAGGTGACTTAACTAATTTTTTATCTGAAAAAATCCTTACCTGAAAGATCATGACCAGCCAAAGGGTAAAAATTCTTTAAGTTATGAAGAACTAGTTGAACCATACCCAATCTCATGAGTGACCAGCTAAACAGAAGAAACAAACATTTATTCTCCTTTTTGGAAACATTCATAAAGATTCAAACACAGAAATAACTTATTTATTTCTCTGTGATAAGTGACTGATTGTCTTCTTCCAACTGTTTTGAAGATTTCTTTCTATTATAGAACAGTACAAGCCAGTTTAACTACTATGAAAGGATAATAAAGTTTAATCCACCCCAAATTTTAGAATACTGGTAACAGTGTTTCTGTCTGTCCCAGCCCCTACCAACCTAACAGTTTGAAAGCAAGAAATTGCAAGTAGATAAATAGGTACCACTTTGGTAGGAAGGTAAACAGCGTTCTATGCATGAAACATCTGCAAACGGAGACAGCACTGGCTCTTTGGCTATAAACAGAGATGAACATTGAATCCTTGAAAATTGTATACGTATATGGTTGTCTGTACTGCACTGAACCCTAGAGTCAGATACGATTGGCTTTCAAGCAAAGGTGACCTTTACCTAACAGTGTTTCTGAAGTACTAAAAAGCACTCTGTGAATTCACCATAATGGAGGAAGTGAGGATGTAGCAGACAGAGTGATGAACTCAGGAGACCTAATCCTTGCTCAGGTAGGAAGGGAAAGGCAATAGTAAATAAATAATGATAGGCCTTGAAAACTCTATTAGGGTCACCATAACTCAAATGTGATTTGATGACATATAATCCCCCCGCTAGCACCCCCCCCCCAAAAAAAAAAAGAGAGAAAAGCTGTAGTATTATATCTAATTCAATCTTAAATTAGTGAGCTGCCGAAGACTAACGTGAGGATCTGGCTGAAATGTGATCTGCACCAGGAGCTTCTAGCTCATTCCATGTCTCCTCACCCATTACTCAAAATGAGCATATATATCATGACATAATTTAGATAAACAACATAATATAAAGGCATGTTTTATAATTTTCCATTAACACAGCTGTTTTGCCCGTGAAATTTATTATTGCTTTTTATAAATTACAATTTACTTTTCTGTAACTGTTCACACGCAAAAAAGTACATTCAATTTTTTTAACTTTCTCATTCCAATAAATAACAAATATTACCCATTGGTCATACAATGAATGTGTACCTTGCAAATAATATATTTGCACACTCTGTTAATATGTCAATGTAAGCTAGTACAGTATTTTGGGTATGATCAAACCAATCATTTGCAGAGTAGAACTCTTTTTAATTTCAATTTTTCTGCTATAGCAGTGGTTCCCACCATTTTTGGCCACGCCCCACCTAAGCATCTCTAAAATCCTGTTTCTTCCCCACCCCACCCAGGTGACATAAAGTTCTTGTTATTCAAAAAGTGAACTCCTATTCACTGGAGGAAGCCTAAAAGCCCATTCATTTGATCTAAACTCATTCTCAAATTACCCTCCTTAAAAATCAAACTCCCCCCATCCCCCATGAGGCATGTGCCCCACGTTGGGAATCACGGTGCTGTAGCTACCTTTGCAGCAACAAGTAGACTTCTGATCAACTGAGTACTGTATCAGATTTAATCTTGTTGTAACAACTGAATCCTCTCAATAATATCCATGATTTCACCTCAGTACTCCTTCCATTAAAGCACTAGGCTCAGCTCATGCTGAGGTCACTGTATCCTTTGTATAGCATTGAAGGTGATTTCCCATAGCTGTTGCATGACGTGTAGGCAAAGAGAAATATCTGTCTTTTAGAATAGCCTTTTTTTCATTTCCTACCCATTTTCAGAATACACATTATACACAGACTCAACAACAGTCATAATTATCCTGCAGGGTAGGTTAGCCTGATTTGTATTCCAGTGAGCTTCCATAGGAATTAAGAACATAAGAACAGCCTTGCTGGAACAGCCCATCCAGTCCAGCACTCTGTCTCACACAGTGGCTCACCATTTCCTTCAGGGTATTCCCAAGCAGATGCCTGCTTAGGATTCCCTGGAAATGATATTGAGAGATATCCTGCCTATCTCTCCAACCCGGAGGTTGTCCTTAATTAAATACAGTGGAACCTCGTACAACAATTGTATAGCAACGAAATCGCATAACAATTAAGTTTTGAAAAAAATGGTGTCCCACATAATGATTTTCCCTATGGAAAAAACATACAGCAATTTTTCAATGGGAAAAACCGCTTAGCGAAAAAAATTGTTGTATGATGCATCCCATAGGGAAAATCGCTATATGATACATGCATCATATAGCAATTTTTTTCTACAACAAGCCCCATGGAATGGATTAAAATCATTGATTGGGGATCCAGGGCACGGTGTGGTCCTGGTTTTCCTCATTTCTGAGGGGCCGGACCCAGTCGGTGTGGTTGGAGAGTGAGAGGTTGAGTCCTAGGCCCCTAAAATATGGGGTGCCTCAGGGTTCGGTACTCTCTCCTCTCCTATTTAACATCTACATGAAGCCGCTGGGTGAGATCATCCGTTCCCACGGGGTGCGGTACCACCAGTATGCGGATGACACACAGTTGTACATCTCGGCCTGTGGGGACCCCAGTGATGCAGTCAAAGTCCTTTCCAGCTGTCTGAAGGCTGTTGGGGTCTGGATGGGGGCAAATGGGCAACAGCTGAATCCTAGCAAGACTGAGTGGCTATGGATAGGGGGTTCTGCGTTATCCGGGAGCTACCATCTTTGGTTTTGGATGGGGCTGTTTTGCCCCAGACCAACCCAGTGCGTAACTTGGGGGTCCTCCTGGATTCGCGGCTGCTGCTAGAAGAACAGGTGCCAGCTGTGGCCAGGAGGGCCTTCGCCCAACTTCGGGTGATTCACCAGTTGCGCCCACTCCTGGACCGGGACTCTTTGCTCATGGTCACTCACGCTCTGGTGACCTCCAGACTAGACTACTGTAATGTGCTCTACATGGGGCTGCCCTTGATGACCATTCGGAGGCTGCAGCTGGTCCAGAATGCCGCAGCCCGGGTGGTGATGGGGTGTGGACGTTATGCCCATGCTTTGGGGGCTGCACTGGTTACGTTTGTCTCCGGGTGCAATTCAAGGTGCTGGTTTTGACCTTTAAAGCCCTACATGGTAGTGGGCCAGGGTTTCTCAGACACTGCATCGCCCTAAGGATGTCTGTCCGTCCAACCAGAGTGGACCGGAGGGGTTCTCTAATTGTGCCATCAGCCAGGGGGGCTCACCTCTCTGGCACAAGGAGGGCCTTCTCCGTGTCCACGTCGGCCCTTTGGAACCTCCTGCCTGTGGAACTGCATCTCCAGACGGAGTTGTTGCCCTTTAGAAAGGAACTAAAGACCTGGCTAGCAGGCCAAGTTTGGGGTGCAGGTGGGGATGGGGGTACCGTTGGGTGGTTGGTATAGAAAAGTGTGCCTTCCCCCAAGGTCCCTTCGGTACTTGCGCACCTTTTAGGGATGGGTTTTTTAACTTTTAACTTTGTTTTATCATGTGTCTTTTTATGTATTTACTGTCCGTTATGTAAACCGCCCTGAGTTGGGTTGTACCTGAGTGGGCGGTATATAAGCGTGAAAAATAAATAAATAAATTGTATGAGGTACCACTGTACTGTAACTCCCCATTTATTGTCCCTGAGGCTTAACAGTTTTCTTGACCCACTTTTTCTCTTAGGAATATTAATATAATATATAAACCTGTACCTACATCTACTGCTATACAGAATGGCAATGTTATGCTCCCCCACACACACACTTTAGTAAAGAAACAATACAGGTAATAAGTTTCAAAACTAGGGCACAGTGAAACTCTAGGAAAAACAAGTTTGTATGGATCACTTTTGCACTGCATCCCACTATCCGACTTAATATTGCTTTTAAAAGACAGCTAATGTCTAAGACTACATGCTAGAGAATATGAACTACAGTGAGATGACTAGTATGCAGACAGAAGAATTTGTGAATAGAGACCTTAGATGAGGTCACCCTTTCCTAGATGCTGTCCATTTTCACATTAAAAAAACAACAAAGTAAAACAATAGGTTTTTTTTTAAAAAAAAATCAAATTTCTAATTATTCCATACCTATATGAATTTGAATTTGAATGTTCTTGAAACTTCAAGTCCGATGAGAAAGCGCCTTCATCTTCTTCATCACTGCTTTCTTGACTCTCTTCTGAATCATATTCAAATTTTATTTGTGATGCTGGAAGAAATGGCTAAAGGGACAAATTGAGAGCTGCAAAACTTTTATCTATGACAAACACCAAACAAAAGCACATGTCAGAATACTCTTGGTTTAATTTGATCTAAAATAAACTGATTTAGAATAGGCTGGTTTAATGTACAGTGGAACCTCAGTTAACGTAATTAATGTGTTCTCTGGGACGTTTCTTACAACAAAAATTACTTTAACCAAATTTTCCATAGGAATGCAAATCACATCTTATCCATGTTTTACAGGCTTCCAATTTCTTCTAATGAATTCTCACCATCTAATAACAGGTTTTCTTCCCATATTCTGCCATTAAAACAAGTTTAGTTTTTCTGTACTGATCTTGCAAATTATATTAACCTACAAGATTTCTGATGTGGTAGTTTTTCATTTGAATGAATATCTTAAAGACAATAAGAGTAACTTTCTCCCCAGGTGTCACAACACAGTAATAGGGGTGTTTACCTCATTCAATGGCAACCACACTTATTCAATGAAAATAACCTACATTCACTTTTGCCACTAAACAGAAATGAGTGGGTGCAAGAAGTGGGAGATCTATTTCACAAAGGATAATCGTCCCATTAAGATGTGTGTAGTATATAGCTGGAGACTTCACTTTAGTTGAGTTTTGTGGAACACCATTATTATGGTGAGAAGATTCAGTATGATGCATCACATTTAGCATGGGATGCATCAATAGCTCCCATTAGCTTAAGATAATGCCTAAGCTTCTGATAGACTTGATAAAGAGAATTAATTAGTGGTTACCTGGGGAAAGAATCAACTTATGAATACATTGTTTATCCCAGATGTTCTGGGGTTTGAAGTTGAAGGATGGTCATTTGTTAACAATTGTTGGCTGAGACAGTTCTGGAATACTTGCATGCTTCAATATCTGATTCTATTCTTAGTTTGCTGATTTTTTTCATCGTGTCAGAAGCATACAAAGGTGCTTTCTGGGTTGAAAGGATTTTTGCTGGAGAAACTCCACTCAGTGGTTGCCCAAATGAGCTCCTTTCATGTCCCCAAGATCTTTTCCCACCAAAGTGGTCCCTATTTATCTACAGTGGACCCTCGCTTAACAAATGGCTCACTTAACACAAAATTCATGTAACAAAAGGAAATACACAGAAAATAGTGGTTCAGTTAACAATTTTTCCCCAGAACGGATTAATTGGTTTTCAATGCATTCCTATGGGAAACCGTGTTTCGGTTAACAAATTTTGGTTTTCAATGCATTCCTATGGGAAATTGCATTCAATCCATTCCTATGGGAAATTCGATCTACAAATTTTTTATACTACAAAAGGTCCCGGAGAATGCACTGAATTTGTTAAGCAAGGGTCCACTGTACTTGCAATTTCTTGCTTTCAAACTGCTAGGTTGGCAGGAGCTAGGACAGAGGACGGGCACTCAATCCTTCATGCAGGACCTAGGTCTCGAACTGCTGACTTGCTGGCCTTCCAGCTAGCAAAGGCAAGCTTCTTAACCACTAAGTCACCTCAGTCCCAGTTTGCTGATGAGTGAGATATTGTGTTTTTATTTTGCCAATTAATGAAATGTCAGTTAGCAAATATCAAGAAGGTTGGTAGGGCCTATGAATACTAAATGAATAGGTGCATCTACAGTTAAGGTATTAAAATATAGAGAGAACACTAAGCTGGCTTGGTTCAATGAGTCTCAGCACAGACCTAGATTTTTAAAAGCTCTGTGCAACTACTGATTCTAGAGTCATCTACTCTTTATCCTTCAGAGGCTGCTGGTAAGCAGAAGCAGCACTAGGCTTCTTTTGCTCTGCTACTTTACTACTGGCTCTTTAATAAGGTTTGCTATTTCCAAATCCAAAATATCTTTGATAACACAACAGAACATGTGCCAAACCTATAAAACTACTACTGGCTTCGTACTGGAAGAGAATGAGAAAAGCATCCAACAAAGATACAGAAGAAGGATCTCTGAAGAATGTCTCTGGCAATCCTTTCATTCTACAAACACCATTAGATTGTTTCTGACATAAACAAAGAACTCTTAAACTCCCCTAAAAGAAACAACTAAAGATTGTGTTTTGGAAAAAAATTCTCTGGAGTGTATCTTTGAAGTAATTCTCCCCCCAAATTACCTGAAACTGAGAATGAACAATGTGATGTTCTATAACTAAATATTGGTGACATCATCTACTGTATTTTAACCTAATGACATTTTTTTAGAATGTACATGTTTCTACTCTATAGAAATGCTTTCTTTAAAAAAGCTGTGATCACAGTTTTTTTAATGGTTAATCCACAATTCCACAGAAATCACACTACAGAAACACCCTCTTTGACTTTCTAATTCTATGATACTTGTAGTAAGGATTTCTTTTCTCCCGTACATCATGTGCAAGGAAAGGGAGAAGAAAAAATGCAGACAATGGAGAATATACGATAAGAGGGAGCAAAATATTATTTCCCCTCTGAGGAAATTCAATCACTTAATTTAAAATACAACTAGAGTTTTTTTAAAATCACCTACATAACTAAGGCTGAGGATTTAAGACCTTAAAATGGAAACTAGCCTGAATCAAGATTTGATAGTTTCCCCCTGAAATCGGATTCAACTTTTTGTCATGCTAAATATACTCTTCATGTATCTAGCTGACATTTTAGTTACCTTTGCTATGAAGTAATCCCATATACTAAGTTCAGGGGGGATAAACTTCTCTTTAAAATTTGGCGTGTCTGTCTCTGTTGATGAAAAAGTGGTTTGTGAAGTTTCTTTCAGGGATAATTTTGATGACACTCTAAAACGTTTATGTTGCTTTTCCTCATCATCTACAGGAGAAGAGGCTACACAGAAAGAAAAATGCATCATTATAGTAAATTAATAAAGGGAAATGTTATGTTCATTTTCAAATCACTGACTTTTGAAAAGCTTCTAATTACAAGCTCTAGTAAGTCTCTATAATATTTAGAATTAACAGTTTTAAAAATCAGAATCTTTCACTTCTAAACTTAAGCTTATTCTCCCCCTTATACCTGAGCATCCAAGAAACTGTGATTTAACTGCATATTTTCAGCAAAGTTCATTATTCGTATATAGATTTGTATTTTGTCAGCAACATGTCTTAACAGAATTCAAATAAGTCATCTTAAGGATGCATTTTACTTACCTCAATTACTTTTTTTTTACAAAAAGTATTTTAAAATGCAAGGTTCTTTTAATCAGCACAACAAGCATGCCACATGCAATGCATAAAACACAGCATTAATTTTTGAGCTCAACCAAGAAAATAATTTTTTTAATATTGAAATAGAAGCACAGAAAAATAAGCTTACAAAAAGTATTACATGATACAGAGGTTCATACATATTAATTTTCTGTATTTCTGCTTCCCATCGCCTGTATCTTTGTAGAAATAACTATGCTTAATACTTTTCTCTGAATTAGATGTTCCTGTTTAGGGTTGAACTACTAGTAATTTATTAGCTGAAAAGATTATCAATCAATTCTAAGCATCTTAAAGGGAATGCAGACCCACTGATTTTGAAGAAATTTGCTTTCACAAGTAAAAAGATTCTTGGAGTAAAAGGTATATCATTACACAACAAATAAATTTAAAAGGTTGATAAAACATTTATATATCAGGTATATTTTGGGACAACAGAGATGTAGTAAAAAGTAGTCAGAACACCTTTTTCTTAATAATAGTCACCACAAACTGTATCATGTTTTGCATGAACAGGAAGATTTTGAGCATTCCTTAGCTTGCAATGAAAAATTCCAACAATCAGCACAGTGAATTTGCATTCCATATATCATTTAAAGCCCAAAATTGTTGGTTTAGTATAATGATGGCACAGAACTACTTTGGCATGACATATTTTTGTCTTTCACTTGCTTTTTGTCAAGCAACTAAGAAAGCTTGATGAACAACATGGATTTCTAGAAACCTGTTAAAAGAATTTATAATTTTACTCTATAAAATTCTGACTCTCCGTACAGCATGTTTGATTTAGCTAAGCAGACAATTAAACATAGTCATGCTAGATTCTAACCCAACATTCAGCTACTCTATCATAGTATGCCATACATTTCTTAACCACTATAGAATGGGTTACTTACTGGTAACTTTGGTTCTTCGAGTTACGTCTGTGAAATTTACATGTTTGGGTCATATCAGAGCATAGTGAAAAAGGAGGGAAAATCTGTTAATGGAGGCCACGCCAACCAACTTTATAACCTTGGCGTCAGCTGTTTCCCACCTTAGTCCCTTCCAAGCTAATGCTAGGTTACCTCACAGATGTGAGAAAGAGGAGGCGGGCAGGTTACATTTGAATTTCACAGACATAACTCGAAGAACCAAAGTTACAGGTAAGTAACCCGTTCTTTTTCTTCGAGATGTCTGTGAAATCACACGTTTGGGTGATTAGCAAGCTTCTTACCAGATGCAAGCTTCTTACAAAGATGCTGACAGGACTGCCCTTCCGAAACGGGTGTGCTGTAACGCTCTTGTTTCCCTCCTGTAGTGCTGGACGAAAGTCAATGGTTGCGACCATGTCACTGACCGACAGATGTCCTCAACGGGTACCCCTTTTCGGAAAGCCATTGAAGAGGACACTAATCTAGTGGAGTGTGCTTGGACCTGTGTAGGGAGCAGAGTCTTCATGACCTGGTATGCCAGATGTATAGCCAAGACAATCCATTTGGATATGCATTGGGATGAAATGGCAGACCCATTCCTAGGGCCCCCGTAGGCAATAAAAAGTCTTTCTGACTTCCTGAATGATTTTGTCCTGTCCAGGTAGAAAAGAAGAGTCCTCCTGAGATCTAACGTATGCAAGGATTTCTCAATTGATGAGGAAGGGCTTGGTAAGAAGACCGGCACACAAAGCGTCTGTGAAACATGAAAATCAGATACCACCTTGGGTAAGGTTAGGTCCGGGTACAAAATGACTTTGTCCATGAAGAATTGTATAAAAGGGGGTCCGAGCATAGAGCAGTCAATTCTGATGCTCTTCGCACAGACGTGATAACTAGCAAAAATATTGTCTTGAAGGATACCAGATGAAAGCTAGTAGAAGCCATTTGTTCAAAAGGTGGATACCTCAGACATTGTAGTACGAGCTGGAGGGAGTAGAAAAGCATTTCGTAAGCCTCTCAGAAACCTTTTCACTGTAGGGATGCATGTGGGGATGTAATTTTTGGTGAGCTACGACCGCAGCCAGTGCCACTTTAATGGATGTGTAGACTTTCCCAGACTCAGCCAAGCTAAGCACATAGTGAAGAACTGCTGGGACGTCAAAGTTATCAGCGGTCTGGCCACACTGGGTTAAGAAGTCTAAGAATGACTTATATTTGTAAGAATAGAGTCTAGTGGTGGAGTCCTTTCTGCTGGCAGCAAGGATCCGAGCAATCATTGGATTATCCTCCATGCCATTAGGTGCAGTGATGGTAGGTCCACGTGAAGGACTGCCCCGTCGTTCTGGTGAATCAGGTCTGGTAGTTGTGGGAGATGTAGGAAGTCTGATGCAAGCTATCTGAGTATGGGAAACCAGGATTGTCTCTGCCACCATGGGGCTATCAGGATGACATTGGATCTGTCTCTTTGGATCTTGACTATGGTCCGAGGTATCAGTGGAATGGGGGGGGGGATACAGATAGAGCAGTGCTCCCTTCCACTCGAACATGAAAGCATCTCCAAGAGCCCTGGCCTACTTGTGGGTGCCCCCACTTGTGGCAAAGGAGGCTGAACACTTTTTGCTTGAGTTCCCATTCGTGCGTAGCAGATTCCCTCAGGCTCAGGTCGTCTGCCAGAGAGTTGTTTTGTCCCTGAATGTGGATTGCAGTTGATTCTATGTGGTGCTTGATGCACCACTCCCACATTTCGCGGACCTGCGGAGCAGTTTGTGACCTGGTGCCCCCTGCTTGTTTACATAAGCTGCAGCAGTGGTATTGTCTGTGAGGATCTGTACCACCTTCCCTTCAGAGTCGGGACAAAGGCTTGAAGCACCTTCCAGATCGCTAGGAGCTCGAGTGCATTGATGTGAAGAGCTCTTTCCCTTGGGGGCCACACATTGTGCGCAGTGTGCACTCCATCCTATAAGACTTGCATCCAAGATCACCTGTAACGAGGGAGTAGGTGGTTGGAACAGGAGCCCCTTGTTGAGGTGGGTGTCCCTAGTTGTTTTGCTAGGTAACCCGGTACGGTTAGCTTCTGGGATTGGTTGTCTTCTGTGGGGGAGAAGTTCAGAAGGAACCAAGACTGAAGTGGCTGCATCCGAAGGCGTGCGTGTTTGACTACCGCAATTGTGGATGGCATTAAACCGAGAAGCTTTTTTATTGAGTGTGCTGTTACTCTGTGTCCTGGCTTGAAGATGCAGGTTAACTTCTTTATTTTTTTATTCTTTGAGTGGGTAGGAAGGTTTTGGCTGACCCTGAGTCCAACACTGTGCCGATGTAGGCCACCATTGTTTTTGATAGGCCTGATATGCCCCCATCATGTCTTGGTAGTTCGCCACTCTGATGGCTAAGGAGGTAGAGGAGTAGATGTGATATCCCATCTGGTCTAGCTTCCTGCCCTCCTTGGATGGAGGAGTTGCTACCTTGCAGTTCCGTTTTACCTTGGGCAGTTTCGACCACGATTGAATTGGAGATCAGGTGTTTCAGGAGGAACCCAGACTCCTGGTCAAAGACTTTCCTTATAAAAACCATCAACTCTTCTGGAAACCATATGGGCTGAGGACAGCCTGCGCCAGATTTCTTTTCCCAGGACTATTAGCGAGGGAAGCATCCCGACAGAGGTCGGTCTTATAGTGTTCTTCTGAAGTCACTGGAAAACCTTGTCCGAGCGTGGGGCTGGAGGTTGCTCGAATTCAAGTTCCAGTGCCTGTGCCATCCTGGTGACTAGCGCTGAGTAAGTGCAAGAGTCCTCCAGTGGCTGGGAGTATTTAGGGGTTGTGGTCTTGGATTCGGCCATAGCCACAACAGACGAGTCAGCATCGGATTCTGACTTTGCTGGTGAATCCGGCCCCGCTCTCCCTGCAACTAGCATGTCTCTTGCTAGCTCATGATGTTGCTCTTGATGGAGCCGGGGACACAGAAGGAGTGTCCCTTAGTGGCACAATTTTTCAAATTTGCTTTTTTAGTCGGATCCCTGTGGCTGGCTGGCGATCTAGAATGAGGCACTCTTTCCGCCCGAGCCACATCCTTGGATCCATGCCTGCCAGTCACTATGATTCAACGCAGGCAATGGAGGCTGTTGACTGGCATCAGCGTGCCCTGTAACAGATCTGCTTTGCAATGCTGGGGTGCGATCTCCTGCCACAGGGCCCAGTCCCAGGCACCCCTGTGATGGTGAGTCCGCAGAAGGGTACCCGTATGGCCTAGGGGATAGCCAAGGCATCCCCCTGCAGCAATGGTCGTGGCAGTTTACAGAAGTTGCCATGCGGCTAAGCCCAGTCAAGAGGCGGATAATGGGAGGTATGGAGGCATATGGGGGTGGCTGAACTTGGACTGAGAGTTGGAAAAATTCGACCTCGAAGACATAGACATCTGGCTCACCCCCCGGTCTTGGGACAGTTGCTTCCTTGAGATTACTAGCCCTTCAGCTACAGAGATGGTATCCCCCACATTGTCGTCCTGATCAGGGGACAAGATGGTGTTGCTGTCAGTGAGAGATCTGACAGGAGAGTCTAAGAAGAGCCGGTGGTGGCTTTGATGAGTTAGCCTTTTTGGTTGAGTTTTTAATTTTCTTAAACTCAGAAGTCGAAGAGTCCTTCTTATTCTTCCTCTTTTTAGACTCCTTCTTAGAGGAGGTTGAAAGTGGGGAGCATCTAGGTCCGGGAGAGAGTTTTGAGGCTTCTGCCGATGACTGCTCCATTGCAGTTAGCACTGAGAGAGATCACTCCCAGAGATATGAACGGAGTCTCGAGGCTCGGTTTTTTAACACAGTCCTTGTAAATTTCTTACAGAAAACACAAGCCTGTATCTGATGTGTCTCTCCAAGACAGAGGAGACAGCGATCGTGGCCGTCTGTCAAGGGAATTTTATCGGAGCAGATGGAACAAGCCTTGAACAGGCCCTACTGAGATCATACACTAAAGAAAAACACAAAAACACTCTTGCAGCTGAAGTAGAAGGTTCTACTGCAGCGGAAAGAAAAAGACTAAGGTGGGAAATGGCTGACGCCAGCATTATAAAGGGGATGGGCAGGGCCTCCCTTAACAGATTTTCCCTTCTTTTTCACAAAGCAATGGCATGATTCGAAATGGAGTTCTACGCAAGCACAAACCTAAACATGTGATTTCACAGACATCTCGAAGAAGAACCATATTCTACCTTTGCTATAGAAATTTCATCTGACTTTTCACAAAATGGTGAGAAATATAGTCCTGTTTATGGAAAATTATCCACTATTCAATACAGCAATTCTTTTCTAATTTTTTTTAATAGTATACAATATACTCCAATGACATTATTTTAAAAATATACTAATAGGCATGTTGTTCAGGACAAGATGCCTATCTGTCTTTAATTCTTCTCTGATCAGTTACTTTCTGATCTCTTGATCCTCCTTCTATAGAAAAATTAATACATTCTAAGACCTGACAAAAATTAATGTTTTGACCTAACAATGAGAATGATAGGGATGTCGATGAAACAGATTCTTCAAGTCATCATCTATGCAATTATACAAATGGACTTATTCGTTAGTACAGAGGATCACTGACAGCCTTGGAAACCTACAACCAGAAAACCAATCTTTATTTCACATACTACGTTTTCCAAATATCTATGAGAGCTTGTTTAACAGAAGCATTCAAACATGACCAACACAATGTTTAGCATGTGGTTCTCTACAAGGTACATGCTACAATATGTGTGACATAATCACGACTTGAATTGTACTCTTGAAAAGGAGCCATAATTGAATGCTATTGGTATGTACTGGACTAGTTGCCTGCGGTAATTAATTGTTTATGATCTAGTGCAGGGGTCGGCAACTTTTTAAAGTCAGGGACCAGGTCATGCTCCCTCAGACAGTTGAGGGGGCTGGACTAGTGGCTCCCGCCATAAATGCATCTGCAGCTGTCATAAATGTGTCACCGGCTGCTTCTGGCAGTGGCAGCATCTGAAGTGAGGGCTGGATTATTTTGTGCAGTGGGCCAGATTCGGCCCAGGGGCTGTAGGTTGCTCAACTATAACCCTTGATGTTAAATTGCACAGCTGAAAATCAACTTACTTCCATGCAAATGTCTCTGTGACAAAACCAATTGGCCACTGCAACCTTACAACATGAGGGAGCTCCTGGACTGGGACTCCTTGCTCATGGTCACCCATGCTCTGGTCACCTCCAGATTTGACTACTGTAACACGCTCTACATGGGGCTGCCCTTGATGACCATTCGGAAGCAACAGCTGGTCGAGAACACGGCAGCCTGGGTGGTGATGGGGTGCGGGCGTTATGCCCGTGCCTTACCACTGCTGAGGGAGCTGCACTGGCTGCCAGTATGCTTCTGGGTGCAATTCAAGGTGCTGGTTTTGACCTTTAAAGCCCTTCATGGCAGTGGACCAGAATATCTAAGAGACCGCATCGTCCCAAGGTTTTCGACCCATCCTACGAGGGCGGACTGTAGGGGCTCTCTAGTGGTCCCGTCAGCCAGAGACGCACATCTTACCGGGACCAGGAGAGCCTTCTCGGTATCAGCCCCGGCCCTCTGGAAACTCCTGCCACCAGAAATGCACCTCCAGGCAGAGCTGTACCCCTTCAGGAAGGCTCTAAAAACCTGGCTCTGCAAGCAGGCATGGGGTGTGTGGCAGCACATCTCAGCCTGGCCGGTTCGTTTAGGTTGTTGGAGGTTTTTATTAAGGAGTTATGGGTTTTATAGATATTTAATGATTGTGCGACTGAACAACAACAACAATGATTTTACTGTTTTAGCAATGGGTACTTAACATACAAGATGTTTTATTTGATGTGAGCCGCCTTGGGTCACCGAGGCGAGAAAGGTAGCCTATAAATCAAATAATACATAAATACATACATAAATAAATAAGAAATCCACTGTCACACAAAAATTAAAACTCAAGTTTTCACTATATACTACATAGTATATGCTACATAGTATATATGCAATGGTGGCGAACCTAGGGCATGCGTGCCAGAAATGGCACTCGGAACTCTGTCTGTGGGTACTCATGCAGCTACCTCAGCACAGTTTGCCAAGCCCCTCTGCCCAGCAACCGTCCCCTGTTGCTGTGTTGGAATGTTGTGATAAATAAGTTGGTTTTGGGTTGCAATTTCGGTACTCGGTTTCTAAAAGGTTCACAGTCACTAGTATATCGTATAATTCCTAATGCTGTATATACAGTAATACCTCGTAACATCCAAACTTGGTTCCACAAGTTTGGACGTTGTATGATTTCCGAAGTTGTATGATGCATGGATTGGATAATGCAAAAATAAAAATAAAAAAAATAAAACGGCTGCTTCCGACGTCCTCCGATCTGCCCAGGTGATGGTGGTGGGGGAGGCAAAACCTGTAGCCAAAGAAGTAGTCCCCCCACTGGCGTCTTGCCTTGCCCCACTGCCCAGGAAGGTGGGCGGGCATCAGAAACTGTGTGTAAAAATGCATGTGGTGGCCATTTTTTTAACAGTTTGCTTGGGTTTCTGGGAATTGAAGTCCAAAAGAAGCAAAAAAGAAAATGGTGTCCGCAACTTTATTCAGCTCCTTTGCACTCAAGGGATGTCCGAGGAAGGCGGCAACAGCCCAAAAAAGGTCCTACAAACCTTACAGAGGCTACACAAAGGTAGGAGGGAAAAAATCTTTTTTTAAATAGGTAAAAAAACCTCCATCCTGACTGAATCCCCACCCCCCATTTTGGGCTCTGCTGCCTGTGATTCCTCTCTGAGGCTGGGGGGGGGGGGGCTGGCTTTTCCATGCTGTTTCTGACGCCCAACGCCCGCCCACCCACCTGGGCAGTGGGGCAAGGCAAAACGCGCAGGGGGACTACTTCTTCGGCTGGATCTGGCCCCTAGCACCCGAATACAGTACCTCATACAACGTCCAACGACGGTGTATGAGGCAACTTTTTTCACAGAATTGGGTGACGTTGTATGGATTCGATGTTGCATGAAGCGGACGTTGTATGAGGTATTACTGTACCTGTAGTATAATGCCCAACACTGTCTTGACCTTGCTACATACAGTGGAACCTCGGTTTACGAATTCCTCAGTTAATGTAATTTTTGGTTTATGAATAAAAATCCATTGAAAATAATGCCTCGGTTTACAGAATTGTTTTCAGAACGGATTAATTGGTTTTCAATGCTTTCCTATGGGGAACTGCATTTTGGTTAACATATTTTGGTTTTCAATGCATTCCTATGGGAAATCTGGTTTATGAATTTTTCGTAAAATGAAAAGTCCCAGAGAACGCATTAGTTTCTTAAACTGAGGTTCCACTGTATTCTCTGTTGGTTTGTGCAGAGCCACCTGGATAAAGAACAGTACTTTTGCTAAGTGTTATGGGGCAATATATAAGTGTAATGACTATTGCTACAGTTCAGTAAATGGAATGTGTGAATGCTGATGATTACAAAAGCACCTCTTTGTGTCTTTTATGCCAATTAGATATCATTATCTAAAAATTAAGTTTCAAGTAGAAATCACCTGAAAATATCACATTTTACATTTACTATTTGATATTGTATAATGTTACTCTATGGATATAGATTTTCACTATGAACTAAAGAATTCCATATGTTAAGCTATTACTTAGAAATCCACAGACATATATACACATGGTCAAGTGACACAAAACAAGCAGCCTTAATGAGCAAAAATGTATTTGAAATATTTCTTGTAATTGCAAGTCATGGTTTTCCTTCAGTACTAAGGAGTTACAACTGAGTTATTAGGGAGTATACCAAATATATGAACAGCCAATAGATACTTCTTCAAACATCTGTTTAATGTAGGTAAGATAGTAAATATAGAGCACAATTAAATCCTCAAGTTATGACTCGCAATCAGAAACATTTCCTTATAGCCTTATTTCTACATATGCAAGACCACACATCAGCATGGGATTTGAAAGCCTGTAACTGAAGCTAGTATCTTGCCTGCAAGTTTGGTAGGACTATGAGTACTGATGGCTGTTAAAGATTTGGTAAACCCCACACATTCCATTGAGAATACTACTACCTGGTGTGGGCTAGGCAAAGGAAAGTGCCTACCTGCCAAAGAGAGAAAATACAGGCTGCTCTTAGACAGAAAATGGCTATCATAAAGGAAAAATAAACTTTTCAACAAGTATTTGGCTACTCAGAAAATTAGTCCAGCTCATTACATCCTACAATATTTAAAAAGCCATTTACCATTTATTTTTATAAGTTAAAAATGTAAACCAATTTACAGTACTTCAGTTATAGTAGAACAATTCACAGCAAATTTCAGTTATATTGAAACAATTAAGAGCCCGATTTTATGTGTGTTTATTTTAGGATTTGGTTATTTAGAGTACAATGAGGATTATTTCCAAGAAAGTACCTATCAAAATTGGACTTTTTAAATAATTATTTGCTTATATTGACTAAGAAAGCTAGGAGTAAAAAAGTAGTATTTGCATATAATGTTTAATAACTTAGCACCAGGTGCCAAGCAAAACAAAGCCTGAGTAAAAACCTCCAGTTCCTGCACCCTCCTCATAAAATAAATCATAATTCTCTTTTACTTCACCAGATCTCTGGCTTGTTAACACATTCACGCTTAAAAGAAACAACTGAATTGCTCAAAAATCAAATAAATTCTGTACTGTTTTACTGGAATGTTTAACAAACAAGCGCCCCATGTTTAATAAATGAGGAATCAGCTAAAACAACACATGAAATTGGAACAGGTTCAGAGAAGGGCATCAGGGATGATCAGGGGACAGAAATCAAGCCTTATGAGGAAAAAAACTGAAATAATTTGGTATATTTAACTTGGAGAAAAGATGAGTAAGGGGAAAGATGGTGGCACTTTCCAAATGTTTGAAAGAGTGTCATATGGAGAAGTGGCAGGATCTGTTCTTGATCATTCCAGAGTACAGGACATGTAATAAAGAGCTCAAGTTACAGGAAGCCAGATTTGGTTGTATATCAATAAAAACGTAACTATTAGAGCATTGACAATGAAACCAATTATAGCAGGAGGTGGTAAGTTCACCAACACTGGAGGCATTCACAAGAAAGTTAGACAGCCATCTGTAAGATATACTTTAATTTTGATTGATGCATTGAACAAAGGATTAACTTTATATGCTTCTTACTCTTCATTATTCTACAATTCTAAGATAGCCTGACCACTTTGTGCAAAATAAAAAGGGACAGAATTTATTTATTTTTACCTAAAGAAGAGAAAATGGAAAATGAACTAACCCATCTTCGTTATTTGTTGAACATGTCCTTTCTTGGGAATCTTTGCTCCACCACCAAAGACAGCAAACCACATTTTGTCGTTAAGAGGATGGGCCACAATTCTGTACAACTCATTGCTTGAGTGTGTTGCTAGACCATGGATGAAGAGACTAAGGTAGACTGCTGTCAGAATTTCACAGAGCAAAACTGTGATCCCACACTGAACATCTTCCCCAGCATGATTCAGTAACTGTATTAAAGCCACTACTCCTAGAAAAAGAAACTTCCATTTAATGTTTAAGCACAGAAAACACAAAGCAGGAACTAAGTACAATTTTTCCCAGTGTAAGGTGACAATAAGAATTTTACTAGAGGCTCTTTGGTAATTTCTTCAGAAACTAGTGCAAACCAATTCTAAGCTAATGAAACTCATTAGTTGCGTATCCTGGGACAGTTTGTTTTTCAACTAAGTATATGTACTATTAAGTTTATTATGTTTGTGAAGATGAATTACAAAGATGGGAACTCTCTAAAAAGCAGAATGTTATATACCAGCTGTGCTAGAAAACAATGTAAGTAAACATGTAAAGCATGAAGGGCTTGACTGCATGTATACAGCAATATAAAAATGCATTTAAACATGTTTGTTTCATTCACATGCTATGGTTGCTGGTTAGTGCAGCTATACAGCAAACACTGCACTTCAAAGATAACAATGCTAAGCTATATTATTTGCTTTCAAAAAAGATGAATATAAGGAAGAAAAAGATATTTATATTATTTAGGAAAACTACAAAGGGTACAAAAAATAAAACATGTACAGTATATTCAAGATAAAATACACAAAAGTGCACTGTTTGAGAGAAAACTAGATATTGTGTCAGTCTGGAGGCTACACTAAACCAGTTTAGCATTCTGAAAACACACTTGGGATAATTTTGAGTTCAAGTAACAACTCCTTGTTTGAATCAAGCATAGCCATATGGAAAAATATAGAAGCTTTTGCTTCCAAAATGCATCTTGCTATATTTTCTGGAGCTGATTGGATAGTAAGAAAAACCCTAAAAATGGTGCCCATAAGTCAGAATTGATATGATGGCAAAATTACTAAGTTGTGTGAAATATAGCATACAGTAAAAACCCTACTTAAGAAAAAAGTCTGTTTTGTAGGCTTTTGCTTAAGTCGGGGGTTTTATGTAACTCGAAGCAAACCCATAGGGAAATGAATTTTTACGTAACTCGAAGCAAACCCATAGGAAAAAGAATCTTTATGTAACTCAAAGCAAACCCATAGGAAATCGTGTAAATTGGGACATAGTTTTAGAACAAAATCATTATGTAAGTCGAATTTTATGTAACTCGAGGCATATGTAAGTTGGGGTTTTACTGTATTTAATAAGGAAAGCAATTTCAGTACCAGGTAAAGAAGTTGGCTTGTGTTCAAAAACTGCAGAATGATTAATGGAAGATTAGCTCTTATTTAATAACATACTCAACTCTGATTAACATAAACTGAAAAGAATAGCTTCTGATTTCCTCATGGCTGCACTGGAAAAGAAAGAGAGCACATATGACAATACTCCCTTATACTCATTATTTAGCAATAAACTATGGCTTAACCTGACACTGAAAAAATCTGAAAACTCCTGGACCATGATATCAAGAAGAAAGTAAAACCATAACTACCTGGCCACTGTGCTGGTGCAACATTGGGAGTTACAGTTTCATCTGAGCTTGTAGTTCTTAGAGAATGTCGGTGAGAGAGCAGAAGAGTCTGATAAACTGTTCCAGTAAATTGATTTGCTTGCAGGGAACTATACAAGAAGATAAAATTAAATGAAGACAGCTTATACATTATGCTTTCAGCTGTTTACACCTGGTTTGGATCTAACACTAAATCATGATTTATTCAAATTACCTATCTCTTTCTCTTGTAGTTCTTTTATATTTTAACCCAACCACGATTAGTTTCAGATATACAGCTTATATATTTTTACACTCTAATTATGACTCTAAGTCACAGGGAAGTGTCTGGGCAGACATCCCGCTACGTTAATTGAGTAGACAGTACAGCCAGCGACTCAACACTGAGTGTTGGGCAGTGGTAAATAACCTGACTCCCTAGAGGGGCCAATAGCTACGGGCAGATTAGTCCCTTTAGGTGGGGTGATGGCCCCCTCAGTGGAGGAAATGCCACTGGAAACCATCAGATTGGGCTCAATGGCAAAAATGAGCAGAGGAGGAACCACTTCGTTATTCTGATTCCCAAAGGTCATGGAGGCAGAAGAGGCCATGCCAGATGGACTGGCTGTGAAGATGGACTGCACCTTGTTAATATCCTCAAGGGTGCGGCAGTCCATTGCAATCCCGGTGTCAAATCCTGCATGTTTCATTTCATACATGCCGCAGGAAATGGCTCCATGATCAATATGTGGGTCACTTCATGGCAAGCTGGGTTCCACCTTAAACAAATTCACGCCAGTGGCATCTTCCCTGGGAAATGATTTCCAGGAAAAATCTATACTCGGATACAAGTAACAGCCAACAACAGGGAAAGACAGGCTGTACTTACCAGGAACTGTTGTTCTCAGAGTATGTTGTTTGTGAATCTACACTTATGGGTCTGCGCCTGCACGGAGCCATTATTGGAGCTGTGAAGCTGATTGGATAATGATTTGTAATTAGGACCACCCACCATCTCCACCTGCCTTTGGCGCCATTTTGTGCCTCTTTCCCTCAGTTCATGTATAAACTAAGCACAGGTTGAGAAAGAGTGCATCTCGCCCTGGCAGCATGTGAGGGGAAGGACGGGTGGATAGTGTAGATTCACAAACAACATACTCGGAGAACGACAGTTACTGGTAAGTACAACCTACCTTTCTCCATCGTGTTGTTTGTGAATGCACACTTGTGCGAGATTAGCAAGCTAACTTACTTGGATGGCGGGCTGCCTGTGATGAGATGCGGAGTGAAGAGGTTGGAGATGGTCTAAGGACGGGTGGTCATCCCCAAAGAAGGTCGGAGGCCTACCGTCAAGATAGATCTGCCAAGCCTGGTGTCAGAAATGGCCCTGGTGTCCATTCTGTAATGTCTAGTAAAAGTGGACGACTTGGACCAGGTTGCAGCCCTGCAGATGTCATCCATCAGGATGCTCTCCAGGAATGCCGAAGAAGCTGTGAAGGACCTAGTGGAGTTGGTCCTGACGTGTGGGTGAGGAGGCTGAGATGCCATTTCATAGGCCAGGTAGATGGTACCAGCAATCCACTTGGAGAGTCTCTGTGCTGAAAGGGCGTTACCTTTCATTTCCCCCCATAGGCTATGAAGAGGCAGGAGGATTTTCTAAATTCAGTAGTCCGCTTGGTGTAGAACAATAAAGCTCGTTTAACATCTAAGGAGTCCATGTCCTTTCTTCCGATGAGGTTGGTTCGGGGGGAAAGGCTGGCAGAGTGATAGCTTGGGCTAGATGAAAGTCCATCAGAACCTTAGGGAGGAATCAGGATGCAAGACCACCCTGTTGTTGTAGAACTTCAAGAACTGAAGGTCGGATCTGAGGGCTGCAAGCTTTCCCACTCTGCGCACCAATGTGATAGCAACCTGGAACGCAGTCTTCCATTTGGCCATAGGTTCAAACGGTGGTTTCATCAAGGTATTTAGGACGGTTGTAAGAGACAATTGAGGGGGTGGCCTCTTTACTGGGAGGCAGGCATTTCTTAATCCCTGTAGGAACCTCTTAACCATCTTGTTGCGAAAAGCAGTTTCTAAGACTGATCCGGTAGGTGCAAGGGCGACTATCACTTCCAGATATATGCAGACAGATGAATGCATGAGGCCAGATTTGGCCAATGAAAGGAGGTAGACCATTATGTCGAGTGTCCGATTCAAGGAGTCAAGGAAGGAAACAAATCTCTTAAATTTGGACATGTATGATCTGGACGCAGAGGTTCTCCTACTCAGGTCTAGAATTCTTGTGATCCTGGTGTTATGAGCAATGCCATCAAATGGAGGCTGGGGAGATCTGCGTGGAGTATCCCTCTGTCCTCCATCTGGAGCAGCATCAGATTGGAGGGCAGAGAACCATGGATGACGGGGCCACGCTGGGGCTATGAGGTTGGTGTTAGAGTGTTGCTTGCAGAGGCGTATTAGGACCTTCTGAACGAGCAGAATCAGTGGGAAGGCGTAAACCAAGTCCTTGTTCCATGAAACTATAAACGCGTCTCCCTCAGATCTTTGGCCCCTCCCCGCTCTGGAACAGTACCTGGGGCATTTTACGTTGTCCAGTGAAGCAAACAGATCTTTGTCTGGGAGACCTCATCTCCGACATAGTGTAGCGAAGACTTTATCGTTGAGTTCCGACATATGCGTAGTCACATTCTGTCTGCTCAGAGTGTCCGCGAGGGTATTCAGGTTTCCCTGAATGTGCACCCCAATCGGAAATACATGTCTCTCGAGACACCACGCCCAGATCTGCACTGCAAGGAAGAGGAGCAAGAGAGACCCGGTGGGTGTTCAGGTATGCCAGGGCCGTTGTATTGTCCAACTCTACCTGAACTACTTTTCTGTAATTGATGACTGGAAGGTCTTTGTTGCCTTCCATCTCACCAACAGTTCTAGAAAGTTTATGTGCCTAGACCTTTCCCAAGGGGTCCATAGATTGTTGATCCGCAGGATTACACAGCAATCGCCGCATCCAAGGTTGCTTGCATCCATGGTGATCTGTACAGTTGGTGAGGGGAGGCTGAATGGTTTCCCAACGGCAATGTTCTGTTCCATTGCCCACCAGGACAGTTGCATCCTTAGTTCTGGTGTTGGAGTCAGTAACTTGCATGGATGATCCTTGTGGAGGTTGAAGGAATTGAGAAACCACAACTAAAGAGATCTCATCTTCAGCTTGGCATGACTGATGACCATGGTGGTCGAGGCCATGAGGCCTAGCAGCTGTTGCGCCTCCCACCCACAATCCATGAATTTGATGCAGTAAGCCACATCTTCCATTGCCTTGTGTCTGGATGGTGCACAGATCAACCAGTCATCGTTGTATGAGAACACTTGACTTCCCCATAATCGGAGATGTGCTGCAACTGGTGCCATGCACTTGGTGAACACTCTCAGCACGGTGGAGAGGCCGAAAGGAAGGCTGGTGTATTGGTAGATCTGCCCTGACACTTGGAACCGTAAAAACCTCCTGTGCCTTCTCCTGATGGAGATGTGGAAGGAGGGGTCCTTCAGGTCTATCACTGCAAACCATTCATTTTTGTTGATAAGTGGCAGAATGGTTTGCAGCATCACCATGCGGAACTTTCTCGTGCGGATATGCCGATTGACACGGCAATGATCCAGAATGGGTCTGAAGCCACAATCCTTCTTGTCCATGATGAAGTATCGGGAGTAGAAACCGGTCAACGATTTGGTGGATGCAACGGTTTCGATGGCCGATTTCTTCAAGAGCATCATAAGCTTGTCCTGAAGTTGGGGTGACGGATCCATCCAACCATGGGGTAGTTCTCAAACTCTAGTGCATAGCCAGAGTTTAAGATCTTCAAAACCCATTTGTCCATGGTGATGGTAGACCATGCATTGAGAAAGTTCCTGAGTGGACTGTATTGAAGTGTAAGTGGTGGAGAGTTGTCGGTCAGGGAGAAATCAAACCTGCTGCCTCTGCCTCCAGTCAGTTTTCTTGGTGGATAATGACTGTTGCTGATGATAGCGAGGGTGAGAATATTGATCACGCGGTTTATAGAAAGACTGCCTATTGTAGTCTTGCTGGTGGTGTTGCTGTTGCCGTTGATAGGGTAGTTGAGGCTGAAAGGGTTGGTACTGCTGGTAGTTCCTTCTCTGATAAGAGGTGGAGGCTCCTAGGCAAAGTTTGTTGGTGGTTATAATATCCCTATGTAACTCATTAAGGGAATTATCTGTCTCTGTTGGGAAGAGGCCTTGGCCATCAAAGGGAAGCTCCTCGATGTGTTTTTTGACATCATCTTGGAGGTCCCTCTGAGCGCAGCCAGGAGTAACGTCTGATCTGGGTGGCTGAAGTGATATTCTTGACCTCGAATTCAGAGACACAGTGCTCCATCCTGATCTGTTGAAAGGCCGAAGGTCCGATGCTGAGAGACCTTCACCACCCGGGAGTTTGGGATTGGGAGGATGTGCAGAAATTGGCCGGCCTCCCCCAATAACTGGTACATTCCATCCACTCTTGTGAAGACGGAGTGCGAGAAGACTGGCTTCTTCCATACCAGTAAGGCAGAGTTCCCTATGGCGGGAAGGAGGCCGAGATGGACCGGCAGGATTTCTTTCTTGTCCTCCATACTGCAAACCTCGTCCACGCATGGATCGGGTGAGTTTTCTGCCTTTATATTCAGTGTTGACCCAAGTTGGGTCAGTAATGCAGTGAAGGTCCTTTGGTCTTTCAGCTGGGACCTCTGGGCACTCCCTATTTGGTTGTTGGATGACTTTTCTGTGTTGACCGCTGTTAAAGCCTCTTCATCCGATAAGTCATCTGAACCTTCAGACCTCTGCGAGAGTGTGGGAGGTGGGATGAAGGCCTCAGGATCCGAGTCAGACCAGTAAGGCCTGGCTGAGTTCGGATCATCCCCCGGAAATGGTGGCAGAGGTGGTGGATTACTGGCCTCGAGCGCACCGACTCAGTACGGCGCCTTTTGTCTGGCACTGGGTCCTCAGCCCGATGTCTGTGGCTAGGATCCATCAGATGAGAAGAAGTGGACCGATCGGAGGGCTGCGGAATGATGGACCGGACCTGATCAGTGATTTCCTTTGCCATAGCCTTGAACAGGGGAGCCAGGAGGTCAACCTGAATGGAGGGTTGCGTCGGATCGGTGGACGGAACCATGGACGGAACCGTGACTGTTCTCTGATCCGGCTGTCTAGAAGCACCACGCAGTGGAGGAGGTGCAGGGGAAGACTGGAAGATTCCTCCGGGGAGATCATGATTGGGCATGGAGAAGAAGAGGATTGAGAGGAAATAGCCATGACGAAATCTGCCGAGGCTGGAGACGGCGGTGGAGACAGCAGTATTTGGTAAGCAAGAAGAGGAAAGAATCTTCTTGTGTTTTTCTCCTCCTTCCTCCTCTTTTTCGCAAAAAGTTCAGAAATAGTCAACTGTCTGGTAGGGTAGGGGCAGACGATGCGGAAAAAGAGTATGCGGCAACCACAGGGGTGTCACGGGTGGTAGGGTGGTCAATTAGTTGAGGAGCTAAGGCGGCCGCCATGAGGTGGGCTTGCAGTCTGTGCTGTAGGTTCTTCAGGGCAACCTTGGAGAACTTTTTGCAGACACTGCAAGAGTGAATGAGATAGTTTTCTCCCAAGCCGAGTAGGCACTTCTTGTGGCAGTTGGAGCTTGGAATCTTCCTCTGGCAAGATGGGCACTGTTTGAAAGCTGCCGAGGAGGCCATCAATGAGCCACCAGACAAACAAAAAATGGCACGCAATACACCTATCTGCCTTTCTTCTTCTTCTTCTTCCCTCCCTCTTCTTCCATCTCTCGACCCAGCAGTCCTAGCCAACTATAGGCCCTGTCTCCAACCTTCCCTTTTTGGGGAAGGTTTTGGAGAAGGCAGTGGTGCATCAGTTGCAGGGGGTCCTGGATGAAGTGGATTATCTGGACCCCTTTCAGTCAGGATTCAGGCCCAGACATGGTACGGAGTCGGCATTGGTCGTGCTGATGGATGATCTCTGGCGGGAGCGGGATGGCGGTCATCCGTCCGTCCTTGCTCTTCTCGACCTCTCAGCGGCCATCGATACCGTCGACCACGGTAACCTTCTGGATCGGCTCGAAGGATTGGGGATCCAGGGCACTGGGTTGTCCTGCTTTTCCTCATTTCTGAAGGGCCGGACCCAGTCAGTGTGGTTGGAGAGTGAGAAGTCCAGCCCTAGGCTCCTACAATATGGGGTGCCTCAGGGCTTCGTGCTCTCTCCTCTCCTATTCAACATCTACATGAAGCCGCTGGGTGAGATCATCCATTCCCACGGGGTAAGGTATCATCAGTATGCTGATGATACTCAACTGTACATCTCGGCCCATGGTGATCCCAGCGATGCTGTCAAAGTCCTGTCCAGGAGTCTGGATGGGGGACAACAGGCTACAGCTGAATCCTGGCAAGACTGAGTGGTTATGGTTGGGGTGTCCTGCAATGTCTAGGGAACTACCACCTTTGGTTCTGGATGGGGCTGTTTTGCCCCAGACAGACCCGGTGCGCAACTTGGGGGTCCTCCTGGACTAACGACTACTGCTGGAAGAGCAGGTGGCAGTCATGGCCAGGAGGGCTTTTGCACAACTTTGTGTAATTCGCCGGTTGTGCCCATTCCTAGACTGGGACTCCTTACTCATGGTCACACATGCTCTGGTCATCCTCCAGACTGGATTATTGTAATGCGCTCTACATGGGGCTGCCCTTGACGACTATTCAGAAGCTCCAACTGGTCCAGAATGTGGCAGCCCGTGTAATGATGGGGTGTGGGCGTTATGCTTGCGTCTCACCACTGCTTTGGGAGCTACACTGGTTACCAGTATGCCTCCGGGTGCAATTCAAGGTGCTGGTTATGACCTTTAAAGCCCTACATGGATACCAAAGAGACCGCATCACCCTGAGAGAATCGCCCCCCCCCAACTAGAGCGGACCGGAGGGGCTCCCTAATCATACCATCTGCCAGAGGGGCTCGTCTCTCTGGCATAAGAAAAAGGGCCTTCTCTGTGTCCGCACCGGCCCTCTGGAACTTCCTGCCAGTAGAACTACGATTGCAGACAGAGTTGCTGCCCTTTAGAAAAGGTCTTAAAACCTGGCTGGCTGGGCAGGTGTGGGACCCTGAGGGTAATGTGGCCCCTACCCGCTGGCTCCTGCCATAAGACACACCCTCTCTCTGTGGGGCTTTTAATCGGGGTGGTTTTTAACTGTTTTTATACTTTTATTACTATATTACTATGTAAGCCGCCCTGAGTCGGGCTCGCCTGAGTGGGCGGCGAATAAATTTAAAAATTAAATTAAATTAAAAAAATTGGCCGCAAGAGAAAAAGCCCCTTGCAGAAAAGGGTGGGCCAAAAGGGAGTGACCCTCCTGGCCCCAAAAAAATGTTAGAACGGCCTTCCAACTAGTCGAGTACCACAAAAATTGACGAGAGCTCTCGCTAGGGCTCCTGCAGCGGAAAAGGAGAACTGAGGAAAAGAGGCGCAAAATGGCACCGAAGATGAGTGAAGATGGTGCGCGGTCCTAATTACAAATCATTATCGAATCAGCTTGACAGCTCTGATAATGGCTCCCCACAGGCGCAAACCCGTATGTGTGCATTCACAAACAACATGATGGAGAAGTAATGTCATATTTGTTGCATACTAAAGTTCACATCTAAAGATAATTACCTGCAGTTATGGCTTCCACAAAGAGACTGGTATATGCAAGCTGACAGTGATGCTGCTAATGTATGCATTACATGTATCTGTAAGAAAGGTGTTCATAAATGATTAAACTTCATACAAAATTATTTATGTAACATTATCTGTTTTCCAAAGCACTTATTTTTTTATTTAGCCAAATGCAAACTACCATATATTTCTGCTCTAATTCAACACAAGAAATCAGTATTTCTAAACATACATGAATAAATATGATCTTTATGAGAGTAGCTTCAAAAGACAGGTTTCTGTACTATGTGACATGTGTAAAACTATATTTAGAGATTTTTACAAAAATGATAAACATTAAAAGTACTTACATATTATGATACTTACTTTAGTATTCTGTATATCCGGATGTGGTGGCGAACCAAGGTTTATTATAGCATGTAGTATGTCATGTGTCAGATTACTTAGATGTAGTAATGGATTGGCCACCACAGTTTTGGCACTTGCAGTGCAGGCAAACAGAAGTGGTATTGAGCTCTGCTCAGGTATGTTATTGATAGGCAACTGCGCAGACAGCTCCTTTATAGAGAAGAGAAAACAGAAGATTTTTTTAATGTCTTGGATTCCTACATTTATATATAGAGCATTAAGTGTCTATATAACATGACAAACAGTGGCAGCTTTGGTTACAAATAATATCCCAAAAGGACAAAGAAAACAAGGAACTACATCTAATGTTAGTCTTATCTAGAGTAGAACTACTGAAATCAATACGACTTACTAGTTGTCACTTACTTAAATTCCATTTATATCAATACATCTACTCTAGTAAGACACAAGTTGGCTTTTGCACATGGAATTAAAAACTAAAAGAAGAAACCTTAAAGTTTTGGCAGAGACACCTTCATATTTTAGACGAGACCATATATGCCCTCTTGAAAACATGGCATGAAGTTCTTAAGTCTGAAATATCCAAGTCAGGTTAAAACACTAGAAATTTGGCCTCATCTTGTGTCCATGCCAGATCACCTAGGTTTGTCTGCTGTGCTCAAATCTGATGCTTTACCAAATGATTTTAGAAACTTTAGTTCAGAGGTTCCCAAACTACGGGCTGGATCTAGCCCACGGCACCAAATCATCCGGCCTATGTTGCCCTTGCCATTCCCGGAAGCCAGAAGTTAAATGCGCCCGTGCAAAAAGCTGCTGTAAATGCACCACAGCTGTCGTAAACATGTTTACGACAGCCATGGGTGCATTTACAGCATCTCCTGTACACATAGATCAAAGGCCTAATGGCAAAATGAGCAAAGGAGGAACTCTGATTCCCAACAGTTATGGAGGCGGAAGAGGCCATGCCAGATAAACTGGCTGTGACGGTGCATCTTGTCCATATCCTCAAGGCTGTGGCAGTCCATTGCAGTCATGGTGTAAAATCATGCATGTCTCATTTCATGTGTGCTGCAGGAGATGGCTCTGTGTTCATAGTGTGTAGATCATTTCATAGCAAGCTGGGATCCACCTTAAACAAATTCACACCAATGACATTTTCCTGCTTCAGGAAAAATCGCATTCTCAGATACGAGTTGCAGTTGACAATATCCTAAAGATTCCTACTATCAATTTGAAACTGTGCAAGCAGTTTTTGCAATTTTCTGGCCATCTGTCACATGCCCAGAAGCATAATCAAGTGAACAACTGAATGTATGACCTGGGTATGGCTGAGCATGCAGCATATAGTGTAGCTGTGGCACACAAAAGTTATCTAATTTGGGGTTTACACTGCATAAATGTAATAGGATTCTAGCAAATTATCCTAATTTTTAATTTTAAAATATTCTAATATCATAACTAGACAGCAAGGAAAAGCTGCATGCAATTTAAATACTTTAATGTTAAACCCAGACAGTTAGAAACAAGTACACACCTGCTGAGACTCTTGTAGAAGCAAAATTAGTTCCATTCTTACAGATGCCAAACCCCCACCATGGGATCCATGCAGGATGCAGTAACTCAGAAACATTCGCAAAAGTGACTGGTATTTTATAAGCCATTGCCATCTCTGAGTATTCTCCTTCTGCTGTGTATTTAGCTCTGTGTCTAACAGTTCTCCAGGCATTTCACTTAATGATGCTTCATCCACCTTGGGGCTGATTCCTGACTGAATAGCTTCTGTTTCATCAGTATAGTTGCAAGCTTTCTGAAGAGCAACCACTTCTTTTTCAAGCCAATGATACAGTTGGTATCTTAATTTTCCACCATCAACTTCATAGCCAGTAGATAATGTGCGAAGCTCCACTGTAAGAATCTTCAAGCAAGCCCTAAATTTCAACTGTGCAGAAACGATGTCTTCCTCTAAAGTTAAAACATCATTTTCAATACCTGAGCTATACGTTTCTGTGCAGCTAGAGGTAACTTCATTTGTTTTCTCACTCACTACATTCTGCAAAGGTTTCATTACAAGACAAGAATCTTCAATAGCCTCTTCTTTGTCACTGTCCCACTTGAGTTCCAAAGGCTCACACTGGAATGTCATACTAGACTGACTCCAATCAAAAAGAGCAGAACTTGACTGCTTGTCTGATGACCCATCTGAAGATGAGCCCAAACCATTCACTACAGGTTGTGCCCAGTCAATACTAAAAGACTTGTCACCCTTTAATTCCACTGGTAGAGGAGAACAAGGTGAAGAGTCTTTACTGGTATCTCTTAAACTAGAAGTTCTTCCTAAAGGCTTTGACTTTTTTACCACTTTGGGCATCTTTGACAATACTTCCAAAGCCAACATGGGACAGCCAGCCTTTAAGTGAGCATACGCTGTAGTAAAGAACAACCTTCGTTCACCTAAATTGATTTCATCCGCCAGCACATTTTCTCCTGTTACGCATATCTTCGTAGAAGATAAATCAGAAGCCCCAAAATGGCGTCTCAGCAAGAGGGGATGTGTCCTCAGATAATTATAAAAATTAAATACCGAAGGGTTACAGCTTGAGATGCTTCCTCCATCTGTAATGACATAATCCTACTAAGTACTTATTGCAGTTATCATGTCATAAGTCTCATGACTAACAAAATATTACCACAATACTATATTCACAATTTACAGCATGACAAATTTCCAAAACGGTTTTATCTTAGGAGCAAAGAAAGCTATCAAACTTTCAGTCAACCACTGAACCATCTAGCTCAGAATTATTTACAATGGTTCAATTCATCATCATTTTTTTATTTAATTTTATCTCACTTTTCTTTCAAAGTGGGGACGCTAGGTAGCATACAAAAATATATAAATATCAACAATTAGCTAAAACAAATTAATTTAAACTTTAAAAGTACAATATATAATGCTCTAAAAACATTATTTAAAAATTAAACATTTTAAATCTACCTCCTCAGCATGACAATGATTATTTGATTTCCAATTTTATCAATTATGGTACGTACATTTATTCTTTCAACAAAGTAAATTCCTGATTTATAGGATACACTCTTAGTATCAGATATTAGACAGGAAAATCAAAAGATGGGAAATTGATCATCATTTTAGACTTGCATATTTCTTACATAGTTAAATTGTCTCTAGTATTCAACAGTATTAATCTAGAGATTGTCCTCGCAAATCAACACAGTAATTCCAATCTACGCCTTGCTATCTTATAATAATATTTGTATAGTGTCAAGTCAATTCTGATTTATGGTGACTCATTCCAGGGTCTTTAAAGGAAGAAGATATTTTTTTGAACTGCTATATTTTCTGAGGTTGCTTTACTAGCTCAAAAAGTATTTTCTTTAAAGCAGGGGTGACCAAACCTTTTGGGCCAGGGGCTGGTCACTTGGTTGAGCTAGCCAATAACATGGATCCTCCCATCGAAAGCGGAAGTAAAACACACCCGCACATGCGAAAAAATGCTGCTGTAAATGTACCTGCGGCTGTCATAAACACATTTACGACAGCCACAGGTGCATTTACAACACCGTTTTCCGCATGTGTGGGCATTTTTTGCTTCCGCTTCCAGGAGCAGCGTGGGCCAGATTATTTGGGAACCCCTGCTTTAAAGCATTGCATTTTCATACACAATCCTATCAAATAATATATTTAAAATGCCACAGGTTACCTTCCTCATCTGTAATAGGTTGGCTTATAAGAGTATCGAGGGCACGACCATAGTCCTCCAAAATCCAGTAAGACATACTTCGAAGGAAAGGATCAGCATGTGTACGTGATGAATTTTCAGAAGAATGAGATCTACTTCCCAGAACCCTCTTCTGTAGAATTGATTTGTAAGTGCCAGAGATTTCAAACTCTGACTCATACAGCCTTGCTATTACAAGAGCCAACTGAATATCATCCAGCTTCTCTAGGCAGACCTACATGAAATGAACACCAGATATTTAATATTTGGCCCATTCAGCAAAAATTATTATTTCTCTTGGCTGTTCTTAAAACAAAGAAAGCCAACATTACTCATTTTTAGCAAACATTTTCAAACTGCAATGTTACACTGTGCAGTTAAATAGAAGCAAAGTGATCGAAGACAGGTTTCTCTTTTCAATAGGTGTCCTATACATTGTTTTCTGAGATCAAATATATTTCCTTCTAGCTAACTGCCATAAATGAACATCTATTAGAACTTAAAGATGTCTAGTAACTAAAAGGAATCTATTGGGAGGACAAATGCAGACAAGTGAATCACCAGGCTCAGATTTATCACTAAACTAGTTGGTCTCATATTTGGATAGACGGGGCCAGACTTGGTAGAGAGCAGGATTACAGACATGAATGGATCAGTCAGTGGTAGGAGCTTTTGGGTTTGATTCTCCCAGGTTTATCTCTTTTTCCTGATGCCTTTCCCTTTGAAGGGATCACAAACTACATCTGGGTCCAAGACCTGAGATTCTGCCTTAAGCCATAGTCCACTATCCTATGTCAAAAGCTTTTCTCCACTCTCATCTCCTGTACACATAAATCAAAAGCATCACTTTCTGCTTTCAACTAAAGTAATTCATTATTCTGCCTTTATTAATAGTAAGATATCATTACAGAGCAGCAGCTATTAGAACATCTCAGTGGGGAAGGTGACAATAAATTGGTTTTTCCCCTATTATTTCCAATAGAATTAGAACTGCTGTACAGACATTATTTCCTTTATTTTGCCCTCTTCATCTCTTCTTTCCAAACACCCAAGTCATTATTTCCATTTCTTCATGCCTCCTTTGAAACAGTCTCTCCCACATCCTATGTTAGCCTTCTGCAACATTAACTCCTTGTCTGCCATTGCTCATCAGCCTATCCTCTATTCCTCTTCAATTCCCATTTCAGTTCCTGTTCTAATAGTTTTCTCTCTTATCTCTCACTCCACTCCTTCCTTTTGCCTTTGATTCCAACACCACCTTCATTCTTGTTAGAGAGTTAAAGTTATCTGTGTGCTTTACCTAGAGAACCTTAAACCCGTCCCAAGCTTTTTACGCTTTGGCAAATCCTTTAACTCTCACACCTCCAATTCTTGTTCCAACAAGCTTCCCTTGGGAGACACAAGGGACATTTTTTTCAATCTTCTGAGTCGCTCTCAGTCTGCTAGGTCTTGAAATCTACCTCTGGGCTTTCGCATCTCTTCCAGGCTGATGTCAACAGGAGTGTGAAGGCTTCACAAACAGGAAAGCTGTAAGCTGAAACTTTTCCACCTCCTCTTATTTAGGATAACTAAAAACAGTGATTAAGTCTACTAAAAAACCTAATACACCTAATAAAAACTCACAAACCAGTACTACTAAAGGATAAGAACTGTGTGCCACATCTTAACTCACATCTAAACTGAGTAGAGCAGTGGTCCCCAATGTTTGGGTCTTGGACTTTAATTCCCAGAAGCCTAAGTCAATTCCCCAAAGCACTGATCAGCCAATGCACTGACTTAGGCTTCTGGGAATTGAAGTCCAAAACCCAAATGTTGGGGACCACTGGTGTAGACACACACAGAAATGGTTTACCACTGAATTCTTCTGGGGGCATCCTGGGTTTATGTAGCTTGCCTATGGCTACATAGGTTGGCCATTCTCTCAGGAGGCACAGTCAGGAATCGAACTCCTAACCTCCCAAACCTGATAGGCCGCAATCCCTATCAACGAAGATGCCTGGATATCCCATTCCAATTCGTGCTAAAGACAGCACTGTAATATTACAAGTCATTTTTACAGATCTGGAGAAGTATCTATCTGGTGAGTAGCCATAATGTAAAATGCAGCCACTGTTTGTATGTTAAAACTGATTTCACTACATCTTAATGGCAGCCATACTACGTTTAGAGAGGAAGTTAATCTGCATCTGTGAAATAAATGACACACAAATATGGAAGAAAAAGGTATATTCTTAAGAACACATTTGTTTAAAATAGCACAGCTCCATGTTAATTACCTCAACAGCATCTTTCAGATGACCAGCCAGAAGGAAAAATGCTGCAGAATGCTCAAAACGTTGCTTGCCTAGCAGAGAAAAGGCATTCTTCAATGCTGCTTTACGCCACCTGTCTTCTGCAAAATTGTGTCCAAAGAACTGTGTCATCTTAGTATCTTTTATGGACCTAACAATGTAAGCATTTCATACATTAGGTCAAACAGAGTGATTTGTTGATGTGCATCCTCAAAAGATCAACCTTATATGTACAAAACCATTTTAGTGGTGAAATGCATGCATTTTCCCAGCTGCTACTTGTAAAAAAAGTATTTGATATTTATCATTACATCGCTCCAAGGAACAACCGAAGAATTGTCTTATGAGACTAACTGGCATCCAACTGAAAACCTATGTAGGATAATTCTACCAGCTCACTTTTCCACAGTGAATTGTTATAAGTTAAGAAGTTGTTGTTCTATATGCAGTCACATAACCAGTCTGCAACAATAAATGCCCATGCCAACTTTTTAACAAGAAACAATTTGCAGGTAAAATTTACTCATGTGTGTAACTAACATGATTCTAGAGTCTTTTTACTGTTATTATTTACTAATGTGCTTTTCCTTTGACAAGTTCATGGTAGAGTACGTGGATCTTTTCTCCATTTTATCCTCATAACAATGTGAAATAGTTTAACTGAGTGTGTAAATGGTTAAAGATCAACCTGTGAGCATTACAGATAGCTGAGTATTTGAATGTAATCCAGCATTCTAATACATATTTTGCTTGTGTCACAACAAAAAATAATTCTCTCAAGGCAAGCATTTAGCAATCTGTGAATTGTTGGGTGAATTAACTAGTTTGATGTGAGACTGGAAAACAGCACAAAATCCAAAGGCACTATAAATAAACAGGCAACACATAAGTATGGTTGAATCAATTTGATCAGGGTCCTATGTAACCTTGAGCCTAACAATCAAGTTCAGGATGCAAAGCCTTTGGGTGCTAATAGCCAAACATAATACTTACATGAGTCTAAGTGCAGATGCTAGGAAACAGATTTTGTTATTTCATGATGTGCTTCCTGTGTATCAGCATATGTGTATCTTTTTGTGGAAATTTTGCATTCTCCCCATGCTTTTATCTATGTTTTAGTTTTTGCTTCCTTTCCTTCTAATAAAACTTAACAAATCCATCCTGACATTTGGAATTGGATTTCGTTAAGGGAAATTTTGTACTAAATCTAGTCCTTGGCCTTTCAGACTACAATCTGCCATGATAAATGTTGGTCAGTAAATCTCACTGTGGCAAGATTTTCCCACAAAGACCACTCTTAGCTGGTCAATGACCTTACCCTGGCTCATACCTGTCAAGCGCAGCTCCGGAGATTACGGGACCTGCGCAGAACGTTTCTGCGCAGGTCCGTTCTACCCATGCGTAAAAGCCTTCTACGCATGCGTAGAAGCGACCTGCGCAGAAACGTTCTGTGCAGGTTGCTTCTATGCATGCGTAGAAGGCTTTTACGCATGCGTAGAAGGCTTTTACACATGCTTAAAACAGACCTGCGCAGAACCATTCTGCGCAGGTCACTTCTACACATGCGTAGAAGGCTTCTGCGCATCCCCTTCTGCACAGAAGCCTTCTACGCATGCGTAGGAGGGTTCTACGCATGCGTAGAAAGGACCTGCACAGAAGGGATGTGCAGTAACTCCTTTCCCCCGCACTGACAAATTACGGAGTAGCGGCAGCTCCGGGCGGGAAATGGAGAAAATCAGCGCGGAATTACGGGGTAATTCCGGCCAATACAGTAAACTTGACAGGTATGCCCTGACTGTGTATCTTCTGGCAACCCTTCCAATGAAGGAATGCAGGTAGGAAGAAGAGGCATTGGAAAGTGAGGATGAGTGCTGAGTGCCAGGCGAGGCCAGTAATGAAAGGATAGCTCGAGTGATGGGCTCCCAAAAAAATTACTACCACACCACACTGTGGGCATGGTATGGTGGGTGTGGCCAGGGGAAAACCCTGTGTTGCACCCGAATTAGGACTACTTTATTTCAAAACTTGGATGGGCTGGGCCAGCCAGAATTCCTGCTACCGGTTCTGGCGAACTGGAGTGAACCTGCTGATGGCTCACTACTGGATAGCTCTTATAGAGTCAGACAGTCTAGTCCCCTGGTGGCCAACCTCGGCACTCCAGCTGTTCTTGGACTTCAATTCCCAGAAGCCCAAGTCAGCACACCTGCTGTCAATAGAAGTATTTTCCTGCAACAGTAAGCTATACATTCCACCCCAATAAAAATAACTGTGACAGAAAAAGTAGCTATACTATTATCCAGATGAAGAAAATCAGGAGGAACAAAAGACCCAAGTGATATAGAACTAAGTAAATGGATCATAAGACAGTTGAAATTGATAGCACTATAAGAATTAGCCTTGATACTAAGATGGTATTTACTAGAATTTACATGTGTTGGAACTATTATTTTAAAAATTGTGTAGGAAAGGGATAGACTTCAGTACTACATCACATAGTTTACTTTCATGTCTCAAATTCAATTCCTGCCATCTGCAGGTTAAGAGTCATGCCTAAAATTCTGGATAACTGCTGCCAGGTTGATGTTGATAATATCAAACTACTTGAACAAATAGGGGCTGCGGTGGCTCAGTGGTTAAGAAGCTCGCCTTGTTTGTTGGAAGGCTGGAAAGTTGGAAGTTCGAGACCTGGGTTTGAGTGCCCATCTCTGTCCCAGCTCCTGCCAACCGAGCAGTTCAAAAGCAAGAAATTGCAAGTAGATAAATAGGGACCACTTCAGTGGGAAAAAATATTGGGGACATGAAAGGAGCTTCATTTGGGCATCCCCTGAGTGGAGTTCCTCCAACAAAAAATTCTGACATGGAATGATTACTTGAATAAATGGTAAACAGTATAAGGCAGTCCTCTATACTCCTATGTCAAGGGAATCTCCTGTAATAGAATTCTATTAAGAGGGACCAACCAGTGTCTAGGCCAGTGTTTTCCAACCTTTTGTTTTTGGACTTCAATTTCCAGAAGTCAATTCCCAAAAGCACTGATCAGTCAATGTACTGACTTAGGCTTCTGGGAAATGAAGTCCAAAAACCAAAGTTTGGGAAACACTGGTCTAGGCCAAAGGTCATATTATCATCAAAACAAAATGATGATGCAATCAAATAAATGGCTTATATGCATTGTATCAAATTTTTAATCAAAAGAGTACCTGTACAATCCCCAAATTACAGCCTTTTTTTTCATTGCAAGGTAAAAAATTGCTGCGTCTAGTGGGTCATTGTTTCTTTGAAAAGCTGCTTTGGCAACCTGTAAAAATAATGGTGCATTTTATCATTACAAATTTATTTCCACGAATATATTTGATAATAACGGAGTAATTATTTATAGTAACAACAAGAGCAACAATAAAAACTTATGTTAGCTTCACTTTACTTGAGAGACAAAAGTGTTGTTAGTGATGCTCCTTATTATTATTCCTTTGTTCGATCCTTTGTAGGCTGTGCCATAAACCAGCCTTCAGATGTTATTAGCTTGCTGGGAACTATTAGGTGAGAGAGATGTGTTGCATTTCTGTGAAGAAATAGAATAGAAGTGGGGGCTGATCTCAGCTAGTGGCTAATTACATTTCTATGCTCAAGACAGAGGACTGGAATGTTTCCTCCATCTCCAGCCTGCCAGTAAGTAATGAATTTAATGCACTTGCCTGTCTGTAATTTCTACTTATCTACTGCACTTAGATGCAAGGCTGCTACAAGTATCAGGAACATAAAACAAAGTAACATCTGTATCAGGATCAAGTAACTACGAAAACTTTCTGAAGAACCAAAAGGTTGTAGCAAAATATAGTACAGTAAAACTCCGACTTACGAATGCCTCGAGATACGAATTTTTTGAGTTACAAAATGTTTTCCCCCGTAAACCGGGGTCCCGACTTATGGAAAACCCCTGATTTCAGAAATACCACAGCTTATGGAAAAAAATCGTAACTCGGAAATTCACAAGACATCTGACAAAAAGGACATAAGCTGTAGACATAAAAGACATGGACACACAAAATGACCAACATTCTGTTAGTCAGAGCCACTAGTGTAATGCAACTGCCGCATGTCTCAGCAGAGAATTGTCTTAAATTAAGTTAGCATAGGCAACTTGGTCCACAACAGTGTGTGTGGCCAAGGGTAAAGGTAAAGGTCACCCTTGCTCAAAAAACCAGACGAATCAGTGCTCATCTGTTTACAGCCAAAGAGCCAGCACTGTCTGCATCTGTAGATGTTGGAGCTGTGATAGACGGGAGCTCATTCCGTCTTGCAGTACTCAGGTCTCGAACTGCTGACTTGCTGACCTTCTAGTCATCAAGTTCAGTGTCTTAACCACTTAGTCACCGCAGTCTCTGGCTACCTTTTTAACTTACAGCAATTCAACACCAATATTTAAACCAACTGTGCCAAAGACTTAATAGGATTTTGGGTCTGTATTTAAAGCAGGGATTCTCAACTTGCGGCCTGTTGCGGCCCACAACACCATTTCATGTGGCCCCCACCACTTTAACCACACCAGGAAGTGCTATGTGGTGGAGGAAGGGCAAAATGGCCGTCCGACCCCTGAAGCAGTCTGAGGGAGCATGACCCGGCCCCTGTCTTAAAAAGGTTGAGAACTCCTGATTTAAAGCATGACTTAAGTCAGCTGCACTTACTTTTTCAATGCATCTGCGCAAACTATGGATATTTCGCACCCACCAGCCTATACCCATTGCTCTGAGTTCTGACCACGTTGGATCACTTTTTTGCATTGCAGGTAGCATGTTCAGCAGCTCTTCTTCTGCTACTGAATGAAACGCCCAAGCAAAGTGACTAGAAGACAAACCTAAACAATGCAGAAAATATTTAGAACTGTTTCCTTTACAACAGCCAAATTTGATAAGCACTCTTGAATTAACATTTTAAAAGGGATTCAGGGCATTAAATACTATTTGAAAGTCTCATGGTAGTAATTTTATGTAATTAACCTTGAAAATGGGTACATAGGTTTGTATGTTAAAGAATGCAACACTGGGGTGTTTAATGAATTAAAGCAGCCAGAATTTTTAAAACAGTCCTGAACTTAACTGCTCACATCTATGTCTACTTCTGAGAAGACCTGATATTAGCCCAGTAGAAATACACAGCAACCAATCAACCAAACTTTTAATCACAGACAGGAAATTTAAATAGTTACTGGAAAACTATGAGAAAGTAACATCTGTACTTACCAGTGTAACAGTAGAGCTTTCCTCATCCTAGAAGCCATACTTCCTTAGAACTAATCTATCTATAACTATTTGTTGACACTTAAAGTAGAATTTCTTATCCCAATATAGAAAAGAAAGAATTACCTTGGTGAAGCAGCTGGGCTCTGTGAGCTGGTGGCAGTGAAGTTGTCATAAAAGTATGGAGACGAACAGCCAAAAGAAATTTTAAACCACATTCATCAAGCGTTTCTCCCCCTATGAATAAATATTCAGGCTATATAATTAGATTTGCCAAAGAAATTTTTATAATTTCATTTGCCAATCTCTCCACTATCTTGAATCACATGATCTGAATTATATCAAGGCTTTGATCTCAGATACATGGGCCAAAATTCAACAGAGAAAAACCAATATGCATAAGGATAATTGTGCAGCACTTTCTGCACCCCTCCGGCCATCTCTCTTTCATTTGATCAGTTGTAGAAACAGGCACATGCCCAATTCTGTAGCCCAGGGGAGCTCAAACTACAGCCCATGGGCCAGATCCAGCCCTTGACACTAATTCACCTGGCCTGCGCCACCCTTGCTGCTCCTGGAAGTAAAACAAGCCCGTATGGGTGCGTTTTACTTCCGCTTCCAGGAGCGGCAAGGGCGGTGTGGGCCGGAATTGGTATCGGGGGCCGGATCCAGCCCACAGCCCATAGTTTGGGCACCCCTGCTGTAGCCAGTGCAAGATCAGGCCCATGAGGGTGAACCTGCAGGAGCGAGAAGAAAGCTTGCACAATCATTTATGCAAACAGGATGCTGGCCATGTTGGAACATTTTTCAATAGTCAGAAGCAAAATCCAGTGTGTGTAACAAAGGCTGATTTCCCACAAACAGCTGAAATTAAATATTGTATAACATTAATATGTTTGTGGGTGGCAAGAGCCAATTCAAATTTGTAGAATGTCAGTGTTGTTTTAAACCACATTAATCTCGTTGTTCTGTGCAGGAAAATGACAATAAAGATTTATCTATCTATGTATTACATCCTATAGCGATATATTCCTTACGTAGCTGAAAAATGCATCATAGTCACTACAGTGAGAAAATTGTGAAGTCCAGGTATAACATTAGTTAGCTGAAAAACCTCCTTCCCTTCCTTATATTTAAGTAGCAAGAAATAAAGTGAAAGTTGCAACTGCTTCGGGTTCACCTACCTTCCTCCATATTGTTATTATGTTCTTTTTAAAAATATATAAGTATTTAAAAGGATAAGTGCTGCACAATTATCCTTATAACCTTTCCTAAATCCATTTTATAAGAAAACTTATAAAAACATGTTTCTTGACAAAATTAACTATTACATGTCAGATGTAATGATTACATCACTGCTTCTTAACCTCTTATAGTTCATCTTTAATACTGAACAACATGGTGCAGGCCATGAGGACAAGTCATTGGACAATGCCTCAGAAAGTCTGGCTTCACCATCTCATCTCCCAAGACTCTGCTCACTGGCCCTTCCACTCTTCCCCATTCCCCAATAAGATGGTTTCCTAGGCAACTTCACCCTTGTCTTCCCACAAACATCAAACCCCCATCCCTTTCTGAGTCATCCCAACCCCAAACTACTGGGGAGCTAGGGGTCTCCAACTCTTGAACCTTGTCTGTGGGGGGCAACAGGCCACTTTATCCTCTGGAGTCTCCTCCACAATGATCTATTTGGTTTGGAGTAAAAGACCTTCTCAGAGGACAGTTGCCTTGCAATTCAACAACCAACAATTTCAGTATCAGCTATGGAGTACTAAACTGGAAGGCTTTGAAGCTTAACTCCATCCAAACTTCTTGGTGCTAGTGGAAGCTTTCCTCCTGAATAGAAAGCCTGGCAGAGCTAAGCCCAGTTAGGCCTCATAGCTTCCTAGTATAGGCATCTGTAGTCCAACAAAGCCAAATATTCCATCTCTAGTATTTACTTAGAATCAAGCTGCTTTGTTTTCTCTAGTGTTACATCCAGTTATGTGTGCATAGAATTCTAGCCTAATACTCTGTTATGAAAATGTATTGGCAGGAGGACAGAGTATCAAGTGAATAGACAGATAAGCAAATATATATTCTGTAGGAACTTTTGCGGAAACTTAACCTCTTATACAAATGTGTCGATTAGGAACTCTGAATTTGTTATTTAAAAACGTACCTTTACTTCTGTCTCTACTTTCTCCTATATCAGTACTGGTAATGGCAACTGTATCAACCAAGGCCATCAGTGACATCTGCTCCAGTCTAGTGAGTCCTGGTAAGCTTGAGTGAAGCAAATGACGGGAAAGAACTTGGGCATGCTCTGGTCCAAAATAAGTTGGACTGTACTGAGAAAGGTCGATGACCTTTGGTTTTTTATCCTCTTCATCTTCCTCGAACATGGTTAAATCATCTGTATGTAGACTGGAATTCTGAAAAAGATCCTCATAGGTTTCATCTGGGGCATCATGATTCTTCAATTTTCTTTGATTGTTAGACTTTTCTGTACATGCATAAGAACATTCCTCATCTGCAGCAAGCAATGCATGTAAGGGAAGTGGTGGAACAGAGTCTATTTCTGTATAGTCTGTAACCACACATTTGCTAAATGTCATAGGGTCCCGTGTACTGCTCCCACTAGCGCAGATTGAGAGCGATCGGTACCGTTTTTCATGATCGGGATCATTTACAGCAATAACTTCTCCAGCAATGCATTTAACTAAATGAGACAGGATGGCCTTTGCTCTATGAACCTTTCCTAAATCCATGAGTTCCAGAAGCTGCAGGGGATGGTACTGAGGTAAAGTAGGACATAATGAATGAGCTGCTTCAAAGAGACCAGAATCCTCCATCTCTAATGACAGATCATATGCAGTTCGCTTCCCACTCAATTTCTGAGCTAGACTTGTCATGGATCTAGTTAATGTCCGCTTCGGTGGCTGAACTGCAGATGACTGGCTCTGTTTCATTAAGCTTATTATAGATGGTGTACTCACACTGTATGAGTCCCCAATAACAGGTTCTTGTTTGGAAAGGGGCTGCCATTGAGAATAAACATGCATTTCACAATCCATCCCAACTACAAGGATCCCATCACGAACCCAAGATAAAGAAACAGGTAAAGGTGGTGAGCCTTCCACAGATGACACTAAATCCACACATCGTAACAGTACAAATCTGGATGAACATGAAGATTTGACATTTTCCCATACTGGCAGTAAAAGTATTTCCTTGCCACTTTGTTCTTGCATCTTCCCAGCCAGCTGGCCAAACATATAAATTTTTGACCCAATACCAACTGTCAGGATATGTGAGCCATCTTCCCTAGACATCCAGTCTAAGTGAACCACATGTTTTGCTCGGGGGGTTAAGGGCTCACTTCCATCTGCAGAAGAATTAATGTCAACCTCTAAGGGGTCCAGTGGGGGCGTTGATTCATCTATATGAAGTGTTTCTTCCAAGATCCAACAGGAGCCTCCTGTAGACTCACATTCAAAAATGCCCACATTCATTACAAAGTCCTGAGAAGAACGGCTGTTTTGAGATGGTATCCGCTTGTATGCTACAGCTAAACGATTTGTGTGGGCACAGCTAATTTCAAGAGGTGTGCCTGGCACACTGAGAGCACTGGTACTTAGAAATCCATCTTCAATAAGCAATGGCCATTCTTCCCATACATACATACTACTGCTTGGAGTAGATTTTGATACAGAAGCCATATCAAAATCCAGCAGGACTCTACATCTCCAAAATCTAACCTTATCATCTGAACATAAAGTTGCAAGAAGATAAGGAGCACGGCAAACTGGGTAAACTGAAGAAGAGCTCAAGTGACCTAAATGTAAGGAGAAAATGTTCTTAGAATAAAATCAGATTTAAAAGAATGTTTACAAGCTAAAAATTCAGAAATTAAGAGAAGCAATGTTCACTACTATAGAACTCCATATATCATATTTGATGCTTGTTGTAACACATGGCATGACTTTAAAACTGATTATAACATTCACTACTCTTGCTTTGTAAACCACTTGATTTTTCAAACATTATGAAAACATAATGGCCATCACTGCATGGCATAATAAACCAGGAAAATGGTGCTGCCATTTGCATTGGGAACATTTTAAAAAAGCATGAGTACTTTCTCCACTCTGGTGTTTCACTCCCAACCAAAGAAATTAGCCTAAAACAAATCCACAGGCACTTTCTACCCTCCAGTTTGTTGTCTTTTGTCAAACTGAAACAAACCTGGATGCTTTCTCTGATTTGTTAGGAGAGAAACAAACTAAAAAAGAAAAAGTGGTCATGTTCACACATCTTAGTGAACCTCCATGGTTTGTTTAAGTCTTCTCATCGCAAGTGAACTAATGAACAGAAGTAATCAGTAAGCCAGGGTTCCCACGGTTTGCTTGTCTATTGTGTCCTATGACCACTGTCAAGGAAAACATGGAAGGCAATCTGATATGGAGAAACCGCCCTGAGTTGGGTTGTACCTGAGTGGGCAGTATATAAGCGTGAAAAATAAATAATAAATAAATAAAAGTTGGCATGTACAACTAACCTCAAAATTACATCCCTGTTGCCCTGCTTTTCTTAGTAGTTTACAAACCTGCTGATGGTTTGGCACTTATGATCTCCACTCCTGCAGGTAAATTCAGTTCTTGGCTATAGACAATTTCTGAAGAAAGAGCAAGTTGACTGGTACTTTGAAGATTCTCTTTACAGGCTTGATATTTCTTTGAAAAGGAACACTGGGGCTTCTCTTGATCTGGAGAAGACGAATAACATTCTTCCGGCGATGCTGTGTCAGATTCTTTGAGGTCTATTTTTTCATCTAAACAAAGAGAAGACATTTTATTTAGGAGGGCTACAGAATATGTTTGATGTTATAGAACATGTTTGATCATATTACAGATTGATCATGTTACATTTTGATCATGTTACAGATCTAGTGTTCCTGCAGTAGAATCTTAACTTGTCTGTGAAGTGGTCAGGCAAAAACATGAACTTATCAATGTCAAACTCTCATGCAAAATTTTTATTACTGAAATGACACTGGTATGGAATAAAACTGCATTTTTTCTAAGCCTCTAAAGTAGGGGTTCACAACCTTTTTTTGTGCCATGGGCAGGGCCATGCCCCCTCAGACAGCTTTGCGGGCCAGAGGCATGTTTCCTCCCACCACTTCTGGAGGCAGATGCATTCATGGTGTGTTTTTGGATATTTTTGCTGCTTCCTGTGACGGTGTGAGTGAGAACCGCACATTTTCAGCATTTCTGGTGCATTTTTGGTGCTTCTGGTGGCAGTAGGGTCCTCATTACGGGTGAGGACAGAAGTACCTTCCAGACAGTACTGATAATTTGTACAGTAAAACCCCGGGTTACGGAAATAGTCTGTTCCGGAAAGTTTTCTGTAAAGTGGTTTTTCAGTAACCCGAAGCACAGTTTTCCACAGGAATACACTGAAAATTTAAAAAACGTTCTGGAGGTTAGAAAAGAGCCAAAAAAACCCATAATTTTTCTGTTGAAAGTTTTTTCTAAAGTGGCGAAAAATTCCAAAGTGCCCTTTAGAAAGAGTATGGAACAGACCCCCCCCCCTTTTTTTTTTTTTTTGCATTTTTGGCATGTATATTCGTCACATTTTCGATATCACCATCTAGTGTCCAACCCTGGTAATTGCAGGAAAAGTGCCGTCAAACAGCTGATGAAGGGAGGGGGCAGGAATTTCCGGCACTTCCTGGTTGCATTGAGAGCTTCTGCCAGAGCCAAAATGTGATAAACAATGCCAAAACTGGAACACAAATGCTCCAAACACCCTCTTCACAACCGTGCAAAGTGTCAGAGCACTCCAAAAAACTGTCCGTAAATCGGGACGTGATTTCTTCACAATTTCCTTCCGTAAGTCACGTTTTCAGTTACCCATGGCATCCGTAACCCGGGGTTTTACTGTACAAATTATCAGTACTGTCTGGAAGGTACTTCTGTCCACTGTGGGATAATCGAATACGGGCAAAGAAATCTAGAGTGGATGATATGTTTCATTTTATCCTCCTGACAGAAAGTGGGTCATTTTGCCTAGCCTAACATGTCATTCTATTTATGAAGGAAAGGAATAGCTGTCCATTTCCAGGGCTAGCTTAGCTGACAGACCTGAATTCATTTACCCACTAGGGTGGGCACAACAGATCTAAAGTTGAATATCTAACTCAGGGATTCTCAACTGGCAGCCCGTGGGCCAGATGTGCCTGTTGCACCATTTCCTGTGGCCCACCACCACCTCCACCACACCAGGATGTGTCATGTGGTGGAGGACGAGCAAAATGCCCATCCGGCCCAAAGATTTCTGAAGGAGCGTGATCCGGCCCCCAGCTTAAAAAGGTTGAGAACTCCTGATCTAACTTCTAAGAATATTCCATTTCAGGATTTCTGCCTGCTACCACTGGCAGTCATCTTCTGCCTGCTTAGCTCAGAAGTAAGAGACCTCCCATCTGAAGATACAGCCAACGGAGTGACTCCAGCATGCCACCCTACCCTTTTCCACTGTTATCAGGGTGGTAGTACTGCACTCTTCATCAGTGCTCAAATATAGAAGTCCTGAGCAAGTCACTGAGTCATGACAGAAATAGTTATTCCACTAGAAATATCACTTATATAAAGTATTGTTACAAAATGAAATAATTTTATACTGAATTATTTATAACAAACCTAAGCACTAAATAGTAAATAAAGCACATTAAAAATGATTGTGTGTTTTGATTTATAAGACAGCAAATATCAAGAACTTACCCACTGAGACTGGCACAGACTTCAAATGTAATTTCCACATATGTAACAATGAGGAGTTTTGAGCACATTCGAGCACAATTAAATAGAATTTTTCAGAAAACCCATTTGTCTGATATCCTGTAAAAATGAACAGATTTTGATTTTAGCCTAGCAGTTTGAACAATTATTAATTACTTGTTGCAATATGTAATTTTCTTTTGTTTGATTATATGGCAAGTACTGCATCTGCACTCTGATGCAGCAAACAGACTGGTCAGATTGTAACGGATACGTTTCAGCTGACAAACCTGTTTGAAAAAAATGAAAACTAACATCTTCTGTTAGAATCATTACCCTCCTGCCTGGTCTTACTTACAGTGCTTCTCTGAGAATTCTTCCTTGATAGTGAAGTCATTTTTATTAAGCTGTAATATGACTTCTCAACAGCTTTCAATCCTACTGATTGTGGTATCTCTTTGGATGGCTGCTTAGTGTGGAACTAAGAACTACAGTGTTTTGATAATTCTGGTTTTCACTGGGTGCCACAAAAAAGTGCTAAGGGAACACCGTTCTAAATCCATGGCCACTGATTTTTTGGGTACTTAACAGTTCTATTTTATACCCATGGAACACGTGAAAGAAAACTCCTCACAGGGGTTGAGATGAAGTGTCATTAACTTGTTGATGACTCTCAGCAATACCTTCCCCAGGAAGATATGGGATTTCTGAACAGATATCTGGAAGCCAATTAAAAAAGAAAGACTAGTGCAAACAAGCCAATCCAGCTAAGACATAGCTAAGAAAATATATTAAGAAATGTGCTGATCAGGATGAAGGTTTTTCACTGCTTATGAACTGAGTTATCCTTACGCTGAAAGGCAGGCTTGCAGCTTGAAGATCTCCTATGAATAGCACTGTCTCCGAGGTTAAAGTACAGTCAATGATCAGAAAGGTTCCTTATCAGTTTAGATTGTTTTGGCACCTGAAACCCTATCCAGAAGAAATACTCCTTTCCACAATAATAGTGGGGTTGCTAAATTCAGTAACACAATATAGCTTGGTCCAAGTTGTCCGAAGAACATCTACACCCGTAAGAACCTGCCTGGGGCTTAAGGCTGAAGGCCATCCTTGTAGATACATTATCATTAGACCTTAGATGGGAAGAATATTAAAAGAAAGTATATGAAGCAATTAAGAATTGCTATCATGTAAGAATATATAGGACTGTAGCTTTAGGGAACATTTTTTTTTTTGCATGTGAAAATCCTTATTTTATTTTAATTTTTTCTTGCTTGCTTCATTATATTCTTTTTTAAAAAATATTATTTTATTACGATTATGCACAAAACAATACAATATAACTATTTAAAAATTACAATACAATTTAAAAAAAACAATAAAGCAAAGAAGACAAAAAACAAACAATACTACAATTCACCACGTGCTTTAAACAATGCCACGGAGACAGAATTACTCTCTTCATCTATTATCCTTTCCAAAATGCTACATGGTCAGGCACTAGCATCTGTCCTTGTCCTTTAATCAAAGTATATTCCATAAAGCATTTCTAAATCTCCTGAAACTTATTTTCTTTAATTATCCCATTTCTTAAATTTAAATCACATGTAAGTTTGTCATTTAACACAGTATTCCACAACTCCTTATAACATTCTTCAATTTTTGGAGTACCTTCACATTTCCAATATCTTGCTATACATTGTCTAACACGTGACAACATAATTGCAAATAATTCCCTTTTTTGACAATCTACTTTATCCACATCCGTTAACAGTACTGATGCTGCATCCAATTTCATATCTATGTTTAATATTCTCCCAATTTCATATTCTACTTTCTTCCAAAATGATTTCATCCTATTACACCCCCACCACATATGTTCATATGTTCCGATATCCTCCTTACACCTCCAGCAGTCTTTTGGCTTTGTACCATCAATTTGTGACAGCCGCACAGGTGTCAGATACCAATTCCGCAGCATCTTATAATTATGTTCTTTTATTTTTACGGACAAGGTCCTCATTAACCCCCTTTTTCATTTACCCTTCCAACATTCATCTGTAATTTTGATACCTAAATCCTGCTTCCACTTTGCTTTTAATACTAACTGATGTTTATCCGAGTCATTTAAAATCTTATATATTTTACTTACTAAACCTTTAATTTTTATTTGACCATTTTTTAACCTATAAACTAATTCCTCAAATTTTGTCCCATCTCTTTCTAAATTCTTTTCCTCTATGTATTTTTTATTCCAGTTTTTAATTGATGCTATTTGAAGCCAATTCAGCTTAAGCTGTCTACATATTTCTAACATCCTTTCCCTATCCTTGCAAGCGACTGGCCCATTTTTATTTTTACAGAATTTCAATATAGAGTAAATCCCACTCGAATCAGCATGCCTAAAGGCCAAAGTAGAAATGACTCTAATCATATAAAAGATACAATAGCTTAATTCCAGTAGTAGGTTGTAGCTAGAGCAAAGGTGCCCAAACTTTTTGAGCCATGGGCCGGTCACATGGTTGCACACACGCATGTGCAAAATGCTGTCGTAAATGCACCTGCTGTAAATAGCTTGGGTGTTTTACAGCAACATTTTCCACATGTGCAGCCTCCTTATAAAAACATAATAACTGGAGTAGGGAGTGAGGTAGGTATGAACATTTCATCCTAATTCCAAAGCATATACAGAAGGTGCAAAAATGTATACACATTTAATAAGATATCATAAACAAAATAAAACATCGAAAACATCATGGCACTTTAAAGATGAAGTGGACTTGATCCACGTAAGCTAACATTAAAATACAGCAGTTAATCTTTAAAGTGCCACAACGTTTTTAAATTTTTTTGTTTGGTTTACCCTTTGATATGCTTGAAACACAGACTAACATGGCTACTAGAAAAAATGTAATAAGATGTTATCTATGTCTTACTTTTCAAAACTGAATTGAATTATTGTAGCAAAGTAATACCCTAGATAACATTTGCACCGCACAATGTTAAAGCCACATAACGTTAAGGAATCTGAAGAACAAATATGCACCGCACAACGTTAAAACCCTATGGGATGTATTGCACAACGTCCACTGAAGTCTGTGCTGGTTACAATGTATCTCTATGAAGTTTGATGTTGTGCGATACATCTCATAGGCTGTACAAGAAAATGGCCGCCACATGCATTTTTACAGGAAGCTTTGGCTTTCTGGGAATTGAAGTCCAAAAAACCAGAAATGAAAATGGCTGCCGCAACTATTATCAGCTCTTTGTCGGGGCAGAGAGAGATTTTTTCCTCCACAACTAGCATGAACAGTAGGTAGGAGACCCCGTTGTCCTTTTTGGGGTTAGGGTGGGCAGAGGCACCCCAGGTGCCTCTCTGATGCTAGAGGGAGCTGATGGGGCTGTTTCGGATTCCCCCCCCCCCGACCTGCCCAGACTGCTGGAAGGCAAAACAGTGGGGGAAACTCCTTCGTCGGCTGCAGTTTCTGGCTTGCAACAGCGTCCAGGCGGGGTGGTGGTGTGTGTGTCAGAAAAGCCCCGATTGGCTACCTCGAACCTCCTGGAGATGGCAGGGGTGGCAAAGACCCCAAAATGGGCGACAAAAAATTCCATCCGAATAACGACGCGACTTGGGGAACCAAGTTTTGTCGTTATTCCGGGTTCCACTGTATTACAATTTTAATACAGTTTTTTTTTCTTTCTTAAAATGAGTGTACATTTTTGGAACCCTCTACATATGTTTAATTTAGAATGTACTTTCAAATATGTCATCTTCCACTTACAGACTGTCTTATTACTTCCAGATTCTCTTATCTCATTATATTACATGTGTAGTGTGGGTCCTTTGCACCTTACTTTCTCCATTACTGATAAAAATTATTTGCAAAGTTACACAAGATAAAATACATAGTTTGAGTAAAACCTGAATACAGAAAATAATTACTAGTTATTTAAAATGAAATACAGGTAACCAATTAACATGCATAAGGCATATCTATAAAAAAATCATGCAATTAATAAAAAAATTAGTTGCATTTACTGCTAAAATATTAAGATGGTGTTAGTATAAACTGGCAGCTAACAAAACAGAAGTTCATTAGAACCTAGAGTACAATCTCTGTTTTACATCATACATTTTAGTAAAATGTTACTATCAATGACAAGCACAATGCTACAAATGTCACTCTCAATTGATTTTCTCTGAGAATTTACTAAACATATATGGGCTTTACCAGAGTCAGGTAACATGGTCTTTTTTTCAGTCAGTCTATTTTCATGGTTATTCAAAATGAAATCTTCTTGAAATACGTGAAGTAACTGCATTTTCCCACCATGCTAAATTAAAAACAAACACACACATATATAAATAGAGTGACTATAATGTCACTAATTGATAGACACACCAAGCTTTCACAAGATATAGAGATAATTGGTAATTCATTAATGCCTCTGTATATAAGGCAAAAGTTTTCAGATAGAAAATCTCTCAAATAGCATTGAGTAAAAATATATTTTTTTAAGACAGTAGATATTATGATTCAAATAAAAGGCAGCTTTGTAGTGCAGTTAAAACATGGACGGGGTGAATTGCCTACAATGCATTTAAAATCTGCTCTGGCCCAGGCTGGGGGAGGGGTGGGGGAAGGCAAGAAAGGAAGAAAGTCTTGTTCCATAAGCCGACTTCTATTTATACAGCATTGCCTTTCCCTCTAATTTCCTAAGATTAAACAATATTAGCCCCACCTAAGAAGTACACAAACCTTACCAGCTCTGTAATGGAATCCAGTTCTACAATGCAACCTGGTCTAGCAGTGGATTGTTGACTTATTATGTTGAAAACATCACCAACATATTTCTGCAAAGTTAGTAAGAAAGGCCAAAAGTTAATAGTCTTATAGTTAAAAAGATTAACTTCAGCCACCTCTGTTCCCAATTGTAAACCTCCTTGAACCCGCTGCAAGAAAAAAGGCAAGATCAAAATTAAATAATAAGATAATAAATACCATAATCCACTGTCCACATACCAGTATAAATTAACCATGATCTACAGGAATACAGTTTTGCTTTCTCTGCCTACTTTCATATACTGTACCCTACAAAGATCACATACGTTTTGTGAATTTCTTATGATAATAAAGTTCTTAAGATTCTTTTTCTAAATTGAAAGTTTCCTGGGGATTATGACAGCTGTATTCCAAATGCTACAAGACATGTTCTTGGTGAAGGCCAAATCAGAACATTATTTCAGCGAACCAAAATCTTCGGATATTTTCCACAGCCAAAAAAAAATCTTCCTGGAGGAAGATAATGTACAAGTCTATAAATAGTAGGTCAAACTAGACTTAACAGTTGTAACTTATGATCTTTTTTTAAAAAAATAACTTAATTATAGGCACTGAGACCTATGAATCTAAACATAAATCACAATATCGTGATTTGTGAGCAGTTACTCCTCTGAGTAACTGCTGAAGTCACAACACTGAATTTTGCCGGCAATATTCATTAATGTACTGTATATGCAAATTTTTACTTACAGAAATTCCTGGATTTGAAAGTTCAGAGAGAAGATTTTTGGCATCTATTATAGCTTGGTATAGTCTCAAATGTTGGCCATCACTTGCGACAAAGCAAGCACTTGGTGAATTACAGTATGCACCTAAAAGCATTACAAACATGTGATTTTAGAGAACGCCAATCCATTATTTCACTGCTATCATTCATAGAATTGTATTTCTGATGCAACTTCAACCATTTTGTTTATAATAAAGAAAACTTACCTAAACAGTAACTAGGTATAAGAGTAGGTAGCCATGCCACATTTGAAAATGCTGATACATGAAGGGAATTTATTCGTGCAAGTTCAGAAACTCCACCAGAAAAGGATAATGGTCCAACCGGATCAACTCTCCAAAGGATAAGTTCACTATAAACAGTACTGAGATCTTGTGATGTGCTTGCAGTATCTTTACTGTGAAGTCTTGAGGAAGGTTTTTTTGTGCTGTCATCTGTTGGCATCCTTATTGCATTATGATGGGAGGTGGTAAGTAGCAAAGGAAGTACTGAATGGCAAGCTAAGTCATTTAGATGAAAGCGATGTCCACAATATCGTGATTTGTGAGAAATACTGAGTACAACTGAAAAAGCAGATTCTTCTGCAAAACTGACTAGCCATTGGTTTAGAGATCCATCTGCATGATTCGAAATCATCATAACATTTGGGGTGAAGATGCTTAATTTTAAGCTGTTTGATGATTTATTATGACCTGAAGAGATTAACATAGAGCAGGAATGCCCAAGGCTCGATGGCTTCTGTTTGCATTGTTGAAGAGCTAAGTCCACATTCTTGGTACAATCATACATTACTATACTTCTGCAAAGTGAATTGGCATCACCAGTAGGAAAGGCTACAGGGATCCTCGAAACAAATGACACCTAAGAATATATATTTTTAAAGGTGAGATAAATATTAGAATCAAATTAAACTTTTGAAAATAGATATTTTTATTTTATTTTATTCAGCAAAGCCACATTACCTGAACTTGGCGAAACATGCCTGGCTGATATTCATCCAGCCAATCTACATGCCATACTAGTAATGAGCCATCCATGGGATGAATACTGAACAACATGTCTGCATTTTTATTCCATTCAGATAACTGTATTTCAATCTCATGATCAACAGCAGCAGAAGACAAAGGACAATAGCTTGCTTTTTCACCAGGAAGTTCTCTCCGCTCTTGATTGCCTTTCTGTTCTTGTTTACTGTCTTCTGATTCTAGTTTAAATAACAACAATATTATGGTAAGGAGATCTAGATATTTCAATAATATACAACACTACAAGTAATATGGCGTTAGAGGAACAATCTTACAGCCATGCAACATGTTGAATATTATTGTTCAATATTCTCATTTTACAAGAGTTATGTATCATGTGAAAGGAACAAAAAACTTTCTCTTGTTTGTTGGCTATGTACAAGGAGATCTAGACATTTCAATGATATACAACACTACAAGTAATATGGCTTTAGAGGAACAATCTTACAACCATGCAACATGTTGAATATTCTTCTTCAATATTCTCATTTTACAAGAAAATTATGTATCATGTGAAAGAAAAAAACTTTCCCTCGTTTGTTGGCTATGTACCAGGGAGATAAACCCACAGAGAAGCCTTTCTTAGAACTAAAACACAAACAAAATAATAATCAATTATCAAGAGTCACAACAAAAAACAGTTCAGCTATATATACAGTTCATCATATATCGCTTTGAAGCTAACACACAGTTCAATTCTATATACAGTATGTCTAATCTAAAGAAAGATTATTTCTTTAGTTCAGTAGTTTACTTTTAAGTAACTATATGTAGGATTGAAGCCACAGTTCACTATGTAGCTGAATTTTTTTTTACAGAGGCAAAACCAGAGTATTACATGACCCAGAACAAGAAAAAAATATTAGTTAACATGTCCCCTTTTCAAATAATGTTTATTTCTGCTTAACCACAAAACCTGGATGAATTTTACAATCATATTAATATAAACTTTCAAAGATATCCTTGCCAAAATCCTATTGGGGACTTATACCAGGATAAGGGTGAATACATTAGTCATGGTGGCAAATTGTTGCTAATTAATGAAATACAATTTGAATTCATGCTTGCATGGCAAGATACACAACTAGTATGAGACTAGAAATGTAAACAGTAATCTGGTAAATAGGAGCAATTTGCTACCCTAATTTATACAGTTACTTTTACATCAGCATAATATCTCAACACAATTCTGGCTCCTGTGAATTAAAAGTGTTTATGCTTTATAAGTTTAATATTTGGGACTCCTGTCAGACACATGTATGCATGCATTTATTTGGACATATCCATTATGATTATTAAGCTTTCCAAACTGCTTGAAACAGTTATGGTGCAACGTTATATATGTCTACTCACAAATCCTAATGATTTAATTCGTACTTCGTGCATACAGGATAACAGCCTTGGTGCATATAACAAACTATCCCCACACTCTCAGTTTTATTGTTATTATTGTTTTGACTCCCAACTCTCAGAATTCTCCAAGAATTTGTCAGGCATAGTTCTAGGAATTCCATCCCAAAAACAGACACTTACATTTCACTTACCTCGACCAAAGCCTACCTCAAACTTTCTGTTCAAAAAAGAAACTATGCCAGTGCTACCTGATTGACCTAGGGTTTTTGGGGGGACATGTATCTCACTGTCTATTAGATTTTACAGACAGCTTCTCTCAAATCTAGGCCTTCCAGGAAGTTCTCTGGCAGTTTCCTTTTTGAACAGAAGCAATACCTGACACAGGAAGCAAGGCCTGTGGTAATCCTTGGTCCAGGTAAATGAAATATAGTTATCTGTAGGTCTCTCTCTGTGGACTACAATTCTAGAAATCTGCCAGGAGAATTCTGTGAGTTGAAGTAAAAAAAAAAAAAAAGCACACTGTACATTACCTTCCCAATGTGCTTAATAAGTGGTTCATCCTGAAGGAGCTTTTTAATTCAATACTGTCTTTACCTTCTATATAAGAGGGTTTAAAAACATTTGTATTTGTTAAGTATTTATTTCCTGCTCTTCTTCCTTGAGATCTTAAGTGTCATTTTTAACTTCATAAAACTCCTAGTGGCAAAAACTACAAGAAGCCAGCAGGAATTGTTCATACTTTATACCAGGCATAACATCTATTCAAATCATGGGAAACAGATCTTTTCAGAGCATTTTCAATCAAACATTTCAATCAGAAAGGGTGCTCTAAAACAGTCATATCCACAGGGAACAGATTTTTCTGGCATTAAGTAACTGATTTTGGAAGGTTGCATTTGTTCATAATGCAGGATTAAGAGATTCCATGCAACAAAATTTAGCCTCCTTAGGACAGTCTTTTAAGTGTACTCCAAATTTTGCAAGAATGCAATTAGATAAAACATTAGTTTTCAGATACAGATGATCAAACTCTTAAAGCAATGCACTTTTTAGTCTTTAGTTTATATTACAGCATTAATACATTCTTTCAAAGAAGCAAAACAAATAACCCAAATCATGTACATTACCTTCATCAGATTTTAAATCCATCTGATTGGATCCTTCATTGCTAGCCTCTGAAGAAATAGGTTCAAAACTCTTTTTAAATTGTTGCAAAAAGACTTCCATTGATAGGGCAAAATGCAGTTCTTTATTATTTAACCAGTGTACTATAAAAGGTCCACTTTCTTCTTCACTTTCACTGAGACTCAGAGACATGATAGAAGGTAGCAAAGGAATGTCTGAAGGGGGAAAAGGACTTATATTCAAATAGAAAATAGACATTTAAAATATTTTTGCTCTTCTTAATCAGTAAAATTTAAAAACATTAAAGATGGCACAAACAGAGCATTGAGTCACAAGACAAAGCTTCTCCTCTGCTGCTACAGCTAGTACATAAGGAGATTTGTGCCAAATAATTAACCATCACTCTTAATTCTATCTGTTAACACACAGCAAACTTGTATTTTATAACTAAACTAACATGGCAGCTGCAACAAAGCTTTGCTGATGTAAATCTCTAATGACTAATGCCTAAATGGTCTTTTAAATACAGTAAAAAGTCAATTCAAGTACAGGCTCAAGTTATACTCCAGATTTAACACAAAAAAGCTGTCCATGTATAGTCAAAATAATCTATTACTTATACTACATGTGTACACAGATACATTCTAAACATCATAAAGCCTTATTTTCAGCCATGAATAGTGTGATTTCTGTCTTCGGGTTTTTTTGAGCAACAGAACCCTATCCTGTAATGCAAAATTCTTTCTGGAACACACATCACTTTCAGAATCCATTTGTTGTGTGGCAGAGCATGCTGTATGAAAAGAAGAACCCCTTTTGAGCTGAGGTATAGTCTAAAAATAGAGCAAGGACTCATCTAAATCTTCAAATGCTGGATGTTGTCTGCCTATTTACCACAACATAAACTCACCACATGGAAATGATCACTAAATAAATATTAAGTTACAGAAAAAGTGTGGCATTCTACCCATAAACATATACACACACAAACCTGTAAATGCACTGGACAGCCTTGCATCACTTGACAATTAATTAGATAGTATTATTCCCTCTGCTCTCTCCTCTCTGAACCAGAATGAACATTTTTAACCAGTCCAATTTAATCTGGCTCTCTTCTCTTGGACCAATTTACCATGTACATCTTATCTTCATATTTTGCCCAATGCCAGGGGAAAAAACCTTTGCCTGAAATCATGTTGTGACATATACCAATCACACCTACATTTTATGGTTTAACTGCATCTCTTCTGAAGCATAGATTGAAACAAATAAAATAAACAGATATTAAAGTAAAAATCTGAGTTGTCCCTATTTAGACTACAAGTTTTCATTCTGCATTACCTGTGGCTGGATTGATGCTGGCAGCAATATGGAAGTGGCAAAGTGCATTTGATTGCAATGGAGTGTTTCTATGTACTTCATGAGGATCTTGCTGGTGTGGCAAGTATCCAGTATGTGCAAGTGCTAATGATCTTCTTCGTCCTCGTCGAAAGGGCCTTAGATTTAACTATTGGGAATAGTAACACTTTAAATCTCCTCAAACACCATTATTCAAATACTCAAAAAACTATTTTCTACAGTAGTATAATTCATAACAAAATATTAATATTAACCACATTTCAATATGGTTGCAGAAATTATTGCAAATATGATTTCTTAAAAAAATAATTATTTATGCAAAGACATACTAGTTAATACATGTATACAGTAGAACCCCGGATAACGCTAAAACTTGGTTCCATGAGTTTTAGCATTATCCAATTTTTAACATTATGTGATACATGCATTGCATAATGTTAAAATCCTATAGGATAAATAGCATAATGTTAAAACTCCATAGATACATTGTAACCAGCAGAGGCTTCAGAGAACGTTATGCGATACATCCCATAGGATTTCAACGTTATGCAAAGTGCATTTGATTGCACTTTTTTAGGGGGGGGGTAGTTGTAATTGTTTTATCTGCTGTTTTATCCTGTTTGTTAGCCGCCCTGAGTCAGCTTTGGCTGATTGGGCGGGGTAGAAATTGAACAAATACAATACAATAAAATAATATAAATAAATAAATAAATGCAATGTAATGCAATTTTTTTCCCACATTGCTTAACGTTATGCGGTTTTAGCGTTATCTGGTGCAAATGTTATCCGAGGTATTACTGTACTGGCAAAATAAAACTGGATTATTTCCATCAGGATTACTATATTACCTAAAATTCAACAAGTACAGTAAAAACCCGATTTACGATTAGAGTCCGTTCCGACAGTCTTCGTCGGAAACCGGATCAACTGTAAACCAAAGCATGTTTTCCCATAGAAATGCATTGAAAATTTTAAAAAGTTCCCAACTGGAAAAATAATAATAAACAAAACAAAATAAAAACCCAAAAAATAAAAATAAATGCCAGACATGAGCCTCTCCTATACCCCCATCGATCCCACCAGCTGGTGAGGGGCTGGGGTGGAGAAAAGGGGGTGTTCTTAAAAGATTAGCCTTTTTATCCCACTCCTCCGCACCTCGATCGATCACTCTCCCCACCTGGTTAGCAGCTGAGGTAGAGAAGAGGGGGAGTTCTTGAGGTGTGGGAGAGAAAGGGGAAGCCCCTGAGAACACTCCATCCTCCCCCCTCCCCAAACCCGAGGTGGAGATTGATTGAGGTGGTGGGGGTAGTACACATATAGTAAAGGACGAAGCGATATCCCTACTTTTTCACACTGCTTCTTCTTCCTGAGTGGATTATCCAGATGCCGGGGGAAGGTCTCTGAGGCAAGAGGCATCTGTCCAGCTGCAGCGACCCGGGGAGGTGAGACAAGGCCCTCATGTCACCGGCCATTCTCAGCACAGGTTGCTGCTGCCTCTTGCACTATGGGACTAAAAAGGGGTCTCTGCAGCAAGAGACTGTCTCTTAAATCCAGCGGTTTAACAATGGCTCCAGGGAAAGTGCTTTGAAAATGTGTGCCTGGGGGAGGCTCTGTCTGAAGCCCTGATCCAAGCCCTTTAAACTTTTCTTCATCTGACCTCACTCCACTGGCTGTCGGAAGCCAAAGGGATGAGATTGGGTGGGAAAGAAAGATCCTTTAAAAGTTCCTTTCCTCATTCCACCTCACCCCTGCTGGCTGTCCAAAGCCCAAAGGGGTGAGATCAGGTGGGAAAGAAAGATCCTTTAAAAGTTCCTTTCCTCATTCCACTCACCCTGCTGGCTGTCCAAAGCCCAAAGGGATGAGATCAGATGGGAAAGAAAGATCCTTTAAAAGTTCCTTTCCTCACCCCACCTCAGCAGCAAATGGCCGCACAGACCCAGGGCTGGGATCCAGGCTTCCAAAAGACCTTCCCCAACAAGCCAGGAAAAAAAATCAGGGGGAAAACAGCTGCCATTTTCAAAAATGGCGCCAAAACTCACCAAAAAATTCTGCTGAAACTCCGCAACAGATGACTCTATGTGCCACCCATAGACTCCAAAATGCCTGGGTGGTCTTATATACCTCCCAGACACGATGCACTATGGGGAATTCCTGATTGTAAACCAAAAAACATTCATACACCAGGACATCATTTCCTATGGATTTGCCGTCGTAAACTGCGGCAAACGTAAACCAAGGCATTCGTAAGCTGGGGTTTTACTGTACAAATATAAGGATATGCATCTGTTTGAAAAATGTTTCTTACCTCTAAAGCATTTTTCATGCTTTCTTTATTAGAAGCATTCCTCTTGAAATTATTTCTTAATTTCATAGACTCAGGACAATGGCTGTATTCACCTCCATACAGCAGACTGTCATTGGGCAACAAAGTTTCTGCCCAGAGACGGCATATATTATCTTTGCAGCATGTTAATAATACGTTACACACAGCACCACTGGGGAGGAAAAAAAGTGAAGTTACACATACAATATAAAAAGTCATATTTTCAGGTCTGAAGTCTATTCTTTTAGGCAAGAAATAGATAAGGAAAGTGCTTGGAAACCATTTTTAATAGTACATATCTGGTATTATAACTCTTTTTGAAAATGAAAGACAAGTTAGTAATTACTTACCAGCTATCCTCGGTTAAAGTAACCTGCATGTTAAGACAGATCAAACTAAAGTGGGCTCAGATTTACCTCACCCCTGAAATGAGCTTCATGCTTCTTATCTATACAATTAAGCATACTTTGGGCTAATTAACCTGTCTCTTGCTACTGAGGACAAAAATATTCACAAAATTTCATGTTACAGGTCTATGCCATTGCTACAACTAAATGTGATAATTATAAGGGAAAATGTGATTGGTTAAGTGGATCTTCCACACCTATGTTCAGATGATTCACCTGAAAGCTAAACTATTATGTTGCTTTGGCACCAACAATGAAGAATTAAAAGCTGGTCAGTGAGGAGGAGAAAAGATAAAAGTGAAGGAAAAAATAAGTTGAACTGACCATATTTGAGTATTAGAGCAGATATGTATTGACTGAGGTGAGGTCGAATAGACACATTTCTTGAGCACATAGCAATGCCCTTGTTGTAGTATTACTTTAAAGCAGTGGTTCTTAACCTTGTTGAGGGTACTGAACCCTGCATGTTTCATACGTGCATTCACCGAACCCTTCGTATTTGCCATAAATACCCTGGTGAACAGAACGGATATACTTCCGCTGAACCCCTGAGACTGACTCACTGAACCCCTGGGGTTCGATCAAACCCAGACTGACTCACTGAACCCCTGGGGTTTGATCGAACCCAGGTTAAGAATCACTGCTTTAAAGCAAAAAAATTTATTTATGCAGTCCTGCATCTGCTGTTATTTGCTTTAGAAATTTCCACTGAATACTATAGAAGAGTAACTGTCTGTGAGACATTTCACACTTCTATGTGTTTGTGACTCTGCTATAAAAATAATAATAAAGTTGTATTGTTTTATTATTGAGATTCACTCTGTATTCTTTTGTGACCCCAGCCGGTGAACAAAACCTGGGCCGAAGGAGAATCTCTTCCTTCACACCTAGATATGGATTTGCTAGAAACACTACTACTATATTAGAGAAATGTATCTGTCCATCAACTGAAAGCCTGCGATTAAGTGTCAAAAAACAAAATTTCAAAACAGATAATATTGCCAGAGTGTTTCACGAGGGAGGATAGGTTGGTTCATGAAGTTATATACTGTGATTAAGAAATCATCTCTTATTTGGAAATTAATTACACTACTGCAGGAAAAAAAATTCCCTCAGCAAGTCACAATGCTATTCCCTTCAGTTACAGTGGAACCCCATACAACAATCGCCCCGTATAAATGAAATCGCATAACAATTAGGTTTTGGGGGGAAATGGTGTCCTGCATAACAATTTTCCCTATGGAAAAAAACCATACAACAGTTTTTTAATGGGAAAAACCACTTAGCAAAGAAAAAATTGTTGTACGATGCATCCCATAGGGGAAATCGCTATACGATGCATGTATCATATAGCAATTGTTTTGTACAACGAGTCCCATGGAACGGATTAAAATTGTTGTATGAGGTACCACTGTATATAAATCTTCGATTTGACAGGACATTAAATATTTACCTATAAGGAGAGGGTTGGGCCGTTCGTGTCCTGCATACCCAGCCCAACCATCCCGAACCGAGCTGCCTACACTTACCTTACCATCCTGCGAGGGTCACTGCAAAGGTCCAGTCGCTGAGAGTGGGGCAACCGTCCCACGAAGACGAACCCAAAAAACCCTAAAAGGCCCAGCATCCTCCGCACTGCGCCACCTCTCAGCCAATCAAGCTGAAGGGTGTGAGCACGGAGGAGGGGCAGCCAGTGTGCGGGGTCAAAAAACAAACTGCCAATGTGCCGACAACTTCCCTCTCTGGGAGACACTTCGTCTCCCGGAGAGAAGCCATCGTCCCCACCTCACCACGGCATGCAGGCAGCCATGTCCATTGCCAGCTGGGCCGCTACGTTTTGGTGGCCCCCGCCCCATCAACGAAGGCCTCGGCGCTGGCGGGGACAGAGGAAAGGCCGTGCCATGGAGTCAAAGAAGCTAAGCAGCCCAGAAGGCCGTGCCAGGGAGACGCAGAATACGAAAGGCCCATCCGGCAATAGGTAAGTGGGGCCGCGGGGGAGAGGAACTGAGGGGAGAGGAATGGGCCCGGGGACCACGCCGCCCACCCAGGTCTGAGTGGAGAAAAAGTAGGAACACGAACCCGCCCCCTACCCCCTCAGTTCCACTCCTTGCCCCACTTACCTATTGCCACTCCTTGCCCCACTTACCTATTGCCAGATGGGCCTTTCGTACTCTGCGCCTCCCCGGCGCATCCTTTTGCACTGGGCCTCTCAACTTCTGTGCCTCCGTGGCACGGCCTTTCCTCCATTCCCGCCGGCGCCGAGGCCTTCATCAGTGGGGCGGGGCCCACCAAAATCTGGCGGCCCACCCGCCAACCAATGCACCCGCCTGCCCGGTGAAGGCGTCCTGGGTATCCTCACTGAGGCTTGGGGGGAGGAGGAAGAGCCCCTCCTCACTCCGCAAAGCTTTGGAGTATGTGCGTGTGTGTCCTCACCAAGGCTTCAGGGGGAGGAGGAAGAGCCCTTCCTCTCCCCCTGCAAAGCTTCGGCATGTGTGTGTGTGTCTCCTCACTGAGGCTTCGAGGGGCGGAGGAAGAGCCCCTCCTCTCCCCACGGAGCTACTCCAGGAACCTTCCCCGCCGGGGGGTGGAGAGAAAGAGAGAAGGAAAAAAGAAAGAGATGGGAGGGAAGAGAGAGGGGGTGGAAGAGAGAGTGGGGGAAAGAGAGAGAGAGAGAGAGGAGGTAAAAGAGAGAGTTGGGGAAAGCCCACGCGAGAGGGGGGAAAGGGAGAGGGGGTGGAGAAACTTTTGCCTCCCACCATTCCCTGCATTCCCCACCCCCACTCCAGGCAGGGAAAAGGGGAAAAACGCCTCCCCCCTTCCCTCCCTACTTACCCAAACGTAGCCTCCTCAACTGCAGCCTCCTCTCTCTCTCTCTCATTCTCTCTCTCTCACTCTGTCACTCTCTCATACACACACACCTGCTGGGCTGCACATTCAAAACCTGCCCGGCTTGCCGGGCACAAATAGCTAGTGTCTTTACCTATAAGGAGGAACTAGGTTGGTGCGTGTCCGGCAAAAGCGGCCAAAACACAGCCCAAACATCCCGAACAGAGCCACCCGCAGTTACCATACCATCCTGTGAGGGTCGCCGCAAGGGTCCGGTCACTGAGAGTGGGGCAACCGCCCCACAAACCAGACCCAAAAGAAAAAAGTACGGTTCCCAAGCATCCTCCATGTCGCGCCACCCCTCAGGCAATCAGACTGAACGGCGTGAGTGCAGAGGAGGCGGGGCAGCCGGCGTCACATGCATCAAAAATAAAACCGCCAACTTCTCCCCACAGCAGCCCCGGAAACCAGCGCTGGCCTCTCCCTAGCTTGGGGGGGGGGGGAAGAGGAGCCCATCCTCTCCCCCCCTGCACGCGGCTTCATGCAGAAAGCAGGGAGAGGGCGGCCGCTGAGTGTCCCTGCTCAGAAGGCCGCACCGGGGAAAGGCAAAACCCAAAAAAGGTAAGTGGGAGAGGGACTGGGGGGTTTGAAACGGGCCCGGGAATCATGCTGCCCCGCCCCCTTCAGTCCCTGTACCCCACCCCACTTACCTTTTGCCACCTGACCCTTTCCCCGGCGCGTCCTTCAGGGTGCCCTCGCCGAAGCTTGGGAGGGAGAGCCCCCTCCCCCCCAGCTTCGGCAAGTGTGTGTGTGTTTGTGTCTTCGCCAAGGCTTCAGGGAAGGAGAGGGAGCACCTCCTCTCCCCACGGAGCTATGGTGTGTGTGTGTGTTGTATGTGATTGTGTTATGTGTTTGGTTGTGTTGTGTGTGCAGTGTGTCTGTGTGTATTGTGTGTGTAGTTGTATTGTGTGTGTGTATTGAATGTGTGTGTGTGGTTGTAATGTGTGTGTGGTTGTGTAGTGTGTGATTGTGTGTGAGTAGTTTTGTGTGTGTATTGTGTGTGAGGTTATGTTGTGTTTGTGTAGTTGAGTTGTGTGTGTGTTTGTGTTGAGTATCACACGCACACACACGCACACACACACACACGCACACACACACCTCTGGTGGGCTGCACAACCCAAACCTGCCTGTCTTGTTGGGCAAAATATGCTAGTACAGTATAATCTGATGGACTGCTGTATCTCTAACAAGTGATGGCCTGCTTGTTGTTGTTCATTTGCACAGTCCAGTCCAACCCTTTGTGATCCCAAGGACCATAGCATGCCAAGCTCCTCTGTCATCCAGATTTAGTTACATAATTGAGCTCTGTGGATAATCAAATTAATTTGGAGCAATATTGAGAAGTACCATGCAAACTTTAAAAACATTCATAATTTCAAACAGTTCAACCTTGACATGGTTTACACCCTCACCGTGGCATGTAGCTGCTTGTTTTTCTCCATGAAAATCCGTTAACAGATCGAGGATGAACCAGGTAAATAAACGAGAAATCAGTTTCCTGGGTTGTTATTTCTGGTGTTTGAACTTGAGAGGCAACTGCTGATTTCCAACTTTCAGCGTTATACCACACCTTCACGAGACAATCATCCTAGCATCCCCAAAAGGAAATTACAGTAATAAAGCAATGTAGCAAAATAACAAGTATAACATTTATCAATTTGATAAATACAAAAGTAATTAAAAGTTGGTAAGGGTAAAGGTCTCCCTTGCTTGAAAGCCAGTTACATCTGACTCTAGGGTTCAGTACTCATCTGTTTATAGCCAGAGAGCCAGTGCTATCTGCATCTGCAGACATTTCTGTGGACATATGGCAGGCATGCCTCCATACCAGAGCTCACGGAATACTGTTTACCTTCCCACCAAAATGGTACCTATTTATCTACTTGCAATTTCTTGCTTTCAAACTGCTAGGTTGGCAGGAGCTGGGAGAGAGATGGGAGCTCACTACATCATGCAGTACTAGGGAGTTGTACTCCGACCTTCGAGTCAGCTAGTTCAGCGTCTTAACCACTTGAGCCACTGCAATCCCTAAAAGTTGGTAGAGTGCATTAAAAAAAACAAGAACTTAAAGACTAAATGTGTGCCAGAAGAATGCAGCTTTGCTTCTCACTATACCTAATGAGGCTGACTGAATAGCTCAGTGGTTTATATATCTGGCTGTGGAAACAGATTTTGAGAGTTCAATTCCCCGCTGTCCCTCCTGGGAGAAGAGCCAACCTGTGTAGTCACAAACGAGATGCATGATCCCAGATTGCCCCCAGAAGGAGAGCACAGTAAACCATCTTTGTGTATTCTCTACCTAGAAAACCCTGGAAAGAGATGCCACTAAATCTGACTTGACAGAAGATGATGATTGTTATGCCTACTTATAAGATAGTGTTCTTAAGGAGGGCATTCCCCAAATGGAAGAGATATTACCACTGCAGTGCTATGGGTTCGAGTACTCAAATAAGAGCTTCTGAGGATGATTGTGTAGGACCATATGAAGAAAAGAACTTTTGGTTAGACAGGGCTTAATCTATCTAGAATTTTAGAGGTAATATTAATACTCCAAATCAAACCTAGAAATGGACTAGTAATGAGAATAGCTGAGTAAGGCTACAGCAACAGCAGCTTTTTATTTCATTTGGCCAAATATGTCACTGGCTGTTCTTTCATGATACTAAAGGCTGTTTTCTCTGAAAAACATCACATGAATCTGTCTAGGAAAGTGCTGGTATCAGCTAAGAGCATTATTAAATTTAGAATGGACTGAACTTGTGTACAACAGTGATCTTTTTATGATGGCAAATTGTTGTGAACAGCAGGAAGAACTCATTGCTTAGTTTTACTGTTTCTCTTCAAGCCATATCAGTGATCTCAAACATAACATTCTTGTGCCTGTACAAACCATGCTTACAACATTCTAGAGTAAAATAGCTTTTGGGTGGGTACACTGCCACCACACCAACACTACATAAGCTTCAGTATATCTTAGTGAAGTTCCTGAAATTTCAAGTCCACTGCCAGCATAAAAATTCAATACTAAGCCGCAACTAGACATGGCCCATTGAATTCATGAGGATTTGGGGAACCAACACCAATGAAAGTTCCATTGATTCAATGGGCCTACATTAGCTCCAACTCGCTACTAGATTTCAGCTCATCTCTTCTTTTAGGGCTCTATGACTCAGACATATAGGTGAGTAATAAGCTTCTTTACCAGAGGAAATATGTCATACAAAAAGAGATACTCAAGCCCTCATCCAGGCTGTAATGAATAATGAACATGAAATGATGCAACCACATGGCATACCTCTTGAGAACTCAGTTGATGACATTACTGCTCTGATGCCAAAAACAAATCTAGTAAGTCCATAGGAAAGCAAGATAATGGCTACCATTAGAGATGTAAAACCTGGGAATTTTGAAAGGGGGGGGGGGACAGGGATTTTTTTTGGGGGGGGCAGAAAATTGGGGGAAATTGGGAAAATACTATTTCTTTGTAATTTCTGCAAGTTACAGTCAGATTTTTTTTTATTTTATATGTGTATAAACAGTACAAGAAATGTGTATTTGGTAAAAATTAATATGTAATAAAATGAGTTTTTCATGTATAAGAAACTAAAAAAATACTTTTAGCAGCTATGAAACGAGCATGGAACATCATTCACCAACAATTTCCGCAAGTGAAAACATTTGGTTGTGCGGCACTTGGTTTAAATTTGCTATTTCATGACATAATGAAGTTAAAGGCAATGGAAGACCTTCAGCCAGATGCCAAAAAAAATTTATCACATTTGTTAAGAAACATCATATTGTTCAACAAACATTCATGAGCATTCAAAAGGAGAAAAGTAAAGGATCTTGGAAGAATTCTGCAAGAACAATGAAACTGTCATCTGTTACCAGAAGGGGAGGAATAACAACAATGCTGAAAAGTCTCCTGGATGGAAAGAAAGCTCTACAAGCAATTTTTCCCCAAGATGATTTACCACTCGATAAACAAATAAGGAAGATTGTTTTGGACAATGATGTATTCTGGGCATGTGTAGAATCTACAGCTGCTCATCTAAAACCCATAACTACTGCTATAGCAAGAATAGAATCTGATAACACATGTTTGTCTCAGATACCTGAAATGTTTTTTGAAATAACAAGGAAAATAAGAGGACCTGGAGGACTGTTAGTAAAAAACACCCAGACTAAAGAATGAGGAGCAGAGTGTTTTGGAAATAATCAGGGAAAGAAAGAACTTTTGTTGTGGAGATATTCTGGTCTGCCTATGGAAAAAAACACACTACAGCTCGAAATCATTTGATGAGTACAAGAGTCAATGAATTAGTGGCTATCCGTCCCCACCTGCTTCTGGAGGAAAAGAAAAGTGGTGAGTGTTCAAAAGAATACAGTAGTGTTGTTACAACTGAAGCTGAAGAAAGTTTAAGTTTTGACTCACCTGATGAGTGTGGAAGCAATTAACATTGTAGAAGTTTTTGGGAACAAAGTAAATGTAAAAAAACTACCGTAATTGCTTTGTTATCCTCTACTTACTCACTGAATTTTGCTATCTAAAATTTCCAATTATAATTATTCCACTACTTCAGTTAAATGGATTATTGTATTTTTTTTGTTAGTAAAAGAAATATTTTTACTTCATAAATGGTATATGTAAAATTCATTTTGTAATGTAAGCCGTGGAATGATTTTGGGAGCTACTATCTGAAATAAAATTCAAAGGAATTTAAAAAATGACATTTTTGGAAAAAATTATTGTTTTTTGAAATGCATTTATTTTTTCCTGCACTCAACATGCTTTACTTGTGCAAACTTCCCTCCTTTCAAAATTCCCTGAAGATGTAAATCTATAGCACGTGACATGCAAGTTTAAGGTGTTCTGTGCCATGTGCAATTGTATGCTCCCAGCCTGCTAAAGGCTTTTCTTTCAAAATAACTCACACCCATGAACTGTAGAAGCATTGATTGCATGTCCCCCCAATTTCCCTAGTCAATTTTCCTGGGTCCCCCACCTTTACATCTCAAGCTACCATGTATGTCATAACATTATGAAGTGCTGTATCAAGACCAGAAGGTTTTCCCAGTTTTTCAGGGTTCGAGACCCCTAAACAGAATAATGTCATCTTTATAAAAAGCCAATGGTCTCCCGAAATCTCAGATATTGACAGAAAATTTCAACAGTGTATAGACAATATCTGAAAGAAATATAAAAACTAATTTCTAGTCCAAATGAAAGTGTGCATCTACAAGATAGAGAAAGATAATGTGTGTTCCTAGTATCATCTCTCTGAAAGATATACGATGGTAGGCCTACTCTTAAAGGCACATTTCACTAGCACATCTCACAAGAGTTACTGCCAGCAGAAATGCTATTTTAAATGTTAGGTGACAATCAATAAACTCTAATACAGTGGTTCCCAATGTGGGGCCCAAACCTCACAGGGGGACTTCAATTCCCAGAAGCCTAAGTCATTACACTGGCTGATCAAACTTAGGCTTCTATAGCTCTATAATTTCTGGATAAGATGGAAAACTACCAAAGATCGTGATCAAGATGGTCTAGGTCCAATTAAAGGTGCACATAAGTTTATCCCATTGAGAATATCATGTGCGGAAACAAAAATATATCAGGGTCATGATCAGGCTGGTGTACTAAAATGGGTTCCAGATACTTCATAATACAATAGAAGCAAGAGACAGGCTTTATGCTTCAGCCATAAAATGGAGCAACGTAGTGAAGCCTCCTTAACAATCTAGGGAAATTGCCAATTTTCATGCATGTTATTTAATGTAGAACATTTCCTTAAAGCACAAAGAACTCCCAGGACTTCTGTGGGGAGATTTTCTAAGGCAAAATCATTTAAGCTGTTAGTCGTAATGTGGGCATCTCTGGGTGTTTCATGCTTCTCCATTCTCTGGACAACAAATTTTGATACTCAGAAAGCCTAACAACCCATTGCAGGAAAACTACCAACAGAATACCAAGGAATAATCAGTATCACAAAGCTATTATCTTTGTGAAATCTTCACTATCTTAGCAATCAGCAAAAAGAAAGAAAAAGGAGATACAACTGTACCTATCACCAAAGAAGCAATCTTCCCCCTTCAGAGAACATACTTTTTGAAAAAGGCTGTAAACTTTTAAACTTTTGGGCAAATGCCACAAATGAATGAACCGAGGATTTATTTATTTTTTACACAAACAATCCATTCACAATTATTTATCAAAAGAAACTACTCAGTAAAAAGAAAGAAAACATTAATGAAAAGAAACATTAAAATGCTTTCCCCCCCCCACAGTGGATAAAGAACAAGTGACTTCACTGAAGCACACTACAGCACCTGCAATGTGCATATGTGAATGTGTTTTTGCTAAAAAGTTATTGAGATCTAAGATAGTCTAGGTATGGCTCTCACAGGCACAAGGCCCATTTGCATGAATCACAGAGAGGTTATATTGTCTGTTTTAATATATGAGTGGATTATTATCCTAACTTTGTATTTGTTAAATCTTTCAGCAGCCAAGAAGACTTACAATTGTGACAGTTTTACATTAGGATTCCTTCCCTTAAATAAGTAGAGATTCAGTATCATTTGTACTCAGTAGCTTTTGACAAACTACAGCACAATTGTTAAGAGATATGTTTTGTTGCAGTTTCTGCAAAGAAACAGACTTACAATACAATCATTCTACTGATAGAATTGAGGAGTTGAAAACAATGCCCAGAAATGTCAGTTGCCTGCCATGTAGTTTTATTTTTAGTAGGCAAAAATTCCAGCTTAGACAAAAACTGTCTGAACTGATTTTATTTTGCATTTTTAAAAACACTCAACAGTATTTTTGTTCTAATTAACATAATACTGTAAATTGAGACAAAAAATATCACATTCCACATTTTGCTGAACTATGATGCCAAGAAACAGAAGTAACATCACTTGGGTTACCGGTAGGTTGGCTCTATTTAGAGGAGATGCTAGAATTATCTCAGTAGGTTAAGAATACATCGCAAGAAATAATAAACATAGGTTTATGATTACTTAGTTTACAACACAAAGCCTTCCAAATGTAAATTTATCCTGTTCTCCCCTAGAATTTGATGTTATTGTTACACTTTCTACCACTCTTTTTTCTGTATCTTGTAATAAAATCAATCTAATAAAATATTGAAATGAAAAAAACATAAAGCCTTATTTGTAATGTGACTATGTCAATAACACTTCTTCAAGCAGTTCTTGTGCCATTTAGTATGCAAACAATGAACCTGTACATGTGTAGTCAATATACTTCCTGGACAGAAAATTCAGGGATCTATGTAATACCTAAACTAGCTCATAATGGACTATTTACAGTAAAAGGAAGTTAAAAAAATTCCTTACCTTGCATCTATTAATTTTAGCATTCTAATATTTAATTGTTATTATTGATTGCCACCTGTTGGTCTACATTTTATTTTCACTTTGCTAATAATTTTCATGTCAGAGATTACTCTGGGTTGAAAGGATTTTTAGGGGATGCCCGAATGAGGCTCCTTTGATGTCCCCAAGTGCAGCTCTCGGGTATCAAAACCCGACCTTCCAGTCTCCAGCTCAGCATTTAGCCATTAAGCCACCGGGGGAGCTGCTTTAACTTTGTTTGGAGTTTATGATGGAGTCCGCTGCCATATCTTTGTTTATATGACTTTTTATTGCCTTGAGTAGTGCCTGCACTAAGTCAGACACTAAAAATGCTGTAAACAAAACAAAAAACTCCCACAAATTCACCAAGCTTGGGCATGTTCCCCGGTGTGAGCAAAAGCTCAGCAGATTCCTATTACATATCCTATGAAAGCCTTTTTTCCTAGGATTTGTTTGTACATATAGTTGAATAAATACCAATACCCATTGTTACACTTTATTAGATGGTAAAAACACCACCAACCACAACAACATACTGTCAATGAAATTCTGATTTACTGCAATCCTTCCTGGGTTATTCTATTAGTCATTAATGTTTAGATTTTTAAAAATTGCAGTGTTATCATTGTTAGCGAACATGCAAAATGAAAAGATTAAATTTTAGAATATAAGTAGTTTCAAAGCTTATCAGATTGGTTCACCTTCCCAGCAGTAGCAAAGAATTCTCCATCTGGTGAAAACTTCATTAGGTGAATCTCTGAAGCAGTTCTGTAAAAAAGAAGAAAAAACATTATATAAAACTTTCCTTAAGATCATAAAATATAATAAAACTAAACTATGGTTAAATTCCACTAGAGCAGAAATTCACTATTATTACTATTCTTCCAGGTGATTAAAATCAAAACATCACTTCTGTAGACTCTAGTGACTTCATAAAATGGGATTGCAAGTTCACCTAGCTCATAAATAAGGAATGTACAACATTTTGTCTCCCATGGCTTGCTCCGAATTGTATTTACATACAATGTACAGTTTTTCTAACTTACATGTTCCAACATTTGTCACTCATTTGTCACTGAGGTTACAATTACCGTTAGACCTGCTCATTCATTTTATCTGCTTCTTTGTTCCTAGACTGCCTTTTTAAAGCCTCCAACAGCAGCATAACATGTATTTTACTAAAGTAACGTTTAGGGAAATTTTCACCCAAAATGTTTTGGGGCCTAAGACAAAAGACAAGATGGTGCCTCTTCACAAGAATGGTTTATTTTCGTAAACATTCCATGGGCAAAAGCAGTCATAACTACCAGATGAATCCAGCTTCAGCATGGTTATCTCTACTACAGCAGGCCTGCTTAGGAGAATTCAGATAGGATTATTGCAGATATAGCTTTGTCTTTAAGTGCCTACTTCCCTATTTCCTGACCATTCAACTTCTGCAGTCTAAACTTCACTTTAACAAATTGCAGGGTTTGCCCCCATTATGTTCTAGCATTTATACTGTCTATTTTATTTACAATGAGAAGTTATGATCGTTTGAATTCTTGAAGAAAAACAGTACTGGATTGCCCCTGGAGCTTCCAACTATATTGCAACTATGGAGTGAAGAATATATTTGAGCACTTTAAGAAAGCAGCATCTTTACAGTCAAAGATAAGTGAGCTCAAGTGAAATAAACTGTTCTTATGAGCACACAACTACTCTGCACCTGTGTCATTTAATATTTGCCTATTTACATTTGCTGCCACATCCTAGAGTAATAACTATTCATACAGTAAATGCAGGAAGAATTTTACACACTTGTTATACTTCTCTCATAGCTAACAAGAACAGTCTATGCATGTATGGGAAGGCACTAAAAATTCTAGATCTAGCAACCCTGGAATTTCATGACAAAGCAGTACTCTGTCTCTATGTCAAAGATTCTACCTGATAGAGCTCTGCAAGTGCTAGTTATCAGTGTGTAGTATAAAACAGGAAAGGAACTAAGAAAAAGCAGAATATAAACACAGAACAGAAAGTCTGTATTTTATGTTGTAAAGAAACAAGGTCAAGAGTAGCATACATTGAAACAAGTAACTTATATATAACCTCTTAGAAGTACAGGTAATGCCGAATGCTCCATAAAATAGTTTGGTGATTTTAAAAATATTTATTTATTTATTTATTTGATTTATATAACCGCCCTTTCGCCTAAGCGACCCAAGGCGGCACACAACATCAGTTAAAACCCAATCGATTCCGACCCTTTGCGACCCTATGGACCATTGACCTCCAGGCACCCCTGTCCTCCACCATTCTCCTCAGCCCGCCCAGCTCTGTGCCCACTGTGTCTACAATACCATCCAGCCATCTCATCTCATCACCCATACCCAATACTAATTAAAACCAAATACTATAAAACTATCTAAAAATGTCCATAAAACTTCCCCAATCCTTAAAAAAGGACATTAAGATGAGTAAGACTTTAAGATGAGTAAGACTTTAATATATCTAACTATGAAGCACACTAATTCAGGCTAGAGACTGTTCCAGTGAGTTGTGAAAATATAAGGAAACTAGTATTCATAGTATCTGGCATCTTACTTGCATTGCCAAACAATTCTCCAGTTCTGAACACTTGCTTTTTCTTGATTTTCTTCTTCTGATGGACTTTCTAAATTGATATTGGACCAAAGTTGCAAAGAACTAGAGCCAGTCAATAGACGAGTGCCTAGATTTGTAAATATGAATGTGTAAAGAAGAATAGAATCAATAAAGTCAAATTACGTACCATGAAATATATGTTTGAGACTGTAAACCCTTGGGCCTAGTTGCAGTATATTTCTGGAATCTATAGCAGCTGAATCATCCTCATCGCTCTATATTTGTGTGAACTGTCTGGAAATTAGCTTTGGGAGGGGGGTCCTCAGCCCTCAAGGGCAGAAGGCCACAATGGGGATGGGCATCTATCTAATCTCCACTGTTCTGTCTGGAAAAACCCAGTGGCACTGGGCACTGCCCTTCAGCTGATGAACAAACCGTTAACTTCATTTACGTTTTTTATCAGACACCATCCTCTAAGCCAGTGTTTCCCAACTTTTGGTTTTTGGACTTCAATTCCCAGAAGTCTAAGTGAATTCCCCAAACACTGATCAGCCAATGTACTGACTTAGACTTCTGGGAATTGAGGTCTCCCTGTGGGGTGTCAGACCCACATTGGGAAACACTGCTTTAAGACTTATCTCAGGTTCTCATGACTATGAGGCTATCAAATATGGGCACATCATGAATAGGCAAGACTTGCTGGAAAAAGACACCAATGCTGCGAAAAGTTAAAGGCAGCAGGAAGAGAAAGACTAAATATGAGGTGAATTGACTCCATAAAGAAAGCCATAAAGATTCTCCATAAATCAGAGGTGACTTGATGGCATATAAACTACAAGACAACACTGACCATAAAATAGCCTGATTTTGAGCTAGCAAGAATGTACAACATGAAGACAAAAGTCAGCTTGAATGACATTAACATCATCTAGATAACTAAATACCATATTTATTTCTATCATTTAGTGGAAAAGATCAATCTAGTTCCATCCACCAAGAACATATTTTAGCAGCTCCCTTGATCACAAAAATCAAATGAAAATCTGATGTGGAAAATATTTCATTGTAGTTCCACTTGCCTGTAGGGTCCCACGTTAAATTATGTGCTACATCTTCCAATGTAATTTGAGCTGACTTCTGCCACTGATAATGTAATCTCTAAAATGAGACACAAATATAACATAAATGCTTAATTTTTTAAAAGTATATTCAGTTGGAAGTTTTCTCATTCAAAAATATAATAAATTCAATAGAAATATTTGGTACAGAATAGTATCTACCAAGTTTATAACAAATGTAACAGAAACTAAGATTTTAATATAAAGTTCTAACGTAGTAGCACAAGAATATTAAGTGTATGTCTGACAAAATATAATAGCAATCCATATGGAGTTTGCAGTGATAGACCATGGATGTAGAAAGAATACAAAAATAAGCATAAAATTCTACTGGTAGCACAGAGAATGGCCAGAAAGTATAAATATTCTACAACATTTTCTTAATTTGTACACAGTCTAGCTTCTGAACAAATCCTGACTGAAACAAGATGGCATGACGCTAGTAATCTCAAATCCTACATATGCTTACATGAGAGTAGGTTCCATTAAATTCAATAAAGCCTACTTTTGAATAGAAACAAACAATTCTGATACAAAGCAATTCATGCATGTGCTCTGTTGCTCTTAAAATCCTGCTTAAATTTCTTGCCATGGATCACCATCTAAAGCGAATCTACCAGTTTTCCTGCACTTTCAGTAAGAAGAAGTTTCAGACATCTGGAAAATTTCATGTTTACTTCAAAAAAGATACCCATGAAATAGTTCACAATTTATGTGGCCATCTCCTCCCTCTATTCTGCCTGTTTTTGCATTACAATAATCACCAATCTGTGAATTATTCATATGAATGTCAACATATGGTATCAACAGTCTGACTTCCTCCGTCAAGTCTCTTCTATGGAGAGAGCTAGCAGAGGAATCTGGCAAGTAATGTTTTCTAATTCCTTTGCTACACCCTTGGCGTGTGATAGATATTAAAGCATCTGTGCTGACAATTTATATGGGAACCTTTTTCTTGCCAACTAGTGAAATCAGCTGTGGGATGTCACATGTCAAGCAATGACAACTTATAAGGTCCTTGTGTATTGTAAAAGTTGTAGGATGCAAGATCCCAGTACAATTTATTTAGCTTTTCTTCTATACTTTACTCATTGCTGTTCTTGTTCTTCTTCAGTTGCATAATCGAGTCCAACCCTATGCATGCCAGGCTCCCCTATCCTCCACCATCCTCCTCAACCTGCCTAGTTCTATGCCCATTGCAACAACAATACCATCTAGCCATCTCATTCCCCCCCTTCTTCTTTTGCCCTCAACCTTTCCCAGCATCAAGGCTTTCTCAAGTGAATCCTCTTTTCTCATTTGATGTCCAAAGTATTTTAGCTTCATCTTCAATAGTTGACCTTCCAAGGAGCAGTAGGGGTTGATATCTTTTAAGATTGACCCATTTGTTCTCTTTGCTGTCCAGGGTACTCTCAAAATTCTCCTTCAACACCACATTTAAAAGGCGTCTATTTTTCTGCACTCAGCTTTCCTTATGGTCCAGCTCTCACAACCATACATTTGTCATCGTTGTCAGCTACAAGTGTCCGAGCATACTTTCCCTCCTGAAAGTCATTATTTCCTCCATTGATGGATGTGTCTCTGGTGACTCAATAAGCCGATCTGCAAACATACACATTACACTGATGAGGGCATGGTTGAGCTTGACGATGCTTCCATGCTTGTCGCTTAGCCTCTTCATGTCTGCGGTGTTCCCCTTCGAAGTGATTGGTAGCAGCAGAGATGGTTTGGTGCCAAAAGTAGGCGATCTTTGGCCGCTGCCTCCCAAGTTTGTGGGTTTATACCGGACACCTTCATGGTTTGTTTTAGCTGGTCCTTATAGTGCTTCAAAGGAGCTCTGCGAGGTCTTGTACCACAGCTAAGTTCCCCGTAAAGAATTTAGCAAGGAAGCCTGGAGTCATCCATACGGCAGACATGCCCTATTCATCTAAGACAATAGCCTATCATGTAAGCTTCAATGCTATTTAGATTTGCTTCTCGAGGACTGCAATGTTGGTGACATAGTTATCCCACTTGGTGTTCAAGATGGATCTTAGCTTCTGTTGGTGAAAATGCTCAAGCTTCTTGATGTCTTAGTGACACAGTGTCCATGTTTCACAGCCATACAGTAACGCTGGTACAAGGATATATTACTAGTGGAAATACCATTGCTTTGACTATGCAGACTTTTGTTTGCAAGGTGATTCTACTTTTAATTATGTTCTCCAGGTTTCTCATAGCTTGTCTCCCAAGAATTAGTCGCCTTTTTATTTCATGGCCGCAATCGCCATCTGCAGTGATCTTGGATCCTAAGAATGTAAAGTCAATCACTGCTTCTACTTCTTCCCCATCTATTTTCCAGGGAGTGATAGGGCTGTTGTCATTATCTTGGTTTTCTTGATGTTGAGTCTCAACCCAGCTTTTACACTCTCTTCTTTCAAACCTAAGCAAGAGCTTCTTTAGGTCTTCTTCACTTTCTGCCATTAGGGTAGTATCATCTGCATATCTCAAATTGTTGATGTTTCTCCCAGCAATTTTAATTCCAACTTGTGATTCATCCAGCCCTGCATTGCGCGTTATGTGCTCTGCATATCCTTAACAAAACATCCCAAATGGACTGCTGCTACTGTGTATGGAATACATAAGTCCATGCTTGAGGGAGCAGGTGAATTGTCTCATTATGTTCTGTTTTGAAAAGGTTAGTAAGCCTCCAACATTGCAATAAAAATCTTCTCTCACCCATAAAGGGCTATTCCACATAGGAAGGGTTCAGAAGTTAGAATGATTAGGCCTTAACATGTACTACAAAAATGGTACTAAGAAGGTATCCCTAAAAAATAAAGGTCACCCTTGCTTGAAAGCCAGTCGTATCCAACTCTATGGTTCAGTGCTCATCTCTTTTTCAAAGCCGAAGAGCCAGCGCTGTCTATGCATAAGTAATTCTGAATTGTGCACTCAATCAGTTCTCTGGGATTAGATTTGTTTCTCATGTGCTTTGGCTTGATGCCTAAGGAGACATGAATGTACTCACTATTTGGACTGTACACCTGTGATAGACCTATGGTTCACCATATGGGTTCTATGAAGGAAAACAACTTGAATAGTTCAGAATTACATGTTAGAATTTAGCAATTATCAAAGTAAGAGAAATAATACATGCAATTTATACTTGACATAGTGATAGATTAATCACTTACCGTATGATGACTATTCTTTACTTTCAGGTGCTGTACTGGCTCAAAGATACAAATCACTCTCCCATAAGACGCTGCAATCTAAAACAAATGGCATGTTAAAATTAGTGGGCCTCCCCCGCCCCCCCCCCCCAAAAAAGCTGGGTTATTTTCCTTTAAAACCCTTAAGCCTTTATTCGGCTCACCCTCATATGGTTATCAGGCAGGGAAAGGACAATTTTTCATATGATCTCAAATCATAAGAGTTCCTGGGGTACACATAAAGAGCCTCCACGAAGATTGTGGTATTTTTGAACCACAATAGGGTGCACCCTGGTAACAGCAAACTTGCGATGCCGACTAACCTTTCTCTTAGGCAAAAGGAACTGTGGAATGAAGTCGCCAAAAGGTGCCTTCATTTTGGCAGTTTCACATCTGGCCTAGACACGGAATAGTTCCTTGTCTAGAGATGATCACATGCAGATCTTAAAAGACTTAGATACATTAATTAATTTATTTATTTATTTTATACCCCGCCAATCTAGGAGATTTTCCTACTCTGAGTGGCTACTAATCGAAAGTTAAAATGCTTGTTTATATTCTAAACCCAATAATGTGCTAGCACCACAGTAACATTGTCAGAACCTGCTGTTCTACCCCATCTACAAAAGTAATACAGTGGAACCCCAGACGATGACACACTCGCATAACGACAAAACCGCATAACTCTATATTTTTTTTGAAAAGTCATGCACCGTATAGCAACACTGCATTGTCATCCGATACATTGTGTTTGATCTCCTACCTGTTCATGCTGTTTGGGGATGGGGAAAAAATCGCCATTTTTTGGGTTCCTGTTTGCGGCTCTTTGCTTCCCCAGGAGGGTCTGGTAGGTTGGGAGGAGATATTCCACTCTATTCCAACCTTCCTAGGACCTTCCTGTGCCGAGCAACAGCTGATAATAGTTGTGGCCGCCATTTTGATTTTTGTGTTTTGGAATACAATTTCCAGAAGCCCAAGCAAAACAAAATGAAAATGGTGACCACAACTATTATCAGCTATTGCTCGGCACAGGAAGGTCCTAGGAAGGTGGGAATAGTGTGGAATAGCTCCTCCCAGCCTACCAGACCCTCATGGGGAAGCAGAGAGCTGGAAACAGGGACCCAAAAATGGCATTTTTTTTCATCCCCAACCAGCGTGGAAAGGTAGATCACATCATCCTTTTTGTAGGGGTGGGCAGAGACACGGAACAGCTCCCCCGACCCTCACGGAGGCAGCCAGGCTGGTTTTTTTTTTTTTGCTTGTGCTCTTCTTGCATTTTGATATACTGTATTGTATAATGTGAATTGTGATGATTTTTTTGTAACTGTGTCCGGTTATATTGTGTTTTGAATTATTGTATCTTTATTCTGACGTTGTTGTAATGTATTGCATTTGTATTGCATTGATATGTTGTTGCCGCCTTGAGTTGGCCTTGGTCAAGAAAGGCGGGGTATAAATTAAAATTGTTTTTTTTTTAGCGTTAGCCAGACAACGACAAAAAATTGGGCAATGATACAACTTGTGGAACCAAGTTTTGTCGTTATCTGAGGTTCCACTGTACCTGAAAACCAAATCAAGGTTTCTCAGATACCTAGAAAAGGCTTCTGGGATGCACATGGGGCTACAGTGGGAATGGGAGAACATTTTCCAATTTTGCCAGATTTCTTTGGTCTACCAGCTAAAAGTCAGCACAGAATTCAGCTCTATAACTGTTTCATTTTAATTACTTCCAAGTGTCCTCCAACTCCTTTCATCTCTTCTTTCTCTGAAACAATTACGAAGGTTTTAGGCAATGACGGACCTAGTATGGTGTAGTGGGATAGAGTAACAAAGTGACTCTGGAGAAGTGAGTTCAAATCCCAGCACTATCATGGACATTCATTGGGAAGATGGATTTTGTAAATGCCACTCTTTAAATTTCTTACTTACCTTGAACACCCTTTTAAGGGTCACTTTAAGTCCATTCCAACTTGGAGGCACATAACAACATATCAATTATAGGAAAAGATGCTGTTCTCCAAAAAGAAAGAAAGTGAAACAGACTGTCTCAAACATGTACAGGGATCATCTAATGTGAAACCAGCCAAGGTGGTCAGCAAATCTGAAAAGTTACCTCACAAGTATTTACTACCCCTTCCTTAAGAGGTTATTAATGTCTGACAGAAGGAAATCATTTGGCTGACATGATCCAGACTTTGGCTTCGCTTTCCTGACCATTAGTTGCAGGCATGCATTCCACCCAGACCTCTGCTAGTTGCAAGCCCAGTAGCAGAAAACTATTATTTTATTCAGTTTAACCACTCTGACAGAAACACTAACCCACAATCTCGTCAAGATAAAAGGTGATTTACAATTTAAAAAACACTTGGGGTATAGGAATCATAGAATAACTGAGTTCAAAGAGGCCTATGAAGCCATCAGGACCAACCCCCTGCTCAATGTAGGAATCCATATGAAAGCAGATTTGACAGACACCAGTCCAATTTTCTATTGAATGCCTCCATCTCTCAAGGTGATCACTAGATGATCTCAGCTGACTCCTCCCCTAGGAGACACAGTCAAGATTAAAATCTCTGGTGGGCAGCACCACAGCCAGGTGCTCAAGCCCATCAAGCCATACTGTTTCATCATATAGCAAGTATTTACAACCAATTTTATTCTGTAAAATATTTAGTATGCTGAGCTACACTAGGAATGCTTGGGAAATTATCTCATTTTCAACAAGTGCCTACAAATAAGAACTGATAAACACTGTCTGTTATAAGACATTAATCCCATCATGCTGAATGTGCATTCAAAAATATCTGAATAATGCTATTTTGTGCTGAAGCCCTGGATAAATGCAGACAGGTATAAACCCAAATAACATGACAACTGTGTACAAAAACCACTACCAGGCTAAACCATCTATACATCAGCATGACCAAATAAGCCAACCACAATTCAGTCAGAATTATGCAGAACTTAGAGTACTGAAGGCAGTAAGCAGCCATGAAGACATTGGAGCATGCAATGTTAAAAAGCCTAAATAGTATGAACTCCTATAGAAAATGAAGAATTATTCTGAAATAAATTCCAAATGTATATTGTGATGGCTAACAAAATTCCTTATGCATACAAAACACCCTGCAGTATTATTTATTCCCCTTGTGATGGATAGAGTTAAGTAATTTTAATTGTTATAATATTTTAAGGCATAAGTCAATTTCTGAAATTATAAGTACTATATTATATTTTTCTTTAATAATAATATAGCTAATATTAATTAAATTGTTAATATAAGAACATTATCCACACAGTTAACCTCTAACCCGAACAAATGTAGAATTGTTGAAATACTGTTGCTCAGCATAGTAAGTTGCATGACAATACATCCATTATGTTACAGATGCTTCTCTGTCTAAAACAGAGTTAGATTCCAAAATATTCAGCGGTAACTCCCAACAGCTCTCATCAATAGCTAAACTGACTTTGGCTAATAGCAGTTGCAGTCCAAAACCATCTCACGCCCCATACATTTTTCATCCCAGGTATAAATGAAGAAATATTTTATCATGCAATGAACAAATATTTACATGCAATCTACCAGACATAGATTGAAAGAACTATCCTCAAAATAGAAAATAGTAAAAATCAAGAAAATACAGAATTCTATTGTTTTCTCCAATATTTAACCATCTACTGTCAAAAATATCCTCTATAGAAATATTTTTAAGACACTCCCTCTCTACATAGAACTAGAATGCATGTATGATGTACATAAGACAAAAAGAAGAATGCTTAATATCTTTCTTAGACCACTAAAATATAACAGAAAACCCTTGCCTCCTACAAAACTCTTCTTCAGGCTAGACATTTCAGAGCTTGCCAGGGAGAATGAAAAATCATCCTGGTAAGGTGATGAGACTTCAGGATCTGTAGTTATTGTGAGGTCTCAAAATGGAAGCCGCAACTCTTCAAAACTAACTGGAGGTACTGTATACTAGTATCAAATTTCACCTCAAGGGCAAAACAATGGAATGGCAGTCACTAAAGAATCCTTCACTATCTTTTGTTGAAGCACTTAGCATATCTCTTGGCTAGAAGATAAAATGTAGACTACATTTAGTGGCATACTATGCCAAAAAAAAAAAAACACCAAAAACAAAACCACAACCCTACCAACAGTCAACTGGAGCCAAATTCACCTAATAAGTAATGGGAGATAGAAACAGTAGTGTGATTGCAGTTGCTCTTCAGTGTTGGTTGCTCTCCCTGTTCTACCTGTAGATCCTGCTCTCTATGACGGCACAAGTTAACATGGCTTTTTAAAAAAGAAACACAAATCCACAAAAGATGTCCTAAAAATCTTTGAATATTACAGTGCAAGATGGTACACTTGAACTGTAACAGATATGCTCCATCAACCAGCTCCCCCAAAGCCCAATTGTCAAGGAGACATCATTTGATAGGAGGAAGGTAGAACTATTCATACTACAGTATATAGGGCAAAACTTTTTTAAAAAATAACATCTACAAGTTGAATTGGATAGTCTTGAACAAGATTTTACTTAATCTGACTGTATCATGATATTTGTGAATAACACATAAAGTATTTTAAAATTTGTATTCTTAATATACAATATTTTTACTGTAAAATACACATTACAACTGAAATGAAAAAGTTAACAGAACTGCCATTATTACTTACTTTCCCCTGCTGCATAGAACAGTCTACACATCCCACTTGTATATTTCCATGTTTTACTCCAGGAATTATTTGTAATCTTTCAAAATCTGTCCCCAGTATTACAATATCACATCCTGATGCATACGCCTAGAAGAAGAGAGAATTAAAATAAATATATGCCCTTTTCTTTTTGGTAAAACAATGAAATGTTCAATGTACATTTTATTAAAAAGTAATTACAATGCAAAGTTCACATCTCTGTTGTCATTATTTGTTTGACCAAAGAATGACAAATTGACAATTCACACTTTTATCAAGACTGCCGTGAGTTTTGAGGCAATACTATCACAAAACTCCCTTTTAAAGTAAGATTGGGAAAAACTTAATAATTGGAGTTAATTATCTTGACATGCCTTCAGGAAGATGAACAAATACAAAGCTATATATACACTCTTATCAAAATCAAGTCTATGTCAAATCTTGGATTTAGATAACACAGTTTACAATGGAATGACTTCAGTGATAATGGAGCATATTTTAGCTCTTCCATCAACAAGGCAATTAACAAACCACTACTATGTAAGAAAAAGAAGATGAAAACTATCATCATCGTTATCCCTTTGTAAATCATCTATTGTTTGAAAGACACATATTGTTTTAACTGGCCTTACATAAGTTACTCTGGAAATCTTATCATCTGAATAGTACATCAGAAATGCTTGAAATAAAACAAACAACAAGCAAAACTAAAAAGTATTCTTTTTCTTGCTGGCAAAGCAGGCATGAAATAGTAAGGCAATATCATTCCTATTGCTTTGAATCATAGAAACAGAAGCAATACCCCCACATTCGTAAACCACATGGTGTGTTTTTTTTAAAAAAACAACAACTTAATTTTCTTCTTATTCTTAGAAGCTTTGTGTACATCCACCTTTAAATTGCCATTTTGGTTCTAAACTGAAGAGTCCGGATAGTCTGTTAGGGTCTGGCTTGTAGGTGGCTGGCAGCTGACAAGAACATCAGGATCTAGGGCAGTGATGGCAAACTTTGAGAGAGAGAGTGCCCAAACTGCAACCCAAAACCCACTTATTTATTGCAAAGTGCCAGCATAGCAACAGGGAAGGAAGGAAACGCTCCCATTGGTCTGCTGGGCAGAGGGGCCTGGCAAACTCTGTGCTGGGGAGAGGGAGGAAGCGCCCGCATTGGGCTGCTGAGCAGAGGAGCGGGCTGAACTTTGTGCTGGGGTGACTGCATGGGTGCCCACAGAGAGGGCTACGAGTGCCACCTCTCTGGCATGCATGCCATAGGTTCGCCATCACTGATCTAGGGCAACTTGGTAACAGGTCGAACTGTATCTCAGTCCAAGTACAAGTGAAGCCAGAGATGCAGGATGATGAAAATGTAGTCCAAACAAGCCAGAAACCAGGTGACCAGGAGAACAGACATTGCAGAATACCCTCAGGTGCTGAAGCAAAGAGAGGACAGAATTCCAGGAGAAAGGATCCATGCAAGGCACAAGAACAGGTCAAGGAGTCTTTGGGAACATAAACAAACAGATCTTCTAAAAACCAGGAACAAGGAAAGAGATCCAGGAACCAAGCAACTGCAAGTCTGTTGACCTTTGTTGCTGAAGTCAAGAGTACTGTATCTTCAAGAGCTGGGGCAAGGGGAGGACAAAGTTCAAAGACCAGACAACGCATTGCAACAATCCACAGGAACTGGGAAGGAGTCTTCAGAAGTAGGAATCTGGAACAAGCAATCTTCTAGAAGCCAGGAGCCAAGCAACTGCAAGAGCTTCATTGCTGAAGGCAGTCTCTAGGACTTTATCTTGTATAGCTAAGGGACCCAGAGTCTAAGTGGAGCTTATGAAGGTCCAGAACCTTCCCCAGGACTCTCAGGTGGGGGCTTAGCAGCTGCAGTAAGGTGAGGGTCCAGTCCTGCAAGACCTAGAACAACTACTTCCAGGCTGGGTGCTGGAACAGAGACTTCAGTACATAGTTGTGTGGTCTAATCACATGTGTTTAATCATAAGTATATTCTATTGAATTTAATGGGAGTTGCTCCTTAATATATATAAGCTTGTGGTCTGACTATGTTGTGGTAGATATAAAAAACCTTGAAATTTCATTAGATATATTTAACAAAAAAGTGATACATCACATCCTGCCTGCTTCTCCTCGTGACAGTATTTCAAGAGCAGAAAAACATGTAGAAAACTTTCAAGCACAAAGGGGTTGGGGGGAGATGCTGATTTTGACACACACATGTTCTGGGCAGTCATCCAATTCTGGAAGCAGAGCTTTTAAGTCTTTAAGAATGGAAGAAATGGCACAAATCTTTCCTCCCAAACTTTACCAGCAGGACATTTCTGATGGAAAAATCTTTCACCTGCTTGATAAAGTTATTTCATAAGTAGAATGCAAATTTAGATCTAACCCAATGTTACTGTCAGCCTTTGAAATAATAAACTTATTATATTCAGATATTTTACAAATGACACAAATTAATACATAAGTCACAGTGTTAGAGTACAGTGTCCAGGCAGTTTCAAATGAATTGATGGCTGACTTCAAAATTTTAAACAAACCAGTTAACTCCACTGGTAAAATGAAATTTTATCTTGGAAGGAGTTATAGCAAAGGGAGAACTCCTACAATCTTAACAGAAATCTATGGCATTGCATTCCTATTCCTCATAGTAATTTTATTTTGTTTCACTTTAAGAGGTTGGGGGGGGAGGCAGGAAAGACCCACCTTTTGACTTTTTGGGAGAAAAGCAAGGTAGAAACAAAATAAATAAAGTAAATATATACAATACATTTCAACACTTATCGAAACAAAAGAAAAGAGTTCCCAGATCACCTCTAAGGTATAAAATGTCGCAGGGCCAAGCTGTTTCTGATTGTAATCACTTTTCACTAACAAGACATTTCTATTTACATAACCATGTTTTTGAACTACAGTAATACCCTGGATAACATTAAAACTTGGTTCAACAAGTCTTAACGTTATGCAGTTTTTAACATTGTGTGATACATTTATCACACAATCTTTAAAAAAAGCCCTATTCTCCCCCTATTTGACTGCATTTCATATTATGGTGATTTTTCATGGGACTGTTTTTTACATTTTAATCAGTTAATTGTCTACTGTCTTAGCGTTTTGTGCCCCAATTTAATTTTTTAAAAACTCTTTATTTAAGAGAAAACCACGGAAGTATGCTGTTTATATTGTATAGCATAGTTTGCCAGGCCTTGCTGGTTAGAGGAGGTTTGGGTGGGTGTGTTTTGCATTTGTGGTTTGTTACTTTATTTGATTTATGTTCTTTTATTTAAATTTGTCATTTTGATTTTTAACATATTTTTGATTGTTTTTACTCTTCCAGCCTCTAGGCGGGGATGTTATTAAGATTTTTGTGATTTTCCTTTCTTTATTCAGTTTAGTTCCGGACCCCATGGAGGGAGGACATGTCTGGTAAGTGCTCTTGATTGTTCAATCTGGGTTTGTTTGGTTTTTTTTATTTATTTTGTGGTGTTGGGTTGGGGGGTTTAAGTAGAGAGTTTCTACTTAACCCCCCCCCCACACACACACACACAAAGTGTTTCGGCTTGTTTGTTGGCTTGAATTGTGGGTTTTAGATGTGTTTAAGTGTTTTAATTACTACTGGTTGTTGTTTATTTTTTTGATTTTTCCGTATTGATTTCTTTAATTTGCGAGATTATTGTTTGTTGAGTTAGGTATTTTCGTGTTGTAGATAGGTGTTTTTAGTGTGCTTTTATGGTTTTTCATTAGCCTTTGTTATTTTGGGTGTTTTTTGTTGATTTTGTTGTTTGTTTTGTTGTTTAATTGGTTTATTTTAATTATTTGTTTATTTATTTGTGTTTTATTAATTTTGGTGCTTTGCCTTTTGGTTAACTGTTTGGTTTTGTTCTTGTTGTGTTTTGTTGTCTGAAGAACGGCCTGTCTGTCGTTTCCTCTTTTTCCAATTGCTGCTTCGAAATTAGCCAGCTTGCTCTTCCTCCGGTAAGGTTCATTAGGTAGGTCAGGTGAAAAGGAGGCAGAGATGAGCTATCTTCTTCATGATGGTTCTCTCCTCTCTGCTCCTTTTCCCCTGGTTTACCTAACGAGAGATCGGCAGGCAATGATCCATAAGGGGTGGTGCTCTTCCTTGTGGATTGCTGGCTGCTGCTTTTCTATTACCTCAACCGCTGTTAGGTGCTAGTTCTCAAAATAGCGGTGTGGGTAGTAGAAAGGTAGCATCCAGTCATTCGACGAATTGCTGCCTGCTGTTTTTTTTTCCACCCCGGCTCAAGTTACCTTGAGGCCGGCAGTGGTCTCACCGTGTCTTCGGCGGGGTAGCGGGAAGGAGAGGGAGTCCCTCTTTTCCCTGTTGCTCCGGGAAAGTCCGGCAGTTGTCTTGCTGTGCGTTTTTGCGGGGTTTTTGTTTGTGAGGTCGTGAGGAGCTGCGTCTACCTGCGGTGGCCTTGCACTCCCGTAGCGTGAGGTGTTTTTTATTTTATTTTTTGTGTGCTAGCTTTTTCGTGTTCTGCGAGCTCGTGCCCTTCAGCATGATTGGCTGAAGAGGTCACGACACGGACGCTGGGGCTTGGAGTTTAGTTTATTTTGTTTGCGTTCATGTGGTGGCTTTTTTTCTGCGGCTCGGTTTCTATTGGGCATGCCGCGTTTCTCAACCTTCTCTTTGCTCTCGCCTGTCAGCTTGATTGGCTGAGGGGCGTCATGGCAGACATTGGAAATTGAAGTTGTTTTGTTTGCGTTCGTGGGGCTGTTGCTCCACTACCAACGGGTGCGGGCATGTATGCCTGAGTCCACCGGTTAATGTCCCTCTTTATAGGTAAATTTACTTGAAGCCATCTCTCCTGGGAAAAAGGGTGTTAAAGGGAAGTCAATGAGCCAATCAGCTTCAAGTATATTTGCATACAGCATAAACAGTATAAGTCTTGTTAAGTCTTTTGCACTGCATACTGACAGGCTGCTATCCGTCCGGGTGCCTCTTTCTGCTTGGGGTGGCGCGTCCCAGGGAGGAAAGCAGCCTGCCTGTCACCTTCCCTCTCCGCCTCGCTGTTTCGAGGCCGGCTTCAAAATAGCGAGGCGGAGAGGGAACGTGACAGGCAGGCTGCTTCTCACCCGGGGACGCGCCACCCCGGACGGAAAACAGCCTGTCAACTTCCCTCTTCGCCTTGCTGTTTCGAGGACAGCTTTGAAACAGCGAGGCAGAGAGGGAAGCTGACAGGCAGGCTGCTTTCCACCCGGAGACATGCCACCCCAGACAAAAAGCCCTTCCAAGACGCCCAGCCCAGACAACTCCGCCCGGCCCACGCCAGCCCCCACCCAGTCCTTTTTGTTGTTCAGTCGCACAGTCAATTCCGACTCTTTGTGACCCTATGGACCATTGACCTCCAGGCACCCCTGTCCTCCACCATTCTCCTCAGCCCGCCCAGCCCTGTGCCCATTGTGTCCACAATACCATCTAGCCATCTCATCTTTGGCCGTCCCCTTCTTCTTCTGCTCTCAACCTTCCCTAGCACCAATGTTTTCTCAAGTGAATCTTCTCTTCTTATTTAAGCCACCCCCAAAACAGGCCCCGGTAGCCACCCCACCACCCACACAGTCATGCCAGCCCCCGGCCAAGGGCCGGGCTCCCTCGCTAGTTGGTTCTATTACCTGTACAGTTTTAGGTATGTGTGTTTCCTTAATCTCTTGAATGCTATACTGTGTGGCTGTAACCAATATACCAGTATAATGTTTTAGGCTAAATTCACTTGGTAGTCTGAGCTACAATTCACAAGCTAAATGAAAGAAATTTGTTAAGTCTCAGTAGATTCCACTGAGACTTAACATTACAGGCTGTGGTGGCTCAGTGGTTAAGAAGCTTATCTTGTTAGCTGGAAGGCTGGCAAGTTGGCAGTTCGAGACTCAGGTACTGCATGACGGATTGAGTGCCTGTCTGTGTCCAAGCACTTGGCGACATGAAAGGAGTCACATTTGGGCATTTCCTGAGCAGAGTTTTCCCCACAAAAAACCTTTCACTTATGCACTGTATAAAGGTAAAGGTGGCAGACCAGTGCCAGATCAACTGAATTTTTGGAAGCAGTAATATAATTGCTAAGGCAAAGCAGTCTCCAGGACTTTGTAAATGTCACTGGTGTTTTTGATTTTGGTTTGGTTATTATGCTTTTTGAAATACTGGGAGTATTTTATGTTATTAGATATAATAAATATGTGTACAATTAAATATTTTAATAGATACAGTATTAATATTGTAAATTCATTACTAAGAAATGTATAATTTAGTATAGTTTATTAATACGAGAATTGCTCTTTATATCAGAGAAAATTTCTTTTTGCTTGTGTTTTATTGTATAATGTAATGTTTGTTTGCTTTTTTCTTTATTTTGTATGTTATATTTTAAAATTTAATAAAAATTTAAAGGAAAAAACCTTTCAACCCTGAAAAATTTCTGACACAAAATTATTATTAGTAGATTCCACTGATTCAGGGGATTGACTCTGTTTGGAACTAACAACTGCATTTAGCCGATAGCCTGAGCTATAGAATATTATGCAGAAAACAAGTTCTCTGCTGCCTTGTTTTTCCTTCTACTGTCACTACTGCTTATATGTTAAAAACATTCTGTAGGATTGGACATTCATAGACATCAATAGGCCAGGGGAAGATTTTTAATAAGAGACTGCTGGTAAACAAAATAATTTTAAGGTGAGATTAAAAAATTCTAGTGGAATGGTAGGAAAATGTATGTGTGAAAGGAAATCTCTATCATCACCTAAACTAGAACTGGCCTGCCATTTCACTTGAACTTTCACTGCAACTCTGAATTTTTTGCCATATTTGTTCAAGGACAATTGTCCCAAAATGCAAATGAAAGAACTTAAAATATCATTCTTCTTATACTCCTTGCAAATTATGTTATACTGGAATAACAAATTGCTGGGTTTTATGTGCTATGGTGAAATGGACATGTCACCTAAGATATTTAAGAATTATCTAGGAAGCAATGGAGACTGCTTCGGTGCTTTCACTATTCCATGCAAATTAAGATTTATTTTAAAATATTTTGCATGGGGGGGGGGGACTTTCCTAGGATAAACATGTTTGAATCCAATTTAAACATAAATCTTCTGGGAAAGTGCATACAAGTGGCAAGTTAGAAACAGTGTTTATACATTTCAAAAAGGATTTGTCAAGGTTTTTGCCATTTTTAAGTTAGATTCCCCCCAAAATGAAAAATTATATATATATAAAACGTGCTTATACTCATTAAGATAAACTATGCAAACAGCAACCTAAATCTGGGTGGGTGGGTGGGTTTCACCTATCACATGTACATTAATATTTTTGTATATACAATCTATGAAGTCTTAAAATCATATTTTATTAGAGAAAAACAGTACACAAGTTCAATCCTCTTTCCCCATTCTGCAGTGTATGCATCTCAATTTACATTAAGGCCCTTCTATTCCTACGGTAGCTCATTTTGGTCATCTACAGACATCTCCCCCAAAATATCCTTGTAATAATGACTACTTAAAAGTTCATGTTACAGTATTTAACAAAAGTTGTACCTCAATATATGTTTTACTACTTCATTGTCCAGTGCCATTAAAATGTAAGAAGAAAATTCTTCCCCCAATAAGGTAAGAAAGCCACCAAAACATAATTCTTAATTCTCAATCATACCAAAAGCAATTACACTTATATACCACCCCATAGTGCTTAGTGCACTCTCTGGGCAGTTCACAAGTTAGTTAGCAATTTGGCTTCAACATGCTGGGTACTCATTTTACTGACATCGAAAGGATGGAAGGCTGAGTCAACCTTGATCCCTGTCAGGGTCAAACTCACAATGTTTTGGCTGCAGTGCAGCAGTTTACTGTGCCACCAGGTTCTCAATATCATAAATGTTATAGGCATAAAGACATACTAAAAATTCCCAAAAGCAGTTTCCAGGTTAATCTTCTCTTGGTTACCCTATGAATCACACATTGTGTCAGCACAATTACATAAGAATGGAATATTATACAATTCATAACTGACTATAGAATCACATGCGTCTGAATTTCAAGCACTTTCTCTTGATTGTAGAGAACAACCAAATCTGATCTAATGAACTAGCCAAAAAAACCTCCGAAACTTAGAAAAAAGTATGAATTTTTTGTTGTGGTAGTCGTGGTAGTCTGTGCAAACATATGAAAGTAAACAAAAGAAAAAGAAAAAATGTTGTGGCACCTTAAAGACTAATTACTGTTTTGAATGTTAGCTTTCATGGATCAAGTCTCCTTAGAGATAAGGGAAGACTCAATGCATTTCCCTTGACTATAAAAGTCGATACACAAGATCCTACTACCGGTATTTCTTTGGACAGTGGTGGGATACAAAAAAAATTACCCACTCTGTGGGCATGGTATGATGGACGTGGCCAGGGAGAAAACCCTGCGGTGCATCCAAATTAGGACTACTCTACAGTAATACCTCATACAAGTCTGCTTCATACAACATCAAATTCATACATCGCCTAATTCCTTGAAAAAAGTTGCCTCATACAGTCGCTGCGATTTTGTATGAGGCATTGGGTTTTTTCCCAGGTTGCATTGTGCCTAGGGAGTATAAAAGGCAGAACGCATGCGTGCATTGCTCTTGTGGGTTTTGAACGAGGCGCAGAGGGTTTAGGAGTGGTTTTGAATGTGGTTTTGGATTTTTTTGAATTTTTTCATCAGAATTTTTAGAAGCATTCCTGAGATTTTTGCAGCATTCTTCAGGTTCTTGGACAATCAGGGTTGTTTGACATGTTTTTGTAATGTATTTAGCCTTTAGACAATGATTTCTTAAAGTTCTGTCAGTTTCCTGTCTGTTTCCTTGACTTTGCCCTGAAATCTGTGCTGTTACAGTACAATGTATCTCTATGGAAACGACGTTGTATGAGGCATTGCGACAAGGATTTGGACGTTGTATGAGGCATCACGGCTAGGATTTTGCATGCCTCATACAAAGTCCAAATCCATATAAAGTCCAAACTTATGGAATCAAGTTTGGACGTTGTATGAGGTATCATACGTTATTTCAAAACTTGAATGGGCGGGGCCAGCCAGAATTTCTGCTACTGGTTCTGGCAAACTGGTGCGAACCTGCTAAATCCCACCACTGTCCTTGGAGTAGCCAACATGTGATGAAACAAATAAACAAATCCACATCTTTAATGATATTCAGACCAGCTTTGAAAACTTTCTGAACAATCAGGCAGAGAGAAGCAAAAAGTGGGATGAAGGAAATGCCTCTGGGAGCATGGATCATGCCTGCCACATGACCGCGGAAATGTCTGCAGCTGACAGTGCTGAGATGAGCACTGAACCCTAGAGTTGGATACGACTGGCTTTCGAGCAAGGAAAACCTTTACCTCATCTATTTATCTATCTATCTATAATCTATTTATCTATCTCATACAAAAATAAAAAGGGAAATAACAAGAAAACAAAAACATACAATCTTAATAAAAACAATCTTAACACATTTTATACTAATATGTGCACTCAACTTGACAGTACTGTACAGTATATACATTTTTATACATTTTCCAAAATTGTTTGACTTCTAATTATCTCCTTTCCAGAACACATACTGTACTGTATATTCTTGCCCTGGTGTTACTCCTTTCCCCTTGGAAAGGTATTCTCAACCTGCAGCCCAAGGGCCGGACGCTGCCCACAGCACCATTTCCTGTGGCCCCCACCAGGAAGTGCCATGGAGTGGAGGAAGAGCAAAATGGCCATCCAGCTCCCTGAAGCTGTCAGGGAGCATGACCCAGCCCCCGTCTTAAAAAGGTTGAGAACTCCTGCCCTTGACTTAAACATAATCAAGAAAATCTCCCCCTATTTCTCTAAAATCTGATTTTGGCTTGGGTTTTAATCCTAGAAAGGTGTCCAGACACCGGAGCACACGGAACGCTGTTACCTTCCCACGGAAGTGGTCCCTATTTATCTACTTGCAATTTCTTGCCTTCGAACTGCTAGGTTGGCAGGAGCAGGGACAAGCAAAGACAGGAGTTCATTCCGTCCTGCAGTACTCGGGAATCGACTAGGATTAAACCTCAAGCTAAGCCATCCACGTCCTTCCCTTCCGAGGTGAATTAACTAAAGGTGCGGTAACGAGTGGCAGGTTGCGAGTGTCTTTCCTGCCTTTGTGCAGAAAGCAACGGCAGGAGCAAAGGAAGGCTGGAATTGGAAAAGGAACGAGGATGGGAACGAAGGAGAATATGGAGGGGGTGGGGGGTGGAGTTGTAAAATCATCCCTTTTCCTTAGGAAGCCTATTAGGGGGGAAAGCCCGGCTTCCTACGTCTCAGGCTCAGCAAACGCTCCGCTGCGGCGCACCTGCGGAGGCACCTGCTCAGCCCGCCCGCCCGCCCGCCCTCGCCACCATCCTCCGGCGACCTGCCTCGCCCAGCCCTGACGCAAGAGGTTCCCGGCTAGCCTGCCCGAGGCCAAAGGGACGGCAGGAGGAGGAGGAGGAGGAGCGGGAAAGAGACCCCCAAGGGGCCCGAAGCAAGAACGGAAGGCGGGCGAGAAAAGAGGGAGAGAGGGCCCGAAAGGGATGCTAGCATGTGGCCCCCCAAAAACGAAAGCGGAGACACGGCCCAGAAGAGTCGCAAAGCGTGTGTGTGTGTGTGTGTGTGTGTGTGTGTGTGTGTGTGTGTGTGTGTGTGTGTGTGTGTGTGTGTGTGTGTGTGTGTGTGTGTGTGTGTGTGTGTGTGTGTGTGTGTGTGTGTGTGTGTGTGAGAGAGAGAGAGAGAGAGAGAGAGAGAGGGAGTGAGAGGAGACTCACAAAGCGGTGTGTGAAGACACAAAACACGGGGTGTGTGTGTGTGTGTGTAGACGCACAAAGTGAGATGAGATGCATGCATGTGTGTGTGAAGACTCACAAAACGCTCTGTGTGTGTGTGTGTGCGAAAGAGAGAGAGGACTCACAAAGCGGTGTGTGAAGACACACAAAGTGAGATGAGATGCATGTGTGTGTGAAGACTCACAAAACGCTCTGTGTGTGTGTGTGTGCGAAAGAGAGAGAGGACTCACAAAGCGGTGTGTGAAGACACACAAAGTGAGATGAGATGCATGTGTGTGTGAAGACTCACAAAACGCTCTGTGTGTGAGAGAGAGTGTGTGTACACAAAGCACGGTATGCTCTGTGTGTACAAAGCACGGTGTGCTCTCCCTGTGTGTACAAAGCAGTGTGCTCTCTGTGTGTGTGTGAGAGAGAGAGAGTGCGTGTGTGCGTACGTGTTGTGTCGCTGCTGGGCTGTGGCCCCACAAACGGCAGGAGGCGGCCAGGAGACTCACCGTGAAGGGATGCCCGCCGACGTTCCCCACAGAGAAGCAATTGTCCCCGGGGTTGACGGCCCCCGTCAGCACCTGGTGCAGGTTCATAGCGGGGCCGCCGCCTAAGCCACCCTCCACTCCTTCGGAACGGTCAGCCGGCCTGCCGCCCAACCCACGCAAGTAGCTGAGCCTGAGGCGCCCGGAGCCACTCGGCCGTGGCGGCTTAGCCCCGCAGGAGGAGGAGGAGGCGGTGCTGGAGGTGCCTGAGCCTGAGGGACGGTGACGGTTGGTTGCACATACCGCGGGGAGGGGCTTCCTCCGAAGCTCCGCCCACTTCAATGGGCGGGGAAACGTCTCCTCCCGACGCGTCCGCCCCCCACCCACTTTTCCCAGCCACTGTACAGCTTTCTAACGACCCTCGGTTTCTCCCGAGACGCAGGAGCCGACCGGTCGCTCCATGAACCAAACTATCGCGAGATCCATAAAGTAATGACGTAGGCGTGTTCCGCCAGCCGGCCAGCGACCTCCCTTTCCGCCAGTCCTTCCCAATAAATGCGCGCATGCGGAGGGAAAACTCAAGAGTTTGATGATGGGGCCGATGCGCAGAAAGAGAATAGAGTAGAAGGTTTGGCGCATGCCCGGTTGCAGACACGAAAAGCCCTGTGGCCTGCTGGAGGGGAGCTTAGGCTTCTGGGAATTGAAGTTCTAAAACACCTGGAGGACTAGCCTGTTTCCTCTAGGCTAGGGTTTCTCAACCGAGGGCCTCCAAGTGTCCTTTGGACTTCAATTCCCAGAAGCCCATGCTCCCCGCCTAGACGATAGGGGGCGGGGAGAGGAGGCAGGCAGAGGAGAGGCACCATAGAGCTACAACTGTTAGTGCGAAGCGAAAGGATAATTGCTGTGTGCAGACGCATTACTCCTATTGCATCACGGGAAGAAAGGTCGGATTAAGCCCGTGATGGCGAACCTTGGCACTCCAGATGGACTTCAATTACCAGAAGCCCAAGCACCCAGTGAATCCACACGAATGGGTTTACTACTGCGATTCATCTGCCCTGTGCTGCCCTCGTTGCTCCTGGAAGCGGAAGTCAAACGTGCCCGTACGGAGGAAGGGTTAACCGGGAAGAGCCTTAACCGTACGGGCGCGTTTTATTCATGCTTCCGGGAGCGACGAGGGCAGCGTGGGCCAGATGAATCGCAGTAAATCCATTCGTGTGGATTCACTGGGTGCTTGGGCTTCTGGGAATTGAAGTCCATCTGGAGTGCCAAGGTTCACCATCACGGGCTTAAGGGAAAGTGGCAACATTTAGGGCGTATCAGAATAAATAAAACAAAAACAAAAAAGGCAAAAAACAAACATTGTGGCACCTTAAAGACTGAATGCTGTATTTTAATGTTAGCTTTCATGAACCAAGACTATTTCATCTGACATAAGAGTGCAGAATGGATAGCATAACAGGAGTTCTCAACCTTTTAAAGTCGGGAGCCAGGTCACGCTCCCTCAGACAGCTTCGGGGGCTGGACGGCCATTTTTCTCTTCCTCCACCACATGGCACTTCCTGTGTTGAAGGTGGGGGGGGCACACGAAATGGCATCGCGGGCCACATTCAGCCCACAGGCTGCAGGTTGAGAGTCCCTGGCATAACAGATAGGTTTACTAATAAGTGTGTGTGTGTGGGGGTGGTGGTGGTGGTGGTGGTGGTGGTTTACAGCTGGTAATAGCAGAAGATCCCTGCTTGGTATTCAAATTTTCTATGAAGTTTGGCTCTTTTGAGTTGCAAACTTTTAGTAAGGTAAAGGTTTGCCTTGCTTAAAAGCCAGTCATATCTGACGCTAAGGGTTCAGTGCTTATCTCCATTTACAGCCAAAGAGCCAGTGCTGTCTGCTTCTTCAGACGTTTCGGTGGTCATGTGGTAGGCATGACTAGAAATGGCGCACAATGCTGTTACCTTTCCCGCTGAAGTGGTATCTATTTAACTACTTTGCAAGTTCTTGCTTTCAAACCACTAAGTTGGCAGGAGCTGCCTTGGACAGACAGGAGCTCAATCTATCCTGCAGCACTTAGGTCTCGAACTGCTGATCTGCCAACCTTCCAGTTGTCACGTTCAGCATTTTTACCACTAAGCCACCACACAGTCCCTAAATGGTTAGTAGATGGATGCAAAACAGACATTATGGTACAGTATTACAAATCTGCTATTGAGTTAAATTGAAGATTAAGTCCCAATTGTGTCAGCTCCCCTTTGCTTTGTGCACATTGGTGTAGTTTTTCTTAGTGTCATAAAATTGCACAATTTAACTTATGGATGTACATGAAATATAGCTAAAACTCAAAACAAATTTGTTGTGTTCTAATGGTTTTACCTTCCACTTGGATTACAATGTATCTGAGCCAATGTAACCGTGCCTATAGCAACAATGTAACCTACAGCTGTATCATATAAACCCTGTAAGAGGACGCGAGCCAATGACCACCAGCTGGCAGCAGCGAGCGTCCAAGCTCTCTTGGTCCGAACTCATCAAAGGCAACAGCGCGGGAAGCTTTCCCGCCACCACCTACACCTGGACAAGAAGGGCGTGACTCGCAATGACGTCACGCAGGCAGTAGCCAATGGGCTACCATGGCACCACGTTCAAATGTATTACTGCAGTATATAAAGAGCTATCGATCCGCCATTACCTCATGTTCCCTCTGTCCACGATGCAATAAACCTGAGTTAACCCAGCCCGAGGCTGTGTCCTGTGTCTTGGTTTTCATACACTAAATTGGCGACGAAGGTGGGATGATGGATTCCCAAGGTGCCAGGACACAGAGCGGGTTCAATATTACCAAGCCGCAAGACTGGACCATCTTTAACATGGATTTCAAGGCGGCATTGGTGGAACTCAAAGTCAAAGACGACGAGGAAAGGAAGAGGGCCATCCTCACCCGAATGCTGGGAGTAGAGACCAAGCGGACGCTGGTGGGCATGATCGAACCGAAGACGTTGGATGACTTCAAAACCGACGACATACTGAAGTTGCTGCGTGAGCGTTTCCAACCCTCGAAGGCAATGTTTCCCGCTAGGAGTGCGTTTTGGAGGCGAGTCCAAGCGCCGGATGAGTCGGTAGAGGCTTTCGTGGAGGCCCTGAGGGTAGCCGCCGTCCCCTGCAAGTGGGACAACCTGGAGATGATCATGAGGGACGTCGTGCTGTGTGGCCTGAAGGACAAGGAAGTGCAGCGCAGCCTGATGAACAGGGAGCCGCCACCCACGCTGGCCGAGGTCGTAGAGACCGCGGAATCCGCGGAGTCCACGAATGCGGGAGTGGACGAAATACACGAGTGGCGTGAGTGGCGTCCTAGGGCCAGCAAAGCGGAAAGCTCGGTGCGCGGCAAGTCAGGACAGCCGGTGCACGCGACCCGACGAACCTCGAGATCCTCTACGGATGGCAGCGACGGCGAAGAGGTACAGAAGGTCCGGAAAGGGGGGCGCCGCTGCGATGGGTGTGGGGCGGCCCACGAGCGTGCGAAGTGCCCCTTCAGGAATGCCGAATGTTACAGCTGTGGCCGGCGCGGGCACATCGCCAGGGCATGCAGAAATCGGAAAGAGGGCCGGAGGCAGTCGAAAGACCGTTCGGCCAGACCGGACCGTCCAGCGAGACCCCAAGATGGCGCCCGAACCACGAGGAAGCAGGACGGCGTGGGTCGCGTCTCGGACGGCAGTGAGGACGACACCCCCGTGTTCAGCGTGTCCGCGGGACAAAACCATTACTTCGTTGAGGTAATAGTACAAGGGGCCCCTGTTAGGATGGAGATTGACTCGGGGTCCTATTATTCCATAATTCCCCAGAAAGAGTTCTTGAAGATCGACCCCCAAGCGCGGCCCAAACTTAAGACTCTGAGGTCCACGCTACGAGACGTACAAGGGAACAGCATTCCAGTGCTGGGGGTCGGGAAATTTCGGGTTCGTTATAAAAGACATTCTGCAGAACTCCCTTTAGTCGTTCTCAAAGGGGGGAATTGTAGCCTCCTCGGGACGCAGTGGTTTCAGCCCTTGGGTTTGTTCATAGGGGGGGTGCATGCCGTGGGCGCGGATCCGATACAAGCGGTGTGTGACGCGCACCCCGCCGTTTTTAAAAAAGGACTTGGAAAGTTCAAGGGACCCCCCGTAGCGTTCGACCTGGACCCGGAGGTCCGCCCGATAAGACTCAAGCCACGAAGGGTGCCGTTCGCACTCAAGGACAAAATAGAGGCGGAACTGGACAAACTGGTGGGCCAGGGGATTCTGATTCCTGTTGATTCCGCGGAGTGGGAAACTCCAATCGTAACTGCACTAAAGGCTAACGGGGAGGTGCGCATTTGCGCTGATTATAAGTGTACAATTAACAAGGCCATCCGCCCTAATGCATATCCGGTGCCCGTGGTCAGCCACCTTCTGGCCAGACTAAATGGGGGCAAATGTTTCGCTAAACTCGACTTAGCACAGGCCTATCAGCAACTTCCCGTTACCCCCGCCACGGCAGCGGCCCAAACAATAGTCACACATAAAGGGGCGTTCCAGGTGTCGCGGTTACAGTTCGGCGTGAACTCGGCACCCGGTCTTTTCCAATCGCTTGTGGAACGCCTCCTGAAGGGTTTGGAGGGGGTGTTGCCTTATTTTGATGACGTATTGATAACAGGGGGGAGTGAGGCCGAACTGGCCCAGAGATTGGATAAGGTGCTGACGGTGTTCGAGAAGGCGGGGCTGCGGCTCAGGAAAGACAAATGTGTTTTTTTCGAAACGGAGGTTGAATTTCTAGGGTTCCGTGTCACACCCGAGGGAATTAAGCCCTCCCAATCAAAAGTAGCCGCCATCAAGGAGGCTCCCCGCCCCACATCCAAAACCGAGCTACAGTCATTCCTGGGGCTCTTGAATTTTTACCACACTTTCCTTCCTCGGAAGGCGTCCGTGGTCGAACCGCTCCATCGGCTGCTTAAAAAAGAGGAGGCATGGCTGTGGGGGAATGAGCAGGAGAAGGCTTTTAAAGAGTTGAAGCAACTTCTAACGTCCGAAGCAATCCTAACCCATTTTGATCCCAAACGGCCAGTGGTCCTAGTTTGCGATGCATCCCCGGTGGGGGTGGGGGCGGTGCTTTGCCACGTATTGAAAGACGGGAGGGAAGCCCCGGTAGCTTTTTATTCAAGGTCCCTGTCCCAGGCGGAGCGGAATTACGCACAAACCGACAGGGAGGCATTAGCGATAGTAGCGGGCACAAAGAAATTTCACGACTTTCTGTATGGTCGCCCGTTTACGATCGTGACTGATCACAAACCCCTGCTAGGAATTTTTACTGCAAATAAGCCCACGCCACAGATCCTGTCCCCGAGGATGCTGAGGTGGGCTATTTTCCTTAACGCTTACCAACATGAGTTGGAATACCGGCCAGGAAAGGAGATCAGTCACGCAGATGCGCTCTCGAGGTCTCCTCTACCATTGACGGGCAGCCAACAGGCAGGGATAGAGAAGGACCGTCAGGTATTGCTGATAGAGGTGTTAGAGGAACCCCCGATAGTACCGGCCGACATCGCCAGGGCGACAGGAAAAGATAAAACGCTGGAGAAAGTGAGCTCGTGGGTACAGAAGGGGTGGCCGGCGTCTTCCCCGGGTCCAGAATTCGACCCATTCTTTAGGAAGAAGATTGAGTTGTCCCTAGAAAGGGGATGCCTGTTGTGGGGTCAAAGGGTGGTGGTCCCCACATCCCTGCGATCGAGGGTGCTCAAGCTGCTGCACGTCAGCCACCCGGGCATCGTCCGCTCCAAGGCGCTGGCCCGGAGCTACTTTTGGTGGCCCCAGTTGGACACTGATATAGAGTACATGGTCGGCACCTGTGAAGCCTGCCAGGCCTCCCGACCGGAGGCGACCCGACTTCCGCACAGGGAATGGGACACAGCAAGGGGGCCATGGTCCAGAGTGCACATTGATTTTGCTGGCCCGTTTCGAGGAACCCTTTTTCTCCTAGTGGTGGATGCGTACTCCAAGTGGCTGGAGGTGATTCCGGTCAGGAGCACGTCCTCCACCACTACGATAAACCAGTTAAGGCGAGTTTTTTCCACGTTCGGTTTACCCGACACTTTGATCAGCGATAACGCCAGTTGTTTCACGTCCACGGAGTTCAGGGCATTCACCGAGGCTAATGCCATTCGGCACGTTACGTCCGCGCCGTTTCACCCGGCCACGAATGGCCAAGTGGAACGGTTGGTGCGCACGACAAAGGATGCGTTGCGGCGCATGGGCCCCGGGGACCTAAATCACCAAATTTGTCAGTTCCTACTAGCGTATAGGGTGACCCCCTTAGCGTCAGGATACTCACCGGCAGAATTGTTGATGAAGAGGAAGCTGACCACACTTCTGACCAGGCTAGACCCGACGAGGGTCGAGGACAAAGGGAGGAACGTGGAGCTAGCAGTATCGAAAAGTTTTGCAGCCGGCGATCTGGTACATTGCAGGAATTATACTAGCGGAGGGCCGGCCTGGGTGCCAGGAAGGATCGTAGAACAGACGGGACCGGTGTCTTATAGGGTAGAAACGGGCGCCGGCCTGCTCTGGAGACGGCATGCCGATCAACTCCGCAGCCGCGTTCCCGAAAAGCAGTCCACGGACGGCGCGGAAAACGCCTCAGCGTTAGGGTCCTCCTCCACCCGTTTAGCCCAAGGGGGAGACAACGAGGGGCATCAGTCCCAAACAAGGGGGGGGAAGCAGTCGGACTCATATCCTTTTGATACGGCAGTTCTGTCAGGGACCGGGGAAGAGGGAGATGAGTCTGCGACAGATGAGTTTGCGACTGCTGCCCCCGATTTTGATTTTCAGTTACCGAGCCGGGGGGGGTTTTGGGAGTGTTCCCCCACCCATCCAAGCGAGAAGAGGGGATTTTCGTTAGTCCCCAGTGCCCCCGGTTCAACCACAGCCCAGCGTTCACCTCCCCAAGAAGCCGCAGAACCGCGGCAAGTAACTAACAAGTCTCCCTCTCCAATTTCAGGACAGGAAGACAGGGGACAGAGTGAAGGTAGCAAACCCGGAGCAGGGCAGCCCGCACCGAGGCCCCAGCGTGTTCGAAATAAGCCATCTTGGCTGAGAGACTTCGTCTCATCCTAGGGGGGAGGGGTGTTGTGTTCTAATGGTTTTACCTTCCACTTGGATTACAATGTATCTGAGCCAATGTAACCGTGCCTATAGCAACAATGTAACCTACAGCTGTATCATATAAACCCTGTAAGAGGACGCGAGCCAATGACCACCAGCTGGCAGCAGCGAGCGTCCAAGCTCTCTTGGTCCGAACTCATCAAAGGCAACAGCGCGGGAAGCTTTCCCGCCACCACCTACACCTGGACAAGAAGGGCGTGACTCGCAATGACGTCACGCAGGCAGTAGCCAATGGGCTACCATGGCACCACGTTCAAATGTATTACTGCAGTATATAAAGAGCTATCGATCCGCCATTACCTCATGTTCCCTCTGTCCACGATGCAATAAACCTGAGTTAACCCAGCCCGAGGCTGTGTCCTGTGTCTTGGTTTTCATACACTAAAAAATTAAAATGTTAAAATAATTAATTTTTAAAATCAGAAATGGGTTACTTCAATATCCTTGCCTCAACCATTTACAACAGGCATTCTCAACCTTCATCCCATGGGTCAGACCCAGTCCCCAAAGCCATTTCATCAGGCCCATGATGCACTCGCCAAACCCGGAAGTGGGAAACTGTGCTGCACATGTGCAGAATGCCGCTAAATGTGTTCTGCGCTTGCACGGTGCCTGTTTTACTTATGTTTCTGGGTGGGCGGAACCACGTGACTGGCCTAATCAGCTGCCCAGGAGGTGTGGTCAGGCCCATGACCCAAAAGCGTTGATTTACAAGATCTTCTTTTGTACATGTGGTGGGACATATATTGTATGCACATAAATGCTTACTTGATTTACTTTTTCAACATTGACACATTGACAGAAAAATTGTCCTCTAGCCAAGTTGCCCTATTTTACTTGTTTATTCTTTCACCTTTTTACTTTACAGTACTTTGAAGTTTATTAAGTAGCTTTTACAGAGTGGGTTAGAGTTACGCAAGTAGTGAAACTGTCATTATATCTTAAGGCTGTCTTTGTCTTATTAGGCAATTGGAATGTGTTGTGCTTACCTTTCTATGTGACGGTAAAACCAGTATTGAGCACTATTTTTAGTGGAAAAGCCCCAAATATATTTAATAAGTAATAAACTTCCCATATTTCAATTTCTGTGGTAATGATTTTTTCTTCTTAATGTATTTGCAGTAAGTGGATTGTTGGCTTTGCAGAACTATGAGTCATTCTTTTTCTTTGTTTCTGTCCTAAAATTTGGTTCTGCCCCTTCCTTCACCACATTTGCAATCCAACTACTGTACCTATGATTATAAGTATGTCTTGTTTGGTGTGTGATCAATTTCCTCCAGGATCTTGCATAAAAACATCTTTCACATTTTTAGTTGCAGCATAGACTTGAATTATGATTATGATGATAAGTCTTATTCAATGTCTGACTGATATTATTTGGTCAGATGTTGCATTAAAGTAACCCTCTAACTGCCATTGCTACCTCTTGCCTCAGTATTAGAGTCACTCCATTTCTTTTGAATTGGTCAGTTCCAGAGTAGAACACTTTCCAGATGGCTCAATTCTTCTTTTATGTACAGATTTTTTTTAAAAAAATAAAAAGTAATGATCTGGTGTGAGAAAGATTAGCTGCCAAAACAAGGTTGCCAGTGCCCTGAGTACGTCCGATTGTGGTTCATAAATTTATGCACAATAGCTGCCAGGCTGAAAATATCCCATTCCAGTCCTCTTTAGTTAACCGAATCAAAGCACTGTAGTGTTTATATATTCCATTTTTTTTGCTGTACATTTTCCACTTTCCTTGATCCATACTCCCCATATTCCTTATTACGATTGTATGTGTTATGTATTATGCACATCAGCCACTAGATCCAAGAAATTGGCTTCATTTTGGCAGTCCAGAGTTTGATCGGGACATGAATGAAAAAGCCACTTGATGTCCTTTTGGCTTTAATCTGTAGTTTCGTCAGTAGTTACAGTGCCATTTGTATGGTGGTACCTCGCTTAAATGCGTTCCACGGGATTGCTCTTTAAGCGAGTTTGCTCTTTAAGCAAAGCACCATTGTAAGTGACCAATTGTGACTTCTGGCGGCCGGAGTGTGTGTGTGATTGTGAACCTCAATTTAGTTAAGCAAGTTTTTGGTTGGTTTTAGTTGTTAAGCGAGGCGACTATTCAGAGAATATTCTGTTCTTTAAGCGAGTTAGTCTCTAAGTGAGGTGCTCTTTATGCGAGGTTTTACTGTACTTGTTCTTTGCTCTTCTCCATTAGTTGATTGGACCTGGGAATCTCATCTTCCAGCACTATCTTTTAGCTGTCGCATCGTAGGTTTTTCAAGGTAATTAAAATTCAGCAGTGGTTTACCATTGCACCCTCTGTGCAAAAATTAGCTCGAGTGTTACCACCATTGTCTCCTCCACTGGTAGCATCACTATTGCCTAGTAGCTGCTGCTCCATCACCATTGGAGCTATCTATTATTGTCTGCAGATGTGGCCTTTACTATGAAGAAGATGAGTGCATCTTAGTCTGGTTCTCAACTGTGCCCTTTCCACCTGGGATGACCCTGCTTGGAGTCCAGATTCTCAATAGAGTCTGACATCCTGATGGCATTGCTCTCAGCTGCATTGACACATACAAATCCTTTTTCCTGGTGTGCATTCAGGAAAGGGAACTTTTAATGTAGAGACTTAAAATTCAGAAAATGGTTGTTTTTGCACAAGCACTAATGAAAGTTGAATGAAATGGCAAACAATATATATACAGTATGTATTTTTTTCCTATTTTCTGTCCTTGAGAATACACTAGTTACCTGTTTTATTTTTGTGGAATGAAATCAAGCTTGAACAACACAGATAGTTGAATAGATTAGTTCTGACAGAAAAGAGCCTGAAGTGTACATGCACGTTCATGTTATTTCTGAAAAGGAACTATGAAGTCAAATAAACAAGGGAAAACAAAGTACATCTGAATCTTTTAATTTTTTTTAAAGGTCAGAAGAAAGTTCCTTTTCAGTTCAAGATTCAGTTTTGCGGTTTTTTCCATGTGAAGACTATAAATGTATTTCCAAGGTCATTCCTAAACATATGTATCTAGCAATTGGTTATTAAAATACTGATAATATTCTCCTTACTAGATAAAGATGTAGTTGTAGATTTACGGTTCATGTTTAAACATTAGTACTGTATAGAAAATTAGTGTTTTAAATTCCACTGCTTTTATTTATGCTTTCTGTATACTTAATTTAACCATTTAACAATGAGACCCACAACAGGCTTTTATTCAGCCAAAGGCGAGACATCATCAAGCTACGCTGACCTGGCTTACACAATCCATAATCTAAGATTGTATATTATGGACAGTGGAAAGACTGGCTGATGGCTCTCTGTTTTCTACCAACCCAAGAGCCTGTATGCTGATACAGAATGGATATGGTTTTAAATTTTTGGTGGGAGATTTATGTTGTTTAAGATGGAGGACCAACATTTCTAAATGTCTACTTCTCAGTGAACTCATTGGACATCTGCACAAATATCTGACAATTATTTCATCAGAATAAGCCCATTTATTTTTCTGTAGCATTATTGTCCATCCCATCCTAGAACAAGAGCAAGTTTAAGCCAGGGGTTCCCAACCTTTCCAAGCTGGGGACCAGGTTACACACTCTCAGTCAGCTTCAAAGGCCAGACAGCCATTTTGCACTGCCTGCACGATGGGGGTGACCATTTTGTCCCAACAGCTTCAAAGGGGCAGCCATTTTTAATGCTCTTCAAGGGGTGGGGGACACATGAAATGGCACCACAAGCCGGATTCGGCCTGCAGGCCTGTTGTGTATTAAGGCACGTTTGCAAGTAGCGTGGGCAGAAGCATCCAGCCATGACCGCAGAGACCTCGACAGCTCACCACAGGGAACACGGGCACCAATGCCTGGGTCGCTTGCGTCATGCCGAGGTTGCGGGAGACACCATCTCCGCACTGAGGGTCCCTTCAAGAGCAAGCAGTGCCACCATTGCGGTAAGACAGGTCACATGTCCAAGGTCTGTAGGCAACGCATCAAAAGTTCGCCGAAACTCCAGTTCTGCATAGCCAAGGTCTTCTCAAGCTAGGGAGCTGACAACGAAAGGCAAGACCTGAAGGACGGGTTCAGCGTAGACCTCCGCATCGAAGGGGTACCTTTCCGTCTTGTGGTGGACTTCGGTTCCTTTCCATCGTGACCGAAGATGAGTATCGCCGCATTCTGCCTGACCTCAGGCCCAAGCTCGAGGGCCTTCCGGGCAAGATAGTGGACTTGCGGGGCTGCAACATTCCAGTATGGGGAATAGGGAACTTTGAAGTCCATTATAACCTTGTCTACGTGAGTCTTCCCCTCGTTGTTACAAAAGCGGGTAAGATTAACATTATGGGGGCCCAGTGGTTCAGGGCCCTAGGCATTTGCTTTACGGGAATCCAATGGGGGGGAGAGAACCAGTCCTTTATATCAAGGATGAGCCCCAAGCATTGTTACTACTTTAGTGTATGAGAACCAAGACACGGGACACAGCCTCGGGCTGGGTTAACTCAGGTTTATTGCATGGTGGTCAGAGGGAACATGAGGTAATGGCGGATCAATAGCTCTTTATATACGGTAGTAACACATTTGAACGTGGCTCCAGGATAGCCTATTGGCTCCTGTCTGCGTGACGTCATTGCTGGTCACGCCCTTCTTGTCCAGGTGTAGGTGGTGGCGGGAAACTTCCCGCGCTGTTGCCTTTTGATGAGTTTGGACCAAGAGAGCTTGGACGCTCGCTGCTGCCAGCTGGTGGTCATTAGCTCGCGTCCTATTACAGGGTTTATGTGATACAGCTGAAGGTTACATTGTTACCCGTTGGCCAGGTTACATTGGTTACGATACATTGTTATCCATGTAGAAGATCATTCCATTAGACACAACACTCCTCCCCCCTAGGATGAGATGAAGTCTCGAACTCAACACTCCCCCCCCCTAGGATGAGACGAAGTCTCTCAGCCAAGATGGCTTATTTCGAACACGCTGGGGTCTCGATGCGGACTGCCTTTCCCCGGGTTTGCTACCTTCTCTTTGTCCCCTGGTTTCCTGTCCTGTAATTGGAGAGGGAGACTCGTTAGTGACTTGCCGCGGCTCCGCGGCGTTGTTGGGAGGTGTGTGTCTTAATGGGGAAGAACCGGGGGCACTGGGGGCTAACGAAAAACCCCTCTTCTCGCTTGGATGGGTGGGGGAACACTCCCGAAAACCCCCCCGGCTCGCAAAATCAAAATCAGAATTAAATTCGGGGGCAGCGGTCGCGAACTCCTCTCCCCCTTCCCCGGCCTCTGATAGAGCTGGCGTATCAAAAGGGTATGAGTCGGGGCCGCTGCGTTCCCCCCTTGTTTGGGACTGTTGTCCGTTGCTGTCTCCCCCTTGGGCTAAACGGGTGGGGGAGAACCCTAACGCTGAATCCTGTTGCTGAGCCCCACTGACCGGCCCCCCACTCACTCGGTGCCTAAGTTGGTCCGCGTGCCTCCTCCAGAGGAGACCGGTGCTAGTCTCGACCCGGTACGACACTGGCCCCGTCTGTTCCACAACCGTCCCTGGTACCCAGGCTGGACCTGCGCTGGCGTAGTTCCTGCAGTGGACGGGGTCGCCGACGGCGAAACCTTTCGAGACTGCCAACCCTATGTTTTTTCCTTTGTCCTCGACTCTCGTCGGGTCTAGCCTGGACAGGATCGTGGTCAATTTTCGCCGCATCAACAGCTCTGCCGGCGAGTAACCTGACGCTAAGGGGGTCACCCTATACGCTAATAAAAACTGACATACTTGGTGATTTAGGTCCCCCGGGCCCATGCGCCGCAGCGCATCCTTTGTTGTACGCACCAGCCGTTCCACCTGGCCATTCGTGGCCGGGTGAAAAGGCGCGGATGTGACATGCCGAATGGCGTTTGCCTCCATGAATGCCCCGAACTCAGCGGAGGTGAAACAACTAGCGTTATCGCTGACCAAAGTGTCGGGTAAACCGAACGTGGAAAAGACTCTCCTTAGTTGGCTAATTGTAGTGGCGGAGGACGTGCTCTTTACTGGGATAACCTCCAGCCACTTGGAGAACGCATCCACCACCAGGAGAAAAATGGTTCCTCGGAACGGACCAGCGAAGTCTACGTGCACCCTGGACCATGGCCCCCTTGCTGCGTCCCATTCCCTATGCGGGAGGCGGGCCGCCTCCGGTCGGGAGCCCTGGCATGCCTCACAAATGCCGACCATGTGCTCAATGTCCGCATCCAGCTGTGGCCACCAGAAGTAGCTCCGGGCCAGCGCCTTGGAACGGACGATGCCCGGGTGGCCGACGTGCAGCATTTTTAGCACCCTCGGTCGCAGGGCCGTAGGGACCACCACCCGCTGGCCCCACAAAAGGCACCCCCTCTCTAGGGACAACTCTATTTTTTTCGAAAAAATGGGTTGAATTCCGTACCTGGGGATGACGCCGGCCACCCCTTTTGCACCCATGAGCTAACTTTCTCTAGCGTTCTGTCCTTGCCTGTCGCCCTAGCAATGTCGGCTGGTACTATTGGGGGTGAGTCTAAAACCTCTATTAACAAAACCTGGTGATCTCTCTCTGCCCTTTCCCTTTGGACGTCTGACAAGGGCAAAGGAGACCTCGAGAGTGCGTCTGCATGGCTGATCTCCTTCCCGGGCCGGTATTCCAACTCATGTTGGTATGCGTTGAGAAAAATAGCCCACCGCAGCATTCTTGGGGACAGGATCTGTGGCGTGGGCTTATTTGCAGTGAAAATTCCCAACAAAGGCTTGTGGTCAGTCACGATTTTGAACGGCCGACCATACAGAAAATCGTGAAATTTTTTGGTCCCCGCTACTATCGCTAATGCCTCCCTGTCGGTCTGTGCGTAATTACGCTCTGCTTGGGACAGGGACCTTGAATAAAACGCTATCGGGGCCTCCCTTCCGTCGTCCAACACGTGGCAAAGCACCGCCCCCACCCCCACCGGGGATGCGTCACAGACTAAGACCACTGGCCGTTTGGGGTCGAAATGCGTCAGGATTGCCTCAGATGTTAGGAGCTGTTTCAACTCTTTAAACGCCCTCTCCTGCTCGTCACCCCACATCCATGTTTCCTCCTTTTTTAGCAAACGATGGAGTGGCTCGGCCACGGACGCCTTCCGTGGAAGGAAGGTATGGTAAAAATTGAGGAGCCCCAGAAATGACTGTAGCTCGGTTTTGGATGTGGGGCGAGGGGCGTTCTTGATGGCGGCCACTTTGGATTTGGACGGCTTGATGCCCTCTGGCGTGACCCGAAACCCTAAAAACTCAACCTCAGTTTCGAAAAAAACGCATTTGTCTTTCCTCAGCCGCAGCCCCGCTTTCTCGAACACAGTTAGTACTTTATCCAATCTCTCTGCCAGTTCGGCCTCACTCCCCCCTGTTATCAACACGTCATCAAAATAAGGCAACACCCCCTCCAGCCCCTTCAGGAGGCGTTCCACAAGCGACTGGAAAAGGCCGGGTGCCGAGTTCACGCCGAACTGTAAACGCGACACCTGGAACGCCCCTTTATGTGTGACTATTGTTTGTGCCGCGGCCGTGGCGGGAGTTACAGGGAGTTGCTGATAGGCTTGTGCCAAGTCGAGTTTAGCGAAACACTTTCCCCCATTCAGCCTGGCCAGAAGGTGGCTGACCACCGGCACCGGGTATGCATTAGGGCGGATCGCCTTGTTAATTGTACACTTATAATCAGCGCAAATGCGCACCTCCCCGTTAGCCTTCAGCGCGGTTACAATTGGAGTTTCCCACTCCGCGGAATCTACAGGAATAAGAATCCCCTGGCCCACCAATTTGTCCAGTTCCGCCTCTATTTTGTCCTTTAGTGCGAATGGCACCCTGCGCGGTTTGAGTCTTATCGGGCGGACCTCCGGGTCTAGGTCGAAGGCTACAGGGGGTCCCTTGAACTTTCCAAGTCCTTTTTTAAAAACGGCGGGATGCGCGTCGCAGACCGCTTGTATTGGGTCCACCCCCACTGTATGCACTCCCCCTATGAACAAACCTAAGGGCTGAAACCACTGCGTCCCTAGGAGGCTGCAACTTCCCCCCTTAAGGACAACTAGGGGCAGTTCCGCAGAATGTCTCTTAAAATTGACCCGAAATTTTCCAATCCCCAACACTGGAATGCTGTTCCCCTGTACGTCTCGCAGCGTGGACCTCAGCGTTTTAAGTTTGGGCCGCACGTGGGGGTCGATTTTCAAGAACTCTTTCTGGGGAATTATAGAATAGGAGGACCCCGAGTCGATTTCCATCGTGATAGGGGCCCCTTGTACTAGTACCTCAACGAAGTAATGGACCCGTCCCGCGGACACGCTAAACACGGGAGCGTCGTCCTCGCTGTCGCTCGAGATGCGGCCCACGCCGTCCTGCTTCCTCGTGGTCTGGGCGCCATCTTTGGACCTCGCTGGACGGTCCGGTCTGGTCGAACGGTCTTGCGACTGCCTCCGGCCCTCCTTCCGCTTTCTGCATGCCTTGGCGATGTGCCCCCGACGGCCGCAGGTGTAACACTCGGCTTTTCTGAATGGGCACCTCGTGCGCTCATGGGCCGCTCCGCAACCATCGCAGCGGCGCCCCCCTTTTCGGACCCTCTGGACCTCCTCGCCGTCGCTGCCTTCCGTGGACGACTTCGAGGCCCGTCGGGTTGCGTGCACCGACTGTCCGAACTTTCCGTGCACCGAATTTTCCGCTTTGCCGGCTCTCGGACGCCACTCACGCCACTGATGCATCTCGTCCACTCCAGCATTCGTGGATTCCGCGGCTTCCGCGGCCTCTACAACCTCTGCCAGCGTGGGTGGTGGCTCCTTGTTCATCAAGCTGCGCTGCACCTCCTTGTCCTTCAGGCCACACAGAACTCCGTCCCTGAGGGCCATCTCTAGGTTGTCCCATCTGCAGGGGGCGGCGGCTATTCTCATGGCTGTTACGAATGCCTCAACCGACTCGTCCGGCGCTTGGACTCGCCTCCAAAACGCGCTCCGAGCAGGAAACATTGCCCTCGAGGGTCGGAAACGCTCACGCAGCAGCTTCATGATGTCATCGGCTTTGAAATCGCTCACCTTCTTCGGTGCAATGATGCCCACCAGCGTTCGCTTGGTTTCTATCCCAAGCATTCTGGTGAGGATGGCCCTCTTCCTCTCCTCGTCGTCTTCTTTGACTTTGAGTTCCACCAGTGCCGCCTGGAAGTCCATCTCAAAAAGCTCCCAGTCTTGCGGTTTGGTGATGTTGAACCCGCTCTGTGCCCTGGCTCCTTGGGGATCCATTATCCCACCTTCGTCGCCAATTTAGTGTATGAGAACCAAGACACGGGACACAGCCTCGGGCTGGGTTAACTCAGGTTTATTGCATGGTGGTCAGAGGGAACATGAGGTAATGGCGGATCAATAGCTCTTTATATACGGTAGTAACACATTTGAACGTGGCTCCAGGATAGCCTATTGGCTCCTGTCTGCGTGACGTCATTGCTGGTCACGCCCTTCTTGTCCAGGTGTAGGTGGTGGCGGGAAACTTCCCGCGCTGTTGCCTTTTGATGAGTTTGGACCAAGAGAGCTTGGACGCTCGCTGCTGCCAGCTGGTGGTCATTAGCTCGCGTCCTATTACAGGGTTTATGTGATACAGCTGAAGGTTACATTGTTACCCGTTGGCCAGGTTACATTGGTTACGATACATTGTTATCCATGTAGAAGATCATTCCATTAGACACAACAACTACCCAGGGAGTGTTTGTCCCAAGGGCCCCTTGGAAGTGATTCCTCCATGGAAGAGTTAAGTGCATTGTTTTCCCAACATGTGCATGTTGCGCACAAAGATAGTGACTTTGCTCAAAAGACTGATTCTCCTGAACTGGTCGAGTTGCAAGAACCTTTGCCCCTGGATGTGTTGAACTTTGAAAATCCTGACTCTTGGGACGATTTGGCTATTACTTCGCTCAAACGGTACCTGAACTCTTCCGCAGCTTCTAAGACTGACCCCTTGCTGTCTGATGTTATTGTGTGGGTGGACATTGGATGGCCGCCTCCTCTATTCAATGCAGAGGCAAGTGTATATTACCAGGACCACAAAAAACTCTCGGTGTTGGGAGGGTGCTTGTACAGGCTTTACAAAACAGTTGTTCCATGTGGGTTGCAAGCCAAACTACTACAACACATTTTAAGCGGGTCCCAGGATTTCTTCCGCTCACAAACGGTCCTACGAAACTATTTTTGGTGGCTGGGGATTTAACACGCCATTGAGATTTGGGGTCTAAAACATGGTACTGTGGCCACACACAATTCTGGAAGGTTTTCAGTTCTCCCAGTGGTGAGTAAGGGCTCACCGTCCCTTGGGGTTGGAGGGGGAGGGCTGCAGGAGTCACAATCACCCCCGAACAAAGATTGGTACGAGAAGGAGCGCCTGGGTGTGGGCTCACTTCCCCGGGAGGGAAAGGAGGAGTTGTGCGAGCACTCTCAGTCCCCAGGGTTGGAGGGGAAAGGGCAGGGAACACAAGACCTCCGTATGCCGAGGCAAAGGGAGCTTTCGTCGGGCTATACTGGAGAGCATGCAGCAAGCCCTTCTTTGAAGGCGGCTCTGGAAGTAAATTCAGGAGCAGTTCTCTCTAAAGACGCCTCAGCTGTGGTGGATGTTCAGCTCCGGTCCAAAGCAAAGAGTCCAGGTTTGCTCGGAAAAAATTGGGTCAGGGACTTGGAGCGAGAGGGTTCATTGCATGCACCACATTTGGGGTCATCACAAGCTAGTTCAGCTCACAAAGGCCGAGAGTTGTGACACTCATCGGATTGGTTTGCCTTGGGCTACACACACACAAGACCCCCTCAATTGCAAGGTTTTTTGTTAGTGCTGCAGAGCGCCAGTAAAATACATGGGTCACCGAACACAAGCTGGAAGAGTGCAGAGTGGTTTCTTGACCACGAGTTAGTTCATCCTTCAAAGGTTCATTATCTTAGCTAAATTGGGGGTCCCTACTGAAAACTTGGGGGGGGGATGTTGTGTATTAAGGCATGTTTGCAAGTAGCGCGGGCAGCGCCTTGCAAGAGGAAAATGGTGGTTTCCCACCATCCAAATTAGGAGCATAAAGTGGTGTGAAATCCCCCGTTCCAGGGCGCGTTGATTATGCTAATCCAAGCCCTGTGATTGGTTAGATAGATAAATCTTTATTGTCATTGTCCCCTTGCGGGAACAATGAAATTTCTCGGTTGCTGTATCAACTCGAATAAGGCATACCCCTTAATTTAAAACAGCTACAGAAACACCAATTAAGATAGTACCATACAGTACAATTTTAAAAATTTAAAATTTCAAAATCTTAAAATCTAAAATAAGATAAGATGACTTCAGAGTTCAGAGTTTCCATTTAAGGCCAAAATTGCTCTGGAGAAGAAACTGTTCTTGAGACAGCTCATTTTTACCTTCATTGCTCGCTCTCTTCTGTGTATGTGTTTAAGGAAGTCTGAAGTCGTTACAGAAATCATTTTAGGAATAAATATGGAGCTTAGTTTTGCCTTCATTGTCATAGAAGCAAAGATTACTTCTGAGGTTTGTCTTTAAATAAAATTTCCTTTCTGATTATCGTACAGTTATATGTTTGTAAACATGAGTTTGACTCATGATACTTTCAGGAAGAAGCCAAACAGTTCAATGGAAATGCAGCTTAAGTTTTACCTCCATTGTCATTGAAGCAAAGATACTTCTGTGGTTTGTCTTGAACACATTATTTGGGTAGTCATAGTTAGAACTATGAAATCACATGTACTGAGAGCTGCCAACCTGGTGTACTTAAAAGGAGTTTAGACAAATCAGGAAGATTAAGGCTACCAAGGGTTATGAGATACAAAGGGCTACTGTTCACATTGGCAGACTGTACATCTTTGAAAACAAATTTCTTGAGAGTATGAGTAGGAAAGTGCTGTTGCATTCATGTTCTGCTTGAAAGCTTCCCAAAGGTAATTGGTCTTGTCAGTGTTGGACCAAAATGCTGGATTAGATAAGTTTTATGTTCTGATCTGTCAGAACTCTTGCATTTTAAAGATTACGTACTTTCTTTGAACATATGCACAATATTTTAGCCTTAAGATGCAATACTGATCATCTTTACTAGGAATGTACTATTAGCCATTCTTTCTTTTTTTTTAAAAAAAGATCTCCTTTCTGATTATTGTAGTTATATGTTTGTAAACATGAGTTTGACTATTGATACTTTCAGGAAGAAGCCAAACAGTTCAATGGAAATGCAGAACGGAAGCATTTTGATGTCAACATCTTTACATTGTCTCAACACACTGTACAATAAAAGTTATTTGCCAAATTTTTGTTAGGAAATGTGCAGAAAATCCTCAAGTAAAGCATAACATAGTACTGAGAAAATAAGTAAAACATGGATACAGTCAAACATGAGTAAGTGCGCATAGTGGGTACAAAATGCTGATCAGCTGGGGAGGAATGGACAGGTGGGATGCATTTGCTTTTGTCATGAACAGGAGCATTCCAGAACTGCAACATTTTGTTGCAAGTCTCACTTGTTGATTTTAGTTTCTGTTGTCCTGGATTAGTGTAATTTTGTGATTCTATTCCATTCCAGCTTCTGCAATGTTTGGGCAGTATTTGTACTAAAAACATGTACCTCCTTCATTGTGTTGACACAGTATACTTTGGTGCAAAGAGTCCTTGTTTATGAAAAAAGAGCATGCCTTTTAGAGCAAAGGAGATGTTTATATGCCAATATTAGCAGTACATAGGAAGTTGCCCTGTTCTGAGTCAAGCAAGTATGACTAACGTCACTAGCAGCGGTTCTGTGGAACTTCAGCCAGAATTTTTTCTAGGCCAGCTTGTAAGTTCAGGAATAGAACAGGGGATCTTTTGAGTTCAAAGCAGATGAATCTGCAGTTACTTGGGTATGGGATTTCACAATCATAAACTAACTAGTGAATCTCCAGGTTTTTGTTTCTGTGTTAAATGGAAGAATGTGCAGCTACCTGTTGTGTTGCACTTATTGTAGTGACATCATTACCGCATGTGTTTTGCTGATGAATTACTGGAAAGGGAAGAAAGCAGTGTGTTTTAATAACCCAGTCTCAGCCAGTCCTGTGCAGTGAAATAATCCCTATGTTCAGTGATAAATGTGCATGGGAGTACTACTCATTTCCTTAAAAAGAGTCATTTCCTAGCCCAGTAGCAAGGCTGAAGAGTATGATGAAAAGTGCATTTTCAGCCAGGGGATCTGCAGGATCATAGGAATAAGAACATAGGAATAAGAATTCTTATGACTAGGTTAAGATAAGGATTAGATAGAAATTAAATCTGTACTAGGGAATACCCAAGTATTAGTACAAATACTGGAATACACCAATTCAACCTGAGGAGCAGAATTGGGATGTACTCCTGGGATCTTAAGTATTTTCAACTCTTAATATGAAGCATACACCTTTGTGGGTATATCAAAAGTAAGGAGAAGAGGGAGGCCAGTTGCAATTAATGGCATCTCTGCTGCAGCTGTGCTATCTAAGTCTCCCTCCAGGATTCACATGCATGAAGGACAGTTCTGTGGGGAGGATATCTGAGTGCATAGGCTTCCACACTATCTGGAATCCTACATGACAGAGTGGACAATAAAGCTCAAATCCTGTGTACACAAGAGTAGCATCAAATTTTTCTAATGAAATGGTGTTCTACTACATCAACAAACAAAACCCCAAGTATTTATGAACATGTTATTTTTAAACAGATTTCTCTTCTAGAATATCCCCCAGGACATCACTGCCCCCACTCTGGTAGTAGGGACCCAGTCCTGTTATTTCTACTGTATCTAATGGGAATTATTCCAATTCAAGTGTGCATGTGATAGAAGAATTACTTACAGCTTGTCTACCGAGGAAGTAAAATCAAAAAGGAGTCTTGTGATGTCTGTCTTTAAAAATTAACAAGGTTCATTTGGCATTGGTAGTTGTACTTTTAAGTTTGCACAAAACTAGTTTTTCCTGCAACAGAATAAAATGCCCCCTCCTAAAACATCTGTTGTGGGAAGTTGATTCTAGCCTTGGTGTGAGTCGTGAAGCTCACTGGAAGACCTCGGGCCAAGCACTTTCTTGGTGTAATCTACCTCAGAGGATTGTTGTGAACAGACCTGGGGAAAAAAACAGACCATGAAGCAATTGGGAGGGGAAGCAGGAAATACATTTAAAAATAAACAGATCAGTGCAATGCTTGAGCAGAATCTGAATTGGCCAGTACCTTTCTTGGACCATGAAATGCTAGCTTCCAAGATCAGATACGGAAAACACAAGATGTCAAAATCCCTAATGGAGCTTTGTTAATTTGATTTCTGTGACAGACACTTAAAACTAAGAGGGCTGCCCTTTAGAAATGGAACTTGTAAACTTCAAGAATCTGCTCAAGATGTATCAGGTTTCTCCTTCTTCTAGTGTTGGATCTGTTCCGAATACTGGCAAAAGTCTTCCTGTTCTTAACTCCTTGGAACAATACTTTAGTGAACAGACTTTCAGGATCTTCCTACGTCCAGGGTCTCTCTTCCCAAGGATCTTCCCTTGCATAACAAGTTGGACTATTCTGTACTTTGTGTGATTCCTCATATGGCCAAGATATTGGATGTTTCTTTAATGGTCTTTAACAGTTCTTATTCTTTATTCACCCAGCGTGATACTTCTACATTAGTCACATGGTCAACCCATGATAACCTTAGCAGCTGTCTGTAGATCCAAATTTAAAAAGCTTCAGTTTTCTTTTTAGATGCTTTATTCAGCGTCCAAGCTTCAACTCCATATGCCAACACTGGGAATACATAACATCTCACTGTTTGGATCTTCATAGCGAGAGTTAGATCTCTAGTAAAGGTAAAGGCTTCCCTTGCTCGAAAGCCGGTCCTATCTGACTCTAGGGTTCAGTGCTCAACTCTGTTTCAAAGCCGAAGAGCCAGCATTGTCTGCTTCTGCAGACGTTTCCTTGGTCATGTGGCAGGCATGACTAGATACCAGAGCGCACAGAACGCTGTTACCTTCCCACCGAAGTGGTCCCTATTTATCTACTTGCAATTTCTTGCTTTCGAACTGCTAGGTTGGCAGGAGCTGGGACAAAGACGGGAACCAAACTGCTGACCTTCTGCTTCCCAGTCAGCGTCTTAGCCACTTGAGCCACTACAGTCCCTCTCTCTACTTCCTACTCTCTACTGTATAACAAATGTTGCATTTGTATGAAAATGGATCTTACTTTTTATATTGTTATTTAAATCTCTACCTCATGATCCCAGTTTTCATTTAAAATACTCTCCAAGTAAACAACTTTAACCATTCTTTTGATTTCTTCTGTTCCTGCCATTCTCCTTAGTAAAGGAGGTGAGCACCTTGTTCCATGCTAATCTCTGTTTACAACCAAAGAGCCAGAGCTGTCTGCATGTGCAGACGTTCACGTGGTGATGTGGCAGGCATGACAGCGCACGGAGCCCTGTTACCTTTCCCACCAAAGCGGTACCTATTTATCTACTTGCACTTTCTTGCTTTCAAACTTGGGAGCTCGCTCCATCCTGCAGCACTCAGGTCTTCAATTGTTGACCTTCCAGTTGTCAAGTCCAGCTTCTTAGCCACTAAACCACTGCACCATTCTCCTTAGGCACCTGTAAAATCAGTTACCTTTTACCACCAGTTTCTAAAGGAACGTCTAAGGAAGTGGACTTTGATCCATTAAAACCTACTATAAAATAAAAGTTGCTAGTCTTGAGAGTGCCTCCACATTTCAGTCGGTCTCCCTGCTTTTCTGTTTTCCAAACATGTTTCTGTGAGCAAAAGGCTGCCAATAATTCCACCCAGATGAGCCGTTCATCCCTAAATAAAGGGTCCCAGAAGGCAGGACTTGGAAGAAACCAATCCTGACTTGATCTTGAACGAGGCAGAATAATGCTGACATTGGCTCCGCCCGGGTCTCGAGATCGTGGACTCAAAAAGAGCCCTGCAGGGGGCGGGCATTCCTCTCTTGACAAGACAAGAGCGCCGCCTGGGGGCAAAGCTCTAGTGGGGAAGAGCTAGTGCTTTTTGATTGGCCGAGCCTCCCGAGGGGCGGGGAAAAAAGGAACTCTGTACCACGTGGCTGAGGGGCGTGCATTTTTAAAATTCTGGCCCTCCCGACCCCCTCGCGGACCCGTCGGGTCTTAGTGCCGCCTATTTCACAGCCTCGAAGCCGAAGCCATGGAAGGGAGAACGTTGCCAACAGGGGGGGCGGGAGAAGGGGAGGGGCACGAGCAGCAAAAGCCGAGTCCAGCGCCCCCCTTGAGTGCGAGTGGGCCCGACTATGAAGATGAAGGCTGCGAGGGCCTCTGGGAGCTGCCCGTGGAAATCAGCACTCGGCGGCCCGGGTGCGGTCGGTGCGGGTGAGTGAAAGGAAAAACCCAGGGGGGGGGGGGGCGGGGGCAGTCACGTGACGCGCGGGAAGACGGTGCGGGTCTCTCCCGCCCTCTGCTGGCTGAGAGGGTGCAGCGCAACTATCGCCTCTCCCCCAATCAACTAAGAAGGGTCTTCTTTTTGCATTAATTTGTGTCGGAAGATTTTCCCTCTTTTTAAATCCCCCTTTCGATACTTTCGCTTCGAGGGATTTTTTTTTTAATAAAAAAAGAAGAGTTATTTTTGCACGAACCTGCCAGAGAATAAACAAACTAAACAACGAAGACAAAAAACGAAGTGGCACTTTAAAGACTTAACTCCTTCGATGGAGATTGACTAACTCATCTTCGATGAGGCTCTGTATACCCCTACATCCGTGATGGCGAACCTTGGCACTCCAGATGTTCTTGGACTTCACTTCTCAGAAGCTCAAGCCCCCGTGAATCCACACGAAGGGGTTTACTGTGTATGGGTCAGGCGTGTTTTACTTCCGCTTCCGGGAGCGACAAGGGCGGCGCGTGCCAGACGAATCGCAGTAAACCCCTTCACGGGGGCTTGGGCTTCTGGGAATTGAAGTCCAAGAACATCTGAAGTGCCAAGGTTTGCCATCACAGCCCTACATAGTCTACTGTAGCTACCCCTTTGAAAACTACCTTGCTAAAATACTAGATATTATTTTTAGTGGTTTGTTTGGCCTGCAACGGTTTCCTGGGGCAGAAACAAGACCAGCAGCCACTGGGAGGGTTGGTTCTCACAGTGTGTGACCAAAGTCCCTTGCATCTGTGCTGCTATACAGAACAAGAACATCCCACTTGCAAGATAAAGAACAATTAGGCTGGGGCAACATTTGCTGCTTGCTTCTCTGCCTGTAAGAATAATCGCTACGTGCTGTCAAGTTAATTCCGACTTCTAACAACTCCTTTCAGTATCTTCTACATCAGAGATTCTCAACCTGCGGCCTGTGGGCCGGATGTGGCCTGCAGCACCATTTCATGTGCCCCTCCACCACACCAGGAAGTGCCATGTGGTGGAGGAAGGACAAAATGGCCGTTCGGCACCTGAAGCTGTCTGAGGGAGCGTGACCTGGCTCCTGGTTTTAAAAGGTTGAGAACTCCTTTTCTAGGTACAGAGTAAGAAGAAAATTACAATTTTCTTATTCTGGGGGCGATTTTCCTGGGATGCACCCTGGAGAATATAAACTCCCAACTCCACATCCTGATACTTACCTCACTTTTTTTTTTATTTAAAAAATCATGTCAGAAGTGCTGCCACCTTGTAATAACACACAAAGCTAAAATTAACACATCTAAAACCAAACTAGAATTAAAAAGGGCTAGATGACATCTCCCCAATATCAGGTCACATCAACAGCATTCCCTCTTGCCAACATAAGGCCCTCAGTGCATGTTGAGGGGCATCATGTGCATTGTACCATATGGGAGATAGTTTGTTCTCTGCATTCACATAGGCTGTCATCTACAGGGAAACCCCACTTTCTCAGATTAGTCCTTGATCTTCCTATCCTGGCATGCATTCTGTTTAAAGCTTTCCACACAGGCCATGGTTGTTCTTGGCCAGGCAGTAGAGAATCATGTGGTTCTGCCCAGTTATCTGATAGCTCCTTGCTTGCCTTCCATAGTTAACAAATAATAATAGTTCTAAGGCAGTCTGTGGGGACTGGTTGCTCAGGGGGGCAGCAGAAGTTTTGAGGAAACTATGCTTTTATTTCAGTCTCTGCTTTGGTGGTTGATAATCAAATAGCATTTGATGATCAAATAGCAGGATTAACCAAGTAACCAAATAAACAACCCTAGAAATATGACAGAATAATTTTGAGAGTAAAACTGGCCAACTTTATAGACCAGTGATGGGCAATCTTGGCCCTCCAGCTGTTCTTGAACTTCAATTCCCAGAAGCCCAAATCAGCACTCCTGCTGATCAGGGCCTCTGGGAATTGAAGTTCAAGAACAGCTGGAGGGCCAAGACTGCCCATCACTGTTATAGACCATCCACTCATTGAACTGAATCAGAGCCTTTGTAGTGAGACTGAAAGGAAGACTAGGGAGAACATCTAAGGATGCTTGAGTTGAACTTTATTGCCATCTAGTGAATAATTATAAATATGACTACAGCTTGCATGCAATACTGGTACATTTTATATCACAATTTTCTCTTCTTCCCCTTCCATTTTGCTAAATTAATAGTAAAGGGCCACATCCAATTCAATGAGAGAATTATTATTCCTACCATGTGGTAGCGATGACTGAAAGTTTACTTTTTTGCCTCCATTTTGTCTTGGGATAGCCATTCAGCAGAACTTTTATGAGAGAAGTAAGAGTAAATTTAGCCAGAATGGTGGCTGATACAGGGCAAAAGTGGGCAAAGTATTAATACAGGGTCACATGTGCCTCCAAAGCTATGTTTACAGCCTTCCGACTAAAGATGGTAAACTGCAGCTTCTGGAAGCCTGGAAGAATGCTAATTAAACTTTCAGATAGATCAGAGAGCTATCTCAATGATTTACTACCCCAGAATTCAAACTTTTCACAACTAGAAATAGACTTTTATCAACATATTATTTCCTTTTTAATGACTGAGATTATTTTTAGTAGTTTGTGTGGTCTGCAAAGGTTCCTGAGGCTGAATATTCATTCATTCATTCATTCATTCATTTATTTACTGCCCCTTTGGCCAAAGACACTTGGACTGGTGAACATACATAATTGAAAAAACATGAGAAAATACAATCATAAGTCAATAGGTAATGAAGAACACACAAACAACCATTCCAGATGGGCAAAATAAAGCAAGAAATAATAGCAAATAAATAAATAAATCACCAAGTATGTTGTGTTTAGATAGAGATAAAGTATTAAATGCCTCTCTGTAGAGTTCTGCCTTCACTAGTTTTCAAAATACATGGAGGGAGAGGGCCTGGCATTTTAAAGATGGAAGGGTATTTCATAATGATGGGGCCAGTGCCAAGAAGGCCTCAATATCTATACCTATAAAGAAAAGGCACGGCCATGCGTGTCCAGCATGCGTGCCCACACCCTGAAACTTATCCCGTTAGAATGTTGGAGAGAGCTGATTTGCATGTTGGACTGTGATTGGTTTAACAGCAAGGCCTGGAAATAGAATGTTGGAGAGAGCTGAGTTGCACGTTGCATGCCTCTGCCCTGCCACCCCTTCTGCCTTCAGCCGTGCTGACTGAGGATGCAGCCGGGTGAGTCGCCACTGTAGGCTCTGCCCTGCCTCTGCCCTGCCTCTGCCCTGTTGCCACTCCCGCCCTCAGCCGCGCTGCCTGAGGACGCGGCCGGGTGAGGCGCCGCTGTAGTCCCTGCCTCTGCCCTGCCGCCCCTCCTGTGCTCAGCCATGCGGCCTGAGGACCCAGCCGGGCGAGGTGCCGTTGTAGGCGCTGCCTCTGCCCTGCCACCCCTCCCGCCCCTCAGCCTCCACCTCGCCATGACTTGGAACACAAGGCTGCCGGAGGCGGCCGCAGCGCCTCTCACGCCAATGCAGCCCAGAGCACAGGTAAGGATCCACTACCCAGCAAAGTGGGTACCCCAGCTAGTATCTTATAACAGCCTTTTGAGCCTCCCTTGGAGTAGGAAGGCAAAATTCTAATGTCTGAGATAGCTGGGTAGCCCACATCATATTTGCTTAGGAAAGATGTTCACTCAGGTATTGAGAACCCAAGCTGTGAAGGGCCACAGAAGCCTTCTTCTTCTTTAAGTGCTGTATCTGATTCCAAATATTGGCGATGTGCCATGAAGATTGTCCTGGGAACATTATAATGCAGTGGCCTTCCATTTGCCTTCCACATCACAGTGTTACACTCGGACCACTGATCCAGTTCCGCCAGTCACTTTCTGGTCCTGAGTCATTTTGGCATGCAAAGTCCTCATCAGCCCTAGGCTAGTATTGATGAAGCAGCTGCCCTCCATCAAGATGAATTCAAGTGGGATTTAATTCCACTTTAGTCCTCTACAGGAAGCCAAAGCAGGCAGGCCAGGATAAGAAATATATGATCAAACTGCTGGCACTCTGACACTAACCTAGCCACTGCATTCTGCACCTGTTGCAGCTTCTATACCAGCGGTTGCCAGGGTGGTTCCCACTTCAATTCCCTCAAACCTAAGTCAGTACATTGGCTGATCAGTACTTTGGGGAATTGACTTAGGCTTTGGGGAATTGACTTAGACTTCTGGGAATTGAAGTCCAAACACCAAAGGTTAGAAACACTGTTCTATACCATCTTCAAGAGTAGCCAGACATAGACAGCATTGTAGTAATCTATTCTAAATATTACCAAAGCATAAACCAAAGGCATCATGGATCTCCCATCATTGAATGGGCACAGCTTGGAAGTTGGCCTGACATAGGAAAAAAAAATCAGACCTGGCCACGACAGATATCTTCTTCTCTGTTGAGAGAGCCAGGTCCAGAACAATGCTCAGATCCCTATCCTGATACTTCACATTGATGACAGCACAACCCAAATCTCCAGATGATCTCTCCCAATGGCTTCATGTAGATGTTTAAACACATTGGGGAGATTATTGACGCCTGCGAGACCCCATACTGTTGGATGGAAGGAGCAGAAAATATGTCACCGAGTTGCACCATCTAGATCAGGGCTACTCAACCTACGACCTGTGGGCCAGATGCGTCCCAATGCACCATTTCATGTGGCCACCACTGGCTCCACCACACCAGGAAGTGCCATTTGGTGGAGGAAGGGCAAAATGGCCATCTGGCCCCCGAATTAGTCTGGGGGAATGTGACCCAGCCCCCAGCTTTAAAAGGTTGAGAACTCCTGATCTAGATGCAGTCCTCAAGGAGGGAGCAGAGCTGATACAAAGCTTATCCTGTTTATCTGTCCAGAAAGATACTGTAGAAGTGTAGATGGTATCAAAGGCCACTGAGAGACCAAGGAGGACTAGCAGATCACAATCCCCCATCAGCATCCCTGAATGGTTCATCAAGCAGAGTAACCAGAGCTGTCTCCGTACCAGTCTATGGCCTGTACCCTGACTAAATTAGATTGAAATTATTAGTTTGGACAAAGCAAGTTATGGGTGGAGCCAACTCTTTAGCAAATTTTTTATACTTCCCTATAGCAAAAGCATGTACACTTCTATACTGCCCCATAGTATAGTGCACTTTTTGGTTGGTTTACAGGTAATTAGCATTTTGCTCCCAACATGCTTGGTATTCATTTTACCAACCTCGGAAGGATGGAAGACTGAATCAACTTTGATCCCCATCAGGATCGAACTCACAAAACTTGGCTGCAGTTCAGCAGTTTAACCTCTGCACCACCAGGGCTCTTTGACATTTCTCTGACAATGTTACTCTCTATTTTTACCCACGCTCTTCCTCTTTTTCTGTCACCCCATTTTCTTCATCCAAGGAAATGCAGTTTGCTTGAGATCTGAACTGGTTTTCTCTTGAGGGCTTTTGGGATTTTGCTGAGAGCTGACCACAATTAGACCAAGATGAAATGTGACTCCAGGCTACGGACCTCCACCACTCTTCACCAGAGCTATGCCAAACTATGTGGTAGTTTGGCTGTGGAGCTTCTACAAACTGAAGGATTAATGGTAGCAATGGCATTGGATTTGAAGATGTGTGCATGGTTACCAAGAATTGAAGATTATCACTGGATCCTTGTTTTGGAGAACATGGTATCTGGAGAGGCCTTAGGGGCATTATTATGTAGCATTTATCCTGGCCAGTTATATAGATTTTTGAAGAAAGCACAGGGAGAAAAGTATGTAATTCTACCCTGTCTGGCACAAGATTGACAGAGGATACCCACCCTCTGCTGAAAAGCTGCTTCTGAAAAACACTGGTGGCTTGTAAACATATCGTTAGGGACTTAATTAGGAGGGACTAAAATATTCTTTATTATACACAAAGCTTATCCCCACCATCTTGTACATTAGCTAGTAGTGCATTCTTTCTAAGTGTGTGTGTGTGAGAATTATGTCTGTCTTTTTTCCTCTGTCACTTTGACTGACAGTTCTCAAAAGGTAAATTTAATGAATCTTTTGATGATGATGGTTATGACTAACATGACGAAAAATGTCAAGATGAGTGTATATCTCCGAGGCACAGAGGGAGTCTTGCTGTCATTAGGATGGAAAGTTCACAGGTCATGAAGGGTTTGTGGAAAAATATTTTATATCAAAACTCTTCTGATTTATTAAATTTCACAGTTCACTTGCTTCATAGCTATTGGGCACAAAGCAGTTATTTGCAAGTCTGCAAGTTCATCCGAATCCTCCACCTGGTCTACATAAACAGCAAGGGCTTCTTGGATTGACAGATATGTTTAAAACATAAAGCATTTCAGACAGCAATTTTCTTTCTTACATAAATGCAAACTCAGATTTCATAACCCAGTTAGAGCACCGAGGTCAAGAAAGATTTTCTGCGAGAAAGCATGTGAGGAAGAAACAGACTGGAAAATCCCATGATAGGGACCCAAGAAGAGTGATTTAAGATAGGAACTGATCGGCTCATTTTCTAGCTTGTGCACTTAATATTCGGTAAAGCTCCCTCATTAGCTTCGTACTTGGTCCTCCGGAACTGGAGCTGTATGACTCCCATCTTGAGAGTAACCAGCTATAACCAATTTCCAGCTAAGCAATGCTGGTATCCGCCTGCAGATTGTTACCTCTATCCCACTTGGTTTACAAGTCATTAAAAATTTGCCTTTCATTCCCATTTCCCATGGAAAACTAAAGGGACAGAGGTTTTGCCTTGTTTAACAGCCTGTCTCCAGGGTTAGACTTTATATGATTGTAGCCTTTCTGTTCTGTTCTGAAAGTATCAATTAGTTAATTTTCTTAGTGGCGTGCAAAGAAGCACAATAAAATCATCCATCCAATTGTTTCGTTTCATTTCATTTCTATACTGCCCGTTTGGTGAGAAAAACTACTTTAGGTGGTTTACATTTTTAGATAAAACAGCCCTCCCGTCCACTCCACCAAAAAATTGTGACAAAAAATGAGCACTAAGATTGTGTGTGTGTGTGTTTGTCACACGTTCTGCGAGGCACTTTATTGTACAATTTTTTTTCTTATATAAAGCATGACTCATATAACGAAAATCCCCATGGGATGCATCGTACAACGAAAATCTCTATGGGAAAAATCGTACAATGAAAAATTTTCATTGTACGATGCATCCTATAGGGATTTTTGTTGTACGATGCATCCAATAGAGATGTATTGTTTCGTATAACAAAAAAAATCGTTATACAGGGTATGACGGTTAGCGCAAATCCTCTTCGTTGTACAAATTTTTTGTTATACAAGGCATTCGTTAAATGGGGTTCCACTGTATACGTTTATCTTTGCTTTTCTGTGGATACCCAGGTACACACGTGTAAGGTGTGTAGTGCTTCTTTCTAAGCTCTTGGGTTTTGTTTTAAATATCATAAGCCTATATGCAGGTATTTACTCAGAAATAGACTCCATTCTGTTATTCCTAGATACATGTATATATAGCATTGTGCCTTCTTAGGCAATTATCCTATCGAGCATCTGCTGAGCATAAAGTCCTGGCACTGTAGTGATGTGAGATTAAGCTGCTTGGATAGAAATGTCATTGGCAAATGTTGGGTAAGTTTTCTTTATGGAGATCGTGGCTTGTACAACAGTGACCCATGTTCTAGGCAGCATTTCCCAAACTTTGGTTTTTGGACATCAATTCCCAGAAGCCTAAGTCAGTTTCTCAAAGCGCTGATCAGCCAATGTACTGACTTAGGCTTCTGGGAATTGACGTCCACCAGTGCTCCGCAGAACATAGTTTGGGAAACATTGCTAGAGACACCATTTCCATATTTATGCAGGTGGAACTCCCATTCAGAGATGTTTGATAGGCTATTCATCTTACTTGTAATAATAATGTGTGCTGTCAAGTCCATTCTTACTTATGGTGACCCTGTCCTGGGGTTTCTAGGTAGAAAGTACTCAGAAGTCATTTACCATTTCCTTTTTCTGGGGTCATCCTGGGACTGTGCAGATTGCCCAAGGCCACATAGGGTGGCTGTACATTAAATAGTTTAACAAGTGTTATACAGCATTGGGAACTGGCTTTATAGATAAACTATAATTGGAGAAGTTGATTTCATATACTATTTGATTTACAGTATTTGGCTTGTGCTTTACTACCAGGACTGTTGCCACCATTTGAGCGTCGGTTCCATTACTAGCATCCAGTAATTATAATATTAGTTGTAAAATTTTGCCGTGCTAGTTTTTCTGATATTATCTTTTTAATATACAATGGACCCTCGCGTAACAAATTTAATGTGTTCTCTGGGACCTTTTTGTACTATGAAAAATTTGTAAATCAAATTTCCCATAGGAATGCACTGAAAACAAAAATTTGTTAAATGAAACACAGTTTCCCATAGGAATGCATTGAAAAACAATTAATCCATTCCAAAAAAAATTGTTAACCAAGCCACTATTTTCTGTGGACTTCCTTTTGTTATGCGAAGTTTGTGTTAAGCAAGTCGCTTGTTAAGCGAGGGTCCACTGTATTGTATCTATTGTTGGACATCCTAGGTGTGAAGTGTTTTAAAATAGTTTTGATATTATAAATTATGTGATTATTTTATTTTCATATTTAATTAATACTCTTTTTAGTATTGCAGTGATCTGTTGATTGCACAATAAACGCTTTGACTTTGACACCAGAGAAATCTGAACCAACATATTTATTTGCATTGCTGTTGCATTGCAGGAGACTGTGTAAGCATCATTGCTGGTGTACTGTATGCTTAGTGTCTTAAAGCGCTTACTGGTAGTTGTTTATTACATGATAAATAATGATCTTTTCAGGTCATTCGTTGTATGCCTGTCCAATGTGGCGCTTACCTGTTTTGTTCTGTTGGCACTAAGAAAGCACATAGAAAACCAGACATCTTTCGGGGTGGCCATGTCCTTTGGCTGGTGAGAACAAGAAGCCCTGATATCAACATTGGCTAATCTTGTTAATTAATGTCACTACATTTTTGATCAGCTTTGTCTTCTACAATTATATTAACTGCTATTCCTGCCTTGAGGAGTGTGTCTTATTGTGTGTAATGAAGAAAGGAGGACATTTCAGCAGAGACTAAAATAGGAAAGCAACGTCATAAGTCATATTAATAATATAGAACATTTGCTTACCAGATGACCTATTTTAGAAAAAACAAACCATTGACCTTTTGCCTTTCAACATAGTGAATATGTCACAGCAGAAACAAAATAGCAATAGAGCTGTTTATATATTGGTACATTCCTACAAATGAAGTATGCGTATCCCGTCCTCAGCAAATGTTCATTAAATGATTATGTTAGAAAAATACAGTTTGAATTACAGTAAAACCCCTACTTACATAAAAAGTCTGTTCCGTAGGCTTTTGCTTAAATCGTTTTTTTATGTAACTCAAAGCAAACCCATAGGATTTTTTTTTTATGTAACTCGAAGCAAACCCATAAGAAAAATAATTTTTTATGTAAATCGAAACAAACCCATAGGGAAGTGAATTTTTATGTAACTTGAAGCAAACCCATAGGAAATCGTGTTATGTACATTGGGAAGTTTACGTAAATTGGGACATGGTTTTAGCACAAAATCATTATGTAAGTCGAATTTTATGTAACTCGAGGCATATGTAAGTCAGGGTTTTACTGTATTAGCCTTTGGAACATAAGTTGAAGCTATTTTTACAAGCATATTAGAAGCATACTTCTCATTGTCACCCTATGATCCACTCTTCTTTCAAAACAACACGGACTAGGTACAGTAAAGGTCTTTTCAGCAAGTTAGTTTATCATATTGTCACCTAAAAACTCTCAAAAAAGTGATCCATTTATAAGTTCCTTTAAACATAAGTGAAACAGCCAGAGAGGTTTTGAAGGAAAAAGAGATTTTATCAACAAGATCAATTATAACATAACATATGCATATGTGGTACCCAAGTCAGAAGACTTGAGAACCCCGATTTACAATCTAACCACGTTTGTATACTTTTTGACAACCTACACACATGTGTTCTCAGCCCATGTAGGGCCGAAGGGCAGAAGGCATTTCATATTTTATCATGACATTACATACTTTTTAAAAAAAATGTTCAGAAATGCACAGCCACACAAATTTGCTTGTCTTAAATCAGGGGTTCCCAACCTTTTCAAGGCAGGGGCCGGGTCATGCTCTCTCAGTCAGCTTGGAGGACCGGACAGCCATTTTGCCCTGCCTCCACAATGGGGTGGTCATTTTCTCCCAACAGCTTCAAAGGGGCAGCCATTTTGTTTCTTGAATGCCCTTGGAGTGGTGGGGGCCACATGAAATGGCACCACGGGCTGGACAGGCCTTAGGTTGGGAACCCCTGTGTTAGATAAATGACTTAGGGCTTTTTGTGTAATTACCTTCTCATAAAAATGGCTTTCTCCAGGTCACACTATAAATTAGCACAAAAAAAATTATACAAGCTTCATTTAACTGCATTCTTATTTTGTCAAGGGGAAAGGCTTTAATAATTCGAATTAATTAATTTTGGGGTTGTCTCAGGGTCAGAATATCAAGAAGAAAAGTCATAAGATATTTGAAACTAATCCAGTTTGGGCACTATTTAAGCAAAACTGTTAGCCTTTTTAGTTTTGATTTTAGTTTTGGCTGGATTGTTGTTGTGGATTTATGCCAGCAGAAGGATAGTTGAACAGTTGAATGAAGACTCAGTGGGACTCTACTGTTTGGTTCTCCGAAGCCTGAGAGATAATCAATTTCAAGTGAAGGCTAGTAGAAAGGTTTAAGCACAGTATGGATTTGAGCCAAGATCTACTTTATATTTGTACTTCGTGACAGACTTTTATTTTCTTTTTGAAATAATTATCCTGAGCACTTAGAGTGATGTGGACAGCTTTTTGTGGTTGTTGAAATACAAATCAATAAAGTAAATAAATAGAGATGAGTGCCCTTTAAAGCTTCATTGAGCAAGTGGCCTACTCAGTCTTGTACATCTTTTCACTTTGATATGCTTGTAAAGTACAGTACATCTATTTAAAATTCTCATGATGCATTATTACGAGTACAAAAGAGGTGTTTTAGAGAAAGATAATATGGAAAACTTGCAAAAGGGGGGGGGGCCCTTATTTCCCCCCTCTAAGCTTTATGTGCTCTCTAAAGCATAAAAATACCATGCGTGAAATTCTTAGTCTTTGACAGAGGTGGCATAAAGTATTGATTAGGTTGTTCCTTTGTCAAGAGACCAGAAATTGCAGTGTGTTTTCTCCAACCAAGCATTTCTTGCAAACGAATCTATCAAATTTGTTCACACTGAGATAAAAAAGATATTGGTGGATGTGTATTTTAGTCCTTTTTTTCAGTGAACAGCTGCAAAGTTGAACACATAATGACCATATCCCTGAAAAGTGAACTGTCTTGTTAGCTTTGTTAATAGAACAGCAGGTTAATTATACACTTGGGTAGCTCAGATCTTTATGGGATGATGAAAGGGGCTGCATGTTTAAAACCAAATGTGCTCTTTCTGCTGAAAGGATGTAATTGTTTGTAACTTTTGGAGTCTTTGTTTCAATCAGCCAGAGTCTCAGTGTTCTGGCTTAAGAAGTGAATATGTGTGAGAATAGGATGGGGTGATCTGTTTGCTTGGCTTGCAGGAAAAAAGAGGCACTACAATAGTAAATGTAAAGGTCTCCCTTGCTCGAATGTAAAGGTCTCCCTTGCTCAAAAGCCTATCCGACTCTAGGGTTCAGTGCACATCTCTGCTTACAGCCAAAGAGCCAGTGCTGTCTGCATCTGCAGACGTTTCCATGCTCACATGGCAGGCATGACTAGACACCGGAGTGCTCGGAATACACAATCTAGCAGTTTGAAAGCAAGAAATTGCAAGTAGATAAATAGGTAACACTTTGGTGGGAAAGGTTATTACCTTTCCTGCCAAAGTGTTACCTATTTAGTAAAGGTAAAAGTTTCCCTTGGTCGAAAGCCTGTCATATTTATCTACCTATTTATCTGCAGCACTTGCAATTTCTTGCTTTCAGGCTGCTAGGTTGGCAGGAGCCGGAACACACGATGGGAGCTCACTCCATCGTGCAGTACTCGGGTCTCGAACTGCTGACCTACCAACCTTCCAGTAAAGTTCAGTGTCTTAACCACTAAGCCACCACAGTTCGAGAAATAAAATAGCCATCTTCAAATATTTAAATGGCTATCAAGTATTTGTTTTCTGTTATGTCAGTGGGAAGAACCCAATCCATTGTGTGTGTGTGTGTGTGTGTGTGTGTGTGTGTGTGTGATACCTGTCAAATTTTGGATTTGGAAATAAGGGAAATTTCCCAGCAAATACAGGATACTTGACAGCTATGCTCATCCTTTGCTGCCCTCCAATGGTGGCAATAGGGCATTGCAGTCTAATTAATATAGGATGACGGCAGGGAAGAGGGTAAAAAAAGGGATTTTCCCGGCCAGTACGGGATACTTGACAGCTATGGTGTGTGTGTGTATGCATGCATGCATGCGTGCGTGCGTGTGAGGTGAGAGAGAGAATGAGAGACACAGAGAGATAGAACTGTCAGTCTTCTCTTACTTCCCTCAAGGAGAATGATAGAGACTGAAAGAAAGCCACTTTTTTTATTCTGTGGGGCTACAGAAATCTCTTGTCAGCCGCTGTCACTGCTTATAGCAGAGACTGAGACAGGCTGAAATGTTGTTTTTGAAAGTGCCTGCTGATGGCAATTGTCTGCTTTTCTCCACCACCACCACCACCACCACTTCCTCTCTTTCCACTTCTTTGACATTTTGAATCATGTGCTTCTCACTCCTTTCTGCCCCCATTTGTTTTAGCCAGTATCATAAACACCAGCATAGTCTATGGGCTCTTCCACTCTCCCTGAATACCATACGAAGTTCAATCATGAAACTGAGTGGCGAAATGAAGAAATATTTGGGAAGTGGGATGGCCATGTGAATGCATAAGAGAGGAAGGAAGCAAAAAACTGGGACAGTTATTGTTGTTCGTCAACAGATCATTTTATGATGAGCAGTGAGGTTGAATAGAGAATTCTCATTTTAATGTCCTTTGCTTCTGTGCGTGTGTACATGTGTGCATGCATGCATGTGCACAAATTTTTTATTAAACACATTTTTATTTGTGTGCCTAGCTACTACTGTTGTTGTTTGCATAAACTCTTAAGAGCAAAGTAATAGGGAAGTTTTCTATATTATAATTGCATGTTTACTTTTCATTGCTTTGTTTTGCTTTTAATTTATTTACTTCTCTTCTGGATTTTTCGAAAACTCTTGGTTTATGGAGGACATTTTTTTTTATTATTTCCCTTTTTATTATTGTTTCCTTTTTAGGAGAATAATATTTCATTCATTCATTCCTCACACCTCCTCCCCGGTTTGTTTCATATGCAGAGGGCTTTAAGTTAGCACGCCTGCCTCGATTTTCATTTCTAGTACAGTGGTTTATGAAAGGGAAAGGGCTCCCTTGCTCGAAAGCCAGTTGTGTCTGACTCTAGGTTGCAGGCTGTCTACATCTCCAGTCATTTCCATGTCCTTATGTTAGGCATGACTAGACACTGGAGCACACTGAATGTTGTTACCTTTCCCACTGAAGTGTTACCTATTTATCTACTTGCAATTTCTTGCTTTCCATCTGCTTCGTTGGCAGAAGCTGAGACAGACAACATCACATAGTATTTGGTTCTCAAACTGCCAACCTTCCGATTGTCAAGCTCAGCTTCTTAACCATTAAGCCAATGTAGCCCTCCAGTGCAGTGGTTTACTATGACTTTATTCAGAAGTGTTCAACACAGAACCCTCTCCCATAACTCTCTGTTTTAAGACTGAGAGTAAACAGAACAGGAAAAAAAGACAAAAAAATGCCGTGGCACCTTAAAAACTAACTTCTGCATTTAAATGTGACGTCTGATCTTATGTCTGATGAAGTGGACTTGGTCCATGAAAGCTCACATTTAAATACAGGAGTTTTTAAGGTGACACAACATTTTTGTCTTTTTTTTTTGCAGTTATGTTTTGTTTGCTCTCAGATATGTTTGCACAGATTTACACAGCTACCAATTCAAACTGTTTTAAGACATAACTGAAAGGATGGTTCAATTTTTCCTTTCTGTGCAATGGAGAATAAAAACAAAAATCCAAGGAGGGTGATTGTAATTGAAACTCCTGGGCTCTACTTTTTTTTAGCTAACTCCCATCGGCACTGTGGCTACCCCCACTGATTTTAAGCAGTGACTAGATATCCAGCTATTGAGAATACTGTAGGATCTGGTTTTGTACATCAGCAGGAGGTCCCTTTCTATGCTGCCATTCATAGGTGATGTCTGCTTTCCTCTCTCCCAAGTTTTATTCACAGTACAGTATTAGAGCCCAGGGAAAGATCGTAAAGGATAGAATGCAGGGGAAGTATGAAGTCTTCTGCGATACAGAGTGTTAATGACTTGTTTTTATTTGCTGAGTATTTGTGGTACAGTCAACTTTCACATAACAATGTGTTCGGGTAGCATCATTTTCGCTTAACAACGTATCATTATGCACCATGTGTTCCCTGCATAACAACGTTTTTAGTGTTGTCCGGATAACGACGCTAAAATAACCGTCATCCAGACAACAACGCTAAAAACATTGTTATGCGGGAAACTCCACAGAAACTCGCATAACAACACAAATCGCTTAGTAACACTACTTGGGGAACCAAGTAATGCCCTTATGCAAGGGTCTACTGTACCTGCATTTCAGAAAAGGGTGGGAGGGAATTCATGTAAGGTATATCTAATCCATCCGTATAGAAAGCAGTAACATACTGTATGCATACACTTCTTTCTTGAAACTATAATTCTAGAATGTGATTCTGCGTGATTGGCTGATAAACAGTATACAGTACAGTGGAACTCCGGATAACGACAAAACATGGTTCCACAAGTCGTATTGTTATCCAGATTTTGATGCTTTGCGGTCTCTATGGGAGATGCTCCACATAAGGATGGGGAAAAAAAACACGCCAAAAACCATCATTATCCAGAGCATCGATACCAAATGCCCCGCATAAGGACAGTTTTTGGCATTTTTTCGTCCTTATGCGGAGCATCAGGTGGTGCATAATAAATGTGTCATTATGCGGATTTGTCCTTATCCACTATTATTGTTCCACTGCATTGTAAAGAACAGACTTGTGTATTGTATATGCCACTTCTAATCTCTGTTAGTTGCGTGGCACAATAGTTTATTGTTGGGATGCTAAACATGCCAAATGGGGATGGAGAAATAGCTGAGGAGGCTGAAAATTCTCAGACATGAATTTTGAACGTAGCTTTTGAAACCAGTTTGTGAGTTCCAAGTTTTGTATTATTTGTCCTGGAGCACTTGGACATGGCAAAGAGCAGATTTTTCCTGACCATTTCTTCTTCTTTTTCACTTGTAAGATGCAAAGAGACACACCGAAGTGGATCTGATCCACAAAAGCTAATATTAAAACTACAGCAGTTGGTCTTTAAAGTGCCACATTTTTATTGTTTTGTTTTGTTTACTTTCTGATATGAGAGAAAAAATAAAGACAGACATTTGAGCTGTATTGGAATACGTGTTCAAACATTTTAGCTTAATGATTGTGCCTACATATTTGAAAGATGTGGATCGTTAAAATAGCTAGTACTGTATCTTTATTTTTTTAAAAAATTGTTAACAGGAAAAACATCCTACAGATCTTAAACTGGACTGCAGAGGGCACTGATGTAATTCGCTTCTTCATATTTTTTTCCACATTTTTAAGAAAGGTTGGCACACAAAAGAGTCCTTGTTCTTTAAAACTATTCTTTCCTTTCAAGAATGCTCATAAATATATTCTAGTCAGTATGTATATTCTGACCAATTTGGTCAACAGTATATCCATTAGAAATTAAATAAACCTGAAAAAAATCATTGCAAGTTTTAAAAATTATTTTACCTGATATCTGAGATATTTGAAAATTTTGGATCTCTACTTATATATGTGAATGCTTTTTTAAAGTGTATATTCTGATATGCATTCCAAATGGACCAATTTGTCTTTATTATAGAAAACTGATGATCAGCTGTATAAATGAATGTAGCTTTTTAAAAACAGTATCCTATATTAGCATTCTCATTAGATTAATATAGAAAAACATCTATATGCAGAAAAAACCCTCTTCTTAGTAAGACTGCAAAAAAATGCCATAATGCTTTAAAAATGCTTTAAAAATAATTTTAGTAATCAATTCAGTTTTGGATCTTTAGTTTATTCGAAGGCAGGGAGACAACATTAATCCATCTAAATACACTTCTAATTTGGAAGTCATTCATTCCTCTAAACCCATAATCTCTCAGTTGTATAGAATGATAACTAACAAAGTTATTACTTCAATTAATGAGGCATGTGAATTGACAGTTGTACAGCAAAATGAGACTTGTTAAGACTCCAACTCACTTTTCAAAAGTCTAAAAAGTTGTTAGACAACTTTCTGTTAAAATAATTTAGGAAGGAAGGGGATCTGTGAGTAGAAAGTAAATAATGTTTTGTCCTCTTTGGGTCTTTGGTATAGCTGTCATTTCATTATATCAGTATCAGGCAAACTGCTACCATAATTACTCAAGTTGATTTTGAGGAATAAGATTCAGTAGGTAACAAGAGGTTCTTTTCACTAAAAGGTAACTCAGAATAGACACACCTAAAATAGCATTCTTGAGTACCATAGAGATAAAGAGTATCTTGGTATTTATGTACATGATTATAGGATTAGAACATCTGAGATGGAGTAGGACTCATTTCAGGCTGCCCAGTGAGTTGTTTCAGTGTACAACAAATCATAAAAAGCCCATTTGCATGTGTAAGCAATCTTGTTGTGTGCTAAGATGGTGCTACTGTGGCAATCATATTGCAATGTTTCACTGCTTTTAATGTTGATCTATTTAAGGGATTTTTGTGTTCGTGTGTCTTTTTGTTTTGCCCCTGTTTACCATCTCAAATGTGGTTTAAGGTAAAATAAATAAATAAATGCTTCCTGGTTATCTATATGCAGTCTGGCACAAGGAGATGATTATGAAGGTACAGTACATTACAATGTTCATTTAACACATCACTGGCTGAAATAGTGCTGCTTGGCATTGTAGGTTGCACTAGAATAGGCTCATTAAATCCATAGAGATTTGGTGAGTCATCTCCTCCACAAGTTCCATTAATTCAAATGGACCTACTTTAGTTGCATCTTACTTTAGTGTGGTAAGTCCCAACCAGAATAAGTCCATTTGAATCAATGGAAGTTACAGAGGAATTGGCTCACCAAATCCTTACTGATCCAATGGGCATAATCTAGTGTGATTTACTATGCTAATAGAATTTCAGCCACTGTGTTTCAGTTGCATCTGAGGGCTTATCCCAACTGGGCATTTGCTCCTATCAAACTCATGGATTCAGCATTGATGGTTTTGATACTTTGCACTATTCAGATATGATGATCAGAACAAAGAAACTCCACAAGTTCTATTTCTGCATGACTGGCTGCTTTAAAAAGGCTTAACCATAATTGTTTACAATCAAGTTGATTTTGTCTTATTCTTAAACTTCTCAGAGTTTTCTGGGTGCAAAGATTCAGAAGTGATTTAGCAGTGCCACCTTTTGGGGGCACTCTGGGGCCATGTAACATGGCCACAGCCACAGAAGCTGACTCTTCTCTCAGGAGGCAGAGTGCGGGAATTGGAACCTCAGACTACCAGCTGTGCAGCCACCTGTTTTACTTCACTGAATTTATCTAGCCAGCATTTGAAATCACAGAACATTTTTTAAAAACAACAACAACACTGCAACCCCAGAACCAACACTCTGAAAAACAGTGTTTGTAATCCGGATTTATCTACTGTTGTTCTTATGTTTAAAGGCAAGATTCCTGTGTGCATCCTTACTTGGTATCAAGCCACACAGAATTCAAATTCTTTTGCCTATTTGTCCCATTTTCTAATATTTAAATATTTGGTTCTGTGTCACTCCAGGTTATGTATACTGCAAGGTATGCTTTTCACATTTGTGTTTAGTAATACAGTAAAACCCCTACTTACGAAAAAAGTCCGTTCTGTAGGATTTTGCTTAAATCAGTTTTTTTATGTAACTTGAAGCAAACCCATAGGGAAAAAAAATTTTTTTACGTAACTCAAAGCAAACCCATAGGAAAAATGAAAATTTTATGTACATTGAAGCAAACCCACAAGGAAATGAATTTTTACATAACTCGAAGCAAACCCATAGAAAAAGAATCTTTATGTAAATCGAAGCAAACCCATAGGAAATCGTGTAAATCGGGACATGGTTTTAGCACAAAATCATTATGTAAGTCAAATTTTATGTACTGTAACTCGAGGCATATGTAAGTCGGGGTTTTGCTGTATCTGTTTCTCCTGCCAAACTAGCAGTTTGAAAGCAAGAAATTGCAAGTAAGGTAAATTTTTTCCTTGCTTGAAAGCCAGTTGTATCCGACTCTAGGGTTCAGAGCTCATCTCTGTTTCAAAGCAGAAGAGCCAGCGCTGTCTGCTTCTGCAGACGTTTCCGTGGTCATGTGGCAGGCATGACTAGACACCGGAGCACACAGAACGCTGTTTACCTTCCTACAAAAGTGGTCCCTATTTATCTACTTGCAATTTCTTGCTTTCAAACTGCTAGGTTGGCAGGAGCTGGGATAAAGATGGGAGCTCATTCCGTCCTGCAGTACTCGGGAATCGAACTGCTGACCTGCCACCTTCCAGTCAGCGTCTTAGCCACTTGAGCCACTGCAGCACCTGTAGATAAATAGGTACCACTTCAGTGGGAAAGGTAACAGTTTTTTGTGCGCTCCGGCATCTAGTCATGCTTGCCACATGACTGCAGAAACGTCTTCAGAGGCAGACAGCGCTGGCTTTTTGGCTGTAAAGAGATAAACACTGTACCCTAGAGTAGGATAAGACTGGCTTTCGAGCAAAGGAGATATTTACCTTAACCTAATAATCTGTTTTGGGGGACAAAGTATTTATGAAAGCTCTATAGACAAATACGCTTTTGATGAGATTAGGAAAACATGGGAACTGATAATGTACCTACTTACTGTACTTTTATATCTTAAGCTGCTCCTGTCAAGTTCTCTTCATGCGAATGTCATGCAGAATTTTCTTAAGGGGGTTATTACAGCAGTATAATGATAGCCCTAGGGGCTGCGGTGCCTCAGTGGTTAAGAAGCTTGCCTTGTTAGCTGGAAGGCCAGCAAGTCAGCAGTTCGAGACCTGGGTACTGCATGATGGTTTGAGCGCCCGTCTCTGACCCAGTTCCTGCCAACCTAGCAGTATGACAGCAAGAAATTGCAAGTAGATAAATAGGCACCACTTCGGTGGGAAAAGATCTTGGGGACATGAAAGGAGCCTCACCGGGGCGTTCCCTGAGTGGAGTTTAGCCAGCAAAAATCATCACAACCCAGAATAATTTCTGACACGGAATTATTATTATGATAGCCCTCAAATTACTCTTTCCACTAGAGGGTAGTACTGCACCAGGATTTTTCTGTCAGAAGGACCACGTAACTTTAAGTAGGAGGAAATAACAGTTATGTAGCTATTACTCATATACAATTGGGATAAAATTATTTTTCCTAGTTTCTTCTGTTCTATAATTCATCAACATCTGTTCTCTTTACAGCTGATGCTACCTGAAAAGTCATATTCAGCCTTTCTTTCCTACAGCAGCTTCCGTGAAGATAATAAGATGTGTCTCCAGCCGCAGGAGTTGGTTTTAGCTTAGATGTGGGAAAAAAGCAGGAAGACATACATTTCCGATTCAGAAAAACACTTAATTCAAATATAATTATTTCAATGTATAGCCATTGTAATTCTTAATACATAACTTACAGATATAGTTCATTTATTCCATAATCTATAGCTTCTGAATATATAATGCCATTCATTTTTTAAAAGGAAACATTGTAGGAGATTAAAGTAGCAAGAGCAAGCAGAAACTTAAAATGTTTAAAATAAATCTAAGGTTTGTTTCCTGTAGTGTGAACAAAGAGAGCCAACATAGTTGAGCAGACTGAGTGAAGACTGTGTGTAACTGTGTAACTGTGTGGTCGCATCCTTCTTCTTTTGCCATATCCGAATATGGAGGAGGAAGAGGAAGAAGGAGAAGGAGAGACTGAAAGCTAACTATCACTACTACTCCTATCTGGCTGCTATTATTCTACCCACCTCTCATCCAAAATTTTACCAATCTTTACCTATAAGAAGGGGGTTGTGTGGTATGTGACCAGCATACGTGGCCACACCTGGCCCAACCTTCCTGTACCGAGCCGCCCCCACTTACCTTAAGACCCAAAAAGCATCGGCGCAAGGATCCCACAAACACGAACAAAAAAACGCTACACATCCCAGTGTCCTCTGCGCCTAGCCACCCCTCAGCCAATCAGGCTGAAGGACGTGAGCATGGAGGCCAGGAAAGCCGGCACACGCCAAAAAAAAGCCTCACGCAGAGGGAGCGCAAGGCCGCCAAAGGCGGACGCAGAGCTTTGCCGCCCTAGGGTAAGTTGAGGGGAAAAAACAAAGACAGCAGCCAGTGATTCGTCAGGGAATGTGCTCTCCCTGCTGGATCACTGGCTGCCGCCTTTGTATTACCCCCACCGCTGTTTTGAGAACTTCCGCCTCCCACCCTTCCCTGCTTTCCCCACCCTCAGGCAGGGAAAGGTGGAAATAAATGCTTCTGCCTCCCCCTTCCCTCCCTACTCACCCGGGTGCAGCCTCCACACCTGCAGCCTCCTCTCTCTCCCTCCCTTTCTCACTCTCTCCCCCCTCTCTCACTTTCTTCCCCTTCTCTCTTCCTCCCTCTCTCTGTATGTGTGTATTGTGTGTGTGTGTGTGGTTGTGTCGTGTGTGTGGTTGTGTCGTGTGTGTTGTGTGTGGTTGTGTTGTGTTGTGTGTGCGTGTGTACCCCCAAAAACCACCCCAACCACCAACATACAAGTTATACCTGCCCGGCAGGGCCAGGCACAAATACTAGTCAGTAATAACACAGTACATTAATCACTTCCCTTTTCTAGAGTTTTCATTCTCTCATGAAATGTTTTACTGCTAATTAGTGTGGAATGTGTTTTTTGAGATAGTTGTGTCATTCCTTTCTTGATCTTGAATCGTCTCCATATCAGCTCTGCCTATCAGGAAACCTGTGGAAGGCACTTAGAAAATGAGACATTTCCTATTCATCCTAAACCTTTCCATAGACAATCCTGCAGCTATTTTAAATTGAGGCCTTTTTCCCCCTGTCCATTCAAAATGGCTCTGCCTTCAGAGATTGGCAGGAGCCAGAAATAAAATGACTAATAAATGGACACAAGGTCGAGGCTGTTCTTTTTTTGGTGGTGGCTGATCTGACAAGGCACTGGCCTACCTCTGACTGAGGCTGTCACCAGACCAGCCCTCTTCTGATGATCTCTTTAAGGTCATGGCTCTTCTCTTGCTGTGTCAATGTTTGGATGCCTGTGTGTTTTGTCCCTACCGTAACTGTCGCCACCCACACTGTACCACCTCCACAAACCATCAGGGCATTGCATTTCTGTGTCTATATATGTTTTTGTGGTGTTTGATCCCAGGCAATCTATGAGAGAGGAGTACTTGAGAATTTCAGTCTTTTGACATTTAAGGACAAGAGGGAGTGCTGTAAAATACTGTATGTCTAAGGGCAGCATGCTGCCCACTAACATTCAAACAGACAAGCTGCTGAATCACATATTGCAGTGAATAAAACCTCTAGTACAGTATTCCCCTTCATTATTTGTTCTTAATGGTTACCATTACTACTCTACCTTGTTCAGCAAAATAAAGGCACCATGAATAAGTGGCTAGTGTCACACTCATTTTAACCAATCTACAGACTCAAGCAGAATACCTTTAAAAACATTCTCAGGTTCATTCGTTCTTAGATTTCCCATCTATTGGTTTGACTTGGTGTTAGAAAGATTAGTCGGCAAGGTTGCTGTCTAGGGTACACTTGATTGTATCCACAATCTTCAAGGAGGCTCTTTCTGTGTACCCCAACACCTGGACAACAACACGCTTTGTGAACGTGGAGAGATACAGAATTCGGCTCATTTACTGGTCTGCCGATTACTGCCAGAAACATGCACTGATGAGGACTCATGTTTGGCTACTGACAAAGGCAAGAAAGTGGCTTCATTTTGTCAGTTCAGGGTTTGATCAGGACATGGAAGAAGAAGCTTTCGCCTTGAAGTTTTTTTTAAAGCCGCAATATCACTGGCACATGATCAGTTTTTAGTGCTGTCTGTGTTGTCCAATGCAATTTGGTTAAAATGCAAACATAACTCATGCAACTGTCCTCCTATTCTATTTTGACTTGGGGGCAATTTGCATTGCAATTTGTTAATGGAAACTTACCTACATAAATCCTTTCTTCTTAAAGGATTTAATACTGCCTCATCTTTATATGTCCTCGACATGCATATTTTCACGTCTTCATTTTCTTTTCAGTATATGAGTATAGAAAAGAAAGGATGAAAAATGCATATTTAGATTTGCCATAATCACATTCAGTCAATTTTGTTGTGGTTCGTATTGATAACCAATCTACTACATGCAAGATTCAAAGTGCCTCAATTGAAACAAACATACATTTAAAAAAGGGGGAGGCGGAGCTCAGTTTATTTTTAAGTTATGATTAAGATGCATCCTTTCACTGCTTCAAATCCACACCTTGCTGCCTTCCTTCCTTTTGCCTCTACTTTCCCAAGCCTCTCTTTTCCAACATGTGGCATAACAGCCTTCCAGCCCCTCAGGATTAAGTGTCAAAAACTGTTGTCAATCCAAACCATCTCATCTGTTACATCTGCTAATAGCAAGAAGTGTGAGCACTAACACACCTCCATGTTTCCCTGCAACAATCACTGCTTCTCTGCATCCTTGCAGCATAAGCAGAGTCAGAAGTTTGCCTTGGGAGCCTCCTTAAAATCTAAACTGACTGCCACGGCTAGTTTTTTAAAACTGGATTGGACAAAACAACTACAGAATGTCTGTGTTGCTGTAATATATTCATGGACTTGTTTTAAACTAGAACTGATTTGCCTGTATTTTTCAAGCTATCAGACATGCTTTACTGGTATGGTCTGCATCATAAGAGCCAGCTTCCAGGTAAGGAGTTTCCATAGCAGCAGAATAGGAGGGGTGTATGTGTGTGTGTTGTAGGGGTGATTAGACCTTTCACAGACTTAACAAAATCTTTTCTTCCTTCCATTATTCTTACTGGCTGGAGAATCCCCACAGGGGAATCTAGGAATCTGTGGGAGGGGGGCACCAGCTGCAGGACTAGTATGGTCCTCCACATTTTGCGGTGTGATACCAAATCTAAAGCCTGTCCCTCTTCATCCAGCGCATCCTGAGAACAGTTTGCCTTTATTCCCGAAAGAGTTCTAATTGTGAAGGAACAGCGGCAGTTCCAACTCATAGAAGAGTTTTCAATGGCAGACAAGTTGCCTGAGGTCCTCCCATCCAGAGGTGAAGTAAAAATCTTCAATACCCAGGAACTACTCCCAAGAATCATAGGGTTACACCTCAAAGATACTTATTTTAAAATGTTTTTGATAGCCAGCAAAGGAATATATGTGGATAGAAACAAGATTTACTGTGTTTTGGGGAGGGGGAAACCACACACATCCCTTTACACTTTCAGCTTTTAGAAAACGGGTGTTAAAACCACAACAACTTAGTCTTACATGTATTGAAGAAAAGTCAGTCCAAGGGAGAAAAAAATGGGGGACAATTCTTAAGCTGAATGAAACATCAAGGGAACATATAAAAATCATGACCATAGTTGTACAGGAGGCCTTTCATTTCCCCAATTTAACAGATCAAGTGTTTGACCTTGAATTTGAACCAGGGTCTGTTAAACCTGGGGATCTGCTAAACCTATTAGTTTATAGTGTGTCACAAGTTCCATTCTATCTCCAGCTTCATTATATCTAGAGCTATAATCCAAATGAGAACAACAACATTTCTATGCTTTGTTGATACAGTACTTATTTGAAACCACTGTGTGAGCTCATTATGAGTTAAGGAATTGGGTGTTGTCAACATGCAGATGCACCAAAACCTATTTCTATAAGCAGATGTTCTGGGTATTGCAGTGGGCTGATTGAGATTTAAACTAAATCAAAATTCCAGAGAAGATGGAAGTTCTTACAGACTAATGCTTCCAGGTTCAGGAAACCGGGTGGGCAATTTGTTCTGAATGAAGTTGTATTCCCAGTGAAGGAGCAAAGTACACAACTTGGGAATTCTCCTGGATCTATCCATCTTTGCACTGGAGGCTCAGGCTGATTCTATGGCTTGATTGCTCATAAGAACATAAGAACAGCCTTGCTGGAACAGGCCACAGCCCATCCAGTCCAGCATTCTGTCTCACACAGTGGCTCACCATTTGCTTCAGGGTATTCCCAAGCAGATGCCTTCACCTGCTTAGGATTCCCTGGAAATGATATTGAGAGATATCCTGCCTATCTCTCAAATCCGGAGGTTGTCCTTAAGTATCCATAATTATAGCCATTGATACTCTTGTCCTCCATGAACTTGTCTAATCCTTTCTTAAAGCTGTCAAGACTGACAGCTGTCACCACTTCTTCTGGCAGGGAGTTCCATAGACCAGTGATCCTCTGGGTGAAAAAGTACTTTCTCTTATTTGTTTGAGAACTAGTACCCAAAAGTTTCATGGAGTGTCCCCTAGTTCTAGTGTTATGCGATAGGGAAAACAGTTTTTCCTTATCTACTTTGTCCACACCGTGCATGATTTTATAAACTTCAATCAGGTCACCTCTTAGACGTCGTCGTTCAAGAGTGAAGAGGCCCAACCGTTGCAGCCTCAGATGGTAAGGATACCTTTAGCTGGCTCACCAGTTGTGGGCTTTGCAGAACAAGAGTAACTTGGCCACAATAGTTTACTCACTGATAGCTCCCTATTTAGAATACAACCAAGTGTTCTACACATGGCTGCTCTTTAAAAGGACATGGAGACTACAGTTAGTACAATACACCCTACAGTATAGGGTTTATAGAAATATTTTAAGTAATTTAATTAAAATCTAGAATTGTTTTTGCTGTCAGGACTAAGGCCAGGGGTTTGTAAAATAGTAAATGAGCGTCCAAGTCTTATTAAAGGGCTTTTGTAAGACATATTGACCTTGGAATCCTGTGTACACATTTGGGGTTTAGACAGATTGAAATATGCTAGATTACTGAGTAAAGATGCATAGGGTTGACTACAAAAATATCAACTCTAAAGTGGGTTCTACACCATTTTGTCATAAGCCATTATCAACAACTTCTATAGCAAATGTACAAAATAGCTACTTGAGATTTATTTTACATTTTATTCTACACCTCGATCACCAAACAAGGGGAAAGTATGTAGAAGAAAATGAGAATTCTCTTCTTACATATAAAGGCTGCATTTCAACTCCCATCTAGTGATTCTCCCATTACCTCAAATTATTAGAACTTTGGTGGTACAAAAATGAGAAAAAACTACAGGAGAATAAACAAAGTAAAAGGGATGTAACTTCAGGGTATTTATAGTCTTCTGAATTCCATGGGAACAGAACTGGGAACTTCCAAGGTTACATCTTATTTATGTAGCAAATTTCTCAATCATAAAATAGATGCCTGAGGCTGGTGAAGAACATGTCTGGTTTCCCTTGTCAGCCATGTACCCCATAGAGATCCCTCTTTTTCTAGTTGGTGATCTGTGGGGATTTTCTTCTTCAGTATTTTTTATTTTATTTTCTTGCTACTTTACAACAGCTGAAACAGCAATGATGGCTGCAGCCTACATCTTGAGGGTCAAGCCCAACCACTTACATGTTTTTCTACAAGTCCAGAAATATTTGTCTTCTAGCCTGTTGCTATTCCTTGCCTGGCGTAGATGATTAATGTGGGACCTCGAGCAAATTATTATGTCTTCTATTTCAGCGTCCCAAGAGTTTTTAATGGTCTTTGATGTCCTAAAAATTGAGCATGAATTTTCAGCTTGTCAGGAAGAATAATTCTGTAATTACTGCCTTAAAGCCTATTTTCAGTGGGATGTTCTTTTGAATGTCTGTTTCATTGTTAACTTTAGGAAATGACATCCTAATGCAGCAACTGGCATCTATCAAACATTTTCATATTCACACATATTGAAAAGTGAGTGAAAATCAACACCCTCTGGTGTTTGAGAGTAACATGAAGTGGTTGCTGGTGTCAGACCTATTGTCAACAAAGGAAAAATTATTACCAAAGCTGGTATTAATTTGCTTTCCTTTTTACTAGCCAAAGTTTAAGTGGGACATGAAATTCTGAATGAACGCAAGCATTAAAATGTGACATCATTTTGTATTTATTTGCTAGCAACATCAAAATGAATGATTTCTCATTTAAAAAAAATATCTTGGTGTATTCCGTCTGTCCACCTCAATTTCTAATAGTTTTCCTTATAAAAATTTGAATCTGCAATGTGAAGGTAGGCATTAAGGGCACCTAGCAGAAATATATGGGTAGGCAGAGCTTTGAAATGATATTTTGGTAACTATCAGAATCCCCCAGTCAGCATGATTTTTTTTTAAATGGGATTTAAAAACACTCTTATATGGTGGAACCTCGGTTAACAAACGGCTTGGTTAACATAAAAATCACATAACAAAAGGAAATCTATAGAAAACAGTGGCTCGGTTTACAGAATTTCCAGCCGGAACAGATTAATTGGTTTTTAATGCATTCCTATGGGAAACTGTGTTTCAGTTAAAGTATTTTGGTTTTCAATGCATTCCTATGGGAAATTACATTCAATGCATTCCTATGGGAAATTTGGTTAAAGTAATTTTCACTGTAAGAAACGTCCTGGAGAATGCATTAATTATGTTAGCTGAGGTTCCACGGTATATAGATTACCCACATGATTTATATTAATGATATTTTAGGATCGTGTGTCATTTGGCCATCTTAACTGGGAGACCAAGGAAGTTTCACCTAACAAGGTGTTTTTTTACTCACAGACAGAGATCTATACCTTTACACATAGAAGCTTTTAGAATATGATGCAGCAAAATGTCTCTCTCCTCTCCCATTTATTGATTTATTCAATTATTAAAAGCATTTGTATCCCACTGTTCGACCAGAACATTTCCAGTGGGACTTAGTAAAGGTAAAGGTCACCCTTGCTTGAAAGCTAGTCATATCTGACTCTAGGGTTCAGTGCTCATCTTTGTTTCATAGCAAAAGAGCCAGCACTGTGAGTTTGCAGACATTTCCATGGTCATGTGGCAGGCACTAGCACCCAAATGTTTCATGGGGTGTCCCCTAGTTCTAGTGTTGTGCGATAGGGGAAACAGTTTTCCCTTATCTACTTTGTCCACACCATGCATGATTTTATAAAGTGTAAGTGGGGCATTATGTCTTGGGGTGCCATGTATGATATAGGAAGTGCACTGATAAGCTAATCTGTTTTCTTGTTCTTCTTTAAGTTCATTTTATTTATATACTACCCTTTTGGCTTATAGACTCGTGGAACTGGATCAGTGGTACGGGTGTCATGCTGTGATGTGTAAGGCAGATAAAAGGCTACTGCATTATATTCTCAGGACAGTCTTCATGGCTGATCACCATGAGGATCACCAGTATTTAGATTCAGATATGGCAGAAGAAGAAGAAGGAAAAAATGCCTAGGCTTGAACATTTGCAGACTACCTGAGAGAGGGAATTATAAGGCCAGCAAAAAAGTTGCTGAAATGCATCCATCTATGCAGTTCATGGTTGGATTTTTAAAAATTTAGATATATTTATCCTTAGATTTATACCCACATCTTTCTCTCTAGTAGGGACGAAGGTAGTTTAGAGATTTTACGATATGAAACATCACCAAACAGACATAAAAACTAATTTAATGAAACAGTCAATTAAAATAGCTGACGTACAGCTGTGAAGAACCAGATGCAGCCCCTAGTAGTATATATTCAAGAATTATATCCTACATTCAGTTACATACAGTGGTACCTCGGAAAAAGTCCGATTCGGATAAAAGTCAGATTCGGATAAAGCCGCGTTTTTCATGCACACGTGATGCATTGCATAAAATCCAAAACCACTAAAAATGGACGTTATCCGAGGTTTTTGGTATGGGAACCTCAGATAAAGTCAATTTTAGGACGTTACCCGATGCATCACCCATTTGATTCGGATAAAGTCCAAAATCCGAGGTTCTACTGTAATTTTAGTTGCCAATGCCAGCCAGGTGCTTGTGTACACATCTATAATATTCTTACAGGAGAAGATCTAGGCTATGTATCCTTGGTTAAGCTACACAGCCCTAAAACAACCCTAGAAGAAGGGAATAGTAAACTACTGCTGGGTACTCACCACCTAAAAAACTCAGTTAAATGGTTGTAATTAGATGGGATCGATTAGACAACACATAATTATTAAGCAATTGGTATTACTGGTACAACATTATGGTGTAAATCCAATTGCTAGTCCAAACTAGAGAATAGTTACTCTGTATAGATGTTGAACTATCAAGTTCGTATCACTGCTGCATAAGAGTGCATCAAAGATCTTGTGCTGGCACAACAAATCAACATTTTATATGCTAAATCTAAACATGGGGGACAGCCTCACCTCAAAACTATAACTTTTAAATGGGACTTCGGATCAGCACCATATTTGGCACAGTTGTAGCAAACAGCGCACTCTTGTTCTGTGCAAGATTTGGAGATGGTTAGGCAAAGAGTTTTCCAAACATTCCGAGGTTTGAAATATTTCATTTACATTGAAAAGACCAGTCTTGCGTCTCTTGAAAGAGAATGGCTGACCCATTTGTTTTAACATGAAATGAATCCAAGTTTGGCATATTTTTAGCAGACAGTCTGCTGTTCCTCTGTGTGAAATTTGGAGAAGATCGGGCAACATATTTTCAAGTTATGATTTAAAACTGTTTTACCCCCCCCCCTTCCTTCCATTTAGAAATACTGTAGGTGACGCCAAATTTTCCTGGAGTTAAAATAGATGATATGCAGTAAATTGAAAAGACCTGGCTTGCTTATCTTGAAGGAGAATGTTTGTTATACACGCACGCACGCACGCATGCACGCACGCACGCACGCACACACACACACACACACACACACACACACACAAAAACATGCTTTTTGTCTGTTTGGAAAGAATAAATCCAGGCTGAAGGAGCTGAAATATTGGTCCTAAAAGAACTTTCAAATGCCAGTAACAGTGCTATCTTATCACACTGAGCATGCGTGGAACAGGCTTGCCAGCAAGACCTTTGATAAGTAGAAAAAGACAACTTCCTGGGCAGGTAACGGAGATGTTTGCAGAGCTGTGAGGCAATGAAAGGTCATAGAGAAAAAAAGCAGGATTTCTTTAAAGAATTTAAAACAGACTTGCTTTAAAGAAAGACATTGGAATAACAGTCCTCCAGAAAGAGGGATATTTTGCCATATATCATCAGGGAATTAGCATACAACTTAGTACAGCATATTTAAAGTACAGTATACAGCATCTGCATTACAAAAGCACAGAGCACTTGTATTTCTCTCAGCCCTGAGTCCTTTCAGTAAACACTCTCTCAAGATTTCTGAGACCAGGCTCCTGAAACATGTTTTAAAAGAGGAAAATGTCTGGAGCAATCTAAACTTTTGACCTTGATAGTCAGGGCCCAATTAGCTGATTCTTCATCTTTTCCTCGCCATAAGGGGATTTTTGTCTGGCTGTAAAAATATTTTTTAAAACTATTAAAGGAAGACTAAAGAACAAATATTCAGAAGCTCATTCACATAAGCCAGTGATGGTGAACATTTTAGAGACAGAGTGCCCAAACTGCAACCCAAAACCCACTTATTTATTGCAAAGTGCCAACACAGCAACAGGGGAGGAAGGAAATGCTCCCACTGGACAGAGGGGTGGGGTTAACTGTGCTGTGGGAGGGAGGAAGTGCTCCCATTTGGCTGCTGGGCAGATGGGCAGGGAAAACTCTATGCTGGGTGACTGCATGGGTCCCCACAGAGAGGACTCTGAGTGTGATGTCTGGCATGCATGCCATCGGTTTGCTACCATTGCACAACTTCGTGCCATACGCCAGTTACGCCCGCTCCTAGATCGGGACTCCTTGCCTATGGTCACACACACTCTAGCCACCTCCAGACTTGACTACTGCAATGCGCTCTACATTGGGCTGCCTTTATATATATATGTATGTATATGTATGTATGTATGTATATATATATGTATGTATATGTATGTATATATATATGTATGTATATGTATGTATATGTATGTATATGTATATGTATATGTATTTATTTATTTATTTATTAAATTTTGCAAAAAATAAACATATAAAACAATGCATACACAGAAATATAAAATGAAAAATACATAGATACAAAAAAGAAGAAAAATGTATAAAAGACATATAACCTCATCCAACAATTATTATCCACGTTATAATGATACAATGTTCTTTTTCATTGGGGAAGGAAAATAAAGATAGAAAAAGAGATAATTTTTAATAAGCTTGACCTTGTTATATTAACTTCCCCATTTTTAAAATAATATATTCTAAACTTCATAAAATATATCTATAATACTTGAAGCATACATCTTTTATAACAAAAAATATCGCAATTAACTCCACCCTGTGATATATACAAAGCCCTGGGGGGATGCGGCACATCGCAGACATAATTTATTTCATCCAAAATTCCTTTGATCTGGTACTGGATGACTGCCATCTCCTTTTGTAAGCGCATACTCCACAAACGGTTTCCAGATTTTCCAAAATCTATTTTTTTATTAACCCTTTCTTTTCCTTCATTTCCCATGTTAATTTATCATTGAGAGCCAATTGCCACATTTCTTTATACCATTCATCCAACTTAATGCTCACATCATTCTTCCACTTCCTTGCAATGCACAATCTCCCTATTGTCATCATATTTAATAACAAATCCTTTTTATCTTTATCCAAATTAACTTTTTCCATATTTATTAGCATGATGATACTCGAACCCAACTTAATTACCTCTTCAAATATTTCCGCCAATTCTTTTTCAATATCATCCCCAAACCCCTTTATTATCTCACAATGCCACCACATATGTAAATAAGTCCCAGCAGTTTTCTTACATCTCTAACATAAATTGTTCTTAGTTCTATCAATTTGATTCAATCTCACCGGGGTCAAATACCACCTCCACAACACCTTATAATTATGTTCCTTAATTCTAACAGACATTGTTTTCATGATTCTTCTCTTCCATATTGATTTCCAATTTATACCTAATTTTTTTGTATTTAGATCTTGCTCCCACTTTATTCTTAATTTATCTTGTGCATCATCTTCAATGTTTAATAATTTATAGATCTTACTTACCAAATCCTTCACCCCTGTTTCCCCTTTTCTAACCTTCCATAGTATTTCTTCAAATACCATCTTGTTCCTTTTCAAACCAGGCTCCCTCAGATATTTACCATTCCATTTATTCACCGTTGCAATCTGCAACCAATTCAACCCCAATTCTACAAATAATGCCTTCCTTTTAAGTTCATCAGCACATACTCTTATCCAATCTCTCAGCAGAAGCAAATCATTTTTATTTAACACATCTCTCACTCTCTTATCAATTTTAATTGGAAAGTTTATCATCTCCTCTAATTCAATAATTGGAGATACATCCGGAGCCAATTTTTTTTCACCTTTTTCCAAACTTCCCACATTGACTTTAACATTTTATTTCCAATACTAATTTTCCCTACATCCTTATCAAAAAAATGCTCCTTTACCTATTTGACCCAATTCTTCTATCTCTATATCCTCCCAAATCACCTTTTCTTTCATCAAAAACTTCATGTTTTTAATATGAAATGCCCTATAATAATTTTTAAGGTCTGGGATTCCTAAACCACCCTGACTTTGAGGAAGATACCACAGACTTTTTGGGATCCTAGATCTAATCCCCCCGTTACAATAATCATTTAGCAAATTCTGCACTTTCTTAATCTCTTTATCTGTAATTTGGATTGGTAGGGCGTCAAATAAAAAATTTATTTTCGGTAACAACATCATTTTACATAGAGCGACCCTACCAAACCACGACAAATTCAGTTTCTTATATTGCTGAATTTTTTCTTTAATCCATGTCCTTTGTTTATCATAATTCAATTTCTTAATATTTTCCCACTTGTCCGTGATATTAACCCCCAAATATCTCAAACTTTCTTTAATTTGAATTTTGTATTTATCCAAAATTCTTTGTTGCTCCAACTTATCTACACAATGCATAATCATTTCAGATTTTTCCCAATTAATCCTTAATCCTGTAATTTCCTCAAAATCTTTCAAATGTACCTGAATTCTTTCTAATGCCTTCCTTGGGTCCTTCATAATTACCAATGTATCATCTGCATATAAGCTTATTTTATTGCTTAGAATTCCCTCAATACTTGTAATAAAAACTCAAAGCTATTAGCAAGGGCAGTTAAAGGAAAGAGAGATAAAAGAGAGATAGGAGTTTTAATTTCTAAAATAGGGACAAGATGTAACAAGATTAAAGATAAAATTAAAATAGTTAAGGAATTTTATCAGTAGCTATATTCAGAGAAGGATGTTAATTTAAATAAATTAAGGTTTTTTTGGGGGGAATTATATTGGACTTAAAGTAAGTAAAGAACACAAGGAGAAAATGGAAGAGAAAATAACAGGAAAGGAAATAAGAGATGTTATTGTAAAACTTAAAAATGATAAGTCACCAGGAGAGGATGGTCTGTCAGCAGAATTTTATAAGGAATTTTCAGATATCGTGATTCCGAGATTGATAAAATTGTTTAATTATTTGTTAGATGGTGGACAAATTCCAACTTCATGGTATAGATCAATAATAGTATTAATTCCTAAACCTGGGAAAGATTTAGAAAAAATAGAATCATATAGACCCATATCCTTAATTAATCAGGATGCAAAGATTTTTACGTAAATATTGGCAAATAGGTTGAATAGCTTTATGGGGAATTATATAGATACCGATCAAGCCGGTTTTTTAAAGAGAAGACACATGTCGGATTTAACAAGGAGGGTTTTGGATTTGGTGGATAACATTGTTCAAAAAAAGATCAAGGCTGGTTTACTATCATTAGATATATTTAAGGCATTTGACTCGCTTCAATGGATAACTATTAATGAAATAGTAGCTGGATATGGATTCGGAGAAAGGTTTAAAAAAATTATAGAACAATTATATAAACAGAAGAGTGCAAGTGTTAAGATGAATAGTGTATACACAGAAGATATAAAGTTGGAAGCCGGCACTAGACAAGGATGCCCGTTATCCCCAATATTATTTATAATGGCAATGGAGATATTGGCAAATGTTATTAGAAAAGGGCTGCCCTTGATGACCATTCGGAGGCTGCAACTGGTCCAGAATGCGGCTGCTAGGATGGTGATGGGGTGCGACCCATATGCCCGTGCCTCGCCACTGCCTCGGGAACTGCACTGGTTGCTGGTATGCCTTCGGGTGCGATTCAAGGTGCTGGTTATTATCTTTAAAGCCCTACATGGTAGTGGACCAGAATACTTAAGAGACCGCATCAACCCAAGAATATCTGTCCGTCCCACCAGAGTGGACCGGAGAGGCTCTCTAATTGTTCCATCTGCTAGAGAGGCATGTCTCTCTAGCACCAGAAGGAGGGCCTTCTCAGTGTCCGCTCCAGCCCTATGAAACCTCTTGTCAACTGAATTGTGTCTCCAGACGGAGTTGCTGCCCTTCAGGAAAGGTTTAAAAATCTGGTTGGCAGAGCAGGTGTAGGGTACCAGCAGTGCCGTGGCCCTAGCCTGCTGGCTGATTTAAGAACACTCGCTCCCTCTTTTAAAACTGGTGGGAGGGCATACCTGTCAACCTTCCTGGATTGGCCAGGATTTCACGGTTTTTGGCGCCAATTTGCACCATTTCCTGCCCTGCGCTGCCGAAACCCTGGAATTTGGCAGCGGGGGAAAGGAGGTACTGCGCAGCCCTTCTGCACAGGTCGGCTTCTACACATGCGTAGAAGGGTTTTATGCTTGCGTAGAACCCTTCTACGGATGCATAGAAGGCTACGCCGTTTGTGTAGAAGGCTATGCATGCGTAGAAGGGGGCTACGCAAGCGTAAAACCCTTCTACGCATGCGTAGAAGCCAACCTGTGCAGAACTGTTCGGTGCAGGTCCTAGATTGGCCGGAGCCGCGGTTGACAGGTATGGTGGGAGGGTAGGGAATGTTTGTGGTAGTTTTTAATGGGGTTTTAATTGTGATTTTAAAATTGTAATGGTTTTAATATCTGTGTGCTGCCCAGAGTTTTTGGAATTGGGTGGCAATACAAATCCTAATAAATAAATAAATAAACTGTGAAATTACTGTGCTTTGTTTTGTGGCTGAGGGTGGTCTCACCTGATGTTAGCAGAGATTTAACCCTTGTATCTTGTCATAATTTTAACATTCCACCTGTCTTATCACTGTACAATTGTTTCGTAATTTTAAAAAAACCCTCAAAGGATTGTATGTTCTAGCAAGTTACATCTGGTGTGCAGTGACTATTTGAGTTAATGACCTCCAAAATGTAATATTATTAGCAGCTCTGTTCAGATCTTCTAAATCAGGGGTGGCCAAACTGCGTCCTGTGGACTGGACCTGGCCTGCAGTGCCAAATCATCCGGCCCTTACTGCTACTGGAAGCAGAAGTAAAACGCACCTGTACATGCACAAATGGTGCCAGAAGTGGAAGTAAAACATGCCTGTACATGCATAAACACTGCCATAAATGCACCCATGGCTGTTGTAAACGTGTTTATGACAGCCGTGAACATGGTGGGAGGAACCACGTGACTGCTCATCCACGTGACCAGCCCATGGGGTGAAAAGTTTGGGAACAATATTTCATGTTAGGTCATTCTCTCTTCCTACTGCTCTCCCTCCAACTGCATTATGAATGGCTAATCACATACATTTTTTTTCTTACCCTAAAGCCGTCCTCAGAAGGTGTGCTTGTGTCCATTTCTGCCTGTTCATCCTCTGAAGGTCTCCACCTGTTTGTATATCATCCAACATCCAGCAGAGGTAAGTTAGATTGTAAGACAGATGTGTTAATGTGTGTTATATGCTCTCAGTTTGAAACCAACTTACAGCAACCCTAACAGGGCTTTCAAGGTAAGGGAGATGTTTAAGGAGTAGTTCCACCAGTCACACATACACAATCCAAAGAATTTCCATGACTAAGAAGGGAGTTAAACCCAGGTCTCCTGTTACTTTCTCTACTACTCCACACCACATTTACTCTTCAACCAAACTCAAAAGTTGAGCTTGTTTGTTGAAGGTCTGTCCTTTCTGAATGTCATTCAGCAGAAGTGAGTTAGATTACTAAATAACTGAAAAAATCTAGTTAGTTCTGTGGTTCACTTCATCTAACAAGATAAAATATTGTCCATTATCCTGTTGCTAGTCCCAATAAGAATCAACCCATCAATTTAATGGAGTTGCTTAAATGCTGACAACCTTAAACATTTGTAAATCACAGCTGGAGTAGGTCTGCTGAATCAACAGAACAGAGACTTGGTTTGTGCTGTCTGCCATAATACCCCCTCTCTGGAAAATCAACTTGCAGTCTCCCATCAGTGTGATCCACAGAGATTAATAAGGAAAGCAACAGGTTTCCTACCTGTAACTGTGGTTCTTTGAATGGCCACCATCCATACTACCCATTATCCACTTCATGTTTCTTACCATCAGTTTTGCAGTGGTCTGGAACTGATATATTAAGGCTGAGTATGGTTATATATGTCTCTAGGAGGGTGAGTTGGGTTACCACCAAAAAGGCTATTCAGTTTGGAAGACATCTGAAGAGGCTCTGCGCAGGTGCAGATAACCCATAAATGTAATTCAACAGATAACCACTCAAAGAACTACAGTTACTGGTAAGTAACCTTGTCATTCCACTCCTGGTTCCTACCCTGTCTCTGTTTGTGGAGGGAGAAATCCAGCAATCTCTTTACAATTGGAAAGCACTTATTTAAAAAACCAGGGTTTGCATAACTGCAGACTGGAGATCATCAGGGCTCAGACAGAGCTGCTGTGTTCTACAACAAACATAACCCTAGCCTTTTTGTAATTTTTGCAAAGAGGATTGCGTTATTCTGTAGATAACCCAGAAATAAATAGATATAAATGCTATTATCCAAAATAAGTTCAAATTTGAACTTCCTGGAGCCTCTCCATTGCCCAGTGAAATGTTTTTGTGGCGTTCTATTTGGACTTGCTCGCCTTATTGAGCCTTGGGTCCGTTTTGCGCTGGGGAGACTGGGCTCCGTGATTTGTAGATTTGTATGAATTGTGTTTTACATGTATTTGGTTATCTTGTATACTGTTTTGGTTGTATCGCTTTTCTGCTGCTGTCTGCTATGCAGATAGCATGCTCTATTGTTAACTGCTGTGAGTCGCCTTCGGGCTGAAAAGAGCGGGATACAAATTAAAGTAATTGATTGATTGATTGACATGCATAGCAATATGGTTCTAAGATTTATAGTCATTGAGTTAAAAGATGTCCTTAAAATTTTAGCCAGAAGGGACACCATCCAGGTTTTTAAAAGTAAATTGTGAGGTTTATTTCATCTAATCACCTAATCAAAGGAGAAGTGATTACAGTGTCCATTCTATAGCAATATGGAGATAGATTAAATATAAATACATTTAAGAAATAATTTAGTGGCTCTTTTAATGTGGCTGCTATGTATGAATCTCAAACTGCAGATTTTGTGCATTCTTCTCATCTTTCTATTCTTTGCTTCATGATGGTGAGAACTGTAACAGAGGAAATAAGTTCAATTTTGTTTAGCATTTGAAGCAGCAAAATGTTACTGGAATTCGAAAAAAATGTGATTTGTCAGTAAGTCAAGAATGAATTTAAAACGTTTAGTCATCACAAGGCGTAAATAGTGCAGATTTAAAAATTATGAAGGAAATTTAAAACCATAGAATAGTTTTTTTACTTTTGTGTTCACATTTATTGATCTTATTTTATTATCTATAGAATTCCCCACTGAACAGTGAAGTACTGACAGGTGTTTTGTTACAGTTTACTCATTTCAGAGGAAATCAAATGATCGATTAAACAAAAATCCCAAAGTAATTTAGAAAGTTGATTGGTGTCCCCCCTTCCCATATCCCAGGAACTTGGGAAACATGCTTAAGCTTTATACAAAGAACTTTGGTCATATTTCAACCTAATAGAATAATTTATGTGAATATAGATCTATGTTGTTATCTATAATGATTACACCTGACATGCAGCTGTTCTTGGGTTGGAAGTAAGCTTTCAACCAGCAGGGCAAAATAAACTGCATTTTCAATAAATATTAACCCTGTTCTGGCATGGATTTTTTTTTTTTAAAAAAATGAATTGTTACCTGTTGAACCAGGGAGATGTCTCCAATTATCAATTTGTTAGTTTCACTCAGGCCCAACTCCAAAGTTCTGTTGTTACTTCCCCAATCATACAAAATAAAATTAGGTACAGTACATGAATGTTTATCCTCCCTTGGAGCTATACATAGAATCTGACATCTAAAGCAGAGGTGGCCAAACTTGGTGTTCTTGGACTTCAATCCCCAGAAGCCCTGATCAGCAGGTGTGTTTACTTGGGCTTCTGGTAATTAAGAACACCTGGGACACCAAGGTTATGGTAAAATACTAGATTTAGTATTATTTTCTTTGAGCAACACTGGATTCTGTCCCAGAAAATGAAGCTGAACTTTATAGGGATCAAAATTGGTCTTCTCTGGATAACTGAATTATGATTTTAATATTTTCCTGTATATTTCCCTTATAAGTATGTAAAACTTAGCTGTGATCATCCTAATTGATTAAAGCAGAAGAGGGGAAACAGCCTGGGGAATACTGGTTTCGTATTTTGCTATTTTCCTCTGGTTCTGGAACAGTACTCTTAAAAAAATGACAGCTAGAAACCTTGACTAGTTAATGAGCCAAATAGGCACGAGTTGCCATGTCTAGAATCTGAGCAAAACAGTAATTAAATTAAGTACGCAACATAGTTACTATACATAAGACATAATTGTGTTATAAAATTGTGTGACAATTAAGGTGCCACATTTGTCACACACATTTATATACAAACAAATAATCCTAAAACTCTGCAAATGTATGTTTTGCAGCTGTCCATTCTGATCTGCTACAGCAAAAAAATCTTTCAGTCTTCTAAGTGCCAAAAGTACTTTAAAAAGCCCCCTCTGGCAATGTATGCATTTTAATTGCATAGCTCTTTTCAGGAACAAATGTGGTGCATTGTTATGATCTCTCCAATGGTCTGTATCAAACAGTTTCCCCTGAGTTCATATATAAATAAACTAACATGTTTGAAACTAAATTTCTTAGACTCCCAAGTCAATTGAAGACAACTGAAGACAGCTCAAAAAGACACTTCATGGCAATGTCTTTCTCTTGCTATTTTAAAACGTACTTCAGAAGAACCCTATTACCTTTTCTGGTGGGATCTACACGGGTGGAGAGAAGAAGCTACACCTGCTGCTATCCTTGCTGCTTTGCTCATGTGAACAGTAGTGAATCTGAACAGAAGCAGTATCCTCCTGCCTGTTGGTGGACAAGCTGACCCACAATGGGTTCGGCTAACAGTTTCCTCTCTCTCTTTCTCTGCATTGACAAGTGCCTTCGCACTCTTTACAGAAAGAACATTTTCAAGATTTCCTGTTCAGATACTGTCATTATTTACAGACAGTTAGAGGGGCATATCTGACCTCACTGTTCTCTCATCTGGAAGGGTTTTCCTAGGACCCTTGCTCATATATGGATGCTATCCACAAGCAGAAGTTTCTCCCCTTCAGACTCAGCACTGAAACTGGGTAGAACATGACAGTTGATGGACAGGGCAAGGCAGTTGCCTCTAAGCTTATTTAATTCGTAGTGCTTTGTTGAATGTCACATGACTAGGGCTGTAATTATAGCTAGGACTAGCAGAGATTGCCCGGCGGTGCCGGGCTGTTTTAAATTGTGTTGTAAGGGATAATGTTTTTGGTAATTTATGTAAAAAAGAGATGTGTTGGTGGTTAGGGGTGGTTTTGGTTGTGCACAACCACCACCACCCATACAATACCACTCCAACCACCAACACACACATTAAAAATTCCTGGCAAGGCAGGAGTGTCGTGTGTGTGTGTGTGTGTGTGTGTGTGTGTGTGTGTGTGTGTGTGTGTGTGTGTGTGTGTGTGTGTGTTGTCCGTGTGTGTGTTGTCCCCCCCAACCCTTCCAGAACCAGGGGACCCTGCAGAGAGGGCATCCCCCCCAGGACACCCCGTTATTAAAGAGAAGAAACCAAGCTGTTTCTTCTCTTTAAAAATGGAGTGTTTGGGAGGGTGGGTGGATTCGATCTCCTCTCCCTGGTCCCCTGGGTTTGGTAGGGTTGGGGGGGACAAAAGGGGTCTGTCTCCCCAACCCTTCCACAGCCAGGGGACCCAGCAGAGAGAAGATTGTTCCCCCCCAAACCCCCCCCCCCCAACACTCCATGTTTAAAGAGAAGAAACCAAGCAGGGTGGATTCGTTCCCCTCTCCTGGGTCCAAAAGGTCCTGCGTCTGTCTCCTGGGAACAGACCCCTTTTGTACCCCCAACCCTTCTGGACCCAGCACCTTTCATTGCCTCCCTCACCCATCCCCTAACCAGGCACTTAGCTTTTCTTGGTTCCCTCCAGCTGGGTCTTTCAAAGTCTTCTCCTCTAGCTCCCACCGTTGTTTTTTTAAGGCATCGTGCGTTCCCAGCCTCCTCTGTGCTCGTATCCCTCAGCCTGATTGGCTGAGGGGTTGCACAGTGCAAAGGACACTGGGAATTGAAGTCCTTTTTCTTTGTTTGCATTCGTGGTTCTCCTGCCCCACTGGCACATTTCTCAACCCGACAGTTACCTGCGAACCTGGTTCGGGCAAGTGCACGGAGGCTCGGTCGGGGCTAGTGGGGCCTGGCTAAACATCCTTTGTCACATTCCAATGGTTAACGCACAGATTTATAGGTATAGATATGATGTTGAGCTGCAAAACATTGACTACATTAGAATATAGCCACTATTAGAACTGTATTCCTTTGGTTTAGAACTGGATTGGCATGGATGGAAATGGTTTGGTTTGGTTAGAAACAGCTTGATTCAGTTGTATATATTTGATAAACTCAGAGAGATAACTACTGTGATGGAGTAAAGCATTCCTAACTTGTTCCTTGAAACAGCTCCAGTGTCAGAACCTTTGAGATGTCTACAGGCTTCCCAATGCAGATCTATTAGGATGGAAATAGTAATAGCAATTACATTTATGTACCACCCCATAACACTTAGTGCACTCTCTGGGCGGTTCACAAGGTAATTAGAATTTTGTCTCCAACATGCTGAATACTCATTTTACCAACCTCGGAAGGACGGAAGGCCAAGTCAACCTTGATCCCGATCAGGATGAAACTCACAAGGTTTTGGCTGCAGTACAGCAATCTAACCATTACGCCAACAGGGCTCCTAAATGGAAACGAGGCAGGACTGTTCTTTTGTCCTTTGTTTTTGTTTGGAATATTTCTTGCTATGGGAAATTATTTATACTAGGACCAGACTAGCCATGAAGTTCCTCGGTGTTCCATTAGCATTTCCAGGGAGTGGAAAGGCTATGGGTCTTCCAAGCCAAAGCCTTCCCTGCTTCAATCATCCACAAAGATCTACTCCCCTTTTGGCTATGGTGACACTGGAACTTAGGTGTTGGAGTGAGTGCTGCACATCTTCTGGAAGGGGGAGCTCTGAAGTGAGATCTGTAAGGGCAGAGCTCTGGCACAGTCCCTGAAAAAGGGGACCCAATCTGTCCTGTGGACTCAGGGATGCCAAAGCCATCTTCAGGAAATTAATGTGAAATCTGCCTTTTCTTACCAATGGCATGTACTGAACATGTAAGCTTCATTTCCATTCCCCTACAAAACAGTGCAAGCTATCATAACTTATTTCATTGCATCCCTATAGCAGTTCCTATTCCTGGACATATATTGCACATGTGAGTTTTTGCTTGAAAATGTCTGTGTGCTCTTTTTTGAAAAGTAAGAAATCAAACAGAAAGCTATTATGGCATTGAAAATATTTTGTTTTTATTTTTATGTTCAATATTAACTGAAGGAAAATAGAGTACTACGGACAGTACCTCTTCTGGCTGCGTGCTTACCTGAAGATAAGTGTAAAGTCTTGATCGGTCGACGCTTCAGTGAAGACAAGTAAGGAGCATGTATAACTTAGCTTGCATTTCAGCATTGAACAGTTACTCTGAACAGTAAAGCTAGGGTGCTTTGTATTCCCAACTCAGTGTTTAACAATGAAGGAGAAGCTCCAGATTGTCTATGCAATAAAAATGACCTCTATCTTTGATTCTATATCTATGGTACACATATTACTGGTGGGATACAAAAGACATCCGGATGAGACAGGTGATTTTCTCAATAGTTACCGAGAACTCGGTCATTCATTCCCCATGTCCTCCTTTGAGTCTGACATGTCACCTTCTACAAATTGACTTTCCCTAGATTTTCCATCTGCCATTTTTGACATGCTAGTAGTAACTTTAAATACTCATTATTTCTCCTGATCCCCTGTTCTCTCTGCTCACCAATTTACTGCAATTGATAACAATAAAAATTGAGTGACTATAAACATATAAATGTCCCTTTTTAAAATAAGAAACTTATTTTCATCATGATGTTATTCCTTGAATGACCAGGGATTCCTTTCATGACTAAGATATAAGATTTAAAGGGTTGAAACCCAAGGTTCTTGACATGCTCAAGCAAATTAGCGATCTCATTATTTCTTTCTGTCTACAAAATCTGCCTTCCCTTCTCTCTTTCTAAGCTGTTTATGTCCTATATAAATTCCATTGGCTTATCGGCTGCCACATACCTTCCTCATTAGTTCATGGTGCTTTTCCCAGACATACTGTATTAGATTTATCTTCTATGTTCCCATCTAGTCCAAACAGTGGTTTTCTGTCACTTCTGTGCCAATTAGAAGGCTCTGATCATTTGTGCCACAGCCTCTTTTTATTCTGGTTTGTGTTGCAATTTGAAAGTTTTCTGAATAGAACTTTCCCACCTGTTTCTAGTGCTTAGCACATAACTAGTGCTTATAGATTGTGAATACACTTAACAATGTCAGTAACACCTGCAGTTCCTTATGGAATCTGAAGGTTGTAAACTCTTTCAGAGTAACCAACAGCAACTAGTCATGATGGACATAAAACACCTCCAGTATCAGAGGCAGTATGCTTCTCAGTAACAGCTGCTGGCATATCAGCTATTGTATGATAGCCACATTTTCCTTTATTGTAGGCTTTCCAGAGTTGTCTGGGATATCTCTGTGGGAACACAACTCTGGTTTAGATAGGGCTTTGATCTAATCTAGTACAGTACTATTACACTAAACTCTTTTCCAAATGATAGTGTCAGCTAGAGTAGACATATTGAATCAATAAGATATATATAAGTATTGATTTTCCATTCAACAATTGATTCAGTCAGTCTACTCTAAATGAAGCCAGCAACTGAATTTAGCCCCAAATGACTGGATAACAAGAATTTCTTTATCTTTATCTGCTATGTGTACTGTTTCCACTATTTTGGGACCCATATTTTCTGTGTCATAGCAAGAATTAAGACATTTTGTCTCCTTCCTTGTTCGCTGTTTTTTGGTTGTGCTGGAAGCACCCTGGCCTTTGTAATCCTTCCCCCACCACCGCCTCAGCTACTGTTATATCCTTAAGTGAAACTCCAGCTCAGTATATGATGCTTCCATCATATTCCCTAGAGAGTCACTATTGAGAGAATTTCCACCTGGGTTATTCTGCAATTCTGAGTCATCATCAGTGCTTGCTTAAGATTTGAGTACAGTAGACCCTCGCATAATGATGTTACTTTGTTCCCCAAGTAGCGTTGCTAAGCAATTTTTGTTGTTATGCGGGTTTCTATGGAGTTTCCCGCATAACAACGTTTTTGTCCGGATAATGACGGTTATTTTAGCGTTGTTGTCTGGACGACACTAAAAACGTTATGCTGAGGAACACGTGGTGCATAACGACGCGTTATTAAGCGAAAATGATGCTATCTGAACACATTGTTATGTGAGGGTTGACTGTATGTGTCTATGTAGGTTGGAGAAAATAAATAAGATTCCACAAGGAAAAACAATGACATGTTTTTAGAAGTACTGTACAGAGAATTGAAACAAAGTGCACAGTGGCTTAGTGGTTAAGACGCTGAGCATTTTTTAAAATTAATTTTTTATTGAAAATTTAAAAGAAACAAAATTACATTCATCAACACAATTCATTTCAGTAGTTCTACATCATAATACATTTTTGATTATATAAGCTGATATTAACTCTTTAATAGGTGCAGAATTAATCTGCAGTTTGATAACCAATAAATGTCAGATAAAAAATAAATGTCAAATAAAAATACAGTATAACCATAAAAAGATAAACAAAACAATAAACAAAATATAAAACACAATATACCCATGTGCTATGGCACCAAGGGGAACACCTCTTCACCTTAATTTATTATGGCTTACTCTTTACCTGTGACTACCTTCTTCCCAAAAAATTATAGTTTCTTGTACAGGTTTACATCTTTTGTTTTCCTTTATTACATATTCAATAAAAGTTTGTCATATCTCCAAAACCCGGGTTGTTTTAATCAGTCCTTTCTTACTCTTCAGGTCCCATGTTAGTTTGTCATTTAAGGTGATATCCCAAACCTCTTTATACTACTCCTCTATTTTGAAATTATGATTAGTTTTCCAATTTCTTGCAATTAATAATCTTGTAGCTGTCAAGAAAATTATTAACAAATCCTTTTTGTCTTTACCTGTTTTTACATCTTCTAATTCCATTATTTAAAATTAAAACCAAAAGAAGCATTAATAATTATTAATGCTTCTTTAGGTTTTAATTTTATTGGCTTTTGAGCAAGGGTGACCTTTAAACCTCAGTCCTAAGGGATAGTAAAGGAACATAAAATGCACCTCAAGATTGAATTTAAGCCTTCATAACTTGTTTGCTATTGCTTAGAGTAATCTCTTGGCAGAAATCTGCTCAAAGAATTGTTATTAAATTTATAACAGAAAAAAAGATAGTGGTTTATCTATTTACCATCATGTTTAATGTAAAGTTTCCCGTAAATAAATAAGCTATACTCTGTAATGTCTGATACTTTATTTAATAATCGTTATGTATTTTTGACCAAGCACTTGTTGTATTATTCATCACAAAAGCTGTAATGAAGCAATAAAAGCTCTTACTCTGGGATTTATTCCCTTTTAAGATTTATAAAAAGTATTTTTGCAAGCCATTCTTTAATCATAAATAGCATTTAAGTTTTACAGTAGAAGATCCTAATGTTTATTCTCAGGTAAACATTACTGGCAATCAGGAAGACAAAAATCCATTTTGACAGCCACAATAGTTTTATAGGAACCTTTATGACGGCTTTACACTTACTTGAGCAATCCTTTTTACTAATTTAATTTATTGAAATTTATTTCTTTACAGTGTCACAATTTTGACGCTAAAAACAAACAAGAAACCTAATAAGTAAATCAGAGACTAAGCAAAACAAAAAGACAAAAAACATTGTGGCACTCTAAAAACTAACTGCTGATTTTAATGTTAGTTTTTGTGGATCAAGTCCACTTTGTCAGACATAAGAGTGAGACTTCATGGCATCAATTTATACACATCAGTTACGGGGTATAGAATGGTTAGCATAACAGATAAGTTTTCAAATCAATGTGTGTTTTTTTACAACTGGTGATACCTGTTATTCAGATTAGTAGTGAAGCTTTGCCCTGTTTAATTGCAAATGGTTTGTAGATGAATGCAAGACAAACATTATGGCATTATATATTTGCTAATGAGTTTACCCTTCACGTCTATCCTCTATTGTGTGAGTGGCCTAGGCCAAGCACCAAGTTCTTCCTTTGTTCTGAGAGGTAGCCCAAGATGTGGATGAGAATTCTACTGAAGCAGTTTCTCAGAAGGTAGTGTAATATAACGACATATAACATTTTTCTATATCTTATATAACTAAAATCGAGGTGTCACGCTGTATGTTACCAATACACAGCGTGTCGTCTGCACCCCGAGCCCTGGAAACGGCGCCCCCACCTACCTCACACTTCTGGGGTGGCCGGCACGGGGGACCGGCAGTCCATTTTGGGGTCTTTCACCCCGAAAACCAGTTGCAAAGCCTCCCCCCTGGCAGCATGAAATGGAGGGGAGGTGGTAATACGCATGTGCCAGAATCCACGCAGGCGCAAAAGCCTGCCCGGAGTTTCCGGGTGGCGCCGCCTGGAACTCTGCGCAGGCTTTTGCGCCTGCATGGATTCTGGTACATGTGCATTACTGCCTCCCTGGTTGGGAGGCTCCACTAGCTCACCGCCATTTTGGCCGGAGGACGGCGGGCGGAGTGCTCCTTTCAGCCCATGCCTGCCAGAGAAGTCAAAGCCCTTCTCCGGCAGGCATGGGCTGAATGGGGTGCCCCTACACCAGCCGCCTTCTGGAGAAGGGCAGGTGGGCCTTCCACCTTGGCTTCTCCGGAAGGCATGGGCCGACTGGAGTGCTCCGTTCGGCCCATGCCTGATGCCGGGAACCACGTGTGCACTGGGGTTTCAGGCGCCTAGTCCGAGAGAGCGCTGGTGCCCAATCCACAACACAGACGCCCTCACAGGCGTGAGGTGAGATGGAAGCACGACTGGGCTCCACTGAGGAGGACGCCCCACAGGTAAGGCAGCCATCGGATGGTGGTGGGGTGGCCAGTTTCTCAGGGGCGCCAGCTAGGTAGGCTCCATGCAGCCCAGCCCGGGGCTTCCGTGCAACTGCCAGCAGCATGGCCTGCATCTCCAGGCAACAGCTGCGCCTCCGGAAGTGCCGGCCATTGCCTGGAGATGCAGGCCATGCTGCTGGCAGTTGCGCGGAAGCCCTGGCCTGGGCTGCACAGAGGAAGACACTCCACAGATGAAGCAAGTGATGTGGGGGCGCGTGCACAGGGTTACTAGCCAGCACACAGAGGGGGCCTCCATAAAGCCCAGCCCAGCACTACCCCACATCTCCTACCAGCGTGGCCTGCGACTCCAGGCAACGGACGGCGCTTCCAGAAGCAGTCCGTTGTCTGGAGACTCAGGCCAGGGATGGTGTGTGTGTGTGTGTGTGTGTGTGCGCGCGTGCGTGCGTGCGTGTGTGAGAGAGACAGTCAGACAGACAGAGACAGAGAGATAAGGGGAGAGACAGAGTATCTGAAAGTGTGCGAGAGAGCAGAGTCAGAGTACGCAACTGCTCCGTGTGTGTGACTGTGTGTGTGTGTGTGTGCGCATGCACCTAGGAGGAATAAAGAGAGTGTGTGTGAGTGAGAGACAGAGAGGGAGAGAGAATGGATGTGTGTGAGAGAGGGTGCGTGGATGGAGGCCACGCTCCAACTCAACCCTGGGAGGTAGGACAGACCCCCCCAAACACCCCCCCCCCCGTGTAAAGTCGGGCACCCCTGCTAGTATGTACTAAAATGTAGAATAAGGTATTCTCTCCCCACCCATCTTCTTCCCTCCTAGGATGCCTTTTAGACTGTAAGCCTGAGGGCAGGGTCTGTTGTAATCTTTGTAAGTTGCTCTGGGAATCAATTTCAGCTGTAGAGCAGACCACAAAAATGTTTTAAATAAGTAATGTGCACCCAAGAAATCCAGCGCTTCCCTTGCAAAAAGGTTGGTAACTGGGTCAGGCCTATCAAGCATTGTTAGACATCATTTGATGATTAGAATCTTGAAGCTATTTTGCTTCCACCTTGAGAGAAGTGCACAGACCATTGGGAGGCCTCTGTGTTCTCACATCAGTTAAACTGACCCTGAAATAGAAAATCATCAGGAAGCATTTTATGAACATGGTTCCAGGGATGGGTGACAAGAAGGTGGCGGCAGGGAGATAGGGCAGAATCATCTGGGAGGAAATAAAGAGAGTAGAAAGAATTCTGAGGCAATGTGGAAAGCTGCTTCAGCATGCCTTATGAGAAACAATGCTTGAAAACCATGTAGAGAATGCCTTGGTTTGGGATTTTTTAAGAGCTGTAGCTATCAAATGCTATTCCCCAAGGCCACGTTCAAATGCATTCTGAGAGAAAAAGAGGATCGACAGTTGGCAAAGTATTTCTGTTATAAATGGTTTCTTCAGGAATTCACTCTTCCTTTACGTTGCTCTGTTCTTTGAGCTAAACTGGATAACAGAGGGAAAAGGTCCTGTCTCATTGTGGCACTTCACTTCTTGAAAGCTCCCCTAAGAAGATAGCATGGCACCTATGTTACTGAAACAGCTGGGGTAGTTAGATTGTGAGGGTGCCTGACAGTCACCCCTTAGAGTTGTCTTCACAAGAAAGGCCCAACCTAACAGTACCTTTATGGGATCATTTAAAAAAATCACCAGTGGTTCTTTTGACAAAGAAGAGACCACTGTATTTGGCCACTAGTGCAGTAATTTGGGTGTTGAAAAAACTGCAGCAGATGCCATTAGCACTACTGATTGTTTTGGTGTCCAGATGGACAAGAGCTATTCAGATTTTACCATCTGCCAGAGGTCAGAAACAGCAGACTCCCAACTGGGATTTAAGGCTTTTGTGGTTGTTTCGTTCTATCAAGTCATATCCAAGTTGTGAATTGGTGAGTGAATTGGTGGCTCAAAAAAGAGCCTCGACTCAGCTCCTGCAAACTCAAATTCATCAGAGTCAAGTACAGTACTTATATTCATTGGGAACATTTAGTGCTCTATTTGCATCGAAGCAGACGCCAGTCTTTTGTCAGTGTCTTTGAAGCAGCAAAATACTTAGGAGGAAAGTGGGTTCTTCATTAGAAAATCATATTTCTATCTGGAGTGTTAGTTTAATTTTTTCTGAAGAATGCTAAAACGTAAGTTCTTTAAAACCATAACTTGGATGCAAGGAGGTTGTTTATTAGGGACATTTTATTCCAATAATTCCTTGAGAGACCTTTAGGAACTTCAAAATGTTTGTAGCCATTCCTAATGGATTGAAAGATAATATTAAAGTTAATTCCACTACATGGTATGGAAGTATTTTTGACGATTGCTCTGTTTCAAAATTGGGCAACGTGGTCCTACAGCACTTGTCTCCAAACTGAATAGACCCCCATCCCAAGGGTGCAAAGTGGGGTGAGGTGAGGATATGAACATATTCTGTGTCCCATTCCCAGGGAGACCATAACACTTATCATCTCGGCTTAGGATAGTGATGGCCAACCTTGGCATTCCAGGTGTTCTTGGACTTCAGTTACCAGAAGTCCAAGTCAGTGCTCCTGCTGATCAGGGCTTTTGGGAATTGAAGTCCAAGAACATCTGGAGTGCCAAGCTTGGCCATCACTGGCTTAGGACAAAGGTGATCGCATCAGAGAAGGCCCAGCATCAAGGACACCTAGGTGAGGTGTAGGGAAATTGCAGTGCCAGGTGAACTAAGCCACATAACCGTGTGCTACCTCCTTGAATCTGGCTGCTAAGTTGACATTGGGGAGAGCCTGAATGGGTGAGGCCAAGGTATTGGCTTTTTGAGAGGCTACAAGGGAAAATTAAAGCAGGAAGTAAAAAGGTATAGGGGCTCAGAAACTTTCATGGTCAAAAGATGTAAAGAGAAAAGTAAAGGAAGAGCTGATGGAGAGGGTGTACCTACCAAGGAAGAGGTTGAACTGTGGGAGGCCTTATTCATTTGAGCTATCCACCAAAGTCTACTGGGTTAAGATGAGAAGGCAGTGAGTAGGGACGATCCTCTGAAGAGGGCAAATACCTTACTGTCCCTTGGAAGGGGTGGGGGAATAAGAGGGCAGGCTAGGGCTATTGAAATTAGGATGTATTTCTCTCTTGGCTGTGCCTTATACCACCTTGTACCACTGACTGTTGAGTGTATATTTTTGGGGTCTGGTTATTCCTTTCTCTTGGTTAGTAGAGCTTTAAAATAAAAACAAAACAGTAGCATGGGGTGGGGGGGGAAAGAGGTTAAACCTTAAACCATCCACTTCATTAGCGAGCACTTAAAATAGCAAAAAATAGTCTAAAAGTAGATTAAGTAGAAAGAAAGGGCATATTTACTTACAGTTCTGATGAGTAGTTACAAAGAAAAGAATAAAAGTAAAAGGAATTTTATCTCTGCCACGTGGGTAGCTGAGAGCCAACCCAACCCTATGCATCATGGTCAGGAATTTCACAGCAAGTTATGATCGAAGAACAATGAAAGCAAATCAGACAGGAAGAGGGGAGGAGGGGCAGAATTGTGAGGCTTGCCTCAAATGCCAGAGGTGGGGAGAAACTGTGTTAATAGGTTAGTGGGAGGAGACAGACACCTTATCTTATGAAGGCCCACTTCCCATTAATATACATGGTTAGAAAGCATGTGAGATTTTAAAATTTACCAACACGGACAAATATGGCAAGTGAAAGGGCTACTAAGAGAGAAGAATCAGCTGTATGAAGCAGGCTGAAGTCAGCTATGCTTTCATGAATACTGGTCAGATGGAGGGGCATAGTCCTATAGGGACAGGGACCTGTCAAACACATACTCCAATGAAGAGATTATCCACAATATCCAGTATACAGACGATATCCATGCTAGATGACAGCTTAGATCGTGATGGCGAACCTTGGCACTCCAGATGTTCTTGAACTTCAATTCCCAGAAGCCATGATCAGCAGGAGTGATGACTTGGACTTCTGGTAATTGAAGTCCAAGAATGCCTGGAGTGTCAAGGTTCACCATCACTGGCTTAGATGGTCTGCAAAGGTTATTCAATACAACTGATAAAAAAATGGCCAAAAATTTAATTTTAAGAAAAGCAAATTTAAGGTAATCAGTATAATTGTGGAATAACTGTGTGGTAAATGTCAGAATCAAAAAGTCCAAACTTGGATTTTTTAAAATGAACAATGTAATAATCAAGATAAAAATGAAGATTGGCATTGGCAATGTGAATTGGATAATAGCCTCAACATAGTGAAATGTGGATTTATCACAGGGTATTAAGATTTCCTTAGACTGAGAAGGTGATCAGAGAAGAAGTGCTAATGCAAATGAAAACCAAGCAATCTCGCAATGCAGAAAGCTAGAATATGTCCATTCCATAAAGAAAAGAAAAAATGACAGCTGATGACTCAAGGCTGAATAAATGGGGGAAAGAAGTGCAGGAAAAAGAATTTGGTGACAGAAAAACCTGAGAAAATTACTTGGATGCAATTGAACATCATTGTTTAGAGTTGCCATATGAAAAGCCAGGATTCTGTCAAACAACAAGAAGGAAAGTCTGACATATGACCCTTGCACCCTCCAGATGTTCTGGAGGAAGGTTCTCAGTTATCCTTGACTGTTCATGGAGGGGTTTCTGAGTCCAAAGCTTCTGGAAAGCCATATTCAAGTACAAGACACCCGTGTGGATTGCATCACTATCGCATATGTTTTGATGCTTTCAGTACAGAAAACTGTTGAGTTCTTCCTGTGATTATGGTCTTAATGTCCTTTCCATGGAGTCACTTTAAGAATATCTCAGTAATGACACATTGTCTAAATATATTCTTTTCCCTCGTTTAACCTCCATTACTTTGCCTGATGCTCCAGTTCTTCTGGGTTTCTTAGCTTATCCAAGTCCTTGGATGCACTTTTTTCTATATGAATACTATCTAGAACAATAGCCATGTTAATCTGTTACAACTAATGCAATAAAGAATTTTTCAGCACCTTGAATACAAACGTATTGTGATACAAGACATTGCAGACTAGAGTCTGTTTTGTCATATTGATGACATTGGTTCTCAAGTTGTGAATCACAGATAACACATGGATGTAGGGACAGAAATCTAAACTTTTATCAGGGGGAAATAAAAACTGTGGCAATTACTATGGCACCCCCACCAAACAGAGAGTGGGGTGGGAAAAAGTAAGGGACCTAAAAGGTCATTCCCCCCCCCCCCCGGTTACCCTACCACCAAACAAGGAGAGTAGGATGGGGGTCGGGCTTAAAAGATCCTTCTCCCCCCCCCCCCCCCATCCCACTTTCCTCGGTTCTTGGACTCAATTTTGAAAATTCATGGAAAATGTAGAAAATTATTTTTTTTCACTTCAAAATGTGTATTAAAAATGGGGTGTGTCTTATACTCTGATGCATCTTATACATTGTCAAATACGGTACTTTAAAACTTAAGTATAAGTAATAGATCTGTGTTGGCAAGCCTTGGCACTCTAGCTGCTGTTGGACTTCAATTCCCAGAAGCCCTGATCAAGCAGGTGTACTGACCTGGGCTTTGGCAGTTGAAGTCCAAGAACAGCTGACATACCAAGGTTCACCACCACTGATAGTGCCTGTTCACAAAGTAGTGTTGATAGTAACACAGAAATCTTAGTATTTTTTATAGATCAGGGGTGGCTATACTACGGCCTGTGGACCAGTCCCAGTCCGTGGCACCATTTCATGATTACAAGTAAACAGAAATGTTCTAATTGTCCTTACATTCAAGAAAGGTTTAGTTCTTCATGTCTGTTGCAATGGTATCAGGAAAGCTTCTGCTACCGGAAGCAGAAGTGGGCATGTTTATGACAGCCATAAAATGCACCCCCACATGCGTAAATGCACCTGCACCTGCTGTAAATGCTGCCTAAATGCACCTATGGCTGTTGTAAACACATTTATGACAGCCGTGGATGCGTTTTATGGCAGCGTTTACAGCAGAAGGAACCACATGATTGGCCTGCTCAGCTGTCCAGGGGGCGTGGTCAGGCCCACAGTGTGAAAAGTTTGGGAACCCCTGTTATAGATTAATATGTCAGTTCTACAGATCATTTTAATTTTCACACAGTCTATCCAATGTTCCTGAAGCTAAGAGCTAGAGAGAGTTATATGAGGCTTGTGGCATACATTACTATCTAGATATATAAAACAGAAGTGTTTGTTTCTATGTGGGCTATAGGCTCCCGCACCCCTGGACCGATCCCGCTGGAATTTGGCACAAGTGCAGCTTGGGCTGGGGAGATCATCACTGTGGGGGGTCTCAAAACCTATGGGAGGCATATGCCCCCCAAATTGGGATGCAATTGATCTATACAATGTGTGTGTTTCCCAGTGATGTAATTGAGCTGATGTCATAGTCCCAGGTAGGTTGAGATTGTGACATCATCTGACTAGCTCAGCTGTAGCCCTCTGAACTCAGCTGTAGTTTTCACAGTGGGTGGAAGGCAAATGGGCATGTGAGATCAGCACAGTAAGTGACTGTGGCCTACATTGAAGAAAAGAAAAACCTGAGCGAAGCCGGGTAATCAGCTAATATTGTCTAAATGAAGAACAGAAGATTATGGAATAAGTATTAATAAATATATATACAGACATCATTCTTAGAAGCCAGACATATCCTGATGTCAAGGCAGGATTGGCATTACTGAGATAAGTCAAGTTCTGATTAATACATAGATGGTCTTACTCTGAAATCATAATGGCAATTCAGTCTCTTTCATAAAGCTTTATTAGAATGATATTGCATAAAAAGATTGATTTTGACATTTTGATAATAGTGTACTGGAGTGTGTATTCTTAAATTATCAGAATAACTGAAGTCACATTTTACAATTTTTATACAGGTATCCTGAGTTAGCATCTGTATGTAGAAATTCAAATACCTTAATATTATATCCTGGAGCTGGAGCAACTAATTTGGAAGATGTAGAACTGAGCTCACTTGAACCCTATGTGATCATTATCATTGATGGAACATGGAGTCAGGCGAAAGATATATTCTTCAAGAACTCCCTTTTTCGAATACCTAAACAGGTAAGATTTAGCATAATAGCTAATATCCTATTCCGAGCCTTAAGGAAACCATGTAAGTGTTCCTCTGTTCTAACAGCCTCCTGTTACACAAGTAGTTAGGCAACTGAATGTACAACCAGTGTGAGGCTTGGTATGCAAAGTGGAGTTTTCCAACCATGCACAATTGCCTTCTGTGACATTGCCTTAGAAGTTTAAAATGATGTGTGGGTATAATTTTGTTTTTATTCAGTAATAATCTACATTGTCTGGTAATTTGACCATACAGTACTTTTTAAATAAGATTTAATGTTTTGTTTTGTTTTAAAAATGTAACTCCTCTAACACACATATATACCCGTCCTCTGAAAGTGATCTGGAACTTTTCACTGAGTGTAAGCTTTCCTGATACTATTGCAACAGACATGAAGAACTAAACCTTTCTTGAATGTAAGGACAATTAGAACATTTCTGTTTACTTGTAATCACACAAAACTCACCAACATCTACAGCTGCAGATCAGGAGGTATTGATGGAATCACTTACATTTCTCGCAAAGCTGCCCTTGTTTCACTTGACTGGAGATAGAAAGCACTTCGTGGATGCAATGTTGATGTATTGCCAACATATGTCTACGTGTATAAGATAAAACATATATAGTTCCTGCCTATGTAAGGTCATGTTCTGACCTAATAATACCAGTTTTGTTTTGTGGTAGGAACAGGAAGTATAGAGTGAATTGGCACTTTGATGGTGTTTTAAGGGTAAGTGGCCATAATTTTATAGGGCATTTGTGTGTGTATGCAAAAGCAATTGTGGAAGTTGTTGTGGCTACATGATGAAATCCCAGTTATATGTTGCTCATGTTCCTGATCTTTCATCTGATTGCACTCTCAGTACCTTGGCAATTAGCCACATCAATTTCCATGATTCACATAGTGTATACATAAGTTCTCCTTCGTATTGGGTTATGTGCCTGCGCAGAACATTGATCAGAGACTTTAAAGCTGATTAGTCAAAAGTTTTGGCGGTAAGACCGCCCACCCTTAAGCACCAGTTAGCCATTTTACCTCAGTTCTCTTCTTTCCGCCTCAGCAGCAGGACGTTGAGAGCTTCCTCAATTTTTCTTTGTCATTTCTACGGAAAGGGCAATTTTGAACAAAAAAAATTCTGACGATCTTGTCCTTAGGGCAGGATTGCCACCCCAGTGCTGTTTCTTCTAGTAGGACTCAGTCACTTTTTTGATCGGGTTGCCAGTTCCCCCCTCAAGGGGGTGGCGGTAGGCCGGCCCTTCGGGGGATTCTTCTCAAACATTCTTTGTTCTCCTTGCCTTCTCTGGAGGAATTTTTCATGGCCTCCGCGGCTTTCAAGCAGTGCACTTCTTGCCACAAGAAGTTCCCGGCTTCGGACGGCCACACTCAGTGTCTGTTTTGTTTGGGTGAATCGCACCAGAGTCAGTCTTGTGCACATTGTAAAAACTTAACCCGCCTTGCAGTCCAAAATCGGAGCAACAGACTCAAGGCGCACCTAATGGAGCTTGCCCTGGCTCCCACTAAAGCGGTTTCTACATCTGCCTCCACAAGTGGTCTGCCACACGAACGTGCTCTTAAGTCTTCCTCTTCTTCGACTCTCATCCATATGAAGAAGAAGAAGGATAAGAATGGGGAGAAGAAGAAGAAACACAGGAGTGAGGTGCGCGGCTCTTTGCCTCCTACTCCTCATCCACCGATTTCTCCCCGCCCTTCTCCACCGTTCTCCGTAGCGAGGTGTCCCTCTCCTGGATCCACCGCTTGGGGCAGCCGTTCCTCCTCAGAGTCACTGAACAAGGGCTGCAGGGCTGATGCACCAGCTTGCCCCGTGCTTTCTCCTGCGCCGCCGCCTGGTGAGATGGGCCGTTCCACGACGCGGCATGTTTCTGTGTCTCCCAGGCCGCATACTCCAATGGTAGATGCCCCGGCAGCCACCATTTCGGCTACCATTTCGTCTCCCATCACTGCTCCCACCGTTTCGCCTCCCACAGTTTCGTCACCAACTGCTACCATCACTGCTGACCAGATAGACCTCTTCAAATCAATGTTTGAGGTCATGGCAAAATCCTTTGCCAAACAGTTTAAGGCCACCATTCCTGCAGCGTCTGCGGCTCCGGGACCGACCACCGCATGCACCAGGGATTCTGACCCTGCTGTCTCTCCGCCGCCTTCCCAAGGGTCGAGCAGTCGCTCCTCTGGCCCGGCCATAACAGATTGGTACGCCCCAGACGTCGAAGTGATGAACACCCAGCCTGTTGACCCGCCCAGGCCGTACTTGCATGGTCCCAATGTGGCTTCCAGACTCCCCCCTCATCCTCTGATGATTCCAGCTCATCTTCGGAGGAGGAGGAGGGGGCTGTGGACACGGAGAAGGCGCCCTACCAAGTGATTGGGGCTGTCGATCCGCCCAGAGGAAAGGACCAAAAATCCCTCACGGCAATGTTCACCCGTTTAGGAACTGCCCTTAACATATGGGTCAACCAGCCGCCGTTAGAAGGGGAGGATCAGATGACGGCCAAGCTGGACAAGAAATCCATCCGACCTGTCCACATCACAATGCTCCCTTCCATGTTAACATCTGCAAAGGCCACCTGGAAGAAGCCCGTTTCGGCCCACTCCGTTTCGTCCAGGCTTAATGGGATGTACTGAGTCCTGAACGAGGACGTAGAGTTTCTTCAGGCACATACACGACCAAATTCCCTGGTTGTGAAGGCCTTCCAGCATAAAACTGCGGTCAGCGGCTTCCCAGTACCGTCACGCCTGAGGGGAAGAAACTCGACGTGGTGGGCCGGAAGTTTTATGCGAATGGGTCGCTGTTCCTCTGGCCTGCGAACTATTCAGCAGCGATGGGCCTCTATCAGTCCCATCTTTGGGAGCACACCAAGACGCTTGCCACTAAGCTACCATTCGATCTCCAAAGGGAACTTGACAGTCTGTGTGATGAGGGCGATTTCCTGGCAGAGCAGCAAATGAGGAAGGCGCACCATATCAATGACTACGCGGTCAAAGACATGTCTTCGACAATCCTCCTGCAGTGGCATGCCTGGCTACGGGGAACTACCTTGGATGATTCAATGAAAAAGCTCATTGAGGAGTTCCCATTTGATGGCCAGCGCCTCTTTGGCCAAGACACAGATAAGGTGCTCAACAAGTTGAGGCAGACCAACTTGACTGCCATGTTCTTGGGCCTCACCACCTCGTCCCAGCCTTCAAAATCTAGGTATCAGCTGTTTACCAGCCGTTACCGTGGTAATCTGCAGCAGCACCAACAACAGGGTGGACCTGCTGATCACCCCAAGCCTGGTTTCTACCGTCACTGGAGGCAACAAGGGAGACAACATTTCTAGCCTTACGGCCAAGGAAAATGCAACGAGGGCAAGTCAAAGTCTCGTGTTTGACTTCCCTCTGGCCAAGACTCTCTCTCTCCATCTCCTGTACCTCCCCCTTCGGAACTTCTTCAAGGTGTGGTCCGACATCATGAACGACCGGTGGGTCTTGAAGATCTTCTCCGCTGGATACGCCATCGAGTTTGACAGGATGCCTCGGGTACGAAAACACCGTTTCACCACCCCGTCTCTTCATCTGGAGGAAGAAGTCACAACCCTTCTCTCCAAGGGGGCCATCGAACTGGTACCACCAACCGATTGGAACAACGGTTTCTACTCAAGGTACTTCATTGTCCAGAAGAAAGACGGAGGCCTCCGCCCGATTTTGGACTTGTATCACCTCAACAAATTCATCCACACCAGGAAGTTCCGGATGGTGACCCTCCAGACCATCCTTCCCCTCATCAACAAACGGGACTGGTTTATGGTGATAGACCTCAAGGATGCTTACTTCCACATCAGCATCCTCAGGGAGCACAGACGGTTCCTCCACTACCGGATAGGGGACTCCGTGTACCAGTACCGTTGTCTACCATTCGGTCTGGCCACAGCACCATGGGTCTTCACCAAGTGCATGGCTCCGGTTGCTGCCTTCCTCCACTAGAAGGGGATCAGGGTCTTTCCGTACATCGACGACTGGCTGATAGTCTCCTCCACCAGATCGTCGGCCATTCGGGACACGGAATTCACCGTCCATCTCATGGAGAGTCTTGGCCTGAGGATCAACTTCACCAAGTCGAAGTTGGATCCTTCACAGCGAGTAGAGTACATTGGAGCGGTTCTGCACTCGCTTGCAGTCAGGGCATTTGCCCCACAAAAACGCTTACTGGACATTGCACAGATAGTAAGCGACTTCCGTACCAAACCCTTTGTCAGAGTGAAGAAGACTCAATGACTCCTGGGTTTGATGGCATCCACCACAGCAGTGATTCCTCACGCCAAACTTAAGTTCCAGTCCCTGCAATTGTGGCTTCTCCACGAGTTCGATCCTCTCACGGAGAGTCAGTCCAAATGGTTGTTTCCATTGCCGGAACTGGTGGACCAGCTGATGTGGTGGACCACACCTCTAAACGTGGCTATGGGCAAGAACTTTTATCCTCCACAGCCGTCTCTTCAAATTTTGACCGACGCAAGCAACCTTGGCTGGGGAGCTGCTTGTGGGACTCTAACGGTCAACAACACCTGGTCTCGGAACGAGATCGTCCACCACATCAACTACCTGGAGTTGCTTGCCATATGGAAGGCCATGCGGTCCTTTCAGATATTGTTGTGCGGCAATGCGATCCAGATCGCTTCAGACAATACCACCGCGATTGCGTATCTGAACAAGCAAGGAGGAACGAGGTCCACTACATTGCTTTATCTGGCGGTGCAACTTTGGGAATGGTGTCTCGAACACCACATCTTTTCAATTGGAGTCCACATCCAGGGCAAGCTGAATGTACTGGCCGACCACCTGACCCACCTCACCTCGACGACTCACGAGTGGGAACTGGACAATGTGGTCTTTCAGTCCCTTTGCCAGTCGTGGGGGACCTTGAGCATCAATCTCTTTGCATCAGAGTCCAACCACAAGTGTCCCAGATACAGCTCCAGGGCGGGCATCGGACAGAAATCCGAGGGCGACATCTTCATGAAACAGTGGGATCAGGACTACCTCTACGCCTTTACCCCATTTCCTCTGGTTTAGAAGGTCCTCACAAGGATGTACCAGCAACAGGTGGACGCGATTCTCATCACTCCAGCGTGGTCGCATCAACCCTGGTATCCACTTCTCTTGCACATGTCGTCGCAGTCTCTCACACTGCCGGACTCTCCGACTCTTCTACTAATGGAGCAGGGACAACTTCACCACTCAGACTTGCCCAGTCTCCACCTCACCGCATGGAGGATAATTCCAGATTGTCCAGGATCTTGGAACTAGCAAGGTGCCCCTCTACGAGGAAGTCCTATGCCTCCAAGTACAGGAGATTTCGTGCCTTCCTGGATACTCAACAGGTGCCTCCACTCAACGTTGGTATGCAACACATCATGGCATGCCTCCTCCATTTGACGGAGTCAGGTCTCAGCATTGCTTCCATCAGGGTCCATCTGGCAGCAGTAGTAGCCCACTCTCCAGCTGGATCACCTGCTTCTGATGCCTTCCATGACCAAACGGTGAAGTGTTTCCTCAAGGGTCTGCGAAACGCTTTCCCTCCTATTAAGACTCCGACCATGCAATGGTCATTATCTACCGTCTTGAATGCCCTCACTAAGACTCCTTTTGAGCCGATGGCCACTACGGACGTTCGCCTCCTCACCTGGAAGACTGCATTTCTTGTGGCTATCATGTCTGCTAGACGAGCTGGTGAGCTGGTTGCTTTGCGGGCGGATGCCCCGTTTATCAAATTCTACAATGACCGCATGGTGCTCCACGCCGACATCACCTTCTTACCAAAGATAGTCTCCCAATTTCACATGGCTCACACTATATCTTTACCAACTTTCTTTCCCAACCCCAGCAATGCTCAAGAAAGGTCATGGCACACTCTTGATGTGAAAGGAGCTTTATTGTTTTACATCAGCAGGACCCGTGAGTTCCATAAGTCACAGTGTCTTTTTGTTTCCTATGGGGGAAAGTCTAAAGGTGAACCCATCACTTCTCAGAGGTTCTCCAAATGGATTATATCTACCATCTACCTGGCCTACGAGACTGCCTCTTTGCCACCTCCTCCACATGTCAGGACTCATTCTACTAGAGCGGTTGCTACCTCCACTGCCTTTTTGGAGGGCACCCCGCTCGAGGACATCCTTCCACATTTGTCCAGGCCTTCCACATTTGTCCAGGCCTTCCACATTTGTCCAGGCCTTCCACATTTGTCCAACACTACAGGATGGACACCAGAGCCACTGCGGACGCCAGACTAGGTTGTGCCGTCCTTACCAGAGGGCTCCAGGTGCCTCATCCTTGAGGATCCATCCTACCTGACTCACGTACTTCATCATGACTTCATCTCATCCGACTGCCCACTGACCAAGTAAGTGTTTGCTTGCTAATCTCCCAATAGTGGGGATTCACAAACTATACGAAGGAGAAAGTTGGGTTTCACTACCCACCCTGCCTCCCCTCTTGAGCAGCACGGATGAGATCATTTTGGTTTATCCTGTGCTTGGCTTAAGTATGGAACTAAGGTAAAATGGCGAACTAGCGGCTAAGGGTGGGCAGTACGGTGGGCGGTCTTACCGCCAAAACTTTTGACTAATCAGCTTTAAAGCCTCGGATCGATGTTCTGCGCAGGTGCATAACGCCAATAGTGTGTATTCACAAACTATATACTCGAAGAACGAAAGTTATCACTGGTAAGTGAAACCCAATTTATCTGGTCAGATTTGCACTAATCTATTTTCTAACAACACATTATTCCCACATTAACACATTATTAAACTAAAACAATACAAATAAATGCTGGTTTTAAAAACAATCCATCCTCCCCACAAATCTGCCAGTTTTATACACATCAATGAAAATTAGTCTTTATTGTTACAAGTGTTACCTATATATTGCTGACTGTTCATGGGTGGAAACCAGTGCTTTTACCATTTGTCCTGTTTTTTTTTTTTTTGAGAACACAATTTGTCCTCTTGAAATGACTTAACTTGATTGATACTTAGACAATTGGTTTTACTTTAATATCATAATGGCAATTTAATCTCTTTCATACAAAGTTTTTTTAGAATGATGTTGTGTAGAACATTAATGTTGACCTTTCAATAATGATGTGCTGGAGTGTGTATATTCTTTGAAGTATTTCATTTTACTTCCATCCACTAGTTTCCTCAAAATTAATATAAGTCAAAGGTGCAGATGAAGAACTGCTGCTGTTTTAAAGAATATAAATTAGCTTCATTTTAATTATCCTGAACCCTGAATGTGTTTTTCCTCTTTTTAATAAAAGCTGCTCTCTTAGGAAGACTAAACGTTTACAGCAGCAACTCATGCTATGTAAGGTTCCTAAATTGTTGAAGACAGAGTTTTGGTCTCTGTGATTTCCATCTCCCAGCAAGGCTCAGCACCTATAAAGTTCAAATTGAAACCCTAATGCATTCTGTTTAAACAGGATCAGCACACTGTTCTCAGCAAATTGGAGTCTAACCTAAGGCTGATGGCTTTAACAAATCTACCTGGTGATCAGGAATGATATGCAATGACACAAATTGTACACGCTTGTAAATTGACTCCCCATTTGCCATTCTCAAACTCAAAAGTATTTAAGATAAAATAAACTATAAAATATCAAAGTGACATCAAAGAGTAACAGCGGAAACCTTAGGGAATTGCTGTTTTTCCTTGGATATCCAAGGAAGAAGCCAAATATAAGGACAAGAAGTACTGCAGGAGTTGAATGTTTTATTTTTCTGTGTGTCTTTAAATGTTCGAGCTGGTACTTGAAACCTGGGCATCTATATCCTCCTATTTTGATGTAACCAACACTCACTAGTTCTGGAGAAAGCCATGTCTATGTGCTACACTTGCTTTCCTCCCAATCTTTGCCTATGCTATCTTGTGACCTTTCAAGGACATGTGACATCACAAAGGCCCATAATTTTCAATGGCAATGACACATCCCTAGTCTTACATCTTGACCTGATATCTCAGGGAATAACATTTTGCTGTCCGACAACTCTAAATGTGTACTGCCATTGTGGTTCAGATGCCAAAACGAAAGGATATGAAAACAACATCCAACTGCTTGTATCTCATTTGAGAAATGCACAATTGTTGTTGTTCAGTTGCACAGTGAGTCTGACCCTTTGCAACCCCATGGACCACCACATGCCAGGCTCCTCTGTCATCTGCCATTATCCATAGCCCACCCTGATCTATGCTCACTGCGTCAATAATGCCATCTAGCCATCTTATCCTCTGCCGCCCCATTCTCCTTTTGACTTTGATCTTTCCCAGCATCAGGGCCTTCTCCAGTGAGTCTTCTCTTCTCACTTGGTGGCCAAAGTGCTTGACCTTCACCTTCAGTATTTCAGTGTACACAAATATACAACACAGTACTGGAAGTTAATCTAGATTTTCCCAGCTAAATTAAAATGAAAGATTCTCTACCCCAAGCCATGCCTGTTACCGTTTTCATATACAATTTACCATGTTCGTTAATGTTCGTTAGTTTTTAAATCTTCAGAATGCTTCTTTCATTGCCAAAAGCCTACTTAGAAGAGCAGCTTTGCTTTGATGGATCCTGAAGCATTAGAGGGATTGAGAAATTAATGAGTTCAAATCATTCTAACTCACAATCTCAGTTATTGTTGCTATTATTTATGTTCTGTAAAATTCTGGAATGATTTATTTACACCATTGTTCTATATGTTATTTTTTCCTTCTATTACCATTTGTCTAAAAATAGGATGATTATTATAAAAGGTTTGCCCACAATTTCAGCAGGAATCAACTTTGACTATCTTGATCATGTAAATGATTTGCTGCTGGGTCTTAGTGGTTAATGGGCTGTTTCTTCCCTTTTCCTGGCCTGAAATCCAGCCTTCAGAAAATGGTATCCATTAGAGCCACACAGATGCAGAAACCTTTTGAAATCAGATTTTTGCACTTTGAAGGGAGACTTTGCATAAGAAAATAAAGCTGTGTCTTGGGCATGTTGGTATATTTGTAACTGTGTGTGGAGCTTGCTGAATCTATGTTAGAAAATCAAATGCCAGTAAAGAGGTTCTCTGATTTTTAAAATCTGAAACCTCTTTGGAACTATACTAAGTTCCTAAGAAAAAAGAAAAACAATCTCTCTCTAGGAAAGTTCATAATAATGTTCCTTTTTAACAAAAAATTATGTAGAAGAAGTCTTGTCATATTCCCTTGCTGGTCACAGTAAAAGTTATTGGTGTATGAACTCTGTATCTTTTACAGCGCAAAAGATCAACCAAGCACTAGTTGAAATAATTTGCTGTGTTTTATTTCCATTGATACAAAGATTATATTATTATACTATTTTGTTATAATCAAAATGTCTAACTCTTTGAGAGTGAGCTATATCATACAAAGTAAAGCACCATCCATATTTTTCTTCTTCACAAGCTGTGCATGTTTTTTTGTTTTCTATGGGGAATGACAAAGTTTTTCATCTTTCAAAATCTTTTACTGCCAGTATTTATTTGTTTCCTAAGTTACTGAAGCAAGCTTTTTATTACCACAAATAATTTAAATGCTAACAAAAAAGTTGCCACACAAAACCTTGTTCTGTTGTTGCAAATCACACCTGTGACAAAGAGAACAAAAGTGAGATTGCTCAAAGGCCAATCCTTATTTTCCATTAAAGCAGGAGTTCTCAACCTTTTAAAGCAGGGGGCCGGGTCACGCTCCCTCAGACAGCTTTGGGGGCCGGACAGACATTTTGCCCTTCTTCCACCAAATGGTGCTTCCTGGACGCTTGCTGAATTTAAGTTAGAAAATCAGCTGCCTCCTGTTATCAGGAAGCATCACATGGTGCTTCCTGGATTTACAGACCTATGACCATTTTGCAGCAAACTTTAGATAAAAAATCAAGACCATCTCACGAAACCTTGATTCTGTAGTTAATACAATGGCCCAGGTTGAGATGTCCAGTGCACCATCTAACCTTGTGTTATGGGACCATTTTCAGCTTGTAATATTGCAAATCCCTTGCAGACAAATGACCTAAATGCTCATATTGATTAGTAAAATCTGCCAACGACGCAGCGAAATAGGCCTTTAGAAACATCAGTTCCTCTTTGCTTAAAAGAGACAATTGTCTTGCTCATAAAAAAACCAAATGTAGCAACCAATTATGCTAACAACTTTAGGTTGGGAAGCTGACTCAGGGGCTTCAACCTTCCTGCTATGGGGCTGAAGAATGGAATGGCTACTAGAGAAATGGATGTGGATGTTGTGGTTTAGGAGATGGAGAAGGATTCAACTCGTTTGAAAACACAATTCACTAGCACTGTTGACATTGCTCCAGTGTAATGTACAACCCAGATAAGCTTTTCGACGTCTTTACAAATGATTGTTTATTCACATTTATAAATTTCATTCTTTTATTGCTTGTAAGCTTGCAGTCAAGATTTCCTATGGTATTATATTTGTATCTTAATACTGCAATATACAGTATTTCTTATTTATAAATTAAGACATATTGTTATTGTTTTATAGATCAGAACCATAGTTACTGCATTGATCCAAAGGAAAACTATAGTGCTGGTGATAAGACCTCAAATGAATAATTTAACTATGTTTTCAGTTTTATAATTTATCGATGTAAGATATGTTTGCTATCAAAACTTTGTTCTAATTACAACTGGTTTCCCCCTAATTAAATCTATTATAGTTTTCCCTGATTTAATGACTATATTGGTCTGAACAAATTTGTCTTTCTTGAGTCTCACAGGATAGGAAGGAATTTTCAGAGGAGTGCAACAGACATGCATTGGCATTGTTGATTGCATCCATTTTGTTTGGTTTTTCATGTGGCGGCATCCCAGTACAAGAACATATTACTCAGTGGTGCGTTTTGCTCAGGAATAACTGTGAGCAGCAAAGAAGGACCTTGTGTACACTGCGGGTGTAGTTGCAACAGCTGTCATGGCTGGCAAAGAAGATACTTAAGAAGTGCAGCGTTCAGCTGGCTCATCGGATACAAATTAGTTCAGTGAAGGAGACAAGTTGGTTTACACAGCAGGTGTGGTAGTGTGGTTAGGCTACTGGTATTTTGCATGAAGCAATCATTCTGCTCTGCAAGACACTCTGCCTTTTTATGAAGGGTGATGTGCATGGCATGCTGGGAACAGATGGCTAAAAAGCACCTGACCTTATTATACCTCATAGAAGCAAAAGAAAGTTTGTGAGCTTTTCCATTAGTAGTATTAACCCTAAATACAAACAGGGAGACAATAGTCATCATCTTTAAAATGTTGTTGTTGGTAGGGTGTTTTTTTTTTGGGGGGGGGGGTGTTATGTCTTACTTTCTAATGGTATTTTAAAAGGAAAGTTTATATTTAATCTGTAAAGTATTAGACAACGTCTGTAATTTTAGTTTTTTCTATTTTTCAAGTTGGTAAAAAAGGCACTATGGAACATGTGATAGCTTTCCTGTCACCTTAGTTCATTTTGAATCATTTAAAGTAATTATAGTCCAAACCAAGTTGCACATTATATGTATGGGTTTCAAATGTAGATTTTAAATCATGAAATATAAGAGAAACAGAGCTTTTCAAAAAACCCTTTTCTTTTTGTAGCCCGCCCAACTCCTGCACGCCCTGCAGAAACAATCCTAAAGGGCAGGGGGACTCAGAACAGCACGACATATAGCAAGAAGGTGGAGGGGCAGATATTGGAAATCAGACTGTTGCTTAAGCAGGACTCCCCACCCCTCTCTATTTTGCTTTTACTTTTTACCTTCATTCTTAAAATCTTCCTCAGTTCAGTCTACTGCAGTACTATTGGTTATATGACTGGAAATAAAGTTAATATGAGCACATCAAGTGTAAACTTGTGTCCATCTTCTTTTTGGAAGGCTATGGGGCTGGAGAACGGAATGGCTACCAGAGACGGAGATATGGTTATTGTGGTTTAGGAGATGGAGAAGGACAGAATATGGAATTGGATGGTATGACGAACAGAACAGTTGAGACTATTCAGGAAAAGGATAAGAGACGAAGTTGTAAATGCTTAACAGTTACAAAACTTGCACTGTTTATATAGTTTGAGTTGGGTTGTAATTGTAGCCTAAGTGTGTTTGGTCAGGGGAGTTATTGGCTTCTAGCCATGTGCCAACAGAGAGCATAGAAATAACACAATCCTATATATTTGATGAACTGCCTTATTTCTTTTTAGGAACTTTGTAGGTAGGTTCTGGAGAAGAGAAGTAAACTGAAGCATACGATCCACAGGCAAACAAGAAATGAATGAATTATTTCAGATATCATATATGGGCATGTAATGTTTGTCAAGCTTCAAACAAAATTGATATTCATTGGCGCTACATGCTTTGCATCCTTTTCATATAGCTAGAACAATCATCTGACAAGGCTTTCTAAAATTTCCCCCAATTCTTTTTGTATTATTCCTTTTCCTTTTTAGTTGTTTTAATTTTCAACTCAGTAACATCAACTTGAAATGAATGTCATTTTTTGTAGAACTGGTTATCATAAGTTCACGGGCATCCTTTAATCTTCTTATACCATTTCTGCTTCTTTACATTTTATCAGGAAACTGACAGCATAGTTTGTGGTGATGTCGGTGGCCTTCTTTCTTCAGTAGTCATAGATCTTGTGTCTGTCAGTGAATGTTAAGTGTTTCCTTTCCTTTCTTTAAAAAAATGATCCTGCAGCCTTGACATAGACTGTGGGAAATAGCATATTTTCAAGCATTTGGCTTTCTTTATCATTTGTTCCCTACCTCTCCCTTTCAATTTTTATCCAGATTTAGATTGTGCTTTTGTTTTTAGAACAAAAAATTGGTACCAGATAATTTGTACTGATTTTAAAATTATGCAGTATGTAGTAAATTATAATAGTAATGCTTATAAGATGAGAAAATGAAGGCATATTGTCAACAAGACCAGGAATTTTCCTCCCCGCATTTTGAAGTCTGCATTATCTAAATAAAAATAGATGGGTCAGCAGCAGTAGCCTTGGTACCTCCTGGTTTACCATCTGTCTCAGAAAAAAATTGTGACATGTCACTTAAATAAGCCATGTACTCAAGCTCCGCAAACTATACTCTGTTACAGAATACAGTACAGCCTCCATCCACTCATGGTGCAGTATATTGGCCAGAATCGAGTTGGAACAAGTTACTCCATGCAATTCTAATGATGTCGTTGACCATGATTATTTGGGGGAAATTAAACGCTTCTCATTCCACACCCTCAGATTCTGAGGGTCACTTGGAGTCGGCTTTGTCTTAGAAATCCATTGGGAGCCACAGAATGGTAAAGGTAAAGGTAAAAGTTTCCCTTTCTTGAAAGCCAGTCGTATCTGACTCTAGGGTTCAGTGCTCATCTCTGTTTCAAAGCCGAACAGCTAGCACTGTCTGCTTCTGCAAACGTTTCTGTGGTCATGTGGCAGGCACGACTAGACACCGGAGCGTACAGAGCGCTGTTTACTTTCCCAACGGTGGTCCCTATTCATCTACTTGCAATTTCTTGCTTTTGAACGACTAGGTTGACAGGAGCTGGGACAAAGATGGGAGCTCATTCCATCCTGCAGTACTCAGGAACTGAACTGCTGACCTCCTGCTTTCCAGTCAGCATCTTAGCCACTTGAGCCACAATGGTATAGGAAATTATTTAAAGTTGGGAAATACCTGGTTTTGATCACACTGCTGGGACCAGTGGTAGAGATTTCCAAGCTTTTAATTGTTCCCTACCCTGTTTAGTGACTCCTGAAGGCATCCTAGAATAAAGGGGATTCCTAGGGAGCCTTGGGCTTCTTACTTGATTTATGCTAAATAGTGGCAATGTTAGACCTTGTTAAGTTAATTCTGTATAGGGCCTAAAAATAAAAATTCCTAATTCTCATTTGACTTGACTTTTATTTTCCTTTCTGACTTGCTGTCCTTAAGGAAAATGTGTGAATAGCTATGCCCTATGGCAGTGATGGCGAACCTTGGCACTCCAGGTGTTCTTGGACTTCAATTTCCAGAAGCCCTGCTGATCAGGGCTTCTGGGAATTGAAGTCCAAGAACATCTGGTGTGCCAAGGTTTGTCATCACTGCCCAATGGCATATCAAACATATAGCAATAATGAAATGCATACGTTAGTCACATCAGTTAGCTAAATACAGTTTGCTGAGTGCTTGCAAAGTGAGGTTTCTATCAAGGTAAAGATTCTAAAACCCCTTGAGGTACAATCTGATAACAGCACACCTGAAGCTTCCTCTCCAAAACTACACTCTCTGTTTTGAAATATTAACTACAGCTCCCATGACTACAGTATCTAGACAGGATGAACTCTACATTTGTCCACTCCCACTTCTTCCCAAATTTTGTATCGCCCATCCTAAAGAAGGACTCAGAGCTGAAGATCTTTGTCGTCTTTTGTTGTGTCATGATTATATGTCTTATTTCATATCTGTGTTCTTTGAAATGGATGTGTGCCCTCATTCTTCTAGAGCAGGGGTCCTCAAACTTGGCTCTCCAGGTTTTCCTTGACTTCAATTACCAGAAGCCCAAGTCAGCACACCTGCTGATCAGGGCTTCTGGGAATTGAAGTCCAAGAACATCTGGAGAACCAAGTTTGAGGAACCCTATTGTAGAATGAGTTAGAGGATTAGATGATTCTTCTCTGGTGTTGTCTAGGATAAGTTAACTTTCCTGAGTAGGTTCCTGTGTTCATAGGGATTGAGAGCAAATTCAAGGAAAGCCCGTTCCATTCTATTTCTGGTATCTAAATTGGAGGCCATTACTACCTTGCTTCATTCTGTTTCATATGTGTGCTAATTGGCTTTCTTAATTCACAGCTGTCTTTCATTCAGTTTCATTTTACAGATTTCAGCCTACTTTTTACACTTTTTTGATCAAAATCAACAAGATGAAGATTATGTGGCAACCTAATCCAATCTGTAAAGCATTGGCCATTCCAATCAGTTAGATTTAATCAACTATTCTGAAATGTCTGTTTAAGCAGTCTTCTTACTGGTACGTTTTGTTTTATAGAATTGGCCCTGCATAATTTCTTTCACTCTCCTTTTGTAGGTGAACAAAAACACTAATAACATATCACTCAAAGAGATGGAAACATAGGTAATTAGTAGCCTTCAAAGCATTCCTGTGCACAGGTGTTGCTTATGTCAATTAGAGTGTTTGGTATTTACAGTTAATTATAGTTAAAACAGCTCAGCTGATATGCACAGTTGCATTTTTCTTTCTTTATTTCATGACTCTGTCTTGAGATCTTTATTCTGCTCAGTGCCTGCACTTCCTTGCAGCTCTTTTCGTGTCCATTAATTATTAAAAGAATAGCACTGCATAAAATATTGATCTGTTGCCTGACATTCATTTCAAAAATATATGCAGAGCAAAAAGGTAATATGAGGAGACTTTTAAGAGCCTCCATACCGTCTTTCCCAATCCTTGAATGGTGATTTAAACACACTCATTCTTTGTTTTAATAGTTTATTAGTTCTTTCCCCCTCAACTGCAGTAATAATGCAGCATCATTAATAAAATGCCATTCTGTTCAAATATAAAAATAGGTGTTTCGACCTGACAAAAATGCATTTTTCTTCTTCTGCTGTATCTGAATCCAAATATTGGCAATCAGCCATAAAGACTGTCTTGAGAATGAAAGTGCGGCGCCAAAATGGCCGCCGCGCTCTTTGCGGGGCCCCCCCACCCGGACTCAGACATCCGGGTGAGTTAGGGGGCGTGGCCACCCCTCGATAAAAGGGGTGGCCACGAGGCAGCCGAGCTGCCATTTTGGAGAAGCGACGGAGAGGAGAAGTTTTTCTCCGTCGCTTTTCGTCTCTTTAGAGAGCCGTCCATGGCTGCAGAGCCTTAGCGGGATCTTTGCTGCTTAATCTTCGGCTTTACAGCCATCGGGTTTCTGATCCCTGGAAAGGGATCGTCATTTCATTATGCCTCCTAAGAAGAAGGCTATGGCGACTCAGGCTCGCCCAAACAGGAGGCAGCAGTCGGGTCGGAGGACTGCGACTGCGCCCCCCCAACAGGACTCCTTACCGGAGGCACCCACTGGGACCGGTGGGATGGGGCAGCTTAGGCCATGGCCCTCGGCCCTCCAGCCTCAGACTGGCCCTACAGGGGCTTTGGCCCCCGGCCCGCAATTGCCGGCCATGGGCTTTGAGCAGGGGGGAGGGCCTGGTGCGGTTGCACAGCAGGGCTTACCCCCGGCCCCTCATGGGCCGGAGTTTTGGGCATGGCCCTATTTGGGGCCTGGCTCTCAAGTAGGGGCCCCTGGACCATTGCCCGGTGGGCCATCCGGCCCACCTGGCCCCCTTTATGCAGGGGGATCTGCGACGGTGGATGCATTACTGGCCCGCGTAGCGGCGCTAGAGGCATCCCTAGGGATCACCAATAACCCCATTGGGGGGGGGCTTCGTTGCCATCTGGAGCCCCCTTTTGCCAGCCTGCTACCTCGACAGCCGCCACTCTCCAGCAGGCGGCCAGTCGGGTTGAGTTGCTTGAGGCGCGCAGGCCTGTGCCCGCCGCGGTCTCGCAGCTCCCCGTACATCAGGAACTGCAGACAGGTAGTGGTCGGATGTGTACTCAGAGCTCGATTTCGGTCGCGAGCTCCGACGCCCGCCGTGGGCCGGAACCCCCAGTGGGGGCGGCTCACGGGGGTGCACCCAGTGAGTATCAGGTTCAAGCTAATGTGCCCACATCACACTCCACTTCCGGGGATAGGTTTCAGTGGCCATGGCCTCGTAATGTCGGGGCGGGTGGGCATCAGTTCCTGGCTTACCTGGGTGCAGTTTGGTCCCATACTGGCATAACATTGGGCGGGGGGGGTCCGCCCCCGGGGCTGCACTGGGTGTCGCAGGGACAGTCCAGGCTCCTCTCCTGATACCCCGTGTTAATACGGTGCCAGTGTCGGCATTGCCGACGGCCGGGTATTCCTTGCTACTGGGGGATCATTTGGCCCAGGCCACAAGGGAAAAGATTTGGCGGGGGGAGTATGTCGATATTTTCTCCCTATTGAACAGGGAACCCACCAAAGAAGAGAAAGAGGGGCAGGATGAGAAGGACAAAGAGCTGTCTCGCCGTCGCAAGCCACCACGCACATGGGCCAACTGGTTACCCGCATATCTCATCTATATGGCGGTGTATCTCAGGGCTCGGCCTGACCTGGCCATTCCTATGGTCCAATATTTGGACAATATTTACAGGGCAATGGTGGATTTTCCTGGCCCATCGTGGTTGGCTTACGATGAGGAATTTAGAATGAGAGTGCCCTTACACCCGGAGATGAGGTGGGATGAGCCATGTCAAAAACTGTGGCTTTTATACATGACCCCCACGTGCCCGGCGCCTGGGGAGAGGTACCATTGTGGCCATGCGGTCCAGCGAGCTGCTCCAACACAGGCTCTCCGCCAGCTGGCGGGGCAGGGGGTTCCAGCCCGCTTGCTGTGTTGGAGTTTCTCGGCCAATGGTGTATGCAATAGAAAACAGTGCCGATACAAACATGAGTGTCCCTCTTGCGCTGGCCCCCACGCCGCCGCTGCGTGTCCGCGAGCCGGTGGGTCACGGAGCAGAGATAGAGGTGGACAGGGAGCGGGCAGACCTGCCGCTGATGGAGCTGGTCACTCAAAAGGCCCCCTCCCCGGTTAACATAGCCATTTTGGAGCGGTGGCTCTCGACTTACCCGAGGAGGGAGGATGCTAGGTATCTCCTCGAGGGTTTCCAGCGGGGCTTTCACATCCCATTCATAGGGGAGCGGTGCTCCCAAGATGCCCCTAATTTACTTTCCCTGAAGGGTAGGGAGGAGGTGGCCGCCCTAAGTATTGCTAAGGAGGTTAATGCAGGTAGGGTTGCTGGCCCCTTTCCTATGCCACCCTTTTCCAATCTGAAGGTTCCCCTTTAGGGTTGGTGCCCAAAAAGACCCCTGGGGAGTTTCGTTTAATTCACCATCTGTCATACCCGGCGGGCCATTTGGTCAATGATGCCATTCCTGATTACCTTTGTTCGGTCAGGTACACATCATTTGACCAGGCCCTGCGCATGGTGCGCTCTTGTGGCCCGGGTGCACTTCTGGCAAAATGTGACATTAAGTCGGCATTCCGTTTGTTGCCAGTGCACCCGGGTGACTTTGAGTTATTGGGTTTTAAATTCCAAGGAAAATTTTATGTTGATAAAGCCATGCCTTTTGGCTGCTCTATTTCCTGTTCAGCATTTGAACGTTTTAGCACTTTCCTTCAGTGGGCCTTTGTTCGCAGGTCTGGGTCCCGGTCTGTAGCCCACTACCTCGATGATTTCTTGTTCAGGGGTGAACGGGGCTGGGACACGTGTACGCGTCTCCTCAATACATTTCAGACGCTAATGCAGGAACTTGGTGTCCCTTTAGCGCCCGAAAAGACCGAGGGCCCATCAACTAAGCTCACATTTCTGGGTATCGAAATTGACACGGTCTCGCAGTCATTCAGGTTACCCATGGATAAGGTTACCCGGATCACTGCGTTGATTTTGGCCTTATTGGCCAAACGCAAGGTGTCACTTCGTGAGCTCCAGGTTCTCCATGGTCACCTTAACTTCGCCTGCAGGGTGGTCGCGCCTGGCAGAGCTTTTGCTCGACGCTTATGCGATGCCATGACTGGCCTATTCAGGCGCTATCATAGGGTCCAACTGAACAAGGGCATGAGGGCTGACATGTTGGTTTGGCTTAAGTTCCTGAGGGACTTCAACGGGGTGTCATTTTGGAGATCTGACTTTTTGGTTTCCCCTAGGTTCCAGGTTCAGTCGGATGCCTCGGGGTCCCTGGGATATGGGATTTACTTTGAGGGGAGGTGGGCCTACGGCCGATGGCCTCCAGCCTGGAGGGGCATGGATCGCCTACGCGATCTTACATTCCTTGAGTTCTTCCCGATACTGGGAGCTTTGATGCTATGGGGCGAGGAGTGGGCCAATTCAGTGGTTCATTTCTGGTGTGACAATGCTGCGGTAGTGCACATTGTCAATCCCCAGACATCAAAATCACCCAAGGTCATGTAGTTAGTTCGCCACTTTGTGTTGCGCAGCCTACGCCTCAATGTGCTCTTCAGGGCCAGACATGTACCAGGTATTAATAACGATATTGCTGATGCTTTATCCCGCCTGCAGATCCCCTGGTTCCGCGCCTTGGCTCCGGACGCAGAGGAATTCCCCTCGCCGCTCCCGGATGAGATTTGGACGTTTGGCAAGGAGAGGTGAACCGGGCGATCGGCATGTCGCTGGCGCCCCGCACGCGTAAGGCGTATCACCATGCATTCAGTCAATTTAAAACTTTTTGTGCGCAACTCCGGTTGCCCGAGGTCTGGCCCATTCCAGTTACACACGTTCTCCAATTTATGGTCTACCTACACAGTCGGGGCCTAGCTCCCCGCACCATAGCATCCAGGCTGTCAGCACTGGCATTCATGGCCAAAGTGAGGGGTTCTGCTGACAACACAGATGATTTCCGTATACGACATGTTTTGGAGGGGTGGACACAGGAAGGTGGACGCCGCCCGGACAATCGCCACCCTATTTCTCCAGGGGTTCTTACCCACCTTGCACGAGGCTGACATAACCTGTGTTTTGACAGGTATGAGGCAGCTCTGTTTCATGCGGCTACCACGGTGGCCTTTTTTTGGAGCGCTCCGCATCAGTGAGCTGGTGCTACTGTCTAAGGCGGATGCGGCTCGTAGGGCACTGGAACTCGAAGATGTCTATGTCTCCAATGAGTGGGCTCAGTTGAGGATACGTTCCTCAAAGGTTGATCAGCACGGTGTAGGCAGTGGTGTTAGACTGCTACGATGTTCCATTGCAGACATCTGTCCGGTTGGTGCCCTACAAGAGTTCCTTGCAATGCGTGGTACGCACCCTGGCCCGTTTTTCTGCCACCAAGATGGGTCTCCCCTTACTAAATTTCAATTTTGGAAGGTGACCGGTAAGGCACTGTCCAGTGTTGGCCTTCCTGGGGCTCGTTACGGCACCCATTCTTTTAGAATAGGAGCTGCTTCTACTGCGGCTGCATTTGGGTACTCTGAGGCTGATATATGCCATATGGGGAGATGGGGATCGAAGTGTTTTGAATTATATGTTCGCCCCCTTCAAGTATGAGTAACAGATAAGTCACTGTCCTGTCTCTTTTTTATCTTACAGACCCTGTGTGTCCCCGCACACCGGTGGCAGTATGGCTGGTGGGCCACAGCTATGTGCACTGGGCAGCGCAGTATGCTGCGGCGACAGAGTGGGGACCCCAGCTTGGACTACGTGCATCCGCATGTATCAGGTGGTATGGTAAGCGCGGAATGTTATGGCGGGAACTGTTGCCATTCCTTTTTTCCATCAGGGATGCTGAACCGCCTGATGTCCTGGTGCTGCACCTCAGGGGCAATGACTTGGGCCAGGTCACTGGCCTTTCTTTAAAACATACGATCTGCAGTGACCTAGCTTATTTACATTATGTGTGGCCTGCCACAACGCTGCTATGGTCGGACATCATACCACGTCATGCTTACAGGGGGGGTATCAACCTCCAGGCCCTTGACCGTGCTCGTCGCTCGGTGAACAGGGCGGTGGCCCGGTTCTTTGCTGACAAGGGTTTGGGGTGGGTCATCCGACACCCCACCATTAGTCTCCAAAATTATGATCTTTACACAGGGGATGGGGTCCATCTGTCGCCCAGAGGTATGAACCTCTTTTTTGAAGATTTGCAAGCAGGCCTGTTGACCGAGCTGACGGTCTTGGGGGGGGGGGGGGGCGGTGAGTCTTTATTAAGCCTCCCCGTGTGGCGGGTAGCACTGGTAAGGTAAAGATTTATGACCCAGAGGTATCCGGCAGGTTCGCAATTGACTGGCCAACACTAGATAGGTACAAGTTTGTTAACGTTGACCGGTCAACGACGAACCAGGCAATGGGGTGATGGCAGGAGCTATTCAGCATGCATCACCCCGTGATTTGACGGATACACGTCAGAGGGTGGGGTCAGTAGATAGTTTATTGACTAAGGTCAACAATTTGTTTGTTGCTAACAAACAAATTGATACAAATGGATACATTGTAGCCAATTGCCATTGGCAATTTTGGGAGGAACCTTACCAGTGTTACTGCGGCCTGCTTGCCTTAAGAATTACAATTGGCTGAGTACCAATTGAAATTTATAATTCGGACTAGGGCATGAATCAATAAATGTGGCCCAATGCCGTTATCCACATATACCGGTGTCTGAGTCCTTTTTTGGGGGGTGCGCCTGCAATATAATGCAGTGGCCTTTCATCTTCCTTTCGCATCGCAGCAGGACACCTGTACCACTGATCCAGTTCCACGAGTCACTTTCTGGTCTTCAACCCTTTTGGCACACAGAGTCCTCCTCAGCCCCAGGCCAGTATTGATGAAGTTGTTCCCCTCCATCAAGATGGATTCAAGTGGGATTTAATCCACTTGGGGACCATCACCCTTCCCTGTGCACTTCAGCACCCAAGGCCATTAGTCTTCAAGGTTGTCGGGTTAGTTAACCGCCACCAAACACTCAGTGTCACTGGCAGTATGGTCTACTCTATTAACATAGCAGGATAACCTGGCCATACAGTCTTTTTAAATAGTGCCTGTTTTAATAATATTTAGTACCTTACAAAGTGTGAGTCTTAACACTCACAAAAGTAAAGCAAGGGGAGGCTATTAATAAACCTATTGGTGTCATTTGTTGGTAAATGTTTTCTTTAAGAACAGAAAAGAGCAGAGAAGGACTAAGATTCAATATATTACATTAAAACATAACTATTGTTAGTCTTTCACAATGTGGATAGTTTAGAGATAACATGAAGTCAGAATAAAGTAACTGTACATCACTTTATAATATTTAAATAATAGCACAATTCTGACAGAAGGATACATTCCAACCATTCCTGTTTAGTCTTTAAAGATATGGGCTTACTACCTTACATAAAATTATTTATTGATTCTGTTTCTGTTTTCAGATCTGAAGTATCAGAATTCCTAATTATATATGCCTGTTATCTTTAGTGGGGGTGGGGATGTAAGCTCCAGGCTGGGATCCTTCATCTCCATTGTTTATATATCTGTCAAAACATAAATTGGGACTTAACTGTTTGGGAAGTCAGTAAGAGAACACTTTTCACAAACATGCATCATACCTTTAAGGACAAAATATGGTAATAACAATTTTGTGTCATAAATTTTACAGGTATGTTTTCTCTGAATACCAGACACCAGTGCCATCCAAGGGCCTTGGGAGTTACTCAAAACTATAATAATAGAAACTCAGCTAGAATATATTCAGGAAAGGCACCATTAAATCCAAGAAGTCATCAGCATAGTTAACAAGCAATATCAGGTAATTTGTCTTCACTAAGCTATTTTTTTATTTAGAAAATGGAAGTATTGTTAAAATAAGGAGGACAAATAGTAATAAAATTACTTTCTGGAGAAAGGTGATAGGTAGGAAAAGGAGTAAGACAAGGCTGCATTTTGTCACCTTGCTTATTCAATCTATACACAGAGCATATAATGTGCAATGCAGGGATGGAGGAATCACAATATGGGATCAAAATTGCTGGGAGAAACATCAACAATTTGAGATATGCAGACGATACCACCCTAATGGCAGAAAGTGAGGAAGACCTAAAGAATCTATTGATTGGGCTGAAAGAGGAGAGTGTAAAATCTGGCTTGAGACTCAATATCAAGAAAACCAAAATAATGGCAACAAGCCCTATCAGTACCTAGAAAATAGATGGGGAAGAAGTAGAAGCAGTGACAGATTTTACTTTTCTAGGATCTAAGATCACTGCAGATGGCGACTGTAGCCATGAAATAAAAAGACAACTGATTATGGGGAGGCAAGCTATGAGAAACGTGAAAAGCAGAGACATCAGCTTGAAAACAAAAATTCACATAGTCAAAGCAATGGTATTCCTGGTGGCAATGTATGGGTGTGAGAGCTGGACCATTAGGAAAGCTGAGCGCAGAAGAATAGATGCCTTTGAAATGTAGTGTTGGAGGAGAGTCCTGAAAGTGTCATGGACAGCAAAGAGAACAAATAGGTCAATATTAGAAGAAATCAACCCTGACTGTTCATTGGAGGGACAAATAGTGAAGATGAAGCTAAAGTACTTTGGACATCAAATGAGAAGGGAGGACTCACTTGAGAAGGCCTTGATGCTGAGAAAGGTGGAAGGCAAGAGAAGAAGGGGGTGTCCAAAGATGAGATGGATAGATGGTATTGTGGACACAATGGGCACAGAGCTTGGTGGGCTGAGGAGAATGGTGGAGCATAGAGGTGCCTGGAGGAAAATGGTCCATGGGGTCGCAAAGGGTTGGAATCGACTGTGTGACTGAACACCAACAAAACCCGTAGCTGTCCAAAAAGGCTGAGTAATGAGAGTTCCTGGGAAAATAAAAGGTAACACTTCTTTACACAAATATATAGTTAAGGCTACCAACTCAGATGGATTTTAAAATGGATTAGGCAAGTTCTCAGAGAGTAAGATTATGAATTGCTACTAGTCGTAATTATATATAATTATATATGTAATTTCCGGTAGCAAAAGCAATAATGAATTTCAGTACCAATTGCTGTGGATTATAAGTGGGAGAGTATTTTTGTTTTTCTTCAAGTGACATATCCGATTCTGAATATTGGCTTTTATCATGGCGATAGGTCATGAAGGTTGTCCTGAGAACAATATGATGCAGTAGTCTTCCATTTGCCTTCCGCATTGCAGTGTGATACCTGTACCACTTATCCAGTTCTGCGAGTCACTTTTTGGTCCTGAGTCCTTTTGGTACACAAAGTCCTCATCAGCCCCAGGCCAGTTAATTTAATTTAATTTAATTTTTCCACTTGTATGCCGCCCAATCAGGAACCCAACTCAGGGCGGCTCACACAATAGTTATACAATATACAATATTGATGAATCTGCTACTCTCAATCAGGATGGATTCAAGTGGGACTTAATCCCCTTGGGATATCACCCTTCCTGTGGACTTCACGACCCAAGACCATTAGTCCTCAGGATTGTCAGGTTAGTTAACCACCACCTGATGATCAGCGTTGAGTCCCTTGCAATATGGTCTGCTCTATTACCATAGCAAAATAACCTGTGTGTGTGTTTTACACCAATTTATCCAATGTGGGAGTAGAATGCTGAATAAAACAGCTTTGGCTTCCATCCAAAACTCTTTAGATGTTTTTATGACCAACATGCTACTGCTGCCTTTAGAGACAGAGATATAAGATACTCTTTAAGTAAATAAGATCTCACAGCAAATCTCCTATACTTTCTCTCTTTCTTCCCATGCTATGGGAATGCAGAACACATATCCATGGCTTCCCATATTTCCCCCTTTATAATATGGGGAAATGTATTTTCCAAACCATTCTCCCTTATTAACAGTGTTTCCCATGCAGAAGACAGAAGGAAAGGTGTAAATGGGACCATGACTATGAAAGACCACAAATCTGCATTTTTAAAAAATGTACTAAAGCATTCAGATCCCAACTTTTCATTTTTAATAGTATATGTAATGATCCAAAATAATAATAATAATTAAAACAACAGAGCCTTGCAAAAATAAAGCTGTTCTTAAAGAAACAGCAGCAGTAGGAATCATAGATAAAATGAACAGAAAGAGGACTTTCCTGAAAATAAATAAAACAATAATCAGTTCAGCAGGCAAAATCCCTACTGGAAGAGACTTCATAAGATAGTTAAAAACAATCATAGAACAGGAAACAGGAAAGGCAAGTCTCCACAGGAAAGACAATTTCTTTTGCAGGTTGTTTTAAAAGCCCTTAAATGTTAACACACAGAGCAATCCTTCCCATGGTCAGAGAAGAATCCTCCCACATATCATCTGTAGCTAGGATATCAAGAGTAGTTTTTCTTATTGACCTTAATAAGTGGATCATAGGAGAGCACTTTATGCTGTTCTGAAGCTATTTACATCTTTAAACCAAGGATTCCCAACCTATGGCCTGTGGGCTGGACACGGCCCATGACGCCATTTCACGTGGCCCATGTCGCTGCCATACCGTAAGCAAAAGCAGATGCAGATGCTTTTACGACAGCCGTAAATGCACCTGTGGCTGTCATAAATATGGAAGTGGGCACTTTTACAGCTGTCGTAAATGCATTTATGATAGCCATAAATACGCCTGCTTCTGGGGGGCATGCTCCAGCCCATTCAGTTGTCCGGGGGTGTGGTTCGGCCCAGGTTGGAAACCCCTGCTTTAAAGCAACGACTAGTGCTTTAAACTGAATTGAAGAATAGAAGATAACTTAGCAGTTGTAGAAGGCAGGCACATAATCCCCATAACAGCATCCAAAATAGTAACCCCATCATGCTCCAGCAAGGGCATAATGGAACTCAGCATACTGCCACTGCTGCCCAAATGCTGATGACCAGTTTTTTCTTCCCAGGGGAAAGGCCCAAACCCCAAGATACTGGCAACTGAACAAACAGGAACTACAAGCCAATGCCAATTCTTACTTTGAATTAATAAATACTGTTTTGATGACCATATTGTTTTAATCGTGCCATGGGGAGGGGGGGTTGCACTACCATGATGAGGCAAAAGATCCTCAAGCGCAACAAAACTTACTTGCTGCTTTTTGAAATAAGCAAAGTAATACATACTGCCATACTTAAATCCACCGGGGAGGGGGGGGGGCAACCTTAAGGCACCACAATGCTAGCTCCTCAGAAAAGTCTCCTGACTTAAGACCCCTTGATTTCTACCTTAAAGGATGTAGTGTACCATAGAAAACCAGTACTTTCAGATGGAATTGAAATGGCATATGCAGCGATACTATTAGATATACAGTATGTATATAAGAAGGAGCATACAAGTGGACAAGTCAAATGTGACTTGTATTTATTTTTTATTACAGACACAGTAGGGAATTTTTCTCCAAACCTCTGGCTTTCCAGTCAGGTATGAGACACCTAAACCACTATAATAATTTTTCGTCAGAAATTATTTTGAGTTGAAAGGATTTTTGCTGGAGAAACTCCACTCAGGTGAGACCCGAATGAAGCTCCTTTCATGTCCCCAGGATCTTTTCCTATAGATGTGGTCCCTATTTATCTACAGTGCAGTACTTGCAATTTCTTGCTTTCAGTCTGCTAGCTTAGCAGGAGCTGGGACAGAGACGGGCAGCCAATCCCTCATGCAGTACTCAGGTCTTGAACTGCCAACTTGCCAACCTTCCAGCTAACAAGGCGAGCTTCTTAACAATTGAACCACCACAGCCCCCCAAAACCACTGAACCAGCAGGATACAGATGAGTTGCAGAGAGTTTGGTTGTTTATTTAGCCATTTTACTATATATTGATTTATGCCTTTTGTGTATGGCCACAGCATGGCTATAATCAAGACACTTTGTGACTAGTAGGCATTGGTATACTGTATTTGCTGGTGTATAAGACTCACTTTTTTCCTCTTAAAATACACTGGAAAAATGTAGTGTGTCTTGTACTGTTTATAATGGCCTATAGTGGGGTATTTTGGTAATAATGAGGGTGTGTGTCTTATACTCCAACACGTCTTATACACCGGCAAATATGGTAATTTCTACAGACATTGTGGGAATGTCTTCAAGGGCTCACTTTTGTCTTTGATTCTGTAACTTCTGTGTGTCTGACTCTGCTGTTGAGCATACATAATGGGATAAGCACAGCCTGGGAGGAGTTTGGGGGGGGGTGTGTGAATGTGTTTTCACGTTCTGCAATAAATCATCTGGTAAATAAATTTTGTGTCAGAAATTACACTGGGTTGAAAGAATTTTTGCTGGAGAAACTCCACTCGGGGACGTCCAAATGAGGCTCCTTTTATGTCCTCAAGATCTGTCGTGCAGCACTTGAGTATCGAACTCCCCCCCAACTTTCCAGTCTTCAAGCTCAGCATCTTAACCACGGTGGAGTGACATTCCTTGAAGCTTCCAGCATTAGAAATTTTTTTAAACAAAAAAGAAGTGGACTGCACTTACCGCACATTTTAGATCTGGTTTATCCTACAAGAGGATCTTAGGCTGCAATGTTTATTTTATTTATTTTATTTGTTGAACTTGTATGCTGCCCCACTCACAGTGCGACTCTGGGCGCCTGACAAAGAATCACAAAATATCACAATTCCCATAATACAATACACAATTACAAAGTATCACACAAAAAGCATTTCAAAGACAATAGTGTACAGAGAAGGGACGCGTGGCAGCAAAATGGCCGCCACACGCTTTGCTGGCCCCGCCCCTGAGGCACGGGCACAACAGAATGGAGAGGGGGCATGGCCGGCTTCCCCTTTATAAGGGGTGGCCGAGCCAACGGCCCTGCTTTCCTTCAATTCGGCTGGGCCCCGGGCGCGTTTGCCGTGCCCAGCCGACCTTCCTGCACCGTCGCTAGCCCGAGAATGGGCTTGCTCCAGTGTTTCGCGGCGGTCTCACCGCGCCCCTACTTCCCTGCCGGCTCCTGCCTGGGAACGGGCTGGGGCCGCAGGTCGCTTTACGCGAGCTTTGTTGGCCCACCAGCGAAGGCTTCTGCCTTCCACGGGCCTGCGCTCCGCCGCCTCCCACCCGAGAATGGGCCGGGGCTGCGGGTCCTTACTCTGTGGGCGCAGCCCACCTCGCCATCTCGCTTTGGCGGCCCACCAGCGAGGGCCCTCGTGCTTGCACGGGCCTCCGCCACGTGCATCTCTCCGGGCGGGGCGGGCCTGCCTTTCATAGCAGGCCTGGGTTCGGTCCCCTCTCTACTTGGCGCACATGGTGCCAAAAAAAGAAGGCTGTCTGGGGTGGGGCCCCCGCAGCCCACTGATCCCGCGCGGTGCCACCCAGACCCACTGTGGCCCCTGCGTTGGCACTCCAGCTTGCGCCTCCACCGCGCCACAGGGCGGCCAACGCTCAGCCCCTGGACGAGGGCCCTATGCACCTAGGTGGTGCCCTGGCTGGGGAACCCTTAGTTCTTCTGGCCCCTCCGGGTGGCGAGCTGGTGCCCGCTGGGCCCTCGCAATTTCCTCTGCCTCCAGTGCCCGGCAACCCGGCCCACTCCCTTCGTGGCTCGCTTCGCGGCCTTGAAGCTGTCTGCTGGCCTCCAGCCATGGGTGGGTGCCACTTGGTCAGCCACACAGCCCGGCACACCCCAGGACGCCTCGCCGCCAGCCTTGGTCGACTCCCGGCTGGCATGGCTTGAGGCGGCCCTGCTTTCTATGCCTGCCGGCGGTGTGCATTCCAGTGCTGCCGGCGTGCCTTCGCAGCCTCCCGGGGCCAGTGACGGACGTCCTCCCCTTGGACTACAAGGCGGGCTGAGCTCTAGTTCGTTCCTGAGCTCCAGCGCCCCTGCCCTGCCGGAACCCCCAGTGGGGGGCGGTGGGAGGGGTAGCAACTGGTGAGTATGGTGGTCAAGTTAGACCTACTACCACAACCTATTTCGCAGCCCGCGCCCAACGCTTGGCCGTGGCCCGCCATTCAGGTCCGTCAGTCTGCGGCACCTGTAGTGCCTCCCATTATGGCTGGGCAGGCCCAGGCCGGGGGATGGAGGGCTCCTTACCCTCCACCCCTGCTGGCCTCGGCGACGGCCAGCCTGCAACTGCCCTACCCGGTTTGGCTTTACGGCCCGCCTACCAACACCGGATACCATACCTTGTCTATGTTGGCATTGCCCACCACTGGGGTCATTCTCCCCCTGGGCGATCACTTACTCCCCGCCACCAGAGACAAGATCTGGCACAGGGAATACATTGACCTGTTCAGCCTGTTGAACAGGGAGCCCACGCGGGATGAGAAAGAAAAAGAGGACGACAGGGACAAGGAGTTGGCCCGTCGTTGCAAACCACCGCACACTTGGGCTAACTGGTTGCCTGCCTACCTTATATATGCAGTGGTCTCAATACGGGCTCGTCCCGATTTAGCTATCCCCCTGTTCCAATATCTCGATATTATTTATCGAGCATATGTGGACTATCCGGGTCATTCTTGGCTGGCGTACGACGAAGAGTTTCATATGCAGGCTGCGCTTCACCCGGAGATATGCTGGGATGGGCCCAACCAGCTTTTGTGGCTGTATTACATGACCCTGTCCCGCCTGGCCACAGGTGAGCGGTTCCATTTGGGCCATGCTGTCCAGCGCCCTGGCCCCGCACAATCACCCCACCCGGCGGTGGGGTAGGGGGTTCCAACCCGCCTGTTGTGCTGGAGCTACTCGTCTGCGGCCGGATGTTCCCACAAAAAGTGTAGGTATAGGCCCTCTGCTCCTGCTGCGGGACCCCCCCGGATCTGGTGCAGGCAGTGGCCGAATGGAGCCCGGAGCAGATAGAACATTCGTGCCTATACCACCCGGGCTGCCGCATTCTGGACCAACTGCAGCCTCCGAATGGTTGACAAGGGCAGCCCCATGTAGAGCGCATTGCAATAATCTAGCCTGGAGGTGACCAGAGCATGTGTGACCCTGAGCAGGGAGTCCTGGTCCAGGAGCGAACGCAAGTGACGGATGACGCAAAGCTGTGAGAAAGCCCTCCTGGCCACAGCTGCCACCTGACTTGCTAGTAGCAGCCCCGAATCCAGGAGGACCCCTAAGTTGCGTACCAGGTCTGTCTGGGGCAAAACAGCCCCATCCAAGACCAAAGTTGGCAGCTCCCTGGATAACGCGGGACCCCCTATCCAAAGCCACTCAGTCTTGGAGGGATTCAATTGTAGCCCGTTGTCCCCCATCTAGACCCCAACCGCTTCCAGACATCTGGATAGGACATTGACTGCATCACTGGGGTCCCCATGGGCCGAAATATATAACTGGGTATCATCAGCATACTGATGATACCTTACCCCGTACAAGACCGCAGTCTGTATCGCGTGGACGGGGTGCATTTGTTGGCAGGAGGCATGGACCTCTTCTTGTCCTCCTTGCAAATGGGTCTGTTGACCGTTTGCGGTCATGGTGGGGTGGTGAGTCGGTGAACTCCTCCCCGTGTGGCGGATAGCACTGGTTAGGGGCAACTGCATTACTACTTAATAGGGCAAATCTATTTGGTTGGCCATAGTGAGGACAAAGTTAGCCAAACTTGTATGGCCAGCCAAATGGCTTATATAGGTTAACACCCATAGTGGGTCAACAACACGTTTCCGCAGAAGCCGGTTGTTGACGGAGCCTCTCAATTGTTACCGCAGTAACAAGTGGTGAGAGGCAGTTAATTAGGGTTCTAATTGGATTTGCCCCTTACCAGTGCTATTTTGGCCCGTTTGATCCTTAACCATTGTTAAGGTAGGACCATTTTGAATTAAATAAATGTGGCCCAATTTTCAATCTAATATTTGTGTCCGTGTCATTATTGGGGTGTGGGTACAGCAAAGCAATACATAAGCAATTGTAAAAAAATAAAAAAAAATTCAAATTCCAATTGCTATGTCCACTTCCTTCCAGGCTGGGTGGGCCGAGGAAAGGAGTCAATTGGTGGCGGCGGTGGTGTTCTTATACCCGCCGAGCTGCTCAGCTGCTCCTACTTCCCTCCAGGCCGGATGGGTCGAGGGAAGGAGTCCAATGGTGGCAGCAGCGGCAATGTTCTTATGCCCACCAAGCCGCACAGCTGTTGTCCTCTTATCCTCTGAAAAGCTTGCTCACAACTGCTAATATAGAGTTGGTTTTATATTAGTTATCTCTAGGCAGCAACTCCCCAATACGGTTCCCCAGTCATCCTTTTTAGTGCAGAAAGCCTTATTACAGGGGTTTGTCTAAATGTTAGCATTCTAGCCATAAAGAAATGTATTTAATAAGCTGCAAAAAGCAGATTTTTTGATAGCAGCAATCATGTAGAAAGTGAAGGGCTAATGGATTTGCAATCAAAGTGGGATGGCGATTTAATAAGAAGCTTTATTCTTGGCGATTGAGAAGTCATGGAGATCCTTAAGTGCAGTTCAGATAATGCATACAATATGCTTATTTTCCTAACATTTCTGTAAATATCTTATAGTGCGTAAAGGGAGTGTGATTGCCTACACATACGCAAGCTTAAGAACATGAAAAAAGAAGAAAGGTTTCGTGACATCAATTTACTTTTTCCAGCTATCTATTCCCAACAGTTGCATGGCAGCCATTCTCTGTAGAATATAAAAAACACGGAGCTCTTAAAATGTCACTTTAAATTAAAGGCAGGATGTTTGAAATGGCTAACTTATTTATGTTCTTAATGTAAATTTTAGCAGTGGATTGAGGCTCAATTTAGCTGTGCATTTCTCTTTCTGTTTCTGAACTCCCCTTAAGGAGCACAAATATGTTGTTCATTATATACATCTTATTTTGATGCTAGTTGTGTTTAAAAAATCAACATGAAAAGTTCTTCATAGGTCTCTGTTTTTATTCTTTTTCAACTGGCAGCAAAGGCCCATGAATAAAAAATGTGATTTAAGGCAAACATACAGTATGTCCCTTCTTATATACATATATCTAATAGTTTTATACTAGATTTGAGTATTAATGTATTTAATATTCCTGGTTACATGCATTGTAACTAAAAAGGGAAATAGGCAATTGCTAAACTTGCATTCCTCCATGTCATTTAATTAAAAATAGTATATCTTTAAGAAAACCTGAAATCTCACGGAGCCATTCACTGCAAATTCATACCTCACTCTGTCACCCCTAAATTAAATATTAACATTTAATTTAAGGAAATATTTGAAAGCCCTGTTGTGACCTCTTGGTGGGGTAATTTTGCCAAATTTCACCTGCAAACATCTCCCACTCACGTTTGTGGTCACTAGACTAGTTTGGAGAAAAATCAAGAAAAATATTTGAGGGCTCCTGGGGTCCCTAGCAGATATAGATATAATTCATGGTAGGATAACATTATTAGCCTTTTAGGTGCCACAGGTTCTCTGTAGTTTCTCTTACCACAGAACACAGGTTAGTCCCTTAGAAATTAAACTAGAGGGGAAGTCCATATTTTGTAATATCCTCCCAAACAATAGTAACTGGCAAAATATGCAGGGTCAGCTCTGTCATTGTACGAGGCACCTGCCAAGGCAGATGATTTTGAGTTTTAATAAGAGATAAGAAACTATTTTTCATTCAAGATACAGTAGTATATATTTACTCCAGTGGGATTTTCTATCTCAGGGGCCATCATGACTTATGTGGCCTTGCATGCTGTAAACCAGGAGTTCTCAACCTTTTAAAGCCGGGGGCCAGATCATGCTCCCTCCGACAGCTTTGGGGGCCGGGCGGCGATTTTGCCCTTCCTCCACCACCTGGCACTTGCTGGTGTGGTGGAGGTGGGGAAGGGGCACATGAAATGCTGCCATGGGCCACATCCGGCCCACGGACCACAGGTTGAGAATCCCTGCTGTAAACCTTGAATGAGGAATGGCACAATTTGCTTGTCTTTGTCTTGGGCTTGCCCTAGACATAAAGTTGTGGTAATATTGCTCCTGCAACTTATTCAAACTCAACATCTGATCAAATATTTTCATGAATGGATGCAGATACAATAAATCACTACAGAATAAATGGCCAACTCTTGCCATTCAAGCTAGTAGTCCAATTTAAGTGAAGTTTGTTTCACAGATTTTGAAGCCACACAATTCATAGATTATTTAAGTTCTCTCTTTGCTGCCTAACTGCCAAGCTGTGAAAAATTTACTGAATAGTCAGAAACCTCAAGAGGATAGATTCTGGACCAACATACGCTCTCTTTGTGATGGATCACATTATGATTGAGTGACAACTGTGTTTGTGTTTCCTTATCTATGTGTCTAGAAAAGTAAAGGCTAGTTCTTTCAGAGAATCATTCATCATGAACACTGTTTCTCACTTTTCATGACACAAAAAGGCAACTCTGCAGAAATAATTGGAAGCCATGAAGAAGGGGAAAATATTATATTTAGTCTAAGTCCAACTTAAAACAAAAGATCGCACTTTTCAATTGTGGTGGTTCTTTTCTTGATGATTGTGGGGAAATGGATATAATTTATTGGTGAATGATTAGAACACATTAGGAGTATTCACAAAGTTCAACCCTCTCTGAATTTAACCTTAATATGCTTTACAGTAAATAGAGAAGAAAGCTTTATTTATTTATTATCTTGCAACAAATTTCTTGTCATTGTCTCTTAAAGTATCTTCTTCATCCATAGCTTCCACTCACCAAATTTTTGCAAATGGATCAGCAGAACATGTGACTGATATTTTTTGTTAATGCACACATTATTATTTTAAGACTAGATCGTATGAGATATATTCCTAGCTAAGTGATTATCTTGAGAACAGAATTCTTCATTTTGGCAAAATCTGACCAAATTGTCAATCTTTGTGTTAAATCTGTTCTCACAAAAGGGGTTTGTTGCCTAATTAGTTGTTAGAAGATAATGTTTGCTATGAGTGAGAAGGATCTTCAAATTGTTGAAGATCACAGGCTAAATATGAGTCAACAGTGCAAGGTGGCTGCAAAAAAAGATCAACACTGTTTTAGTCTGCATTAACAGAAGTATAGTCTCCAAAACCCATGAGGTACTAGTTCCTCTCTATTCATCACTAGTTAGACCATATCTAATATCAATTCTGGGTATCACACTTTAAGAAGCATGCAAAATAAAAAATAGAGCAGGTACAGAGAAGGGCAACAAGGATGATCAGAGGACTGGAACCAAGCCGTATGAGGAAAGACTGAAGGAACTGGACATGTTTAGCCTTGAGAAAAGGAGACTGAGTGGGGGGGGGATATGATAGCACTCTTCAAATACCTGAAAGATACTCATAAAGAGGATGGGCAGGATCTGTTCTTGATCATCCCAGAGTGCAGGATGCATAATAATGGACTGAAACTACAGGAAGCCAAAACTTCTTAAAGAGCAGTATGACACTGGAACCAACTGCCTCGAGAGGTGGTGAACACTCCAACACTGGAAGCATTCAAGAGAGAGTTGCACAACCATCTGTCATATCTGCTTTGATTTGGATTCCTGCATTGAGCCGGGGGTTGGACTGAATGGCCTAAAAGGGCACTTCCAACTCAGTTATTCTATGATACTATTGTCAGTAACTTACCATATACAAATACACACACACACAGACGCACACACAGAGTATATATATAGTGACAACAGTGAGCTAATTTCAGTCAAAGAACATTTTTAAAGAATTAATTGTTTATCTGGGGAGAAATTCAAGCCACCCTTAATCAAAAATCAGATTCTACTTCCAAAATGGTTATTCAAGGTGTGCACAAACACTTGGTTTGAAAAAAGCTGCCGTAGTGATTAGTTTGCCCTGATGTCACTGGGGCAACATATAAATTAGTTCAATCATCTAAAGCTGGAGTATTAGCTTGATAGAGAAATGCAGCTCAATACATACTGCTATTTAAAAAATGCCATTAAAGAGAAATGCAATTTAAAATGTACCATGAAAGTATTAAAATACATTCATAATACTCTTCTTTTACAGACTTCCTCTTCCCTCATAAGGAACAGTGCACCATTATATAAATAATAGCAGATCAGCTCAGAATCTACTTGTAAAAATGCAAAAGTAAGCATAGCTTCCTGGGGAAAAAAATCAATATAAGTGGACTCTACTTCTGATCGAATATGAATAGGATTAATCTTTTATTATGTCAAATGGAACTTTGGGTGTGGTTTCTCTATTGTTTCATATGTTAAAGACTTCAACACTTAGAATCCAACCATAGTCCTTAGTTTGTGATTAAAAAGGTCTATTTTTGAATAGAGCAGTCAGAAACAGGCAGCTTTGGACCTCAGAAGATCTCATCTTTCTTGTGGAAAGACAGTGTAGGATGTACAAAAGTTTAGCATGGAAAGCAACCATTTTGCTGTGAGTAGGTGTTGGAATTGGCTTCCCTGTCAATAGAAAACAGTCTGGCCAGGTTATACTGCTATGGTAATAGAGTAGACCATAATTCCAGCAACTCAACGCCAAGTGTCAGGCAGCGGTTAACTAACCTGACAACCCTGAGGACTAACGGTCTTGGGTGCCAAAGTCCACAGGGAAGGGTAATGGTCCCCAAGTGGATTAAATCCCATTTGAATTCATCTCGATGGAGGGCAGCAGCTTAATCAATCAATCAATCAATCAATCAATGTGATTAACATTCAGGCTGCCCTTTGCCATGCAAAGTGTTACAGTTTTTTTCTGCTGGCAATGAGGGCACAATAATGTGCAGCAATATTAGTCCATTTTCTGGTGTTTTGAATCAGGGATTTGTTGTTCAGTCGCACAGTCGATTCCGACTCTTTGCGACCCTATGGACCATCGCTCTCCAGGCACCTCTGTCCTCCACCATCCTCCTTAGTCCACACAGCCCCGTGCCCATTGTGTCTACAATACCAATCAGGGATACAGAAGCAAAATATCCCTACTCTGGAAGTTTTTTGAAGAACAGAATTTCCTGGTTCCTTAAAACAGACATCTAAATAATCATGCACTGCACAATTTCACTGCAGATATTTCCCTCATATAAAATTACCCCTTGCTAGAGAATCCCAAATGATCACATGATCTGTACTATGATTGTTGGAGGAGGACAGAAGCAGAAACAATTGAGAGATGGCTGCAATCCCTCTGTGCCAAAATGTATTGAAAGGCTGTTTTGGATTTAATGAAATAGTGACACAAAAATGTGAGTAAGTGCAACACATACAACAGAAAGCAGAAACACCTGGTGGTGCAGTGGTTAAACTGCTATAATGTGGCCAAAATGTTGTGAGTTTGATCCTGACAGGGATCAAGGTTGACTCAGCTTTCCATTCTTCCCAGGTTGGTAAAATGAGTATCCAGTATGTTTGGGGGAAAATGCTAATTAACATGTAAACATGTAGAAGAAGTTTATTCATATGTATACCTTGGTCAAGAGGTTAACCTAAGGCACGATCTAACGAAAGAAATTTTGAGCAGTCAAGCGACATGGGAATCTTTTAACATCATAAAGGATGTGCTTAGTGAAGCAAAAACAAGAATATTACCGGCTGAACCCATCAACACCACATTTCTGCCTGCTTTATTATACGGCAGGGAAACATGGGCACCTACAAAAGCTGACATCAAAAAAGCCGATGTAACACAAAGACCAATCGAGGAAAAGATGCTAAACATACGATGGGTTGACCAAATATCAAATGAAGAACTGCGTAAACAAGTAAACATCTGATGCAAAACAAGCATCAATGTTGATTGAGTTTGCAAGACATCGGTAGGCCAGGCATGTGTGCCACTTCAAAGATGTCAGGTGGACAAAAGCTATCACAGAATGGATACCACTTGACATACAGTGAGCACTAGGAAGGCCAGCAACCAGATGGGAAGACCAGTTCAGGGCAAAGTTCCCAAGGCCTTGGATGAGACTGACATGGGATCGGAAATGGTAGAAGACAATGCTTTGATCTGCCACGTCAATCTGCTGTGTGAGACATGGATCAACCAAGTAATCAAGTAAGTAATATCAATATCAATATCAAGACTCAATATCAAAAAAACCAAGATAATGGCAACAGGCCATATCAGTCCCTGGAAAATAGATGGGGAAGAAGTAGAAGCAGTGACAGACTTTACTTTTTTAGGATCAAAGATCACTGCAGATGGAGATTGCAGCCATGAAATAAAAAGGCGACTGATGCTTGGTAGATAAGCTATGAGAAACCTGGGGAACATAGTGAAAAGTAGAGACATCTCACTGCAAACAAAGGTCCGCATAGTCAAAGCAATGGTATTTCCAGTGGTAATGTATGGCTGTGAGAGCTGAACCATTAGAAAGGCTGAGTGAAGAAAAATAGATGCCTTTGAGATGTGGTGCTGGAGGAGAGTTTTGAGAGTCCCTGGACAGCGAGGAGAACAAATAGGTCAATATTAGAAGAGATTAGCCCTGACTGCTCCTTAGAAGGACAAATAATAAAGATGAAGATGAAGTATTTTGGACATCAAATAAGAAGAGAGGATTCACTTGAGAAGGCTTTGATGCTGGGGAAGGTGGAGGACACAATTGGCACGGGGCTGTGCGGACTTAGGAGGATGGTGGAGGACAGGGATGCCTGGAGAGCAATGGTCCATGGGGTCGCAAAGGGTCAGAATCGACTGTGTGAATGAACAAAACAAAAACATGTAAACCACCCAGAGAGTGCACTAAGTGTTAAGGGACAGTATATAAGTATAATTGCTACTGCTACTGCTAACTCATTCAAGAGGTTTCTGAATGTGATGAAGAACAAACACATGCAATTGACTAGGTGAAAAGGATGACACTTGAGGAGAAAATATACTTCTAAACAAACTATTTTTGTCAGGATTGTGCCCTCCAACAGGTTTAATTTTATGAAGATAGTGCAAATATTCTGATTATTGTTTATGATAGAAACAGTTTGTAAATTCTGCAGATGGAAAGGAATGTCACATTGAGGGATTTTTACATCATGCAACTGGAACTTTGTCATAAATACCTTTGTATTTGCTAAAAAAAACTATATTGGTAAAACAAAATACAAGTCAAGTATTAGAATAGGAGAAACTGTTAACAATGTTAAACACAGGGGTGTGGAAGCATCATGGAATTAGTATTGTGAAAATGAATCCACTGGAGAAAATGACATTTAGTTTTGACCTTCAGAAAAGTTATAACAGATAAAGGTCTTGGGAGAGGAAGCTTAGTGGACTCTAAATTTATTAATGATTTTCCCCATGTTAATGAGTTTCTCAGCCTTGCGGCATTGCTTTGGGACATAGTTGTTTTTGAGACACAGAACTGGAAGATACATAAACTTCATTTCTTTTGTTGTTTGTGGTAATGCAGGACACTGAAGACTTTAATGTAGCCTAATTGGATAGCTTCATTATTCTGAGTGATTTCATGTAGCCCTGGGGAATAGTGGTTGATATATTTGCCCCTGCTTGTCATATTTTGTCAGGAGATTTATTATATTTTTGAAAATGGAAGCTTCCCTTTTCTATTCAGAGATATTGTGTGGGCTGAAGCTTTGGTTTATGCCTTAATGATGGAATAACAATGCTACTGATTAGACAATACTAATGTTGTATATTTCAAATCTATTATTTATATGGGCTACTTAGGTGATTTCTCTGCAGGAAGAGGTGTCTGCTTTGAAGACTCCCATATGCCCTGAAAACCTTCTGTATTGGGCTCAAAGACTCTATGGATCAGTTTTTGGAATGGCGTAGACGAGAACTGGGGCAAGGGGAAGATGCCATACTAGCAGTTAGGTTGTAGTATAGCATGGTATTTAGGCTTTATATTTCATCAAAGCCTTCGTAGAATTAATGTAAATCAAGTCTCCTTGGTTTAGGATGATTATAATTTTTTAAAAATCAAGAAGCAATAGAGTGATAATACTTTAGTCTGCTCCTTTGTTTCAAATGGAATTGCTAATTCTGATCTATTGAAAGTCAGCCCTCGACACAAGCTTTTAATTTCTATTTTTAACATTTTATTTTCTCTGCAGGAACAACAGAGTTTTGCCTCAGGTGAGATTAGGGCACTCCCCTTCAAGGTATGGGCATGTACAAAACTTTCTAAAATGAGTTTTTTGATATTGCCATAGAAGAAGCCAAAGGGGTGGTGGTGGGGAGTTTTTCCTAATTTGTCTTGCTGTTGGATGGAAACCTGTATTCTGCAATCCAGATTTGTGCCATCCTAACTCATTGATGCTTTGGAAATGGGAATTGCTTATTGAAAATGTGTAATTTTTTAAAGTCCATTTTCAGGACTTCAGAGACATTTGTTATGTAATCGGCTATCAAGCCATTTCCAAATCATAGCAACCATATGAATTAATAACCTCTAAATGGACTTAACTTTATTTTATTTTATTGCAAATTAAAACGTGTCTTCCTTTATTGAATCCGTGCATCATATAAGTGAAGTTCTATCTTCATCTTTTCCTAGTGCCTTCAAATCATCATTTCCCCCAATGAATTCAGGATATTTAAATTCAATTAAAGCACATTATTCCAACTCAGGGTTAAAAGGTGTTTGGAGAAGTGGAAAAGGTTTAAAAAAATAACCTGTCTGTCTGTCTCCTTCCTTTCCCCCTCAACATTTTTTTCTGAGATAACAGTAACTTAAAGCACAAAAAGCTCATTTTGTTTATGATCGTGGAGGCACATCTAGAAATAGTTCAGTTGGAAGAGTGACAAAAATTTATCACTATAGAAATTGAAACCATGGTTCAACTATAATATTCCTGGTAAAATTAATATAACACATGATTCTTTCATTTCCATACTCAGGACATTTTGTGAATATTCAAAGTGATTTGTATTTTCTGCCCTCCTTCCAGGTCTTTCTGTAGAACAATAAGACTGACTGTTGTCCATCTTTGTGTTAAGCTTCTCATTTCTCTTAGATCCGTGGTGGGGAACCTATGGCATGCATTCCAGAAGTGGCATGCAGAGGCCTTTCTGCTGGCACGTGTGCCATCGAGGGGAAACCCATTTCCCTACCCAGCCCTTTCCCTCCGCCAAAGGGAAGGTGAGAGGGGAGGCTGAAATCCTGCCTGGGAGGCTGTGGCTGCATGAGGTGACCCCCCTCCTAGGAGTTGGGTGCACCTGTGGGGGTAAGTGCACCCACGTGACTTCGCTGGAAATGTGCCAGGAATGTCACATGGGTGTGTGGGCACACGTGGTGCCTGCCTGCACGTCTCTTCCTCCTCCTTGGGCACTCAGTCTCTAAAAGGTTTGCAATCACTGTTTTAGATCAATCATAGTGCATTTTCTTATTTGTTAACCTACTAGTTAGAGTCCTTAGGGCTTTTTTACATTACCCTATTTGCTGGCATATAATACACATTCCTCCCCCCCTTAAAATACACTGGGAAAATGGAGTGCATCTTGTATTGTATATAGTGGCCTATAGTGGATTATTTTGGTAATAATGGGGTGCGTCTTATATTCTGATGCATCTTATACACCAGAAAATACGGTAATAATTATCTGCTCAGTACCCAGTGTTGGGTAGTGGACAAAGTGATGGACTACAACTCTAGAGATCAATGTTTGAATTTCCGCTCATCCACAGAAACTCACTGGGGGAGTAGAATTAGTAAAACCATTCCTTAAATATATAACTTATCTTGAAAGCCTGACTGAGGTAGCTATAAGCTGGTTCCAGCGTGAATACACATAACTACTGATCGTCAGTTAGTTTATTCTATTTTATGTTTAAAGAAGATGTGTTAGGCCAAAAACTGCACCCTCTCCAGTAATTTGGTTAGAATAAGGTTGTAGCCAAGCCCTTTAAAAACTGTTCAAGTTTAGCATATTGATGATAGCCTTGTAAAATCCCATTTGTACTCAAGTGTTGATTCTGCTTAAGTGGGGGAAAGGAAGTATGTGAACATGAGAGAATATGTGAGAATTTTCATATTGTATAGAACTTCATATGGGGTCCCCACTTAAGGCCTTTTAATGGTGAAATAGACAAAAACAAACAAGTGCACAGCTGCATAGCCTTTCTAGTTTCTGATGCTTTGATCTGACAAGCCTCCCATTGACTATGGTTTGGGCAGCTTACGAGTTGGTTTTCTGCAAACATCTGGGTGAAAAACTGGTAGCATTTGTCAGACTAGATTAAAACTGTAGTATGCTTGCTGAGGAGTGTTTTATTTCATGGGCATTTAACATTTAATTTTTAATCTCCTAGTGGCTGATCTTCATGCTAAATCTTACTGAATGCTTTTAATGGTTTGTGTTATGCATGACAAATGCCTTCATTAGAATCATCCAAAATGTCACTCAGTCTTTTCCCCTTCAAAAATAAAAACTCAAGTACAGTACAGGTACTTGCTTGATGCTGTCTTCAGTACTAAGTAGAATAATTGTTATCTTTTGCATTTTTATAATGGTAATAAAATGGAGAACATACAATGTTTCTATGTCTTTGGAACTATTGGTGTAACCTGAGATCTCTGATGTATCTCCAAGCCTCCATCAGCTGGACTGAGAGAGTTTATACTAGGACACAAAGGCTGATGTTCTCAGGTCTGACCTTGCTGTTGCTGACCTTGCTCCTTCACATTGTTATCTTCACATGTCTGAGACACAAGAGCCCCTTCAACCATCTCTACCTTACTCTGAAGAAGTTCTGTAATTAAGGCCTTTTGTTAAAATTCAAATCCTCAAATACAGTATATTTCTCTTCTCTTTTTGCTCCTGTTCGAGAAGTGGTCAAACAGCTAACTTGAGTGTTCACATTGATAATTGCTACAGAAAAATAAATGTTTAATGCACAAATAATGTTTTGATGATGATGATGATGATTAAAGATTAAATTACAAAGTCTGGAATGACACTGAAAGTGAGAAAATCTTTCATACATCTTTTTATCTAAACTAAGTCTAATCTTGATTTCTCAACATATACCCAAATTATATAATTTTGTATACGAAGGTCAGCAGAGTGAACCCACTCGAGCCCACCATTGTACCTCTCGCCCATCCCAGATTACAAGGTACCCAGTACTCATTACTGGCATTTTGTTGTACCAGGCTAGAAAGGGAAGTAGGTGGATGGGCCATGCCAGTGCCAGAAGACACAGTGAAATTTGACCATCTGGAAGTAAGTCATCAGCTGGCCAGAATGGGAAAGGCCTGTAGATTAAAGGGATAAGGCAAGCGGTCATGGGAGAGAAGAGGAGGAATAAGAGGGGTTGGCTATGAGGACAAGGTGGGCAAAGTAACATCAGGAGAGGAGTCTCTTCACTAGGAAAGTGAGCACCAGTTTAGGTATTACCCAACCAAGGCTAGAACAGGATTACTGCACAGACATTTCATGCAGAAGCCCAATGAGTCATTCTGACCCATAAACAGCAACTGCAGAGGAAACCCCAGACTGAGAAGCCTGCCAATGCTGAGCTGGAAGAAATGAACAAGTCTGTAGGTCCCCCTCAAGTAAGGGTGTGTGGTCTCCACCAAGGGAATGGGAACAGGCATGGTTTGGCAGAGGACTATTGGGAGGTACCTAAACAAGGACTCAAGGAGAGAAAATAGAGTTGACTTAATTTTATACTTTAGAGTTGTTATTCAGTGAGGAGTCCTCATATTAGTAGACGTCTCAGTGATGACATACCACACAACTCCTGTCCATAACGATCTATCCCTGGCAGTTCTCTATGTTGGTCCAACATTTTTCTTGAGAAAATCTAAAATAAAGTTAGCAAGGTGTCTTGCCACCAAGGCTACTGTGTCATTTTCCAGCAACTGTTTATAAATGCAGCAAGAATCTTTGCAGCTGGTAGAACACCTCACCCAAGATCTTTGTCCTTCTTGAAAAGTGTTTTTAACATGTGTGATAGTGTAGATCTCTTATCATTATAGGCAGAGTGAATTATTCATTTTCAAGCATTTCAAGTCTGAAAATAGACATTAAAATGCTGCAATAAAAGGCATGGATTCTTTTATTTTTTGTATTTAATAATTTTTATATTACTGCTAACTATACTGCCCTTTATAAAACAGTAACTGAAATATTGCAGTTTTAGACAAAAGGCATACATTTTAGCAGCAAATAGTCCACAGGCATTACAGTATCTTTTGTACGTCGAGTAACACAACTTACTATGCAACAGACAATCCCTATGGAATTTTCTTAGTTTATTTCAGTGTGGCACTGAATGCTGCATTTTTTGTGTAATTGTGCAACACGACTTCAGCCAATGTATAATTTTAATAAAATTTAGGTACCACAATTCAGGTTTATTTTTTTGAAATGTCTAAATGTAATTGTGGCTTTTGTATCTACTGTATGTGTAATGAGTATGGGACCATTCATTCATTCATTTATTTATTTGCAAGCTAGTGCATCTGTTTATATTTGGTAATCATACAGTGTTTGAGTCTGTCACTATACAAAACATGATTAAGGACCAAATAGAATTAGATTTTTTTAAATATAAGAACTTGATTAATTATAAAGAGTGTTACTTTATTTTTTTGCTATTATCTATACCTATAAATCCAAGGGTTAACCATTGCAATGTAACAAAGGCTCCCACACCCATCCACACTATCCCGTACTGAGCCTCCTGCACTCGCCCGAACCCAGTATGGAGGTTACTGAAGGGTTGAGAAACGTGCCAGTGGGGCAAGAGCCCCACGAACGCAAACAAAGGGAAACAACTTCAATTCCTAACATTCTCTGCGCTGCGCCACAGCCAATCAGGCTGAGAGGTGTGAGCAAAAAGAACATTGGGAAACGCAGCACGGCCAATTGAAATCGAGCCGCAGAAAAAAAACCATCGCACAAAAGCAAACCACAAATGCAATACTACAAGTCCCAGCATCCTGCGCGTCATGAGCGCACAGAACGCTGAGAAAGCCAGCGCGTGAAAAATAAAATTACAAAATGCAACAGGAGCGCAAGTGGCCAGCAGGCAGACACAGTGCCTCACAGCCACGCAAAACAAAAAGCCACAAAACGCCACCGCGAAACACCCACCGTCCTTCTTTCCGGAGGAACAGGGAGAAGAGGGACTCCCTCTCCTCCATGCTACCCCACTGAAGACACAGCGAGACCACCACCAGCCTCAAGTAAAGTTGAGCCGGGGTGGAAAAAACCCCCAAAACAGGCAGCAGTTTGTCAGGGGAAGCACCCTCCCTGGCGGATGACTGGCTGATGCCTTTGTACTTCCAAATACAAAAGCAACAGCCAGCAATCCACAAGGAAGAGCACTACCCCTTACGGATCGCTGCCTGCCCATTTCCGGTTAGGTAAGCCAGGAGAAAAAGGAGACAGAGAAGAGAGAACCATCGTTAGGCACAGATAGCTCTTCTCTGCGTCCTCCTTCTCCCCCGACCTACCTAACGAACCTTCCAGGAAGAAGAACTGGCTGACTGCCTCCTCCTCCTTTCCCCCATTGCTACATCGAAACCAAAATTCGAAGCAGCAATGGGGAAAAGAGGAACCGACAGGCAGCCCATTCTTCACACTAAAGTAAACACCAAAATCAAACACTAAAATTAATAAAACAAAAATAAATCAATAATTAAAAAACCCCATTAATAAACAAAAAAATAAACCACAAAATACACAAACAAAAACATCCACAATAACACAAAACCACATACAAAACACCTAACTACAACACGAAATAAACCCACAAATTAAACAAACAACTAATTACACAAATAAACAACAACGAAATAAGAAAAATTAAACAAAATCAGAAATAACCAAACCAATTAAACAAACCTAAAACTCAACCAAAACAAAAAAGAACAAACATAAACACCTCCCAGCCCACCACCATAAAAGCAAAACAAAGAAAAACCCGAGAAGAAAGAAAACCAGACAACTCAGCAGCACATTCTCCCTCCACGACGACCAGAACAGAAATGAAGAAACAAAGACGACTTACCGGAAGAAGCCCCACCCAGAGGTCAGGACAGAAAAAACAGTGAAACTAAAACAAAACCACTAGCAGCCTCACCTGCAGGGCAGAAAAGTAAAAACAACTCAAAAAGACACAACAGCTCCACCTAGAGGCTAAGAGTAAAAACAAGTCAAAAACATAACAATAAATCAAAAGTTTACACAAATCACAAGCATATGTCAAAAAAAATAAAATAAAAAGATTTATAACATCCTGTGTTGAGTTTTAACTAAAAAACAACAACCCAAACATCTAAACACAGTTTAAAAACATTGAATGTAAAAAACATGTACTTTCACATTTTTAAAAATATTACCTACGGTACAACTATTAACACCCCCCAACTAAAACATTATTTGGTTAAATAAAACAATATGAAACAATTATATCATCCTTTGTTCTTTTTTCAATCCACAAAAAAACCCCAAAAAAGCTGACCACAGTTTATAACACCCCGGCAACGCCGGGCAACCTCTGCTAGTATCTGATATAAATACTGTAAGAAGCACTTCAGTATATGCATAAAGTAACACAAAATTACTGAAAGATAAAATACTGTATATATTAAAACAATTTTTAAAAGAAAAATTGAACTGTTATGGTATTGTGGTACTTCTTTAACATGAAATATTTGTTTTGTCATTCTCAGGTGCAACTAAGAACGAGCCTTTCAAGTCAGTATGTAATTCGTACACAGCCCACAAATGCTTGCCTATCCACACTTGAATGTGCAGCTATTGCCCTTGCCATTGTGGAAAAAAATGAGGGCATTAAAGAGGTAGGTGATTTTGAAGTCAGGAAAATAGGCTGAGAGCAATGCCATACGTCAAGTTATATCTCTGCATTAGCAGTTATGCATTTTCAAGAGTATAAGAGTGATATCCAGTAGTTTTTATGATACAAAAGCTTGTGGAAATTGTTGCACAACTGCTTTCACAATGGCGTAATATAGTGCAACTGTATGAATTATATGAATTCAACTGTACGGCTTATATGAAGACCGTTCGGGTTTTTCGTCTCAGTTTTTTAATTTATTGTGGCTGGGAGGGTATTTTAATGGTTATTAAGTGTTAAATGCTTTTGTGATTTTATTGTGTGGAGGTGTTTTTATGGTGATTGTGAGCCGCCCAGAGTCATTTTGGCGAGTGGGCAGCAATAGAAATTCAATCAAATGAATAAATAAATAAACTATGCTCATGGAGATTTTAACCCATGTAGTTTAATGAACGGACTGCAGTGACTTAGTGGTTAAGACGCTGAACCTGATGACTGGAAGTTCAGCAGGTCAGCAGTTTGAGACCTGAATGCTGCATGACAAATTAGTTTCTGTCTCTGTCCCAGCTCCTGCCAACCTAGCAGTTCGAAAGCAAGAAATTGTAAGTAGATAGATAGGTATCACAGACTCCTTGATGCATGCATTTTATAAGTATTTGAGTTATCACTACAGTGGAACCCAGGATAACAACAAAACTTGGTTCCCTAAGTCGCGTCATTAACTGGATTTTGTCGTTATCCGGCCAGCCCCTGGGTAACGACAAACAAACAAACAAAGGCTTCCTATGGAGACTACCCGGATAATGCCGTTTCCATTGAAACGCTGCTAGAAGGCAAAACTGGGGGAAACTCCTTCGTCAGCTGCAGTTTTTGACTTCCAGCAGCGTCCGTGCAGGTGAGGGGGATTCAGAAACAGCCTGGATCACCTCCCTGGAGCCTAACAGAGGCACCTGCGGTGGCGGAAAAGCCAAAATGGGTGAAAAAATTCCATCACTACAGAATTTTTTTCACCCATTTCGGCTTCTCTGCCCCCTCTGGGAGGCTCAAGGGCCCCTATCCGCGCTGTTTCCAACACCCCGCAACATCTTTGGGCGGTTCTGCAAGCCAAAACAGTGGGTGAAACTCCTTCGTCAGTTGGAGGTTTTTCCTTGCAACACCGCCCGGAGGGGTCGCGGGGTGTCAAAAACAGCATTGATAGGGTCCCTTGAGCCTCCCAGACGTGGTGGAGAAGCCGAAATGGGTGAAAAAAATCCGTCACCATGGAATTTTTTCCACCCATTTTGGCTTCTCTGTCGCCTCTCCCCCCTCTGGGAAGCTCAAGTGACCCTATCAATGCTGTTTCCAACACCCCGCGACTCCTCCGGGGTAAGCAGAGAGCCGGATACAGGGACCCAAAGATGGTGATTTTTTTCATCTCCAACCAGCATGAACAGGTAGGAGATCAAACACGATACCCCAGATAACGACATAACGTCATTGTCCAGGAGATGACTTTTCAGAAAAACACTTTTCAGAAAAACAGACGTAGTCTGAACGCATCGTTATCCAGGGTTCCACTGTATTTAGTTGATTTCTTGCTATTTAGTTTTCTCCTTAGTTTCAAAATTCAGGTAATTCTATGATAAGTAATTAGATAATTGATAACCTGTAAGTTACTAAATAACAAGTAGGTAATAAGACTGGAACCTGATACAGTAATACTTCATACAAAGTCAGCTTCATACAACATCGGATTCATACAACATCACCTAATTCCTTGAAAAAAGTTGCCTCATACAAAGTCGTACGACTTTGTATAAGGCATTGGGGTTTTCCCAGGTTGCATTGTGCCTGGGCAGTATAAAAGGCAGGACACATGCGTGCATTGCTCTTGTGGGTTTTGCATGAGGCGAAGAGTGCTTAGGAGTGGTTTTGAGCACGATTTTGAATTTTTTTGGATTTTTTTGTCAGAATTTTTAGAAGCATTCCTGGGATTTTTTCAGCATTCTTCAGGTTTTTGGACAATCAGGGTTGTTTGACATGTTTTTGTAATGTTTTTAGCCTTTAGACAATGATTTCTTAAAGTTCTGTCAGTTTCCTGTCTGTTTCCTTGACTTTGCCCTGAAGTCTGCTGTTACAGTACAATGTATCTCTATGGAAACAATGTTGTATGAGGCATCGCGGCGAGGATTTTGCATGCCTCATACAAAGTCCAAATCCGTATAAAGTCCAAACTTGTGGAACCAAGTTTGGACATTGTATGAGGTATCACAGTATGTAACAAATTTAATGGCTTAGACTTGATAGTCAAAGTGCAAGAAGAATTATGAATGGAAGTTCAGGGCATTATACAGGAGGCAGCAAGTAAAACCATACCAAAAGAAAAGAAGTGTAAGAAAGTAAAGTGGCTGTCTGATGAGGCTCTTAAAATAGCGAAGGAAAGAAGGAACACAAAAAGCAAAGGCGAAAGAGAAAAATTCAATCATTTGAATACAGATTTTCAAAGAAAAGCAAGGAGAGATAAGGAAACATTCTTAAATGAATAGTGCAAAGCAATAGAGGAAAACAACAGAAGGGGAAGGACTAGAGATCTTTTTTTAAAAAATGGGGAAATAAAGGGAATGTTTAAAGCAAAAATGACTATGGTAAGGGACAAAAATGGCAGGGATTTAGCTGGTGCAGAAGAGATTAAGTTGGCAAGAGTACACAGAAGAATTCTACAAAAAGGACGTCAACACTCCTGATAATCACAGTGATGAGAGTTTTGAACTGGAGCTGGACATCCTAGAGAGTGAAGTCAGGAGGGTCCTAAAAACACTACAACAACAAAGCTAATGGAAATGATGATATCCCAGTTGAATTATTCAAAGCCCTAAAAGATAATGGAATTAAATTATTGCATTCTATATGCCAGCAGATTTGGAAAGGACAGCAATGGCCACAGGATTGGGAAAGGTCAGTATATGTTCCAATCCAAAAAAAGGCAATGCCAAAGAAAGCTCAAATTATTGAACTACCAGAAGTGCAGGCTGGGTTCCGATGTGGTAGGGGAACTAGAGACCAAATTGCCAACATACGTTGTATCATGGAGAAAACAAAGGAATACCAGAAACAAGTATACTTCTGTTTCATTGACTACATCAAGGCCTTTGACTGTGTGGACCACAATAAAGTGTGGCAAGTAATTAAAGAAATGGGAATACCAGAACACCTTATATGTCTCATGAGAAATCTGTACATGAGTCAAGAAGCAACAGTTAGGACAAAATATGGAATGATGGAGTGGTTTGGAATAGGAAAAGGAGTAAGACTGCATTTTGTCACCCTGTTTATTTAACTTATATGCAAAGCACATCATACACAATGCAGGGCTGGATGAATCACAATTTGGAATTAAAATTGCTGGGAGAAACATCAACAATTTGAAATATGCAGACGACACAACCCTAATGGCAGAAAGTGAAGAAGACCTAAAGAAGCTCTTGCTTAGGTTGAAAAAGAGAGTGCAAAAGCTGGCTTGAGACTCAACATCAAGAAAACCAAGATAATGGCAACAGGCCCTATCAGTCCCTGGAAAATAGATGGGGAAGAAGTAGAAACAGTGACAGACTTTACATTCTTAGAATCCAAGATCACTGCAGATGGTGATTGCAGCCATGAAATAAAAAGGCAACTAATTCTTAGGTGACAAGCTATGAGAAACTTGGGGAACATAGTTAAAAGCAGAGAACATAAGAACATAAGAACAGCCTTACTGGAACAGGCCACAGCCCATCCAGTCCAGCATTCTGTCTCACACAGTGGCTCACCATTTGCTTCAGGGTATTCCCAAGGAAATGCCTTCACCTGCTTAGAATTTCCTGGAAATGGCATTGAGAGATATCCTGCCTATCTCTCCAACCCCGAGGTTGTCCTTAAGTATCCATAATTATAGCCATTGATACCCTTGTCTAATCATTTCTTAAAGCTGTCAAGACTGACAGCTGTCACCACTTCTTCTGGCAGCGAGTCCCATAGACCAGTGATCTTCTGGGTGAAAAAGTACTTTCTTTTATTTGTTTGAGAACTAGTACCCAAAAGTTTCATCGAGTGTCCCCTAGTTCTAGTGTTGTGCGATAGGGAAAACAGTTTTTCCTTATCTACTTTGTCCACACCATGCATGATTTTATAAACTTCAATCAGGTCACCTCTTAGATGCCGTCGTTCAAGAGTGAAAAGGCCCAACCGTTGCAGCCTCAGATGGTAAGGAAGGTGTTCCAGTCCCCTAATCATTCTGGTTGCCCTCCTCTGCACTTTCTCCAACTCCATAATATCCTTCTGGAGGTATGGCGACCAGAACTGTACACAGTATTCCAGATGGGGCCTCACCATAGATTTATAAAGAGGCAAAATGCCACTTGCTGACTTATTTTCTATACCCTTCCTAATGATCCCTAGCATTGAGTTTGCTTTTTTCACTGCTGAGGCACACTGGGTTGACACCTTCATTGAGTTGTCCACCAGGACACCAAGGTCCCTTTCCTGGTTTGTCGCAGAGTTCAGACCCCATCAGTTTATAAATGTAATTGGCTTTTTTTGCCCCAACATGCATCACTCTGCACTTACTAATGTTGAAGCTCATTTGCCACTGTTTTGCCCACTCCCCCAGTGTCAAGAGATCCCTCTGGAGCTCCTCACAATCTCTCACAGTTTTCACTACCCTGTATAATTTAGTGTCGTCAGCAAATTTGGCTACCTTGCTTTTTACTCCTACCTTTATGAAGAGGTTGAAAAGCAGGGGTCCCAGTACTGAACCTTGGGGGACCCCACTCTTTACTTCCCTCCACTTGGAGAAGTGTCCATTTAGTGCTACCCTCTGTTTCCTGTCCCTTAGCCAGTTGCTGATCCAGGACAAGACCTGTCCCTTTATTCCATGACTGGTAAGTTTATTCAAGAGCCTTTGGTGTGGGACCTTGTCAAAAGCCTTCTGAAAGTCCAGATAAACAATGTCAACTGGATCCTCCTTATCCACATGCTTGTTGACACTCTCAAAAAATTCCAACAGATTAGTGAGGCATGATTTGCCCTTGTAAAAGCCATGTTGGCTCTCCTTTAGCAGCGCCTTCTCTTCTATGTGCCTATTAATTCTATCTTTTAGGATGGTTTCCATCACTTTACCTGGGACACATGTCAAACTGACAGGTCGGTAATTTCCTGGATGACCCCTGGATCCTTTTTTGAAAATTGGTGTTACATTCGCTACCTTCCAGTCATCAGGCACAAAGCCTGATTTGAGGGAAAGATTATATATATTTGGCTAGGAGATCAGCAATTTCATCTTTAAGTTCCCTGAGAACTCGTGGATGGATGCCATCTGGTCCTGGTGATTTGTTAGTGTTTAGTTTAACAAGACATGCAAGGACCTCCTCCCTGGTTATTTCTATCTTGCTTAATTCTTCGGTTTCCCTCCCTACGAAGATAGGCTCTGTTTTGGGCATGTGGTCTCTGTCTTCTTCAGTGAATACTGAAGCAAAGAATTCATTGAGTCTCTCTGCAATCTCTGTTTCCTATTTAATAACCCCTTGCCTTCCATTGTCATCTAATGGTCCAATGGCCTTCCTAGTTGGGTTCTTACTTCTAATGTAAGACATCACCTTGCAAACAAAAGTCCACATCGTCAAAGCAATGGTATTTCCGGTAGTAATGTATGGTTGTGATAACTGGACCATAAGGGAATCTGAGTGCAGAAGAATAGACACCTTTGAAATGTGGTGTTGGAGGAGAATTTTGAGAGTATGCTGGACAGCAAAGAGAACAAATAGGCCGATCTTAAGAGAAATCAACCCCAACTGCTCTTTGGAAGGTCAACTATTGACGATGAAGCTAAAGTATCTTGGACATCAAATGAGAAGAGAGAAAGCCTTGGGAAAGCCTTGATGCTGGGAAAGGTTGAGGGCAAAAAAAAAAGAAGGGGGCAACAGAGAATGAGATGGGTAGATGGTATTGTTGACACAACGGGCACAGAGCTAGGTGGGTTGAGGAGGATAGTGGTGGATAAGGGTGTCTGGCGTGCGATGGTCTATGGGGTCACAAAGGTTCAGACTCGACTATGCAACTGAACAACAACAAATAGATACCACTTTGATGGGAAGTGAAACAGTGTTCAATGCACTCCGGTGTCTAGTCATGCCTGCCACATGTCCACGGAAACGTCTACAGATGTAGACGGCGCTGGCTCTTTGGCAATAAACAGAGATGCAAAGAAGCAAAAACCGCTCGTGGCTGCTAATGTAGGAAGGTCTTGAAAGTATGTTCAACTGTAGCCTGTTTTGCAATTATCAATATAATAAAGACTGCTATTTCATGTATATTTCCTATAGTTGTTTTATTGAACTTTTCAATATTCTTCCTCAGAAAACAATACTCTGTAATAACAAAAACAACCAAAATACACTCATATTGAGTTCTAGACTATACACATTATTTACAGAACTATTTACAACATATTTACAAAAAAATCACTAATAACCAGATGGACCATTATATGACATAACAATAATATTTATTTATAGTCAATGCTTACCCAATGTCAAAAACGTACCTGTGTCGTAATGGGAGGGCCTCTTGCAAGCACCCTGAAGTTTACTCTCACACAAGCATACACACTCCACACACACACAAGTCCTGAGACAGAGACACAAGCTGTTTCCTTTCAGGCTGAAGGGAAGGGAGGGGAAGGCCTCTGCAGCAGGCCCCCCTGATGCATTCACACACAGTCACCCAAAGGAAACACACAGAGACATGGAGCTTCTTGCTGAAGCCAGCTGGGAGGGAACAACTGAGACAAAGGCAACCCAGATGGTTTTATTAGTCGTAGAGTTCTATGCAGGAAGTGGGTGTGGTCTCAAAGGTGATTGGTTTGTCAGGTCATGTGACATTGCATATTAGCTGGGCAGTGATACAAGTCATGAGGAATGACATCATGAGGTGTGCTCGTGATCAAGCTTGGTGAATAACAGGAAATTAGGTGACCCTTTATTTTAGGGGAGATGACTCATCTGACTGGCCTTCTGCACAGTAAAACACAGCCCAGCATCCCAAGCTGCCTCTTCCCAATAGGAAGGCCTTTCGGGGAAACTGAAAAGACCCTAACATCCCAACATACCTGTAATTCTTTATTGTTTGTTTCTATTTTCTATCGCGCTCTATGCCTCTGTAGCTACATTCTTTTGGGCTTACGAGCATTAATTAGGTTGTTTGAAAGCCATTAAATACTATTCTGCAGGTATACTAGGCAGAAATGCTGAGTCACTCTGTAAAGATTTTTAAAGAATTTTAAGGTAACTAGAGAGTTCCAATTCACTATTCAGACCATATGGTTGGTAGAATTTGAGTCTGAAAATGTAAAACTCTTCTCTGTGTAAGAGCATACTATCTATATATATTGTCTGGTGGGGTTCTGATTTTATGACCTCTAGGACGGTAACAGTGAAATCGTCCGCTGAATGTCCTAATTGTAAATAGTGAGCCACTAGGGGGGCGTGCGTTTCTATTTTGTGTTTAATCCGTGAATGGTGCTCACTTATCCGAAGTTTCCCCACATATAGAGCGTGAAAGAAAATAGAAACAAACAATAAAGAATTACAGGTACGTTTTTGACATTGGATAAGCATTGACTATAAATAAATATTCTTGTTATGTCATTTAACGGTCCATCTGGTTATCAGTGATTTTTTGTAAATATGTTGTAAATCGTTCTGTAAATAACATGTATAGTCTAGAACTCGATATGAGTGTATTTTGGTTGTTTTTGTCTTTACAGAGTATTGTTTTCTGAGGAAGAATATCAAAAAAGTTCTAAGCCGGTGAACTTTTAAAACAATAAAACAACTACAGGAAATATACATGAAATAGCAGTCTTTATTGTATTGATCATTGTGAAACAGGCTACAGTTGAACATACTTTAAAGACTTCCTACATTAGCAGCCACGAGCGGTTTTTGCTTCTTTGGATTTCTGTACCGTTCGGCCAATATCTTTTCCCAATAAACAGAGATGAGCACTGAACCCTAGAGTCGGATACGACTGGCTTTTGGGCAAGGGTGTCCTTTACCTTTACCTTAGTTTAATAAACAAGACTGTATGAATTGGACAAAGAACCAAAAATCTTTCTTTTACATAAAAGAAAGCTAATTTGGAGAGTAGCAGTTTGTAAGTTTGGAGAATTTAGCACAAGGGACAGTGTCCTCAAAAGTGTGTTACACTTCTTTGCATGCCCTATTTCTACACTACTTTAAAGTAGCTGTGCAAGTACTTTTGAAACTTGCTTTTTAGCACTGTGTGCTGTACTTTGTCATGTGTGACAGAAAGTTTGAGCTGTTGCGAATTTCATTTTGTTGTCTTGCAGTAATAACTTTGGTTATACCACAACTCTTGCGACATAACTAGCTATGTAATGAAAAGTCAGGGAATTATTTCACAAGGCATTCAGGGAGAGAAAAATATTTCAAGGGTAGAGTCAGTGATGTATTCCAGTCCATAGAATGATGACATAGGAGAGGCAAGTTGAGGTTTGGGGAAAGTGTTATATATGATGAAAGAATGCTTTATATTGTTAGAGATATAATTATAGGAGTATACATATTTCAGTCAGGGATATATTTTAACTTACTGTGAACATTTGTACTCCTCTTTTACTTTTTCAAAAATGCTGTGTTAAAGATTTTTGTTCTCAAAAATTTGGTCATATGAGTAATGTAGTACTCATGATCGTAGTTTCAGCACAGTAACTTATATCAAAGTGTTTGATTTAGCCTGTTGCTGAATTTTAATATTCCAGTAAAAAGATACAGGTAGAATCCTGTTGGGAAAACCATGCTTGCAAACAGTAACCATTCAAGTTGTACCCTGCTTTACCATGGTGTTCACTGGGTGATGAATTCTGTGCACAATGCACGAAGACAGACAACAAATAAGAAAACAGCTGGTGAAATTAACATTGTGTGCAGAGACATTATCTACAGCATGTGGTCTATGCCTCTAATTTTAAGCCAGTGGAAATACATGTACAGTGGTACCTCATCCAACAATTTTAATCCATTCCACAGGGCTCGTTGTTGTACGAAACAATTGCTATATGATACATGCATCGTATAGCAATTTTCCCTATGGGATGCATCGTACAATGATTTTTTTTGCTAAGTGGTTTTTCCCTTTGAAAAATTGTTGTATGATTTTTTCCATAGGGAAATTTGTTATGCGGGACACCATTTCCGCCCAAAACCTAATTGTTATGCGATTTCATTGTTATACAGGGTGATTGTTGTATGAGGTTCCACCGTATTCTTAAATGTAAATCACACACATGAGTGTTATAGCAAATGAGGGGGTACACAATCAGGCATACCCTAGTAATGACAACCTTGTGTTGCCAGCTAATCTTTCTCACACTGGGTCAGGCCAAAGGAACTGCAGAATGAACTCACCAAAAGGTACCTTAATTTTAACAGTTTCACATCTGGTCTAGACACGGAAGAAGAAGAATAGCAAATGAGTCCATTGATTCTTCTTATGGCAAAAATGGAAATCAAGTGTGATGGTTGTTGGTCTTCTAAAGTCCAAAGTCCGAAACAGTCGCCCACCCACACTTAAATATGTTTCATATAGTTAGTAATAATTCATATGTATTAAAACTTCTTTCATTGTTCTTTCATAGTGCTGAACTAAATAACTCTGTATAAACCATTTAACAGCTGTTTTACAGTCCAAAGAAATCAGTACACAACACTAAAATATTATAAGTCGCATTCAATCTCATTTCAACTAAGTAATTAATAGTCCTACCTGAAAATCACTCCTGGGATGCTCCTATGCTAAGGTGACCTGAGCAACTCTGGAAATTAGCTTCAAAATTATGGTGTAGATATAAACCAATCACAAAGACTTGAGATATTTCTGTATCCTCAGAGCATGCCCCACTCTATTATTTTAATCTACTAATCAGTTTAAGACTGTCAAGTGTCATTAACAAGAACTTGGAATCTGACAGCTCCAAAGTATACACTTATTCTGCCAAGTCAAAGAATAACAAAAAGATATTAGACTTTACAAGTGATCCCACCAGTCTGTGATGGACTAGCCCCATGATGGTGAACCTTGGCACTCCAGATGTTCTTGGACTTCAGTTCCCAGAAAGAAGCCCAAGCACTCTGTGAATCTACATGAATAGGTTTACTGCGATTCATCCGGCCCACGCTGCCCTCATCGCTCCTGGAAACAGAAGTAAAATGCGCCCATATGGAGTAAACCCATTTGTGTGGATTCACAGGGTGCTTGGGCTTCTCAGAATTGAAGTCCAAGAACATCTGGAGTGCCAAGGTTTGCCATCATGGGACTAGCCTGTCAGGATTCAAACATGACTTCACAATGCATTTTGCTTTCTGTATCTAACACTGGAAATGCTATACAGCAATTTGTACTCATGCAACAATCCTTACAAACTAGGAGAATAAGTATGAAACTCATGTCTTGTTGAACCTTTTTACAATAGTCCATCTTAAATGTCTAAAATGTTGGAAACTACATTAAATACGTATGTGTGGGATTCCTCTGTGTCCTACTTTACATCAAGCATATGTTTCAGAATCTTTAGTATCCAAATAAGAAGTTAAGGAATATTTCCTTAATATAAAGCTTCTTCATCGTGTCTAGGCAAGACGTGAACTTTCCAAAATGAAGGCACCCTTTAGTGAGTTCATTCTGCAGTTCCTTTTTACCTGACCTAGTGTGAGAAAGATTAGCCATCAACACAAGGCTGCTGTTAGCAGGGTATGCCTAACTGTGATTCAATAATACCACAATCTTCTAGGAGACTCTTTTTGTGTGAGGTAAAGGTAAAGGTCACCCTTGCTCAAAAGCCAGTCGTATCCAACTCAAGAGTCCAGTGCTCATCTCTGTTTCAAAGCCAAAGAGCCAGCGCTGTCTGCTTCTGCAGACATTTCCGTGGTCATGTGACAGGCACGACTAGACACCAGAGTGCGTGAAATGCTGTTTACCTTCCCACCGAAGTGGTCCCTATTTATCTACTTGCAATTTCTTGCTTTCAAACTGCTAGGTTGGCAGCCGCTGGCACATTGACAGGAGCTCACTCCATCATGCAGTACTCACTTCTTGAACTGCTGACCTGCTGAACTTCCAGTCATCAAGTTCAGCATCTTAACCACTAAGCCACTGTACCCCAATATAAAACTAAAGGATACATACGTAATTGGCAGTTCCTATGAAACTTGAACGACTGCCCACAAATATGCTTAGTTGTTTGCTTTGTACAAAAATAAGGGTGTGTGAACTGTTTACAAAATAGTATCTTTATCATAATTTGTAAAAGCATTCTTTCTCATTTTTTCCTAGACTATACTTCGTCCACTTCAAGCCTTGTGCTCTTTCCAGCTTCAGCACGGCGCCCAAGTCCATCACAGCAAGGAACATCTCCTTAAAAATGGTTTATACAACAAACCGATGCCAAAAAATAAACGCAAGCTCAGGAGAATGGAACTTTTAGTGAACAATATCAAGATTTAGCAGTTGCATGCAGATTTTACATTAAAGGACTTTTTAGCCAATGAAGTTGAGTTTCAAATGGATTTAATACAAATTACCAACTTTCCTGATGGACCAAATTTAGATTTACAAGAGTTCAAGAATAATCCAAAATTCAACTACCTAGATATTTCAGTTGCATGAAGAAATAGATATTCCCTCATCCCTGCCCCCAGCCCTATTTCTTTAGTATATCATCTTTACTTTTATGAAAGACTGTTGACATTAAAAATGAAGGTTAATGTGGCCCAATAGTTCAGTTATTTAGAAAAGAATACTTACTGTATTTTATTAACAGATTCATTTATTTAGAAAAGAATGTCCTTGTTCATGTGCCTTTATTTACATTGTAAGGGAAGTCGAGATTAATCCATAATTTGAAGATTTTTGCCCTTCTTATATTGCTCAATAAAATAAAATTGAAAATCCTCGACTGCAGGAAGGTTACCATTACCTTTGATTGACTTTGGCCAAAATAACACTACTGTGAAAAAATAGATCTGATAAGCTCCACTTATAACACACAACGCCAACACTTACAGTTGTTTGTTTCTGCTGTAGTTTATCTGTGTGTGCAAATAAGTTTCAGGAAGTAAAAGACTCCCTTTCTTTGTCCTCCAGAGTCAACCTTCTTTGTGGTTTCCCCCCCTGTGCAACCAATTCCTTGCATTTCCCTCACTTTCAAAGACATTTGGTTCTGCATTGTCATCACTTTTTCCTCTACTGGCAAACCAATCCACACTCTCAGCTCACCTCTCCAGAGACCTGGTGCCCCCTTTCCCCTCCTCCCCTTTCTTGGCTACCTGGAACCATTCCTTACATTTCCTCCTTAATTTCCTCCTTTTTCTTCTCAGCCCATTCTCACCATAGGGAGCAGCTATTCTTCCTCCTTCTCCCCCAATCCCCAAACCATGTGCATCAAACACATCTATGGCTTCTGACTCAAAGCCCTAACAGCACCACAAAAGAAAGTCAAGGTGGTTCAATGGTGTTCTGGAACAGCAGAGGTATTGACAGAGGATATGGCAAGTACCTGCAACTCTTTGCACCTTCTTTGTATTCAAACATAGAAAGAAGTACTACAGCTTTGACTTGTGCTCCAGGTGGATCAATGCTTACTTACAGCAACTTCCTTCAAATCATTGCAAATATGTGATTTCTGCCTTTGTCTTACTTCACATTCATTGGTACAACAATGAAACTCTGATATTTTGTTACAGAGGCTATCTTTAAAACCATGGAAACTATTGTTTTCATTAATAAAAGTATTGCTTTAAGTGCTGAGAAGGAGAGGGAAATCTAATGTCTAAATTTTAAAATTAATTAATTTAGCTGAAAATTAATGCTTTTTGTTTATGAAAACTCTGTCTATTTTCTGAAGGCCTTCTTTAAAGAACAGTTCATTCCTTATTATTTGGAATGATGCTTTGTATAATGAAATATTAAGAATCTTGATATTTTAATCTTTTTAGTATTCTATAACTTAGAAATGATGCTGATCTTCTGTTTTCTACATTCCATATAGTTGAATTCTCTTTTCTTTATTTTTCTCAAGAGTCCAATACTTAATTCTGTTGAATTGGTTTTATCTTTTTGTGTGTTAGAAATTTCGTTCATTTCTTGATACTATTTTTAGAAAATGACAAGAACTATGTAGTTATAATTATCTCACTCTCTATATATGCACATATCTAGAAAGGGTAGGGATATAACTATATAGTTGTCATCATATATCATATATATTTCATTCTTGCACACTGTGCAAGATTATTTTTAATCTACCAAAAGTTTATATTTGTACATCAGATGAAATGTAGACATTTCTTTTATGATTAAAAATGTTTAGAATATTTGACTGTGTTAATGGGGATTTTTAGATTTTTGTAAGAAAAATGTTGCTTTCATTTTGTTCTTCAACATTTTCAGGACTTGAAAAAGCTGAGGCTACTTTACATCCTTTTGATAGTAAGGACTAGTCTGTTGAGCAGACATGTAGGTCTGTGGTGTTAAGGATATTTAAGTTTACTGAAATAAGTGAGAAAACAATCTTAACTGGTAATTGACTGTAGATGGTTCGTCTTTGTCATTTACACAATACAGTAGCTTATGCTGCCTTACTGAGCCCAGTTTGAAGGATACATTAAAAACTTTCAGACAGCTCTAGTTTTCTAAAACTGTCCAGTGCATTGGTGCAATCATGTTTTATATTTATTTTGACAGTTACTGCCTACAAATATTTGCAAGTATGTGGTTTTTGCTTTTGTCTTACTTCAGATTCTGATAAGAGTTGGCACTTACAATATTCTGATACTAATGTTTCATCTTTGTTAGCATACAGACTTTGAGCAGAAATAGTGTAGTTTTTAAAGAAAAGTCTTTTTAAAGAAATCTTTTTAAAAATGTGAAGTTTTTAATTATGAAATTTCTGAGCTACCAAATTATCTTAGGTTAAATATTAACACCTCAATTTGATCTTAATTTTTCTCTATTTGGGCTCTTGATGTGACACACATAATGCTGACATACAGTACATCACTACAGTGCCTTAATATAGTGGGCATTTATTGTCACAATACTGGATAAATTTGCATTACACAAGCTGCTGCAGTGGCTATTGTAGTAGTTGCCTTTGTATATATTTCTGTAGCTTTATAGGTGCAAATCATTCAGGGGCAAGAGTTAGATCTGTTCATATTTGTGGCATCAGGTTGTAAAGTGTATGATATTCTATTTGGTTGGTAGCTATTTCATGTTTGTAACTCTTGATTGCAATAAGCCACTAGATGTGTAAGCATCTCACATCAATTGTATGTTTTTTGGGCATTCTAGGGAAGCCTTTAAGCTGTTGTTTTTACAGGTACAGTAATGTATATGCAGTCAGTTTTTTTCTTATCTATGGCAACCCTATGAACAAAAGATTTCCAGAATGTCCTGTCCTCAAAGGCCCTGCTCAGTTCTTGCAAATTCAAGCCTACAACTTCCTTTACAGCCGTGATGGTGAACCTTGGGACTCCAGATGTTCTTGAACTTTAATTGCCAGAACCCCAAGCCTCCGTGAATCCACACGATTGGTTTTACTGCAGAGTTTTTCTTCCACTTCCGGGAGCGATGAGGGCGGTGCGGACCGGATGAATCGCTGTAAACCCATTCGTGTGGATTCATGGGGGCTTGGGCTTCTGGGAATTGAAGTTCAAGAACATCTGGAGTGCCAAGGTTCACCATCACTGCTTTAGAGAATCAGTCCAATTTCATTAATCTAGCAAAAATGCTAAAATTAGAAGTTTTTTGATGGAGAGGACTGTAATAAAATATTGAATTAGCAGAACGATCCATTAAAAATACTTCTTGTTTCAAACATTAAGCTTGAATAGGAGAATATGTACCAGGAGGAGGTCATGCCAATTCCCATAGAAGATTAGAACATCAGATGTTCCACTCTAATAGATTATTAATGTTTTTCTATTTGAAGCAATCATGATCTGTTCTTAATTTTATACAGGTACTTGATTCAGACCAGATTGTTGCAATGTGCTCTATGTAGAGCTGCCATTAAATACACATCAAACACTTTGGTTGCTGCAGAATAGAAGTTGCCACAGTTCATGGTTGCTGGGCCATCAACACAGGCAATAGTAATTCATTTCCAGACTTAACTGAAAATATTGTTTTTAACCTATAAATCTTTAGCTATTACCTGGAAATTTATCTGCCCCAATATAAACCTGAACTTGTCCTTTGTCAAAACCTTTGGTGGTTAATAGGCTGAGAAACTTTTCAGAGAACACTACAGGTTTGAAAGTCACACACACAGAGACTGTGTGTATGACTACCTCATTGATGGCTTTTAACCATCTTTTAAAAACATTTTTGTACCATTTGCTCAATGTTTTATATTGGCAATCATGTTTTAGATTGCTCCCCACAAAAGAAAATGTTCTGAAGCAAACTCTATTGTCATTTGATTATTATTTTTGGTGCTTTGATTTTCTTGTGTAAGGATTTGACTCATAAATTAATTTTTGTATCTGTATATGGTTGGACTTGGATACAGGAGCCCTGGCCTCTCTCAGAATAATCTGTGTGAGAGATTTGAAATTTGTTTATTCTCTTTTGATGCAGAGAATGACATGCAGAGATTAATTGCCATACAGGTGAAACTCGGAAAATTAGAATATCGTGCAAATGTTCATTCATTTCACTTAAAAGGTGAAACAAATATATGAGATAGACTCACTACATGCAAAGCGAGATATGTCATGCCTTAATTCGTTATAATTGTGATGATAATGGAAGCGCGGCGCCAAAATGGCAGCCGCGCTCTTTGCGCCCCCCCCCCCACCGGACGAAACCATCCGGGTAGTTAGGGGCGTGGCCAGCACCCTAATAAAAGGGGCTGGCCACGAGGCAGCCGTGCTGCCATTTTGGCAAACCGACGGAGCGGAGAAGTTTTTCTTTCCTCCTTACCTCCGTCGCTCGTGTCCTCTTGGGGGAAGCCTTTTCGGGCAGCTTTCTCTTGTTTTAGGCTTCCTAGCTACCTTAGCCCTCGAAGAAGAAGGCAGCCGCGAACGTGGCTCGATCGGCGCGGAGGCGTCAGCCGGGTCGGAGAACCGCGACTGCGCCCGTTCCGCAGCCACCTTTAGCAGACCCCACCGGGAACGGTGGGTTGGGATCGGTAGCTCCTTGGCCTGATGCGCGGAGCATACCTGCTGCCCCGGACGGGGCCTCGGCCCTTGGCCCCTGCCATGGTCTGTGCGGCGGGGCCCTCTTGCCCGGGTGCGCTATTCCCTATGGGGGGTGCGAGCCACGGAGGGTGGTTGGGTTCCCTGCCTTTGCAGGGCGTTCCCACGGCTCCCCAGGGGCTGAGCATGGGCTCTTGGCCTTATCTGGCCCCTGGGGCTCAGGGACCTGGACAGGTACCTGTGAATTATGGGCCGGTTGCCCAATTGCCCCCTGTTGGGGCCGGGGCCTATGTCGATGTGGAGGCCCTCCTGGCCCGGGTGGCGGCCCTTGAAGCGTCCTTGGCAAGGGCCAACCAAACAGGGATGTCTCTAGGTTTTCAGGTGCCCCCTTTGGCCGCCGAACAGCGGCCGGCGATGGGTCGGGTTGAGCCGCCTGAGGCGCGCGGGCCGGTGGTGGCCACTGCCTCGCAGCTCCCCACCCCACAGGTGCAGCAGTCTGGTGCTGGTCTGGCCCCGTCGACGAGCTCAGCTTCGGTCGTGAGCTCCGACGCCCCCAGCGGGCCGGAACCCCCGGTGGGGGCGGCCCGCGGGGGTGCAGCGGGTGAGTATGCAGTCCAAGCTAATGCACCCACACAACTGACTTTCTTGGGGGGGGGCTGTTCAATGGCCTTGGCCTCGCTCGGGTGGCCCGGCGGCCCAATGGCCCCCGGCCCACCCAGCGACTTTGCCCGTGACACAGGGCCTGGGTCGGGGTGGTGCCCCCAACGTGCTGAGAATGTGTTGGGAATCCCCGGGCTGGCTCAGGCTCATTTTCCTTTGCCCGTAGTTCCCTCAGTGCCGGTGTCGGCTTTGACAACAGCAGGGTATTCCTTGCCCTTGGGGGACCATTTGGCCCAGTCTACCAAGGAAAAGATTTGGAGGGGCGAGTATGTAGATATCTTCTCCCTTCTAAATAGGGAGCTGACCAAGGAAGAGAGGGAAGGGCTGGACGAGAAGGATAAGGAGCAGGCACGTCGTCGTAAGCCGCCATGCACGTGGGCAAATTGGTTGCCAGCGTACCTGATTTACATGGCCGTTTACCTCAGGGCTAGGCCGGATTTGGCTATCCCTATGGTCCAGTATCTGGACAATATTTGCCGGGCTATGGTTGACTTCCCGGGTCCGTCATGGCTGGCTTATGACGAAGAATTCAGCATGAGGATTCCACTGCACCCAGAGATGAGGTGGGATGAGCCCTGCCAGAAGCGGTGGCTTCTGTATATGACCCCCACGCGCCCGGCGCCTGGGGAGAGATACCATTGTGGACATGCGGTCCAACGAGCGGCCCCGGTACAGGTACCCCGCCAAGTGGCGGGGCAGGGGGTTCCAGCCCGCCTGCTGTGCTGGACCTTCTCGTCCAATGGTTCTTGCAACAGGAAAAATTGCAAGTACAAGCATGAGTGCCCCTCTTGTTCTGGCCCCCATGCTGCCTCCGCCTGTCCCAGGCCGGGAGGATACGGGGGCAGGGGTAGGGGCGGACAAGGGGCACGTAAGACTGCCATGGAGGGAGCGGGTTCACCAAAAGGCCCCCTCCCCGATTAATGTCGACATGCTGGAGAGTTGGCTCGCATTGTACCCGAGGAGAGCAGACGCTGTGTACCTCCTTCAGGGTTTTCAACTGGGTTTTCGTATTCCTTTCACGGGGGATAGGTCACCGCAGGATGCACCTAACCTTTCGTCACTTAGGGGAAGGGAGGAGGTGGCTGCCGCCAGCATTAATAAGGAGATTGCTGCGGGCAGGGTCGCTGGCCCTTTCCCCGCACCCCCGTTCCACAACCTTACAGTGTCTCCGCTAGGACTAGTGCCCAAGAAGTCCCCGGGCGAGTTCCGCCTGATTCACCATTTGTCCTACCCAGCCGGCCACTCGGTCAATGATGCTATCCCTGATGACCTTTGTTCTGTCGGGTATACATCCTTTGACCAGGCATTGCGCATGGTGCGCTCATGTGGCCCGGGTGCACTGTTGGCTAAGTGTGACATTAAGTCGGCGTTTCGCCTTTTGCACGTGCACCCGGGTGACTTCGAGTTGCTGGGTTTCAAATTCCGGGGTGAATATTATTTTGACAAAGCCATGCCATTCGGCTGTTCCATATCCTGCTCGGCTTTCGAGCGTTTCAGTACCTTCCTGCAGTGGGCATTTGTCCGTAGGTCAGGGTCTCGGTCTGTAGCCCATTACCTGGATGACTTTTTATTCGGGGGTGAACGGGGCTGGGACACGTGCACACGTCTCCTCAACACATTTCAGACGCTAATGGAGGAACTCGGTGTCCCTTTAGTGCCCGAAAAGACCGAAGGCCCGTCTAATAAGTTAATATTCCTGGGGGTGGAAATTGACACGGTAGCGCAGGCGTCTAGGTTGCCCGCAGACAAGGTGTCAAGGATAGTGGCCCTTATATCGGACTTGCTGGCTAAGCGCAAGGCATCCCTTCGGGGATTGTAGGTGCCACATGGACATCTCAATTTCGCTTGCAGGGTGGTCGCACCTGGCAGGGCATTTGCTCGGCGCTTGTGCGACGCCATGGCAGGCTTATCCAGGCCCCATCATAGGGCGAGATTGACACGGGGCATCAGGGCAGATCTGCACGTATGACTCCAGTTCCTGAGGGAGTTCAATGGGGTCTCATTTTGGAGGTCTGACCTCCTGGCTTCGCCCCAATTTCAAATTCAGTCTGATGCCTCGGGATCCCTTGGTTATGGGATGTACTTCAATGGGAAGTGGGCATATGGTGGATGGCCACCAGCCTGGTCAGGCACGGGTCGCCTGAGGGATCTCACATATTTGGAATTTTTCCCCATACTGGGGGCCTTGATGCTATGGGGTGAGGAGTGGGCCAACTCTGTGGTGCATTTCTGGTGTGACAATGCGGCTGTTGTCCACATTGTCAACTCACAGACCTTTAAATCTCCCAGGGTCATGGATCTTGTGTGCCAGTTTGTATTGCGCAGCCTGCGCCTCAATGTACTGTTCAGAGCCAGGCATGTCCCGGGGGTGAATAATGATATTGCTGACGCTTTGTCCCGCCTGCAGATCTCCCGGTTCCGTGCCTTGGCTCCGGATGCGGAGGAAGTTCCCTCGCCACTACCGCAGGAGATATGGACCATTGGCAAGGAGGGGTGAACCGGGCGATAGGCATGTCACTGGCGCCACGCACGCGTAAGGCGTATCACCACGCGTTGGTTGCATTTCGGACCTTTTGTTCCCAATCTCGCCTGCCAGATACCTGGCCGATCCCAGTGGCCCACATCCTCCGTTTCATGGTTTACCTGCACGCCCAGGGCCTGGCACCCCGCACCATAGCATCTCGGCTATCAGCGCTGGCTTTTATGGCCAAGGTGGGGGGTCACGCGGACAGTACCGCTGATTTCCGTGTGAGACATGTTTTGGAGGGGGGGTGCGGGACCGTGGGCGTTGCCTGGACGACCGTCACCCAATTTCCCCTGGGGTACTTACCCAACTGGCACGAGGCTGGCATGACCTATGTTTCGATAGGTATGAGGCAGCCCTGTTTCGTGCGGCTACAACGGTGGCCTTTTTTGGAGCGCTCCGCATCAGCGAGCTTATGATGCTGTCTAAGGCGGATGCAAGTCGTAGGGCACTGGAACTCGAAGATGTCTATGATTGGGCTCAGTTGAGGATACGCTCCTCTAAAACAGGTCAGCACGGCGTAGGCAGTTGAGTAATACTGCTACGATGTTCCTTGGAAGACATCTGTCCGGTTGGTGCCCTACAGGAGTTTCTTGCACTGTGTGGCACGCACCATGCCCCGTTTTTCTGTCACCAGGGTGGGTCTCCCCTCACTCAGCCATTCCTGCAGGATGGGGGCGGTTTCTACTGCGGCTGCTTTTGGGTACTCTGGGGCTGAAATACGCCGCATGGGAAGGTGGGGATCACATTGTTTTCAGTTTTGTGTTCACCCTCTTCAACCGTGAGTGCCAGTTTAGTCACTGCAGTGTTTCTCACCCCCCCTTTTTTCCTTGACAGACCCTGGGTGTCGTTTTACACCGGTGACAGTAGGGCTGGTGGGCCGTTGCCAAGTGCACAGGGCAGCGCGTTACGCTGCACAGGGCAGCGCGTTACGCTGCACAGGGCAGTGCGTTACGCTGCGGCGACAGAGTGGGACCCCGACTGGGACTGGGTGCATCCGCACATCTCAGGTGGTGTGGTAAGCGCGGCATGTTATGGCGGGAACTGTTGCCATTCCTTTTCTACATCAGGGATGCTGACTCGCCTGATGTCCTGGTTATTCACCTTGGGGGCAATGGTTTCGGACAGGTCACTGGCCTATCGCGGAAGCTTGCGATTTGCAGTCACCTGGCCTACTCGCATTATGTGTGGCCTGCCACGCCCCTCATTGGTCGGACATGATACCGCAGTACGCTTACAGGGGAGCGTTTGGCCTCCAGGCGCTTGACCGGGCTCGTCGCTCCAGGGCTATTGCCCGGTTCCTTTTTGATATGGGTTGGGGACGCGTCATTCGCCTCCCCATCATCAGTCTGCAAAATTATGAGCTTTATTCAGGGGAGGGGGCCCATCTGTCGCGAGGAGGTATGGACCTCCTGCTGAGTGATTGGCGAGCAGGCCTGTCGACCGAGCTGACGGTCTTGGGGGGGGGCGTCGAGCCTTTATTGAAGCCTCTCCGGGTGGCGGGTAGCACTGGTAAGGTAAACATTTATGACCCACAGGTATCCGGCAGGTTCGCAATTGACTGGACAACACTAGATAGGCATAAGTTGTTTAAACATTGTCCGGTCAACGACGAACCAGGCGAGGGGGTGATGGTTACCACTAGACAGCTGGAATCACCCCCTGATTTTGCGGATACACGTCAGAGGGTGGGGTCATTAGTTAGATATTGACTACGGTCAACAATTTGTTTGTTGTCAACAAACAAATTGATACAAATAGATACATTGTAACAATTGCCGTTGGCAATTTTGGGTGGTACCTTACCAGTGTTACTTCGGCCTGCTTGCCTTAAGAATTATGATTGGTCGTTTTACCAATAGAAATTTATAATTCGGACTAGGGCTTGAATCAATAAATGTGGCCCATGCCGTTATCCACTTTCATTTGTGTCTGAGTCCATCATTGGGGGGGTGCGCCTGCAATGGAAGCGCGGCGCCAAAATGGCCGCCGCGCTCTTTGTGGCCCCCCCCCCCCACCCGACGAAACCATCCGGGTAGTTAGGGGCGTGGCCAGCACCCTAATAAAAGGGGCTGGCCACGAGGCAGCCGTGCTGCCATTTTGGCGAACCGACGGAGCGGAGAAGTTTTTCCCCTCCACCCCCTCCCTAGTTAACAGTGTGATTTCTTGGTCGCTTCGGGGCCGGGTGGGAATTTTTGGCTGGGACTCGCAATTGGCCTTTGAGTCCTGGCTTTTTCGCCCATCCCACACTGTTGCTATGGTTTGATATAGGGGTTTGTCTGTGCTACTGTTGACTTTGGTCACATTGGAGGGTAGCACTGGTAAGGTAAACATTTATGACCCACAGGTATCCGGCAGGTTCGCAATTGACTGGACAACACTAGATAGGCATAAGTTGTTTAAACGTTGTCTGGTCAACGACGAACCAGGCGAGGGGGTGATGGTTACCACTAGACAGCTGGAATCACCCCCTGATTTTGCGGATACACGTCAGAGGGTGGGGTCATTAGTTAGATATTGACTACGGTCAACAATTTGTTTGTTGTCAACAAACAAATTGATACAAATAGATACATTGTAACAATTGCCGTTGGCAATTTTGGGTGGTACCTTACCAGTGTTACTTCGGCCTGCTTGCCTTAAGAATTATGATTGGTCGTTTTACCAATAGAAATTTATAATTCGGACTAGGGCTTGAATCAATAAATGTGGCCCATGCCGTTATCCACTTTCATTTGTGTCTGAGTCCATCATTGGGGGGGTGCGCCTGCAATGCCATACAGCGTACATGAGATTATGTGACGATTATGGGGTACATGAGATGAGGGGGTGTTGGGGTTTTCATAAGCTATAAGCCATAAGCATCAATATTATAACAAAGTAAGGCTTGAACTATCTCACTTTGCATGTAATGAGTCTATCTCATATATTTGTTTCACCTTTTAAGTTGCATTACTGAACTGAATGAACATTTGCACGATATTCTAATTTTCCGAGTTTCACCTGTATATATTACCAGGAGAGTTACATTATTTTTGAATTATTTTGAGGATTGTCTGTATGCCCATAAAGATCTATTAAATCAGTTTCAACCTTGTGTTGCCAGCTAATCTTTCTCACACTAGGTCAGGCAAAAGGAACTGCAGGATGAACTCACAAAAAGATGCCTTCATTTTGTCAGTTTCACATCTGGCCTAGACACAGAAGGAGGAGGAGGAGGTGGAGGAGAGATGATTGAGTGTTTCTCAAACTATGTTCTGCAGAACACTGGATTTCAATTGCCGGAAGCCTACATTGACTGATGAGAGCTTTGGGGAATTGATTTAGGCTTCTGGGAGTTGAAGTCCATAAACCAAAGATTGGGAAACACTGTTCTATACCCTGTATATGGTTGTACTTTGCTCCTAGCTATCAGTCAGATCCATGGGGTCGCAAAGGGTTGGACACGACTGTGCAACTGAACAACAATCAGTCTGGACTTGTTAAACTCTAACTTAGCTAGTCTTTCAGTGTCATGCCACTTGCCCAATCAACTTCCTTATGGCTTTAAAGCAGCATTCTAGCAGTGTTTTAAAAGAAAAATTGACTTCTTATGGTAATTCAGCCTGCCCCTTCTGATATTTGCTAGACAAACATTGGACACTGCTAAATGCTTCATCTATGGTGGGTGTATCAGTGTTTTAAATGGGAAGAAAGCAATTAATTTTCTTCTCTTGAATGGGTGAGCTTGATTAACATCGGTTCAAGAGAGGAAATAAAATATGTTGACAGATTTTTTTCCTGTTGAGCGGTTGTTTTTGTTACGTTGATAATTCCTACATGAAAATATCTGATGCATAATTCAGAGAATGCAGGGAGAAGTGCCTGAAAAGCCATGATTTCAATGAAAAAAATCATGTTGGAACCAAAACATCCAACGTAAAATGTGCGACACGACTCAATGCTCAATTTTTAATTGGCTTGGTCTCATAAGACAAGCAGAGATATGGTGAGTGCATATTCCTAAATAGCTGTTTGGCATGCCTGCCATTACAGGTGTTTGAAGCAGTTGCTTGTAAAAAGGAATCTGAGGGAGCCAGGTTAGTTACACTGAAGTGGTACATGATTGGATAAAGAAAGAAAACCTTCATTTAAAGCACTAAGGTATGGTATGTAACATCCGGAAATCAATGTCATTAGAATGAACAAGATTTTTTTGTTGTCGGGTAAAGACTGTGATGGCTCAAGTGGTTAAGACACTGAACTTGAAGACTGGAAGGTTGGAGTTTGATACCCTAGTACTGCACAATGGAATGAGCTTCTGTCTCTGTCCAGCTCCTTCCAACCTAGCAGTTTAAAAGCAAGACATTGCAAGTAGATAAATAGGGACCACTGTGGTGGGAAGGTAAACAACGTTTCATTTAGGCATTCCTGCCACATGTCCACAGAAACATCTGCAGACACAGACAGTGCAAACGGATGTAAATATCTAATGCATAATTCAGAGAAGGCAGGAATAAGTGCCTGAAAAGCCATGATTTGAATGAAAAAAATCACGTTGGAACCAAAACATCCAACGTAAAATGTGAGACATGACTTAATGCTCAATTTTAAATTGGCTTGGTCTCATAAGACAAGCAAAGATATGGTGAGTGCATATTCCTAAATAGATGTTTGGCTATTACAGGTGTTTGAAGCAGTTGCTTGTAAAAAGGAATCTGAGGAAAACCTTCATTTAAAGCACTAAGGTTATGGTATGCAACATCCGGAAATCAATGTAAATAGAATGAACAAGATTTTTTGTTGTCAGGTAAAGACTGTGATGGCTCAAGTGGATAAGACACTGAACTTGAAGACTGACTGTAAATGGATGAGCATTGAACTCTAGAGTCAGATATGACTGGCTTTTAAGCAAAGGTGACCTTTACTTAAAGAATCCAGTGCTGTTTGTCTTTTTCTAAAGAACTAGAGTGATATTAGTAGAGGATAGTAGCTTTCAACCTTTCTTCATTTAGGGTAGATTTCTCATACCAGCTTCTATGCAGGGACATGTTCATATCTGCCATTACAAGCAACTTGTGTACAGAGGGGGGTTGACTCCCCTGAAATGTCATGGTAAGGTTATCTGCCCAGGCCATGCACTGTTATTGTCTCATTGAAACCAGATGCAGGTCAAAGGTTTCTTCAAATGGCAGTACATGTTAAGATCCTGACCATCTTGCTGTGTATAAGTGATACATCATACAATGTCCAAACTTGGTTCCACGAGTTTGGACTTTATACGGATTTGGACTTTGTATGAGGCATGCAAAATCCTACCCGCGATGCCTCATACAACATCCAAATCCTTGCCATGATGCCTCCTACAACGTCGTTTCCATAGAGATACATTGTACTGTAACAGCACAGACTTCAGGGCAAAGTCAAGGAAACAGACAGGAAACTGACAGAACTTTAAGAAATCATTGTCTAAAGGCTAAAAACATTACAAAAACTTGTCAAACAACCCTGATTGTCCAAGAACCTGAAGAATGCTGCAAAAATCCCAGGAATGCTTCTAAAAATTCAGATGAAAAAATTCAAAAAAATCCAAAATCGTGCTCAAAACCACTCCTAAGCACTCTTTGCCTCACGCAAAACCCACAAGAGCAATGCACGCATGTGTCCTGCCTTTTATACTGCCCAGGCACAATGCAACCTGGGAAAACCCCAATGCCTCATACAACGTCACACAACTTTGTATGAGGCAACTTTTTTCAAGGACTTAGGCGATGTTGTATGAATCCGATGTTGTATGAAGAGGACTTTGTATGAGGTATTACTGTACATGAAATAGAATCAGAAGAGATTTTGTAGATATTTTTGGTGATAAATCAGATTTCTTCAAACTTCAAGAGGGTGATTATAGTTCATAAATGAATGTCTGGTTTATGTCTTGCCTCAAAATGAAAGTCAGAGGGACTGACAAGTTAACAAGACTATCATTAAAATGTAGGACAACTGAATTAGATCAAGTAAAAGCACTATTAAAGCATAGAAGCATTGCTTTTTTGGACTACCCATGCTGCCCAAAGTTGGAACTGTATTCAAATAAAGTAATTTTTTTCAAGCTCTGTTTAAAATGTATCAGCAAAGTGGGAGAAAAGTAATTGGATTAGATAACCCCATTGCAACAACCTAGTTTAACTCCTAGAGGCCTGCCAGAACTCTAATCTTACTATATGGTCCTGTATATTCTTGTATACTGGGGATTGCGGTGGCTTAGTGGTTAAGATGCTGAACTTGACAACTGGAAGATCAGCAGGTCAGCAGTTGAAACACTTTACTTTACCCAGCAACATTATTTTCCCCAGAGATTCTGCCCAATGCAGGACAGCCTCAGTTTTAACATTTTTGACTCCAGAGATAGTTCAGGCTTGACTTGTTCTAGGATCCATTTGTTCATCTTTCTGGCAATCCAGGGTACCTAAAAACCTTTCATCCAGCACCATGTTTCACACAAATCATTTTCACAGACATTTTCTGGCTCCCCAGTCCATTTTTGCATCCTAACAGGAACCAGGATATTGGCAAGTGAGCAACTTATGTTATCATTTTAAAATTATTACTTGGGGTAATTGTGCCAAAAAACAACCATGAGTGTGTTTGAGTGAGAACTGAAAAGAAGCTTTTGAGATTTTATTTATTTGTTGAATATCCTGACCTACTGGCCAATACACCACTGAAGGCAACAGACAAGCTTAATTAAAACTGACATATTAATACAATGAAAATCAAGATTAAAATACACCCTTGTTTGGTGTCTCTTTGTGAATGGTAGTGAGCACAAGAGGGTATCCTGTAGGACAGTGTTTCTCAATCTTTGGTTTTTGGACTTTGATTCCCAGAAGCCTAAGTCAATCCCTTTGATGTTTGAAGATTGATACGCGGTAGGCAGCATTCAGAGGGCCAAACACATCTTTATTGCAAGGTATGCAATCTGAACATGAGGTAATGGCGGAGACGCAGCTCCTTATATATGCTTACAGTACTTTTGAATTTCATGCTACGGGCGCCTATTGGTTGCGGTATCAGTGATGTCATTGTGACGTACTGAGTACCTTACAAGGTTTTCCTGTGGCAGGAATGTTTCCCACATTACTCCATGATTGGGTGATCTGAACCATGTGGGCTGAGCTCTGCAGATGCCTCTAGCGGTAGCTGAATCGCTAGCAAGAACAGCTGAGTTACATTGTAATCACTGGGACTCATTCACAGTTCATTTGGATACAAGGTTACTTAGAAGACAAGGTTACATTTCTTAAAGGCACAAGTTCCATATATAACAATCTCCCAAAGCACTCTTCAGCCAATGTACTGACTTAAGTTTCTGGGAATTAAGTCCCCCTGTGGTGCGTGGACCCCATGTTGGGAACCATTGCTGTAGACCATCTTTACTGCTGTCACCAGTGTGGTCAACATTCCACCTTCCCTCTGCCATGTAGAGTTTCTCATCCTCTTTCCTGCTGGCAACAAAGGCACAATATTGCATGGCAATATTGGACCATTTCCTGGCATTTTGAATCATTGATAGAGAAGCATAGTATTCCATATTAATAAACTGGAGGTTTTTTTTTTTTTAAGAACTGAGTTATGATAAAGACCTACTTTAATTGGAAAGATGAAGTGGAAGTATTCCAGATTTCTCTTCTACCTGATTTAATTCAGAGAAGTTTGATAGATGCTAATTCAAGACCAACCTTTAATATACTGCCTTGTGGTGAAGTACTGTGCAGATTCCCAAACCCAGCACTTCTTTTTAATCACTACAGCCTTCTGAAAGTGTATGTAAGTAGCTTGCGATGCTTAACAGCTCTGTTAACTCTGGGACCTAGGCTTCTAATATTTGCTGACTCTTATGCATTAATTATCTTGGCCACAACTTATTGCTTTGTGTTAGGCTTGGGAATATTTAAGCAGAAACTCTGCCCATGTAGTTTTGATATTAAAGAGGAATGATAGTGAATACCTGTCAAAAGTTGGTGTTAAAGAAATATATGGGAGTTCAAGCTGAAACTTTTCCCTCTTCCTTGGTTGTTCATTAAAGCATCTTCAGAAGTGTCAGCACAAAAGCAGTGAGTTTAATGGCTCCATAAAAAGCCCTAGCTCTGAATTTTACAGGTTGCTCATCTCTCACTATTCCTTACCTGCCAGTAGAAAGTTATTGGAACTTCAGGGGAAAAAATCACATTAGGCCAGAGTCTAAAAAGTAGGGCTTCACTTTTTTTCATCCAATTTGGTTAGAATTGTAAGTAATTTTACATCAGAATTTGGCAGTTTTCAATCCTCATCATATTATTGATGCTCATCTCTGTTTACAACCAAAGAGCCAGTGCTGTCTGCATCTGCAGACATTTCTGTGGTCATGTGGCAGACATGACTAGGCGCTGGAGCACACAGAATGCTCTTACCTTTCCCACCGAAGCGTTAGCTATTTACCTACTTGTAATTTCTTGCTTTCGAACTGCTAGGTTGACAGGAGCTGGACAGACGACAGGCGCTCACTCCGTTATGCAGCACTTTGGTCTCAATTTGCTGACCTGTCAACCTTTTGGTTGTCAAGCTCAACTAAGCCTCAGTTGCAGTCTAACTCAAATGTGCCCAAAATGTATTGAAAAATGTGGGATTTCATATATATTCAGTAGGCTTCATATAGATACTGTGGAGCCTTAGTAAAGGTTTCCCTTGCTTGAAAGCCAGCCGTATCTGACTCTAGGGTGCAGTGCTTATCTCTGTTTCAAAGGCAAAGAGCCAGCGCTGTCTGCTGCTGCAGATGTTTCTGTGGTCATGTGGCAGGCATGACTAGACACCAGAGCACACGAAATGCTGTTACCTTCCCACCGAAGTGGTCCCTATTTATCTACTTGCAATTTCTTGCTTTCAAACTGCTAGGTTGGCAGGAGCTGGGACAAAGATGGGAGCTCATTCCGTCCTGCAGTACTCGGGAATCGAACCGCTGACCTTCCGCCTCCCAGTCAGCATCTTAGGCACTTGAGCCACTGCAGTCCCAGCTCACTGTGGAGTCTTGTACCATCAAAAAGAGATATTTTTGTCTATAATGGGCTTTTAAAAACATATTGCTACACACTCCAGATAGTACCCAGAAGTGGTTAGAGCTTCAAGTGAGTTATCCTCGTGTTATTTTCTTAACACTCTTATTCTTTGTCTTCATACAACATGCTGATACATTGGTCAGTGATAAATGATGTTTTCCCAGTCACAAAAATAAATAGGAACTCTCTCTCTCTCTCTAATTCTGCTCATGCATCGTTATAAACAATCTGATATATATAGATTAGGTTGAAACTAATATACCCACAGACATTCAGTTTATATCTTGCACCTCCTCCAAACTAAAAAAGGAGCTTATAATAGAGGGATAAAAGTGCAAACACAAAAAAGTAAAGCAATTAATCAAGTTATAATATTAAAATGCAGTTGTATTAACTATTTGAAGGACATTTATAACAAAGTACAGTGAAGTACAGCACACAACTATTGAAAGTCTTTCTGACACCAGCTAGGCATTACCAGTCACTGACCCTGATGTAAAGATATTGGCTTGACAACTGGAAACGGCGGTGGTGGAATTTCCTCTCAAGTTGTAGGAACCAATAGAAACACCTCCTCCAAAGATATCAAAGTTTCATATAGAAGAATGTGGTCTTTAAATAGACTAGAGACTCAAGATATTAGGGCTGTGTAAGGAATAACTACTGGTGTTGGCAATTTGACTTTTTTCTTCCAGGAGCCATCTTCAAACCATCCTTTCAGTCAGAGATCTGTGAATAAAGGAATCTACAGGTGGAATGGGGTGAGGGAGAGGAGAGAGAGAAAGAAAGAGTATAGTCTTTGTGCTCACTTTCATGCTCCTAAATTAATAGGAGAGAGCTTCTACCTCCATCCCTTCTTCCAACTATCATCCACCCTGTTCCCAGAACCCATATGTTGAGCCCATTGAACATGCTCAGAAAGGGCTGCAAGGTTTGTACAATTGGTAATGATGTTGTTGGAAGCTACGCTCTGCATCTAGACCAGTGGAATCTGCATCTAGACCAGTGTTGGCAGCTACGCTCTGCATCTAGACCAGTGTTTCCCAACCGTTGGTTCTTGGACTTCAATTTATTTATTTATTTTTCATACTTCTATTGCCGCCCAACTCGACAGCGACTCTGGGTGGCTTACAGAAATAGACAATGTTAAAAACCCACTAAAACACATAAAAAACCCAATTAAAAACCTCACCCACACACTTTAAAACCCCACCAGCCGGGTTTTCAGATCTTTCCTAAAGGGCAGTAATTCTGTCTGCAGCCGCAATTCCACTGGCAGGAGGTTCCATAGGGCCGGTGTTGACACGGAAAAGGCCTTCCTTCTTGTGCTAGAGAGAGGAGCCTCTCTAGTTGATGGTACAAGTAGAGAGCCCCTCCGGTCCACCCTGGTTGGACGGACAGATGATCTTGGGGCGACGTGGTCTCCTAGGTATCCTGGCCCACTACCATGTAGGGCTTTAATGGTAATAACTCCTAAAAGCCAAAGTCAATTTCCCAAAGCACTGATCAGTCAGTGTGGTGCTCATCTCTATTTACAGAACCAACACTATCTGCATCTGCAGACATTTCCATGGTCATGTGGCAGGCATGACTAGATGCTGGAGTGCATGGAAAGCTGTTGCCTTTCCCGCCAAAGTGGTAACTATTTATCTACTTGCAATTTCTTGCCTTTGAAATGTTATAATGGCAGGACCTAGGACATTAATGGGAGTCCACTCTGGTCTCGAACTGCTGACCTGCTGACCTTCTGGTCATCAAGTTACCCTCATGATTGCTAAGCCACTCCACTCATGAGGGTAATTAATTGCCAAATAACAGGGAAAGTTTTCCGCTGTGTCTCCTGGATTTCTCTCCACTCTTTGCTTTGTGGCTGCCAGGGGCCGAATGGTAGGAGATTCAAGATAAATGAAGTGAAATCCTTTCAATATTACTATGATCCAAATATATGCACCAACCACTAGTGCAGATGAAGCCACAGTTGACCAGCTCTATGAGAACCTAGAACACCTCATAGAACAGACACCAAGAAATGATTTACACATTATATTAGGAGATTGGAATGCCAAAGTAGGAAACCGAAAAGTAAATGGAATAACAGGCAAGTTTGGTCTTGGAACACAGAATGAAGCAGGGCAAAGATTGATAGAGTTCTGCCAGGATAACACACTAGTCATAGCAAACACCCTCTTCCAGCAACACAAGAGACGACTGTACACATGGACATCACCAGATGTACAACATCGGAACCAGATTGACTACATCATACTCTGCAGTCAAAGATGGAGAACCTCCATACAGTCAGCAAAAACAAGACCTGGAGCAGACTGTGGCTCAGATCACAACCTACTGATAGCAAAATTCAGGCTCAGACTAAAGAAAATAGGGAAAACAAGTAGACCAGAAAGATATGACCTAGATAATATCCCTAAAGATACACAGTAGAGGTGAGGAACAGGTTTAGTGGCTTGGACCTGATAGACAGAGGACCAGAAGAATTATGGACAGAGATGCGGGACATCACGCAGGACGCAACAAGGGAAACCATACCAAAAGAAAAGAAACATAAGAAAGCAAAGTGGTTGTCAGATGAGGCTCTAAAGATAGCAGAGGAAAGAAGGAACACAAAAGTCACAAGAGAAAGGAAAAAATACAGTCACTTGAACACAGAATTTCAAAGAAAAGCAAGGAGAAATAAGGAGAGATACCTAAATGAACAGTGCAAAGAAATAGAGGAAAACAATACAAGAAGCAGGACTAGAGATCTTTTTAAAAAAAATATTGGAGAAATCAAGGGAACATTTAAAGCAAAAATGACCATGATAAGGGACAAAGATGGAAAGGAGTTAGCTGATGCAGAAAAGATAAAGAAAAGATGGAAAGAGTACACAGAGGAACTATACAAATAGGACCTCAACACCCCAGATAATAACAATGAGGAGGAAATTGAACTTGAGCCAGACATCCTGGAGAGTGAAGTCAGAAAGGCACTAAAAAGCACTGCAAGCAACAAAGCTAGTGGAAATGATGGTATACCAGTTGAACTCTTCAAAGCCCTAGAAGATGACGGAATCAAATTACTGCATACAATATGCCAGAAGATTTAGAGAACAACACAATGGCCACAGGAGTGGAAAAGATCAGTATATGTTCCAATCCCAAAAAAGGGCAATGCCAAGGAATGCTCAAATTATCATTCCACACGGCAGCAAGGTGATGCTCAAGATAATACAGGATAAACTCCAGCAGCACGTAGAGAGAGAACTACCAGAGGTGAAGGCTGGGTTCAGAAGAGGCAGGGGGACCAGAGATCACATTGCCAACATACGTTGGATCATGGAGAAAACAATGCAAGCGCGGCGCCAAAATGGCCGCCGCGCCCTTTGCGGGCCCCCCCCCACAGGACAGAGAATCCGGATAGTTAGGGGCGTGGCCAGCTCCCTTATAAAAGGGGTGGCCACGAGGCAGCCGAGCTGCCATTTTACCTCAGCGACGGAGCGGAGAAGTTTTTTCCCCTGTGTCTCCGTCGCTCGTTAGCTTACCGGGAAGCCTTTTGGTAGCGATTCTGCCTTGCCGGCTTCCCTTTTCTGCTTCGGAGGAAATGCCTTCGAAGAAGAAGGCAGCTTCGAGTTCAGCTCGCGCTGTTAGGAGGCGCAACCCAGGTCGGAGGACCGCGGTGCCGCCTCCTCAGCAGCCACCTTTGCCAGCCCCGGCCGGGGCCGGCGGAATGGGGTCTATTGCCCCTTGGCCCGGAATGGGCGATCAGAGTGCGGGCGCGGAAGGGGTCCCGGCCCGCGGCCCGCGAGCGGTGGACACCGCTCCTGCTACTGCCCACTCTGTCGGGCCTACTCCTCTTGGGCCGCAGCCTCTCCCTGGGCCCTCTAGCCTTGGGGGGTGGTGCGGCCCCCTGCCTTGGCAGGTTTCTCCACCAACCCTGCCGGGCTTTGGTGCTGGCCAATGGCCATATGGGGGTCCCGGGGTACAGGGACCTGTACCCACGCCTGGACTAGGCGGGCCGGCTGGCCCTTTACCCACGGTCAGCGTGGACACCTTGCTGGCCCGCATTTCGGCCCTAGAGGCGTCGTTGGCTCGGGCCAGGCAGGCGGGCGCCCCCTTCGGGGTTCCTTTTGAGGCGCTGTCGGCAGGAGGACAACAACTGGCGGAGAGGGTCGAGCTGCTGCAGGCGCGTGGCGCGGTTTCGGCCACTGCCTCGCAGCTCCCCAGCCAGCAACGAGGTGCGGGTCAAGCCCCGGTGATGAGCTCTACGTCGGTCGTGAGCTCCGACGCCCCCAGTGGGCCGGAACCCCCGGTGGGGGCGGCCCGCGGGGGTGCAGCATGTGAGTATACGGTGCAAGCGAGTACATCCATACACATTCCCAATCTCGGGGGGGCCTTTCAATGGCCTTGGCCTCACGCGGGTGGTGCGGGGGCCACGCTGTCGGCTACCCACCCGGCGACGACGACTGCCACCTTGGGCACTGGGGTGGGCATTGGTCCTTACACTGCAGGGAATGTTCTGGGGGTGGCTGGGTTAGCTCAGGCCCCTTTCACCAGGCCGGCTGTCCCCTTTTCGGCTTTGCCGACGGCAGGGTATTCCTTGCCATTGGGTGATCACCTGGCACAGGCTACTAGGGAAAAGATATGGCGAGGGGAGTACGTGGATATCTTCTCACTCCTGAACAGAGAGCCCACCAAGGAGGAAAGGGAGGGTCAGGATGAGAAGGACAAGGAGCAGGCACGCCGCCGTAAGTCGCCGCGTACCTGGGCCAACTGGCTCCCCGCTTACTTAATATACATGGCGGTATATTTGAGGGCGCGGCCAGATTTAGCTATTCCCATGGTCCAATATTTGGACAACATATATCGGGCGATGGTCGATTTCCCGGGCCCCTCATGGCTAGCATATGATGAGGAATTCCGTATGAGGATTCCCCTCCACCCCGAGATGAGATGGGATGAGCCGTGCCAGAGGCTCTGGCTTTTGTATATGACACCCACACGCCCTGCCCCGGGGGATAGATACCATTGCGGACATGCGGTCCAGCGAGCGGCTCCAGCTCAGGTTACCCGCCAGGCGGCGGGGCAGGGGGTTCCAGCCCGCCTGCTGTGCTGGACTTTCTCGTCAAATGGTTCCTGCAATCGAAAGAACTGCAGGTATAAGCATGAGTGTCCCACATGTTCTGGCCCCCACGCAGCCTCTGCTTGTCCCAGGCCTGGGGGGGCGCGAGGCAGGGGGAGGGGTGGACAGTGGGCTGGCAAGGCTGCCACGGATGGAGCTAGTTCTCCAAAAGGCCCCCTCCCCAATTAAGGTGGACATGCTGGAGCGCTGGCTCGCATCGTACCCGAAGGGGGAGGACGGCGAGTATCTCCTTCAAGGTTTTAAGCAGGGATTTCGTATCCCTTTTATGGGTGATAGGTCCCCTCAGGATGCGCCCAACCTTTTATCCCTCAGAGGTAGGGAGGAGGTGGCTGCGGCCAGCATTAAAAAGGAGTTAGACGCGGGCAGGGTCGCTGGACCTTTCCCCGCACCCCTGTTTCCCAATCTTAAGGTCTCGCCACTGGGTTTGGTCCCCAAAAAGTCCCTAGGTGAGTTTCGCCTTATTCATCATTTGTCCTACCCAGCCGGCCGATCGGTCAACGATGCTATCCCTGATGACCTTTGTTCAGTCAGGTATACATCGTTTGACCATGCGCTGCGCATGGTGCGCTCGTGCGGCCCGGGTGCCCTGCTGGCCAAGTGTGACATTAAGTCAGCTTTTCGCCTCTTGCCAGTGCACCCGGGCGACTTTGAGTTGCTGGGTTTTAAATTTAAGGGGGAATATTATTTCGATAAGGCCATGCCTTTTGGCTGCTCCATATCATGCTCGGCTTTCGAGCGTTTTAGTACCTTCCTAGAGTGGGCTTTCGTCCGCAGGTCAGGGTCCCGGTCTGTAGCCCATTACCTGGATGACTTTTTATTCGGGGGTAAACGGGGCTGGGACACGTGCGCACGTCTCCTCAACACATTGCAGACGCTAATGGAGGAACTTGGTGTCCCTTTAGCGCCCGAAAAGACCGAGGGCCCATCGACCAAGCTAGTATTCCTGGGGGTTGAGATTGACACAGTAGTACAGGCTTCTAGGTTGCCGGGTGATAAGGTGTCCAGGATAGTGGCCCTTATCTCGGAATTGCTGGCCAAGCGTAAGGCATCCCTGAGGGAACTGCAGGTGCTACATGGGCACCTTAATTTTGCTTGCAGGGTGGTCGCACCGGGCAGGGCTTTTGCCCGGCGCTTATGCGACGCCATGGCAGGGTTATCCAGGCCCCACCACAGAGTCAGGCTCACCCGGGGTATCAGGGCAGACATGTTCGTCTGGTTGCAATTCCTGAGGGAGTTTAATGGGGTCTCATTTTGGAGGTCTGACCTCCTGGCATCCCCCAATTTCCAGATCCAGTCTGATGCCTCAGGATCCCTGGGTTATGGGATGTACTTCAATGGGAAGTGGGCCTATGGTGGGTGGCCACCGGCATGGGCAGGCACAGGTCGCCTGCGGGATCTCACATACCTGGAATTTTTTCCCATTCTGGGGGCTTTGATGCTATGGGGCGAACAGTGGGCTAATTCGGTGGTGCATTTCTGGTGCGACAATGCGGCTGTTGTACACATTGTCAATGCACAAACTTCCAAATCGCCCAGCGTCATGGATCTAGTGCGCCATTTTGTGCTGCGCTGCCTGCGCCTCAACGTCTTGTTCAGGGCCAGGCATGTCCCAGGGGTTAATAATGATATCGCTGACGCTTTGTCCCGCCTGCAGATCTCCCGGTTCCGCGCCTTGGCCCCGGATGCGGAGGAATTTCCCTCGCCACTCCCGGACGAGATGTGGACTATTGGCAAGGAGAGGTGAACCGGGCGATTGGCCTGTTACTAGCGCCACGCACGCGTAGGCGTATCAACAAGCATTCAATTCGTACAGGGCATTTGCTACTCAATTTCTCTTGCCAGAGACCTGGCCTATCCCGGTGGACCATGTTCTGCGGTTCATGGTTCACCTGCATGCACAGGGCCTCGCACCTCGCACCATAGCATCCAAGCTCTCGGCGTTGGCTTTTATGGCCAAAGTGGGGGGTCATGTGGATACCACCTCTGACTTCCGTGTGAGACATGTTTTGGAGGGGTGGGTGCGCGAGCGCGGGCGTTGCCCGGATGACCGGCACCCTATTTCCCCAGGGGTTCTTACCCAGTTGGCCCGGGGCTGGCCAGGCCTCTGTTTTGATCACTATGAGGCAGCCCTTTTTCATGCAGCCACAACGGTGGCATTTTTTGGAGCGCTCCGCGTCAGCGAACTCGTGATGCTGTCTAAGGCGGATGCAAGTGGTAGGGCACTGGAACTCGAAGATGTCTATGTAGCCAAAGACTGGGCCCAGTTGAGGATACGCTCCTCTAAAACAGATCAGCATGGCGTAGGCAGTGGTGTAAGACTGCTACGGTGTTCTTTGGCAGACATCTGTCCGGTTGGTGCCCTACAGGAATTCCTGGCACTGCGTGGCATGCACCACGGCCCGTTTTTCTGTCACCAAGATGGGTCTCCCCTTACTAAATTTCAGTTTTGGAAGGTGACAGCCAGAGCCCTCACCAGGGTGGGCCTACCAGGTGCCCGTTGTGGCACACATTCGTTCCGTATTGGCGCAGCCTCTACAGCAGCTGCTTTTGGGTACTCTGGGGCTGACATACGCAGCATGGGGAGGTGGGGCTCGCAATGTTTTCAGTTTTATGTGCGCCCACTCCCGCCATGAGTACCAATCCAGTCACCTTACCGCCTTTTTTCTCAATTTTCTTACAGACCCTGGGTGTCGTATTACACCGGTGACAGTATGGCTGGTGGGCCACAGCTATGTGCACAGGGCAGCGCGTTACGCTGCGGCGACAGAGTGGGACCCCGACTGGGACTGGGTGACCACGCCAGTCTCGCATGGCATGGTAAGCCTGGGATGTTATGGCGGGAGCTGCGGCCTTTCCTTTTTTCTGGCCTGGGTGCTGACCCGCCTGACATTCTAATCATCCACCTGGGGGGCAATGATTTGGGCCAGGTCACCGGCTTATCGCTCAAGCATGCGATTTGCGAGGACCTCGCCTACTTGCATTATGTCTGGCCTGCCACAACCCTGGTTTGGTCGGACATTGTTCCGCGCCATTCTTACAGAGGGGGCGTTAACCTCCTGGCCCTTGACCGCGCTAGGCGCGTGGTCAATAAGGCAGTGGCGCGGTTTCTTGCCACCAGGGCTTGGGGACGGGTTAGTCATCACCCCGATATTAGTCTACAAAATTATGACGTGTACGCAGGGGATGGGGCCCATCTGTCGCGAGGAGGTATGGACCTCCTGTTGGGTGATTGGCGAGCAGGCCTGTTGACCGAGCTGACGGTCTGGGGGGGGCGTCAGGCCTTCTTTGAAGCCCCTCCGTGTGGCGGGTAGCACTGGTAAGGTAAACAGTATGACCCACAAGTATCCGGCAGGTTCGCAATTGACTGGACAACACTAGACAGGAATAAATTAGTTAAACGTTGTCCGGTCAACGACGAACCAGGCGATGGGGTGATGACGATTGCTAACCAGCATGCATCACCCCTGTGATTTCACGGATACGCGTCAGAGGGTGGGGTCATAAGTTAGTTATTGACTACGGTCAACAATTTGTTTGTTGTCAACAAACAAATTGATACAAATTGATACATTGTAACCAATTGCCGTTGGCAATTTTGGGGTGGTACCTTACCAGTGTTACTTCGGCCTGCTTGCCTTAGGAATTATGATTGGTCCTTTTACCAATACAAATTTATAATTCGGACTAGGGCATTGAATCAATAAATGTGGCCCTATGCTGTTATCCACTTTCAATGTTGTCTGTGTCCGTTATTGGGGGGGTGCGCCTGCAATGCAAGCGCGTCGCCAAAATGGCCGCCGCGCCCTTTGCGGCCCCCCCCACAGGACAGAGAATCCGGATAGTTAGGGGCGTGGCCAGCTCCCTTATAAAAGGGGTGGCCACGAGGCAGCCGAGCTGCCATTTTACCTCAGCGACGGAGCGGAGAAGTTTTTTCCCCTCCACCCCCTCCCTAGTTAACAGTGTGATATTATGGTCGCTTCGGGGCCGGGTGGGAATTTTTGGTTGGGACCCATATTGGCTCCGGGTCCTGGCTTTTTTGCCCATCCCACACTGTTGCTATGGTTTGATATAGGGGTCTTTCTGTGTTCCTACTGTTGACTTTGGTCACATTGGCGGGTAGCACTGGTAAGGTAAACAGTATGACCCACAAGTATCCGGCAGGTTCGCAATTGACTGGACAACACTAGACAGGAATAAATTAGTTAAACGTTGTCCGGTCAACGACGAACCAGGCGATGGGGTGATGACGATTGCTAACCAGCATGCATCACCCCTGTGATTTCACGGATACGCGTCAGAGGGTGGGGTCATAAGTTAGTTATTGACTACGGTCAACAATTTGTTTGTTGTCAACAAACAAATTGATACAAATTGATACATTGTAACCAATTGCCGTTGGCAATTTTGGGGTGGTACCTTACCAGTGTTACTTCGGCCTGCTTGCCTTAGGAATTATGATTGGTCGTTTTACCAATACAAATTTATAATTCGGACTAGGGCATTGAATCAATAAATGTGGCCCTATGCTGTTATCCACTTTCAATGTTGTCTGTGTCCGTTATTGGGGGGGTGCGCCTGCAAAGGAATATCAGAAGCAAGTTTACTTCTGTTTTATTGACTACACCAAGGCTTTTGACTGTGTGGACCATAACAAAATGTGGCAAGTACTTAAAGAGATGGGAATACCAGAACACCTCATATGTCTCATGAGAAATCTGTACATGAATCAAGAAGGAACAGTTAGGACAGAACACGGAATGACAGAGTGGTTTGGAATAGGAAAAGGAGTAAGACAAGGTTGCATTTTGTCACCCTACTTATTCAATCTATACACAGAACACATAAGGCGCAATGCAGGGATGGAGGAATCACAATATGGGATCATAATTGCTGGGAGGAACATCAACAATTTGAGATATGCAGACGATACCACCCTAATGGCAGAAAGTGAGGAAGATCTAAAGAACCTCTTGATTGGATTGAAGGAGGAGAATGCAAAAGCTGGCTTGAGACTCAATATCAAGAAAAGCAAAATAATGGCAACAGGCCCTATCAGTACCTGGAAAATAGATGGGGAAGAAGTAGAAACAGTGACAGATTTTACCCTCTTAGGAGCTAAGATCACTGCAGATGGTGACTGTAGCCATGAAATAAAAAGACGATTAACTCTGGGGAGACAAGCTATGAGAAATCTGGGGAACATAGTAAAAAGTAGAGACATCACCTTAAAAACAAAAATTCGTATAGTCAAAGCAATGGTATTCCCGGTGGCAATGTATGGGTGTGAGAGCTGGACCATTAGGAAAGCTGAGCGTAGAAAAATAGATTCCTTTGAGATGTGGTGTTGGAGGAGAGTGTTGAGAGTCCCCTGGACAGCGAGGAGAACAAATAGGTCAATCTTAGAAGAAATAAAACCTGACTGCTCATTGGAGGGTCAAATAGTGAAGATGAAACTTAAATATCTTGGACACCAAATGAGAAGGGAGGATTCACTTGAGAAGGCCTTGATGTTGGGAAAGGTGGAGGGCAAAAGAAGAAGGAGGTTTCCAGAGATGGATGGATGGTGTGGTAGACACAGTGGGCATAGAGCTAGGCGGGCTTAGGAGGATGGTGGAGGTCAGAGGTGCCTGGAGGGCAATGGTCCATAGGGTCACAAAGGGTTGGAATCAACTGTGCGTCTGAACAACAACATACAATAGCCACCAACATGGATGTCTTTAAAAGGGATGAAGACAAATTCATTGAGAATGAGGTTAATAATACTGTGGAATACTGTGTACAGTTTTGGTCGCCATACCTCCGGAAGGATATTATGGAGCTAGAAAAAGTGCAGAGGAGGGCAACCAAAATGATTATGGGACTGGAACACCTTCCTTACCATCTGAGGCCGCAACGGTTGGGCCTCTTCACTCTTGAATGACGACGTCTAAGAGGTGACCTGATTGAAGTTTATAAAATCATGCATGGTGTGGACAAAGTAGATAAGGACAACTGTTTTCCCTATCACACAACACTAGAACTAGGGGACACTCCATGAAACTTTTGGGTACTAGTTCTCAAACAAATAAGAGAAAGTACTTTTTCACCCAGAAGATCACTGGTCTATGGGACTCGCTGCCAGAAGAAGTGGTGACAGCTGTCAGTCTTGACAGCTTTAAGAAATGATTAGACAAGGGTATCAATTGCTATAATTATGGATACCTAAGGACAACCTCTGGGTTGGAGAGATAGGCAGGATATCTCTCAATGCCATTTCCAGGGAATCCTAAGCAGGTGAAGGCATCTGCTTGGGAATACCCTGAAGCAAATGGTGAGCCACTGTGTGAGACAGAATGCTGGACTGGATGGGCTGTGGCCTGTTCCAGCAAGGCTGTTCTTATGTTCTTAATAGCTAGGAGTTATAATGACTTTATATCAATTCCAGTATCAAGGTCAGTATGCCTTTATGTACCAGTTGCTGGGGAACACCAGTAGTAAGAATGTCCTACCTGTGGCTTTCTATGGACTTTTCTCTATCCACCGTTCAAACAGAATACTGGACTTTACTAATCTCAGAAGGAAGGAAGGCTGGATCAATCTTGAACCCATCAGATTGTGAGCACAATTTTGACTGCTTGCCACTGAGCCATAGGGGGCTCTCTTATGTTCTAATGTGTATACCATTTTTATTCTGAATCTAAATACAGTATGGCTGCATTTTCAGGCTGTCTTGTTTCAATGAAAGAATAAGAAATATACGCAAAGATGTAATTCTCCATAGTGCAGATGAAAATACATGGCCTAATTATTTCTGATATGAGCACAACCTTGCTACTTATCCATTCCATTATGATACACTGCACAGCACAACTCCAACAGGACAATAAATTAGAACTATAATTCCATCTGGGTAACCTGTGACAGAAATAGAGAATTTAAGCTGTTTCTGAAAGTTCCTGTGACACTGAGCTCCCCTCTAGTGCTATTAACAATTTCCTAGTGTAGGCCTGAGACAGGTTATTAATTTCATTTCATTGCAAGAAGATGTAATTAGTAATTAACCACAATTGCCTTGTCCAAAGGAAAAATTACATGATGTAATTAAGATGAATACATGTGGTATTACCAGATGAATACAGAGGGATAAAAAAACAGGAAATATAATAGGAAGCACAACAGTAAATGAATCATTATTCTATTTCATAGCACATGCGCCTGAAAGCATCATACAGTGGAATCTCATATAGCAATCGCCCCGTATAGAAATGAAATTGCATAACAATTAGGTTTTTTGGGGGAAATGGTGTCCCACATAACAATTTTCCCTATGGAAAAAAATCATACAACAATTTTTCAATGGGAAACACCACTTGGAAATAAAATAAAATCGTTGTAAGATGCATCCCATAGGGAAAAGCGCTATACGATGCATGTATCATGTAGCAATTGTTTCGTACAACAACGAGCTCCATGGAATGAATTAAAATCGATGTATGAGGTACCACTGTATTAAGAATTAAAATGAGCACTTATGTGTATAGCTAGTGTCAGGATGGGGGCATGGAATGAACATACATCCTGCTACAAATGTTCTAGCAGATCCAACAGCTTCCAGTTCTTTGTACACTGAGAATGAAGCTGACTTCTGACTCATTTGGACTATGTTTCCATTGTCTGGTCTAATCCTGCTTTCCTGGATTGATATGGTTTTGGACTCTGGACCGAGGTATGGTTACTGTTTGGCTTCTTACCTGGTTGTCCTGGGTCCTGGTGTTCGTGTCTACCATCCATCCATGCCCTGGACCCTAACACATACTTCTTATGCATTTACACTTATAATGTATCTCCCCTGATTGAAAAATTGTTTCATGTTTCCCAGATGTGGAATAGTATTCTCAGTATGAGACTCCACTTGCCCTAAAATGCTTGAATTTTAGGACAAATAACCTAAGTGGCACCTTTTCTTTTTATTCCTGAAGCTAAGGATTTTCTGGATAAGCTCAATGTTCTATCTGCTTCAACATCTTGTTTTCCATAGTGGCTAATCAGATGCCTTTAGGAAACAAATGCCTTGAATTCAGTGATGTATTTCTACAGGATTACACTGCTTCAACCAGGATCAACAATCCCACTTTCCCCTGCAACAAACGTACATCCTAAACACTGACTTGAAACCATGCATGGCTGCAAAAGGAATGAAAGTCTATATCCCCATTGGCCTTGAATACCAACAATACTCCATTTGATCTTGACTGTGTTTTTGAGTTGTCTTGTTGTGTTTGCATTAGATGCATACTCTTGCTCCTCTTTATGTTTTTGTAGAAAAACAACCAGTACTTTCTTGATCCTGATTAAGATTCTGCTACAATAAGCAGCCATCTTCAGGCATGGAAACAAAGGGAAGACAGATATTTTATCCTATCATCTTGGGACAAAATGAGCAACTTATTAGCTTTGGTGGAAATTCTATATATTTGGTTAATGTGACTAATGTGGCACTCAATAAGTTCATGACCAATAAATAGGCAAGTGGGCAGCAATGTAAATTTGAACTAATAAATAATAATAAATAATATATCATTTAAAGTTTTAAGTATACTGTATTACATGCTTTCTTCCATGTATATATCTATCTCAATCTTCTTTACCATGAAGTTAGTCCAAATATGAATGTGTAGGTTTGCAGCCTGATACTTGAGTTAGTTAAGTAAGCCAAGAGTATCTAGCAGATCCTGAGCAAACTTAATCTTGTTTTTTAACCAAGTTATTCAACCAATGTTTAATTTCATGGATCCCTCTTGACTCAAGGCTATTTCCATGTAGTTTGGATCCCCACGCTAAGATTCAACCATAGTACTGTTACATCAGGGATGGGCAGTTTGCAGTCTACAAAATACATGTAACTCCTGGACATTAACACAGCCACCCAGCACCCTGTTCTACTTCCCCCAACCAATTTTCTTTTGAAAAGGGTCCCTTAATTCAAAGTCTGTACCATGTTTACTCTGCAACCTTTAAATACAGTGCATCAGGGTAGCCTTGATCCAACAATACATTTGACATTGTCTCAAGAACCCAACATACAATGAACAAGGGGCTACACTGGAAAGAAAACCCTTTTGAGAAGTTGTAAAAATAAAATTGTCATGACTTCACTCTTTATTGGGTGAGTGGGTGGGAGTAAGTCACAAATATGTCATCCTAATGAAGTCTTTTGTGATTATACTATAATTTAGTTCCTGCTGCTCACAAATAGAAAGCCACTTCCCTGCTATGATTTCTCTGGCACCCAGCAGAGTTAATGCAAAACTAGCAAATGCCTTCTTCAAAGCAAGAAGGTTTGTCATGGCTGAATGGAATTCCACTTTCCTGCGGTATCCATTAGGTTCTGGAGACAAGCTAATTAAATGTCTGCCTTTTTAGTGAATTGATATTAAGTTTTAAATTCTAGGGCACCAAAGGTTTCTACAAATCCAGGCATCAATCATTTAGACAATGAAGGGGGAGGGGTGCAATTCAATTTAGTTAGACTCCAATACTCAAGACAGTTGATTAACACTGAGAAAAAACAGGACTAGTTATTTTAACAGAAAGGATTGTGCTTTTAATTGATTAACTGCTGCTATCTTCTCTATTGACCTTTACTAATTTGTTGCATTGGCTGTCAGTCCCTATCTCAGCTAATGCAATGAGGTTTTCTAGGTAAACATCCACATTATAGAGGTCAGAGATGAACTTTAGCTGCTTCTGTAGTTTGTTAATTTTAATCCTATGCCTAGTCCAGTTGTTTTTTTTATTGAAATCTGTCTTGCACCTTTACTATTTCCACATATTGAGAATTTTTTTAAAATCATCAGCTAGAAGCAGAGAGGAAGGAAAGGAAGAAGACACATGTCAGGCTGCTGCATTTTTTGTTATATGAAATTTCCATGAGTTTGGTGTAAATATGAGAGGAAAACTGCTACACTTGACTGAGTTAATACAAAAATACAGCAGTACTTGATAGCTGTTTCTTTGACAGGTTACTAGCAATGCTCATACCATGGGCAAACGCAGAAGAAAGCCTGTTGTCATGCTGTTTTGAAAGTTCCAATAACTCAACATTTCTAAACTGGGAACATTGTTGCTTTATAAAACCTATGGGATGCTCAAGCTCAGTCAAATGTGCTGAGCTGTGGGAACACACTGCAGAACAAATTAGCTGCAATTGATTTACTGGCTTCCTTGTTCCAGAAGATTGCTTCTCATAATATACTAATAAGTTTTTGTTCTTAGGTTTTTTGTAAATGTGTATCTCAAATGAAGAAGTTTCTAACAACATTGGCTTGTGATCCCCTACAGACCTCTTAAACCTGCATGTCAAATCCATTAAAACAACACCAACACAGAACCTTAACAATGTTTGAAATGTTCTGTGCTTTAGGGAAAATACTTTTCTGATGGGAAGTCTAGGACTTCACTGAAGATATTCTCTCAGACAGGGTTTTCATCCAAGGTGGAGCAACTGGGGTTTTAGCCCATTGTGTCAAAATTGAGAAAATGTCAAAATCTAGAGGCTAATCTATTGGTGAATCCTAGAAAGATACTTATTGACTCTTTTCACCTTCTATTTTTATTGACAGCATAAAGAATTTCTGGCACTTTTTGGTGGATACAACATTTGCTTCCTCCTTTTCTCACAGAATTTTCACATCTGTGCCACAAGGTAGAGTGGGTTAGAAATGGTGCCACTTGCCCTAAGTGCCAAAATGGCTAGTTTCATATGAAGTTGTGTTATGCTGTCACATTAGTGACTGACCTAGTTGTTTGTTGTTGTTCAGTCGCATAGTCAAGTCCGACCCTTTGCGACCCCATGGACGACTACACGGCAGGCACCCCTATCCTTCACCTTCCTCCGCAGCCCGCTCAGCTCTACGTTCATTGTGTTAACAATGCCATCTAGCCATCTCATCCTCTGCTGCCCCCTTTTCCTTTTGCCTTTGATCTTTCCCAGCATTAAGGCCTTCTCGAGTGAATCCTCTCTTCTCATTTGGTGGCCAAAGTACTTGAGCATCTTCATTATTTGTCCTTCCAAGGAGCAGAAAGGGTTGATTTCCTTCAGGATTGACTTATTTGATCTCTTTGCTGTCCAGGGTACTATCAAAATTCTCCTCCAGCACCACAGTTCAAAGGCATCTATTCTTCAGCGCTCAGTCTTCTTTATGGTCCAGCTCTCGCAACCATACATTACTACTGAGAATACCATTGCTTTGACTATGCGGACGGACTTTTGTTGGCAGGGTGATGTCTCTACTATTATGGTTCCTAGGTTTCTCATAGCTTGCCTCCCAGGAATTAATCATCTTTTTATTTCATGGCTGCAGTCACCATCTGACTGACCTAGAGCATGATTCTCATTAGCCAGGATTACTAAGAGACAACTGAGCTGACATTAGGGCAGTTGAAGCTGTGCTGAATCCAAGCCCCTAGGGGAAATTGTGGTGTCCGCGGGCGCAATTGGCATTAACTGTCCCTGACAAAGGTTACACCGGTCGAGGGAGGCTCCTGGTCACTGGCCTTTGCGGGTACAGAAATTGGGGTGCGGATTAATAGTCATAAGATTGATTCACCCATATCTGACCTGGCAGGCAGTTCGGCAGGAGGAAGTTGAATATCTAACCCCAGTTAGGAATTAGGTAATTCCACACTTGGAGATTAGCCCAAGTCCTAGTGCAAATAGTGGCCATGTTTACCCTTGTGCAAGCCATGAACAATGGATTTCCCCTGTCAGTATTTGCCTTAGTTAATTAACTTCCCCAAGAGAAGTTCCCAATTAACCCGGGTAAATGGGTGATGTGATTTTCTGTCAGATGATGATTCTATCACACGCTGCCTTGAATTCCTATATATGATGATGATTTTCCCTCAATAAACCACTGGTCTTCGCTCCATCTTGTCTCGTGTCATTCCTTGACCAGTCTCCTCCGGGACCCTACGGGCCGCTTCACGGCCCCGATCCAACATCTGGTGACCCCGAGACGTGATCCTACTCGTGAGTTAGCGATCAACGTGGTCCGGTTCTACGCTAGAACCGTGTCCGATCACCCCGGAGGACAGCGCGGCCGCTCGGTCGGAAAGCCAGCCGATCGGGAAGACAGCTCCGCGGCGAGGCATCTCAGAGAGGCTTCCTACAGCTTGCTCCGGCTTTCACGGCGGCTTGCAGCACAGAAAAACGCGTTCCGCTCAGGGTCGGCTGTGAACCCCTGACAGCGCAGAGGCCACCGAGGGCCCGTGGCAGCAGTCCACGCTCCGAGCTCTACCCAGAGATTCGTCACGCAAAACCTATTGCCTGAACTTCAGATGCGTCGAATCGTCCCGAGAAGGAGACTTCAAAGGACCCGGCAGGTAATATGGGGACTTGTCCTCAGCGGCAATGTCCGTCCGCTAGTCAAAGAATTCATGAGGATGAATTCAAAACCCTGGCCAGGGTATATCAGATAAGCCTTCACAGCGGAGAACTAGCATGGCTTTTGGTGTTCTTGAGGGAACACTGCCTGCTTTACCCAGAAGTAGGTATGTTATCCCTTCAGCTCTGGGATCAGATAGGAGTCTGCATTCAGCAACCCCCGAAAGCTCCAGATGGCGTAATTCGCACATGGAGCAAATGTAGGAAACTCTTAGCAGAGGTGGACCCAGTCCGGGTAGAGGCCAAAGAACCCCCAGCGTCAGCAGACCCATCGGCGCCCACGGCGCTCTATCCGTCATTTCAGTTTAAGCAGAGTAGTGTAGGGAGCTTTCCCTCGGTGACAGCTGAAGACATCACCGGTGGAATGCATGGAATGGGGAGCGCTGGCGCTTCTCTGATAGCTACAGGTTCCCGAACTACCAAGAGTGCCCTTCAGCGCACAGTTGAGGAAGAGATCAGGAAGGGGGAATTGCCAGCAGAAGAACTAGCTGAGCTTAGTCAGATTTGTCCAATTCGCTTGGAGGTAGATGCCCTCACAGGGCAGCAGCAGATAGTTCATTCACCAGTTCCGTATAAGCTCCTCATGGCTTCACTAGGGGCACGCTTCAGCAAGTGTGCGAGAACATGATGTTCATCCCGCACGACTGGAAAGCCGTCATGCGGATGATGCTCAACCCCAGCCAGTATTTGTTATGGGACAGCGAGTATCGCCTCGAGGCTCAGGCAAGGGCTGCCAGGATGGGTGGGGCAATAATTCCTGACCAGTTATATGGTTCAGGTGCCTTCGAATCCATCGATGCGCAGACCGCCTTGCCGCTCGCCACCCTTCAGCTGTCAGCTGAGACGGCCTTCAGGGCTTTTCTCAAAGTCCCGGCAACTGGCAAAGCGGCCAAAAATTACACCGCAGTCAAACAGGGCACCCAGGAGTCCTACATGGACTTTATCAATCGCTTAGAGGAAGCGATCAGTAGACAGATCGATAATGAGCAAGCCCAACAAGAGCTCATGATGAAATTGGCCAAAGACAACGGCAATCTCGACTGCCGTAAGATCTTGCAGTCACTGGGCAATCGTCCCGACTTGACTCTCACGGACATGATTAGAGCTTGAGCCGATGTTGGCACGGACTCCTACAAAATGGGTCTGCTGGCAGCGTCGGTGCAAGGGGGTAGGAAACCCAAGAACAAAAACCAAGGGGCATGTCACAATTGTGGCAAGGTCGGTCACTTCGCTAGGGAGTGCCAATCCAAGAGCGGCGGACAACATTCCGGCCATTCCAAGGCTCCAACCACCCCATGTCCGAAGTGTAATAAAGGCTTCCATTGGTCCAGATTCTGTCCAAATTCAGGAAACTGAAATGCGGGCATGTCTCTGGCCCCGGTCCAAACAGAGGCTTCCCTCGCTCTGGGCGAGCCAGAGCTGGATTAGATTCCAATCACATTCCAGACATTGCGAAGGCGCAGGCCAGCCCCAAGGGTAGTACAGGGTTAGAATTGACTTGCCAGGCAGACGTCACATGCGACTTGCCAGGCACAGTCTATCTGGTGGATTCCCAGTACATGGGACCCCTGCCCAAAGGCTTCATAGGCTTAGTTTTGCCTCGTAGTGTAGCAGGAGCACGCGGAATTCTTGTAATTCCGGGAGTCATTGACTCCAATTTTTCAGGTGTTCTCCAAGTTCAACTCTGGACGCACCTACCCCAGACCATTCACAAGGGAGACACGTTAGCGCAACTGATTATGGTTCCTTGTAACTCGCCAGCAGATAGCCAGGGAAGGCTCAGGGACAGCGCAGAGTCCGGGTCAGAAGACCGCTCGGGCGCAAGTGAGGCAGTGCAAGGATACCAGGTCTTGGCGACAGTGGAGACCAACATAGAATGGAAACAGCGGCCAGTTATTGAGGTATTTTTGAATAAAAAATCGTTCTCAGGTTGCTGGATACCGGAGCTGACGTCAGCGTGGTCAGCCGAAGCCAGTGGCCGCAGGAGTGGGCCATTGAGCCGGTCTCCGATGTGTGGGGGGTAGGCGGCATCCAAGAAGCGTTTAGGAGCCGGGAGTGGGTGGAAGTCACGGTCCCTAAGGCTGACGGCACAGCGGTCATTCGGCCGCACATTCTGGACGTGCACATCAACCTTTGGGGGCGAGACATTTTGCAGCAATACCGTGCCACTCTTACCTTCGGGTAATGGCTCTGCCACTTAAATGGCTTACCAACATGCCAGTCTGGGTAGAGCAATGGCCGGTAGTGGGGGAGAAATTAGTCGCCCTAAAGCAACTGGTTAAAGAACAGCTAGACGCAGGACATATAGAGCAGTCCTTGGAATTCGCCCATTTTTGTCATCAAGAAAAAGTCGGGGAAGTGGCGACTCCTCCACGATCTCAGAGAGATCAATAAATGCATCCAGCCAATGGGTCCGCTTCAATGCGGCATTCCGAATCCAAATATGATCCCCGAGGGTTGGGAGATCCTGGTTGTAGACCTTAAGGATTGTTTTTATACCATTCCCCTAGATCCGAGGGATCGGGAAAGGTTCGCCTTTGCGGTGCCGGTTGTGAACCACAGCGAGCCCACGCAGCGTTACGCGTGGAAGTATTTGCCACAGGGGATGCTCAATTCGCCCACCCTGTGCCAAATTTATGTTCACAATGCACTGGCAAAGTTTCGAAACCTTCACCCTGCAGCTTTAGTATGCCATTTCATGGACGATATCTTGGTCGCAGCGCCGCAACTCAGCAGCGAAATGTTTAAAGACCTCCAGGCCAGTCTGGGGGGAAAAGGGTTACTCATTGCCCCAGAGAAAGTGCAGAGAACCGAGCCATTCTCATACTTGGGTAATCGGCTTCTCCGTTCTTTCGCAGCACCAGTTTTGCCCCGATCAACTTAAAAGACTCAGTCACCTTGGTAGAATTGCAGCAGGTTTTAGGTAACATTAATTGGGCCAGACCGTATTTCAGATTGGATACGGATCTTCTAAAGCCGCTCTTCTCGCTGCTAACGTTAGGTAAGCAGCCAGCAGACCGGATACAGATTCCTCGAGAGGCACGCTTGGCTCTCGAGAAAGTCAACCAAATTCTCAGCCAAAGGTGGGTGGACAGGATTGCTCAGGGGCCATATGCCCCGATCCTGAACTTGTACATCGTTCGGGCCGGATCCATGTTCACCGGAGCCCTGGGAGTGGACTCCGAGCGAGGAGCGAGTATCGTGGAATGGGTGTATTTACCGAACACCTCTTCCCGAAACATCGTTCCCCCCCAAGAGTTGGTCTCTGCGGTGGTCTACCGCAGAAGGCTGAGAGCTAGGGACATTTCAGGGCACGACTTAGCAAAAATCGTGATCCCATTCACGAAAGAGCAAGTTCAGCAGCTGATGCAGCTCGGTGACTCGCTTCCAATTGCCTTGGAAGGATTCACCGGATGCTTGGCATACCACTTGCCAAAGGACCCCAGACTCGTCTCGCTTCAAACGCAGACAATCAGCTTGTATGAATTGATCTCGCTGGTTCCACTTCAGGGGGCCAGGACAGTCTTCACTGATGGGGGTCGCACATATGGTGTCTTAACTTGGAAGGAAGGCCAGGCTTGGCGCACGTTTCTAACTCTTCCACAGAAGTCCGCGCAGCGGGCAGAGTTGGCAGCGGTGAACCTTGCTTTGCGCACCTTCGCCAAAGAGCACCTCAACATTATTACTGACAGTCAGTACGTTAGGAATTTGCTTCACAGTCTACCGGGAGCATACATCACTCCCGCGATAGACAAAAATTTGCTGAGTTTGTTCCTCACAGCTCAATTTCACTTGCGGAACCGCACAGAAGCGCTCTATATCGCCCACATCCGAAGTCACCAGGACCTACCTGGTCCGATTTCCGCGGGCAATAGCAGAGCGGATGCGGCTGCAAAGGAAATTCAGCAACGGTCAGTTTTAGGTGTTTTTACTACTCCAATTCAGAGTCATGCATTCTTTCATCAGAATGCCAAAGCGCTCGCCAGACAGTTTAACCTGCTACTTTCTCAAGCCCAAGGCATAGTTCGCTCTTGCCAGCATTGTGCAGGGGCACCGGGGGGGGGGCCCTCGTGGGGGGTCAACCCACGAGGGACAGAGGCTAACCAGGTGTGGCAAATGGACGTCACACATGTTCCGCAATTTGGCAGATGGCAATACATGCACATTTGCATTGATACTTTTTCACAATTCATTTGGGCAACGGCGCAAAAAGGAGAGACAGCTTCCAACGTGGAGCAGCATCTCCTTTCCTGCTTCGCGGCGATGGGCAAACCACGGCACGTGAAAACCGATAACGCCCCGGCCTACAGCTCCAGGCAGCTGGCCGACTTCATGGCCACCTGGGATATCAAACATACCTTTGGCGTTCCTTACAATCCGCAGGGGCAAGCGATTGTGGAACGAGTCAATCGGACACTCAAGTCCTACATTGACAAACAAACAGAAAGGGGGGAGCCACCAGCCCTCCCCAAGTCTCAGGGTCAGGCACAGCATTGTCTGAACAAGGTGTTGTTCACGTACAATCACCTCAATGTTTTTTCGGATTGCACGCCGCAGGAGAAACATTTCCGCCGCTCGGAAGCTCTCCCGCGGCCGCTGGTTTGTTACCGAGTGCCACCAGATCCTTCTTGGAGGGGCCCGGCGCCACTCGTAACCTGGGGAAGAGGGTATGCTGCAGTTATGTCTCCTACAGGTGTCATTTGGATTCCAGCCCAGTGCATTAAGCCTCACTTGGAGCCACATGGCGTGGACCCAGACCGACCCGAGTCCGATCCTGGAGATGGAGGACCTCACCCTGACCGAGGGGACCTGGCGGAAGAAGCGGCGACAGCAGACGGAGCCGAAGGTCACCTGGGGGATGGTCAAGACCCTTTGCCGTGAGGCCGAGGACGTCGTCCGACGCGAGGACTGGGAACCGATGCCGGAGAACATCGTGTCTGCAGTTTTTGCCCTGATTACCGCCAACACCATGGCAGTCACCATCATCCTGACCCTCTCCCTACTTGCGGGGGGAGGCGTTCAGGCAGCTTCACTGAAGGCCAGCGATCTGATGCCAGGCGAAGACCTCTCTGCCCGGATGCACTACAACCTATGGGAAAGGTTGGCGAGTCTCGTCAACCAGTTCGATTTTTGCCTAAAGCAGAACGCCGGTTCTGCCTCAATCTTGAGCACCTGCCTCATCCCGGTGTGCCACACTCCAGAGGCGCACACCAGGAACGGCGACTGGTTGGTGAAGTGGATTTTCGGCCCGCTTTACCCAATGGGTTTCTCAATGTACGCTCGCTGGGGAGCCCAGCTGACCATGATTTTGCCGGCTGATGCAGCCACTCTCTACACCCCTCGAGTGGCGGTCAGCCCGAACGCTACATGTGCTCGAATGACCGGCTGCTCCGCAGTCGGCCGGACTCAGCATCGCTGCCTCGACACTGGCAGTGGCAACTGGACTTGTGATAACCCAGAGACAATTGGTTCAATGTATGCTCATGTTACCCTGCCTTCAGGTTGGTTCTTTACATGCAATCAGTACACTTGGAATTACATTCCCGCCAATGTATCAGATGCCATATGTTGTATCAGTCGTTTGACATTGTTACTCCCCACTAGGGATATGATTGTTCCAAGCACAAATGTTTCCTCACCCATACGGCGCACTCGCGCCACCCAGTTAGACAGCTCATGTGATAGCAACATTAGGGTTTTGAGTCAAGCTGAGTACGTCTCGTTGGCAGTCAGCATACTTGGTGTGCCAGGCTTAGCCGTCGGCAATGCTCGGAGAATTGGTCAATTGGCTTGCGGATTAGCAAAAGCCATTAACCATACCTCCTTGGCGATAGCGCTGCTCAACCAGGAGCAGGCAGAGCTTCGCCATCCCATCCTAAACAATTGAGCAGCCATCGATTACCTTCTGTTGTTACATCATTTTGGCTGCGAGTCTGTCCACGACATGTGTTGCTTTAATCTCACAGACAACACACGCAAAGTACAGAGCCAGCTCACGGACCTCCACACCCTGGTCAAGAACATCAAGGAGGATGCTTCATGGGGGTGGTGGGATTCGTTGTGGTCGTGGTTCCCATGGGGTTGGCTTCAGACGACACTCAAGGTGATTGTGGGGTGATAATACTGGGCACAGCAGTGTGTTGTTTCGTGCAATGTATTCCCTCACTGCTATCGAGATGTCCCCCATGGAGGGAACCCCGAAACGTCATCCCCCCACACCAGCTGATGCCCCTCCTGCGCAGGGCCGTCTGTCAGGTCCAAAATAACAAATAAAGGGGGAGTGTGGTGTCCGCGGGCGCAATTGGCATTAACTGTCCCTGACAAAGGTTACACCGGTCGAGGGAGGCTCCTGGTCACTGGCCTTTGTGGGTACAGAAATTGGGGTGCGGATTAATAGTCATAAGATTGATTCACCCATATCTGACCTGGCAGGCAGTTCGGCAGGAGGAAGTTGAATATCTAACCCCAGTTAAGAATTAGGTAATTCCACACTTGGAGATTAGCCCAAGCCCTAGCGCAAATAGTGGCCATGTTTACCCTTGTGCAAGCCATGAACAATGGATTTCCCCTGTCAGTATTTGCCTTAGTTAATTAACTTCCCCAAGAGAAGTTCCCAATTAACCCGGGTAAATGGGTCATGTGATTTTCTGTCAGATGACGATTCTATCACATGCTGCCTTGAATTCCTATATATGATGATGATTTTCCCTCAATAAACCACTGGTCTTCGCTCCATCTTGTCTCGTGTCGTTCCTTGACCAGTCTCCTCCGGGACCCTACTGGCCGCTTCACGGCCCCGATCCAACAGGAAATGTTGAGAATTACCCTCAATTTGCTCTAACTTTATTTAAAATATTTATATCCCAACTTTCTGTTGAAAAGAAACCAAGGAGTCTTACAGTATTTTTTAAAAAGTATTAAAACATAAGAACAATAGCTTATTAGAGTATTAAAATATTAATACTAGTCATAAAAACAGTTCTAGAAACATATTAAAAACAGCAAAAGTATAACCATCCTCATAGGCAGTTTCTAATAGTAAGACTGCCTGAACTGGAAGGCATTTCCCTGCTTGTGGAAGGACAACAAAGATGAGTTCCAGAGTTTGTGAGCAATGACAGAGAAGGCCCTGTCCCATGTCAATACTAAAGGACTTTATGAGAGTAGTGGGACTGAGGGAAAGGCTTCCTGTGATGATCTTAAAGCTTGACAGATTCATAAAGGGAGAGGCAGACTTTGAAATAGCTTGGACCTAAACTATTTAGAGCTTTATTGGTCAAAACTAGTGCTTTCAGTTGTGCCCAGAAATGGAATGGCATCCAGAGGAGCCCACTGTAATTAGTGGTTAGGTGACCCTGTCATTAGCCACAGTTAACACTCTTCCTGCAGCATTCTGGACCCACTGAAGTTTTCAAACACTTTCCAAAGGTAGCCCCACATAGGAATTAAATACACAGCAGGTATGTTACCATCATAATAGCTGTGCCCCTGAGATTTGAGCTCCTCATTTTCTTAACCCTGTTTTTGGCTAAAGATCTTAGATAGCAAAACAAGTCTGCTGATCAATATCTGAGATTAGCTGGCAGAACAGGGCTATGCTGGCATAAGGAGATTTCAGTCAGCAAAAGATACTTATACCTATTTCAAACTTCCTACACTCAGTTTATCTCTGTGTCTTATTTGTATTGCTAGAGTATCTACCAATCTTCAATTAGAAAAAAAAATGTTTTGTCCCCACAATGTTCATTGTATCCTATGGTTTCCCCGTGCCCCTTTGGGCATGGGACGGCCAGGCAGAGGCCACTTAGGTGAGAAGGCTCCCGGCGGTGGCTTCTGGGGGCAGCCATATCAAGGGGGGTGAATAATTATAGGGCTAAAGGGTTTGATTCACCCAATTAACATGACCTGACCAGCGATTCTACCAAGATAGCATTTCGCTGATCCCAGTTATCTATCAGAGTGATTCAATCATCTCCGAGACATAGTAATCTCCGGCACAAATAGGGCCATGTTGACCCAGCTACTAATCCCAACACAATGGTGTTTCCCCTGTCAATGTTTGCCCCTGCTAATTAACTTCCCCTGAAGAGTCTTCCCAATTAACCTGAGTAAACAGGTGATGTGATTGACTTATTGGTGGCAGTTGTCTTCTCCCTGCCTTCTGGTCTATAAAAGGTGTATGTATTTTCCAATAAATCACTGGTCTTCACTCCATCTTGCCTCGTGTCGCTCCTTTGACCAGTCTCCTCCGGGATCCTAAGGGCCTCCTCACGGCCCAATTCCTACAGTATCCTCAGAATCCTTTCCACCCCCATTTTTCACTGTATACTCCATTTTGCTGTTCAGCCCCAGATAAAGGGTTTATTTGGAAAACTGAAAGTGACTGGCTGGTCCTTTACTGTTTCTTAAGAAGACTTCCTAAAGCCTAAAACATTGACAAACGATATCTCAAAAGTAGCCTCTGGTGTACAAATTCTATTTTGGGGACAAACCATAAGAAATCAGGAACCAGTTGGGCAGTGGAACCAGACTGCCTCGAGAGGTGGTGATTGCTCTAACACTGGAAGCATTCAAGAGAGAATTGGGCCACCATCTGTTCTGTTTGCTTTGACTCAGATTCCTACATTGAGTAGAGGATTGGATTCAATGGCCTAAAAGGCACGTTCCAACTCAGTGATTCTATGAAAGCTTCTTTAGGTGATTGAGGGAAATGTGTGACCTACAAGCATCCAGAAGAGGGCAAAAATGGCCCCCAGCCCTTTGGAAGTTACCAGGTCCTGGCCTAGAACAACACCTCTCAATCATATTGGATTTTGCCATCAAAGTTCATCAGCATCTGGAAGACCAAAGCAGTGGAATGGTAGTTTGAGAGCAATACTTCACTTTCTCAGATATCCTTCCTTACCTTCAGATCCATTTAACTGGAGATCTTAACAACTGAATTCTGAAAAATGGGGGAGGGGGGAGGCAATGAGGGCCACCTGGTCACAGCTTATCCAGGCAGCCAGATCAAAAGATTCAACAACTGAATCCAGTAATTTGGCCATGAAAAAGAATGTATACTTTGAATGGCCATTCTAGAATCGTCAGTTCAGTTTCAAATATATTTCAAGAAAGTCTAATTCTTTTGCAATGGGAAAAGTGAGATCAAGGCTTCCATATAATCAAGGTAGCAAAATATAGGATACAAGAGTTGAATATCTACTCCAAATTATGTTCTGCTGTATGCAAAATGGAGAGGAGATATACATTTTTGGATAAAATGAAAATAGACGAATACAATTTGTAAACAGCTGCAGTTGTTGTGGGCTAATAGAATGTGCAAATTTCTCTACTTTCTTGTTCTTCCGCATGTCTCTCTCTACCCTTGGTTAATTAGGAATCAGCTATTCTGTATGTTGTGCATACTGTATTCTGTATGTTGTGCGTATTGGAAGAAAGAAGGGATTATGCTTCTGCTTTCTCCCATGAGATACTGGGTCTGCTGACAAGACGCAAATAATGCAATGGAATATCTGCTGCATTCTTTCAATAGTGCTTTTGTTCAACCTGTTCAGCTTCACATTTCAAGATAAATAGCATATATATGAATTAAATATGCAAACATCTTTGCAACAAATCCAGTAGAGGGTTGATCGTTCTATGAATTCTCCTTAGCAATTTGAGTTGAATGCTTGTACTCATATTTTAAGAATGAAGTATATATAGACTCTGCTACTGCAGCCCATGACACTGCATATGATTAATCATCTTGAGAAAATATTGAAGAATAGATTTATCAGTAACTATTTATTTTTTGCAACATGATTGATAAACTATTTTTGTTCTTGTTGCTGTTACACTTCCAATGAATATCACTTCTCTTTATCTGAGCCATGTTTTTAAAACTTAGTTAGATTTTTTGCTGACAATGGAGGTATCCCAAAATTCAGTCCCACTAGGCATGGGTGGGAAATTGTTACCCTACACTTCCTGAATTCTAGTTCCCATCACCCCTAACCAGCATGCCTAGTTGTTAGGGATGTTTGGTCCCCTAGCCCTGTTCTAGTCCTTTCATGCCTAGCCCTATAGTAAGATTTTTTTGATGTATGCTCATTTGTATATCCCTAACACAATGACATAAATGTCTGATATTTGATTCGCTTGCTCCTAAAGGATGGGGTATTTGATGTTCTGGTAGAAATGCGAAGCAGCCAGCATAACAGGGCTAAACAACTTTATTAGGCAGTCAGAACATGGGGAGCAATGGTGCAGCACTGCTAAATATATACAATCAGGAATGAGTACATTTGGGTGGGAAACAACAGGATTGGACGGGAGAGGAGTGGGGTGACTGGGAGGTCATCGGACCGGAGTGAAGACTTTACATGACTCCATAGTTAAGGCGGGAACGCAAGTCCCATGATACTTCAAGACCAAGAAGAAGGGGACAAAATGGAGGATCGTACTGATCCTAATAATATTACACAATGTTACAGCAATATATGTATTTAAACACAACGGGGTATAAATATGAATGAATGAATAGTCTATTTTGTGTTACTATTGAGTGTTGGCCAAAGGAGAGAAGAACCAAATGATCAAGCTGACCTGCAAAAGATTTCTCAAGCATTGAAAGGTGAGACATCTAGAGTATATTACATGATAAAATCTGCCCTATGCTATAAACAATAGAACCTAAAGAATCTCTTGATTAGGGTGAAAGAAGAGAATGTAAAAGCTGGCCTGAGACTCAGGATAAAAAAACCCCCCAAGATAATGGCAACCAGCCCTAGCAAATAGAAGGGGAAGAAATGGAAGCAGTGACAGACTTTACCTTCTTAGGATCCAAGATCAATACAGATGGTGACTGCAGCCACGAAATAAAAAGATGATTAATTCTTTGGAGGCAAGCTATGAGAAACCTAGGAACCATAATAGTAGAGACATCACCCTGCCAACAAAAGTCCGTCCGCATAGTCAAAGCAATGGTATTCTCAGTAGTAATGTATGGTTGCGAGAGCTGGACCATAAAGAAGACTGAGCGCAGAAGAATAGACGCCTTTGAAATGTGGTGCTGGAGGAGCATTTTGAGAGTATCCTGGACAGCAAAGAGATCAAATAAGTTGATCCTGAAGAAAATCAACCCTGACTGCTCCTTGGAAGAACAATTATTATTATTATTATTATTATTATTATTATTATTATTATTATTATTATTATTATTATTATTATTATTATTATTATTATTATTATTATTATTATTATTATTATTATTATTTATTTATTTATTTATTTATTTATTTATTTATTTAAATTTATATCCCACCCTCTTGCTCCAGGGCAACTCAGGGCAGTGTACAACATATAAAAACATTACAATATAAAATCCCATAAAAAACTACAATATAAAACCAACCATGTCTAAAAAGACCCACCCCTTCCCACAATCATTGATAGGACATGTAACATCAACTGAGCCAACGTGCAGGAGTCAATACCCCGTCAGCCCCCCAAACTTGCCCTGCCATTCAGGTTTTTAACCCTTTCCAAAAGGACAGCAATTCTCACTGAAGCCTTAAGTCTATTGAAGATGAAGCTCAAGTACTTTGGCCACCAAATGAGAAGAGAGGACTCACTTGAGAAGGCCTTAATGCTGGGAAAAATCGAAGGCAAAAGGAGAAGGGGCAGCAGAGGATGAGGTGGCTAGATGGCATTGTTGACGCAATGGGCATGGAGCTGAGTGGGCTGCGGAGGATGGCGGATGTTAGGGGTGCCTGGCGTGCAGTGGTCCATGGGGTCACAAAGGGTCAAACTCAACTATGCGACTGAACAACAACATAAACAATAGAGGACTTGGATTGATACTTGCTTTTTGCAGTGGCCTAAGCCAGGGTTTCTCAAACCCAGGGTTTGATTCCCCCCGCACCTTTCCCCCTGTACCAGCCTTCCAGATGTGTTGAACTGCAACTTCCATAATTCCTAAACAACATAGAAAGCCGTATTGACTGAAGATGATTGGAACTGTAGAGCAGCACATCTTGAGGGCATCGTCTTGGGAAAGCAGTTTTACATTCTCTACCCATCTTGTCTCAGGGTCTGACTACATTGCAAAGCTGAGTCAGAGCAATTCAGCTCTGCTGCAGTTTGATTTGTAGCATCAATTATGATTCAAATCATCATGACTGCTCAAATTGGACTTGTAGATTCAGTTGGAATTGAATCAAAAAACAACTCTCTCTCTCTCTGAAATCTTTACCCATAAAATGGTGCATTAACCATTGGTGTCCGGCATGCATGCCCACACCCGGCCCAACCATCCTGAACTGAGCCACCTAAGGAAAAGGCCCCCTCTCCCGCTGCCACTGCCTGAACCGCCACAGGGTTTCCTGCAGCCCGGCCAGTGAGGCCAGGCCACGGGAAAAGCCCTCCCACCGTAGGCAAAAGGTAAGTTGGATTGGGGAGAGGGACTGAAGGGGGGGGGGAAGGGCCCAGGAACCACTCTTTCCCCACCCCCACCCTGCAATGCTTTTGTGAGGCAGCGGGGAGAGCCCAGTCTCCCCGCAGCCTTGGAGGCCGGTGCCGTAGCTTGGGGGGGAAGAGGAAGAGCCCCCCACATGTGGCTTCGGCAAGGCATCGGGGAGAGTCCAGTCTCCCTGCATCCTCAGAGGCCGGTGCCGTATCTCTGGGGGGGAGAGGAAGAGCCCCTCCTTCTCCACCACCCCACCCCAGCACTCCCTGCTTTAGGCTTCTTTTCAGCAAGCTGCTGGCTAGCTCAGTGGTTTAAGTGTTTGGCTTTGAAGCAAAAGGCTGGGAGTTCTATTCCCCGCTATTCCTTTTTTCCTAGGCTGCAGCCAAAAGGTAGGACTTTGTCTAGCCACCTAGAAAAAGAGTCATTTTCGCTAGCCTTTTTGCGAGAGGCTCAATTTGCCTGTGCGACCCCTATACAGGGAGCTTTTTATTTAGCTAGCAGGGGGATCGCGGTGGCTTAAGTGGCTAAGACACGGAGTGTAAAGTGCCTAAGACGCTGACTGGGAAGTGGAAGGTCAGTGTTTCACTTCCTGCGTACTGCAGGACAGAATTAGCTTCCATTTTCTGCCCCAGGCCGGCCCTTCAGAGGATCCGGCCCCCGGCCCACGACTGCTGGCCATGGGCAGGAACGATTGGGGGGAGGGCCTGGTGCTGGCTCGCAGCCCGTTTTACACATTGGGGGCTGGGATTTTTGGGCATGGCCCCATTCCGGCCCAGGCTCTCAAATTGGGGCCCCTGGACCATTGCCCGGTGGGCCGTCTGGCCCGCCTGGCCCCCTTATGCAGGGGGATTGGCATGCATTACTGGCCTGCGTAGCAGCGCTAGAGGCGTCAACAGGGATCGGCCCTTCAGAGGATCCGGCCCTCGGCCCACGGCTGCCAGCCGCGGGCCGGAACGATTGGGGGGAGGGCCTGGTGCTGGTTCACAGCGCGTTTTACCCATTTGGGGCCGGAGTTTTTGGGCAGGGCCCTATTCTGGCCCAGGCTCTCAAATTGGGGCCTCTGGCCCAATACCGAGCAGGCCATCCGGCCCACCTGGCCCACCTTGTCTCGCAGCTCCCCGTTTGTCTGGATCTGCGGCTGGAGTGTGTTGGAGGTCGCCATAGGGCTCGATTTCGGTCGCGAGCCCCGACGCCCACTGTGGGCCAGAACCCCCGGTGGGGGCGGCTCACGGGGGTGCAACTTGTGAGTATTACGTTCAAGTTGAATGCACACACATCATGGTCCATTTCCACCAGTGGGGGTCGGCGTTTTTTGCCTTGCCACTTTGAGGCTGGGGGGCATCACTCGCCATCCTGTCCCAGTGCCCCTTGGTTGCATTCTGGCACGACGTTGGGTGGTGGGGGTTTATGCTCCTGGGGCAGTACGTGGCTTCACAGGGGCTGTCCAGGTCCGGCTGTGTATGTCCGGTGTCCGTCATGTACTGGCAAGGGCATTGCCGACGACTGGTTATTCCTGCCCCTCCCCCAGTGATCATTTCCCCACATCATGAGTAAAAACGATTTGGTGGGGTGGGGGAGTACGTGGATATATCCTCTATGACCCGAGGTCCCATTAAGGACAGGAGGTGCGGACAAGGGGACAGAGACATTGGGTGGTCCCCCCTGTAGAAACCACCACGCACTGGGGTGCACGCCCCCGGGACAGTGTTGAGCATCGTAGGTGCTGTCTGGTCCCTGCTGTGTGGGCCCTTATACAGAGCGAGCCGTCAAGGCCTTTGCTGACGGCCGGCTATTACTTGCCCAGGTTTATTATTGGCCACATGGCCATGAGGGGTAAGGGCTGGAGGGGGACATGTGGATATTCTCCCTGTTGAACTGCGAGCCCACTTGGAGGAGAGAGCGGGCCGGGACGGCCAAGAAACAGGGATGTCCCATCGTTGTTAGCCACCGCACACCTTGCAGGCCGAACTGGTGGTCGGCATACCTTGTATGTATTGTGGTATGCCCCTGGCCTGACCTGTGTGGGCCATCCTGGTGTTGATCGGATGGGCCCATGACAGTTGGCTCATGGTGAGAAATGTGGACGAGGGTGGCTAGATATACCCCGAGGGGAGGTGGGACGAGTCCTGTCAGCAAGGGTGCTTGTATGCAACGGTCCCACGGGACAGGTGCCTGGTGATGGGTACCATGGTGGTCATGCTGAGCAGCGGGCTGTTCGGACACTGGCTCCACGCAAACTGGTTGGGTGGGGGGTTCCGGCCCGCCTACTGTATTCGGCCGGCTCAGCTGACGATGTGGGTACTCGGCACCACGGTCGTTACCAACTTACTGCCCCCTTTTTCACTGGCCCTCATGCCGCCTCCGCGTGCTCGCGGTTTGGTGGGTTACGGGGCATGGGTGGGGGTGCACAGGGGCGATCAGAGCTCCGTCTGAACCAGCTAACCTTGTCATAAGCCCCCCCCCCCCGGCCCCAATTATGGTCAGCCGGGAGTGATGTCACTCGGTTCTTCCAAGAAGGGATGGGTCGGGAAACTTGCTGGAAGGTTGTCAATGGGGCTTTTCTATCCATTTGGGGGTGTTGGGGCCCCAGGGTGATACTAATCTGGTTCCCTTACAGAGTGACGGAGAGGGGGCTCCGCTGTCCACAGCTAGGGAAGTTGGGGGCTATGAGAGTAGCGGGGGCCCTTCTGGGAACCACCTTTCCTTAGTCGAATGTATCCCCCCAGCTCATACTGAGGTAGAAGAAGGGTGCATGTCATATGATAATCCATTCAGCTTACCTGGCTTTTGCCAGTGCACCCCATACTTAGACCTATTGGGTTTTGGGGGAATTTTAGTTGGATTAGGCTGATCCCCTCCTGACAATGTTCATTCATGTTCAGCACCCCACCGATGTGGGACTTTCGTTCAGTGGGCATTTGCTCACAGGTTGGGGTCTCGGTCTCCAGCCCATTGCCTCGATGAATTCTGGTCCGGGCTTAAACGGGGCTTGGACATGTGTACGCGTCTCCTCATCACAATTCAGACACTCAGGTGGGAACTGGGTGTCCCCTTGGCGCCTGAATAGACCGAGATCCCATCTTATAACTTACAATTCGGCCTTGAGGCTGTCGCGCGGGCATCCAAGTTACCCGTTGATACTGTGGCTTGGATGTCCATGGCGATTTTGGCATTGATTGCCAAACATTGAGTATCCCCTTGGGAATTGCAGTTAATTCATTGCTCTTAATTTTGCTCTGCTCAAATTACTCCTGGGTTTGGAGGTGTCACTTATTGGGGATCAGACCTAGTGGTCTGCCCTGGATATCTCGTACGGTCAGATACTGCAGGCTCTCTGACTTATGGGGTTTATTCTGAGGGTGGGTGCACTGATTCTCCCCGCAGTTACCGTAATCTCGTTGTCCCCCGTTTTCGAGAGCACTGCGGCTGTGGTACACTGAGTGGGCCTACTCAGTGGTCCAATTGCGGCGCTGCAATGCTGCAGTGGTGCACATTATCAATCCCAGAAATGCAAATTCCCCAGATCCGGACATTAGTTTGTCTATTCGTTTGTGAAGCCTACGCCTAATGTGCTGTTCTAGGTCAGACATGTCCTGGGTAAGAATAATGACTTTACTGCTGCTTTTCCCCACCAGCGGATCGCCCGTTTCCGTCCTTTACTTCCGAAGTGGAGGGATTCCACTTGCCTCGTTTGGCCAGTAGCTGGACGTTAGGCGAGCTGAAGGGAACCGGACATGTCATTGACACCTCGCATGCGTAAGGCGTATCACTATGAGTTCATGTGTCGTGTCGGGGAAGGGTGGACACGGGAACATGTCCGCTGCCCGTACATGCGTCATCCTGTTCCCAGAGTTCCGACCCACCTTGCACGGGGCGGCATTACTTATGCACAGATAGGTGGGAGGTGGCTCTTAGCCACGCAGCTACCACGGTAGCCTTTTGGAGCGCCACGCGTCAGTGAGAGGGTGCCAAAGTTGGTACCAGCTGTGTAAGGCGGGGGTGTCTCGTAGGGCACTGGAACTCAAAGATGTCTCTGTCACACATGAGTCGGCTTGAGTGGGGATACGGTCCTCACGGGTCTTAGCATGGTAGGCAGTGGTGTATACTGCTACAAAATTTTTCGAGACATCGGTCCAGTTGGTGCCCCACATGAATTTTCGACAGTGCCTGCTGTGCGCCCCAGCCTGTTTTCTGCCACCGGGGTGGGTCTGCCCTCAACAGTACAGTACCTGAGGGTGACCGGTTCCGCGTTTCGCGGTGTGGGGCCCGTTTTGGCACCATTTACTTAAGGTAGGTGTCGCGCTGATCGCGGCTACGTTTGGGGTACTCCGAGGCAGACATGCGTTTACGCGCAATTCCACATTTGTACGTCCCCTCATTGGGTGAGTACCTGTTTATGCCCTTCACCTTTTTATCCTCTTTTACAGATCCTAGGGGTCTCAACACACCGGTGGCGGGGGGCTGGTGGGCCGCAGCTATGTTCACTGGGCAGTGGTATAGGCTGCAGCGACAGAGGGTGGACCCCGGCCAGGCTGTGTGCATCCGCACGAAGGCTATGGTATGGTATGCGCGGCACATGGGGGCGGGTACTGAGGCCATTCCTGCTGTCTGACTGGGGTCCTCTACTGCCCTATGTTTTGCAGGCCCCGGTGGCAGCGATGTTATACGGATCGCTGCTGTTACTAAACCGTGTGGCGCTGTGACCTGGCTTTTACATCACGTATGGCTTCCATACGGTTGCTATGGTCTAACACCGTGCCGAGACACCAATTTAGGGGAGATGCGGATCTCCCTAGTTCGGACTCTTGGACAAAAAAATTTGCTTGTAAGCGGGAGAAGGGGTCCACCTGTCGGCCAGAGGTATGTACCTCGTTCTGGTGTGATGCAAGCAGGCCTGGCGACCGAGCTGACGGTCTTGGGGGGGGTGAGTCTTTATTAAGCCTCCCCGTGTGGCGGGTAGCACTGGTAAGGTAAATATTTATGACCCACAGGTATCCGGCAGCTTCGCAATTGACTGGCCAACACTAGATAGGCACAAGTTGGTTAACGTTGTCCGGTCAACGACGAACCAGGCAATGGGGTGATGGCACGAGCTAGGCAGCATGCATCACCCCGTTATTTCACGGATACGCATCAGAGGGTGGGGTCAGTAGTTAGTTTATTGACTACGGTCAACAATTTGTTTGTGTAAACAAACAAATTGATACAAATTGATACAAATGGATACATTGTAGCGAATTGCTGTTGGCAATTTTGGGTGGAACCTTACCAGTGTTACTTTGGCCTGCTTGCCTTAAGAATTATAATTGGCTGAGTACCAATTGAAATTTATAATTCGGACTAGGGCATGAATCAATAAATGTGGCCCAATGCCATTATCCACTTATACCGGTGTCTGAGTCCTTTCTTGGGGGGGGGGGGGGGTGCGCCTGCAATGCAAGCGCAGCGCCAAATGGCCGCCGCGCTCTTTGCGCCCCCCCCGGACTCAGACATCCAGGTAGTTAGGGGGCGTGGCCAGCCCTCTTTAAAAGGGGTGGCCACGAGGCAGCCGAGCTGCCATTTTCCGAAAGCGACGGAGCGGAGAAGTTTTTCCCTCCACCCCCTCCCTAGTTAACAGTGTGATATTTTGGTCGCTTCGGGGCCGGGTGGGAATTTTTGGCTGGAACCTACAATTGGCTCTTGGGTTCTGTCTTTTTTGCCCATCCCACACTGTTGCTATGGTTTGATATAGGGGTTTGTTTGCTATTGACTTTGGTCACATGGGCGGGTAGCACTGGTAAGGTAAATATTTATGACCCACAGGTATCCGGCAGCTTCGCAATTGACTGGCCAACACTAGATAGGCACAAGTTGGTTAACGTTGTCCGGTCAACGACGAACCAGGCAATGGGGTGATGGCACGAGCTAGGCAGCATGCATCACCCCGTTATTTCACGGATACGCGTCAGAGGGTGGGGTCAGTAGTTAGTTTATTGACTACGGTCAACAATTTGTTTGTGTAAACAAACAAATTGATACAAATGGATACATTGTAGCGAATTGCCGTTGGCAATTTTGGGAGGAACCTTACCAGTGTTACTTCGGCCTGCTTGCCTTAAGAATTATAATTGGCTGAGTACCAATTGAAATTTATAATTCGGACTAGGGCATGAATCAATAAATGTGGCCCAATGCCATTATCCACTTATACCGGTGTCTGAGTCCTTTCTTAGGGGGGTGCGCCTGCAATCCTGTAAAGCACACATCTGCATGGAAAAAAATCCCTGTCACCTCATTCTGACAATAAAATAGTAGAAGCTTTCCAGCAGAACCACAATCGGGCGTACCCTGGGCAATGGCAACCTTGTCTTGCAGGCTAACCTTTCTCACATCAGATCAAATCAAAGGAACTGCTTGATTTTGGCAATTCAAAGTTTGAACATGACACAAAAGGAGAAGTGGCAGAGAAAAATGCTTCTTTGGAGCGGAAAAGCCATGGATGGAATTGATTGAGTCTTTGTGTCATGGGGGCAGCAAAAAATGAATTGATTTTTCCTGTTGTGTAAGAGGAATAAATCCAGAGTTTGTTGATGATGTAGTTATTTGCTTAGTCTTTTGCACCTACAGTATTTTCACTTGCTTAGCAGAAATCAGGACTGATAATACAGTGTTCTAATAGTCACTCACTTCAAATCAGTCATGTAATTCTTTATATTGTTTTTTGTACTTGTTTACTGTATTCAAATTAAATATTACTTTAAAACATAACTTTCACAATGTCAAAGAGATGTCTACGCTATTTGGTTTAGAACATGTATTTCATTTTCTCCTTCTTTTCCTGATTTTGCTGTCCTCTTTATTTTCTGACTACCATCTGTAATTCTATTAATATATACATCATCAGTACGCTTAATTGATAATCCATTTCATTTGTTTCCTAGTTCAGTAATGGAAAGAGAAATAAAGCTTATGATTTGCATTCTTTAATTAAGTAACAGAAGTAAAGAATTCCACATGTTATATTTAAAACATGCAGATGAAGAGAAAAACTCCTACAGATGTTTTACAGTTTTTGTTCTAAAAGAAATAATAATAATAATAATAATAATAATAATAATAATAATAATAATAATAATAATAATAATAATAATAATAATAATAATAATAATAATAATAATAATTATTATTATTATTATTATTATTATTATTATTATTATTATTATTGAAGAAATTCTTCTTCTTTAATGTCCTGATCAAACCCTGAACTGCCAAAATGAAGCCACTTTCTTGGCTTTGTCGTTAGCCAAACTTAACTCCTCATTGTTGCATGTTTCTGGCAATAATCGGCAGATCAGAAAATGAGCCAGATTCTGTATCTCTCCACCTTCATACAACATGTTGTTGTTCACCAGCAGCCCCCAATTGAGCTGATTAGTCTTACATTTAGGCACTCCAACCCACAGCCTATTCAGGGTCCTCCAAGTGAGGTAGGGGAGGTTGAGTTTCTCAGCTATATCCTCCTTTAATGTTATTTCTTGCACAGTGAGCTCCTTCCTTCATCTTTTAATGTGGGTTTGTTCTTGTGTACCTTCAAAAATGTTTGTTCCTTGCCATAAATTTCTTCCTGGAACTGAACCAGCAGACCTGAGGCTCATATTCATTCAGAGGTTGTTGAGGGTCATTCTCTTGCTTACTTCTCTTGGAGTCCGCTCCTACTTCTTTCCTGATCTTAGGTGGAACAATACCAACAAGAGGGTATATTTTCTCAACTGGTGTAGGTTTGAAGCATCCTGTCACTATATGCATGGCTTTATTCACAGCAATGTCAACTTATTTTGCGTGTGTGGATGCTCTCCATACTGGAGCAGCATACTCTGCTGCAGAGACGCTCTGGGCCAAAGCTGATGTACGCAGCATGGATTGAGTTTGTGAGTTTCCTGATGCTGTTGTTCCTTGTACTAACTTTGGCTTTGGTATTCAGGCAGTGCTGCTTATGGGAAAATGACCTGTCAAGTGTCACACCAAGGTATTTTGGTGCTGTAATCAATTCCCCTGTGACGTAACATCCAACTCAACCCTTGCCTCTTGGTTTTGAAGGTGGAAAACACACACTTGATTCTTGATTGCTTTAGGATTCAAATGGTTAATGTTCTGATACTTTCCTAATTCTACAAGTGCTCCAGTAAGTTTTCCAGCTACCTCATCAAAGCTTACTCCTTGAATGGCCATTGCTGCATTGTCTGCATAGATGAACAATTGTGTATTGTCAGGAACTGGTTGATCATTTGTGTGTGTGTGTGTGTGTATATATATATATATTGGTAAGATTATTTATTTTATGGAGCAGAATCCTATGATTGACAGTATCGCATGATGCAGTTTGGTCAATGAAAGCCATTCCCTTCAGGAAGGCCTTAAAAACGTGGCTATGCCAGCAGGTGTGGGATACAACTGGTACCACAACCCAGCCCTGCTGGCTTATTTAGCCCTGCCTGGGGTTCTTATTTACTCCTGCCCGGGTGTCCTTCTTTTTAAGGGGATTGGGGAGGTTTTATAAATGTTTTTAGATAGTTCTATAGTATTCAGTTTTAATTAACATTGGGTATAGATTTTAACTGACGTGAGCCATCCTGGGTCGCTTAGGTGAAAAGGGTGGTTATATAAATCCAATAATAAATAAATAAATAAATAAATAAATAAATAAATAAATAAATAAATAAATAAATAAATAAATACCTCACTGAACTGAAGGAGTCAAAGGCCAGATTACTTTTAATGATTTAACCAAGTTTTGCTCTGTCCAGATTTCGCTTTGCAAAACTAAAAAACATTAAGATGGAAATGTCTTAAAAATACATTAAACCCTAGAAAACTGCTGGAATCTTTGACTTTGTACATCATATGAGTAACTAATAGAAACAGGTTGATAAATTTTCTAAGTTGAAGAATTTGACTTCTGAAGTAATGAAGTTTGTTAAGTCAGTCAAGCTGAGACAAAAAAGTTATTGCCTTCAGCCTCAGAACTTTGATCCTGCTTCGACAGGTATTGTGATGCTGTAAATTCTTCTTGGTGGTAAGACATAAATTCCCCGCAGTTGTACCTGAAGAATAAGACTGAAAAGACAGTAAAATAATGAGTGTACATATTGAACCCTCAAACTATACCTTGCTCCCTTTAATTCTCACCACTTGTCCCCCTCCTTTCCCTCACTTATCAAAAATGCTCCAGGTGAGCACTATTTATGGATAATGTCAAGGGGCTAAGACTAATATTGCTTATCTGAAATGACAAAGTACTCTTGGTGCCTATGATGTTGGTGAAAGCCCAACACGAGAAACTAACAGAATGAAAAATAGGTATTTAGGCTAGCAGGCTGGAGAATCTTCCACTCAAGCTGTGTTCAAAATGATAACAATACGTCTCTTTGAAAAGCTGTTCTAACATACTGAACTCCCAGGTACACTTTTCACATTATAGGAAGGTTAAGAGAAAAGCCTATCATGTTGCTATCAGCAGGATGGGGGTGAATGGGTGAATTCAGTAATAGGAGGTATAATTTATTCTTGTCTTTCTACAGCAATTTGTAGAAAAAAGGTAGGGAATTTTATGTTTCTATGGCGGAAAATCCTATTGGGCAGGATCTATCTGCACAATGAGAATTAGGTAATCAGCAAAGGCAGATTGCTACTAATGAAAAGCTTCTTTTTATAATTTTAGGGTGCACATGACTTCTTTGCATTGTGTTAGAGCAGTGTTCACAGTAAACCCACAAAGAAGTCTTTCATCATCAGCAATCTGTCACTGTCACAGATGGCTTTTCTGTTTCACAAGTTCAGCTATGCAACAGGATATCAGCCACTGTCATAAAGTAGGGTTAGGCAACTTCATGAGTGGGGTGGGATTAAATTTTCTCCTGCTAGGCATGATACTTTTGTATTTTTGGACTATAGCCCACAGAAATTTACAGAAATCTCCCCCACCCGGATCCAGAAATCTTGGGACTTCAGCAAAAGTCTTGAGTATCATAAGGTTTCATGAAGACAGAGATTGAAGCTAAGCTCTTTGGGAGCTACAAGGCATCGGGGGCTTGATAGTCTCCATGTTCATCATTCTCTGTACAGGTCAGGATGCCTCAAATAATTGTTTCAGGAAAATACCAGACCTCTAATTCCTAGCAACCCCCATACTGTAGAGCTTAATTCCTTCCAGCACTTCATCATTCATGAAGGCTCATCATGTCTGAGATAGAACCTTTATTCCTTAGCTTTCAATGATTAAAACCCCTGGGAGGGTTTTGATTTTTTTTTTAGCTAAAGTCACTCAGAATTCTGGCCAGAGGAAATTTTGCAGACTTCTGGTGTTGTAATGCAAAAATAATGAAAGCCTACCCTCTGCAACTCTTAGGGGAGTAGAGCGTCCCATGCTGACAAAGTTGTTGCTGAAATTCAGTAGTGACATATCTCCTTTTGGCACCAGAGAACACTATGGAGAAGCATAGGTAAAGGTAAAGATTGCCCTTGCTCAAAAGCCAGTTGTATCTGACTCTAGGGCTCAGTGCCGAGCTCTGTTTATAGCCAAAGAGGCAGGAGTGTCTGCGTCTGCACATATTTCCATGGGCATGTGACAGCCATGACTAGACACTGGAGTGCACTGAACACTGTTACCTTCCTACGGAAGTGGTACCTATTTATCTACTTGCAATTTCTTGCTTTCAAACTGCTAGGTTGGCAGGAACTGAGACAGAGATGGGAACTCACTCTGTTGTGCAGCATTCAGGTCTTGAACTGTTGACCTTCTGACCTTCCAGTCATCAAGTTCAGCATCATAACTACTAAGCCACTGCAGTCTTGCGGAGAAGCATACCAGGGGATTTAAGCATACCAGGGTATTTAATAAACATTCTACAGTATGCAAAGATGTCCTTCTAAACCAGGGGTCCTCATGTGGTTTGCAGCCCTCACTGCCACTGCCGCTGCCACCACCAGCAGAAGTGGCGGAAACAGCTGTAAATGAGCCCACAGCTGTCGTAAACGTGCCCACCGCTGTTTTAAATGCCGTTACAACTGTATGGACACATATTATGGCAGCGTTTATGGTGGGGGGAACCACCAGTCCATCCCACTCACCAGTAAGGAGCTTATTTACACATACAAAAGAAGTTGACATCGCTGTTAATATAGCCATGCGTATAGTGATAGGATGCTCCAAACCTACACTAGTTGGAAAAAAATACCCTCTTGTTGGTATCGTTCCACCTAAGATAAGGAGAGCAGTAGCAGGAGACACTGAGAGAACTAAGCAAGAGAATGATCATTGTGGCAAAATACAGAATCCAGCTAATTTACTGGTCTGCCAATTACTGACAGAGACATGTACCAATGAGGACTTAAGTTTGGCCAACGACAAAGCCAAGGAAGCAGCTTTATTTTGGCAGTCGTTTGATTGGGACATGAAAGAAGAAGAAGCTTCACAGTTCAAATAAATTCATTTTGCACACACTTGCTCAGAGTAAAAGGGAATTAAATGAATCACAGGAAAAAACCAATTCAGATAATAATTAGAGCCAAGGGAGGGAAGAGTGAATATTTAACTACACACAACAAATTAGCAGACACTGCATTAGATTAAGTCTGTTGTCAGCATACTTGTGTCTCCAGGTGTTTTTGGACTTCAATTACCAGAAGCTCAAGTCAGTACACCTGCTGATCAGGGTTCCTGTGAACTGAAGTCCAAGAACATCTGGAGATCCATGTTTGCTGACCTTTGAGCTAGAAAAATAAAAATCAGTTTCAGATCTAAAATGAAATTCATACTCTGCCTTTGAGAGGTACTTAAAATCTATTAAGAAGAAATGCTTTCCAAAGCTCTTCCTCTAGATTAGTAAATGATTATCTTCAAGGCCATGTTGAGTACAGTAACTTAGAAAAAGCAAAAGTGAGGAAATGTGGTTCTCTGAACAGAAAACTTCAAAGGTAGATTCCAGTGGGAAATTACTGAATGAGAATTTACAAAGTGGTTCTATTCTTCTTGTTTGACCAAGACTGTTATAAACTGCTTTGACGAGGCTTGCCACCAGGAACATTCCAAAACATAAATACACTGCTGCCAGTTCACTGACATCTTGGTCAATCTGAACTTTTGACCCTGTCAGTCAGGATCTAATTAACTGAGACTCAGGAGCAAAGCTTAACTCCTTTCTAGTCAAAAAAGGTGAAGGTAAAGTTCAGCCTTGTTCGAAAGCCAGTCATATCCGACTCTAGGGTTTCAGTGCTCATCCATATTTCATAGCTGAAGAGCCAGCACTGTCTGTTTCTGCAGACATTTCCGTGGTCATGTGGCAGACATGACTAGACACTGGAGTGCACGGAGCGCTGTTTACCTTCCCACCAAAGTGGTCCCTATTTATCTACTTGCAATTTCTTGCTTTTGAACTGCTAGGTTGGCAGGAGCTGGGACAAAGATGGGAGCTCATTCCATCCTGCAGTACAGTATTTGGGTATCGAACTGCTGACCTGCCACCTTCCAGTAAGCATCTTAGCCAATTGATACACTGCAAGCACACATTTTTTAAAAAATGATTCTGTTTGTGATTGTAAAGCTATTTTAAAAGCTATTTTGAAAAGTATAGAGAACAAATATTCAGAAGCTCATTCTTTTAAGTTTTTTTTTTTTTTTGCTTTGTGGCTGGGGATGGTCTTACTTGATGTTAGCAGAGCTTTGGTGCCTATTCCACCTGTCTTGTCACTATATATCATTTGGTAATTAAGAAAAAAAATCTTCCAAATATGCTATGTGCCATCAAGTCATTTCTGATGTGTGGTGACTATATGAATTAATGACTTCCAAAATGTTCTACCATTAGTTTCTCTGCTCAGATATAGCAAACCAATAGTGTCTCATGTTAGGTTGTTCTCAGCAATATTATCTTTTTCCGTAAGTTTTGCTCATATCCTGCAAACTAACAGTTGTGCTTCCTTTATTGAGTCAACCCATCTCTTTTTAGACCTGGAGCTGCAGTAACTCAGTGGTTAAAAAGCTTGCCTTGTTAGCTAGAAAGCTGGCAAGTAGGCAGTTCGAGACCCGGGTAGGGTACTGCATGATGGACTGAGTGCCCGTCTCTGTCCCAGCTCTTGGGGACATGAAAGGAGCCTTATTTGGGCATCCCATGAGTGGAATTTCTCCAGCAAAGATCCTTTCAACCCAGAATAATTTCTGACATGAAATTATTATTATTATTAGACCTTCCTCTTTCCCCAGCAAACCCCCCCCTTCCCTTAGTAATATTGTCATTTCTGGTCAATTCTGTATTTTCATTATATCTAAATACAGTAAAGCACCGACTTACATATGCCTTGAGTTACATAAAATTCGACTTATATAATGATTTTGTGCTAAAACTATGTCCCAATTTACATGATTTCCTATGGGTTTGCTTCGAGTTATGTAAAAATTCATTTCCCTATGAGTTTGCTTTGATTTACATAAAAAATTCATTTTTCCTATGGGTTTGCTTCGAGTTATGTAAAAAAAAATTCCTATGGGTTTGCTTTGAGTTACATAAAAACCTGATTTAAGCAAAAAGCCTATGGAACTGACTTTTTTCATCAGTTTTACTGTAGTAGGATAGCCCAGTTTACTCATTTCTGCTCTAGAGAGAGTTCAAGCTTGACTTGATTGAGCATACACTTATCTGCCTTTCTGACTGTCTATGGCAGTGATGGCGAACCTGTGGCACACGTTCCAGAGGTAGCACTCAGAGTCCTTTCTGGTATTTGTAAGGCTGTCTTCCAGCACCACATTTCTTTTAAATAGTATGAATGATTTTTATCTTGGTCTCCAGACTCCAGGGATGATCTTTGCTTACTCCTAGCTCTTCCTTTTGTTTAGTTCAAAAGGCATGGGGGAAAACATGTTTTCTAAAAAATGCACATATGTTTGTTGAGCTTTTGGTTTGATATAGCTTTTCTCCCTCAGATTGCAACCAGAGGAAAGAGTTTGGTAATTGGAAGATTGATTTTTAGTCTGCATTCTGTAGAGCAGACATAGAAGCAATAGTTTACCTGAGAGGTTAAGGGTGTGTCTGTCACTCTATTATATGTGTTTCTATCATACCTATCAACCTTCCTGGATTGGCCGGGATTTCCTGATTTTCGGCGCTGATTTGCACCATTTCCCACCCGCAGAAGCCAAAACCCCGGAATTGGCAGCAGGGGGAAAGAGGTACTGTGCATCCCTTCTGTGCAAGTCGCATTCTATGCATGCGCAGAAGGCTTTTACGCTTGCATAAAAGGGTTCTATGCAAGCGTAAAAGCCTTCTACGTATGCGTAGAATGCGACTTGTGCAGAACCATTGTGCGCAGGTCCCGGATTGTCCGGAGGCGCGGTTGACAGGTATGGTTTATATTTATCTTTTTGCTTCACCATTTCATTAAATCCAAACTAGCCCTTCAAAATACTTTGGCACAAAGAGATTGCAGCAACATTTTAGCTGTTCTTGGTTTTGTCTGTCCTTCACAACCATAGTACAGATCATGTGTGATAATCTTCTGGGATTCTCTAGCACTGGGTAATTCTACATGAGAGAAATTTCTGTTGGAATTTGATGCCTCTTTTCTCTATTTTGATTTAGTAGGCAGCAGCCAGAAGGCCAGGCAGGCAGAAAAAAATAACTCAAGAATTGGAAGGAACAAGAGGGGAAAATCTACCAAGAAATCAGGAAGAGTAGAAACAAAAAATAATCCTAAAGAGGCATGCTGGCACAGGCAGGCTGTCTAGTACAGGGATTCTCAACCTGCAGCCCACGGCATCATTTCATTTGGACCACCACCACCTCCACCACACCAGGAATTGCAATGTGGTGGAGGAAGGGCAAAATGGCCATCTGGCCCCCGAAGTTGTTTGAGGGAGCATGATCTGGCTCCTGGTTTAGAAAGGTTGAGAACTCCTGGTTTAGTAAAAGCAGCAAAACTAATCCAAAGACACACCCCCCCCCAAAAAAAAAAGGGGGGTAATTCTCCCAAAAATCAAGGTGAAAAAGACAGAAAAGAGAAGAATAGAAGCACAGAGGCAGACAGGCAGGCAGCACAATCTCAGATGGAGTCACTAGGAGTGGCAAAGCTTGGCACTCCAGGTGGTCTTGAACTTCAATTCCCAGAAGCCCTGACAAACAAAGGGAGAAAGAAGGGTTAAAAACAAACACAAAAAGAGGGAAACACAAACATCTACAAAACTTTTGTGTACTGCTCATTTGTTAATATGATTCATTTGTGCTAAGAGGTTCTCTTTTAATAAACCTCTTTTAATAATTGAAAAAGAACACAAAAATGAAAAAGAGAACTTATCTCTTGTCTTTTTCTTTCATGTAGCCATGAAAGGCCTATCCCTAATATTTAGTCAGTAGTTTATTCTTTTCCATCAGTATTATAGTGCTCATATATAATTACTCTCAGAGTGGAGCAAAGTAATTATTTTCTGGAGGAACTGGTGATAAGACAGAAACAGCATTGCCTGTGGCACGTACAATAGGCTTACTCTTCAAAATCTTGCAAAGGATATTTAACCAGAAAATTGAGTAGGATTAAAAAACAACAACACAAATCTGTATACCATTAAGTAACACTCCTTCCATCAAACAGCCCCCAACTATCTAGAGCTGGAAGCAGAACATTTTATCTGGCCTGAGAGTGATTATGAAAGCTCTAAGCCATTCTTGATTAACTGGTTGTGGTTTGATTATGAAACTCATTGCATTTGTATGGCTAAGAGACCATCAGAAGACGGTACGAGGATTTACTCTCAAACAAATGTACAGTGGAACCTCATACAATAATTGCCCCGCATAGCAATGAAATTGCATAATAATTAGGTTTTGGGGGAGGGGGAGTGGGAATTGTTTCCTGCATAGCAATTTTCCCTATGGAAAAAAATTGTACAACAATTTTTCAATGGGAAAAACCACTTAGCAAATTATATATATATTGAAGACTTCAGCTTGCTTAGAGAGATAAACTGAGTGAAATATTTGCTTGGGCAGATCTTATAGAAAAACTCTTACTTTTAGGGAAGACATTTAACAATGAATTTAAAAACAACAACAACAACAACAAAACTAGTTCACAAAGCAAAACTAGTTTTAAACAGTGAACTTCCCTTATTAGCTTATTTTTGTTGTTGTTGCTTTCCATTCAATGGCAGAGATTGTTAACTGATAAACAGCATTGGAATAGGGAAGGAAACATAATAAAGTGCCTCAGCAGGGTGAGGGCGGGCAAGTGACTTCAGCAAAAATTGACTTTGGTATTATAAATCTCAGAAAACAAATAGAATTAATCCTGTATAAATGGCTACAATACGGCACCCAAATGATGGAACGGCACTTTGTGTCACATAATTCATGAAATGGTACAGGTTACTGTACCACAAGTGCCTAAGAGCTTGTGGGAAGATTGAATCCTAGCCAGGCAGCAAACTCATCAAGGCTGCAAGAGGGGTCTGAGTTGTGATTTGTATTACTCTGCCTTGTGTTGCATTGTACCACAATATAACAAAATAAAAACCAGACAGAGAAACACATGAGGTGGGGAGGGGAACGGACATCATATCCTAAGCAGACAGGGCCGTTGAGTCCTCATTGGTACTATATATTGATACCAACTCTGAAATTAGGGTTTGTTGGCAGCTATAATACAGTGATAGCAAACCTTGGCAATCCTGGTGTTCTTGGACTTCAATTCCCAGAAGTCTAAGTCTCTGTGAATCCAGATGAATGGGTTTATTGCACATACATCTGGATTATCATCTTCTCTAGAATTCTCTAGTTCCTTCATAGCTGCCCTTCCAAGTCTGTGTCTTCTAATTTTTTTTGCTGTAGTCTTCATCTAGATTGATGACATTTTAGGAATACAAAATTGTTAGTAGTTTCAATTTCTTTATTGTCAGCATGAAAGTTATATAGTTCTTCTCCTGGAACATATGAAGAGCATTATGGCTCATTTACTCCTTTTTATCCAAGCTGGTTGAGAGCCCCTTGAGGAGGTGTGGGTGGGATGTGGTGAAAGAGAGTTATATAGATATTCACTTATGTATACATACCCTACTTTATTAGTCATGTGGAAATTGTGCTGACACCATCAAAGTCAATGTGGAAAGGCACACATTAAGATCATTTCCACAGAATGGCCTCATGAAACAATGCTTGGCTGAGTATGCATGTTTATGTGAGTGCATATGTTCAACTAAAGATTGCTTCAAAAACAACAGATATGGGTGCAGCTAATCTGTTCCTCAATGAGTTTTCAATGATGTTTTTCAAAGCTTTAAAGAAGAGTTTTTGGGTAATACCACAGCATTACAGTAATGTATGCTTGAGGTGGTTTTAGTAAAAGCACACATCCATTAAGACATTTCCTTTCAGACACTTAACAAAATACCACTTTCTCACTTCTGTAACAAGTCCAAGGTAAGAAAAAGCTGCAGTAAAACTAATGGCTTTGGGGTTTTGTTATGCAGTAGAAATTCTATATAATTACCACCTTCCTGGTGTTTGATTTTATTGCAATGAGCTAGCACCATTTACCGTCTTTTGCTCAAGTTATAGAAATACAGAAATTGTTTACAGTAATAAAATGTTAAGTGTGTTGTCTGCCCAACAAATGAAAAGAAAAGATCAAACATGGCTAAATACAGGACTTATCTCTTATTCTTTTAAGATATTTTTAAAAATCCACAGGTCAGTTTGTGACTTCTTGTATGCTTTGAGCCAGAGGTGAACAACTGTGGCCTCCAAATATTTTTAGATAACAACTCCCTTAACACATTACTCTCTCATGGACTAACTTGCTCTTCCGGACTAACCTGACAACCCAGAGGACTAACAGCTTGGATGCTGAAGTCCACAGGGAAGGGTGATGGTCCATAAATGGATTAAATCCCACTTCAATCCATCTTGATGGAGGGCAGCAGCTTCATCAATACTGACCTGGGACTGATGAGGACTTTGCATGCCAAGAGGGCTACTGACTGGCACTATGAATTTATTTTATTTTATTGACACTATGAATGCCAGTCAAAAATAGTCAGGGCCACTTCTCTTGCATAGCTTCCAGATGTGACCTCTCTCAATCCATCAATGCTATTGTGTTGTTTTTAAAAGCTTCAAAGACTCAAGAAGGCTCCACAACAGACAGGCCACAATTTTGAACCACCCTTCTCCTTTCTACCAAGTGGTGGAAGTGCTGGCATAGGAACAGAGCCTCCATGGCTCATCTTCATAGCAGTTCTTTAGATAATCCAGGCATTAAGGACTGCAAGAGAAACAAGTGATTCTAACCACTCGTTTTATTTGTACAGATTATTTTTCTGGCAACCATTTGCTGCGGCCCTCTCACCAAGAAGGTAGTTGTGTTCTACATTATATGAAATCTCTGAATTATCTTCAGAGGAATAAGGTGCATTACAGCAGGCTTGCCTGAATATACGTAGGGTATTGATCTCAATCCCTTTATTATTGCTGAGTTTAGGAGAACACGAAGCTGCACACAAGATCCTTTGTGGGAGTGAATGTCTCCAAGCACTAGCCATAGTCATTTACCCAAATCTGCTGCTCTTTCCAGTCTCAGTGGCTCTGTCATGTCCTCACCTGAAACTGCCTTCACACACTGGTGGACAGATGCAATATAACATTAAGAACCATTTAGCTGTATGTATTCATTCTGTTCTTCCATTATCTTACTTTACTCCTGTATGTATTATAGTGTTTACAGGTGAAACTCGGAAAATTAGAATATCGTGCAAATGTTCATTCAGTTCAGTAATGCATCTTAAATAGTGAAACAAATATATGAGATAGACACATTACATGCAAAGCGAGATAGTTCAAGCCTTACTTTGTTTATAATATTGATGCTTATGGCTTATAGCTTATAGCTTATGAAAACCCCAACCCCCAATCTCATGTACCCCATAATCATCACAAAATCTCATGTATTCTGTACACCATGACATATCTCGCTTTGCATGTAGTGAGTCTATTTCATATATTGGTTTCACCTTTTAAGTGAAATGAATGAACATTTGCACGATATTCTAATTTTCTGAGTTTCACCTGTAAACACTATAATACATACAGAAGTAAAGTAAGATAATGGAAGAACAGAATGAATACATACAGCTAAATGGTTCTTAATGTTGTATTGCATCTGTTAGTAGCAATCTTTTTAGAGTTCTGCTAAGAATTTGAATAACACTATGTTGATGAGCAAGCAACTCCTGTTTAAGGCAAGCTGGTTTCTGCTTACAGCCTATTCTGAGCAAGTGTGAAAAACCTGTTTAACTATGTTAGGATTCCAATACTCATTTGTTTACATACAGTGCATACCATAATGGAAATATATGTTGCTGGAGGAGAGCTTTGTGGATACCCTGAACTGCCAGACAGACAAACTAGTGGGCCATTGAGCAAATCAAACTTGAACTGTCTCTGGAGACAAAAATGATGAAATAGATGCTGTCATACTTTTGGCATATCACAAGCAGGCAGGATTTTCTGGAAAAGACAATAATGTTAGGAAAGGTTGAAGGCAGAAGGAAAAGAGGAAAACCAAATACAAGATGAATAGACTCCCTAAAAGAAGTCACAAGTTTGCATTTTCAAGAGCTGAGCAGGACTGTTGAGGACAGGATATTTTGAAGATCACTCATTTATAGTGTTGCCACAAGTAGGAAGTGACTTGACAGCATGCAGCAACAAGAACAATATGACAATGAATCTGTCAGTCTTCAAGGTGTCACAACTGTTGGTTATTTTGCAGCTTTGATAGTGTAAGAGAACAGAGCTTCCATTAATAGATGATCTGGTAATCTAGTTTTTAAGAAAAATTCATTTACTTATGTGTTGTCTTCCACTGAGAAAATGTGATGTCTTGGAAATACCTGTCTCTTTGCCATGTCTCTTTGAGTGGCACTTCAGTGTGGTGGGTAGACTTCAATATTTTACAGTACTGTAATTTTAAAAAAATATGTGTTGTAAGAAGTTTCTTCCATACTGAAGGGGGGAGTAATTTATGAATTTAGTAAATCTTTACCTGTAAAGAAGGATGTTAACCATTGGAATCAGGCATACACACCTGCACCCGTCCATACTATTCCGTACTGAGCCCCGTACACTTGCCTTTTCACTAACCGACCATCACTGCAAGGATCCGGCAGCCACCAGTAGGGCAGCTGCCCCACAAACATGGACAAAAAAAAAATCAAACTACAACTTCCAGCGTCCTCCGCGCCGTGACCACGTCAGCCAATCAGGCTGAAGGGCACGAGCGCATAGAACATTGAAAAAGCCAGCATGCGAAAAATAAAATAAAATAACATCTCACGCAATGGGAGCGCAAGGCCGCTGAAGGTGTATTCAGCGCTTCACAGCCTCGCTAACCCAAACATGCAAAAACCACGGCGAGACAACCATCAGCCTTCTTTCCCAGAGCAACGGGGAGAAGAGGGACTCCCTCTCCTCCCCGCTACCCTGCTGAAGACACGGCAAGACCACCACTGCCCTCAAGGTAAGTTGAGGCGGAGGGAACCAGCAGCAGGCAGCACTTCATCAGGGGAAGCACAGTCCCTGGCGAATGACTGGTTGCTGCGTTTCTACTACCCACATCACTGTTTTGAAAACTAGCACAAAACAGCAGTTGAGGTAATAGAAAAGCAGCAGCCAGCAATCCGCAAGGAAGAGCATCACCCCTTACAGATCATTGCCTGCCGCACTACAATTTTACAAAAAAAAAAAAAAAAAAAACACATTCACAGCCACAAACACAGATCTCCCGTTAGGTAAGCCAGGGGAAAAGGAGGCCGAGAGGAGAGAACCATCGTGAAGCAGATAGCTCTTCTCTGCCTCCTTCTCCCCCGACCAACCTAAAGAACCTTACCAGATGAAGAGTGAGCTGACTGCCAGCTCTTCATTTCCCCCATCGCTGCATCGAAACCTAATGTCGAAACAGCAATGGGGAAAAGAGGCAACTACAGACAGGCTGTTCCTCACCCCGGAAACCACAACCACAACAAAACTAATCAGTTTAAAAATACAACCAACCATCAAAAAATACAAAAATAAATAAATAAATAAATAAATCAAATAAACCCAGTAAACAACAAGACAATAAACAACAGACACAACAAAACACATTCAAAATATCAAAGGCTAATGAAAAACCATGAATACTCACTACAAACACCTATTTACACCATAACACCACGAAAATACCTTACTAAAAAACCAATAATAACACAAATTACAAAAATAAATATGGGGGAAAAATCAAAAAAAGAAATAGCAACCAGAAATATCCAAATCAATAAAACACATCTAAAATCCAGAAAAATACAAAAGGACAAGCAAAAACACTTAATTAAATACAGAAACACTCTACTTAAACCCCCCCAGCCCAGCACCCCAAAATCACAACAAAATAAAAAATAAAATAATAAGTCAAGAGCACTTATGAAACTTGTCCTCCCTCCATGCCTCCACAGCAGAACTAAAGAAACAAAGACAATTGCACTCTTAATCACATCCCCACCTAGAGGCCGGAAGAGTATCGAACAGTCAAAAATATATTTTAAAAATTCAAATAAAAAATTCAGATAAATTCAAAAACCACAAAATCCAAATCACCACCACCCAAACCACCCCTTACCAAAACAAACAAACAAAAAAACAAAAAACAACAACACATATATAAAATGAACTGAAAATTCTTATCCTTTGCTCCTTACCTCAAAAAAAGACTCTGTGAAGACATTACTCTTCTTCTTCTGTGTCTAGTCAAGATGTGAAACTGCCAAAATGAAGCCACCTTTTGGTAAATTCATTCCGTAGTACTTGTCACCTGACTTGATTATGAGACAGATTAGCCGGCACATGTCTGGTGTCTGGGATATGCCTGATTGTGGTTCAAATACTACAGTCTTCTTTTTTATTTATTTATAATTTTTATTAATTTTTAAAACAATAATACAATTTAAAAAATCCCAACTATGAATAAAAATACAGACATCATATTTACAAATACAATATACATAACAAAAGTCTTCACAGTCTTCAAGGTGGCTCTTTCTGGTACCCCAAGGCAAGGCTGCCGTCAAGGGGGGGGGACAAGGGGAACTTTTTTTTATGTGTGGCACATGGTGCCACTGTACATGCCCCGCCACTGCCAGAGGGCTCACCTCCACCTCCGCCTCTACTCAGGACGGCGTGGGTGTGGCTAGGGGGAACTTGCCGGGGCACACGCTTCTTTAGGCTCATCTGTCTGTACTGAAGTAACTGAAGATTAACGAAATAAGTATCTCTGATATAGTTTGGACTTTTTACCCATAGGATATAGCTCTTTATGCTACAATACTATTTCATCTTGAAAGGATTTGAGAGACTCTATCTCACTTTTTTGGTTTATTCTATTTTTGAAGAATTCATGGAAAGAGAAACCTTTTGGTGTTAAAAACTGTTTAATAGATTTCACATTTGCATATTAAAAGATTGGATATTGCAACATTTTCTGAAGAAATTGTTTTCATTATATTGACCATTTATTGATTTTGCCTCAGACGGCTTTCCCTGTTTCCTCTGCATTTTCTGTCTGGCCGGATTTCCCTTCTGTAATCAGAGATGAGCACTGAACTCTAAAGTTGGATACAACTGCCCATCGATTTCTTTTGGGAAATTGTGTATTCCACCCAACGCTGCCACCCCAATGCGAGGAGAGAGAAAAGTGTGTGTGTGGGCCCCCCAATAGGATTGCTCAGTACGGGGCCCAAAAATTTCTGATGGCGGCCCTGCCCCAAGGTATTAGTAAAAAGTAATAATTTCCCTTTTCTAAAAAAACAAAACAAAACTGTCAGTTCATATCTTTGCACTAGCAAGTTTCTTTTCCCATTTTCCTTCCTTCCTCTTCTTTTTTTGGTACTATCCCCCAAGACCCTGTGCTGTGTGAGGGAAATATACACAGTGGTGTAGTATGAATCTTTGTCAGAAGAACAATCTCTTGTAAACTTAATGGAGAATACTTCTACCTGTGCAAAAGCATGTCTCTGTGGGATCACAAGAGTGCCTTGCCAAAAGTAACAGATTTGAGTAGTGAACATGAGAGACCTAAAATATTTTACAGCTCATAAACAAAGCAGCTGGAATGAGAAGCAGGATGGAATTCAATGGCTTATACCGTTTGTGGCAGTGCCACAAGCTGTATAACTCCCCTAGAAAGCACTGTATGAATAATACGACTGGAAATTTGCAAGGATTTTTCCAAGCAACTGTTTGACACTATAATAGTAGACACTTTGTATGAAATGAGGTGACACCTCCACATGAAGACCCCAGACTGGAGCCTTTATCCAACCCTTCTAATTCTGCTCCAGTCCTATATTTTTTCTTATCTTATAATTAGGACTGTCAACTAATTAAAGTTCTAGTGGCCAATTAACTAGGCTGATTTAACATAGCACTTAATCAGGTCAAGTAACTCAATGTTATTAGGACCTCCGTAAATCTCCAAGGGCTGCTTTGCACAGATATCTGGCAATAAGTTGCTCCCGCCTTAGGCACAACAATTGCCTAGAGAAGCGTTTCCCAAACTTTGGTTTTTGGACTTCATTTCCCAGAAAACTAAGACAATTCCCCAAGGCACTGACCAGCCAGTTTATTGACTTAGGCTTATGGGAATTGAAATCCACCAGTGTTCCATGGAACATAGTTTGGGAAACACTGGCCTAGAGCAACTAAAAGGATAAATAATAATAACCTGGAAATTTCCCACCCTCTGCTTTGTATGACCTGCCAACACAGTATTTTCTACTGCTATTCATGCAATCAAGAAGTCTTTTTCTTGATCGTGCAAATGCACTATCATGTTTGGAAACTTCAGAGTGATTTGCATATAGATAATTTTAATTGTAGTTTCCCCAATGGTGGTAGAAAGGTTTTAACCATGGTGGTAAGGAGAAATCCTGTGAATTTATCTAAAACTTACAAAATTAATGGCTGAAATCCTGCTGCGTTGCATTGTAAGTTGAACTAGAATAGGTCCATTTGAATAAGGATATTTTAGGGCGGACCGTAGGGGCTCGCTGGTGATCCCATCAGCCAGGGACGCACATCTTACCGGGACCAGGAGGAGAGCCTTCTCAGTGTCGGCCCTGACTCTTTGGAAACTCCTGCCACCAGAGCTGTGTCTCCAGGCTGAACTACATCCCTGCAGGAAGGCTCTGAAAACCTGGCTTTGCCAGCAGGCATGGGATGCATCTGGCTGCACATCTCAGCCTTGCTGGCTCATTTAGCCCTGTAGGGTTTTAATTAAGGGGTTATGTTTTTTTTACAGATTTTAATTTTGTATCAGTTTTATCAGTGGGTTTTTAATTATATAAGTTGTTTTATTTGATGTAAGTCGCCTTGGGTTGCTGAGGCGAAGAAGGCGGCCTATAAATTGAATAAATAAATAAATAAATGGAACATATGGAGTTGACTCACCAAATTCCCTTCCTGACTCAAAGGACCTACTCTAGTGCAACTTGCTACACTAAGTCATAGGATTTCAGCCATTAGGTATAATTTCAAATCTCCAAACTTAAATTTTCATTGCAATAAAAGAAAGCATCAACCTACACAAAATTAATTTTAAATAAGCAGTTACTTGTAACTAGGCTTATCATGTTCCCTGTTAACAGAAGTAACTAAGAAATGTATGTGCATTTCTTTTTTAAAAATTAATCGCCACAGAACACTGTGATATAAAACACACCTTCATCCCATTTGTCTCATTTTCATCTCTGCATCCACATCAAAGCATGCAACAGTAACTGAAAGCACAACACAAGGCAGCCTATGAAGTGTGTGATGTTCCCTGACTACACTAGTAAATAGTAAGTGTACCACAGTTACACTACAAAAAGAATGACGTTATCCATCACTATGTTAGAATAGCAATGCAACTTAGTTATACGGGTGCATTTACAGCAGTGTTTTGCACATGTACAGGTGTGTTTTACTTCCACTTCCAGTGGGAGGAACCACATGACCTGCCCATGGTCCAAAAAGTTTGGCCACCCTTGCCCTAGTGCATGATGGGGCAAGATTAGCCACAGTATCCATTAAAGTCTAGAAATGGACTGTCTCACTGAACTATCTGGTGAAAGAAAACACAATGACTTACCTGCTTTGTAAATATGAAGTCTGCCCAGATTATTCTGCTATGGTAATAGAGTAGACCAGTGATGGCAAACCGTGGAACTCCAGGTGTTCAGGAGTGCTGACTTGGGCTTCTGGGGATTGAAGTCCAAGAATAGCTTGATTGTTAAGGTTTGCCATCACTTGAGTAGACCATACTGTCAGAGACTAAACACCGATCGTCAGGCAGCAAACTAACCTGTCAACCTTGAGGACTATCCCACTTGAATCTATCTTGAGTGAGGGCAGCAGCTTCACCAATACTGCCCTGGGGCTGAGGAGAACTTTAAGTGCCAAAAGGGCTCAGGACCAGAAAATGATTTGCAGAACTGGATCGATCGTAAGGTGTCATGCTGCAATGCGGAAGGCAAATGAAAAACCACTACATTATATTGTTCCTAAGACAATCTTCATAGCTAGCCATTTCCTAGCCATTATCTTACTTTTTTCCATTTTAGTTCCAGCCTGCATTTTAAAAGTACGTACAGTAAAACCTTGCATAAAGAGCGCCTCGCTTAGATACTAACTTGCTTAAAGAGCAACATTTTCTCTAAATGGTCGCCTCGCTTAACAACTAAAACCAAACAAAAACTTGCTTAACAACTAAATTGGGGTTCACAATTCCCCATGCCAGAAGTTACAATTGGTCACTTACAATAGTGTTTCGCTTAAAGAGCAAACTCACTTAAAGAGAAATCCCATGGCTCTTCCATGCATATGTGGACATGAACAGGCCCTGCTGCTAATAAAGGCATAAAGGCACTAATTGACTAGGAGATTTATAAATGTTAAAAATAATTTTTTGTGTGCATAGTTTTTCTTTTTACTACAAGTACTAAGATTACTCCAAACTTTTGAATAACAAATTACTTTAAAACTGGTAACAATATAGTATTATAACAGGCTTGCACCACTTCATTATGTTTCTTTTTCAAAAGACCACACATGTGGGTTATAGCAAACACAACCTTATTAGGTAACTTTGCTGTCCTCATTTGTTTCATGAAAAATATGATGAATGCCACTTCTGTGAATGTAAGGTTTACTTTTACCCATATCCCTCCCTTCCCCCTTTCTTCTTAGGCTAATAAAGGTAAAGGTCACCTTTGCTCAAAAACCAGTTGTATCCGACTCTACAGTTCAGTGCTCATCTCTGTTTCATAGCTGAAGAGCCAGCGCTGTCTCCTTCTGCAGATGTTTCCGTGGTCATGTGGTAGGCATGACTAGGCACCGGAGCACACGGAACGCTGTTTATCTCCCCACTGAAGTGGTCCCTATTTATTTACTTGCTATGTTTTGCTTTTGAACTGCTAGGTTGGCAGGAGCTGGGACAAAGATGGGAGCTCATTCCATCCTGCTGTATTCGGGTATTGAACTGCTGACCTGCCCCCTTCCAGTCAGTGTCTTAGCCACTTGAGCCACTGCAGTCCCTCCTTAGCAAACACTTTTTCCCCATACAAAACTGGGATAGGCAGAGTAGCTGTTTCTGGCTCTTGAAGTCTCCTATATATCTCCTTCTCATCCTTTCCACTTAAATACAAAGAAAAGAGATAACTGTGTCCTTGTGGGGAGATGTTGAAAGATTACTGTTATCCTTCAGAAAGAAATGAGTATCCATACTGCAAGCAAGCACAGCTCCGTCTGCCCTAGATTTTTTTCTTTTGCAATTATATATCCTATTTTATTACAAAAACAGAGACAGAGAAAGATGCTTGCTAAATCTCCCTACAAAGCACAGCCTATTTAGTCAAGCAGGAAAAGACATTTAACAATGTGGACTATTTCTATTCTAGGGAAACAACAATGGGAAGGGGAAATTATTTCAGAGAATTAGCTGTGTTAGTCTGTGCAAGCATATCAGACAAAGAGATGTGAACTAGACACTGCTATAAGCCCAGATGCCAACTTCATCCCCATATCTACTTTGGCAGCACAATTACAGGACTCAGCAATGTCACTCACAGCACCAGACGGTTGTTTACGTGTTCCTCTGTTAAAGTGATCTATGCCATCTTTTGCCAAAAATGCCTTTCTGCACTCTACTTTGGACAAACAAGTCTTTACAGGGGTGCCCAAACTTTTTGGGCCGTTGGCCATTCACATGGTTCAGGGGTTTGATCACTATGGCCTGGGGGCCAGATCTGGCCCCGGGCCATAGTTTGGGCACCCCTGTTCTACATGGCACAATCAATGGACATACAGTACAGTAAAACTGACATAAGGAATGGCAATAGTCAAAAACCTATTTCAGAACATTTCAGTTTGAAATGAATGATTTAAAAGCAACTGTTACAGCAAAAACTACTGGAGAACTAGATTTGAAAGAGAAACAGCTGAGATGAAGCACATATAAATGTTGGAGATTTGTGCAAAAGGATTAAGTGTCAGCCAAAGATTCTTAATGCTTTATGGAGTCTCACACCTTACAGTTTATCATTTGTTTCAAGAATGATATTGTTACCTTGTGGAGTAATACTTAGTAGCAGCTAACTCAAATTATTCACATAATTCAAAATATTTTAGGGCTATCAAGCTGCGATTATTTGTCACTTTGTCCTCATCAGGATATGAGGTGGTATATAAATCAGCGGCTGCTGCAATTCATATCCGAGAATGCTTTTTCCCTGAAGCATGAATTTGTTAAAGGTGGATTCCAGCTTGCCATGAAGTGACACACTATGATCACGGAGCCATCTCCTGTGGCACATCTGAAGTGAGACATGCAGGATTTAATACCAGAACTGCAGTGACTGTCACAGCCTTGAGGATATTATCAAGGTGTGCCTTCACAGCCAGTCCATCTGTATGTTTTGTTTTTTGTATGTTGTTCTTTTGGTTTTGTATGATATTCTTAGTTTCCTACATATTTTCATCTCACCAGGCACTAGAAACTACAGGTTTACATACAAGTGGATATGTAGAAAAACATCTGTCCCACATTTAGGGTTGCCATACATCACGGAAAACTGGGATTGTCCTGATTTCCCGGATTGTCCCGGAAAAAATAATAACGTCCCGTCCAGTTCAATAAAATTCATGTTAAAATCCTGGATTTTTATGCTCACATTAAAATACAGCAGTTAGTCTTTAAGGTGCCACAAGGGAGGGGGTTGTCTTTTTGTTTTGTTTACTCTATCCCCTCTCTTGTTTCCTTTCTATGATGGGATCACCGCCCATGCACGCTCTCTCTCTCTCAGCCAGACAATTGTTGTTGGTGCGAAGCGGGCAGGAAGGCTGGTGGGGCAGATGGGATCAGCCTTGGGGGGATCTGCTGCCAATGGCATAAAGTCGACCGTCCTTCCCCATCTCATGGAGACCTGCCTGTCTCAATACTGGCAATGGTGAGCATGCTCGTGCTGGGGGACAAACTGGTGCTTCGGAGGAGGGCTCAGAGAGCCGCCACCTTATTTCACTTCCACCCCCGCGAGCAAAATAAACCCATGCAGGGACTGGTTGAGACACATGGCAGGGGTCGGTATGTGGTTGGGTGGAAAGATGCATGGATGGTACCCGCAGAACAATCTTTCTGTGTCTTTCCATAGGTTTTGTGGGAATGGAAAGAAGAAGCTCTGATAACTGAAGCCCTGTTGTTTCATTTCCACCACATACTTATTCATGTAGGGATTGAACTTGAGGCAGATTCTTCTCCAGTTCTCTGAATTTAACGGGAAGGCATGACACCAATTAAAACAATCACAGATTCTTATTGCATTTCTGATGCTGTTGATAACTTTGCAGGCCCCTGAAGTAGGCTGGTTAATCTAGCAATAGGGAACAAGGTTCCTCCCCCATCCCACCCCCACCCGCCAGCTCTTGTGTCAATAGCACTTCTTACAGAACTCATTGGAATGTGAGTAGAGCTGATTTTGCTTGCAATGTCTTCTGGCAAATATTTGCCCTTAATTACCTGCAGCATACATAGGGTTCTTGAAGAACCAGAGTGTAAACAATGACTTTTTGAGAAGAAACGGCTTAGTCACTTCACACCCAAGGTACTGTGTTAATAAAAGAACTAATCATTCTTTATAAAACGTAATGCAAATTTTGCCAAATTAGATTTATTAAAGTGATGAAAGGGAGCAGGGAATTTTAAATAAGTAGTTATGTTGTTCACTATCTGTTCATAAAGGAGATGTAATGATGCATTATAAACTCTGGGAAAATGTAATCATTGTAGAAAAAAATGTAATGAAATGGTTGTTTAAACAGTGTAAAGCTAATGCTATAGTAATTACTTCCCAGCGAGCTAGGCATGGAACACATTACCCAGGCTGTGTTTGATTAGTGATCTTGCCAACAACATCTGGCTCAATTAGCTCCATTTTATTTTAATACGATTAATTTAATGTAATTTTCAAGCTTAATGTGAGCCCACAAAAAAGAAATCAATAAAACAAAGGCCACAGGTAAGATATGAGGTCAAGAGCATGGCTGCACCTCATACAACTTGCTTCTATAGTTAACCAACTTCATTGCATACTTCTTTTTTTTAATGAATTTTTATCACACACACCATTCTCTTTCTCTCTTTCTGCGATGGCATCTATACTAGTGGTTTCCTACCTTCTGGGACATGGGAGGCACATTAGAGCAGTGGTGACGAACCTATGGCACACATGCTAGATGTGGCACTCGGAGCCCTCTCTGTTGGCACCTGTGCAGTCACCCCAGCACAGAGTTTGCCCTGCCCCTCTGCCCAGCAGCCCAATGGGAGTACTTATTCCCTCGCTCCAGCACAGAGTTCACCATACCCCTCTGCCCAGCAGCCCAATGGGAGCATTTCCTTCCTCCCCTGTTGCTATGTTGGCACTTTGTGATGAATAAGTGGGTTTTGGGTTGCAGTTTGGGCACACAGTCTCTAAAAGGTTCGCCATCACTGCATTAGAGTGTCTAATGCCTAAAGAGGGCCACATATTATGCAAAATGTTACAAAATAAATATCAATAGCAATTACACTTACTGTATATACTGCCCCATAGAGTTTAATGCACTCTCTGGACAGTTCACAGGGTAATTAGCATTTTGCTCCCAATGTGCTGGGTACTCATTTTACTGACCCTGGAAGGATGGAAGGTCGATTGGTCCTTGTTACATTAGCAAGCAGATACAGTAAAAGAACCCAGATTTCCAGTTCAGCTCCAGCATTCTGTTCACTGCACCATACCAAATCATACACATTTGTAAGGTAGGTAGAGGTAAAGGTAAAGGTTGCCCTTGCTTGAAAGCCAGTCATATCTGACTTTAGGGTTTATTTATTTATTAAACTTATATCCCGCCCTTCTTGGAAAAACTTTCCTACTCAGGGCGGCTTACAGCATGAAATTCAAAAATACAAACTGACACAAATATAAAAAAATTCATATAAACCCCTCAAAACCCAAACACCCTAATAAGAAAGTCTATTTTGGAAGCAGTGGGGCAGAATAAAATGCCTAACAATTGGCGGTTGGTAAAATATTGCCAAAGGCCTCTTTATAAAGGGAAGTTTTCAATTGTTTTTTAAAAGTATGGAGAGATGGTACCAGGCGCAGCTCCACTGGGAGGGAATTCCACAGCATTGGTGCTGCCACTGAGAAGGCCCTCTTCCTAGTTATGGCCTTCCTAGTTAATCTCGGGGTCAGCACCCAGAGCTGCATCATCATGGAGGAGTGAGTGAGTGATGCGGGCTGTTGTATTGAGGGTAAGACGTTCCATCAGGTAGGAAGGTCACTGCTCATCTCTGTTTGTAGCCAAAGAGCCAGTGCTGTCTATGTTTACAGACATTTCCATGGACATCTGGCAGGGATGAATAGACACCAGAGTGCATGGAATGCTGTTTACCTTCTCACCAAAGTGGTACTTATTTATCTACTTGCAATGTTTTCTTTTCTAATGGCTAGGTTGGCAGGAGCTGGGACAGAGACGGGAGCTCATTCCATCATGCAGCACTTGGGTCTCGAACTGCTGACCTGCCAACCTTCCAGTCATCAAGTTCAGCATCTTAACCTCTTGAGTCACCACAGTGCCTACACACTTGTACAATGTTTTATATTTGTATGTGTGTCCTCTAATGTTTAACGTAAGCTGCATTTATGTCTGCTCTGTGTAACAGCATTATAAAATATGCTGGATTGAAGAAGTACTATGGGTCTTTTTCCAGGCAGGGCCCATCATCAGCAAGTCTCCAGTTCAGAGACAGGAGTATCCAAGTCAGAAAAGTGGTCTTCCAGATGAGGGCAGCTTGAAAGCAGATTCACAAGATATTGCCAGAGAGCAGCTATTATCATGCCATGGGATTTCTGAACTGACCTCAGCTTTTGACATTTCTGTCACTTAGAGAAAAGTATGTTTGAATCAGGGATTCTGAACCTGCGGCCTGTGGGCTGGATGCGGCCTATGGCATCATTTCATGTGGCCTTCCACTGCCTCGACCACATCAGGAAGTGCCATGTGGTGGAGGAAGGGCAAAATGGCTGATTGGCCCCCAAAGCTGTCTGAGGGAGCGTAACCTAGCCCCCGGCTTAAAAAGGTTAAGAACTCCTGGTTTAAAAGAATGTCAGAAAAAAGAATGTCAACGACTTCTAAATGAATTAATAATTGTTTATTAATTGCCTTATTTGAGAAAACATATTATTAAATGACCACAATTGGTAAGACATAATGGGAATAAGTAGAGTCCTTTGATTAGTGTTCCACACACAATAAAATAACTTTAAATTGAATTTTATGAACATTTCCAACAAAGGGTGTCAGTTTTTGAGTTATTGTTGTTCAGTCGCACAGTTGATTCCAACCCTTTGTGACCCCATGGACCATTTTGAGTTATACAGATGAGTATTCTCCAGTATGTTTTAAGTGTATAAACATTTTGTTTAATGTAGGCACTGTCTTACGGAATACACAGTCTTCATAGCAAGAACAAGAAATATTTTTTTATCATTTCCCCAAGCAACTGCTAATTTGACCAGTAACAACCAGACATGTGTTCAGTGATGAATGATGCATCGAGCGCCTTCAAAAGCCTAGCTGTTGTTTGGAACAGTTGCTGCCAGATGGGCATGGCTTTCCAAATGAAGAACAATTTTATGCTATTTTGAGATTGGGACAGGTGAGGTTTGCATAACTTTAGCATCAAGAAGAAATGGAAAGAATGACATCTGCTTTTTTTAAAAAAAGGGGGAAAGAGTTTGTTGAATCTGTGACTTTTTTTTCCGCTTTGATGATGGCTCCATTTCCTAAGCAATAGGACAATATTTTGTTTGGAGCCAGGAGCTCCATCAGATGACTTCTAGATGGCAGTCACAACAAACCTAAGGTGTGAATTTGCCCCAGGAAAATTGCTTACAAAAAACAAAATGGATGTCTATCTTAACAGACGACTGAATATTGACTTTCATCATTTTTAAATAAGCGCCATGTTGTTTTCTAGTGTTTACTTCATAATACAAGGAACCACATACCATTTTAAATAGAGGAAAATAATTAGTTTTAGGTAATATGTAATCTGGTTTTTTCTTTATTTTTCTTTAAACTAAAAACTGCTCTTCTAGGGTACAATATGATTTGAGGCATGTGGTAGGGATACATCAAATATATAACTGTGCAATTATTTTGTCAGTTATGAGTTTGCAAACATATTTCAAAAACAGAATGAGACGGCATAGCAACTTTTATGCCATTCTGTCATTCCTGGGAGCAGTATGTTGTTGTAAGGTGTCAATCTTCAGTTTGTTTCAATTAATGGCAGCATAAAATAGTTCTGTTCTTACATATATTCCCCTTCAATCACATGGAATCATTTTTTTTTGAGGTATAGATTTCAGTCAGACAAGCTGCTTAGTATCACAGCCTCTTGTATCCAAAGTTCAGCTCAACTGATAGCTGTTGTAGTTTGGGACCTCAGGGCATCTCTTTCAAGTAAATTCAACCCAGACCTAGGGCAATGGCTAGGATTCTAGATGTGGGTGGGCGGATATTTTTCAGGGTGGGCAACAAAGCATCTTTTCAATGCATTCCTATGGGAAACCACACTTTGCCAGGGTGAGCAAACTGCTATCTCAGGGTGAGCCAAGGCCATCCTGGCCACCCCCTGGCTACGGCCCTGCCCAGACCACTCCATCTTCCCAGGCATTAGGGCTTTGGATGCCCAACCTGAAGGAAGGAACAGGTCCTTCTCAGTAGTGGCTCCAACAACCTGGAAAGCCTTTCTTGCATATATCCTGCCCCCCTCCCTTCAGGAATTTTGAAAACATATGATGGCTGAACTTTTCAGAGGTGTGTGTGATATTTTGCTTCACCCATTTGACTTTGTGATTATTATTATTATTATTATTATTATTATTATTATTATTATTATTATTATTATTATTATTATTATTATTATTATTATTATTATTATTATTATTATTATTTGGTTGATTGCTTGACCCATTGTATTTTGTACTTCTATTTTTTACTTGATACTTCTAAGGTGTCTGCTGTTTTCATGTATTTCAACAGATTTATTTATATATCTGCTTTAGCTTGCTTGTTCAACGCCTTGGGTGGGGTATTGGGAGAACATTTGAGGCCAAAAGAGTGATAAAGAATGTAACAAGCAAGCAAGGATGCAAGCAAACAAACAAATATTTCCCCAAAATTACAAATATCAGTGATGTAGTGAAGGTCAGCAGTTCGATTCCCGAGTACTGCAGGACGGAAATGAGCTCCCGTCTTCATCCCAGCTCCTGCCAACCTAGCAGTTCGAAAGCAAGAAACTGCAAGTAGATAAATAGGGACTTCGGTGGGAAGGTAACAGCGTTCCGTGCGCTCCGGTGTCTAGTCATGCCTGCCACATGACCACGGAAACGTCTGCAGAAGCAGACAGCGCTGGCTCTTCGGCTTAGAAACAGAGATGAGCACTGCACCCTAGAGTCGGATACGACTGGCTTTCGAGCAAGGGAAACCTTTACCTTTACCTTAGTGGAACTATGGTTCTCAGTGGCGATGCTCTACCCTGGGGATGGGGAATTTTTTTCCTGTTGGAAGGCCGCATGTTTTAATAATTTCAAAAAAAGACTAACAAAAACATACTAATAAAAATAAAAGGATTTGCTCTGTAAAATGTGGGTTCAGGCAAACTTCCACACTTAAGGACCTAGAAGGTTGCACGTGACCTTGAAGCTGCAGGTTCCCCACCCCTGCCTAGTCTTTTGGATTAGCAGGGGACTATTACATTATCCATTATCTCTTTCAGGTTTTCCTCTCTGAGTTTAGCTGCAATAGTTGGAAGAGAAATGAATTTTCCTGGGAGCAGTATGTTGTTGCAAGAAACTCTTCTTAAAATGCTGTATCAAATTCCAAATATTTGCTATCATCATGGCGATCAGTCATGAAGATTCTCTTGAGAATATAATGCAGTGGCCTTCCATTTGGCTTCCACATCCCAGCGTGACACCCATACCACTGATCCAGTTCCACAAATCGCTTTCTGGTCCTGAGCCCCTTTGGCACACAAAGTCTTCCTCAGCCCCAGGCCAGTATTAATGAAGCTGCTGCCCTTTATCAAGATGGGTTCAAATGGGATTTTATCCACTTGGGGACCACCACCCTTCCCTCTGGACTTCTCCACCCAAGGCCATTAGTCCTCAGGGTTGTCAGCTTAGTTCACTGCTGCCTGACCATTGGCATTGAGTCACTGGCACTAAGGGTCTACTCTGTTTCCATAGAATAACCTGGCCAGACTGAGAAGCAACTCTTATGACAATAAAACTTATTTGAAGGCTCTTTGGTTTAGGATGGGCAATTAAGACCTGTTTCTTATTTATTGTATGGACTGATACAACTGCCTCGATAATTTTGATCTCTTCTTGGGGAGCTAGCTATAGATACTGGCACCTGTACTCCCAAATTTATAACTTAACAATGGTAATTAATATACAGAAACATTAACCACTGATGAATTATGCCATTTTTCCCCATACTAGAATTGGAAGTAGTTTCTACGATGCTGTAATTTCAAAGCCCTAGAAATGTATTTATTTATGTTTTTGCTTATCTATGGCACTTGTTCCATGGCCTGTGAATTAGGACAGATTCAGGATTGAATATTACAACACACTGAGATCAAATTAAGAATTTAATAACCAAGAGTGTCTATAGGAATAATGAATGTTGGGAGTCAGCTAATAGTATGTTAGCATAATTCACAAGCATAGAACACATCATTGCTACACTCTGGCTGAAATCCTGCTGCATAGCTTATGAAGTCTTTCTACAAGAGCTCTGGTGATGAACTGGTGAAACTGCTGTACTGAAGCCAAAACTGCTGACATTGTAAGTTGGATCCTGACTTCGATCAAGGTTGACTCAGCCTTCCAGCCTTCTGAGTATCCAGCATATTGGGGGCAAAATGCTAATTGCCTTGTGGACCACCCACAGAATGCTCTAAGTGATATGGAGTAGTATATAACTGTAATTGGTATTGCTATTGCTACAGTATGCCTATTGAAATAGTGGGGATCTTGTGGAGGAGTTGCCTCACCAAATATTCACTGGTTCATTGGACTTTTTCAGTGTGACTTTTTACTCTAAACAACAGGAGTTTAGCCACTGTATACAATAAAAATATAAGTAAGCATAAAATTCAGTGTGATGCCAATGATCAGATTTTCTCAGGAACATGAGCCCTGGCAATTAGATTTGCAAATGATGCTCATGTTTACCTTTCAATGACCAATCACAAAATAAAACTCACTAGAATGCAACATATGAATCTGGGTGAATATGTAAGCTATCTTTCAGAACTTAGGGAAGTCTCCATTCTAATAATGTCTAATTGTATTGCTTGGTTTTGCCTTTAGAGATTGTGCTTACCATAAAGTTGCCCTGTTAACTTAATAAGTAAATGGAGATTTGCCTAGGAAAACCAACTACAACACAGACTCTCTTTATACCTGATATACAGTTTAGGGGACAGAATATGGTAATGTGCTAATATGCTCATAGTTAACTTCCTGAGTGTTCTTGGTTAATGCAATCTATTGGTTTCCTTTTATTAATTTGGATAAACATTGTGGAAACTATTTTTAGAAACATTCTAATGCATTTTGTTTGTTCTTCTGTCACTCAGTCTGGACCTTGCAAAGTGTGTATAATTATCCTGAAAGCAAAGAACAGTGTTGAGAGAAAGTATTCAGCTTAAATCACATGCCTAGCATGTTTCAGGCTCATATCTGTAATTGCAGCCATGACTTGATGACTCAGAAGAAACCCTGCAGACTGATTTGTCTTTGTTAGAGTGGTAACAATGTTTATTCTTGAAATACAAGACTAAGGATAATTTCAAGAAGAGCAATTTATTTAGTGGTTTGTTTGACACCAAAAGAAATGAAACTACTTTTTGGATGCCAGAGGTCACTTTGCAACAGGAAATATTAATTGTTTAATGCAAAAATACCACATGGCTGATGTAGATTTGCAAATGTGAAACTAAAATGTTTCAGGTCATACGTTTGAAATATATGTGAGGTCAAATTTCTTTGTAAAGATACTGCCTGATAGCAGCAGTCCATCTATTCCTTTAAATTATCCAAGAGTGATATCTGCCATTGCTAATTTGAGCAGAAAGCTGTGTTTTGCCATTTTGGAATTAGCCTGCACTTGTAAAGCTTGCCTGCACTTGTAAAGCTTGTCTTCTTATCTGACAACAGGAAAATCTGAGCATGTTGTCAAATGTGCTGGAAGCTGTTGTTGAGCTCCAGAAGTGTTCTGTTTCAAGTACTGTACATAGCATGCAGCTCTCAAAAAGAAAGCAGATAAGGACACAATTATGAATTTTGGATTGCCTTTGTTGGCATCTTTAGCCACTTTTTCCTCATGATAACATCTCAGTACTATTTACTATTCCCATTATCTTGTCAGTGCAATGAAGTTTATGGATTTACCCAAAGCATAACCCTGATGAGCTGAACTTTAAAGTCAGGGGTGCCCAAATTATGCCCCGTGGGCCAGATAGGCCCCAACACCAATTCATCCAGCCTGTGTCGCTCCTGAAAGCGGAAGTAAAACACATTTTACTTTCACTTCTTGGAGCGATGGGGGCAGTGGGGACTGGATGAATTGGCATCAGGGGCCAGATCTGGCTCACAGGCCATAGTTGGGCAACTCTGGTTTAAGCAGAGAAAATGGAAGCTTAAAATCTATCTCATCCTGTTGCAAAACAGATTGCAAGGTGTGTTTTACTTCCACTTCCGGTGGGAGGAACCATGTGACCGGCCTGCTGAACCACATGACCAGCCAGCTGAACCATATGACTGCCTACAGCCCAAAAGGTTTGGGCACCCCTGTTTTAAGTAAATGTGCAGGGAATATAGCTTTAGAAACTGTAGGCATGATCAGATGGAGATAAAACATGCATATTAGACTGTTGGTGGCATGGTCTGGTTTAAGCTGTTTTCTGGCTATCAGACAGTATACAGGAAATCTTGAACCAGGCCAACGCTGCTCTGTGCTCAATCTGAACCTTTTTGGTCCAACAGCAAATCTACTCTTGTTCAGAACTGTACTGGAGTCATTCCTGTATGCATGGAACAGTCACTTTAAGGGAGATTGTTTTCTGCCTTTCCAGCATGACACATGATCATCTGGTTGGAACATGTCCTATGGTCTCTGACTTCAGCTTTATGGTGAGTTGTATTTCTACTTAAATAATAGGTACAATGTTTAATTTAGATATATTATATATGGATATATTAGTTTAAGGTAGTACATACAAATTAATGCTAAATATCTTCCTTTGCGTGAAGAATGCCTCTCTTTTTTATGATGCTTATCCTCTGGGTGTTCTTTTCTTGGTTATGGAGCAGTGGCCTCTGTACTTTGGGGCATGGGGCTCACATCTAACCAGCACAAACTGCAGGAGCTCTATGGTTAGCATGTAACATCAGCAGCCTCCCCACTTCAAAGATGTAATCAGCCCTGTCCTAAGGTCCTCAGCTAAATCAGATAGCCCAAAAGGATACAATGACCTATGGCATCAACAACTGATTTAAAGAGTCTTGAATGTCTCTTCCCTAAACTCCACATGGCTGGTGGGACTTGGAAGTTGCTTCCTTTTTCTTCTGAGTTTGTAGCTTCTGTGACCATGACTGTTGTGTTCTAATAGTGTAACCTTCTACATGTGATAACAATGTATCTTAACCAATGTAACCTTTCCTACGGGTAACAATATAGCCTTCAGCTGTATCACTATAGACTCTGTAATAGGACGCGAGCTAATGACCACCAGCGGGCAGCAGCGAGCGTCCAAGCTCTCTTGGTCCAAACTCATCAAAGTGCCACAGCGCGGGAAGTTTTCCCGCCACTACCTACACCTGGACAAGAAGGGCGTGACCAGCAATGACGTCACGCGGACAATAGCCAATGGGCTATCGAGGAGCCACGTTCAAATGTTTTACTACTGTATATATAGAGCGATACATCCGCCATTACCTCATGTTCCCTCTGACCACTATGCAATAAACCTGTGTTAAACCAGCCCTTGGCTGCTTTTCCTGTGTCTTGGTTCTCATACACAAAATTGGCGACGAGGATGGGATATGGATCCCCAAGGAGCCAGGACACAGAGCGGTTTCAACATTAACAAACCGCAAGACTGGGAGCTCTTCGAGATGGACTTCCAGGGAGCACTGGTAGAACTCGACGTAAAGGACGAGGCAAAGAAGAGGGCCATCCTCACCCGAATGCTTGGGCAAGAAACCAAGCGAATGCTGGTGAGCATCATTGCACCGAAGAAGGTGAGCGATTTCAAAGCCGATGACATCATGAAGCTGCTGCGTGAGCGGTTTCGACCCTCGAAGGCAATGTTTCCCGCTCGGAGCGCGTTTTGGAGGCGAGTCCAAGCGCCGGACGAGTCGGTTGAAGCCTTCGTAGCGGCCATGAGGTTAGCTGCCAGCCCCTGCAAGTGGGAGAACTTGGAGCTAGCCCTCAGGGATGGCGTGCTGTGCGGCCTGAAGGACAGGGAGGTGCAGCGCATCCTGATGAATAAGGAGCCACCCCCCACGTTACAAGAGGTCGTGGAGGCCGCGGAATCCGCGGAAACTACGAATGCAGGGGTGCAGGAGCTGCACGAATGGCGTCCGAGGGCCGGCAGGGCAGAAAATTCGGTGCACGGCAAACCGGGGAATTCGGTGCACGCGACTCGGCGAACCTCGAAATCGTCTGCGGAAGGCAGCGACGACGAGGAGGTCCGGAAAGTCCGAAAAGGGGGGTGCCGCTGTGATGGTTGTGGGGCGGCCCATGACCGCGCTAAGTGCCCGTTCCGGAAAGCCGAATGCCACAACTGCGGCTGCCGTGGGCACATCGCTAAAGTGTGCAGGAAACGGCAAGAGGCCCGGAAGCATTCACCAGACCGTTCGTCCAGACCGGACCGTCCGACGAGGTCCAAAGATGGCGGCCGAGCCACGAGGAAGCAGGACGACGTGGGCCGCGTCTCAGACAACAGCGAGGACGACGCCCCCGTGTTCAGCGTGTCCGCGGGACAACCCCGTTATTTCGTTGAGGTACTAGTACAAGGGGCCCCTATTAGGATGGAAGTTGACTCGGGGTCCTCCTATTCTATCATTTCCCAGAGGGAGTACTTGAAAATTGACCCCCTCGTGCGACCCAAACTTAAAGCGTTGAGGTCCACACTACGAGATGTTCAAGGGAACAGCATTCCAGTGTTGGGGGTCGGAAAATTCCAAGTGAAATTTAAGAGACACTCTGCAGAACTTCCCCTAGTCGTTCTCAAGGGGGGAAATTGCAGCCTCCTCGGAACTCAGTGGTTTCAGCCTTTGGGTTTGTTCATAGGGGGGGGGGTGCATGCCGTGGGAACAGATCCAATACAAGCGGTGTGTGACGCGCACCCCGCCGTTTTTAAAAAAGGACTTGGAAAGTTCAAGGGACCCCCTGTAGCTTTCGACCTGGACCCGGAGGTCCGCCCGATAAGACTTAAACCACGCAGGGTGCCGTTCGCACTCAAGGACAAAATAGAGGCGGAACTGGACAAACTGGTGGGACAGGGGATTCTTATTCCTGTTGATTCCGCGGAGTGGGAAACTCCCATTGTAACAGCACTAAAGGCAAACGGGGAGGTGCGCATTTGCGCTGATTATAAGTGTACAATTAACAAGGCTATCCGCCCTAACGCATATCCGGTGCCGGTGGTCAGCCACCTTCTGGCCAGGTTGAATGGGGGAAAGTGTTTCGCTAAGCTCGATCTAGCACAAGCCTACCAGCAACTTCCAGTGACCCCTGCCACGGCAGCGGCACAAACCATAGTCACTCATAAAGGGGCGTTCCAGGTGTCGCGTTTACAGTTCGGCGTGAACTCGGCACCCGGCCTTTTTCAGTCGCTCGTGGAACGTCTCCTGAAAGGTTTGGAGGGGGTTTTGCCTTATTTTGATGACGTGTTGATAACAGGGGGGAGTGAGACCGAGCTAGCTAAAAGGTTGGACAAGGTACTGACGGTGTTTGAGGGAGCGGGGTTGCGTCTGCGGAAAGACAAGTGCGTTTTCTTTGCAAGGGAGGTTGAGTTCTTAGGATTCCGGGTTACACCCGAGGGAATTAAGCCGTCCCAATCCAAAGTAACCGCCATAAAGAAAGCTCCTCGCCCCACATCTAAAACCGAACTGCAGTCGTTCCTGGGACTCCTAAATTTTTATCATACCTTCCTTCCACGGAAAGCGGCTGTGGCCGAACCGCTCCATAGGTTGCTTAAAAAGGAAGAGGTATGGACGTGGGGCGACGACCAGGAGAGGGCTTTTAAGGAGCTGAAGCAACTCCTGACCTCTGATGCGATTCTGACCCATTTCGATCCCAAATGGCCAGTGGTTCTAGTCTGTGATGCATCCCCAGTGGGGGCGGTGCTTTGCCACGTGTTGGAAAACGGAAGGGAGGCGCCAGTAGCGTTTTACTCTAGGTCCCTGTCCCAAGCAGAGAGGAATTATGCACAGACCGACAGGGAGGCGCTAGCGATAGTAGCGGGGACCAAAAAGTTTCACGACTTTTTGTATGGTCGCCCTTTCACCATAGTGACTGACCACAAGCCCCTATTAGGGATATTTACTGCGAATAAGCCCACGCCACAAATCCTGTCCCCGAGGATGCTGAGGTGGGCCATTTTTCTCAACGCATACCAACATGAGTTGGTGTACCGACCCGGCAAGGAGATTAGCCATGCGGACGCACTGTCGCGGTCCCCCCTGCCTTTGGCGGGTGGACACAAGGGAGGAGTGGAAAAAGACCATCAAGTGTTATTGATAGAGGTTTTAGATTCGCCCCCGATAGTACCTGCCGACATCGCCAAAGCGACAGGCAAGGATAGGACGCTGGGGAAAGTCAGCTCATGGGTGCAAAAGGGGTGGCCAGCGTCCTCCCCGGCTGCGGAATTCGATCCATTTTTTCGGAAAAAACTAGAGTTGTTCCTAGAGAGGGGCTGCCTTCTGTGGGGCCAAAGGGTGGTGGTCCCCACATCCCTGAGACCGAGGGTGCTTAAATTGCTGCATGTCAGCCACCCGGGGATTGTCCGCTCCAAGGCACTGGCTCGGAGCTATTTCTGGTGGCCCCAGTTAGACGCAGACATAGAGCACATGGTCGGCACTTGCGAGGCTTGTCAGGGCTCCCGGCCGGAGGAGGCTCGCCTCCCGCATAGGGAATGGGACGCGGCGAGGGGGCCGTGGTCCCGAGTGCACATAGATTTTGCTGGCCCGTTCCGAGGGACCCTTTTTCTCCTGGTAGTGGATGCGTACTCCAAGTGGCTGGAGGTGATTCCGGTCACGAGCACGTCCTCCGCCACTACAATTAAACACTTACGGAGGATTTTTTCTACGTTCGGTTTACCCGACACTCTAATTAGCGATAACGCTAGTTGCTTCACGTCCGCAGAGTTCAGGGCGTTCACGGACATAAATGCCATCCGACACATTACCTCCGCGCCGTTCCACCCGGCCACGAACGGCCAAGTGGAGCGCCTTGTGCGTACAACAAAGGATGCGTTGAGACGCATGGGCCCAGGGGACCTGAATCACCAAGTGTGTCAATTTTTATTGGGATATAGAGTAACCCCTTTAGCGTCAGGGTACTCGCCGGCTGAGCTGCTGATGCGGAGGAAGCTGACCACGATCCTGACTAGGTTAGACCCAACGAGGGTTGAGGACAAAGGGAAGAACATAGAGTTAGCGGTCTCGAAAGGTTTCGCCGTCGGCGATCCTGTGCACTGCAGGAACTACGCCAACGCAGGTCCAGCCTGGGTACCAGGGACGGTTGTGGAGCAGACGGGGCCAGTGTCGTACCGGGTGGAAACTAACACCGGTCTCCTCTGGAGGAGGCACGCTGATCAACTTAGGCACCGAGTGATTGGGGGGCCGGACAGTGGGGCTCAGCAACAGGATTCAGCGTTAGGGTTCTCCTCCACCCGTTTATCCCAAGGGGGAGACAACGAAGGGCAACAGTCCCAAACAAGGGGGGGGAAGCAGAGGTCCAAACTCATATCCTTTTCATACGCCGGTCCTATCCAATCCCTTGAAAGAGAGAGACGAGTTTGCCCCTGCAGTTTCACCCTGTCCCTCGGAAGAGGGAAATGAGTTTGCAACTGTTGCCCCCGAATTAGATTTTGTGTTACCGAACCGGGGGGGGGGTGTTTGGGAGTGTTCCCCCACCCGTCCAAGCGAAAAGCGGGGTTTTTCGTTAGCCCCTAGTGCCCCCGGTTTGCCCACATCCACATCAGAAACCTGTCCTCTCCCCTCTCCTGCCCATCCCAAAGCTGCAAGTCCGCGGCGAGTCACTAACGAGTCATCATCTCCAATTACAGGACAGGAAGTCGGGGAACAAAGAGGAGGGAGCAAAACCGGGGCAGGGCAGCCCGCACCGAGACCCCAGCGTGTTCGAAATAAGCCATCTTGGCTGAGAGACTTCGTCTCATCCTAGGGGGGAGGAGTGTTGTGTTCTAATAGTGTAACCTTCTACATGTGATAACAATGTATCTTAACCAATGTAACCTTTCCTACGGGTAACAATATAGCCTTCAGCTGTATCACTATAGACTCTGTAATAGGACGCGAGCTAATGACCACCAGCGGGCAGCAGCGAGCGTCCAAGCTCTCTTGGTCCAAACTCATCAAAGTGCCACAGCGCGGGAAGTTTTCCCGCCACTACCTACACCTGGACAAGAAGGGCGTGACCAGCAATGACGTCACGCGGACAATAGCCAATGGGCTATCGAGGAGCCACGTTCAAATGTTTTACTACTGTATATATAGAGCGATACATCCGCCATTACCTCATGTTCCCTCTGACCACTATGCAATAAACCTGTGTTAAACCAGCCCTTGGCTGCTTTTCCTGTGTCTTGGTTCTCATACACAAAAATGACCTAGGAATAAACACCTCAAGTTGATCTGAGGTCATGTAGACGTTATCCCTAGAGCACTCTCAAAATAAGACATATTTGTGTATATTTTCAAAATAGTGAGCTCCTATGGCACAGTGGTTAAGCAGCCAAAACTCTGCTCTCAATATGAGTTTAATCTGGATGGGTTTAAGTTTGACTCAACCTACTTTCTTTCTGAGATTAGTAAAATGAGTACCCAGTTTATTGGAGGCAAAATGATAATCACCTTATTAACCACCCACAGAGTGGTTAATAAGTGCTATGAACCAGTATCTAAATGCAATTGCTAATTGCTTTTAAAAAAGGTATATAAAGATGAAAATTCAGAAACTATTATTATAATTTAAATGCTTACTTAATTGTAAGAGAGAAAATGAGAACAAGATAAACATACTGAGGCATAACCTACCAGGTGAAGAAACAGAATGCAGTTTAAAAAACATAAAGTAAAATATAATATGTGTAATGGAATACTTTAAATAAAATCAGGTTTAGATTTCATGACTACTGAGAATATATGGGCTAGGCCTTAGATAGCAAGCAGCATTAAGGAAGCAAGTTAATTATGGACAAGAGTAATTTATTTCCATGTCTTTGAAGATAAAAATGGTATTGCGGTATTTTTGTACTATTGTGTATTTATTTATTTTGTATATTGGTACCTATTGTATTGTTTTTGCTATTGTTGTTTGCCGCTTTGAGTTGCCTTCGGGCTGAGGGAAGCGGGATACAAATAAAGCTATGTATGTATGTATGAATCTGGCCATTCTCTATTGTTGATTTACTCACATCTGCCAAAAAGATAATCAAATGTTTCAAAGTTCTGCTTGTGATTTTGAAAGGATGGGAATTAATAGTTTGGGCTTGATCATCTTCAACAGAAATACACAAACACACAATTTATACTATGAAAGATAAACAGTTAAGTCTGGTTCTAGTAAAACTCAAATAATATCTAAGAATAGCTAAATTTTCCAAATACTGTACTTAGTGTGACTGCTGGGAAAACAAGGGACAAGCCAAGATACAAAGTTTCCAGGGAGGGAACAGAAAGTACACCCCCCCCCCCCGCCCGAAGTTTGCTCTGCAAGGTAAATTACAACCTCTTAGTTGTGACATTTTAAATTTGAAAATGTCCCAGAAACCGTTGACTAATATTCTAACCTTTGAGATCAGTATAGAGCAGATTTATGTATTTTATCTCTTCTGTCAATCTCTGGATCCTTGTTTTGTAATTTTTCTGTTTCAAAATGATAACTGTCAAGTCTTGTGTAGAGTGTCCAGGTAGATTGAAATGATTTCAAACAGGTTTCTGTGTATTGTCATTCCTGAAGTCTAATTTATGTCCATTAACTCTTTTGCAAAGAGATTGTTCTGTTTGATCCATGTAGAGTGCAGAAGGGCATTTTTGGCAAAAGATGGCATAAATCACATATGTATCCATAGTTGCTTGAGGTTGGGCAGTTGGTTGTCTGTAAGCAAGTAAAGGTCTGCCACCCAGAGCTTTGGAAAGAATGGGTTAAGGATCTTTTATTATGAATGTGAGAGGCCTAAGTTGTGGGCTGAAAATAACAACCAGTGATGTTCGATTACTTTCTCTTCTGAGCCTGTCTTGCATTAGGTTGATTTGGGATATTCGTCTTTCCCAGTTGATCTGTTCTTTAACCACATTGGATGGGTATTGTAGACTAAGAAATGCATTTTGTAGATCCTTGAGTTTGCATCTCTGTCTTGTGAGTCAGAGAAGATGCAGTTGTATCTGAGAGCTTGGCTGAAGACAATTAATTTTGTCATGTGTTCTGGATAGAAGCTAGAAGCATGCAGGTAGTTATATTGATCAGTGGACTTGCACTATAGTATGGTACTGATATGTCCATTTTGTAGCTTCACAGTAGTGTCTAGGAAATTTACTTGCTGTGTAGACTGATCCAAACTGAAGTTGATATTTGCATGAAAGTTATTGAAATCCTGATGGAAATTCTCTAAGGTTTCCTTTCCATGGGTCCAGATAAAAATGTCATCAATGTACCTCAAGTAGAGAAGTGGTTTATGGGCACAGCAGTCAAGAAAACATTGCTCTAGATCAGCCATGAATATATTAGCATATTGAGGAGTCATGTGAGTACCCATGGTGGTTCCTTTGATCTTTAGGTAGATTTTATTGTCAATGATGAAATAGTTGTGTGTGAGCACAAAGTTGCAGAGGGTGGTGACTATGTGGGTTTTATCTTTATTCTTAATGGTATTCCTGATGGCTTGTAATCCATAGTTTTTTCAGATGTTGGTGTACAGAGCTTCTACATCCTTTGTGGCTAGGATGGTGTTATCTGGGAGGACACATGGGTATTGAAGTTTTCATAGAAAGCCAGGGTATCTCTTACATAGCTGGGCACATTGGTGGCATATGGTTTGAGAATGGAGTCCACATATCCAGATACTCCAACAGTGATGGCATTAATGCTTGAAAGAATGAATGGGTCTTCCATGGTTTCCGTTTTTTGGGTAGTAGGTAAAAGATAGCTGGTTGAGGCTCTTGTGTTGTGTTAGTCATGATTTGGTCATGTTTGTTTCCAGGAACAGTTTTAGAAGGTTTGGTAAGCCCTTTTGATATTTAGCAGTTGAGTCCATAGTTAGGGGCTAGTATAATGTGAAATTGGATAATTGTCTGTCAACTTCTTGTGTGTAACTTAATTTGTTCATGACAACTTCAGCACCACCCTTGCCTGCCTCTTTGATAACAATGTTGGGATTATTTTTGAAGTTGTTTCTAGCCTCAGGTTCTGTTTGGCTGAGATTGTATGTTAAATTGTGTCCCTGGTTGATGATTAGGTCTGGTACCAAGAAGAAAGCAAGGACAAATTTCCCACTTTGGGTGAAGAAAAACAACAAGAGGTCATGACTTTGGCACTGTAGTGTACAGACTATAGCACAGAGTTTTTATGGGCTGACTATGAGAGAGAACATTAAAAACTGATACCTACCTGTAAATGGCTGAACCTTCTGATGTGTGCTATAATTTGGCTGCTGCTAATCCACCCACTTGCTCAGGGCTATATTGTTAGAAAATGTTAGAATATTTTTGATATTAGGTTAATTGTCAACATGCTCTCAATGTATTAATACATAAAAATCCACATTAAACTTTTAAACCCATCCTTAGAAAGAAATGAGTGAACTGCATCATGCAGGTTAGGGAGTCTGATGCCTGAACATCTTCCTAAGAGACCTTTAGACTTCTAGTTAAAAAGTCAGAAGCCTGCGTTCAACATTTATCCCATTTAGGATTAATTCAAGTATGAAATCAGACAATCAATGCCAGTCATATCAATATTCCTCTGGTTATCAAGGTAGAAGTCTTTTAATTCTTGCATTGACTTCAGGCAACATCAGTTTGTCTGTTTCTACAATTGCTATTTCTCTACATTGCTTCTATGTTCCATATGGACAAAAATGCTTCAAAGTTGTGGAAGACATCCAAATGTCTTACAGCAATGAAAAACTGGCAGCACAAATGCTTAAAATTATATGAAAGATAAACTTAAGTTGCAGGCACATATTAAGTTAGAATTCAATCCAAAGAACAGGAGCATAAAAGGTACATTCCTCCCTTGGGAATATAATTTCAGGGATGTCAGGGAATGCAGTCAACTCCCTACCCCAGTCAGAAAGTTTTCCTTGCTGGATTACAGACTTCTGGCAGGTAGAAAGAATGTCATTGCCTGTGGGACTGGACCAGAGAATATTTTGACATCTTAAAGATGAACAAATTGATTGCGACAGAAGCTTTCAGGGACTCTAGAGGTGTATAAAAACAACAATTTTTCCCCATAATAGATGACATAATAAATGCTTTAATTCTTAAGGTATTACTTCTGTTTTTGTTGAATGATACTATTATCTTTAGGCTGCCTACTTGATGCTGTTTTCTTCTGCTTACTCTCTCACTCTCTTATCCATTCCCATTTATTCACAACATTTGTGAGGTTTCCCTAATGAATCATCTTTCACTATACTTTGCTGCTTTCTAACCTTAGATCCCACCTCAGCCTGCCTTGCTGCATCTTATTCTATGTCCTCCCAGAGTTGCCACCACAGATATGTTTTACTTCTGAATTGGGCCTCAGCCATCTCCTTGATGCTCCTTATCCCTAGATTATTTTCCCATAGCCATTCTATGTGCAACAAGCAATGTGTCCCTAATATGAGAGAACTACGCAAGAGAATGACCCTCAACATCCTCTGAATAGATATGAGCCTCAAGTCCACCAGCTCAGATCCAGGAAGAGCTTTATGGCAAGAATAAATGTTCTTGAAGGTACGCAAGGGCAAAATCAAATTAGAACATGAAGGAAGGAGCTCACTGAATAAAGAATAACATTAAGGGAGGATATGCCTGAACAATTCAACCTCTACTACATTACTTGGAGGACCCTGAATAGACTGAGGGTTGGAGTCCCTAAATGCAAGACCAATATGCTTAAATGAGGGCTACTGGTGGACAACAATATGTGCTGTGAATGTGGAAAGATACAGAATCCGGCTCATTTGCTAGTTTGCCAGTTAATACCAGGAGCATGCACTGATGAGGACAGAGGTTTGGCCAATGAAAAAACCAAGAAAATGGCTCCATTTTGGCAGTCCAGGTTTGATCAGGACACAAGAGAGAGATATATATAAATAATAAAAACCTTTTTTCTTCTTTGCAGGCGTACCCCCCAAAGAAAGACTCAGACACCGGTATATGGATAAAGGCATTGGGCCACTTTTATTGAATAATGCCCTAGTCCAAATTATAACTTTCAATTGGTACTCATCCAATTATAATTCTTAAGGCAAGCAGGCCGCAGTAACACTGGTAAGGTTCCTCCCAAAATTGCCAATGACGATTGGCTACAATGTATCCATTTGTATCAATTTGTTTGTTGACACAAACAAATTGTTGACCGTAGTCAATAAACTATCTCCTGACCCCACCCTCTGACGTGTATCCATCAAATCACGGGGTGATGCATGCTGAAAAGCTCCTGCCATCACCCCTTGCCTGGTTCGTCGTTGACCAGTCAACGTTATTACACCTGTACCTGTCTAAGTGTTGGCCAGTCAATTGCGAACCTGCCGGATACCTATGGGTCATAAATATTTACCTTACCAGTGCTACCCGCCTAAGTGAACAAAGTCAAGAGCAAGAAAACCCCTATGTCAAACCTCAGCAACAGTGTGGGATGGGCAAAAAAGCCAGAACCCAAGGGCCAATTGTGGGTTCCGGCCAAAAATTCCCACCCGGCCCCGAAGCGACCAAAATATCACACTGTTAACTAGGGAGGGGGTGGAGGGAAAACTTCTCCTCTCCGTTGCTATTTTAAAATGGCAGCTCGGCTGCCTCGTGGCCACCCCTTTTATAGAGGGGTGGCCACGCCCCCTAACTCACCCGGATGTCTGAGTCCGGGTGGGGGGGGCACAAAGAGCGCGGCGGCCATTTTGGCGCCACGCTTTCATTGCAGGCGCACCCCCAAAGAAAGACTCAGACACCGGTATATGGATAAAGGCATTGGGCCACTTTTATTGAATAATGCCCTAGTCCGAATTATAACTTTCAATTGGTACTCATCCAATTATAATTCTTAAGGCAAGCAGGCCGCAGTAACACTGGTAAGGTTCCTCCCAAAATTGCCAATGACAATTGGCTACAATGTATCCATTTGTATCAATTTGTTTGTTGACACAAACAAATTGTTGACCGTAGTCAATAAACTATCTACTGACCCCATCCTCTGACGTGTATCCGTCAAATCATGGGGTGATGCATGCTGAAAAGCTCCTGCCATCACCCCTTGCCTGGTTCGTCATTGACCGGTCAACGTTATTACACCTGTACCTGTCTAAGTGTTGGCCAGTCAATTGCGAACCTGCTGGATACCTATGGGTCATAAATATTTACCTTACCAGTGCTACCCGCCACACGGGGAGGAGTCCATGATGACTCACTGCCCCCCCAAGACCGTCAGCTCGGTCGCCAGGCCTGCTTGCACCACACCCAGATGAGGTACATACCTCCAGCCGACAGGTGGACCCCTTCCCCTGCCTACCGGCAAAATTTTCGTAAGTCTATCCTCAGGTGTCCAATGGCTGTCTCCCAGCCATGCTCAGCAAGGGACTGAGCAACAGCCCTGTCCCCTGACTGCTGGAACAGTCCGAACCACGGAGATCCACGTCTCCCCTAAATTGGTGTCTCGGCACGATGTTAGACCATAGCGACCGTGTGTAAGCCTTACATGATATAAAACGCCAGGTCGCAGCCCCTCGACAGTTTAGTAACAGCAGTGATCCGTATAAGATCGTTGCCGCCGAGGTGCCTATTAAGAACATCGGGCGGTCCAGCATCCCCGACGGACATCAGGAATGACAACAGTTCCCGCCCCCTTGTGCCGCGCATACCATACCATCGCATACGTGCGGATGCACACAGCCCAAGTCGGGGTCCACTCTCTGTCGCCGCAGCATATACTGCTGCCCAGTGTACATAGCTGCGGCCCACCAGCCCCACTGCCACCGGTGTGTAGAGACACACAGGATCTGTAAAAGAGGAGAAGAGGTTAAGGACATAACTAGGTACTCGCACAGTGAGGGCACGTACATATAAGAAATTGCGCATACACGCATGTCCGCCTCCGAGTACTCCAAACGTAGCCGCGATCAACGCAACGCCTATCCTAAATAAATGGGTGCCAAAACGGGCCCCCACACCGCGAAGCGCGGCACCGGTCACCCTCAGTAACATTACTTCGGCAAGGGTAGAACCTATCCTGGTGGCAGAAAAACAGGCTGGGGCGCACAGCAGGCACCGTCGAAAATTCATGTAGGGCACCAACCGGACAGATGTCTCCAATAAAACTTCGTAGCAGTCTGACTCCACTGCCTATGCCGTGCTGAACAACCTGTGAGGACCGTATCCCCACTTGAGCCCACTCATGTGTGACAGAGACATCGTTGAGTTCCAGTGCCCTACGAGACACATCCGCCTTACACAGATGGTACCAACTCTGGCATCCACTCACTGATGCGGAGCGCTCCAAATAAGGCCACCGTGGTAGCCGCATGAAAAAGAGCTGCCTCATACCTGTCAAAACATAGGTTAGGCCAGCCTCGTGCAAGGTGGGTAAGCACCCCTGGGGAAATTGGGTGTCGAGTATCCGGGCGGCGGGCACGTTCCCGTGTCCACCCCTCCAAAACATGCCGTATGCGGCAATCGTTCATGCTGTCAGCAAAACCCCTCACCTTGGCAATAAATGCCAGTGCTGACAGCCTGGATGCTATAGTGCGGGGAGCAAGGCCCTGACTGTGTAAATAAGCCATGAATTGTAAAACTTGGTCCACTGGAGTAGGCCACACAAAATTTTTAAAATGGAACGAAAGCATGATGATACGCCTTACGCGTGCGGGGCGCCAAGGACATGCCGATCGCCCGGTTCACCTCTCCTTGCCAAATGTCCAAATCTCGGCCGGGAGTGACGAGGGGAATTCCTCTGCGTCCGGAGCCAAGGCGCGGAACCGGGGGATCTGCAGGCGGGATAAAGCATCGGCAATATCATTATTAATGCCTGGTACATGTCTGGCCCTAAAAAGCACGTTGAGGCGTAGGCTACGTAACACGAATTGGCGAACTAAAGCCATCACCCTGGGTGATTTAGACGTCTGAGCATTGACAATGTGCACTACTGCAGCATTGTCACACCAAAAGTGGACCACAGAGTCGGCCCACTCCTCGCCCCATAGCATCAAAGCTCCCAGGATTGGAAAAAACTCAAGGAATGTAAGATCGCGGAGGCGATCCGTGCCCCGCCATGCTGGAGGCCATTGGCCAAAAGCCCACCTCCCCTGGAAGTAAATCCCATATCCCAGGGAGGCATCCGACTGGACTTGAAACCTAGGTGAAACTAAAAGGTCAGACCTCCAAAAGGATACCACGTTGAAGTCCCGCAGGAATGAGAGCCAAACCAAAAGGTCAGCCCGCATGCCCCAGGTTAGTCGGACCCTATAATGGCGCCTTGTCAGGCCAGACATGGCATCGCATAGGCACCTAGCAAATGCCCTGCCAGGCGTAACCACCCTGCAGGCAAAGTTAAGATGGCCATGCAGTACCTGAAGCTCACGAAGTGACACCTTACATTTGGCCAGCAAGGCCAAAATCATCGCGGAGATCAGGGTGACCTTCTCAATGGGTAACCGGGATGCCTGTGCGACCGTATCAATTTCAATACCCAGAAATGTGAGGGTAGTGGATGGGCCCTCGGTCTTTTCGGGCGCTAAAGGGACACCCAGTTCCTGCATTAGCGTCTGAAATGTGGTGCGGAGACGCGTGCACGTGTCCAAGCCCCGTTCACCCCCGAACAAAAAGTCATCGAGGTAATGGGCTACAGACCGAGACCCAGACCTGCGAACAAAGGCCCACTGAAGGAAGGTGCTAAAACGTTCAAATGCTGAACAGGATATAGAGCAGCCAAAAGGCATGGCCTTATCTACATAGAACTTCCCTTGGAATCTAAAACCCAATAGCTCAAAGTCCTCAGGGTGCACTGGCAACAATCGGAATGCCAATTTAATGTCGCATTTCGCCAGGAGGGCACCAGGACCACAAGAGCGCACCATTCGCAGGGCTTGGTCAAAGGACGTATACCTGACCGAACAAAGGTCATCAGGGATAGCATCATTGACAGAATAACCCGCCGGGTACGATAAATGGTGGATTAAACGAAATTCCCCCGGGGCCTTTTTGGGTACCAACCCCAGAGGGGAGACCTTCAGGTTGGGAAAGGGTGGCACAGAAAAGGGGCCTGCCACCCTCTTGGCCCCAACCTCCTTAGCGATACTCAGGGCAGCCACCTCTTCTCTACCCTTCAGGGACAGTAAATTGGGTGCATCTTGGGGTCCCTGCACTCCTTTGAATGGGATTCGGAAGCCCCACTGGAAACCCTCAAGGAGGTACTTCACGTCCTCTCTCCGTGGATAAGTTGAGAGCCATCGCTCCAACATATACACATTAACTGGGGAGGGGGCCTTTTGCCTGGCTAGCTCCCTCAGCAGCAGCTCTGCCCGCTCCCTGTCCACCTCTACCTCTGCCCCGTGACCCGCCGGCCCGCGGACACGCGGCGGCGGCGTGGGGGCCAGTGCAAGAGGGACACTCATGTTTGTATCGGCACTGCCGCTTATTGCACACACCGCTAGCCGAGAAGCTCCAACACAGCAAGTGGGCTGGAACCCCCTGCCCCGCCAGCTGGCGGGAAGCCTGCGCTGGAGCAGCTCGCTGAACGGCATGGCCACAATGGTACCTATCCCCAGGCACCGGACGTGTGGGGGTCATGTACAGTAACCACAATTTCTGACAGGGCTCATCCCATCTCATCTCCGGGTGCAAGGGCACCCTCATTCTAAATTCCTCATCGTAAGCCAACCACGATGGGCCAAGAAAATCCACCATTGCCCTGTAAATATTGTCCAAATATTGGACCATAGGAATGGCAAGGTCAGGCCGGGCCCTGAGGTACACCGCCAAATAAATAAGATATGCGGGCAACCAATTGGCCCAGGTGCGTGGTGGCTTACGACGGCGGGACAGCTCTTTGTCTTTGTCATCCTGTCCCTCTCTCTCATCCTTAGTGGGCTCACGGTTCAATAGGGAGAATATATCCACGTACTCCCCCCGCCAAATCTTTTCCCTCGTGACCTGGGACAAATGATCACCAAGGGGCAACGAATAACCAGCCATCGGCAAAGCCGTCACCGGCACATTAGGTACCCGGGGCATACGCAGCGGAACCTGGACAGTCCCTGCAATGCCCGGCACTGCCCCGGGGGCGGAAACCCCCACCCCCAACGCTGCACCAGTATGGAACCAAGGGGCACTGGGATAGGCTGGCAACTGATGCCCACTCGCCTTGACATGACGAGGCCATGGCCACTGAACCCCACCATTGGAAGTGGGCTGTGATGTGGGTGCATTAACTTGAACCTGATACTCACTAGGTGCACCCCCGTGAGCCGCCCCCACTGGGGGTTCCGGCCCACGGCGGGCGTCGGAGCTCGCGACCGGAATCGAGCTCTGGGGCCGCACCTGACCACCCTCCTGCTGTAGCTCTGGACGAACAGGGAGCTGCGAGACACCGGCCGGGGTAGGCCGGACCGTCTCCAGCAGCTCAACCCGGCTGGCCGCTTGTTGCAGTGTGGCGGCCATTGAGGTAGCCGGTGGACCCAAAGGGCCCCCCGCAGCGAATGAAGGGCCACCAGACATGGGGTTGTGCGCCATCCCTAAGGATGCCTCAAGCACAGCTAAACGCGTTAGCAATGCATCAACTGCCACAGATCCCCCAGTATAAAGTGGGCCGGGTGGGCCGGACGGCCCACCAGGCATTTGACCAGGAACCCCAGCATGAGAGCCTGGGCCCGAATAGGGCCATGCCCAAAACTCCGGCCCATGAGGGGCCGGAGGTGGAACGTGCTGTGCACCAGCACCGGGCCCACCCCCGCTGACCGGACCCATGGCCGGCAATTGCGGGCCGAGGGCCGAAGCCCCAGAAGGGCCGGACGAAGGCTGACTATCCGAGGGCCAAGCAGCCTGCATCGCCCCCACCGGTATCGGTGGGGGTAGCGCCCTGCCGCGTGGGCGCAGCCCTGGTCCTCCGACCTGAGGGCTGCCCCCCGCGTTGCGCAGGGCCAAAAGTCCTCCCCGTTGGCCGCGGCTTCGTCGCCGAGGCCCTCCGTTTGGGAGGCATATCTTAAGGAAGGAGCAGGATCCCTTTCCAGGGATCGAAGAGCGCAAAAAGGCACAGAGAAGCCAGCAAGCCAAAGGCCCTGTGCGAAACCCCTCCTTCCCAGCCGGGAAGGAAATTGAACAAACAGCGACAGAGAAAACTTCTCCTCTCCGTCGCTATTTTAAAATGGCAGCTCGGCTGCCTCGTGGCCACCCCTTTTATAGAGGGGTGGCCACGCCCCCTAACTCACCCGGATGTCTGAGTCCGGGTGGGGGCCCCCCGCAAAGAGCGCGGTGGCCATTTTGGCGCCGCGCTTTCATTCTCCTGCCAAGGAAGAACACAGGTAAATGAAGACAAGCAAGCAGTATTACAAATCCTTGTTAATCTTCAGAAAGAATCAACAGAAGGAAAATTGTGAGAAAAAACAAGCAAGTAAGCAGGTAAGCATTTCCTGTAAAAGAAAAATATGATGTAAAGTACAAGTTAAGTGGTGGGATTCAGCAGGTTTGCCCCAGTTTGCCAGAACTGGTAGCAGAAATTCTGGCTGGCCCCACCCATCCAAGTTTTGAAATAACGCAGGGCTTTCCCCTGGCCATGCCCACCATACCACACCCACAGAGTAGGCAGTAAAATATTTGAATCCCACCACTGTACAAGTTTCATTTATCTGGATAACTATAACCTTATACAATTTTTCCTAGTGGTATACTCCACCAAACAGTGGGACTTGCTTCTGAATAACAAGAATAAGATGGCGTAGCAGTGTATGCTTGTATTCTCTCATGTTCATTCAGATGTACATTATTCAATTTCATTTGCAAAGGCAACCCCCGACCCTCCTGCACAGTTAGATCCCTCCCCTCCAATGATCAGCCTTTAGGTACAAGATGAGAAGGGGGGGAAACAAGGAGAGCTGTTCTTCTAATCTCAAGGTCGGGCACAAATCTATAGCACAAATCTAAATGCAAATCTAAAGCTTCTGCATGCAAATATCTCCACTCCCATATACACTGCAATGGGTAAGCTACAGAGAAACAAAATTAAGTTTGCGTTATCTCTTGTTTTCCCTTCTCTACCCAGTTATCATGCTCCCGGCTTGTCAGCAGAAAAGCATACATGAAATGGCCATTTATATCTAAGTGCATGTCTCTAAAATTTTGTAAAAGCCTCTCTTCCTGCTCTCCACTCTATCTGTGGCAGGGATTCTCAAACTGTGGCCCATGGGCTGGATGCGGCCCACGGCACCATTTCATGTGCCCCCCACCTCCTCCACCACACCAGGAATTGCCATGTGGTAGAGGAAGGGCAAAATGGTCGTCCGGCCCCCAAAGTTGTCTGAGGGAGAATGACCCGACCCCTGGCTTAAAAAGGTTGAGAATTCCTGCTCTATGCCTTCAAAACATATCTTGTGTCTGAACAGTGGTAATCTGATCTTGAGATGAGATCGTGTCTTATTTGATCAAATGAAACAGTCTCTACTAGTTAGGTCCTATTTGCTGCAGACTTGATAGATGAAGAGGTAAATCTTCTTTCTTGATAGGATTTCTAGGAAAATTTCATAGAGGCATTTGTTCCCAGTTCTCTCACTATGAAATTCTGTCTGCCCTTGAAACTCTGGGCTGTCCCAAATGTTAACTCAACAAAAATGCTTCTGGGTGTATTAAATATCAAGACAGAAAGTCATTTATTTTTCCACAATTGCTCTTGTTCTCTCTGATTCCAGTTCTGTGATATGATCAGTGTTTCATTTCAAATATTAGGAGAGTTTGAAGTGGGAGTATATTTCCCAATAGCAGAGACAGCTTTAACGGGCATATGAAATTAAATGCATAGCTGTGAGGAATCTGATTCAACAGAAGCCCCTTAGGAACTCTAAATTAAACTTCCACTCTGTAAAACAAAGGAATTCTTTTATTCTTTTATCTGCTCTAAATTTGGTTAAGTGCTAGCCATTCTCCTGTTGGACATACTAACATTTTACTTCATACCAACCCAAAAAGAGAAAGATATTACAGAAATAAAAGCAAGGCTGAAACAGTATTAGCATTTAAAATGGGTCTTGCAAGGAATTAAACTGCCGGGATCATTTTCAGAAGTCTACAGATATCAAAAGTGGTTTGCTAGAAGTAACAAAGTACAGTAGTACCTCGCATAACGAACGCATCGTATAGCAAAAAATCCGCACAACGAAGTGTTCGTTATGCAATTGCGATACACTGTATAATGAATTTCCCCCCGTTATGTGGGTTTTTTGGTAACCAGTGTATACACGTTTAATGGGAACCCTGGTTAATGAACTTTTCCCCCATTATGCATGGTATCTCCCATAGGGAACCGCATAACGAAAAAACTGCATAGTGAAGAGCTCCATGGAACGGAGTTTTTTTTTTTTGTTATGCGGGATTCTACTGTACTGTAATGTATTACTTCTTTCTTCTAGGATGTAATATACTATGGTGGTAACTGACCAGGCTGGCTAATATGGAGGAGGAGAAATTATTTTAACAACAACAATGACAAGTCTATTTTGTTTTTAAGTCTGACGGATAAATTGTGACTTAGGTTTTCTTGGTGTAGAGAACCTCAGGTATTTTAATGGTTATGTCTGGATGTTAACCAATGTGTTTGTAGACATTCAGGTTTGGTATGTAAAAGAAAAAAATGGTAAATGGAGGGATGAGGAGATTATAACGTAAGAGAAAGCTGCAGAGGTGTGATATTTCTGTATAACTGTATATAGTTATTTTTAAATGTACACAAAGAAATACCATTTGTCACCTTTTGATCCCAACTAACAGTATTTCTGAAAGAAATAGGAGTGCCTACTTGATTGTCCTGATGCGTAACCTATATTCTGGACAAGAAACTACAGTTAGTACAGAATAAGGTTTCTCTTAGGTAAAGATGTCATACAAAGATACATTTTAGCCCCTTACCTGTTCAATCTGTACGCACACAACATATAATATGGAAAACCAAACTAGATTCAAATGGAGAAGTGAAAATTGGAGGAAAAAATATCAATAATTTGAGATAAGCTGATGGCACCATTTTACTGGCAAAAAACAGCAATGACTTGAAATGACTTTTTAATGAAAGTAAATGAAGAAAGTGACAAAGCAGGAATAAAGCTGAAAATTAATAAAACAAAAATTATCTCTAAAGAAGACCTACAAAACATTAAAGTTGATAATGAAGAAATTGAGATAAGAAGTACTCTGACCAGCAGGATTGGGTCAAACACAAGTGATTTATTATCAGCTCAGGAAATTGGACTGGGGAAAATGCACAAGGTGGCTTGCTGATATACAGTGAGAATGGCAGTTACACAAATGGATACATTTAGGTGGGCCTCTGGAGAGGCGGCAAAATATGAAGTGATGAATCAGCTTTGTTACAGACAGTTATTTGAATTTGGTGCCTCCAAAAAAGGCACGCTCCTGGTTCTGCCGCTTGGGCTTAACATTAAGTAAAACGTATAATTAATACATAATACTTGGACACAACAGATAGTGAAAGATTTTATATACCTGGGTTCAATCACTAATCCAAATGAAGGCTATAGTCAAGAAATCAGAAGAAGACTGAGACTTGAAAGAGTAGCAAGGAAAAATTAGAAATGGTCATCAAGTGTGAGGATGTGCCAGAAGAGACCAAGACCATTTTCATTCATACTTTTGTGTTTCTGATCCCTATGTATGGATGTGAAAGCTGTACAGTAAAAGAAAGCTGACAAGAAAAATAATTGATTCATTTGAAATATGGTGTAGGAGAGCTTTGTAGATACCCTGGACTAGCAAAAAGACAAACAAGTAGGTCCTAGAACAAAGCAAGCCTGAAATGTGTCTGGAGTAAAAATGATGAAGCTGAGAGGCTGTCCTACTTTGGGCACATGATTAAAAGGCAAGACTCACCAATAAAGGTGATAATGCTAGGAAAAAGTGAAGGCAGCAGGAACAAAGGAAGATCAAATCTGAGATGGATAGACTCTCTAAAGCAGGGATCTTCAACCTACAGCCCATGGCACCAAATCTTCTGACCTGCATGCTTGCTCTAGCCACTGCTTCCTCTGCTGCAGCCTCAGTCCTTGATCCCTCTTCTTGGCTTGGTGTGTCCCTGCCGATGCTCCAAAGCAGGGTGGATGTTGTAAAGTTTCCAACATCTGCTCTACTATGGAGCACCGTTAGGGACATGCCAAGAAGAGGGGACAAGGATTGAGGAGGCAGTGGCCACCTGCAACTGCCCACGTCTTTCCTGAGGGCCTTAACTTGGATTCCTGCATTGAGAAGAGGATTGGATTTGTATAGAATGGAGGAGAACAGTTTATAAAATGCAAGCACCTTAGAAGGCACAAAAAAGAGTAACTTTGCTAAGTACTTTTGAGTACATCTTTGTTGCATGTTAATATGGAGCTCTAGCTCATCATAGTGCATGTATGTTTTAACAAAGACTTCCACAAAATTGTTAAATGTGAAATATCTGAGTGGAAGATGAATATATTAAGAATTAATCAATAATGGATTTCCCCTACAATATAGGTGACAAGTTAACACATTATAGTCAGAAAGATAGCACAATCATTACTTCTTTGTGTTACTTTCTTCTTATAATATATGTCTGGGTTACAATTTATTTAGAAATACCACCAATACAATTGTTTCAAATCTTGCATTTCATGGCATCTTGATTGCCTTGATTGTGCACAAAACAAACAAATAAATAAATTACATGTAAGCTAAAAAAATAGTACTGTACCTTGCGGATTCCGCATGCACAATTGGCACAAACTGCCCCTGGCAGAGGTTACACCGGATGAGGAAGACCCCTGGTCACTGGCCCTTGCCAGTATGGAAATTGGGGAACGGATTAATAATCATAGGGTTGATTCACCCACATCTGACCTGACCGGCGATTCTGCTGAGGGAAGCGAATCGCTAACCTCCGTTACGTATTAGGCAATTACTGACTCACAGATCAGCCCAAGCCTTCGTGCAAATAGAGGCCATGTTTACCCTGGTGTAAACCCCGAACAATGGATTTCCCTTGTCAGTGTTTGCCCTAGTTAATTAACTTCCCCAAGAGAGATTCCCCATTAACCCGGGTAAATGGGTGATGTGATTTTTCTGTCAGATGATGATTCTATCACCGTTGCCTTCTATTCCTATATATGCTGATGTTTTTCCCTCAATAAACCACTGGTCTTCGCTCCATCTTGTCTCGTGTCGTTCCTTGACCAGTCTCCTCCGGGACCTCACGGCCGCCCCGCGGCCCCAATCCAACATCTGGTGACCCCGACGTGATCTTACCCGAGAGTAAGCGATCAACGCGGTCCGGTTCTACGCTAGAACCGTGTCCGATCATCCCGGAGAACAGCGCGGAAGGCCGGTCGGTAAGCCAGCCAATCGGGAAGGCAGCTCCGTGACGAGGCATTTCAGAGAGGCATCCTACAGCTTGCTCCGGCTTTCGCGGCGGCTTGCAGCACGGAAAAACGCGTTCCGCTCAGGGTCGGCTGTGAACCCCTGACAGCGCAGAGGCCACCGAGGGCCCGTGGCGGCAGGCCACGCTCCGAGCTCTACCCAGAGATTCGTCACGCAAAACCTATTGCCTGAACTACAGACGCGTCGACTCGTCCCGAGGAGGAAACTTCAGAGGACCCCGCAGGTAATATGGGGACTTGTCCTCAGCGGCAACGTCCGCTGCTAGCCAAAGAATTCATGAGGATGAATTCAAAATCCTGGCCAGGGTATATCAGTTACGCTTTCACAGTGGAGAGCTAGCGCGACTTTTGGTGTTCTTGAGGGAACACTGCCTGCCTTACCCAGAAGCAGGTACGTTAACCCTTCAGCTCTGGGATCAGATAGGAGACTGCATTCAGCAACCCCCGAAAGCTCCAGAGGGCATAATTCGCACATGAAGTAAATGTAGGAAACTTTTAGCAGAGGTAGATCCAGTCCGGGTAGAGGCTAAGGAACCCCCAGCGTCAGCAGAGCCATCGGCGCTCACGGCGCTCTATCCGTCATTTCAGTTTAAGCAGAGTAGTGTAGGGAGCTTTCCCTCGGTGACAGCTGCAGACGTCACCGGTGGAATGCATGGAATGGGAAGCGCAGGCGCTTCTCTGACAGCTACAGGTTCCCGAACTAAGAGTGCCCTTCAGCGCACAGTTGAGGAAGAGATCAGGAAGGGGGAATTGCCAGCAGAAGAACTAGCTGAGCTTAGTCAGATTTGTCCAATTCGCTTGGAAATGGATGCCCTCACAGGGCAGCAGCAGGTAGTTCATTCACCAGTCCCGTATAAGCTTCTCATGGCTATACGGAAGGCCATTACAGACACAGGACTCCAGAGTCGCTTCACTAGGGGCATGCTTCAGCAAGTGTGCGAGAACACCATGTTCATCCCGCACGACTGGAAAGCCGTCATGCGGATGATGCTCAACCCCAGCCAGTATTTGCTATGGGACAGCGAGTATCGCCTCGAGGCTCAGACAAGGGCTGCCAGGATGGGAGGGGCAGTACTTCCTGACCAATTATATGGCTCAGGTGCCTTCGAATCCATCGATGCGCAGACCAACTTGCCACTCGCCACTCTTCAGATGTCAGCTGAGGCGGCCTTCAGGGCTTTCCTCAAAGTCCCAGCAACTGGCAAAGCAGCCAAAAATTACACTGCAGTCAAACAGGGCGCCCAGGAGTCCTACATGGACTTTGTCAATTGCTTAGAGGAAGCGATTAGTAGGCAGATCGATAATGAGCAAGCCCAACAAGAGCTCATGATGAAATTGGCTAAAGACAACGCCAATCTCGACTGCCGTAAGATCTTGCAGTCACTGGGTAATCGTCCTGACTTGACTCTCACGGACATGATTAGAGCTTGCGCCGACGTTGGCACAGACTCTTACAAAATGGGTCTGCTGGCAGCAGCGGTGCAAGGGGGTAGAAGACCAAAGAACAAAGGGGCATGTCACAATTGTGGCAAGGTCGGTCACTTCGCTAGGGAGTGCCGATCCAAGAGCGGCGGACAACATTCCGGCCATTCCAAGGCTCCAACCACCCCGTGTCCGAAGTGTAAGAAAGGCTACCATTGGTCCAGATTCTGTCCAAATTCGGGAAACCGGAACGCGGGCACGTCTCTGGCCCCGGTCCAAACAGAGGCTTCCCTTGCTCTGGGCGAGCCAGAGCTAGATTAGATTCCTTTCACATTCCAGGCATTGCGAAGGCGCAGGCCAGCCCCAAGGGTAGTACAGGGCTAGAATTGACTTGCCAGGCGGACGTCACATGCGACCTGCCAGGCACAGTCTATCTGGTGGCTTCCCAGTACATGGGACCCCTGCCCAAAGGCTTTATAGGTTTAGTTTTACCTCGCAGTGTAGCAGGAGCACGCGGAATTCTTGTAATTCCGGGAGTCATTGACTCCAATTTTTTGGGCGTTCTCCAAGTTCAACTCTGGACGCACCTACCCCAAACCATTCACAAGGGAGACACGTTAGCGCAACTGATTATGGTTCCTTGTAACTCGCCAGCAGATAGCCAGGGAAGGCTCAGGGACAGCGCAGGGTCTGGGTCAGAAGACCGCTCGAGCGCAAGTGAGGCAGTGCAAGGATACCAGGTCTTAGCGACAGTGGAGACCAACATAGAGTGGAAACAGCGACCAGTTATTGAGGTATTTTTGAATAAAAAATCATTCTCAGGGTTGCTGGATACCGGAGCTGACGTCAGCGTGGTCAGCCGAAGCCAATGGCCACAGGAGTGGGCCATTGAGCCGGTCTCCGATGTGTGGGGGGTAGGCGGCATCCAAGAAGCGTTTAGGAGCTGGGAGTGGGTGGAAGTCACAATCCCCAAGGCTGACGGCACAGCGGTCATTCGGCCGCACATTCTGGACGTGCACATCAACCTTTGGGGGCGAGACATTTTACAGCAGTACGGTGCCACTCTCACCTTCGGGTAATGGCTTTGCCACTTAAATGGCTTACCAACACGCCAGTCTGGGTGGAACAATGGCCGGTAGTGGGGGAGAAATTAGTCACCCTAAAGCAACTGGTTAAAGAACAGCTAGACGCAGGACATATAGAGCAGTCCACTAGTCCTTGGAATTCGCCCATTTTTGTCATTAAGAAGAAGTCGGGGAAGTGGCGACTCCTCCACGATCTCAGAGAGATCAATAAATGTATACAGCCAATGGGTCCGCTTCAATGCGGCATCCCAAATCCGAATATGATTCCCGAGGGTTGGGAGATCCTGGTCGTAGACCTAAAGGATTGCTTTTACACCATTCCCTTAGACCCCAGGGACCGGGAAAGGTTCGCCTTTACGATGCCGGTTGTGAACCACAGTGAGCCCACGCAGCATTACGCGTGGAAATATTTGCCACAGGGGATGCTCAACTCGCCCACCCTGTGCCAAATTTATGTTCACAACGCACTGGCAAAGTTTCGAAACCTTCATCCCACAGCTTTAGTATGCCATTTCATGGATGATATCTTGGTCGCAGCGCCGCAACTCGGCAGCGAAATGTTTACAGACCTCCAGGCCAGCCTGGGGGAGAAAGGGTTACTCATTGCCCCGGAGAAATTGCAGAGAACCGAGCCCTTCTCATACTTGGGTCATCGGCTTCTCCGTTCTTTCGCAGCACCCGTTTTGCCCCAGATCAACTTAAAAGACTCAGTCACCTTGGTAGAATTGCAGCAGGTTTTAGGTAACATTAATTGGGCCAGACCGTATTTCAGATTGGATACGGATCTTTTAAAACCGCTCTTCTCGCTGCTAACGCTAGGTAAGCAGCCGGCAGACCGGATACAAATTCCTTGAGAGGCACGCTTGGCTCTCGAGAAAGTCAACCAGATTCTCAGTCAAAGGTGGGTGGACAGGATTGCTCAGGGGCCATATGCCCCGATCCTGAACTTGTACATCGTTCGGGCCGGATCCATGTTCACCGGAGCCCTAGGAGTGGACTCCGAGAAAGGAGCGAACATCGTGGAATGGGTGTACTTGCCGAACACCTCTTCCCGAAACATCATTCCTCCCCAAGAGTTGGTCTCCGCGGTGGTCTACCGCGGAAGGCTGAGAGCTAGGGACATTTCAGGGCACGACTTGGCAAAAATCGTGGTTCCGTTCACCAAAGAGCAAATTCAGCAGCTGATGCAGCTCGGTGACTCGCTTCCAATTGCCTTGGAAGGATTCACCGGATGCTTGGCATACCACTTGCCAAAGGACCCCAGACTTGTCTCGCTTCAAACGCAGACAATCACCTTGTATGAATTGATCTTGCTGGTCCCACTTCAGGGGGCCAGAACAGTTTTTACTGATGTGGGTCGCACATATGGTGTCTTAACTTGGCAGGAGGGCCAGGCTTGGCGCACGCTGCTAACTCTTCCACAGAAGTCCGCACAGCGGGCAGAGTTGGCAGCGGTGAACCTTGCTTTGCGCACCTTCGCCAAAGAGCGCCTCAACATTATTACTGACAGTCAGTATGTTAGGAATCTGCTTCACAGTCTACCGGGAGCATACATCACTCCCGCGATAGACAAAAATTTGCTGTGTCTGTTCCTCACAGCTCAATTTCACTTGCGAAACCGCACGGAAGCGCTCTATATTGCCCACATCCGAAGTCACCAGGACCTACCGGGTCCGATCTCCGCGGGCAATAGCAGAGCGGATGCGGCCGCAAAGGAAATTCAGCAGTGATCAGTTTTGGGTGTTTTCACTACTCCAATTCAGAGTCATGCATTCTTTCATCAGAATGCCAAAGCGCTCGCCAGACAGTTTAACCTGCCACTTTCTCAAGCCCAAGGCATAGTTCGCTCTTGTCAGCATTGTGCAGGGGCACCGGGGGGGGGCCTCGTGGGGGGGTCAACCCACGAGGGACAGAGGCTAACCAGGTGTGGCAAATGGACGTCACCCATGTTCTGCAGTTTGGCAGATGGCAGTACATGCACGTTTGCATTGATACTTTCTCGCACTTTGTTTGGGCGACAGCGCAAAAAGGGGAGACTGCTTCCCACGTGGAGAAGCACCTCCTAGCCTGCTTCGCGGCAATGGGCAAACCTCGGCACGTGAAAACCGATAACGCCCCGTCCTACAGCTCCAGGCAGTTAGCTAACTTCATGGCCACCTGGGACATTAAGCATACTTTTGGAGTTCCTTACAATCCGCAGGGGCAAGCGATTGTGGAACGAGTCAATCGGACACTCAAGTCCTACATTGACAAACAAACAGAAAGGGGGGAGCCACCAGCCCTCCCCAAGTCACAGGGTCAGGCACAGCATTGTCTGAACAAGGTGTTGTTCACTTACAATCACCTTAATGTTTTTTCCGATTGCACGCCGCAGGAGAAACACTTCCGCCACTCGGAAGCTCTCCCGCGACCGCTGGTTCGTTACCGGGTGCCACCGGACCCTTCTTGGAGGGGCCCGGCGCCACTCGTAACCTGGGGAAGAGGGTATGCTGCAGTTATGTCTCCTACAGGTGTCGTTTGGATTCCAGCTCGGTGTGTTAAGCCTCACTTGGAACCACATGGCGGGGACCCAGACCGACCCGAGTCCGATCCCGGAGATGGAGGACCTCACCCTGACCGAGGAGACCCGAGGAGACCCAGCTGGCAGCGCCGAGGGTCACCTGGGGGATGGTCAAGACCCTTTGCAGTGAGGCCAAGGACCTCGTCCAACGCGAAGACGGGGAACCCACACCGGAGAACATTGTGTCTGCAGTCTTTGCCCTGATTACTGCCAACTCCGTGGCAGTCACCATCATCCTGACCCTCTCCCTACTTGCGGGGGGAGGCGTTCAGGCAGCATCACTAAAGGCAGGCGGAGATCTCTCTGCCCGGATGCACTACAATCTATGGGAAAGGTTGGCGGGTCTCGTCAACCAGTCCGATTTTTGCCTGAAGCAGGACATTGGTTCTGACTCAATTCTGAGCACCTGTCTCATCCCAGTGTGCCACACTCCAGACGCGCACACCAGGGACAGCGACTGGCTGGTGAGGTGGATTTTCGGTCCGTATCTCCCTACGAGCTTCACAGCATACGCTCGCTGGGGAATGCAGCTGACTATGACTTTGCTGGCTGATGCAGCCACTCTCCACACCCCTCGAGTGGCGGTCAGCCCGAACTCTACTTGTGCTCGAATGACCGGCTGCTCCGCAGTCGGCCGGACTTGGCGCCGCTGCCTTGACACTGGCCGTGGCAACTGGACTTGTAATAACCCAGACACACTTGGTTCTATGTATGCTCATGTTACCCTACCTTCAGGTTGGTTCTTTACATGCAATCAGTACACTTGGAACTACATTCCCGCAAATGTATCAGATTCCATATGTTGTATCAGTCGCTTGACATTGTTACTCCCCACTAGGGATATGATTGTTCCAAGCACAAATGTTTCCGCACCCATACGGCGCACTCGTGCCACCCAGTTAGACAGCTCATGTGATAGCAACATTAGGGTTCTGAGTCCAGCTGAGTACGTCTCGCTGGCAGTCAGCATACTTGGCGTGCCAGGCTTAGCCGTCGGCAACGCTCGGAGAATTGGTCAATTGGCTTGCGGATTAGCTAAGGCCATTAACCATACCTCCTCAGCGATAGCGCTGCTCAACCAGGAGCAGGCAGAGCTTCGCCATGCCATCCTAGACAATCGGGCAGCTATCGACTACCTTCTGTTGTTACATCATTTGGGTTGCGAATCTGTCCACAACATGTGTTGCTTTAATCTCACAGACAACACCCATAAGGTGCAGAGCCAGCTCACGGACCTCCACACCCTAGTCAAGAACATCAAGGAGGATTCTTCATGGGGGTGGTGGGATTCCTTGTGGTCGTGGCTCCCATGGGGGTGGCTCCAGACAACGCTCAAAGTGATTGCAGGAGTGATTGTACTAAGCATAGCAGGATGTTGTTTCGTGCAATGTATTCCCTCGCTGCTGTCAAGATGTCCCCCATGGAGGGAACCCCGACACGTCATTCCCACACACCAGCTGATGCCCCTCTTGCGCAGAGCCGTCTGTCAGGTCCATAAATAACAGAAAAAGGGGGGATGCGGATTCCGCATGCACAATTGGCACAAACTGCCCCTGGCAGAGGTTACACCGGATGAGGAAGACCCCTGGTCACTGGCCCTTGCCAGTATGGAAATTGGGGAACGGATTAATAATCATAGGGTTGATTCACCCACATCTGACCTGACCGGCGATTCTGCTGAGGGAAGCGAATCGCTAACCTCCATTACGTATTAGGCAATTACTGACTCACAGATCAGCCCAAGCCTTCGTGCAAATAGAGGCCATGTTTACCCTGGTGTAAACACCGAACAATGGATTTCCCCTGTCAGTGTTTGCCCTAGTTAATTAACTTCCCCAAGAGAGATTCCCCATTAACCCGGGTAAATGGGTGATGTGATTTTTCTGTCAGATGATGATTCTATCACCGTTGCCTTCTATTCCTATATATGCTGATGTTTTTCTCTCAATAAACCACTGGTCTTCGCTCCATCTTGTCTTGTGTCGTTCCTTGACCAGTCTCCTCCGGGACCTCACGGCCGCCCCGCGGCCCCAATCCAACAGTACCTATATGGCTATTTAGTATCTCGGTACCTGTGTGTATAAATATCCATCAACTCAAGATAATGATTCATTCATTTGCCCATGTCTTCTGTCTATGAAAGCTTATGTCACAATAAATCCATTAGTCTCTGAAATGTCACAACACTTTTGGTAGTAGAAGCATTAGTGTCAGAAGGAGCAGCAGTAGCAGCTCCTTAACAACAAATTTCAGGTCTCCAGAGTGTTTCACATTTTAATGTTTCAGTAAATCAAGTTGTTCTAATCTATCTATCTATCTATCTATCTATCTATCTATCTATCTATCTATCTATCTATCCATCCATCCATCCATCCATCCATCCTTTTATTTCTCCTAATAAACCCATAGTAGTGAAATCTCTGTGCATTTACTCAGCTAATTATGAGCAGTTCCACAGAGGACTCTACTCTGGAAAAGATGGTGAATCACATACAGTAGTTAGACATTTCCATCTTCAACTCTGCTCCAGAGCTCTGCTCAAATCCCCCCTTTAAATAAAAATTACATAAAATGTTCCTGTCATATTTTTGTACCTCTTAGTAAATGGCTCTCTTGACCCACTGGGTTGTGCAGAAAGCAACTGTAATATCTGATACCATAATTTCCTGTTGTAGAACATGAACAAATCCATAGATCAGGAAGTTTTGCAAGCCTTGGGTATATAACAACAACACCAACCAACGGCTGCAGACACCTCCTCTCTTTTGCTTTAAATACGTATCTGCTTTTACAAGAATGGCTTTTATTTTTGGGAAGTAGATATTCCAGTGCACTGGCAGCTAGGAGCATGCTTCATATAAGGAAGATACAGTATATCTTAATTAACTTGAATGTCTCACAGAGGTAATCATTTCCCAGGGCTGCTTCTGCAGCACTAAGATTTGAAGCTAAACAACCATACACACAGAAGATTTTTGAAACAAAAAGTTAATCTGCAGAGTTTATACCTTCCCTTTCTCATTTTTATTTCTGTTCTCATTTTTAGTTTACTGATTGAGCAGAAAATCTAGCAAAAACATGAAAGTATCTTTTTATAAGTCCCGGTTGCCTCAAAGTTGCTGTTTTAATGTTCTTTGCTTGGAAAAGAAAATGACATCAATAAAGAGATAAAACTGTGTTTGATGGCTACAGAAAAGAGGGAATGATCCAGCAAAAGGCATTATATGCTCTCTAGATGCAATCTACTTTTAAAATGAGGCTGTCAGTAACAATAAGAGTATTGTAAGATGGAATCTCTCTTCTTTTGCCGTATCCAAATCCGAACATAGGCTGTCCTGAGAATATAATGCAGTGGCCTTTCATCTGCCTTCTGTATCGCAGCATGACCCCCATAACACTGATCCAGTTCTGCTAGTCACTTTCTGGTCCTGAGCCCTCTAGAGTCCTCCTCAGCCCCAGGACAGTATTGATGAAGCTGCTGCCCTCCATTAAAATGGGTTCAAGTGGGATTTAATCCACTTTGGGACCATCACCCTTCCCTGTGGACTTCGCTACCCAAGCCCATTAGTCCTGAGGGTGGTCAGGTTAATTAACCACTACCTGACACTCGACGTTGTGTCACTGGCAGTATGGTCTACTCTATTACCATAGCAGGATAACCTGGCCAGACTACAAATAAGAGTATTGCAAGATGGAATCTTTAGCTTTTTTAAATTTCATTTTGTGGAAATCTGTGGTGCTATGTAAATGCAAGTCTGCCTGAGTTACTGAATGTTTTCTGGAGATGGCTGTGGGACCTGTGTTTTGGAGGCAAAATGGGACAGTTTGCTGACTGATCCATTCTCTGTAGCCTGCAGTTAACAGAGACTGCTGTCTCTAGTAACATAACAATTCTTGTAGTTTCTATGAGAGCCCATTTCAGATCTCATCACTGTATGAAATCTGAGCTGGGTGGAGCAGACAAGTGGCCTTCACAGAATCCTCTATTGAGGTATTGAGTATCGGCATTTGCCAGTAGACAGCAGCTGTAGCCAGCTCAGAGACAGAACACTGACAGATTTAGCACATCTTGGTCTGATTGCAAATGTAGCACAGGGAGCACATGCACAGGCTTGCCGTGTGAGAAGAAGGGCATGCCAGAAAGCTGCAAAAGGGTCCGGTACTATAAACAGCACATGTGCTGCCAAATGGTGAGAGGCTTGGTAGACAATTCCTCCTGCAGAACCTCCTGGCAGGAAGACTCGAGGTCACCCAAATGTTTTTGCCATGACTGATGTGTTGCTCTTGTCATTCAGACACAAAGACTTCTCTGCTTCCCCTTATGTGAGCTTTTTAGGCAGCTCATATAACATCAGTGCCTGGGGGCATTCTCAGATTTTATGCTCTCTGACTTGCTTTAATCATCATCATCATCATCATCATCATCATCATCATCATCAGAATGTGCTGTCAAGTCAATTCTGACTAATAGTGATCTTTTCCAGGGTTTTCTAGATAGAGAGTACTCAGAAGTACAGTACAGTAGTTTATCATTCCCTTCTTCTGAGGGCAACCCTGGGGCTGTCCAGCTTGCCCTAAGCTAAACAGGCCGACTCTACTTGCAGAAGGCACAGTAGAGAATATCTTTTATCCAATTCAAATGTTCACTTAGACAATCTTTAAGATGGCAACCTCTTTTTCTGAAAGCGGTGTGAAACTACTCCCCACAGAACCATAATGCTTCAAACACACACTGTCAACCCCTTGAAGATGTTATAAGGGCAGCCAAAATTGCTCTAAACAAAGCAGCTTCCCAGAGTTTTCTGCATCGAGCAGTAGCCAGACAATCATCACAAAAACTGGACCTAAATCACAAACATGAAGACAAATATGTGCAATTACATATTTTAATGTTATCTCCTTTGACTGATTAATTTAATTGGTTGATTTACTATCTCCCTTTTCCTGGGACTCTTTACAAAACTGAGTGCCTGTAGAGTGCCTCTTAGCAACATGTCTTATGTCATGTTAGGTATTGGTCATTTTAAGGGCAGGCAACTTGCAGCCCTCAGCCTAATTGCAAAAACGCTCTGCAAATAGTCTCTTTAGACCTATGGCAAGAGCCATCTTTTTCATGGCAACTTTCTTAAGTGCGGACGAGGATATGAATGAAAGAAAGGGTACCAGAAAGAGAGGTATGTGAGGGGTAAGATAAAGGTAAAGGTCTCCCTTGCTTTAAAGCCAGTCGTGTCTGACTCTAGGTGGTGGTGCTCATCTCTGTTTGCAGCCAAAAAGCCAACACTGTCTGCATCTGTCTGTAGTCATGTGGCAGGCATGGCTAGATGCCAAAGGGAATGGAATGCTGTTGCCTTTCCCATTCAAGCAGTACCTATTTATCTTCGTGCATTTTATTTTGCTTTTTAACTGCTAGGTTGGCAGGAGATAGGACAGATATTCTAGTTGTCAAGCTCAGTGTCTTAACCACTAAGCTGCTGTAGACCCAGGTAAGAGGTACTCTGACCCAATTTTGGCTCTGGCCCAGTTTTCAGCTCCGGGTCTCTAGCCATTGCTACCAGGCAGTGCTGAGGGGGAAAGTTTATTAAACATGCCTATCTCTGCTGACTCTAAAGAGCAGAACCTCTTCTGGCCTTCTCACTGAGCTTTCCCATTTTCTACCTGACATAAACTTAAATGGAGATGCTGAGGGTGACACACTTGTGCTTTACCAATGGGCCACATAAAGGAGTCTGAGCAGTGCTGTGGCTAATGAAATAGCATACTTGTTTTCAAGGGACTGCGGTGGGTCAAGTGGTTAAGACCCTGAACTTGATGACTGGAAGGTCAGAGTTTGATTCCCAGGTGCTGCATGATGGAGTGAGCTCCCGTCTCTGTCCCAGCTCCTGCTACGCTAGCAGTTTGAAAGCAAGAAATTGCAAGTAGATAAATAGGGACCACTTTGGTGGGAAGGTAAACAGTGTTTCATGCACTCCGTTGTTGAGGCATGCCTGCCACATGTCCACAGAAATGTCTTGCAGACACAGACAGTGCTGGTTCCTTCGCTGTAAACAGAGAGGAGCACTGAACCCTAGAATCAGATACGACTGGCTTTCGAACAAGGGTGACCTTTACCTTTAAACCTAAAAAATGTGTGTAGGATCTGGGCACCTTGTTTTAGAGGGAACTCAGTTCAGTCTTCCCATAATGCCTCATTTTAAGCCCAAAATCATATTACAAAGAAAATGGACATGGGGGAAAAAATCCACATCTAGTTGTTATCACTTGATTAATTTCAGTACTGGAAACAGGAGCTAAACTTGTTCTTAGGTCTCATCCAAGTTGTCCTCCCTGCATAGAAGATATGAGCAGGCATTATTTCATTTGGTGCACTTTAATTCAAAGAGGCGGATGTGATCTTCTCCTTGATCATTGGCATGCACTTGTTGGCAAATTTTAAAAAATGGTTTTCCTCATGAAATTGACATATAGACTTCCAAATATTTTTGTGAGTTTTTAATAATTTGCATAATTGCTACAGTGTTGCATGGGAGTTGCCTAGATTTCCATGGGTAAAAGGTAGGACATTGATGTCAATTATTTATAAACAAGCAATCAAAGCAACATTATGTAAAAACTATAAGGAAAGCTGGAAGGGGACCCATGAGAGATGGTAAGATTATGAATTCTAACAAGAGTTTCATTAGATATTTCTTTCCCTCTAAAGACATTTTGCATATTGCCATTCCTCTGTGCAGTGGCTCAAGTGGCTAAGATGCTGACCGGAAGGCGGCAGGTCAGCAGTTTGATACCTGAATACTGCAGGACGGAATGAGCTCCCGTCTTTGTCTGAACAAACACTGTTCCATGCACTCCGGTGTCTAGCCATGCCTGCCACATGACCACGGAAACATCTGCAGGTGCAGACAACGCTGGCTCTTTGGCTATGAAACAGAGATGAGCACTGAACCCTAGAGTTGGATATGACTGGCTATCGAGCAAGGGTGACCTTTACCTTTACCTGTTGTTTGCTATAAAGAATGCATCTGTGATGTGATGCCTATAGATTGTCTCTCAAAATAGACAAACATTTGTGAAATTTTCTATTCAAACATCTGGTGATTTCAAGGTATTTCTGGAGATATGTCACTCTCTATACATGTTCAGTCAAAATTATTATTCCCAATATTACTTTCAAAGCTATTTTTTGCATTTTTTTTAAAAAAAGAAATACATAGCCCAAACTGACAACATGTGTTGTTCTGAGCCGAAAAAGGGCCATGTGACTTTCCTTGCCTAGGTAGCTCCAGCTTTTTGTTCCAGTTGCTTAAATTTTGCAGACAGGAAGAGTCAGCATTGCCCTTGAGTTTATTTATTTTACCTGCTTATTGAGATAAACTTCCCATTCAGGAAAAAATGGACTACAAAAAGTCTTATTAGAAGCAATTTTATAGGTCCAGGTGTTTCCAGAATCCCCTGGTGTGGACCCAGAATGTCTTTTATTAATCAAAACCGTGTCTTGCTGTTAATTAGTGCACTCTGCAATACAATAACATTCTCTCCTGAGAATTTTTGCATTCATTTGGTTTGTGTCTGGTAGAATGGCATAGTCATTAGGTTAGAGGCCAGCTCTCCCTGGTACTGACAAATGCAGATTACTGGCATTTTCCTGGAATCCTGCCATTGTTCAGAAATAGAATGCGTTAGACGTTTTTATAAAAATCTAGCTCAAGGAAACAATGATGGGCATTTTCCTAACCTGAGGTGAAGACATGAGTTGAAGATTGCTTAGAGGGGCAAAGTGATGCCATTCTGAAAATAAACCAGCATGGATAGTCCTGATTAGGAACAGAAAGTTTTGAACAGATATATTTATGCAAGCTTCCAGCAAGAGGCCAGATTCTGTCCTTGGGATAAGTAATGGTAGCTTGATGTCTATGAATGAGTATGAAGGAAAATACTATTGCTCTGCCAAAACAGCAGCCTGGAGATTGCTGTGCACTGTGTAGGAGACTTCCTATATTGATGTCACAGGCGTTAATGCTTCAAGACTGTGACCAGAGCTGTGGCCTGTCATCTTGATCACTAAGAGACTCATACAGAGCAAGCCAATGCACCCTTCATGTCTTCTGGAACACAAATGACTGGTTGTTCTCTTGGTGGGTCAGAAAAGTAAGATGAATTCCCTTCCTGAACTAAATGGGGTTCCTCCTCTCATAGCCTTCTGGGAGTACAGAGACAACATTCAGTTGAGCCATGGAGGACAGCTCAAACCATCCCTTGTTAGCTTTCCTCAGATATGTTTTCTTACATCCAAATATTTATGAAGTATCACTTCATAAATCAAAAATAAGAGATCAAAAATAAGTATCTCCTGCCAACCTAGCAGTTCGAAAGCAAGAAATTGCAAGTAGATAAATAGGGACTACTTCGGTGGGAAGGTAACAGCGCTCAGTGCGCTCCGGTGTCTAGACATGCCTGCCACATGACCATGGAAATGTCTGCAGAAGCAGACAGCGCTGGCTGTTCGGCTTTGAAACAGAGATCAGCACTGCATCCTAGAGTCAGATACGACTGGCTTTCGAGCAAGGGAGACCTTTACATTTACTACACTTCCTACTCCCTACTCAATGGCTCTCCACAGTCCAGTGCATCTCCATCCCTGTTTTCTAGACGTCTAGAAAGCAGCATGTAAAAAAGTGTAGAACATTCTGGCATAATGAACTACAGTATATTGATTTGCCACATAATATTTTTAAAATTAATTACATCCAGCGTGTGTGAAGAAAAACACAGTCTGTTTCAATATTGAGGTTGCAGACAGAATTGCTGCCTTTCAGGAAAGGATTGAAAACCTGGCTGGCAGGGCAGGTGTGGGGCCCTAATGGGAATACTGCCCCAGCCTGTTGGCTTATTTCCAACTAGAGCTCAACTGTCCCTCCTTTTTGTGTTGTGTACTGCGGTATTCCTCCATTCCCTATTCCCATTTTAATCTTTTTAAGTGGGGTGGGAGTGGGAGGGTGGGTTGTTGGGTGGTCAAGTTAGGGTTTTAATCTGTTTTGTTATATTTAATTGTATTTTATCTGTTTTTACCATTGTGTGCCTCACTGAGTCGGGTTTCCCCGAGTGGGCAGCATAAAAATCTAAGAATAAATAAATACATAAATAAATAAATATAGAAAATGTGTGCATGCCTATTCAAAAGCAGTTACAGCTGCTGCTAAAACACACACACACACACACACACACACACACACACACACACACACACACACACACACACATTGCACAGGCAGAGCTTGGTGACCAGAAGTTTGGCAAGTCAGCAAGACCCGAGTGCTGTGCGACAAAGTGAGCTCCTGTTGTCTGTCTCAGCTCCTGCTAAACTAGCAGTTTGAAAGAAAGAAATTGCAGTCGATAAATGGGTACTGCTTCAGTGGGAAAGGTAACAGCCTTCCATGTGCTCCGAAATCTAGTCATGTCTGCCACATGACCACAGAAATGTCTGAAGATGCAGACTCTTTGACTGTAAATGGAGTGAGCACCATCCCCTATTGTCGAACTTGACTGGTATAAGATTGGACTGAGTAGCCCTCCTGCTGGAAAGGTTTCCCCCCCTTTCTTTCTTCATTTCCCATGGAAGCCCAGGTGGCTGTGGGCGGGGTAGAAGAGGTTAGCAAGGCAAAGGGGCTGCCTGGTCTGCACCAGTTTATCAAGAAGAGATTCCATCAAGATGGCAAATCCAGAGAGAGTGGGAAAGATGGGCGGAGGATGAGTGAGGCAACTAATTACTTCTGAAGGAGCTAGGGATTATGTAACAACTGCGAGAGTCAGGAGGGAGGTGGATAATGGGTTCTGTAGTGATGCAATGATATATATTCAATGTAACACATTGGCTGGCTTTTTGCTGGCTTGGATTTCTTTTCTTTTCTATGGGGGAGGGGGTTCATATCACACAACATCTGGTGGATATGGGTGTTCTTGGGGGTCAGGGCAAAAGCCCTTCTGGCTTTTAAAGTAGGTTTCTTATTTTGGGCACTGTTTGCTTATGAACGCTCTGTGTGACTTTACATACAAAATAAAACAATCAGACTACTGAAGATGTTGTCTCCTGCCTGCGTTCATGTCTGGTGAGATCAAAAGACTGGGGAAGGGCAGCCGGCGCTCTGCAACACTACTACCCCACAATCTCAGTCTTAGAACTGGCTTTCAAGCAAGTGACACTGTTACTTTTATTGCACAGGCAGACGAGCAAAGGCCCCTGATAGTTCAAGAGAACTATTTAATGCTGTAGAAGAACTTACAACTCTTAAGATCAAATAATGTATGGGCTATGAAACCAAGGTGCTGACACATTTGTTCAATGTTTTGATAACAAAATTTCACTGATTTGGATTCTGAATCAGTTGGATTTGACTTGGACTTCAAGTTAGAGCAGTGGTTCCCAACTTTTTTTTTGCGATGCCCCACCTAAGCATCTCTAAAATCATGATGCCACCCCTGCATCCCATGACATATAATGCTTATTATTTAAAAACTGAACTCCTGTTCATGTGGAGGAAGCATAAAGGGCTATTCACTGTTAAAAACTCATTCTCAAATTGCCCCCCCCTAAAAATTACCCCCCTCGACGGCATCTATACCTATAAATCCAAGAATTAACCATTGTAACTTGCTATACATTTCTACACCCGTCCATCCTATCCTGAGCCTCCTGCACTCGCCCGAAATTGGTCCTGAGGTTACTGCAGGGTTGCCAAAGGTGCCAGTGGGGCAAGAGCCCCACGAACGCGAAAAAAGGAAAATAACTTCACTTCCCAACATTCTCTGCGCTGCGGTGGTGCCTCCACAGCCAATCAGGCTGAGGCGCGAGCAAAAAGAATGTTGGAAAACGCAATGCGGCCAATTAAAATCGAGCCGCAGAATAATCCCGCTGCACGGACGCAAACAAAAAACGAAAAATTAAAAGTCCCAGTGTCCTATGTGCCATGAGCGCACAGAACGCTGAGAAAGGCGGCGCATGAAAAATAAAATTAAGAAATGCAACAGGAGCGCAAGTCCGCAGCAGGCGGACACAGCACCTTATAGCCTCGCAAAACAAAAAGGCACAAAAAACCACCACGAGACACCCGCTGGCCTTCTTTCCTGGAGCAACAGGGAGAAGAGGGACTCCCTCTCCTCCACACTACCCCGCCAAAGACACGGCGAGACCACTGCCGGCCTCAAGGTACCTTGAGCTGCGGTGGAAAAAAAAACAGCAGCAGCCAGCAGTTCGTCAGGGGAAGCACCCTCCCTGGTGAATGACTGACTGCTGCCTTTGTACTTCCGATGGAGGTAATACCAAAGCAGCAGCCAGCAATCCGCAAGGAAGAACACCACCCCTTACGGATCGCTGCCTGCCGATCTCTGGTTAGGTGAGCCAGGAGAAAAAGGAGACAGAGAGGAGAGAACCATCGTCAGGCAGATAGCTCTTCTCTGCCTCCTTTTCCTCTGACCTACCTAACAAACCTTCCCGGGGGAAGAACAGGTTGACTGCCGGCTCCTCCTTTTCCCCATTGCTGCATTGAAACCAAAATTCAAAGCAGCAATGGGGAGAAGAGCAACCGACAGGCAGCCCATTCTTCATGCAAAAGTACACACCAACAACAAACACCAACATTAATAAAAATTAATAAAACACAAATAAATCAACAATTAAAAAACCAATTTATACACAAAAAAAGAAAACAACAAAATCTACAAACAAAAACATCCACAATTCCAGAAAAGCACAAACAAAACACCTAACTACAACACGAGAATACCTAACTCTAACAACACAACTACCACAAATTACGCAAATAAACAACAATGTAATCACAAAAAGTAAGGAAACCAGAAATAAACAAACCAATTAAACAAACCTAAAACCCAACCAAACCACAAAAGAACAAACAGAAACACCTTCCAGCCCACCACCACAAAAACAAAACAAAGAAAAACCCCAGAAGAAAGAAAATCAGAGAACTCACCAGCACGTCCTCCCTCCACGAGATCGGAACAGAAATGAAGAAACAAAGACTACTTACCGGAAGAAGCCCCACCTAGAGGCCAGGAGAGAAAAAACACATGAAACTAAAACAAAACCACTAACAGCCCCACCTGCAGGGCGGAATATTAAAAACAAGTCAAAAACAAAAAAGCCCCACCTAGAGGCCACGAGTAAAAACAAGTCAAAAACATAACAATAAATCAAAAGTTTACACAAATAACAAACATATGTTAAATAAATAAAATAAAAAGATTTATAACATCCCCTGTTGAGTTTTCAAATAAAAATCCAAAACATCTAAACACAGTTTAAAAACATTGAATGTAAAAAACATGTACTTTCACATTTTAAAAAATATTACCTACGGTACAACTATTAACAAAAAAAGTCACATACTAAAATGTTATTTGGTTAAATAAAACAATGTGAAACAATTATATCATCCTATGTTCTTTTTTTAATCCACACACACACAAAAAAAACCCAAAAGCTGATCACAGTTTATAACAGCCCGGCAACGTCTGTCAACCTATGCTAGTATAACAATAAAAGGAAGAACTGGTACTGAAACATGGAGACTGTCACTCGCCAAAGGAAAAGCCACAAGCAGCTGTGATTTGAGACATTTTCTAGTCCCATGTTTAAACCTAGACTATAATAGCTCTGTTTAATACATTTAAGATAAACAGAATGAAATAGAAAGGCAAATACATTTTCCTATACTTTTAAAGATATAAATACTAGCAAGAAGACAAATAGCAGCAAATTAAAGACCAAAAATGTTTCTTCTGGCAGCTTTATGAACTATGTATAAGTGGGATGTATGACTATTTAATGGTCCCCATAGTTTTCCTTAGTGATTGTCATTAATTGGATTAATGTCAAGAATGAACCATTTTGTGTTTTCAAAAGATTGACATGTCCCCCCTACAAAACAACACTGTAGGCAGAGTTATAGTGCAAGTCAGCCTTTCAAACAAGGCATAGTTTTCTTCTAGTTTTATGCTGTGTTTTTCTTTTCTTTTTTTAAAAAAAATATTGCCTGGAGTATCTTGGAATTTTTGTCTATGAGGACTAACACAATACAACTTTAATTTGCTGCTAATGTATTAGATGACAAGAGCCCTATTTTCATAAATATAACCCTTTGGGCTCAATACATTCACTTCTGAGGCAAATTTTAGAGGGCAAAATAGACTTTTCTGGAATACAGCCTGCCATTCCCTAGCTATTATGTCTAATGGCCTCTGGATTATTGGTGCTGTATTAATCCAAAGAATTAGATTTTCATGGCCTTGCTTAGAGTTATATATTCCCCTAACATGAGGGAGGGAGGAAGATCATCAGGACTTGCTGTGGTTTCCTTATAAAGGCATGCCCTTTGAAGGAAAAGGGATTTTGTGAGTGGCTGTTCACCATAATTCCATCATTTTATTTTCTTTGACTGAACAGGATACCATCAGAGGAGTCAGTTCCATGTTTCCATGTCAACTTAATGTCCTTATTTTTCAACCCTATTCTTCTTACTAGATTGGCAACTGAGCGTACATTGCAGACCATTTGGGAAGTATGTATAGGGGAAAGAGATTACATACAGCAAGGAAACCCCCTGGAGGTGACACTGCCGGAAGGGGGGATTTGCCGTCCTGCCTCTGGACATGGTGTCATATGCATGCACCAATGGATGCGTGCTGGATGGTGGAGGGCCAAAGGGTTTAAAGGTCAGCCTCTTCCACCCCCTTCCCATTTCTACCTGGAAGCACAGAGGCATATTGGTGGGATAGCTCCTTTGTCGTGACGGGTAGTATGGGTGAAGTGTAGTTTGGTGAGCTCCCATGATATCTTGGGAGCAGGTCACACCATGCCAAACATCCAGGATACTAGGATCCTGAGATTCGGTGCCAGAATGGGGGGTGCAATGTGGCCCGTTGATGATGCTCACCACCTAAAGTCATGAGGCTTGGGGGTGGCATTGGTCAAGTTTGACCCAACTTGCCGGTCAGGACTAGGTTATCCAGTGACAGCACACTCTAAGGGATTTGGTACTCACCTGGAGGAAGCAAGAGAAGGGCTAAGGAGGAATCCCCTTGCTCCATCCCAAGAGCCTGCAACACGTAGGCCCCAATGCAGGAAACGGGGGATGTTCACTGTAAAAGTTAAGCATTAATAAGTGTGGCCCAAACATGGTGTCTGTGCCTTTGTTTGGGGATGGGGTGGCAAAGTCAGTTGGATCCAACAGATGATGGATCCAAGCCTTTGTCATGCAGCAGTCCCGCAATATACACTCAGTCAGTTTATGTCTCTTACACCTTTCTTCAGTAAATTACAGCCACATAATGCCATATTGCCACTTCTCTCGGTCCAGCAGAAATCATTTTGCTGCCTGAGATGGTACACCAAACAGATTCCCCCTTGCCCCCATTCTTGCTTACCAAAGTCTTACTTCACCAAAATATGCTACACAGTGATGTTGGCCTTTGCAGGCGCACCCCCCAAAGAAAGACTCAGACACCGGTATATGGATAAAGGCATTGGGCCACTTTTATTGAATAATGCCCTAGTCCGAATTATAACTTTCAATTGGTGTATTCATCCAATTGTAATTCTTAAGGCAAGCAGGCCGCAGTAACACTGGTAAGGTTCCTCCCAAAATTGCCAATGATAATTGGCTACAATGTATCCATTTGTATCAATTTGTTTGTTGACACAAACAAATTGTTGACCGGAGTCAATAAACTATCTACTGACCCCACCCTATGACATGTATCCATCAAATCACGAGGTGATGCATGCTGAAAAGCTCCTGCCATCACCCTTTGCCTGGTTCGTCGTTGACCGGTCAAAGCTATTACACCTGTACCTGTCTAAGTGTTGGCCAGTCAATTGCGAACCTGCCGGATACCTATGGGTCATCAATCTTTACCTTACCAGTGCTACCCGCCACACGGGGAGGCATCTATGAAGACTCACCGCCCCCCCCCCCCCAGACCGTCAGCTCGGTCACCAGGCCTGCTTGCAAATCTTCAAGAAAGAGGTTCATACCTCTAGCCGACAGGTGGACCCCATCCCCTGCATAGAGATCATAATTTTGCAAACTAATTGTGGGGTGCCGGATGACCATCCCCAAACCCTTGTCTGCCAAGAACTGGGCAACAGCCCTGTTCACCAAGCGGCGAGCGCAGTCAAGGGCACGGAGGTCAATACCTCCCCTGTATGAATGACGCGGTACGATGTCCGACCATAGCAGCCTTGTGTACGGCCACACATAATGCAAATAAGCTAGGTCACTGCAAATCGTGAATTTTAAGGAGAGGCCAGTGACCTGGGCAAGGTCATTGCCCCCGAGGTGCAGTACAAGGACATCAGGCGGTTCAGCATCACTGATGGAAAACAGGAATGGCAACAGTTCCCGCCATCTCATTCCGCGCTTACCATACCAACGTATACGTGCGGTTGCACACAGTCCAAGCTGGGGTCCCCACTCTGTTGCCGCAGCATAATGTGCTGCCCAGTGCACGTAACTGTGGCCCACCAGCCATACTGCCACCGGTGTGTGGGGACACACAGGGTCTGTAAAAGAAGAAAAGAGAATAATGACTTAACTGGTACTCATGCCTGAAGTGGGCGAACATACAATGCAAAACGCATGGATCCCCATCTCCCCATTCGGCGTATATCAGCCTCAGAGTACCCAAATGCAGCCGCAGTAGATGCAGCACCAATCCTAAAGGAATGGGTGCCGTAACGAGCCCCGGGGAGGCCCACCCTGGATAGTGCCATACCGGTCACCTTCCAAAATTGAAATTTAGTAAGGGGAGACCCATCCTGGTGGCAGAAAAACGGGCCAGGGTGCGTGCCACGCACTGCAATGAACTCCTGTAGGGCACCAACCGGACAGATGTCTGCAATGGAACATCGTAGCAGTCTAACTCCACTGCCTACGCCATGCTGATCAACTTTTGAGGACCGAATCCTCAACTGAGCCCACTCATTAGTGACATAGACATCGTCGAGTTCCAGTGCCCTACGAGTCGCATCCGCCTTAGACAGTGGTACCAACTCACTGATGCGGAGCGCTCCAAAGAAGGCCACCGTGGTAGCCGCATGAAAAAGAGCCACCTCATACTTATCATAACACAAGTTATGCCAGCCTCGTGCAAGGTGGGTCAGTACCTCTGGTGAAATTGGGTGGCGAGTGTCCAGGTGGCGGCCACGTTCCCGTGTCCACCCCTCCAAAACATGACGTATGCGGAAATCATTCACGCAGTCAGCAAAACCCCTCACTTTGGCCATAAATGCCAGTGCCGACAGCCTGGATGCTATAGTACGAGGAGCCAAACCCTGACTGTGTAGATAAACCATAAATTGTAAAACCTGTTCCACTGGAATGGGCCACACTTCGGGCAACTGAAGTTGCGCACAAAAGGTTCTAAATTGTACGAAAGCATGTTGATACGCCTTACGCGTGCGAGGTGCCAAAGACATGCCAATCGCCTGGTTCACCTCTCCTCGCCAAATGTCCAAATCTCGGCCGGGAGTGGCGAGGGGAATTCCTCTGCTTCCGGAGCCAAGGCACGGAACCGGGGGATCTGCAGGCGGGATAAAGCATCAGCAATATCATTATTAATGCCTGGGACATGTCTGGCCTTAAACAGCACATTTAGGCGTAGGCTTCGTAACACAAACTGGCGAACCAACACCATCACCCTGGGTGATTTAGACGTCTGAGCGTTGACAATGTGCACCACTGCCGCATTGTCACACCAAAAATGGACCACTGAGTCGGCCCACTCCTCGCCCCGTAGCATCAAAGCTCCCAGGATTGGGAGGAACTCAAGAAATGTAAGATCGCGGAGGCAATCCATGCCCCGCCATGCTGGAGGCCATTGGCCATAAGCCCACCTTCCCTCAAAATAAATCCCATACCCCAGGGAGCCGGAGGCATCCGACTGTACTTGGAATCTAGGGGAAACCAAAAGGTCGGATCTCCAGAAAGAGACCCCATTAAATTCCCGTAGGAATGTGAGCCAAACCAAAAGGTCAGCCCACATGCCCCTGGTCAGTCGGACCCTGTGGTGGCGCTTTAATAGGCCAGACATGGCGTCATATAGTGAAATGTAGTGAGGAGACACGTGCATGTGTCCGAGCCCCGTTCACCCTCGAACAAAAAGTCATCGAGGTAATGGGCTACAGACCGAGACCCGGACCTGCGAACAAAGGCCCACTGAAGGAAAGTGCTAAAACGTTCGAATGCCGAACACGAAATAGAGCAGCCAAAAGGCATGGCTTTGTCTACATAGAACTTCCCTTGGAATCTAAAACCCAATAGCTCAAAGTCCCCTGGGTGCACTGGCAGTAATCGGAATGCCGATTTAATGTCACATTTTGCCAGGAGGGCACCGGGACCACAAGAGCGCACCATCCGTAGGGCTTGGTCAAACGACGTATACCTGACCGAACAAAGGTCATCAGGAATAGCATCATTGACAGAAGAACCCGCCGGGTACGATAGATGGTGGATTAAATGGAATTCACCCAGGGTCTTTTTAGGTACTAGCCCCAGAGGGGAGACCTTCAGGTTAGGGAAAGGTGGTTGGGAAAAGGGGCCCGCTACCCTCCTGGCCTCTACTTCTTTGGCAATACTCAGGGCAGCTACCTCCTCCTTACCCTTCAGGGAAATTAAATTGGGGGCATCTTGGGGTCCTTTGAATGGGATACGAAAGCCCCACTGGAAACCCTCCAGGAGGTACCTCGCGTCCTCCCTCCTTGGATAAGTTGAGAGCCATCGCTCCAACATATACACGTTAACTGGGGAGGGGGCCTTTTGACTGGCTAGCTCCATCAGCAGAAGCTCTGCCCGCTCCCTGTCCACCTCTACCTCTGCCCCGTGACCCACCAGCCCACGGGCACGCGGAGGCGGCGTGGGGGCCAGCGCAAGAGGGACACTCATGTTTATATCGACACTGTCGCTTATTGCACACGCCATTAGCTGAGAAGCTCCAACACAGCAAGCGGGCTGGAACCCCCTGCCCCCTGGCTGGCGGGGAGCCTGTGTTGGAGCAGCTCACTGCACAGCATGGCCACAATTGGGGTCATGTACAAGAGCCACAATTTTTGGCAGGGCTCATCCCATCTCATCTCCGGGTGTAGGGCCACCCTCATTCTAAATTCCTCATCGTAAGCCAACCACGATGGGCCAGGGAAATCAACCATCGCCCTGTAAATATTGTCCAAGTATTGGACCATAGGAATGGCCAGATCAGGCCGGGCCCTAAGGTATACCGCCATATAAATAAGATATGCCGGCAACCAGTTGGCCCAGGTGCGCGGTGGCTTACGACGACGAGACAGTTCCTTGTCTCTGCCATCCTGTCCCTCTCTCTCTTCCTTAGTGGGCTCACGGTTCAATAGGGAGAATATATCCACGTACTCCCCCCGCCAAATCTTCTCCCTCGTGACCTGGGACAAACGATCACCAAGGGGCAAGGAATAACCAGCCGTCGGCAAAGCCGTCACCGGCACATTATGTATAGAGGGCATACGCAGCGGGACCTGGACAGCCCCTGCGATGCTTGGCACGGCCCCAGGGGCGGAAACCCCCATCCTCAACGAGGTGCCATTTCGAAACCATGGGATATTGGGATAGACTGGTAACTGATGCCCACTCGCCTCAACTTGACGAGGCCAGGGCCACTGAACCCCACCACTGGAAGTGGGCTGTGATGTAGGTGCACTAAATTGAACCTGATACTCACTAGGTGCACCCCCCGTGAGCCGCCCCCACTGGGGGTTCCGGCCCACGGCGGGCGTCGGAGCTCGCAACCGGAATCAAGCTCCGGGGCCACACCTGACTACTCCCAGTCTGCAGATCTGGATGAACGGGGAGCTGCGAGACACCAGCAGGCGCCGGCCGGAGCGTCTCAAGCAGCTCAACCCAGCTGGCCACCCGTTGCAGCGTTGCGGGCGTCGAGGTAGCCGGTGCCAATGAAGGGGCCCCGGAGGAAAGAGAAGCAGCCCCTCTACAGGAGGCTGTGCAATGCCCAAGGATGCTTCCAGCACTGCTAAACGTGCTAACAGAGCATCCGCTGCCACAGAGCCCCCATCATAAGGTGGGCCAGGTGGGCCGGACAGCCCACTAGGCAGTTGGAAAGGTAACCCGAAAGGCGAGCCAGGGCCAGAATAGGGCCATGCCCAAAACTCCGGCCCATGAGGGGCCAGAGGAGGAACGGGTTGTATGTCCACACCAGGCCCTCCCATGCTGCCCTAACCCATGGCCGGTAACGGCGGGCCGAGGGCCGAAGCCCCTAAGGGGCCGACCTGTAGCTGGCCAGCCAAGCCCGGCTGAGTGCCAGCCTGAGTAGCCACACCAGTATCAGTGGGCAAGGCTGGCACAGTGCCCTGCTGCGGGGGCGCAGCCCTGGTCCTCCGACCCGATGGCTGTCCCCCGTCCGGCGCAGGGCCAGTAAAAGTTCTCCCCCTTGGCCGCGGCTTCATCGCCGGGGCCTTTCGCTTGGGAGGCATGTCTCCCGAGGAGAAGAAAAAGCAGGATCCCTATCGAGGGATCGAAAACCTAGCGCCGAAGCATGCGGTAGCCAAGCAAACCAAGGCTCTGCGTGCGCTAATCCTCTTTTCCCAGCCGGGAAAGCACCACAAGGGCTAAACGGCCGAAGACTAAATGACAAACAGCGACGGAGAAAACTTCTCCTCTCCGTCGCTATTTCTAAAATGGCAGCTCGTCTGCCTCATGGCCACGCCCCCTAACTCACCCGGATGTCTGAGTCCGGGTGGGGGTGGGGACCGCAAAGAGCGCGGCGGCCATTTTGGCGCCGCGCTTTAATTCTTCCTTCATTTGCTCGTGATATAGGGATGCTAAGAATAGTATGAAACCCTGTATGAGATGGCCATATTTCTTTTTGATAAGTTTTTTTCTATCGACATTCCATGTTAACTCTTCATTTGTCCAGTTTTTGTAAAGGCAGAATCTGACTTGTCACATTCCAATAATAATAATTTCATGTCAGAAATTATTCTGGGTTGAAAATGTTTTTGCCGGAGAAACTCCACTCAGGGGACACCTGAATGAGGCTCCTTTCATGTCCCCAAGATCTTTCCCCACAAAAGTGGTCCCTATTTATCTGCTTGCAATTTCTTGCTTTTGAACTGATAGTTTGGCAGGAGCTGGAACAGAGACGGTAGCGTTATCTCTGGAGCTACCATCTTTGGTTCTGGATGGGGCTATCTTACCCCAAACAGATCCAGTGTGTAATCGGGGGGGGGGGGGGGGTCCTCCTTGACTTGCGACTCTTGCTCGATGAGCAGGTGGCAGTCGTGGCCAGGAGGACTTTTGCACAACTTCGTGTCATATGCCAGTTATGCCCGTTCCTAGATTGGGACTCCTTGCTCATGGAAACGCATGCTCTGGCCACCTCCAGACTGGACTATTGTAATGCGCTCTACATGGGGCTACCCTTGATGACCATTCGGAGGCTGCAACTGGTCCAGAATGCGGCTGCCTGGGTGGTGATGGGGTGTGGATGTTATGCTCGTGCCTCATCACTGCTTCGGGAGCTGCACTGGTTACCGGTGTACCTCCAGGTGCAATTCAAGGTGCTGGTAATGACCTTTAAAGCACTACATGGTAGTGGGCCAGAATACTTAAGAGACCGCATCACCCCAAGAACATCTGTCCACCCCACCAGAGTGGAATGGAGAGGTTCTCTTATTGTGCCATCTGCTAGAGAGGCTTGCCTTCTCTCTGTCTGCTCTGGCCCTATGAAACCTCCTGCCAATTGAGCTAGAACTCCAGACGGTGTTGCTGTCCTTCAGGAAAGGACTAAAAACCTGGCTGGCAAAGCAGGTGTGGGGCACTGGGAATGCGGTGACCCCCACCTGCTGGCTGATATAGTAATATTGCTCCCTCGTTCTTTTTAGCTGTTGGGCTAATTTTTTATTGTATTTTTAATTGGGTTTTTTACTGGTTTTAAGTTTTTTTATGGCTCTTCGGCTTTGAAACAGAGATGAGCACTGAACTCTAGAGTCGGATACGACTGGCTTTCGAGCAAGGGAAACCTTTATCTTTACTAGTAGGATTTATGTAGTTCATGATGTAATTGTTGTACACTGCCCAGAGTCGCTTACCAAGTGGGCGGCAATTCAAAAGTGACTTATAAAAAAATGCAGTACCAGGGTTTTGAACTGCCAATTTGCTGGCCTTCCAGCTAACAAGGCGAGCTTCTTAACCACTGATCCATCGCAGCCCCTCCAAAAAGTGTGGGTTTAGCAGGACTGGAGGAATTTAGTAACCATAACAAAGGAAGACTTTGGTACAGTTTCAGCCACTGGTTAAAAACCAAAGCTTTTAATCCTCCCCTCAAAAGCTTAAAGAAACATAATTACTTATAAAACTGTTTAAAATACTTGAGACAGGAGAGACCTGAGGGAACAGGAATAGGCAAGGCAGCCAACATCTGGATACATTGCTTGTTTTCTTTGATTCATTTTCTCTTGCTTGTTATTGGCTTTGCTGTTAGATTTCAGGCAATGTGTAAATGGCTGATGGGGGAGAAATTATTCAGAAATAATAGGGGATAAAACCACAATCTATGAACCCAGTTAAAACCTGCAGGGTCTGCTATAGTCTGCAGCTAAATATTCTTGTTAAGTAGGATGTTTGTTTTCAGGAAACAAAGATGGAATTTTATATCTTTTGTGGGCATTTATTTTAAGTGCTGAGTGCAAGGAGACCTAAGGGGGAAAGCAAGAAGCAAGCCTAAAGCAAAAGGCAGAATCCTTTCCTAATCTGTTTATCTACCCTGCACATTTGCTGGAAAATTGCTTTACTAGTGGCTGCCTCTTAACTGACTACTAATCCACTTATATAAATTGTCATATATGTTTAGGAAAAACCATTAAACAGCTCACCCATTAACAAAGTTTCTAGAATGAAGGGTGTTTTTAAGTTCCTTGTTAAGTAGTGAAAGTTTAGATCTTGCTCTGCACAGGGTAGTGTATAACCAAGGGATGAAACTGAAAGGCAAATTAAAACAGGTTCTGAAATCCCTTCATTTCCGAGTTGGCCTAAAGGAAAGCTGGGGGACTAAGGTGGCTTATTGATTAAGATTTTGTGAATGGAAGGTTGGTAGGTCAACAGTTCAAGACCTGAGTACTGCACGACAGAGTTGTCCCAGTTCCTGCCAACCTAGCAGTTCGAAAGCAAGAAATTGCAAGTAGATAAATAGGGACCACTTCGGTAGGAAGGTAAACAGCGTAACTAGTCATGCCTGCCACATGTCCATGCAAACATCTACAGACATTGCTGGCTCTTTGGCTGTAAACAGGAAAAGGTGTAAGACAAGGTTGCATTTTGTCACCCTGCTTATTCAACCTATACACAGAACACATAATGCACAAACAGAGATGAGCACTGAACCCTAGAGTCGGATATGACTGGCTTTTGAGCAAGAGCAGCCTTTACCTTTACCCAAAGAAGAGCTAGGGAATGTAATCAACTTGGAAAAGGGTAAATGGAATCATGCTTTAATCCTAAACATATTTATGTGGGAATAAGTGTATTCCAAGTGTATCCAAGGCAAGGTATCCAAAGCTCATCCCACATGCCAGCAAAGTGATCCTCAAGATAATACAAGACAGACTTCAGCAGCATGTAGAGAGAGAACTACCAGAGGTGCAGGCTGGTTTCAGGGGAACTAGAGACCACATTGCCAACATACATTGGATCATGGAGTAAACAAAGCAATATCAGAAACAAGTCTACTTCTGTTTTATTGACTACACCAAGGCATTTGACTGTGTGGACCACAACAAAATGTGGCAAGTACTTAAAGAGATGGGAATACCAGAATATGCCTCATGAGAAATCTGTACATGAATCAAGAAGCAACAGTTAAGACAGAACACGGAATGACAGAGTGGTTTGGAATAGGAAAAGGTGTAAGACAAGGTTGCATTTTGTCACCCTGCTTATTCAACCTATACACAGAACACATAATGCACAATGCAGGGATGGAGGAATCACAATATGGGATCAAAACTGCTGGGAGGAACATCAACAATTTGAGATATGCAGACGATACCACCCTAATGGCAGAAAGTGAGGAAGACCTAAAGAATCTATTGATTGGGCTGAAAGTTGTTGTTCAGTCGCACAGTTGATTCCGACCCTTTGCGACCCTATGGACCATCGTTCTCCAGGCGCCTCTGTCCTCCACCATCCCCCTCAGACCTCTCAGTTCTGTGCCCATTGTGTCTACAATACCTGAAAGAGGAGAGTGTAAAATCTGGCTTGAGACTCAATATCAAGAAAACCAAAATAATGGCAACAAGCCCTATCAGTACCTAGAAAATAAATGGGGAAGAAGTAGAAGCAGTGACAGACTTTACTTTCTTAGGATCTAAAATCACTGCAGATGGTGACTGCAGCCATGAAATAAAAAGACGATTAACTCTAGGGAGACAAGCTATGAGAAACCTGGTGAACATAGTGAAAAGTAGAGACATCACCTTAAAAACAAAAATTCGCATAGTCAAAGCAATGGTATTCCCGGTGGCAATGTATGGGTGTGAGAGCTGGACCATTAGGAAGGCTGAGCGCATAAGAATAGATTCCTTTGAGATGTGGTGTTGGAGGAGAGTTTTGAGAGTACCCTGGACAGCAAAGAGAACAAATAGGTCAATCTTAGAAGAAAGCAACCATGACTGCTCATTGGAAAGTCAAATAGTAAAGATGAAGCTTAAGTACTTTGGACATAAAATAAGAAGGGAGGATTCACTTGAGAAGGCCTTGATGCTGGGAAAGGTGGAGGGCAAAAGAAGAAGGGGGCATCCAAAGATGAGATGGATGGATAGTGTGGTAGATGCAGTGGGCACAGAGCTGGGTGGGCTGAGGAGGATGGTGGAGGACAGAGGTGCCTGGAGGGCAATGGTCCATAGGGTCACAAAGGGTCGGAATCGACTGTGCGACTGAACAACAACAAAGTGTATTCCAAAAGTATAGTTTGTAATGGAGAGCGCAAACAAAACCTTTTAATGTTTTGATTCTAAAAGCTTGAGGGAGCATATTTTTTTAAAAAAAATACAGTAATACCTCATACAAAGTCCGCTTCATACAACATCAAATTCATACAACATCGCCTAATTTCTTGAAAAAGTTACCTCATACAAAGTTGCTCGACTTTGTATGAGGCATTCAGTTTTTCCCAGGTTGCATTGTGCCTGGGCAGTATAAAAGACAGGACACATGCGTGCATTGCTCTTGTGGGTTTTGCACAAGGCAAAGAGTGTTTAGGAATGGTTTTGAGCATGATTTTGGATTTTTTTGAATTTTTCATCAGAATTTTTAGAAGCATTCCTGGGATTTTTGCAGCATTCTTCAGGTTCTTGGACAATCAGGGTTGTTTGACATGTTTTTGTAATGTATTTAGCCTTTAGACAATGTTTTCTTAAAGTTCTGTCAGTTTCCTTGACTTTGCCCTGAAGTCTGTGCTGTTACAGTACAATGTATCTCTATGGAAATGACGTTGTATGAGGCATTGCAGCAAGGATTTGGACGTTGTATGAGGCATCGCGGCTAGGATTTTGCATACCTCATACAAAGTCCAAATCTGTATAAAGTCCAAACTTGTGGAACCAAGTTTGGACATTGTATGAGGTATCACTGTATATGTTTAAAACACTCGATTCAGGAACAACTTGAGGGAACACAAAATAGGCAAGGCAACTGGTGTATGCTTATACTATTTTTATAAGATTCACTTTTTGCTTGCTTATTACTGGGTTTGCTGTCAAATTTCAGCTAGTGCCTGAAATACCTAATTGGTTTATGAGCCAGAAAAAGAAATAATGGAGAAAAGTGAAAAATCTTAAAGGAGAGAGGAAAGGAAGTAAAGCTAGTTTTGACCAGAACTCACCTGGAATATTGTGTCCAGTTCTGGATACCCTGTTTTAAAAAAGGATATTAAGAAGCTCCCCCCACTAGGTGAGAGCCTTGTCGGGGTGCGGGGGCTTGAGCGGTCTAAATAGGCAGTGTTGCCCATTTCTTGTCAATGATGTTATACCAGGACTAAAACGTACCAAAGTGTTGTCTGTCAGATTCCTTGGGGAAGGTGAAAGTGGAGGGCACATGTCATGGTCTGCCTAGCCAGTGGTTGATGTGATATCGTAATGGCTAAAAAAACCACATGCAGGTGGACATGATTTCTCAGGCCCATTTGCACATGCAGAATGCCATCATGGAGACGTCCACCAATGCGCAGACTCCTTGCTGAATAACGACTCCAAGGTATCCAAGGCAAGGTATTAAGAAGCTGGAATGTCTTCTGAGGAGGGTGAAATTTTTGGAAATCCAGCCCTATGAAGAATAATTGACCATAATTAGCAATTAGCATGGAGACAAAATGACTGGGATAGGGCATGATAGTCATCATCAAGTATTTGAAAGATGAAGCAAACTTTTCTTCCAGATTTAGAAGGTAGGACTTAAAGTAATAGATCAAAATTATAAGAGAGGAAATTTTGACTAAATATTAGGAAGAACATTATGGCAGTGGATCACACTTGCTCAGAAGGCGAGAGATCCTCCTTTTTGGAGATTTTTAAAGAGAAGTTGAATGGACAGTTGCCAGGGTTAGTTTTGCAATGAATTTCGTGCTTCTGCAGTGAGCTGGACTTGACTACCCTTAAGGTCTCTTTCAGCTCTACAGTTCTATGATTCTATGGCTGATAGCCTGTAGTAAGTCACAACTAGTGTACGCCAATTGAAATCAGTGGAACTTACATAGAGGTTGCAAATTCCCACTCATTCAGTGGCACTACTTTAATTCTGACTTACTATTGGATTTTAGCCTAGAATTCCATTGCCAGAATCCTGCTGCACAACTCCACATCATACCTGTCAAGTATCCCGGATTGGCCGGGATTTCCCGTATTTCCATGCCGATTTTCTCAATTTCCCGCCCGGAGCTGCCACTACCCCGTAATTTGGCAGCGGGGAAAAAGGATTTACTGCACATCCCTTCTGCGCAGGTCCTTTCTACGCATGCGTAGAACCCTTCTACGCATGCGTAGAAGACTTCTATGCAGAAGGTGATGCGTAGAAGCCTTCTATGCATGCATAGAAGTGACCTGCGCAGAACAGTTCTGTGCAGGTCCATTCTACACATGCGTAAAAGCCTTCTACACATGCGTAAAAGCCTTCTACGCATGCGTAGAAGGCTTCTGTGCAGAAGGGGATGTGTAGAAGCCTTCTACGCATGTGTAGAAGTGACCTGCACAGAACGGTTCTGCGCAGGTACATTCTATGCATGTGTAAAAGCCTTCTACGCATGCGTGGAAGCCTTCTACGCATGTGTAGAAGCCTTCTACGCATGTGTAGAAGGCTTTTACGCATGGGTAGAACAGACCTGCGCAGAAATGTTCTGTGCCGGTCCCGTAATCTCCGGAGCTGCGCTTTACAGGCATGCTCCACATATGTAAACATGACATCATCAATTGCACTTTAATCTTTAATTTAAACTTTCCTTATACCTCACCACCATTAGTGTCTAAAATGTTTCCCAAGATTGAAAGGGTTCCCTAGAAATCCTTGGAACCTTGGGGAATAGGATCAAAAAGTTTAAATTGAAACTTAAAGGAGGATTACAATTTGTTAGGAATATGCTGTTACAATAATTGTGGGTAGTTTAGTATGCATCATCAGGCGTCTATTGGTCCTTCCTGCCATCAACCCCTTACTTCTGTACCTTTCCTGGAACAAATGAAATGTTCAACAAAATGCTAGGGTAATGACAATAAAAATGCCAATTGCAATTTATACACTATCATAGCAGTAACATTATGTTGTGACTGAAAGGAATCCCATGGGGCACATGCATTCAATAAATGGAAAAATAGTCTTTTATGTTAAAAATATCAGTTTTAAAAATCCTTTTTACTTTTTTTATCCTTTTCTCCCACCCAGCTGGAACTAGCAAATTCTTTGGAGACAATTGTTTCAAGATTTTGTTGTTGTTCAGTCGCACAGTCGAGTCCGACCCCCTGTAACCCCATGGACCATTGCACACCAGGCACCCTTATCCTCCACAATCCTCCTCAACCTGCCCAACTGGGTGCCCATTGCATCCACAATACCATCTAACCATCTCATTTTCTGCCACCCTCTTTTCTCTTACCCTTACCCTTTCCCAGCATCAAGTCTTTCTCAAGTGAATCCTCTCTTTTCATTTGATGTTCAAAGTACTTTAGCTTCATCTTACTATTTGACCTTCCAAGGAGCAGTTGGAGTTGATCTCTTCTAAGATCGACTTATTTGTTCTCCTCGCTGTCCAGGGTACTCTCAAAACTCAAGATTAATCATGGACAATTAGAATTCCATGGTTCCAAGTTATTACCGTATACTCAAATATAAGCCGTCCCGAATATAAGTTGATGTACCTAATTTTGACCAGAATCCTAGGAAAATAGATTTACCTGAGTATAAGCTGAGGGTGAGAAATGCAGCAGCTGCTAGTGAGTTTCAATAATCAAAATATATGAAAATATGGTAAAATTAATTAAATTGTTGGCATGTCTCAATCAGGCATGGTCTTGGGGCCCTCTTCATCATTGACCTGAGTATAAGCTGTGTCCCTTTTTTGGGGCTAAAAAACTCAGCTTATACTCGAGTATATATGGTAAGCATTTGTTTTAGAAAACCATATTTCTCTCAGCCATGTCTCTGTATACACATTTCCACATTATCATAAGATTTCAACATCTAGCCTGTGCTTCCATAGCTCATTTGTCTTTTTTTTATTTCTGCAAGGAAAGGAGCAAATCTCTGTCCTGTTAAAAATGCTGTTGGAAAAAGAAAGTTGTCAGAAAGTATGGATTTCAAACCGAGAAACTGGAAAGTCTATAAGACATTGTTTACAATGCTTTTCTCAATCTCAAGCTGCCATATCTGTGACAGCTTTGCCTTTTAACGGTTAGTTGACATGACTTTTACTCCCTTTGCCTGACATAAGCCTGTCCATTATATATGGAGAAGTTTTAATCAGTGGCCAGAAGTATGACATATTAGTGAAACGTCCTTCAGTGTTGTTCTTGCAGACATTCCTTTGACTCTAACCCCTTAGGCTTGAGCTGAAGAAATATTTGGTGATGGGAGATAAATGTAACTCAATGAAGTGACAGATACAGAGTAAGATGTCCAGATGTCAGAGTAAGTGTAGAATATATGGTTTTAATCATTGTTAAAGTGAATTCCATATTTCCTCAAGAAACACTCTTACAATTTTAGAATTTCATATATTATAATCTCTTTACAAGCATAACACAAAATATTCCTGTAAGCTTAATTATACTCGTTTCACTACATTTCTGTCCAGAAGTTAGTTAGTTATGTGCTGTCAAATTATAACTGACTTATAGCAACCTTAATAGGATTTTCAAGATAAGTAAGTTATTTAAAGATTGGTTTTACCAACTGCGGAAAACTTGACAACTGGAAGATCGGCAGTTTGAGACCCGAGTGCTGCATGATGGAGTGAGCTTTTGCCTCTGTCCCAGCTCCTGCCAACCTAGCAGTTTGAAAGCAAGAAATTACAAGTAGATGAATAGATACCACTTTGGTGGGAAGGCAAACAGCACTCCCTGCACTTTGGTGTCTAGTCATGCTTGCTACATGTCCATGAAAATGTCTGCAGTTGCATACAGCGCTGGCTCTTTGGCTATGAAACAGAGATGAGTGCTGAACCCTAGAGTCAGATATGACTGGCTTTCGAGCAAGAGTGACCTTTACCTTTACCAATTCCACTCTACAGAGCTGCCATGGCCAAGTGGGGATTTGAACCCTTGTCTCCAGAATCCTAGTCCATCGTTCTATTCTCTACACTGCACTGGATACCACTAAGAGAGATGGTGTTATATATGGCATTGTGCTGTAATACGAATAGACCAGAGCTTACAACCACAGCAGATGCCTACATTTGCTGTGTTTTCTTGGATTCCTCAAAATTTTCCTCATTGCAGCTAACTGCTGGCATAATGCCAGAGCGCCAAGCTAGACAAAATGGGAATACAAGGGAGGTTTCCAGTTTGTGAGGTTTCTGAAATGTTTCCTCTTTGAACCACCCTGCAATGTTAAGACCTCAGCTGAAGACTCATCTTTCAGCAGTTGGCAGCTATATGTGACTAATATTAATGCCCCATAATTTTATTTATTTATTTATTTATTTTATTTATATCCCGCCCTTCTGGCGCGAACGCCACCCAGAGCAGCTAAACAACAACAGGAGAAAGCTCTTTACAAGAGAGAGAGCAATCTCAACAATTTAACAGTGCATAAAGACACCAGAATACAAAAAGTACATTAAAAAAGAAACAGATTCTTAAAAACCACTAAAACCCTCCAGCACCCTCCCTAACCCCTTAAGAAAATAAAAAAACAAGAGTTTAAAAAGATAAAATTCACACTAAAAGAAAGCATAAAAACAAATAACACATACAGAATTCACAGCAACGAGGCAATTAGGTCTGAAGTACTATGGGAAATCTGAAATAGCGAGATATATCTGTCTGTTGCTCTGCACAAGGAGACTAGGGCAGGTAATGACATTTTTGGTAATTAATGTTAATTGCAGACCAGGATGTCAGTGTTTCTTCCATGGCTGCATTTTTGGCCTCTCCCTGGAGATGTGGCTATGACAACTGTCAAAATGAACATCTTGGGGTTAGAAAAGTTCCTTTCTTTGGACCCGAACACTCTGAAATCAGCATGGCTGTTAGCAGATTCTGGAATTAGTAACTTTTTAAAGCTCTGTGAGTACCTTCACTTCAGAATTCATTGCTATGCTACTTGGCATTAGTATCATATGGATCCTACTTGTGTAGGATTAATTTTGAATTAGGGGATGTCGGCAGCTTCTACAGTTCTCATTTCCTGCTCTTGTTTCATTGAACACATGGATGTCTCAGTTACATCATCAGATTTGTTTCCATAATTGCAGTAGCTGAAAAAGAGGGATACGGCAATTACAAAGGTGGATCCTGTTGGCCCTGCCTCTGCATAGCTTAGTTTACGCTGACGATTTTCCTTATATGATCTCACCCATAATCACAAATGGGAAGGATTTCAGGGCAAACAAACAAACAAAAAAGAAAGAAAGAAAGAAAAGAAAAAGAGAGAATGTGTAGGTTACACAACCCAGAGTAGCTTCAAGTTGCTACAGTTATGTCTACAGTTAGGAAGTGCCACAGGAGGATGATCTATAGAGGTCTTTAGAGTCCTAGAGAAAACAGTATTTGTCCTTAATACATAATTTATATAATTAAGTATTCACTAGAAATGCCAGTAAGCTCTCCAGCAATGTGACCTGGTACTATAAGGTGCAGGTTGCCCCTGATATCCATGGATCCAGTATCAGTGGTTTCACTTAACTGCTGGTCTAAATATTCAATTAAAAACCACTGAAATACATAATATATTTTCTATGGCACATTACCAGAGCTGATCACTAGAGGCCACTGTCTGCAGTTCAATATTTACAAGGAATGGAGGCAAACATTTTGGTAGCTCTCATGTAGAATGACAGAGGCATTTGAAATCCGCTCCTCTCTTCTATGACTAAGGTATATGTGTTCAATATAGAATTCACTGGTTCCAGCAGGTTCATCTATCTGGGAAGGTCTCAGAATATATCTCCCATGGATATGGGAGAAGACTTGTATATGCAAATGCTTACAAAGAGACAAGCTTGCACCTTCTGAAAGCTTGTTTTTGTGCTTGCAGTGTACACAGGGTTGTTGCATGTTGTACTTGTTTTCAGGCTCACTGTGATAGCAGACCATCTCCAACAATACTAACTAGCCAGTATTAAGGTATGCTTTTACCTGATGGAGAAAAATAACAAATCCTTTATGCACAGGATCAAAGCTAAACAAAATTGTAGATTGCAAGCGCGGCGCCAAAATGGCCGCTGCGCTCTTTGCGGGCCCCCCATCGGACGAAGGCATCCGGGTAGTTAGGGGGCGTGGCCAGCACCCTTATATAAGGGGCGGCCACGAGGCAGCCAAGCTGCCATTTTGCGAAGCGACGGAGCAGAGAAGTTTTTCCCTCTTACCTCTGTCGCTCTTACCCTTCACCGGGAAGCCTCTTGGCTGCTGATTTTCTTGACCCTTTTTCGGCTTCCCATCGGTTAGCTGCAATGCCCTCAAAGAAGAAGGCGACTGCGAACGCGGCTCGTTCTGCGCGGAGGCGCCAGCCGGGTCGGAGGACCGCGGCTGCGCCTCCCCAGCAGCTTCCTTTGCCCGAACCCACCGGGACCGGTGGGATGGGGTTAATTGCCCCGGGTCGAGCTGCCTGAGGCGTGTGGCCACTGCCTCGCAGCTCCCCAATCAACAGGCCAGTGCTGGTCAAGCCCCGTCGACGAGCTCAATCGCGGTCGTGAGCTCCGATGCCCCCAGTGGGCCGGAACCCCCGGTGGGGGTGGCCCATGGGGGTGCAGCATGTGAGTATGCGGTTCAACCTAGCGCACCCACACACATGGCCACGTTGGGGGGGGCTTTTCAATGGCCTTAGCCTCGCACGGGTGGTGCGGCGGTTCAGTCGCCGACGGCCCACCCCGTGACTCCAACTATCACCCAGGGCCCCGTTGTGGGGGGTGCTCCTTACTCAGTCGGGAATGTTTTAGGGGTGACCGGGTTGGTCCAGGCTCCTTTTCAGATGCCCGCAGTTCCCACCGTTCCTGTGTCGGCATTGCCGACAGCGGGGTATTCCTTGCCCCTGGGGGACCATTTGGCCCAGACCACCAAAGAGAAGATCTGGCGTGGGGAGTATGTGGACATCTTCTCCCTTCTTAACAGAGAGCCCACCAAAGAGGAGAGGGAGGGGCAAGATGAGAAGGATAAGGAGCAGGCTCGTCGTCGTAATCCGCCACGTACGTGGGCCAACTGGTTGCCGGTCTACCTCATATACATGCCGGTCTACCTCAGGGCCCGGCCGGATTTGGCAATTCCGATGGTCCAGTATTTGGACAACGTTTACCGGGCGATGGTCGACTTCCCAGGCCCGTCGTGGTTGGCTTACGACGAGGAATTCCGTATGCGGATTTCCCTGCACCCCGAGATGAGGTGGGATGAGCCCTGCCAGAAGCTGTGGCTTCTGTACATGACTCCCACGCGCCGTGCGCCTGGGGAAAGATACCATTGTGGACATGCGGTCCAGCGAGCGGCCCCAGCACAGACACCCCGCCAGGTGGCGGGGCAGGGGGTTCCAGCCCGCCTGCTGTGCTGGACTTTCTCGTCCAATGGTTCCTGCAATAGGAAGAATTGCCAGTACAGGCATGAGTGTCCCACTTGTGCTGGCCCCCATGCGGCCTCCGCCTGTCCCAGGCCTGGGGGAACGCGGGGCAGAGGGAGGGGCGGACAGGGGGCTGGCAAGACTGCCGCAGAGGGAGCTGGTTCACCGAAAGGCCCCCTCCCCAATTAATGTGGACATGTTGGAGCATTGGCTCGCATTGTACCCGAGGGAGGCGGATGCGGTTTACCTGCTTCAGGGTTTTCGACTGGGGTTCCGTATTCCTTTCGTGGGTGACAGGTCCCCTCAGGATGCTCCCAACCTTTTGTCCCTTAGGGGGAGGGAGGAGGTGGCTGCTGCCAGCATTACTAAGGAGGTTGATGCGGGCAGGGTCGCTGGCCCTTTCCCTGCACCCCCGTTCCCCAACCTTAAGGTATCACCCTTGGGCTTAGTGCCCAAGAAGTCACCGGACGAGTTTCGCCTGATCCATCACTTGTCCTACCCAGCCGGCCGATCGGTCAATGATACTATCCCTGATGACCTTTGCTCAGTCAGGTATACATCTTTTGACCAAGCGCTACGCATGGTGCGCTCATGTGGCCCGGGTGCGCTGTTGGCTAAGTGCGACATTAAGTCTGCCTTTCGCCTCCTGCCGGTGCACCCGGGTGACTTTGAGTTGCTGGGTTTCAAGTTCCGGGGTGAATATTACTTTGATAAGGCCATGCCTTTTGGCTGTCCCATATCATGCTCGGCCTTCGAGCGTTTCAGCACATTCCTACAGTGGGCTTTCGTCCGCAGGTCAGGGTCCCGGTCTGTAGCCCATTACCTGGATAATTTTTATTCGGGGGTGAACGGGGCTGGGACACGTGCACACGTCTCCTCAACACATTTCAGACGCTAATGGAGGAACTTGGTGTCCCTTTAGCGCCCGAAAAGACCGAGGGCCCATCTACCCAGCTAGTTTTCCTGGGGGTGGAGATTGACACGGTAGCGCAGGCTTCTAGGTTACCGGGGGATAAGGTGTCAAGGATAGTGGCCCTTATCTCGGACTTGCTTGCTAAACGCAAGGCATCACTGAGGGAACTGCAGGTGCTACATGGTCACCTCAATTTCGCTTGCAGGGTCGTCGCACCGGGCAGGGCATTTGCTCGGCGCTTGTGCGACGCCATGACAGGCTTATCTAGGCCCCACCATAGGGTTAGACTCACCCGGGGTATCAGGGCAGATATGCTTATCTGGCTCCAGTTCCTGAGGGAGTTTAATGGGGTGTCATTTTGGAGGTCTGACCTCTTGGCTTCCCCTCGTTTTCAGATACAGTCCGATGCCTCTGGATCCCTGGGTTATGGGATGGTACTTCAATGGGAAGTGGGCCTATGGTGGGTGGCCACCAGCCTGGGCAGGCACGGGTCGCCTGTGTGATCTCATGTATCTGGAATTTTTCCCTATCCTGGGGGCTTTGATGCTATGGGGCGAGGAGTAGGCCAACTCGGTCGTCCATTTCTGGTGTGACAATGCGGCCGTTGTCCACATTGTCAACTCACAGACTTCTAAATCACCCAGGGTCATGGACCTGGTGCGCGAGTTTGTGTTGCGCAGCCTGCGCCTCAATGTCCTCTTCAGGGCCAGGCATGTCCCGGGGGTCAATAATGATATCGCTGACGCTTTGTCCCGCCTGCAGATCTCCCGGTTCCGTGCCTTGGCCCCGGATGCAGAGGAATTTCCCTCGCCACTCCCGGACGAGATATGGACCATTGGCAAGGAGAGGTGAACCGGGCGATTGGCATGTCACTAGCGCCACGCACACGTAAGGCGTATCACCACGCATTCAATTCTTTCAGAGCTTTCTGTGCCCAATTTCGGCTGCCAGAAACCTGGCCGATCCCAAAGGCCCATATACTTCGGTTCATGGTTTACCTGCATGCCCAGGGCCTTGCACCTCGCACCATAGCATCTAGGCTGTCAGCGTTGGCTTTTATGGCCAAAGTGGGCGGTCATGCGGATAGTACCGCTGACTTCCGTGTGAGACATGTTTTGGAGGGGTGGGTGCAGGAGCGTGGGTGTTGACCGGACGACCGCCACCCGATTTCCCCAGGGGTTCTTACCCAACTGGCCCGGGGCTGGCATGGCCTCTGTTTTGATAGGTATGAGGCAGCCCTATTTCATGCGGCTACAACGGTGGCCTTTTTTGGAGCGCTCCGCATCAGTGAGCTTGTGATGCTGTCTAAGGCGGATGCAAGTCGTAGGGCACTGGAACTTGAGGATGTCTATGTTGCCAAAGACTGGGCTCAGTTGAGGATATGCTCCTCTAAGACAGATCAGCATGGCGTAGGCAGTGGAGTAAGACTGCTACGGCGTTCTTTGGCAGACATCTGTCCGGTTGGTGCCCTACAGGAGTTTCTTGCACTGCGTGGCACGCACCATGGCCCATTTTTCTGTCACCAAGATGGGTCTCCCCTTACTAAATTTCAATTTTGGAAGGTGACAGGCAAAGCGCTTGCCAGTGTTGGCCTCCCGGGGGCCCGTTATGGCACCCATTCCTTCAGGATAGGGGTGGCCTCCACTGCAGCTGCTTTTGGGTACTCCGGGGCTGAAATACGCCGTATGGGGAGGTGGGGATCGCAATGTTTTCAATTTTATGTCCGCCCTCTTCCACAGTGAGTACCAGTCTAGTCACCACATCTTTTCTCTAATTTTTTCCTTGACAGACCCTGGGTGTCATATTACACCGGTGACAGTATGGCTGGTTGGCCATAGCTACGTGCACAGGGCAGCGCGTTACGCTGCGGCGACAGAGTGGGGACCCCGACTGGGACTGGGTGCATACGCAAGTCTCACATGGTATGGTAAGCCCGGGATGTTATGGCGGGAGCTGTTGCCATTCCTTTTTTCAGGCCGGAATGTTGACCCGCCTGACATTCTGATCATACACCTTGGGGGCAATGATTTGGGCCAGGTCACCGGCTTATCGCTAAAGCATGCGATTTGCGGCGACCTTGCCTACCTGCATTACGTGTGGCCCGCCACAACCCTCGTTTGGTCGGACATGGTGCCGCGGCACACGTACAGGGGAGGTTTCGACCTCCAGGCACTTGACCGTGCTAGACGCATGGTAAACAGGGCTGTTGCCCGGTTCCTTGTCGACAGGGGTTGGGGGCGGGTCAGTCGTCACCCCGCCATTAGTCTGCAAAATTATGACCTTTATGCAGGGGATGGGGTCCATCTGTCGCGAGGAGGTATGGACCTCCTGTTGGGTGATTGGTGAGCAGGCCTGTTGACCGAGCTGACGGTCTGGGGGGGGGGCGTCGAGCCTTCTTTGAAGCCCCTCCGTGTGGCGGGTAGCACTGGTAAGGTAAACATTTATGACCCACAGGTATCCGGCAGGTTCGCAATTGACTGGACAACACTAGACAGGCATAAGTTGGTTAAACGTTGTCCGGTCAACGACGAACTAGGCGACGGGGTGATGGCTACAGCTAGACAGCATGCATCACCCCGTGATTTTACGGATACGCGTCAGAGGGTGGGGTCATTAGTTAGATATTGACTACGGTCAACAATTTGTTTGTTGTCAACAAACAAATTGATACAAATAGATACATTGTAACAATTGCCGTTGGCAATTTTGGGTGGTACCTTACCAGTGTTACTTCGGCCTGCTTGCCTTAAGAATTATGATTGGTCAATTACCAATAGAAATTTATAATTCGGACTAGGGCATAAATCAATAAATGTGGCCCAATGCCGTTATCCACTTTCATCAGTGTCTGAGTCCTTTATTGGGGGGTGCGCCTGCAATGTGCTATAGATCAAAGATGATCCGGGTCAGACTTCATAACAAGCAAAAGAAAAGAGGTCTGATTTAAAACATTAATGTACCCTCTTGAGTTCCTTTTTAAAATATGATTCCCCCCCTGCCCCCCAAAAAGCAGAAGAGCCACCTTAAAGGTTTGCAAAATGTGCAAACCTTCTAACACCACCTTCTAGCTTTGACTCTGGTGTAAGCTTTCTTCCTATTCACCTTTGATTCCTATATCTATCCAGCTTTTGTGATTTGTTTTCTACCACAAGAGACAGTAAAACTCTTCTGACTTGCTAGTTCACTTACTACCCTTGAGCAAATACCATACTTTCATGATTCGGGGAGAGTAAATGTACAAGTGTTTCTGCTAAAGGTATCTTGATACCTCAAATAAACATTGTAAAAGAGGCAATTCTTTGTGTGAATTTTCCCTGAGAAAAAAATGAAAAGGAAGTTTGCTTCCTAATCAAATTGTAGGAAACTAGATATTTTATTGCTTTGTATATGTGCGATGGAGGAGGAAAGATAAAGCACAAGGGGAAAACAAGGAAGTTTCATCTTATACATATGTCACAGATTTAGAGGAGAAGAAATAAGCCAAAATGTGTCTAGTGAGGTCAGAAGTTCATGAATAGATAGATGCCTTTCAAACAGGTGCTGTTTTCACTGCTTTACAAACAAGCTCTGTGAAGCTTCTTGCCCCCAGGCTTGTGCTTCTCTACAATAAATAAATAAATAAATAAATAAATTATTATTATTGGAATGACATAGTTACTACATTTTAATTGACTTTTAATTTCCCTTTATCTTTCATTTCGGCTGTGTGAGAAAATTTAAATTGTATGATGGCAGTGCTAGACCATTAGCCTCAACAGTGAATGTGAATTAGAATTCAGCCTTGCCAAAACTGTGTCAGGAATTCCATCTCTCCAAATAGTCACTATAATTTTTCTTTCATTAAAACTGGACAAAGTACCCTGTGAGGGAATCCCATACAGCTTTCAACTCTGTTTCCTCCTAGTTCTACTTTTCCTTCACCGCCGCCTTTTGGGAATAAAACATAATCAAGGCTTCCGGCCAATGTCCACCATCTTCATTACCCCAGATTGTTCCAGATACCCTGTAGTTGAAGGCACTTTCTTGTGAAATGGAGATGGCCAACAACTGGAGGGAGCCTGATCCATTACAGTGCTCTCCTTAGCAGAAGACTGCACAATATTTTGCCCTAGCTACTGCTATTGTCACATCTTTTGCTTCTTCAGTGTCATTATTTTGGAGGTCAGAAGGCCTTGAAGTCTATGCCTAAGAGCACTGTCAGGAACTGCTTTGGGACAAACTGTGCTGCGCTTTAGTCTGAAATTGTTTATTTAGCATGCCAGAGTTTTCTGAAGACTTTTAAGGGCTTTAATGTCTTATTCAAATTTACTAGAGGCCTATATGTATGAAATACCACCTGCAAGAAGCTTCTTTAAATCGCCGTGTGGTGAGAGTCTCATCACAGCATAGTGTTAGTTATTGAACAAAAGCCTCTAATTGATATGGTGAGTCAGTCAACAAATTAAAGTGGATTCATATAAAAATGCTTTGCCTTTAATCATCTTCAGCTATGCTTCTATTTTTCTATTTCCCTATCATTTACCAAAGGTAAAAATTGTCCTATCAGCTGTACATTATCTAGCTCCCCACCTCCATAGTGTCTCCTTCTTTTTTGTTGTCACTGTTGGCTTCTTTTTCATTGTCATGGTCTTCATTGTTGTCATCTTCTTCGTCACCTTTTGGTGAATTCATTCCATAGTTCCATTTGCCTGATCTAGTGGGAGAAAGATTAGTAGGACAACATGGTTGCCGTTGCCCAGGGTATGCCCAATTGTTGTTCAAAAATATCACAACCTTAGAGGAGGTTCTTTCTGTGTACCCCAGCGTGTCTCCTATGTGTAAAGGACACAGTCTTTAGGAATATTTAACAACAAAATAATTTCCAAATATTGCAGCAGCACACAGCAAGCCTGGCCCATGACCTTTTCCTGTCTGAGATAAAAGAGCAATTGCCACTAACGTCAAGGTGCTGAGTAGCCGAAACCAGTCAGATTAAATTAGCACCTGAGACAAAAAAGGCCATCAAACATTCAACGATAAATCACATAATTAAATAATCAACAATCTGCTGCTCCCGCTGCTCCAGTCTCTTTAATGATTGGGCTAGCATTGACGTATAGGTTTAATGGCCAGTTGATTCTGCTGTTTCAGAGGTTGTTATATTAATGGAGAGAAGTGATGGCCATTGAACATTTTGTGTACATGATTTTTTCTGATGTTGGAACTGAAGGAATAAAAAGAGAGTTGAGGAGAGGAGCCATCTTAAGTTGTGGTATCTTAAGCAATGCCAGAAAAATCTTGCATCCAGTTGTCATACCAAGAGGTCAAGGAGGAGGAGTTCTCAGTCTTCCACAAACCTTAAATTTCCCAAGCTCTGCTTCTGACTTTACTAATTTTTTCTTGCCATTAGAAAATGTGCCCTTTCTTAAAGGCCAGAATGACCACAAGATGGTGCTGATTCAGAGCAAAAAAGTGCCTTTGGCATCAGCAGCCTATTATTTATATTGGTTTTGCTTGTTACCTGCACAGGACGTCTCTTTGCTTAAAGGCTAGCTTCAGTAGGCACAGAACCAAGAAGTACACTATATCATACTTACAGTGAGATGGTCAAAATAAGTGATAGCTAATTGCTAGAGTTACTTTGAAGTTGCCATTATGGTCTTCTAATTCTGACATTAATCACTGTAAATGCAATAGCTGTGCAGGGATTGTGTTCAGCCCACAAGTTGCCAGATTTTTGGAGTGTGTTGAAATTTCATCCTCATTTTGATCATTTTTAAAGATAGCTTGGAGTGCTTTTCATTTCTGTCTAATTATCTCATCTTTCTTACAAGCATCCTTTAAATAAAGAATCTTTCCCAAACCCCCAAACCCCTCTCTTTATGGACTTTGGCACATCAGGCAGTTATAGGTAAAAAGTGTGAAAGAATCAGAAGAGCAGTGCCTTATTATTAAAAAATGAACTCTTGCTACCTCCAGCACAGCTGCTCAATTATTTATTAAAAGTTGGAGGCATTATTTGTACTTTGCCTTTGTAAACCCTCCTCTTAGACCTCATGGACATACATAACAAACTATTTTGTGGCTTCAGGTACAACCTGGAGAGAAAGTTGCATGTTGTAATTATTTCTGCATATCAACATACAAAGCAGATTTACTAGAAATCCTCACTGGTCTAAAATACAGTGAAGGGAATTGGACAAACTCCTGCCTTAGATTTTGAAAAAGAAAAAAAATATTTTCATCGATTTCTTCCAGTTGTTTTGAATGAGACAGTTCACGCCACCAGTTAGATATAAGGTAAAAGTAAAGGTCTCCCTTGCTCAAAAGCAAGTCATATCTGACTCTAGGGGGAAGTGCTCATCTCTGTTTATAGTCAAAGAGCCAGCACTGTCTGTGTGTGCAGATGCTTCTGTGGTCATGTTGCAGGCATGACTAGATGCGGTTACCTTTCCTGCCAAAGCGGTACTTATTAATCTACTTGTAATTTCTTGCTTTCAAACTGCTAGGTTAGCAGGAGGGGGGACAAAGACAGGAGCTCACTCTGTTATTCAGGTCTTGAACTAATGTCCTACTGACCTTCCAGTTGTCAAGTTCAGTGTCTCAATCATTAAGCCTGCCCCACACATCCACAGTTAGACATTACTGCTGTTCAAATCCTGTTGGGATAAATGGTATTTACATAAAAGCTTTACTTGTTGATCTTAACCCAAAACATACCTCTTTGTCCTGTCAGACCTGCATGGGAGCTGTCTCCCTGATATTTTAGAAAGTAAGTCCACCTGGCTACACAATGGGGCTTTTGTTTTCTCCCCAAGTCCAATTAGCAAGCATTTAATGCAGTGGCTCAAGTGGCTAAGACGCTGCGCTGACTGGAAGGCGGGAGGTCAGCAGTTTGATTCCCAAGTACTGCAGGATGGAATGAGCTCCCGACTTTGTCCCAGCTCCTGCCAACTTAGCAGTTCGAAAGTAAGAAATTGCAAGTAGATAAATAGGGTCCACTTTGGTGGAAAGGTAAAAAACGTCCCGTACACTTCAGTGTCTAGTCATGCCTGCCACATGACCATGGAAATGTCTGCAGAAACAGACAGTGTTGGTTCTTCGGCTTTGAAACAGATGAACATTGAACCCTAGAGCTGGATATGACTGGCTTTTGAGCAAGGGAAACCTTTACCTTTACCTTACATATGTATCATGCTTTTGATGCCTTCTGTGTGGGTCACATTCCTATTTGTGTTTCCCTGTTCTCTATATGAGGGATATTTTAATCTCTTCACCTCTACTTTAAGCTTTTCAGATACTATAGTGTCTTTTCAACAAGGAAGCTACAGGAAATTTTGAATGTTATAATTGTTACCTGAAAAACTGTTACCTTTTAAATTAGGGGGATCGTCCCACAGGCAGGGTTGAATCAGGAACCAAAGACCACATTAGATTGTGGGTTAAAATAGAAAGGAGTTTATTAAATTGAAGGCACAAAATGATCCCCTAGCTAGGTTGATATAGAAGAGAGCCGAAGAACTAAGTGAACAAAATAGCTTTTATACAGTTTCATTTATACATCCAGACTAACCCTAGTGGCTATCTACTTTAACAATAAAGTTTACACAATGGAACAAAAGAACCCACAACAGGTGATCATTTCATAAAGGGATAAGTCAATTACAGATTACAAAGGTAAATATTTATATAAATAAGGTCAAGTAGTAAAATATTACAATTTCCAGGAAAGATAGAAAGGAGGAGATTGGGGATTAAGTAAAACAGGTATCAAGATAGTAGCCAGTGCTAGAGCTTGGTGTTTGGGCTTGCCACCAATGGGTACGCCAGACTTGAAGATGTGGCCCAATCAGGACCACGGCACGTCAGAAGCGGGAGATTTGAACATCCAATCAGCAAAGCAATTCCGTGTTTCACTGGCAAAGTCAGCAAGTCAGCAAAGTCAGCCCGCAAGCAGGAAAGCCCTACCACTATAGTGTACACGTATGCTAATTCCCTAACATCCATTTCCCCAGAAACAATAGACGTGAGAAGAAAACGCAAACAGAATTAGGCTTTAAGGCAAACAGAACATCAGGAGAGTCTTGAGAAGCTTTAGTGATGAATAATCCTCATGGAATGCAAAACTTCAGGTATTCATGTGAATGGGAGAGCTTCATGTGAATGGGAGGGGGGTGAGAGACTCAGATCAGCTGGGTGGCTCAAGCGGTGGGTTAAATTCCACCGCCTTCACTGCTGCAGCCTCACCCACTGCCTCTCTGCCGGTCTCCTCTATGGCACCCATGGCTCCTGCCCCAACCAGATCGCTGAGGGGCAAGAAGACCTGCCATGGGTCCCGGTCACCGACTCCATTGCAGGCGCCGCTGACACAGCTGATGCTGGCGTGAAGGAGGTGGAGGGGTGTGTGTGAGAGACTCAGATCATTTGGGTGGCTCCAGCTCCACTGCCACCTAATCAGACAGGATTAGTAATGAGAGAATAGCCTTGGGAGGGGGAGGGGTCATCCGACTAGAGCCTGGTGTGAGGTTCCTGGGTCCCACATTCCGGTAGTGATGGGTATGGGATGATATGGTGGGAACTGAGTGGTGGGCCGCACACGGGGAACGAGGGACAGATGTTTGTTACCTTCCCTCATTCCATCCCCCCCTGTTCATTCTATGGTTCCTGGACAGCAGGTTCGGAGTGACCCCTCCCTTAGGCTGCTGTTGGTTTTTAATAAAGCTCCCCTCTTATGTGATGAGATCTTGGGTGAGCGAGCCGACCTGGCTTGCATTACTGAGACCTGGCTGACACCGGAGGATGGGGTCCCCTTTTTAGAATTGTGTCCAGCTGGGTTCAGGGTGTGGCACCAGCCTAGGGGTCAGGGGAAGGGTGGCGGTGTCGCTATTGTAGCCCGAGAATCGCTGGGAGTTACTAGGGTAACCTCACCACAGGTGCAGGGTTGTGAGCTGTTGCTTCCTTGGTTGGGCCTCAAGGGTTGGTTGGGAATCCTACTCTTGTACCTGCCCCCCTGCAGGGTAGTTGATTCCCTGTCCGATCTGCTTGAGGTGGTCACGGCGCTGGTGGTGGAGTCCCCAGGGCTTAGGGTCCTGGGGGACTTCAACTTGCCATCGTTGGGACCGTCTTCAGAGCTGGCTCAGGAGTTCATGGCTTCCATGACAGCCATGGGCCTGACTCAAGTACTTGGGGGCCCCACCAGATGCAGTGGCCACTCCCCTGACTTAGTTTTTTCTGTCAGAGCGGTGGCTGAGTGATCTGAAATTACAGCACATAGAGACAACACCTGTGTCATGGTCAGATCACTATCTCGTGACTCTGGATTTTCTGGGAGCGATGCCTTGCCGCGGGGTAGAGGGACCAATTAAACTGGTCCCGCCTCGGCATCTTATGGATTCTGACAGATTCCAGGCAGAGCTGGGGCCTGTTCCTCCAGACAGGCTGCACGATTCAACTGAAACATTGATTACCCTCTGGGAAAGGGAAGTGACATCGGCCTTGGATGTAATCACGCCAATACGGCCTTTCTTTTCCCGCAGGCCACGCATGGCTCCTTGGTACACTCTAGATGCCTAGAGTGCCGTTGGGTGAAGACCTGGTGCGAGTGTGACCAAACACGAGTTAGAGCCTCTGTTAAAGCCTCTCTCATGGCGATGAGGATGGTGAAGTGTCAGTACTTCACCACTCTCATTGCCTCTGCTGATAATTGTCCAGTGGCCCTGTTCTGGGTCACCAGGTCTCTTCTGGGTAGGGAAGGGCCTGGCCCTGGGTGGCAGGGCTCGGCTGACGATTTTGCTGACCATCTTGCAGAGAAAGTTGCTCGCATCCGTTCAGGGTTTAATCCTGACGTGGAAATTGATCACCTAGAGAGGGCTGGAGCAGAGTCTAGCCATGTTATCTGGGATCGGTTTGATCCTGTTGCCCCTGATGAAGTGGACAGGCTCCTTGGAGCTGAGTGTGATACCACTTGCTTGTTAGATCACTGCCCTGCCTGGCTGATTAGAGCTGCCAAGGCTACAATGGGCAGTTGGTTTGGTGCGATGGTGAATGCCTCTCTGGAGGAGGTGTTTCCAGCAGCTTTTAAGCATGCACTGGTACTGCCCCTCCTGAAAAAGCCTTCGCTCGACCCTACGGTTATTTCAAACTTCAGACCGACCTCCAACCTTCCCTTCGTTGGGAAGGTGTTGGAGAAAGCAGTGGTTCGACAGCTCCAGGGGGGTCTGGATAATACGGATTATCTGGACCCGTTTCAGTCAGGATTCAGGCCCGGTTATGGTACCGATACAGCATTGGTTGCTCTCATGGATAATCTCTAGTGGGAGCAGGACAGGGGCAACCCCTCTGTCCTGGCTCTTCTTGACCTCTCAGTGGCTTTCGATACCATCAACCACGGTATCCTTATGGGTCAGCTCCGAGGGTTGGGGGCCCAGGGCACTGTGTTGTCCTGGTTTTCCTTATTTCTGATGGGCCGGACTTAGTTGGTGTCTTTAGAGAGTGGGCAGTCCAGCCCTAGGTTGCTCCCCTGTGGAGTACCTCAGGGCTCTATTGTTTAACATCTACATGAAACCACTGGGTGAGATCATTCGTTCCCAGGGGGTGAGGTATCATCAGTATGCAGATGATACCCAGCTGTACATCTCGGCCCGTGGGGACCCGAGTGATGCAGTCAAAGTCCTAACCAGTTGTCTGGAGGCTGTTCGGGTCTGGATGGGGGACAGTGGGCTACAACTGAATCCTGGCAAGACTGAGTGGCTATGGATCAGGGGCCCCATGATTTCCCAAGAGCTACCATCTGTGAAAGAAGTCCATCTCAGTGGGGCCAGGAACAGAGCCTTCTCTGTGTCTGCCCCTGCCCTGTGGAACCTTTTACCACCAGAATTGCGTCTCCAGTCGGATCTTCTCACCTTCAGAAAAATGTTGAAGACTTGGCTATGTCAGTGGGTTTGGGGCATATGTGAGTCTTCTGTACAAGCCTGTTGGCTTATTTAGCCTCTCGAGGGATCCTGTTTTTCACTGTTAATACCTTTGTTTGTTGATTTTTTTTGCCATTTTATGCTGGGTGGGGGATGGTGAAGGTGTTTTTTAGCTACAATTTGATTAGTTTTATGTGTTTAAATGTTGTTTTTAGTGGGTTGGGTTAGCATTTTTAACAGTTATTGTTTTATCTGTGGTTATATTGTATTTTATATATGTTGTTAGCTGCCCTGAGTGATGTTTCTCATCAGGAGGGCGTGATACAAATTCATAAATAGATAAATAGATAAATAAATAAATAAATAAATAAATAAATAATTTGACTGGGATACTGCCTGCCCAAATATCGTCTGAGCATATGAAAAGGAAGTTAAGAGGTTCCTGCTTGAATAGACAAGAATTGAACAGTTTAAAATACATGAAAACACTTTTATTACTTTATTTGTCATCCTAGGTGTAGCCACAAATTAAATAAACACAATCAAGAATGAAAGGGTTAAGTCTGCTGTGTCTATAGTCAGCAGCAGCTTGGCAGAGGGGAAAATGCATTTTAAACCAAACCGCAATTACTTTAAAATCTCCCTGGGATGCATTTTCAGCCTTATACAAACCAGGTGAAAGCAAATCTTTTACAGACCTACTCCTGAGTAGACCACCCTTGACCATGGCCTTTTAAAATAACAGTTTGAGATCTTTATAAATTTATTAAAAACCAACCCTTGCAGTTATCTACCCATACGTGTACATGAATGAATGCATGTGTTGTGCAGTGTGGTGACTGTGGACACATAAGCCTAGTGGGTAGAGTCGGGGGGAAATGGAAAATAAAGGGTTTTAGTGTATGGGACCAAAGACAACGAAACAGCGGAAGAGTTGGCTTAACACAGGTTTATTGCATGATGATCCGGGGGGAACATGGGGTAATGGTGGCGGTACATCTCATTATATACTGTGGGACTATACATTTGAATCTTGCAGCACAGTAGCTCATTGGCTACTGCCGGCGTGGCCTCGCCCAGGCACGCCTTACTCTCACAGTTGTATCTTCTTCCTGCTGGATGCGTGTATCTTCTTCCTGCTGAATGCGGAGACATTTCCCGCGGCTGTCCGTGATTGAGCAATGTGAACCATGTGAGACTGAACGCTCGCAGCTGCCCTAAGGGGTTGCTTGCTCGCGTTCCTTTCAGCTGAGGTACATTGTAATTGTGATGGATACATTTTTATCTTGATAGCTTTACAGTCCATTGATATGCATACATAACACCCCTCCCCCCTAGGATGGGACGAAGTCCCGCAACCATTGTGGCTTGCCGCACGTACGCTTGGGGCGTGCGGGCGCCTGACCTAGTACAGGGGAGCCTGTGATCCCTGATTCCGTGGAGGCTTGTCCTGCAACGGAAAATGGGGATTCGTTAGTGGCTCCGTGGGGTGTCTGTGCCCGCTTTGCGCTGGGGGACGGGAATGGAATGAACAGCTGGGAGGTGAACCCCTGCCTGTTGCCCTCGGACCCCGGGGACCCTCCTATTGTGAACCGCGGAACCGATGAGGATGCCCTTGTGGTTCTGCTACCTTCTGCTATCCGCTCGGGGGACCTTGAGACTGTGGTGGGCGGACTCGCCATCGCCTCCTGTCTTGGGGGTGTCGGTCTCCGGGAAATTGGCGCTATGTTGCATTCTAACTCACAGGGGCTACTAGGACTGGAAGTGCCAGGGGCTGAACTGAAACCCCTCTTTTCGCTAGGACGGGTGGGGGACCACTCCGCTAACTCTCCCTGGTACTGTAAATCAAGGTCTAAACTTCTTGGGGAATCTGTGTTTTGGGGAAACTTCCGAGGGATATGTGTGAGATCGGGGCTCTTCCTTTCCGCCGCAAATTCCCGCAAAACATCTCTGAGGATCGATTCCCTTTCCTCCCCCCTTGGTGGGGACCCATGTCCCCCTTTTTCTCCCCCTTGGGCTAAGCGGGTGGGGGAGTACCCTAACGCTGATTCGTGGCTATTTTCGTCTTCGTCCTGCTCTCCGGGGATCCTGCGCCTGAGTTGATCCGCGTGCCACCTCCACAGGAGGCCTGTGTTGGTTTCCACGCGGTACGAGACGGGGCCGGTTTGTTCTATTACAACGCCCGGCACCCAGGCTGGCCCTGCGCTGGCGTAGTTCCTGCAGTGTACGGGGGTGCCTACGCTGAAACTCTTGGTGGGCTCTATCCCTACGTTCCGCCCTTTGTCTTCTACCCTAGTGGGGTCTAGTCTGGTGATTACGGTGGCCAGCTTCCTACGCATTAATAGCTCCGCGGGGGAGTACCCTGATGCCAATGGGGTGACCCTGTACCCTAGCAGGAACTGGCACACTTGTAAGTCGAGATCTCCGGGACCCATGCGTCGCAGCGCGTCCTTAGTGGTGCACACGAGGCGCTCTACTTGGCCGTTGGTGGCCGGGTGGAAAGGGGCGGAGGTGACGTGCCGAATGGCGTTGAGACCCATGAACGTCCTGAACTCGGTGGACGTGAAGCAACTAGCGTTGTCGCTAACGAGGGTGTCGGGTAAACCGAACGTGGAAAAGACCCTCCGTAGATGCTTAATTGTTGTGGCCGAGGAGGTGCTCGAGACTGGGATTACCTCCAGCCACTTGGAGTACGCATCCACTACAAGGAGGAAGAGCGCTCCTCTGAACGGGCCAGCAAAATCTACGTGTACCCGGGACCAGGGCCCCCTTGCTGCGTCCCATTCTCTATGCGGCAAACGAGCCTCTTCTGGCCTTGAGCTCTGGCACGCTTCGCAAGTGCCGACCATGTGCTCGATGTCGGCGTCTAGCTGGGGCCACCAAAAGTAACTACGGGCCAGTGCCTTGGAACGGACGATCCCCGGGTGGCTGACATGCAGCAGTTTAAGCACCCTCGGCCGGAGAGACGTGGGGATCACTACCCGCTGTCCCCACAAAAGGCAACCCCTCTCTAGGGACAACTCTACCTTTTTCTTGAAAAATGTGTCGAATTCCGCTGCTGGGGACGATACCGGCCACCCTTTCTGCACCCAGGAGCTAACTGTCGCTAACGTTTTGTCCTTGCCGGTCGCTTTGGCGATGTCGGCCGGTACTACCGGGGGCGAGTCTAGGACCTCTATCATTAAGACCTGGTGGTCTCGCTCTTCCTCGCCCACGTGGTTGCAACCCTGGGGAAGGGGGGACCTCGATAGGGCGTCCGCGTGGCTGATCTCCTTCCCTGGCCGGTACACCAACGCGTGCTGATACGCGTTGAGAAAAATGGCCCACCTGAGCATTCTCGGGGACAGGATTTGTGGCGTGGGCTTATCTGCGGTGAAAATGCCTAGCAAGGGCTTATGGTCGGTCACTATGGTGAAGGGACGGCCATACACAAAATCATGAAATTTTTTGGTTCCCGCAATGATCGCTAGCGCTTCCCTGTCTGTCTGGGCGTAGTTTCTCTCTGCTTGGGACAGGGACCTGGAGTAGAACGCTATTGGGGCCTCCCTCCCGTTTTCTAACACGTGGCATAACACCGCCCCCACCCCCACTGGGGATGCATCGCATATCAGGACCACCGGGCGTTTGGGGTTGAAGTGGGTCAGTACGGCATCAGATGCCAGGAGTCGTTTTAGGTCGTTAAATGCCCTCTCATAGTCGTCGCTCCACTTCCATGCCACGTCCTTTTTTAACAACTTATGTAGCGGTTCTGCCACGGCTGCCTTGCGCGGAAGGAAGGAGTGGTAGAAGTTGAGCAGTCCGAGGAATGACTGCAGCTCGGGCTTGGATGTGGGGCGAGGGGCCTTTTTGATGGCGTCCACCTTTGATTGGGACGGCCGTATACCCTCAGGAGTTACTCGGAACCCTAGGAACTCTACCTCGGTCGCGAAGAAGACGCATTTGTCTTTCCGCAACCTCAACCCCGCCTTTTCGAATATTGTTAGGACCTTTCCCAACCTCTTTGCCAATTCAGCCCGGCTCCCCCCCCGTTATCAGTACGTCATCAAAGTAGGGTAACACCCCCTCTAATCCCTTTAGGAGGCGTTCCACGAGTGACTGGAAAATCCCGGGCGCCGAATTTACGCCGAACTGAAGGTGCGTCACCTGGAACGCCCCTTTGTGGGTGACTATGGTTTGTGCCGCAGCTGCGGCCGGGGTCACCGGGAGCTGCTGGTAGGCTTGTGCCAGGTCAAGCTTAGCGAAACACCTCCCCCCGTGTAACCTGGCCAGCAAGTGGCTGACTACCGGCACCGGATATGCATTAGGGCGAATCGCCTTATTGATGGTGCACTTGTAATCAGCGCATATGCGGACCTCCCCGTTGGCCTTCAGTGCTGTTACAATTGGAGTTTCCCACTCCGCAGAATCTACAGGCACAAGAATCCCCTGACCCACCAATTTGTCCAGTTCCGCCTCTATTTTGTCCTTTAGTGCAAAAGGCACTCTGCGCGGTTTTAGCCTGATTGGTCGTATTTCAGGGTCCAAGTCAAAAGTCACTGGGGGGCCCTTGAATTTTCCGAGCCCCTTTTTGAAGACCTCGGGGTGCGCGTCGCACACGCCCTGTATTGGATCAGTCCCGACGGCGTGTACTCCAACTGCGTGCACCCCCCCAATGAACAAACCCAGGGGCTGGAACCATTGAGTCCCGAGGAGGCTGCAGTTACCTCCCTTTAGGACGACTAGGGGGAGCGTTGCGGCATGTTTTTTAAATTGGACCTGGAACTTCCCCACCCCCAACACTGGGATGCGGTTCCCCTGCACGTCCTTCAGTGTGGACCTCAATGCTTTGAGCTTAGGCCGCACGTGGGGGGCGATTTTCAGGAACTCTCCCTGAGAAATGATAGAGTATGAAGAACCCGAGTCCACCTCCATCCTAACAGGGGCCCCTTGAATTACTACCTCAACGAAGTATCGGGGATGTTCGGCGGACACGCTGAACACCGGGGCGTCGTCCTCGCTGTTGTCGGAGATGCGCCCTACGCCGTCCTGCTTCCTCGTGGTCCGGGTGCCGTCCTTGGCCCTCGTGGTGCGGTCCTGCCTCGCCGAGCGGTCTGGCGAACTCCTCCTGGTGTCGCGCCGTTTTCTGCAGACTTTGGCGATGTGCCCGCGCCGGCCGCAGTTATGGCACTCGGCCTTCCTGAAAGGGCATTTGGCGCGGGCGTGGGCGGCGCCGCAGCCGTCGCAACGCCGGCCCTCCTTCTGGACCATCCGCACGTCCTCGTCGTCTCCGCTCTCCGCGGATGAGTTTGAGGCTCGCCGGGCTGCACGCACCGAGCTTTCAGCCTTGGCCGTCTTCTGCCGCCAGTCCTGGAGCTCCTGCACCCCGGCCATCGTGGCTTCCGCGGCCTGCGCCGCGTCTAGGACCTCTTGTAGTGTGGGGGGCGGCTCCTGTTTCATCAGCGTGCGCTGAGTCTCGGTGTCCCTCAGGCCGCATAGCAGGCAGTCCCGGAGGGTGACTTCTGGGTTCTCCCACTTACATGGGCCGGCGGCCAGTCGCAGGGCCGCTGCGAAATCGGCGACCGACTCCCCGGGCGCTTGGACTCGCCTCCAAAATGCGCTCCAAGCGGGGAACATTGCTATCGCGGGCCGGAGGTGGGCGCGTAGCACTGCCAGGAGCTCCTTAGCTTTGAAGTCGCTCACCCTCCTCGGCGCGATCAGGTCCACCAACGTCCGCTTGGTCTCGTGCCCGAGCAGCCTGACAAAAATGGCCCTCTTTTTAGCCTCGTCCGTGACTTCGAGCTCGACGAGCGCCCCATTGAAGTCTATCTCGAACAGCTCCAAATCTCCGGGCTTCTTGATCTCGTAGCCGGCGCATGTCTTGGTCCCGTGGGCTGCCTTTATCCCACCTTCGTCGCCAGTTTAGTGTATGGGACCAAAGACAACGAAACAGCGGAAGAGTTGGCTTAACACAGGTTTATTGCATAATGATCCGGGGGGAACATGGGGTAATGGTGGCGGTACATCTCATTATATACTGTGGGACTATACATTTGAATCTTGCAGCACAGTAGCTCATTGGCTACTGCCGGCGTGGCCTCGCCCAGGCACGCCTTACTCTCACAGTTGTATCTTCTTCCTGCTGAATGCGTGTATCTTCTTCCTGCTGAATGCGGAGACATTTCCCGCGGCTGTCCGTGATTGAGCAATGTGAACCATGTGAGACTGAACGCTCGCAGCTGCCCTAAGGGGTTGCTTGCTCGCGTTCCTTTCAGCTGAGGTACATTGTAATTGTGATGGATACATTTTTATCTTGATAGCTTTACAGTCCATTGATATGCATACATAACAAGGGTTAAAGTATTTTTATTGAAAATAAAATATAAATAATAATAAATGAAAATAAAGGGGGGCAATATCCAGATTTGGGGTAACAATAATAAAACAAAAAGTCTCTCCTTCTCTTTTCTTTCTTTGTGATATTTCTCACCTGCTATTTCACCAGGCAACTTACAACAACTTTCAAATTAGGTGGAAATTGAATGACAAGACACAGAATTACATTGGCAAAATGAAGATCAAACCAAATATTGATTAACTGTCACCCTCCAGGATTAAGAAAAACAAAACATAACACTTGTACTGAGCAAGCAAGGAATTAGCAAAAGTAAGGCTGCAGAAAATATTTTGTATCAGTTTGAAACCTGTCCTTTCACTTACATTGTCAAATATTTATTTATTAAATTTAAATTCTATCTTTCCACTATAAATAAACTCAAGGAAGCTTAGAAATATCTTATATAATAAAATAAAATTAACTATCAAATCGTAAAATCTAATAAACCAATCCTGCTATAAATAAGATTAGTAAAGGTAAAGGTTGTCCTTGCTTGAAAGCCAGTCGTATCTGACTCTAGAGTTCTTTGCTCATCTCTGTTTCAAAACCAAAGAGACAGTGCTGTCTGCTTCTGCAGACGTTTCTGTGGTCATGTGGCAGGCATGACTAGACACCAGAACTGCTGCCGCTGCTGCTGCCCTGCTGAGCTCCTTTCCTCCAATCCAGCATGATCGCGGGGAAAGTGGGAGCACCTGCACTCTGTGGTGCCGCGGGTACAAGAACTGCTGCCGCCGCTTGCCCTGAGCTCCTTCCCCCTGGTCCGGCCTGACCGCAGGGGAAGTGGGAGTACCTGTGCTCTGTGGCACCATGGGTAAAAGAACTGCTGCTGCTGCCGCTGCCCTGAGCTCCTTCCCCCTGGTCCAGCCTGACCGCAGGGAAAGTGGGAGCACCTGCACTCTGCGGCGCCGTGGGTACAAGAACTGCCACCGCTGCTGCTGCCCTGTGCTCCTTCCCCCTAGTCTGGCCTGACCACGGGGGAAGTTGGAGCACCTGTGCTCTGCGGCACCGCAGGAACAAGATCTGCCGCTGACATTGTCACCCTCCTGGCCCCGCCGGCCAGAGGATCTGGGAGACGCAGAAGCCACGGGCAGGAGGATCTTGCTTTGCCGCCTCATTTTGCAGCCCAGATCAGACTTTCTGGAGCCCTCCCTTGACCGGTCCCGGTCTTGAGGAAGATGAGAGTCAGCTGTGTGGCACAGACAGATGGCTGTGGGAGCACTGCCAGCACAGTTACTGGACTTTCCTCCCTCGACTACCCCGCAGGCCTTGAGGGAGATGAGGACTTTTGCTGGACTTCCCTCGGCTGCGTAGCCTGGAGGGAAGGGGTTGGGTCCAAGTTTTTTTCTGGTAATTGTTCTGGCTTTTCCTGGTATATTGCCTGTAATGTGTTCAGTTTGTAACATACAATGAATGGGATGTTTTGTGGATTGTAGTTGTACAATGTATATATGCATTTTGTTAATTCTTCTTTTGGAGATTGATATTTTGTAACTTGAAATTGTGCTATATATTCTCTATTGTATTATAGACCCCCTATTGTAAGCCGCCTTGAGTCACACTCGTGCTGAGTAAGGCAGGATATAAATTTAATAAAAATAAATAAATAAATAAATATAATGTTAGTAATATATTCTATGCAGAAAAATTGACATAAGTGTTTACTGACGGCATAGTCAATTATTTCAGTACAGATGAACTGTGATAGTGCCATTGATTTTGAAATCAACCTAACACCACCAGAGGAAGCAGAGGGATTAGCAAAGGAATTTTTGATTCCTTTGGTTTTAACTTGACTAAAATCACTAGGTGTAAACTTCTGGAAAATTCTGTGTATATATACCCTCAGGGTCAGTATCAATCATCTAAAACCAATGCAGGTGTTTCTGTCACTTGCAAAATCCCTACTTGATGAACTCAGCATAGATGTTTCTTAACTCTTTTTTACAAAGATTAATCTTTGGTTGATTTAACATTGACAACCTTAGTTTGATGTGTGCCTGTTCTCCATCTAGTGTCTGTACCCAAATCATCCATTGTCTAAGTCTGATTAGATTCAAGATGTTTGTTTCATTAACATGATTGAGAATTTCTGCACTGGGGACTCAAGTTTTCTAGGATATAAACCAGTGGGCTGTATGTGACTCCTAGTGTATTTTTACAGTCTCACAGACTTTCTATGGCACCCATACACCCAGTCTTAATTTTTTTATTTTGTTCCAAGTACTGATGTGTATGGGAACAATTTTATCATGTTTTGAGGAGTCCTAAACAACTTGGGACCCCAGATTTCTCAGTTAAAAATATTTTAAAGAGTCAAGGGGTGGAGTCTGGTGTAGAGCTTGCAGTAGAAGATCTACATGGACCCTGAAGGACAACATGATAGATGCTGAAGCTCAACCAAGTGGAAGAATTGAAATCACACCCTACGAAAAGAAAAAAGAGAATATTCTAGTGGGAGACTCCCTACTGCATGCAATTGAACCCAAAACATGCCAAGAACCTATCAAGTTTGCTATCTCCTTGGAGGATGGATCATGGATGTGTTGGAAGAAATACCATCACCCCTAAAACCCACTGTTAAATATCCTTTCTTCTCATCCACCTGGGAGTGAATGATGGAACTAAGCACATTCAACTGATGGAGATCATAAGTTGGACGTGAGCCAACAATGTGATGTGGCTTAAAAAAAAGGAAAATGCATTTTAGGATGCATTAACAATAGTATAGTCTCTAAAACCCACGAAGAACTTGTTTCCCTTTATTTAGCACTGGTTATGTCTCGTCTTGAGTGTTTTGATCAGTTCTGAATGCTGCACTTTAAGAAGGATGCAGATAAACTGGAAAACATTAAGAAGACAGCAACAATGATGTCCCAGGTAATAGAAACCAAATCATATGAAGAAATACAGAACTGCATGTGTTTAGTCTTGTGACAAGAAGAGTGAGGGGAGGGGAGATAAAATCGCACTCTTCGAATACCTGAAAGGCTATCATACAGAGGAGTGGCGTGATCTGTTCTTTTTCATTCTAGAGTGCAGAACATGTAATAATGGGCCAAAGTTACAAAAATCCAAATTCCAGCTGAATATCAGGAAAAACTCCTAAGTCAGGGGTTCCCAACCCTTTTGTACTGTGGGCTGGACCACACCTCATGGATAGCTGAGTGGGTCATTCACGTGGTTCATCCAGCTATAAAAACTGCTATAAATGCATTTACGACAGCCACGGGAGCATTTACAGCAGCATTTACTGCAGCATTTATGGTAGGCAGAGGCACATTTACACATGCGCAGGCACGTTTTATGACTGTCATAAACACATCCTCTTCCGGTAGCAGCGAGGGTGGTGGTGGGCCACATGTAATGGTGCCACAGGCCGGGTCTGGCTCATGGGCTGTAGGTTGACCACCCCTATCCTAAGTGTTAGAGCTAGCAATGGAACCAATTACCTCGGGATGTGGTAGGTTATCTAATAGTGGGGGCATTCAAAAGAAAATTAGTTAACTATCTAATTTTGATTTGGATTCCAATTTGGACTAAAAGGCCTTATCTTCCAACTCCATTATTTGATGATTCTAAGATTGTTTAACTCGCAAAATCTCTTTGTATTCTTAAAATATTAGAAATAAATAAAAAGAAAATGAATTGTCCAGTCTACTACAGAAACACTTACCCCACAATAAGAGCAACATGGACTTACAGAACGACATCATAAATCTTTCAAGCCATTCTCTGAGCCAAGCAGAAGAGTCAGTCATATCACAGGGCCTGTCCTTCTGTCCTACCAAACCCACACAAATGATAGAATTCTGTGCAGACCTGGAAGCCTTCTTCTGCCGACTATGACTCAAAGAATATTTCCACAACCTGGAGAATAACCAGCATGACAATTCACAAGCTGTTCCTCACTCGCTACAACATGAGGAGGAACCATGCACAGATCCACAACCATCTTACTCCCAGCAACACAGAATGAAGAATTCTATGTGGACACCTCCAGAGGGTCAGAACAAGGAATCGGACTTCTACATTGAATGCTTCCACCACTGTGCCTGAGTAAAGATCATCAGCCAGGGACATGATTCAACATATAATCTCAGCCAAACAGAATGTGGGGCTATAAACAACCTAAAAAATAATCCCAGTATTGTCATCCAAAAGGCAGACAAGGGAGGTGCTTTAGCTGTTATGGGCAAATTGAGTTACACACAAGAAGCTGACAGACAACTATTCAACTCTACAATTTATCAGCCCCTAACTAGGGACCCAAGGGGCTGCGGTGGCTCAAGTGGTTAAGACACTGACTGGAAGGCAGCAGGTCAGCAGTTCGAGACCCAAGTACAGCATGACGGTTTGAGCATCTGTCTCTGTCCCGGCTCTTGCCAACCTAGCAGTGTGAAAGCAAGAAATTGCAAGTAGATAAATAGATACCACTTCAGTGGGAAGGTAAACAGCATTCTGTGCATTCCGGTATTTAGGCATGCCTGCCACATGCTCACGGAAAGGTCTGCAAATGCAGACAGTGCTGGCTCTTTGGCTATAAACAGAGATGAGCACTGAACCCTAAAGTCAGATACGACTGGGTTTCGAGCAAGGGTGACCTTTACCTTTACCTAACTAGGGACCCAACTACCAAATATCAAAAAGACTTGCGAGGAAGTGACGTAATGTCGGGCTGAGTAGAAGACCTTCTGTTCTCTCTCAAAGGTGGGCCACTAAAGGTGGATTTAAATGAAGAAATCCTTCTAAAAATGTTTTAAAAAGCAAGGTGAAAGTTACCTGATGTGAGACAGTCTCAAAAAATAATTTTTTGGAGAAGTAGCAGGTCAGATTACTGGAGGATAGCAAGGTAAACAACTGGAGCGGAGACGCTGTGCTGTGCTGTGATTAGAAGGCAGCGGCTTGAAGGCTTGAAGAGGGAGAGAGAGTAGAAATTCTACTCCTCTCTTTAATTCAAGAAACAAAGGAGCTTGTTCCCCGAGCCTTGAATTTGGACGGAGGAGGATTGTGGAGACAGAAGCAAGTGATTGAAAGCAGAAGGAGATGACTGGCAATGGTAAGTCCAGCGGGAGCGAGAGTCATGGTTGGCTGGTCTCGCTGGCACTGAAGTGGATTTTGGTCTCTCTCTGGAACAGAGTGGAATGGAGTAAGGAGGGAGGAGAGATTGTGGACCTTGCATTCTGTCTGAGTTACTACTGTTACTACCTAACAGTTTGAGTTGAGTTCTGTTGGTTAAAATGGATTGAAGAAGGGTGTAAAACTTCAATGATTGTGGTGGGTTCAGATGCTGCCATGCTGTGGTTTGCAGTTAAAATGGCGCTGCAAGATTGAGAGTGGAATGGAATGGAATTTGAGCTTGTGACGCAGTTAAGAAAAGTTCTCTTTGCCTGACCTCATTAACTGAGATTGGGAACAGCTGGAAGATAACCGACTGGACTAAGTTTTGTTTTTTGCAAGTCTTTTTTTGTTTTGCTTTAACCGCGAAGATTGTAAAGTGACATAGACGGAGTGGATTTACTTAAAAGGGGAGCCTATATATGCACGTGATTTTTTCTTTCCTTTCACTTACCGTACTTTTTGGAAGGGAATTTTTTCCTGGTAGCTACGGCTGGAGTGAGTGGAGTGAGAACGGACACTATAAGAAAGAGGATATTCTATCTCTATGTGGTTGAGTCAAGTTATTTTGTTTTTATTATTCATTGATAGAATTCTCATACTGAATTGTCTCATTTGATTTCATCAAATAGAGAATAATCAAGAGAACACCCAAGTTTCGACTGTAGGACTTATTTTAATTTTTAATTTTGTTCAGATGGAACTGGCCTATTGATATAATTTTTGACAGTTAAAGCAATTATTTTTATTATTATTTTACTTTTTATTTTTTAATAATAATAATAATTATTATTATTTATAATTTTTTCTTTTCTTTTTTCTTTTTCCTTTTTCCTCCATTTTTTCACGTTTTTATTTTCCCTTTCCCTTTCCCCTTCTTTTTTCTTTTTCTTTTTTTCTCCCATTTTTTCTCTTTATCTTTTCCCTTTCTTTCTTCTTTTTCTATTTTTTTCTCCTTTTAAAATATAAAAGTACAGTTGGTATTATTTTCCTATTTTTCTTTTCATTGATGTAGCTCAATATAAAGTGTTTAGAGGTTTGATATTTTAATGAAGTTTTTTGAGTTTGTATATGAGTTGTAATTAGATTTTTAAGTGAATGAGTCAGCGTGGTCATGGTAAAGATAAAGAGAAGAAAATAGCTTGGTCAAGACACAGGGAGACATCATTCAATAGAAGTTATAAAAGGCTGGTTCGGTTACAAGAGGACTCTAAAGATATGAAGAAGACATTAGCTCAAGAGGTAAAAGATGCAGAGGAACAGGAGAAAGTGAAAAAGATGTTACAACAACAGCAGAAACAAAAGTTAATACAAGGTATGCTTGTTGAAGCAACAGTAACACCAGCAAAGAAATTAGTGACAACTATACTAACATCACCGACAACAGCATCTATGGTACCAGTGACAACAACAACAGCTCCAGTAATAAAGACAATAAAGACAACAGTACCTACACCACCGGTGACAACAACAACAGTCTCAGTAACAAAGATGACATCAACATCAACGGTAGCAGCAACAATGACTATGATTACTACAACAGCAATGTCTACAGTAGCAGTAACAGCAGTAACTACAACATTAGTAGCAATGACCCCAATCACAGCAATTATGGCAGGTGGTACAGTAGCATCTGGTGCCATAAGGAAAAGCCCTATGGGGCCTAAGAGCAAATATGAATTGCTGTTTGAAAAGTTAGTAGGAATGGAGTCATTAATTAAAGATGGACAGAAGCAAATGGGAGCAATGTCTGATAAATTTGATAAAAGATTTGATGATATAGAAAAAGGACAAGTTACCTTAAAGAAAGTTCAAGAAGAAATCAAAAAAGAACAGAAGGAAATTAAATTGGAGGTTAAGATGTTGAAAGAGAGAGAGAAGATGAGAGAAACTAAGGTGGATCTTCTGGAGAAACGTGTTGCAACAATGGAGGAGCAGATGAGACATCCAAACATAGTGATCCGTAACTTACCTGAGAAAAATTCAGACATGTTAAGAGATAGGATTTTGGAGTGGTTAAACGGTATGGCGATGGAGTACAGTTATTCTTCAGAAGACATTGTAAGTCTGTATCGTCTCGGACAGAAGAGAGGGAGATCCACTCCAAGGAATGTGTTGTTAAAAATTGCTTGTGCAGTAGATAACATGAGATTAATGGCCCATATTAAACAAATGGGTTCAACAGTTTTGAAGATTGATGGAGCAGATGTTGAAGTTTACAATGACATTGCACAGGAGGAAAGAATTTGGCATCAAACTATGAAACCTATTACAAAATATTTGATTGGTAAAGGTGTTAAATATAACTGGAAATTTCCAAAAGTGTTGACTTTTTGGCACCTAGGTAGGAGATATGTTGTGAGGGAGAATGCTTTTGTATTGGATATACTTGTTGAGGCTAAATTACTGGAGAATGATACTCAAGAATGGGAATTATTGAATCAAGAACTGTTAACATCTGGTGGCTTACATTTTGGTGGACAGGAGGATGATAATGTGCCTGAGGGAGCAGAGGGAGGGACTTAGTGATCTTCAGCTCCCATTGATGCGCTTCCCCCCTCCCCTCTTTGGTTATCAAAGGCCTCTTTTTTCTGGAAAAGTGGGGAGGGTAAAAATTTTATTTTAATTCTTTTTTCTTCTTGTTTTTTGGTTATTGTTTTTCCTTGTTTGAAAATTATTGTTTCATTAATGTCTAGGGTAAGAGGTTTAGTTAAATGCACTACCCATGAGGATCATGTTAGAAATGGAAGGATTGAGGTAAAAATTTCCCATGAAGTTTATTAAGATGTTGACATGGAATGTAAAAGGCACGGGTTCCCAAGTTAAATGTAAAAGATTACAAGCAGCTCTTAGAAAAGATCGTCCAGATATATATTTTTTTACAGGAAACACATCAAAAATCAGAAGATACCAACAAATTATTTCTGGGCTGGATACAGATATATGAAAAAGCATATGGAACTTCTAAAGCAAGAGGGGTGGCAACACTGATTTCAACCAGATTGGGTTTTGTTTTGACTAAGAGTATTTCTGATCCGGAAGGTAGGTTTTTGATTGTAAAGGGTATAATAGACTATGAAGAAGTGACTTTGGTGAATATATATGCTCCAAATGAACATCAGGATAAGTTTTTAGACAAGGTATATTGAATTTTGGAAAAAGAAAAGACGGTTAAAATGATAGTAGCAGGTGTTTTAATTTAATTCGGTCTAGTATGGATTGCACTAACGTAGATAGGGACAAAATGGGATCAAAAACGAAGATATTAGATAATTGGATAAAACCTTTAGGGTTAAAAGATGCGTGGAGAGAATTTAAAGGAACAGAAAGAAAATATACATATTTTCCACATGTATATAATTCATATTCTAGAATAGACAATTTTTTTGTTACTGAAAATATATTTAAGAATATAGAAGAAATAGATATTAGAATTTTCAAAGAATCAAACCATGCTAAACTTTTAATGCAATTGGGAATTGGGAAATCAGAGAGGGGAAAAAGTAGTTGGAGATATGATTCAAAATTGTTTAATGAGCCTGTAAATAAGGAAAATATGGGAAAAGTTTGGAATCAATATTGGCAATGGAACAATACAGGTGAAGTAACATATAACGTAGTGTGGGATGCTATGAAGTCGGTTTTTAGGGGAGAATGTATTAAACTAAATAGTATAAGAAATAAACATTTAAAGGATAAATATGAGAAAATTGAAAGAGAAATTGGACAACTTCAGGAGGAACATATAAGAACAGGGAAGAAAGAAACATTATTAAATATCCAGAAATTGAGAAAAGAACAGATCGGCAAGGACATAGAAAAAGTTAAAAAAGATTTGATATACTTAAAAAGTGAATATTTTGAATATAGCAACAAGAATTCAAAATTATTAGCTAGAGCTGCGAAAGAAAAGCGTGTTAGAAGAGAAATTGGCATTTTAATAAAACAACAAGGAGTGAGATGTAACAAAACAAAGGAGAAGGTGGAAATAATAAAAGGTTTTTATCAAGATTTATATTCTAAAAAAATATAAGAGTAGGAAAATTAAGGGATTATTTGGATAAATGGAAGGGAATCAGAATAAGGGAGGAGCATAAAGATAGAATGGAAACACCAATAACAGCAAAAGAGATAAGAGGGGTGATACAGAGATTGAAAAGTGGTAAGGCGCTTGGCGAGGATGGATTCGCAGCGGAATTTTATAAACAATTTAAAGAATTGGTAATACCAAGACTCCTGAAGCTGTTTAATTATATATTGGATGGAGGTTTATTACCGACTTCATGGTACAGGTCAGTAATTGCTTTGATTCCTAAACCAGGGAAAGATTTGAACAAGATAAGAGTCTTATAGGCCAATCTCATTGATTAATCAAGATGCAAAAATTTTTACTGCAATATTGGCGAATAGACTAAATGAATTCATGAAGGAATATATAAATAAGGATCAGGCTGGTTTTCTGAAGGGTAGATATATGGCAGATCTTACTAGAAGGGTAATTGATTTGGTGAATATAGCAGAACAAAAAAAAGGGGAAAAGATTGGATTATTATCTTTAGATATTTTTAAAGCCTTTGATTCTTTGCAATGGATTACGATTAAAGAAATTTTAAGAAAGTTTGGGTTTGGTATGAAATTTATACATTTAATTGATCAACTATATCAGAAAGGAATAACTAGAGTAAAAGTGAATGAAACATTTACAGAAGATATAAAATTAGAAGCGGGTACTAGGCAAGGTTGTCCATTGTCGCCTATACTTTTCTTGATGGCCATGGAATTATTAGTGATACTTATAAGAGAAGATAGAAAGATTGAGGGAATAGAAAGAGTAAAAATTAGTTTATATGCTGATGATACAATGGTCATAATGAAAAACCCTGTGAAAACAATGGAATATATCCAGGTACATTTGAGGGAATTTGAGGAAATGATGGGTTTAAAAGTGAATTGGGATAAATCTGAAATGATTATTTGTAATGGAAACGAAGAAGATCAAAAAAAGATAAAGGAAGGCTATAATATACAAATTAAAGATAGTGTGAAATATTTGGGAATTAATATTGCAAATAAAATAGAAGAACTTAAGAGACTAAATTATGATAAACAAAGAATGGAAATAAAGGGGAAAATAAAGCAATAGAATAAGTTAAATTTGTCTTGGTTTGGTAGGATAGCTTTGTGTAAAATGAAATTATTGCCAAAGATTAATTTTTTGTTTGATGCCCTACCAATTCACTTAAAAGAAAAAGATATAAAGATTTTTCAGAGCATGATAAATACTTTTTGTAACGGGGGAAAAAGACCGAGAATTACAAAAGGTTTATGGTATATATTGCAAAAAGAAGGTGGATTGGGTATTCCAAATATTAAACACTATTATAGAGCATTTCAGTTAAAAAATGTTGTAAAAATTATAACAAAACCTGATGTTATTTGGGACGAGATAGAAATAAAAGAATTACAACAATTTGGGAAGGCAATTTTTTTGGATAAGGGGATGAAAATAAAGGTAAATAATCCATTAACAAAAGCAATGATGGAGGTTTGGAAAAATATTAAAGAGAAAATAGTGCCGGGAATTTCCCCGATAATGGATCTGGAAGATGTTAAGACTTTCCCTTTGAAAGTAGACAAAAGAATAAAGGATATACTTCTGAGAAATGATGTGTTTCTGTTGAAAGATTGGATAAAAATGATGGATAGCTTGGAATTAAGAGCTGAAGTGTTTAAACAGATGAAACTGAACTGGTTACAAATAACTTTGGTAAAAAATGGGGGAAGAGATATAAAGAGGAGTTCAGCTTACAGAGAGGGAAAACAGAATTCGAGGAGATGATTTGTAAAATAAGAAAAGGATAAATTGAGATAAAAGGTTTAGTAAGTAAAATATATAGAATTTTGAATAAGGATGAAAGCTCACAAAATGTGTTGAGAATACTATGGGAAGAAGATTTAAATATAAGAATTTTGGAATCACAGTGGAAGAGTAAATGGAGGAGAAGAATTATGAAAAATCTTTCTGTAAGATTAAAAGAACATAATTATAAAATATTGTGGAGGTGGTACCTGACTCCAGTTAAATGGTATCGAATGGATAATAGTAAATCAAGAGATCGCTGGAGATGTAAAAGTGAGCTTGGAACATATGAACACATGTGGTGGAGTTGTAAAGTGGTTAAGATTTTTTGGAAACTAATTGAGAAATAAATTTCAGTGATTACTAAAGTTGATATAAAACTGGAGCCAGGTATCGCCTTGCTGACAGGATTGGATGATATAAATATGAGTACAAACAAAAAAGAATTGGTGTCAATAATGTTAACGGCTGCAAGACTGTATAGTGAGAAAATGGAAAAGTGATTTAAGGTTAAAAATTGATGAATGGTATAAAGAAATGTGGGAAATTGCATTAAATGATAAATTGACATGTGAATTGAATGTGAAGAAAGGTATTTTAAAAGAGAACAAATTTTGGGAAATATGGAAACCATTTGTGGAATTTGTTCTTGTGAGTGATGAAGGGGATAAGCAGGTACCTCAACATATGATTTTCTGGGAAAATTAAATTAAATTCGATCCTCATGGTTTGTAAATATCACTGGGTGTTATAATTTGTAATACAACAAATTAATGTAATGTGATTTTCTTTTTTCTGATTTGTAATTTCTTGTATTTGTTGTATTTTTTATATATATCATTTGCATTTTTTTGAAAAACTTAATAAAAAAATTAAAAAAATGAAAACCCTGAAAAGAGTAAAAAAGAAAAGAAAAAAAGAATTGCAAAACCTTATAAAAACTGTTCCATTGGGGGAGATCATCTGTTCCCACGGGGTGAGGTATCATCAGTATGCAGATGATATTCAGCTGTATATCTGTACACATATGATACTTAACTGTATATCTCAGCTGCCTTTCCAGAGACTCTTGCAGTCGGAATCCTATCCAGGTGACTGGAGGCTGTTTGGGTCTGGATGGGGGACAACGGGCTTCAATTGAATCCCAGCATGAATGAGTGGCTATGGGTTACGGACCAGTGGTGGGCTCCCAAAAATTTTGCTACCACACTGTGGGTGTGGTATGGTGGGTGTCGCCAAGGGGAAAGCCCTAAATTGCACCCAAATTAGGACTACTTTACTTCAAAACTTAGATGGGCGGGGCCAGCCAGAATTTCTGCTACCGGTTCTGGCGAACTGGTGCGAACCTGCTGATGCCCACCACTGTTAGGGACCCTGCATTATCTCGGGAACTACCATCTTTGGTTCTGGATGGGGCTATCTTACTCCAAACAGACCCGGAGTGTAATCTGGGCGTCCTCCTGGACTCGCAACTCCTGCTCAGTGATCAGGTGGCAGTCATGGCCAGGAGGGCTTTTGCACAACTTCGTGTCATACACCAGTTATGCCCACTCCTAGAATGGGACTCCTTGCTTACGGTCACGCATGCTCTGGTCACTTCCAGACTGGACTATTGTAATGCGCTCTACATGGGGCTACCCTTGATGACCATTCAGAGGCTGCAACTGGTACAGAATGTGGCTGCCCGGGTGGTGATGGGGTGTGGACGTTATGCTTGTGCCTCGTCACTGCTTCAGGAGCTACACTGGTTACCGGTGTGCCTTTGGGTGCAATTCAAGGTGCTGGTAATGACCTTTAAAGCCCTACATGGTAGTGGGCCAGGATACTTAAGAGACCGTGTCACCCTGAGAACATCTGTCCATCCCACCATAGCAGACCAGAGAGGCTCTTTTATTGTGTCATCTGCTAGAGAGGCTTGCCTCTCTCGCACCAGAAAGAGTGCCTTCTCTGTGTCTGCTCCAGCCCTATGGAACCTCCTGTTAATTGAGCTACGACTCCAGATGGAGTTGCTGCCCTTCAGGAAAGGACTAAAAGCCTGGCTGGCAAAGCAGGTATGGGCCATTGGGGGTGCGGTGACCCCCGCCTACTGGCTGATATAGTAATATCGATCCCTCACTCTTTTTAGCTGTCGGGGTAATTTCTTATTGTATTTTTAATTGGTTTTTTTACCGGTTTTAAGTTTTTAGATTGTAGTACTGATTTTAGTGTTGTAAGCCACCCAGAGTCATTTCAAGTTGGGCGGCTATACAAATTGGAAATTAAATTAAATTAAAAATATGTGACCAAATATTGACCAAAACACCACAAGAACTTCAACTTGGTTTGAAATTTTGCTGGGCAGTTTGCTGGGCAGTTTGCAAATCTGCCAAACGTGGTGGCTATACTGATACAACAATAATGTTCTCCTATTCATTATTCACTTCAGTTCATTGCAAAGTCATGCAGAGTACGGACTTCAGAGGACAAATATTATTAAAATAATAGCAAACACTAGACAATGAAGTTACTGTAGAAGAAGATTTAAAAACCTAATATTTTTACCTTGAATGTGGTATAACAAGCCCATAAAAATCAAAGAAGCGTTGTATTTTAAATGTTCTCCTTTAGCAGACTTGATGACATACCTGTTCATGCAAAAGACAGGAAATATATTTGTGTGATGCATCTGACCATGAATTACACAGGTCTCCGGTACCTTGAACTGTACTTTTTTACAGACTTAGTTTCTACAGCTGAATGGTAATAGCTCTATTAATAAAAAGCTAGTGGTATAACATTCTGTTCCTAAATTGTTTATGTGCATACTTGGGATGCACACTCTGTCTGTGGCTTGTATAGAAACACACACATTAAAGGGTCTATAGTATGCACAATTTACACATATAGGAAATTCACACAGGTAAGTTTAAAAGTACAGTTTCTTTTTTTTAATCATGAAAGGTAGAGCTAGTGGCATACTGCTAAAGATTATTGCTTGATGATGGCATGCATTGGAGCACAGAGTAAAAATAATAACGTAGTAAAGCTATCCCTATTATTATTATACATATGGATGCATCAGAAAATGATAGTATGAGGCAGTGAAGTAAGTAGTTTGGGTCAAGACAATCTTGCAGTGGTAGCACATATGGCTGATAATGTTGTCAGGTTGTTGTTGTTATGTATTGTCAAGCTGTCTCTGATTTAAGGTGACTCTACGAGTGAGTGATCTCCAAATTATGGTATCCTCAACAAGCCTGCTCAGCTCTTGTAAATTCAAGTCTGGGGTTTCCTTTAGGGAGTCAATCCATCTCGTATTTGGTTTTCCTTTTGGTTTTCAATCTTTCCAAACATCATTGCATTTCCAGAGAATCTTGTCAAAGTAGAACAGCCTCGGTTTCATCATTTTTTCCTCTAAAGGCAATTCATGGTTTAATTGCTCCAGGAATCACTTATTTGTTTTTCTGGCAGTCCAAGATAATTGCAAAGATCTCATCCAGTACCATTTTTCAAAAAAATTAATCTTTTCCCCTGTCAGCTTTCTTTACTGCAAGAGGGTGAATGATATTGGTCTTGGTCTCCGGTTCCAGGTTAGCAGCATTCTATTCTATGAGATTTCAGGGTGATAACTTGAAACCAGAGGGAATGGATGTCTGAGGTGTATTCCCCAGGATGATGGGCCATTGCGGAAGATCTTTGTAAATCCAAGGAGTTAGTGACATTCCCAATCTCCCCCACCAAGCTCTGAAATTGTTAAAATCATATGAACATACAGAACTGTATATTAAAGTACTGTAGTAGAATTTGCTTGTTAGCCAATTAACGCATCTAAGAGGGCTTGCTCACCAGAGTGGACCTGAGGGGCTCTTTAAAAATACCAACTGCAAGAGAGGCTTGCCTCTCTAGCACTAGAAGAAGAGCCTTTTTGGTATCTGCTCCTGTCCTATGGAACCTCCTGCCAGTTGAACTGTATCTCCAGACGGAGCTGCTGCCCTTCAGGAAAGAGCTGAAAACCTGGCTGGCAGGGCAGGTGTGGGAAGGTGGAGAGGCAGAGAGAGCAACCCTCCTCACTGGCTCATTTAGAGGAGGATCACTCATGCTTTCAATAGTTTTTAACTAGATTTTTAATTGGTGCGGGTGGGAGGTAGTTTTTCAGTGTTTTTAGGAATTTTAAGGGTCTCTATAGTTTAAACGTTGGGGATTTTATGTATGCTGCCCAAGTTGCACGTCAATTGGGGCGGATATACAAATTGGATAAATAAATAAAGGAACATTTCCTGATTAAGTTTATAAACTAGAAAGATTTAGTAGAGGAATAAGAATAAATGGGGAGTTTTTGGCAAGGGAAGATAGAGGAGGTAGGATGGCTCTGAACTGTCCATGTCTTTGGCTGATAGAGCACCTGGGAAGTTTAACGAGAAGAAAGTCCATAACTAAATAAGGGAGGGATGAGGCAGGTCATGGTGACCTTTCCTGTGTTCTTGGCTGATAATGGCCAATAATGAGTCCCACCTGGAAGGACAAAGCACCAATTAGCCCAGACCAGAGGGTTATTGTTGGGTTTGGACATCCTCAGAGTGAGGCGCATAGAGCCAAAGAAGATCAGATAGTGTTTTAGCCTCAATTATAAGAGAAGGGAGAACCAGCCCCCAGATTTTGGAGTTCTCCGTACATCAGAAGAGCCAGGAAGCATCCCTGACACTTAACCAGGCTCTCAGGTTGTTGTGTCCAAACAGTTATTAACATATATTGCATAGTTGCATTCACAATTAAGTCTTTGCTGTGTTGCGCGCCCTTTTTCTGTGAGGTGCCTTATTCATATGTTTGCTATGTACCCTGATTGGTCCTGCACAGGTTTTCCCATGTTAACCAAGCCTGGGCAAATGTATCAATGTAACTGCCTTCCTGTTGTTATATAAATGCTACCTCGTCCCCGTTTCCTTAGAGTTTAAACGAGTCCGTACTGGTCTGTAGCGAGACCGAATGTAGTCTGTAATGAACCGAACTGAGCTATAATAAAAGACTTGTTGGTTAACCCCCGATCTGCAGTGGCGTGGCTGATTAATATGACGGACTCAACACAGGTGGCTAGAGAAGGGACAGAGGGAAGCCATGATAACTATGCATAGCTTGTTTGTATTCTTGTCCTTGTTTCTTGCTCTGTAATGCTTTGCTTGGAGAACTGTCTAATAAAGCTTTATTTCTTCACCCATCAGGCCTGGCCAGCTTGCATAACAAGACAGAGGGATAGGTTTGTGATGCCACAAAGGTTGAACAGGCAAGAAAGAGGAGGTGGGTTTTAGAACTGCTTTTGTGCAACTGTTTGCGGAAAGGCAAACAAGAAGAATCTGGGAAACACAATATTTAAGGAGGTTTTTAAAAAAGCTATCCAGCAACTAGGACCTTTGGAAAGCTCACTGATATCTGATGGTTAGTACCTCACCCTGGGCTTGTGCTGACACTACTAGGATCTTCAATGATCAGAAAACTTAGTGTATAACAATGCTGGTGCTCCTCATTTCACAAGAAATGTGCAAGTGCAGGCACTCAGTACTCTCTACCTAATAACCAATCCTCACACTTATCTTTCTGGTGAGCTGTTGTTTCACAAGTGCAATCTGCAATACCAACTTTTGCATGTTGAACTAGAGAGCCCTAGCACAGTGGTGGTGAACCTATAACATGCGTGCCAGAGGTGGCACTTGGAGACCTCTTTGTGAGCACCCGTGCAGTCACCCCAGCACAGAGTTTGCTCTGAACCTCTGTCCAGCAGCTCAATGGGAGCACTTCCTCCCTCCCCACAACACAGAGTTTGCCTTGCCCCTCTGCCCAGCAGCCCAATGGGAGTGTTTCCTTTCTCCCCTGTTGCTGTGTTTGCACTTTGTGATAAATAAGTGGGTTTTGGGTTGCAGTTTGGGCACTCGGTCCCTAAAAGGTTTGCTATTACTGTCCTAGCCCCTATCCAGAAATGGTGGAGAGGAGAGAGATGGGTCTCAAATTGCCACAACACTTATTGAAGATAGTTACCTCAGAAAAGTTTTGAGCGACAGTCATGATAACATTCAGTTCTTTGGATTCCCTCAATGCCATTCAGATATTTTAACATTATCTATTGTTGTACATAAGTGTCAGAATAACTTACTTTACAATACAATTTAACACTGTAACTGTCAGGTATCAGTCATAGAGGAAAACCAGACAAGGGGCTTTTCCACGCAGCCATCTGGTGTACAGAGATGGAACATATTGCTAGACACTTGATCATCTGCATGATTTACACATTAACACAGCATAACATTGACCATGTTTCAGGAGGAAGAAAGGGTTTTTCATGCTGGAAAAACTGGTGGTGAGACTCATAGATAAAAAGTAAGGAACCTTTTGTTTAACATCTTGTCTTTCTTGTTATACAACAGAACAGCAGATGCTGGCTCAGGGAAGGGAAGGGCATGTCCCTTCTGTAATGATCAGATTTCCACCTTTTCTTTCTTTTTGCATCTCCTGTTTGGAGGGAGGGAGTGTTTGTCTGTGTATTCCAATTATGCAAAGAAACAAAGTGCTTCATAAAGTGCAGGAAAGAATCAGCAACAGAGAACTGCCCTGTAAGAAGAACATATTTCTCATTTGATGGACCTGACAAGACAATGTAGAATAGAGTCCCTAGGAGGGTGTCTAATTGCTCAGGAGAGCCTCAAGATTTAAAGAGGTACAAAAAGTCATTTGAAAAATAATTCCCTCCCTGGTACAGCCCAATGAGAACTGAAAGTTTTCAGTGACCAAGAAATGATGAATCTCTGTTAGGAGAAAAATAGAAGACTTGTGTAGAAGTAGAAAGGGTTGGAGTATTCTGGAAGCTGGCATGGGACTGGAACACTGAACAAGAGTAGAAAACTAAATCTTAATTTATTTGGTTCTCATAGGTGAGGATTAGATATTTCAGAAATGTTCTACCTGTTGGGTATATATGCCTTTAGGACCTTTATGTGAAAATTTAACAAAGTAGTTCTTCCATAATACCTTTGTAATTTGCACAAAAATATGTTACAAGAGTTTTAGAAACTTTGCTTAAAATCCTTGGGGCTTTGCACAAAGCATACATTTTGCCATTGATGGCATTGTTGAAGCAAAAAATCCTGGATTTTTGCTCTTAAGCAGCAAAACATATGAGTGACTGAGGATTTTATGGGTTATCTCAAGATACCTTTTTTCATGGAGACCAAGATAGTTTATGAGCATTCACCATATCGTTAAACAAGTTTTCAAACATGTAGTCCTATTTGTCTGTTTTAACCTATTGACAAAATGGAGTGGGGGAGAGGAAAAAAGTATCACCAAAGGGCAAAATGCCATATAACACTGGCTGAATTAATAGCTCCACTAATGTGATGAGGTGGACATTCTGGTTTGTAACTTTTCCATGTTTTTCCATTTCTTTTCCTTCCTCAACCCATCACCTAAGCTCCAATGCCTTGACCATATCATGAGGAACAACATAAAGTATAGACTACTCCAACTTGCTCTGCAAGGAAAGATCCTTGGGAAGAGAGGCCCTGGACGTAAATGGACTTCATGGCTGACAAACCCGAGAGACTGGTGTGGCATATCCTCAGAAGAACTGTTCTGAGGAGTTAAGAACAGGAAGACTATCACCATGATGACAGCCAAAATCTGGAATGGATAAGGCACCTGAAGAAGAAGGACATTCTGGAGTAAAGAGTCAGTAGAGGCTTTGGTGGTGGCTGGAAGAGCATTAGGGTCTTGAGATATTTAGAAGTCAAATTGGATCCTTGACTGCCCCCCAGCCAATCTGTGATCTTCACAGCTCTGCAGACAGGGAGGATGAAGACATAGTTTACAAAACGGTGAATTGCCTGTTTGAAGAAATATCAGATATTACCTTGAGTGAGCTCACAAAAAGTTACACATAGGGACAAAGCTATAGGAGCATCCTCACCTTTCAATTTTCAGGAGCACAGATATGTAAATATTCCTTGTTTTTCCATTGCTTCTTCCTCCTCAACTAGAGTTGCCATATGTCACAGAAAACCGTGAATTCCACATTTTGTAACTGTCACGCACGGTTCCATAAAAAGCATTGAAAATTCATGGTTTTCAAACCACTTGATTTGGAAAAAACCCCACACATTTTCTTGCACTTCAATTGGAATGACCAGCAGGTGGCAGCAGCAGCTGCTTGATGAACAAGGAAGCGGGGGGGGGGGAGGGAAACACGCGTTTTTCTTGTGGCATCTCATCTGTAGCAGCAGTTTGATACCCGAATACTGCAGGACGGAATGAGCTCCTGTCTTTGTCCCAGCTCCTGCAAACCTAGCAGTTCAAAAGCAAGAAATGGCAAGTAGATAAATAGGGGGCCACTTCAGTGGAAGGTAAACAGCATTCCATGAACTCCGGTGTCTAGTCATGCCTGCGGCTGGGGTTTTATTTCCTCCTCCCCGTCTCCCCCCCTTTGCATCTGAGGCTTACGCTGCTGGGAGTGGTGGGGGAGGATGGGGGAGGGGGAGGATGGTAGTGTGGGAGGGGGCAGAGGAGCAAATTGGCATGTGCTGTGGTGGTTCACCAGTGCGCCGAGAATTTGATGAGTCTGGCCAGAATCCAGAGTCACTCCCGAGTTCCCCCTCCCCCACTCCATGCGTGCACTCTCAAGTTTGGAAGTTTGGATGCCGAGCCAAAGGACCTGTTTTTCTCACTCCCCCCCCCACCCAAGAAAGCGATCTTCACTTGGGCCACTTGCGGAATGTTGGGACATCAAGAGGGCCTCTGAGTATGTGTGGATGGCCTCGCACATCAATTAGCAATTACATTTCTATACCAATGCTCTGGTGTCTAGTCATGCCTGCCACATGACCACAGAAACGTCTGCAAAAGCAGACAGCGCTGGCTCTTCGGTTTTGAAACAGAGATGAGCACTGAACCCTAGAGTCGGATATGACTGGCTTTTGAGCAAGGGCAAACTTTACTTCTGTCCCGTTTTTGTGAGAGGGAATTATGGTAACCCTATCCTCAACCCCTCATCTAAGAGCATTTGTGAAGGAGAAAAAGATGGAATAAATGTACACCACATTTGGGCTGGTCATGCTAAAAGATGTCTGGATACACCATGTACATCCCTCGTTCAATCTCTTTCTCTCAAAATGAGTGTAAATACATACCCATGGAGTGTGTTCCAGGATAGGATATGCTTGTCTATCATTTGCTGCTGAAATAAAAGAAAATAAGCATTCATTCATGGAAGATGAAGAGTAAAAATATTGGGTTTTTAAAAATATCTTGCCTCTCCTCTCAGACAAATTTCAAAATGAAATCATAGAATCATACTGTAATCCGTGTTATTATACTGACACAAGAAATTATAGATGTGTCACAAATATGTGAAAAGTAGAGGCTATTGTGTCTTTACCTGCAATTCCATTTTAGACATACTTAAAATATTTTGCATGTACCCGTAAAACATTTAATGTGTGATGCACCCTGTCTTTAGGAAGGCAACATGTGTCTCTGAGTGTCAAGTGGAACTATCTAACAATGTTGTTGGCTAATGATTCTAAGCAGCAGAAACATTAGAGGACATCAGTTTATAAATGACATCCCTTTAGTATGGGAGTTAAAGCTTGCTAAGTGCAAGTAGATTTGAAGCAATAACACAGAAACCCCAGGTGATAGGAAATTGCTGTATATGGCAATCTAGAAAATAGAGTACTGTACAAATGATGAATTCTCTCTTAGGCTCAGTTTAAATACACAGAGATAGTGGTAGTTTCTCACTAATTTCAGTGGAATGTACAGTACTTCCAGGTAGGCATTTTATCAGAGTATTTATCCTCCTCTCTGTCTAAGAACTACATTTCCTGACTATTTAGCATATCTTCTTTTCAAAATCTTATGCTTCCTCTGTCCCAAAACAAATCCAAGCATATTGGACCTCTTACTCTCTTCTCCCAAGTTTTTCTGTGGTTTAATTAGACAGGTACCTTTCTTATTTCCTGAGTAATACAGCTGAAACTGGCATTGCCAATTATAGTGAGCAGTTTAGCTAGAGACAGCTGTGGGGAAAAAGAAGAAAGTAGGATATGCATATAAATGAAATAGTACAACATTTATTGAAATTGTAATTCTATACTTAGTGGGGCAATGTGGCATATTAAAAGCAAAATATGCTAGAATTGGCTGTCCTATGGCTGTTATATGATTGGCTAATTGGAGGTATCTCAGCAATGGTGTCTCAGCAATATTATTTATTAATTAATTAAGCAATTTATATACTGAGTGGTGAAGAATAATTCTTGTTGATTTCTATGAAATAGTTTCTATGCAGTGAAGGCCTGTTGTCCTGTAGCAATGGACACTCATACCTCACATCTAAGGTTCAGATTTCAGAGTTAACATATTGCTGAACTGAATAACAAAGACTAAATGTAATCATCTGAGTACAGTATTTCACTGAAAGGTACCTTAGTTGGCATTGGATGGAGACAGAGGGGGCAGCAGTGGTTGAGAAAGACAGGTAGGCAAGAGATAGGCCAGTACAAATCAGCAGGAAGCTAACTAAGTCTAGCTTACATATGATTCTGCACTGGCAATTAGGGCCCAGGTTTTGAAGGCACCATGATAAACTGCCATTAAAAAATCCCCAAGACTCTGAATTGAAGTTCTGCACTGAAGTGCAGAGTAAGAACCACCAAGTCATCCAGTACTTTGGGTGATCTCCCCAGCAAGAACCATCAGATCTCCCCAGCACTTTGGGTAATCAGGTGTGGCAGTGGATAACCACATCTCCTGAATCCCTTCTACCCTCCTCCATCTCCTCCACCATTGCCTGCCTAAACACCTTGTATAGAGCAGACTGAGAACTACTGCCACAGATTTTAGAACTCTCTGTTTTTTCCCTTCTAGTCTTGACCTTGTTGACTGACTGCTGGGACTTCTTCTATCTGTATTTTGAGCAAGAACTTTGTGCTGCATCCTAAGATCATTGACCAAGGTGCAAGTGCTCTTATGCCTGGACAATATACTCCTGCTCTTCAATAACCCACAGTGAAAGAAGAAAGCAATCCTGAGATCCTATTCCACCTCAGAGTGGTCTGCCTTTTCTTTTATGGTGGTGACCCAGACTGCCTACCTGCTGTTTCAGAAGCTGCACCTTCCAGTATGGTACTGCTGTGTTTTGCCTGCCTCCGATCTTCAAGTTCAAATACAAGCCTCCAGATTGTGGAAACAAGTTTATCCTCACTACTGCTTGGAGGGTGGAGGCAAATATATCTGCTCTAAGATTAGCAAGCATACTTCTGTTATTGCTGTACAAATGTCTCTTGGTTGATTATATTAAAACAATGGTTGGATTTAACTAAAGATCAAATCAGCCATTGAATTGAAACTTTAAGTAATATAGAGAGAGATTGAAATAAGGAGGCAACATAATGAATTGAAATTAGGGTTAGTTCTTTGCCCACAGAAACTTGAATGAAATGGGTAATAAACGTTAACAATGATAGTGTTTATTCTGATTTATGTTCATAGTATAATCAAATGTGTAATATAATTGCAACTTAATGTGACTTGTTAGTAAAATAAATAGTCTTTCTGGTGGAATTTGGATGAATTTACAATTGCAAAAAATTGAACACAGATAAACACAGACCTGGCACAACAAAGAGAGAGATTTTTTTTAAAAGATGTGAACCTCACAGAGAAAGTAAATCCGACACTCAACAACAATTAGTTGAAAGGCACACAACATGAACATGTTTTACCACAAAAGTAAACAAATTAGATAAAGGGAAGATTAGGCCAAAGGTTACTGAAGTCAAACTAACTAGACAAATGGAATGAAAATGGCTCCCATGAAGCTCAGATGAGCAAGCACTTGCTCTCAGTAGTTTTTTTTGTTTGTTGTTGCTTTGATTGATGCTAATTCTGGTAAATTTGGCAAAAGGGTGATAAAGAACTCTTGGAGATAATTGTATATATGTAACCACTGCTTCAAACACTGTCACGGGGCAGTGATGATAGTATCCCGATTGCAAGTCAGACTTGAAAATGAGCAAATGTATAAGCCAGGGGTGCCCAAACATTTTGGGCCGTGGGCTGGTCACGTGTTTCAGGGGGCTGGTCATTTTGGCCATATGGGTGCATTTTACTACCGCTTCCTGGAGCAATGAGGACTTTGCGGGGCACATGAATTGGCATTGGAGGCTAGATCAGGCCCACAGACCAGATCCGGCCCACAGGGCATAGTCTGGTCAAGGAGGAAAATGCCAGTGATTATCTTTGCGTTGTTGGTTGTTGTTTTTTTGGTCTATGGAGCCCAACATATTTCAACCCTGTATTAGTTTTAAGGCTTTTCTTAGGGGCTACAATGAAATATTAAAATGTGTTCTAATATATAACTAAAACATCAAACTTCAGTAAAATATGTACATTCAAATTATATAACATTACATCAGCTGACTATATATATAGTCAAATACACAAAAGACAGACTACTTACAATTCTATCATCAAATACTGAAAAAAATCAAACTTATTGAAAGGGGAGGTGTCTTCTCCTTGTTTTATACCTATTTTTCCTACTTGGTGTTCTGGGAAACATAATTGTTTGGCTTGTTGCCATTTATTTTATTATCACAAATGTCCAAATCAGTCAGAAACACTCTGATCAATTTGACTTCACCTAGCTATGCTTAGTACAAACTGAGCTAGTTTGGCATTATTCTGTTTGGTGCTCAGCCAAAGGAAATGCACAATCCTAACCAATTGGTTTATCCTTGACAGATTTGTCTTATCTACTTTTAAAAGATTTGTCTTATCTACATTTTGTGCTGAAAAATTCCATAGTATTACCACTCAGTCAGTGGTCCTTCATTCACCCCTGTTTCTTACATTTAACAGTCCTGCATACCACAAAGCCGCTTAGGATTTTTAAACATCTATCTACCATAATTGCCTTGGTTTCATGAACACTTTTTGTGAGTCAGATGAAAAGATTTGCTATAATTAGAGATCACTGTGCTTTTCCTTTTATTTTATGTTGGCAGAATTGAGTACCAATGATATCCTGCTGAGGGAAGAACTTTATGTTCTACTTGGCACATAGTGACTTACTACTGTTGCAGCTGATAACAGTAAAAGGAGAGCAGTGAGATCCAATGGACATTCTGAATATTATTTTATTTATTGATTGATTGCATTCATGTCATAATCATAGGTGGTATTTTTCCACTCTGGGTGGTTTACAACATATTAAAAATTTATTTACAATAGAAAATTAGACATAAATAATAAAACAACTAAATAAACTATAAATTGCAAAAAAAAATTATGACTCCCCTTTAAGAAATACCCCAAACCAAAGAACATATCTTAGCAATGAAAAAAATTAATCAAAACCTATTGTTCGGTCATTGGCAGTATTTCCCCGGCACAGCTCAACTGGTAGAGAGTTCCACAAAGTTAGTGCCACCACCAATAAGGCTCTTCTCTGAGTCCCAGCTTTTCTTGCTAATCTCAGGATCAGCACCTGGAGCTGCACCATCTGGGAGGAACAGGTGATGCGGACTGATGTTCTGAGGGGAAAACATTGTACAGTGGAACCCTGCATAACAAACGCTCCATATAATGAAAAAGTCATACAACAAAGCATTTGTGTGCTCTGCACGATACCCCACATAACGATTTTTTTGCATTATACAGGTTTTTTGTTAAGTGGCGTATACCTCACTTAACGAAACCCTGTATAACAAACATTTTTTCGTTATATGGGGTATTGTCCATTTGATCTGCATAGTGGGGAAAAACGCATAGCGAAGAGCTCCATGGAATAGAGCTTTTTCGTTATGCGGGGTTCTACTGTACTATGTAAGAAGGCCATAAACCTTAAAATATGGAAGTATGTGCTTCAAGAAATGGGCCATGGCTTCGACTAGAATAAAATTTCCCAAATTGTTTATTTGTAATTTATTATTTATTGATCATATTTGTATCACCACCCCTCACCAAAGCGACTTCGGGTAGCTAATAGATAAAGAACATAAACAAAAAATACCACAATAAAATCATTTAAAATCATTTAAAACCATCAATATTAAAAACCCCACCCACCCTGTTCTTAAAAAAGAGAGAGGGATAATCTTGATTATTTATTAATTTATTAATACTGTTGATATTTTCAGAGCCAATCTTGCATTACTATTATGATCTCAATAGATACATGTGTGGCTCTCTTTCCTCTGACATTTGCTCATTGCCAACAACTATTTGGTCTTGTGAACTGTGGCCAAATAATGCTCCATATCATACTTTGAATGAAGATTCATGAATGGTTAAACAAAATAACATAGATCAACTGTGAACCTCCATATGTTGCAGTGCAAATATGGGTGCTGTCTTAACACCCTGAGTCAACTTTTCAACAAAACGCTGACTTCAACAAGATTTCTTAACTTTTGTAGAGGTTTCTACAATTTCCACTAAATCTCTTTGTACTAAAATTGTAACATTTCCCTTTGTGAAGCAAAGGAGACAAAGGAAGAACAGTAGAATAGGATGATTGATTTTTTTAAAAAAAATCACAAACATGCCAATGGATGCTTCAAATTTTTCGTATTCCATGAAACAAAACAGTGGTTATCATGGTTTTCCACAATGTGTGCAAGTTGCACAATTTGTACAATTTATATAATTTGGACAATTTCTCCAATTATCCTTGATACTTGCTGTCTCACAAAATATGAAGACATAACTATGGTTTCTCATTTTTATGCATGAAAACAAGACAAACCTGAAAATGCAGCTAAATCTCCCTTAAACAGTAGCACTAGTGATCATGGAAGCTGCTTCCGGACACTGTGTATGCTCAAAAATTGCACACTCCTGCAATGAATGTAGAGCCATTCCACTGAAGATTTTTTATTTCAAATCTGTGATTCCTCTTACACTGAGAATGCTACTTCTTGCAAATATGTATAATAAATAAATCACTCACAGTCCTTATTTGTAAGTAAAGGATAACTTGACTTTGTGAATTTTGCTTCCTAGGGGTATGAATAAACTTTTCCACATTTTTCTTCTCCATCTTGATTTCCAATTATCTACTCAGTTTGTTCTGGACCAGCAGAATAAAAATGTAAGAAGGAACATTGCTGTGCTATTGTAATTCTTTTTATGCCATTATGCTCTAGAGGCCTGTTTTCTATAGAGAATAATTAATCTACAAAACTCTAATGTCTTTACAATCCCGTGACATTCTTCTTAGATAAAACACACATTGTATCAAAGTTTTTACTACAAATTAAACATTCTTCCCTGGAATTGCTACTGTGGGGCATGTATTATTTAAACCCCTTTCTGTGTGCTCAAAATGTTTTGTAATTTGCTGGTGTCAGTTCAGATACATAATGTTCAAATGATTGGCTTGCGGTGAGCTGCCTTCTCTTTCTTTCTCCTCCTGATTTTTCATCTTTATGGGTATATCTGTGATAGATGAGAAGTGATAATGTCACATGTGTGTGTGTGTTGAATGATTAGAGCAGAAAACGGAGAGAAAAGTGACTTGTTGGGAAAATTCCAACACAACAATGTTTAAGGCCTTTTTAAAACATCTGCAACAAAAAGTGACAACTATTATTTTATTCATGTGTATAAGATGTTGCCAATGAGCCAATTAACTTGGCCACTGAACTGCTGACCCAGTTATTTCTCTTTTAGATAATGACTGACTTGCAGAAAGGCATAACAAAGCTACCCCGAAGGGTACCTCTGTTGACCACTATATGAACTATGTGAACTGTTATTTTAAAAGATTTGTACATGCAGTGTGAAAAAGGAAGGTGAAAAAGAGAAAAAGAGAACTTCACAGGTAGAACTGGGAGATGAAGAGGTCACAATCCTTTCTGAAAGCCACATCTTCCAGTATTTTGGTAGTATGGCTTCAGTGAACAGCCTCCAACCTGCCTGCTGGAGGAATATGAAAAAGAAAAGAAATGGTTTGAATGCCTTGGAGTAGCCTTAGGCTGAAGCTCATTCTGAATTATCCTTGGTATAGTGTTAAATACTGAGGAAGGTAACAGAGTAGTGCCTGTAGTTGTGTTCTTAAAAAAAGGCCAAAGATACTGGCAGTTCTGTTTATACATATCAACAAACCAGTAGCTTTCATTAGCATCAGAAACTGGTCTTTTGTAACTCTAATGGGTTTTAATGAAAGCCAAGTCACTGCTTCCCTCCCTAAAAAAAATCATCCATGGCCAGTGATGCACTGCAAAAATTTTTACTACCTACTCTGTCGGCTGGCCAAACCTGTGGGTGTGGCCAAATCTGTGGGCATGGCAAAACATTATGGGATAGATAGATAGATAGATAGATAGATAGATAGATAGGGTGATGGTGAAGCTTTTATCTACTGTTATTTATGTTGTACACTTGAGTGGCTGCACCCTTACTTATACCAATGTAAATGTCAACGTTTCTGCTACATCTATTTCTCACAAGTGGACAGGGAATCACAGGTATTAATGCTTATTGTGCTGAACTGCCTTTGCAGCTTGTTCCCTTTTGTCCTGCCTCCAGTTCATTACCAATAGTGTGATAAGGGAAATTTTGGCCACACCCTCAGTGGGCATGGTCAAATCTGTGGGCATGGCCAAATATAGCCATGTGACTTGCTGGGCTCTAGTCATGCCTAAATCTGTGGGTGTGGCCAAATCTGTGGCTCTGTGACTTGCTGGGGGGTGGTTATCTGACTGGGTGGGCGATCGAGTCATGGCTACCACATGGCCATGAAAATGTCTGCAAACACAGACAGCACTGGCTCTTTGGCTGTAAATGGAGATGAGCACTGCACCCTAGAGTTGGATACCACTGGCAGATTTTACTTTCTTAGGATCAAAGATCTCTGCAGATGGTGATTGCAGCCGTGAAATAAAAAGGCGACTGATGCTTGGGAAACAAGCTATGAGAAACCTGGGGAACATAGTTAAAAGTAGAGGCATCACCTTGCAAACAAAAAATTGCATAGCCAAGCAATGGTATTCCTGGTGGTAATGTATGGGTGTGAGAGCTGGACCATTAGGAAAGCTGAGTACAGAAAAATAGATGCCTTTGAAATGTGGTGTTAGAAATAGGTCAATCCTAGAAGAAATCAACCATGACTGCTCGTTAAAGGTCAAATAGTAAAGATGACGCTAAAGTACTTTGGACATCAAATGAGAAGAGAGGATTCACTTGAGAAAACCTTGATGCTGGAATAGGTGGAGGACAAAAGAAGGGGGTGGCCCAAAATAAGATGGCTAGATGGTATTGTAGATGCAATGAGCACAAAGCTGTGTGGGCCAAATAACCCTTTTCCCATCTTCTTGGGGACTTTTATTTTGTTTTCTTTCTTGTTTACTCATTTTTAATTTAATTTTTTTTCTGGGAAGTGAAGAGCAGAATAGTAAACCCAGCCCCCTAGGGTTACCAACTGCTTGTAAGCAGCTTGGCTTTAATGAACTAGCCCTGCACATGGCTAGACACCCCACCCCCCATTAGGGTGGAGGAGCAAGGGATTAATTCCCCCAAATTAACCAATCTATTTGTTCCTCACTGCAACCAGTTGAAGCACCAACACCTGAGAATGTCGGATCCAGCTTAAGGAAGGGAATTAGTAAAGAAGTAAAAAGCAACCTCTGTAGTTTCCAAGCCTCCCAGCAGTTGAGGAGTTAATCTCCATATATGAAATATCGCTCACCTAGAGTAGACTGACTCCCATCCCATGGTGGCTCCGACCACCAGCAGCAGCAAAAACGAAGCCTCCATGACCATGTGGCAGGAGGGAAATGAAATAGAAACAAACTACTGAAGGCCCCCGCCTTCTTTCTCTCCTTCCACAAGAGAAAAGCCACACAGCGACCTCTGGTGGCAAGAAAAACATACTGCAGCTTCGCCTGTGAGGGCTCTGGTCAGAATATTTTTTTAAAAATAAGGGATATTAAGGGGAAATTAATAAAATTTGGGGGGGGCAGGAAGAGGGGTAAAAATAAGGGGTTTTCCTGAGGAAAATGGGATACTTGACAGGTATGGGTATCAGAGTGTAGATAGAGTACATGGTTATGCTAAGTCACTGTTTGTAGGATGTAAGGAACACAATTCTGGATAAAAGTCTCACTGTTGTGGTCCTGAATCCCACCTTGGACACTAATGGAAGTTCTGGGTGGTCCCTGGAAGTAGGGTTGTCAGATGATAATTTGAAAAAGGAGGGCTGATGGGTCGAAAAAGGAGGACTTTCACACATCAAATGAGTTTTTTAAATATAATTTACTTTATTTTAATCATATTTAGCGGAACTGCCAATTTTTGAAAGAAGTTATTGGTTTTTTTAAACAAATAAATATTATAGAAAAGGAGGACATGTCCTCCTTTAGGGTACCATTTGGCAACCCTACCTGGAAGCAGCTACTGAAGCTACCTCTGGTTGGTCGGACTGTATGGTGCACACAAGCAGGGGACAGAGCCCTGTTAGTTTTTGAGTGAGTGATGTAGCAGTCTGAGTTGCAATAGGTCCAAAAAAGAAGACTATACACCAGGCTTGGTTAAATCAAACTGGTATATTAACATTTACAGTCACCGTAAATAAACACTACCTTCAGCATTATTCAGCTCTGCTCTGCTCTGTTCTGTTCTATTCTGCAGCTTCTGTGCAGTCTGTGCTTCTGTTCAGCTCTGTGCTCTGCAAGGAACTTCTATTTCTACAGCCAGCAAAACACAAGGTTACAATGTATCTTATTAACTGTCAATCGCAGCAGAGCTGAGCCATGGTGATTGCTTGCACCTGTTCCTTGTTAACTGACCTCAGCCTGACCTTATTATCTCTGCTCATTGCCTCACTATAATGCATATATTGACAAGCCCTGCCAACCCGTAGTAAAGCAACATGGAAGAGGGGCCTGGTCACCTGCCTATCTGTTTCTGAAGCCTGTGCTGTCACTCCATTTGCCCGGCAGACCTGGCAAAGCATGTTGAGGGCAGAAGCCTGCCATCAGGGCTCCCAGCGCCACTCACACCTATGGCCCGGTTAGGGACAGCCCATGGCTTGGTATCAGTCCGTAGTTTGGTGGTTAGGGACCCCTGCATTAGAGTCTTATTTAAGTGCTATGTGAGAGAAAACACCATATGCTCAGGAGGTCAGTGAGTCTGAAAAGCTTTGTGGAAGAAGAAATTCCATTAGGTATATCTTGCTGTGTTGAAATTCTCTCTTCTATACAGCTACTAAAGGTGCAGGAGCCTTGTTCTCATTTTATGATAATCCCCTTTCTACTTCTTATACTTTAAGGGGAATAACAATCCAGCATTACTGCATTCTAATGATCATGCATTTCTGGGTTACGTTGGATAGAGTTTCAGATAAGGAATCTTGATACCTGGATTCATATCAATACCTGGCCATTGACATTCACAATTAGTGTGTGGCAGTGGCAAAACTACTCCTTAATCATCTCATATACTCTGTAGACCCTTTCAGATTTGCATTAGGTGTGATGTGTCTTGGCAGCATGTTCTGCATTACTCAATAGTTCACTAGTTTATTACATAACATTGGGTATTTTTAAAATGGTGAATTTATTAGTGCAGTCAGTAAGGCTTATTAATGCTGTTTTTAAGAAGTCTAATACTGCATAATAGAATAGGAATGGATAGCTAAGCTATATCCTTGCTCATATATTTATGAAGATATCACTTTTCTTCATCTTTTCATTTTTATTGGCAGAAGCTCAAATATAATTTGCAATATTAACTGCTTTCAAATGGCTACACAAGTTTAACCAATAAAGTACTTAAACATACAGAAGCAACTTGGTGGTTTAACATTAACAGTCTTATGTTATGTACCATATGCCTACTCAGAGATAATTTCCACTGAATTCGAAGGGATTTACTCCCAGATAAGAGTGCACAGATTTGTAGCTTAAATTGCATTTTGAAACATGATAAGAGTCTAATTCTAAAAGTTGATCTAATGGCAAATAAATTCTTTGTACTGAAATATTGAAATATTATTGTGAGCCATGAAGTTAAAGAGATATTGAATGTTGCAGGCAGATTGATACAGCACTGCAAGTGTTTTGAGATCAAACTAATAAAAAACAGAATGCTGTATAATGTACTTGGCTAAGGGCCCAAAGCATAAGAATGACTAAGGTAAATTTGGATAGGGTATAAGCCCCTTGTGCTGGCTCCTAGCTGCTGATCCATAGCTGTCAACCCAGTTTCTATGGTAACTGTGCTGTGCTTGTAGTTTTTACCACCACTACCCCTGTGCTATTTTCTTCTTAGGCCGGCTGAAGTCTTATGCTATTTTCTTCTTAGGCCACTTCCCCTTCTGAGCTGGAAGTGGTTTGGAAACAACATAGCCTCAGTCAGTCTAAGTCTGCTCAACCAGCCTAATGACAGCCTAGTTAGTTACTAGCTTGTAACTCATACCTGTCAGCTTAGCCAATTATCAGGAATTTATTCCCTTTGAATTCAATTAGATTTCCTGCTGAATAGATGGATTTAGGATTGCACTGTAACACTTAGTATGACCAGCACAGTTATGCATGAAGTTATTGGAGAGCATTACCATAACAAAACAGTGATCAGAATAGGGCCATCCAATAAATACTACATGGGCATGAAAGTTCAGAACACTAGAACTCAAAACTAGTTAACGTGACGAAATGTACAGAAATAAATGTAAACAGTACACAGGGACAGCCCAAGACATTTTGCTAACCAACATGGAGCTATGAAGGGTGCCTGTTGAGTATACATGCAGTTCAGCTGCTCACCATTAACGCAGCTGACAGAGTTCACGTGGTTCCAATTCACCCAATGAGGAACTAATGTGGATAACCTCCCCGCCACAGGTGAAACTGTTGTAATGGTCCATGGGAGTCAAAGTGCTGAACTCAAGGAAGGCACGCGAGACTGATGTATGATGGTAAAAGCCAGCCCCAAGTCCTCGGGTGGTCTATATTTATTAGCTTGCATTCTGGATCACTTGCGCACAGATTGCACATGACCCCTATTACAGAAGGTTTTCCTTACGTAGCATGTTGCTGGCTAAGGTACATTTGCCAGCCTATGAAAGTATTGCGTGCCTAGGTTCGCCTCACTGCCCTGTGGACACATTTCCACCCAAAGGTGTCCGTGTTCCCGGCGAGATTGGTGTTCAGTCGGCGAGACCAATGACCTGGAGAAACTGTGGCAAAATACGTAGCCACGCTGAGGCTGGCGGCCATTCCATGCTGGTGGGGGGCTTTCCTGGCCAAGGCCTTGCGAGACCGCCTTCTACTTGGCCTGCAGGACGAAGAGGCTCAGCGGAAGTTGCTAGCCTGAGATGAGGACATCACGTTCGAGCAGGTCTTGTGGGCCGCGCAAGCTGCTGAAGCGGTAACGGATGGAATGCAGGCATGCAGGACGAGGTCCACAGCCCCGGGAAGGTTCGTGGTGCAAGCCCACAGATGTTCGTCACTATGTGCATGAGGGTCAAAAGCTGTGGCAGCCGCCACCACATCCCCTTCAGGATCCAGGGAGAGCAAGAGTGAGCCAGAGGTCCAGAAAGTGAGAAAAAGGCCATCCAAAAGGAGAGACACCACAGAAGCAAGATGGCGCTACGAGGGGTGTGGGGGCTCACATGACCGGAAGAAATGCCCCTTCAAGAAGGCAGGGTGCCACAGCTGCAGATGGTTGGGACACATAGCGAAGGTGTGCAGACAACGCAGAAGTCGAGACCCTGACCAGACCAGCTGCTACGGTTGAAAGGACGAGGCCATCGGGAAAGTGCATGCGGAGGACACCTTGGTGAGACGTGTGTCGGACCAATGCACCTGTTTTTTTGTGAAGGTTCTGTTACAGGGGGTCCAAGTAAAGATGGAGGTGGATTCAGGGACCACCTCCATAGTCTTGCAGACAGAGTTCCTGCGAATACCCCCTAGGGACCGCCCGAAACTGAGAGCCCTCAGGACGAACTTGCAGGACGTTCAAGGTAACTACATTCCATTCCTGGGGGTGGGAGATTTCACCGTCCGGTTCAAAAACTTCATGAAGAAGCTGCCACTGGTAGTTCTTAAGGGGGGGGGGTGTCCAGTTGTCTTCTAGGGACCCAGTGGTTTGAACCATTGGGCATTGCACTGACGGGCATCAACGCCCTCCGGGCTGACCCCAGTCAGGATGTGTGCAACGCACATTCCGCTGTTTTTGAGAAAGGACTTGGGAAGTACAGGGGGCCTCCAGTGGACTTTGATATTGATCCTTCCGTTCGCCCCGTTCGGCTCAAGCCGCAAAGAGTGCCTTTTGCACTAAAGGACAAGATAGAAGCGGAACTGGACAAACTGGTGGGGCAGGGGATTTTGGTTCCGGTGGACTCTGCAGATTGGGAGATACCAATTGTAACTGCCATGAAATCTAACAGGGAGGTTAGAATTTGCACTGATTACAAGTGTACTATCAATAAGGCAATTCGCCCCAACGCCTACCCGGTGCCGGTAGTTAGCCACTTGCTGGCCAAGTTACACGTGGGTAAATGCTTTGCGAAGTTGGACTTAGCACAAGCTTACCAACAGTTAACAGTTACACCTGCAGCTGCAGCTGCCCAGACGATAGTTACACACAAGGGTGCGTTTAAGATGACACGCCTCCAGTTAGGCATAAACTCAGCCCCGGGATATTTCAGGCGCTTGTAGAACGCCTGCTTAAGGGTCTCCCTGGGGTCCTGCCCTATTTTGATGATGTGTTGGTAACAGCTGGGGATGCGTCAGAGCTAGCCCAGAGGTTAGATCAGGTACTATCTGTGTTCGAGAGGGCTGGGCTACATTTGAGAAGGGACAAATGTGTGTTCTATGCAAACAAGGTTGAGTTTCTGGGGTTTCGAATCACCCCCGATGGGGTAAAACCATCGATATCCAAGGTTGCGGCAGTACAGGACGCTCCCAGACCAGCCGCTAAATCAGAGCTGCAGTCATTCTTACAGCTCTTAAACTTCTACCACTCCTTCCTCCCATGGAAGACATCCATGACAGAGCCGTTACACCACCTACTGAAGAAGGATGCAGTCTGGCAGTGTGTGTGTGTGTGGGGGAGGGTCAGGAGCAAGCGTTCAATGAGTTAAAGCGGCTCCTCTCTTCCGAGGCGATATTAACTCATTTCAACCCCAGGAAGCCCATAGTACTTGTGTGTGATGCCTCACTGGTGGGGGTTGGGGCTGTCCTCTGCCATGTGCTCAAGAATGGGAGGGAGGCACCAATTGCGTTCTACTCGAGATCCCTCTCGAAACAATGCACAGACGGATAGGGAAACCCTCGCAATCATCGCAGGGATGAAGAAATTTCATGATTTCTTTTATGGGAGGGAGTTCACCATTGTCATGGACCACAAGCCCCTCCTGGGAATCTTTGTCACGGCCAAGTCCACTCCCCAGATCCTGTCCCCATGAATGTTATGGTGGGCGATTTTCTTAAACGCGTATCAGTTCACACTGGTACACCGCCCAGGGAAAGACATCGCTCACGCGGATGCGCTTTCCAGGTCTCCCCGCCAGAGCTGGGGGAACCCGAGTGTGAGGTTGAGCAAGATCACCAGGTGCTGCTCATCGAATCTCTCGACTCACTCCCCATCGTGCCTTCAGATATTGCTAAGACAACCACCAAAGACAAGGTTCTGTCCCAGGCATTGGCATGGGTAAAGAAGGGTTGGCCTGCAACGTCCCCATCCAAGGAACTTGCATTGTTTCTCAGGAAACGTTTCGAGCTTTCGCTCGAGAGAGGATGCCTCCTCTGGGGCCAGAGAGTAGTGATTCCTGAGGTTTTTCGAGCTAAGGTGCTCCGTTTGCTCCACATGAGTCACCCTGGGATCATGAAGGCAAAAGCTCTTGCAAGGAGCTATTTCTGGTGGCCCAACATAGATAAGGACATAGAGCAGTTGGTGGGTGCATGTGAGAGTTGCCAACACTCACGGCCCAAGGAGCACAGATTACCCCCCAGGGAGTGGGACACAGCTCGCGGACATTGGTCAAGGGTCCATGTGGATTTTGCAGGGCCTTTCTGGGGTACAATGTTTTTGTTAGTGGTTGATGCCTTCTCAAAATGGCTGGAGGTCATTCCAGTGCGAAACACATCCTCCACAGCCACAGTCAAACACCTGACGAGGGTGTTCACATGTTTTGGCCTGTCTGATGTGTTAATTTTTGGATAAGATGACCACATTCACGTCCACCGAATTCCAGGCATTCCTCAAATGGAATGCAATCAGGCATGTTACCTCTGCTCCATTTCACCCTGCCACAAACGGCCAAGTAGAGCACCTGGTCCGCACTACAAAGGAGGCGCTACGGAGGATGGGTCCAGGGGATCTAGAGCTACAGCTCTGCAAATTCCTCCTGTGCTATAGGGTTACTCTGCTTGCATCGGGGCAATCCCCCGCGGAGATTCTGATGCGAAGAAGACCCACAACATTGTTTGACCATTTAGATCCTTCCAGGGTGGAGGATAGAGGTAGGAATGTGGTGGTAGATCAGAGGAAAGTGTTCGGGGCAGGCGATCCAGTGTACTGCAGAAATTATGTGAGTTCAGGGCCAGTGTGGGTGCCTGGGGAAGTGGTGGAACAAACCGGGCCCGTATCATACCAAGTAAAGACAGAGTCGGGGTTGTTGTGGCGGAGGCACGCTGATCACCTTAGGAGAAGTGTCACAGAAGCCATGGGGGAAAGTGGGTATTTTGACGAGTCAGCATTAGGGTTGCCCCCCACCTGCATGACCCAAGGGGGAAATACAGGACTCAGCTTAACAGGTGGCATAAACCCACAGGAAACCGTCACCCAACCCAGAGATGAACAACCCCAGTTTGATTTTTTGTTACAGGATGGGGGGAGTTTTTGTGAGTGTTCCCCCACTCATTCCAGTGAGCAGCGGGGTTTTGAGTTGTCCCAGAGGTCCCCCCATCCTCCCCGACACAGAGATACCCCATTCCTGCCCTTGCTGGGGTTCGATGGGACACTTCAGTTTTCCCGGGGGGAAGGTTCGGGTGCAACAGCTGATTCTGGCAGCACCGCTGAATCGACCGGCTGACCGCAGCGCGCCCGCCGGCCCCCACAATGGTTGGGGGACTTTTTCCCATCCTAGGGGGGAGGGATGTTGTGTATACATGCAGTTCAGCTGCTCGCCATTAGCGCAGCTGACAGAGCTCACGTGGCTCCAATTCACTCAATGAGGAACTAATGCAGGAAATCTTCCCACCACAGGTGAAACTATGTCAGGTATGCATGACGTCAGGAAGACATCACCAGTACAGTGACCAATAGGCGCCTTCGGGTGAGATTCAAATGTATCATGTACCATATATAAGGAGGCAAGGCTCCGCCATTGCCTCGTGTATAGATTGACCATTTTACAAAAAGTAGTGTTTAGCCCGTCTGCCGGCATCATGTGCAATCAGTCTGCCTATATCAAAGTGCCCCTCCCACTATCTTTGATCAGATCCATGGCCAAAATCTTACTATTTCACTGGCAGTAAAACTAGAATAATGATAACTTGATGATTAAGCTAGATTCCTCACCTCTAATCTTGTCCCTGAGAATGGCTTTGTCACATTTCTTAATTGTAAGGCTAGGCCTGGAACTGGGATCATACTTTTTTGATCATGAATCAGTCGACCGATCATTTCCCCATGAACATAGAATCATAGACTAATACAGTAGGACGGGGCCTATGAGGTCACTGAGTCCAACTCCCTGTTCAATGCAGGAATCAAAATCAAAGTACAGTCAACCCTCACATAACAGCGTGTTCAGATAACATTATTTTCGCTTAACAATGCATCGTTATACATCACGTGTTTTCCCAATAACAACATTTTTAGTGTCATTGTCCAGACAACAACTCTTAAATAACCAGACAATGATGTTAAAAACGTCGTTATGCGGGAAACTCCATAGAAACCCGCATAACAATAAAAATCGCTTAGCAATGCTACTTGGGGAACCAAGTAACATCATTATGCGAGGGTCTACTGTAGATCTGACAGATGGTTGTCCAGTTTTCTCTTGAATACTTGCACCGCAGTGGAGGGCTCCAAAAATTTTACTACCACACTGTGGGTATGGTATTGTGGGCGTGGCCAGAGGGAAAGCCCTGCATTGCACTCAAATTAGGACTACTTTATTTCAAATTTCTGCTACTGGTTCTGGCGAACTGGTGCAAACCTGTTGATGCCCACCACCGCTGCACCACCTCCTAAGGTAATTAGTTTCATTGTTGTACTGTTCTAATAATTAAGTTTTTCCTGATAGTCAACCTATATCTGGCTTCCAGTAACTAGAAACCATTACGTGTTCTGCATTCTGGATGATCAAGAACAGATCCTCCTCTTATAACTATCTTTAAAGTATTTGAAAAATGTCATCACATCCCCTTTTAGTGATATACCAGAGAAAATAAGGAAATAAGGATAAAAAAGCATTCAATTTATAGAGGTATGTTCAAAGAGAGATGCTGAAGCTCAGATTTGTTAGAGTTCAGGTCCAATTACCACTACTTTCCTCTGAAATCTATCACCTCTCAGCAAATTATACAGTTCCTATTTTAGAGTGTACTTTAAAGAACGAGTATGGCCCACACATCTGGCTATGAATTTTGGAACTTTTATTTATTTTTTTACACTGTGCTCACCAATGTAATGCCAGGTCCAACAACTTTTAACAAATGCAAAGTTGAAAGTTGCCAGTGTGTGAGAGATTTTATAGTCTAACTAGTTTTTTTTGCCCGGTCCTGCCTGGCAGTTATTATCTGTGAGCGCCCCCCCCCAAAAAAAAAACCCACCTCAACGACCAACACACAGATAATAATGGTCTGCCAAGGCAGGGGTGTCCAGTGTGTGTGTGTGTGTGTGAGAGAGAGAGAGAGAGAGAGAGAGAGAGAGAGACAGAGGGTGGGACACGCACGGCCCTTGCCTGGAGGGGAAGGGGGCTCCCTTCCTCTGTCAGGCAAGGACCAAACGGGGTGTTGGCTTTAGCCGTCGCCTGGTGGGGAAGGTGCACACTTTCTCCGTCTCTCTCTGTTCCCCCTTCTCTCTCTCTGTTCCCCCTCTCTTTCTTCCACCCTCCCTCTCTCTCTCCCCCTCTATTTCTCGCATGTGCTTTCTCCTTCTCTCTCTTCTACCCCTTCTTTCTTTCTCTCTCTTTTACCCCCTTTTCTCTCTCTCCCCCTCTCTATGTCTCTCACGCTTCCCCCATCTCTCTGTCTTCTCCCCACTTTCTATCTCTCTCCCTATTCCACCTCTCCTATCTCTCTCTTTTCCCCCCTCTCTCTTTCTTCCCTTTCATATCTCTCTCTCTCTTTCTTCCCCTCTCGTTCTTTCCTCCTCCTTTCTCTCTCTCCCCTGGCGGGGAAGGTGGCCTTGCTTGGCGGGGCTGTGGGAAGTTGAGGGGCTCCCCTCCTTCCCACAACCCCGCCGATGCTGCTGCGAGGCCGGCACTGGCCTCGCTTGCCCGGGCCGCGGGAAGATGAGTGGTTCCCCCTGCTTCCCGCAACCCCACCAAAGCCGCTGTGAGGCCAACGCTGGTCTCACTCACCAGGGCCGTGGGAAGATGAGGGGTTCCTCCTCCTCCCCACAACCGCACTGAAGCTGCTGCGAAGCCGGTGCCAGCTTCACTCACTGGGGCCACGGGAAGATGAGGGGCTCCCTCTGCTTCCCGCAACCCTGCCAAATCTGTGATGAAGCCGGTGCTGGCCTCACTCCACGGGATGGTGGGGATGGGTTCCCTCCGGGAGACAAAGTGTCTCCTGGAGGGAAGTGTTTAGCAGCAGGCGCTTTGGTGTGGTGGTGTTTTTTTTAGCATGCGTGCTGGCTTTTCTGGCCTCCTCCATGCTTGCATCCCTCAGCCTGATTGGCTGAGGGGTCATGGCATGGAGGATGCTGGGGCTTGTAGTTTGTTTTTTGTGTTCATGTTCGTGGGGCGGTTGCTGGCAGACCCTTGCGGCGATGCTCGCAGGGTGTTAAGGTAAGTGTTGGTGGCTCGGTATGGGATAGTAGGGACGGGTGTGGATGTGCATGCTGGACATGCACAGTTAACACACCACCTTATAGGTAAAGATAAAGATTCCACCCACCCTTGTTTCTGAATTCTGAAAGATAGCATTCCACCACTGATACAGAACTCAGTAATGAAGGGGACAACAGAGTTTAGAGTTTAAGCCTTACCAGGGAAGAAGAGTACTACTATTCTTTGAGAAACTTTATTTTGCTTTATGTATTGTTGTTTGCAGCCCAGGGACATTTTTTGTTGGAATTATGGCAGATGGAAGGAAGTGCAGCCCTTTTTTCTCCTCAATGTATTGTGATCCTGATAAACATTTTCTGAGTGAGGATGATGATTACTGTTCTATCACTGTTATCACTGTTGTTACTACTAATAGTTAGAAATCCACCTACTGCTGCAAATTATTTTTTAAATTTGCAAATTGAATGGGAATTGAGTACTTCAAAAGTAACATTCCAAACTGTTGGTGTTAGCAGGTATAGCTTCTCTTCTGCTTTTTCTGTTTTCGAACATTGTAAAGGGAACAAATATTTGACAAATCTGTCCAATGTCATTCAGGGAATCAAAATGTCAGAAATACATTACTTGTGGGTTTAAGATTTTGGTACACTTCATTGTGTACCAGAAAAAAACAACCACAAAATCACCATAAAACAAAACAAACCTTTTGTCATTTTAAGAAAAAGTGATTTTTATTTTATCAATACCAAAATTGTCTTATGCAACTGTTAGTCTTAAAGATAGTTGTCTGTGAAATGCTTCCCTTCAAGATTTTCTTTCCTTGTAAAACAGGATTCCTTTGTGGTTAGAAATATGTCACTTTGTCAATGACTTTCCCCAGAATGGTTATAGGCATAGGCCAGAGTTCATGAACACAATTTGGGAGGGGTGCCACTCAGTTCAGAAGCTCTCCACATTCTAACCAATATAAGTTAAATGATAACATGTATTTGATTATGCCAGTCTTCTTCATCTGCATTCTGGTTTCATTTCTGCTGAAATATGAAAGTTTGAATTCCTTATTTTTTTGTGCATAGTGTCAAACAGGATGGTAAAAATAGTTGTATTATAAAAATATTATGCTGGTCAATATTCAGTCCAGAGATTTGAGTGGTAATACATTTAAGTTTGGTTCTGTTAAGAACAGTGTCATTTTTGCTGCTGTCATTTCACCCATATAATTTTCTCCTGTCTTAGAAACTTCAGTGTAGGTAATTCTACATGATAAATTATTGGTCTTAGTACACAGTACCAGGCTGCTGAGTATAAGGAGGAGGATCCAGATTCTTTCTCAGAAATGAAGGGCAGAATAAACTATGATTCATACTGTGTACAACACATTTATCATTTGAGCAACACAGTTATCAAAATCGAAATAACCCCAATTTTAGAAATAGTGCAATTCCTTCATTTCCCCATTGTTTGAAAGCTATGAGAGGTATAGTACAACAGGAGAAAGTCTTTAATTACAAAAAAATATTCCCCCAAAATAACACTAACCCATGGCAACAATTTTCAGCAGTCGAAGACTTCTTACTTCTGTTCTGCTTTTGGGTGATGAAAGGGATTAGATAGAAAAAGGAAAAGCTGTGGGACAGAAACATGACAATTTTAATTATTGAAGCTCAAGTGGCTAAGATGCTGACTGGGAGGCGGAAGGTCAGCAGTTTGATTCCTGAGTACTGCAGGACAGAACGAGTTCCCGTCTTTGTCCCAGCTCCTGCCAACCTAGCAGTTCGAAAGCAAGAAATTGCAAGTAGATAAATAGGGACCACTTCGGTGTGAAGGTAACAGAGTTCTGTGCGCTCCGGTGTCTAGTCATGTCTGCCACATGACCATGGAAACGTCTGCAGAAGCAGACAGCACTGGCTCTTTGATTTTGTAACAGAGATGAGTACTGAACCCTAGAGTCGGATATGACTGGCTTTCGAGCAAGGGAAGCCTTTACCTTTACCCCTTCTTAGTGACACCATCACCCTTCTGCAGGTGTAAGATACATGACAGGATTTCAGCCACACTGTCTGCAGGCATTATCATTCCTAGAATCACACAGGAAGCCTGGCCACTGACCACAGTGTTTGTAAGTCATATCTCACACAATAAATATTTCCATTTGAGAGTCCTGTGTTCCTCTCTCTCTTCAGCATGTATCTGTATTGCATTCAACTGAGGTTTACATCAGCTGGGCAAAAATAAAAATAAAAAAATGAAGTGTCTTTTTAACTGAATCCAGTAGAGTTTCTGTCTGGTGAAAACCTGTGCTTTTTCCAGCTAGAAGCCCTGGATTCCTTTCAAGCTGATGTTAACTATGTATAAGTATAATTAGATTATTAAGGATTGGTAACTCATTACACATTCCTTCCAGCACATATGTTCCAAATATAGTTGCTTGGCTTTTCTATGAATACAAATTGCAATTAAAAACAGCTGCGATGGAACCTAGGAATTCATTTATCTATCCACAAAATGCCCTCTGTAATTCTTTGCACAGCAGTTGTGAGCAAAAGTAAACTTTGCCTAATAAAACAAAGCCTGACTCATCTCTAATTAAGTGGCCAATTTTAAAAGAAATTAAAGTTCACAAGTAAGGGGGGAAGGTTGGAGAGGAAGATACAACTATAAAGTTTTAAAACACCCATTATTAACAATCTGCAGGAAAATCGATGTGTATCTGCAGTTCAGTCAACCTTTTAACAAGCTGGACAAAAGCTGAGGTAATTATTTGGGAAATTATTGCTATTACAGAATGCAATCAATGCTTTCTTGCAGCAAAATATATATTTCCTACTATGCTTTAACATTCTATGGTCAGGCTGCCTGTAGGTTGTCATATAAAATACAAACAAATAGATGTTCAGTTTGAGTCTAATTGCATGAGTTCCTGACATAGTAACAAATAAATGACTTTCTCTACATTTCAGCCACAACTGGTTAGGAAGCCTTTATTATTAAAAGGTTGTAAAGCCAGTTGGAAATTGTTCAAAACATTTAGTCACAACATGTTCAAAATATATAATCAATACCAGTGGAGTTTTGCATCTACAGTCAAGAATTGCCTGCATTAATAAGACTGTCACAAGGTGACTGAATGCCTGAGCATTGTTTGGGATGAAAACTGATCATACCGTTGTATCTAAAAATGGGAAGAATCTATCTGGACATCTCTCTCACTTGACAGGATTGTATAAATAGGTACATGGACAACACTTCTGAAGGAGTGGATAAAAGAGAGGAGAGATCTAAAAATTTGGCAGTTTATACTTAGACTCCTTTGTCTCCACTTGCAGTTATGGTGTTTCAATATGAGCTCTTTTGGAGTGGGCTGGTGCAGACTAAGTAGAATCTCATGGAATCAGGTAGTTCCCTGCATTCAAATGGCAAACCAGACTGCAAGTGAACTACAGTGGTACCTCGGATAAAGTCCGATTCGGATAAAGTCCGTTTTTTGATAAAGTCGCGGTTTTCATGCACACGTGATGCATCGCATAAAGTCAAAAACTTCTAAAAACGGACGTTACCCAAGGTATTTGGTATAGGAACCTCGGATAAAGTCCATTTTTGGACGTTATCCGATGAATCACCCATTTGATTCGGATAAAGTCCAAAATCGGATAAAATCCAAACTTGTGGAATGGAGTTTGGACTTTATCTGAGGTTCTACTGTATTTGTCTGATGAGGATTTCCAATAGTGAGAAGTGGCTTAATCCTTCTTAGCCTTGATCACATGTGTAAATTCAGTTAGAGACAGCCTTCATACTTTTTTTGCAGTTCGTAGGAATTATGCATTAATTTCAATGGGATCAAGTGTGCAATATGAATTGGGAGAAAAATGTGTCACATCTTGTGCATGGTCACCCTAAGAACATCTGTCCGTCCAACCAGAGTGGACCGGAGGGGCTCTCTAATTGTACCATCAGCTAGAGGGGCTTGTCTCTCTAGCACAAGAAGGAGGGCATTCTCGGTTTCCACACCGGCCCTATGGAACCTCCTACCAACAGAGTTAAGGCTCCAGACGGAATTGCTGCCCTTTAGGAAAGGACTCAAAACCTGGCTGGCAGGGCAGTTATGGGGTATGGATGGTAGAACAACCCCTGCCTGTTGGCTTGTCTGAATGGGTATGCCCCCCCCCCCCAATCTTCGGTTATGGTTGGGGTGGGTGGGGTTTTTTGAAGATTCCCCGTGCCCGGTTGGGCACCAGTAGTCTCTGGCAGAGGTTAAACCAGTGGGCAAACTCCTGGCCTCTGGCCCTTGTCAGGGCATAAGGGGGGTGAATTAATGATAGGGATTAATTCGGCTGCTTCTAGCCTGATCGACGACTCTGCCGAATAACATCTCGCAGACCTCAATTACCTCTTGGAATAATCACTCATCTCCTGGTTAAGGAAATCTCTGGTGCAAACAGTGAATATGTTTACCCCTGTCTAAGCCCTAAACAATAGTCCCCCTCATCCCATGTTTGCCCCTGCTAATTAACTTCCCCTGAAGAGTTTCCCCAAATAACCTGAGTAAACAGGTACTGTGATTGACTTATTGGTGACGGTTGTTTTCTCCTTGCCTTCTGGTCTATAAAAGGTGTATGCATTTTCCCAATAAACACTGATCTGATCCTGCTTCCTTGCCTCGTATTGTCATTGATCAGTCTCCTCCGGGACCTAGCGCCGCCTTGCGGCAGATATTCGCTACATCTGGTGACCCCGAGACGTGATTCTACTCGTGAGTAAGATACCCCGGAGAGGTCTACTCGTGAGTAACGAGCCACGCGGTTCGGTTCTGCGCTAGAACCGCAACCTGTCATCCCGGAGGACAGCGCGGCGCTCCGACCGGCAGCCAGCCGATCGGAGAAGTGGCCTGCGGCGAGGCATTCCAGAGAGACATTCCTACAGCTTGCTCCCGCTTTCGAGGAGGTTGCCATAGAGGGAAACGCGTTCCGCTCAGGGCAGGCTGTGAGCCCCTGACATCGCAGAGGCCATTAGAAGGGCCCGTGGCGGAAGGTCCACGCTCCGAGGTCTACCCCAGACACTAGATGCCCGAACCTATTGCCTGACAAGACGCGTCGACTCGTCCCGAGGAGGAATCTTCCGGAGACCCAACTGCAGGTAATATGGGGACTTGTTCTCATAGACCAAGTCCGTCCGCTAGCCAAAGAACTCGAGAGGAAGAGTTTAAAATCCTGGCCAGGGTATTTAAATTACGATTTCACAGCAGGGAATTAGCGAGACTTTTGGCGTACCTCGGGGAACACTGCCTACTTTACCCAGAAGTAGGTACGTTAACCCTGAAGCTCTGGGATCAGATAGGAGACTGCATTCAGCAACCCCCGAAAGCTCCAGGAGGGATAGTTGGTACATGGAGAAAGTGTAGGAGACTCTTAGAGCAGATCGAACCAGTCCGGATAGAGGCCAAAGAACCCCCGTTAGTCGAGCCATCAGGCAAGTCAGTCGAACCGACTGCGCCCACGGCACTCTATCCGTCAATTAGCTATCAGCAGAGTAGCGTAGGGAGCCTTCCCGCGGTGACAGCTGCAGACGTCACCGGAGGAACGCAAGGAATGAGAAGCGCAGGCGCTTCTCTGACAGTTCCGGGTTCCCCAGTCGCGAAGAGTGCCCTTCAGCGCACAGCTGAGATAGAGCTAAAGAAGGGGGAATTGTCAGCAGAACAGCTAGCTGAACTTAGACAGATTTGTCCAATCCGCATGGAGATGGACGCGCTCACGGGCGCACAGCAGGTAGTACACTCCCCAGTCCCGTACAAGCTTCTCATGGCTTTACGGAAAGCAATCTCAGAGACAGGGCTCCAAAGTCGTTTCACGAGGGGCACGCTTCGGCAAGTGTGCGAAACCACCATGTGGATTCCTCATGATTGGAAAGCCGTCATGAGGATGATGCTAACCCCTAGCCAGTACATGATCTGGGACAGCGAGTTTCGCCTAGAGGCTCAAACTCGGGCTGCCAGGATGGGAGGCGCGGTGCTTCCGGAGCAACTGTATGGCTCTGGTAACTATGAGCCCATCAACGCTCAAATTAACTTGCCTCTCGCCACCCTAGAAATGTCAGCCGAGGCTGCCTATAGGGCATACTTCAAGGTCCCAGCATCTGGCAAAACGGCAAAAAATTACACCGCTATTAAGCAGGGAGCCCAGGAGCCCTACATGGACTTCATCAATCGCCTGGAAGAAGCAATTAGCAGGCAGATTGAGAATGAACAAGCCCAGGAAGAGCTCATGATCAAGCTAGCAAAGGACAACGCCAACCTGGACTGCCGTAAAATCTTGCAGTCCATGGGCAATCGCCCTGATTTGACCCTAACGGACATGATCCAAGCATGTTCCGACGTTGGCACAGACTCTTACAAGATGGGTCTGCTAGCGGCAGCGGTGCAGGGGGGGAAAAGACCTCAGGGTAATGGCAAGACCAGAGGGGCATGCCACTCCTGTGGTAAGGTCGGACACTTCGCTAGGGAGTGCCGATCCAAGGGAGGCGGACAAAAGTCCGGCCGTCCCAAGGCTCCGAACACCCCCTGCCCGAAGTGCAAGAAAGGCTATCATTGGGCCAGGTTTTGTCCGAGTTCGGGAAACCGGAATCCGGGCACGTCTCTGGCCCCAGTCCAAACAGAGGCTTCCTTCACCCAGATCCAGAACTCCCCAGAATCAGACTAGGTTCCAAGCACATTCCAGGCACTGCTAGGGCACAGGCCAGCCCCAAGGGTAGCGCAGGGCTAGAATTGGCTTGCCAGGCGGATGTTACATGCGATCTGCCGGGCACAGTCTATCTAGTCGATTCTCAGTACATGGGACCCCTACCCAGAGGCTTTATAGGTTTAGTTTTGCCCTGTAGTGTAGCTGGAGCACGTGGAATTTTCATAATTCCAGGAGTCATTGACTCGAATTTTTCAGGCGTTCTCCAGGTCCAGCTTTGGACACACCTGCCCCAAACAATCCACAAGGGAGACACCCTAGCGCAACTGATCATGGTTCCTTGTCACTCGCCAGCAGACAGCCAGAGAAGGTTCAGTGACAGCTCAGAGTCCGGTTCAGCAGACCGCTTGAGCGCGAGTGAGGCAGTGCAAGGATACCAGGTCTTAGCGACAGTGGAGACCAACATTGAGTGGAAGCAGCGCCCCGTTATCGAGGTATTTTTGAACAAAAGAGCGTTCTCAGGGTTACTCGATACCGGAGCGGATGTGACCGTGATAAGCAGAAGCCAGTGGCCGAAGGAGTGGGCCATTGAGCCAGTCTCCGATGTGTGGGGGGTAGGCGGAGTCCAGGAAGCGTTTAGAAGCCGAGAGTGGGTAGAAGTCACAATCCCAAGGGCTGACGGCACGGCGGTAATTCGGCCGCACATTCTTGACGTGCACGTCAATCTTTGGGGGCGAGACATTCTACAGCAGTACGGTGCCACCCTTACCTTCGGGTAATGGCGTTGCCACTTAAATGGCTCACCGATACTCCGGTCTGGGTAGAACAATGGCCGGTAGTGGGAGAGAAATTGGTTGCTCTCAAGCAGCTAGTGAAAGAACAGCTAGACGCAGGACATATAGAACAGTCCACAAGTCCTTGGAATTCGCCAATTTTTGTTATTAAGAAAAAGTCGGGGAAGTGGCGACTCCTCCACGATCTCAGAGAGATCAATAAATGCATTCAGCCGATGGGTCCGCTTCAATGCGGCATCCCAAATCCTAACATGATTCCCGAGGGGTGGGAGATTCTAGTTGTAGATCTCAAGGATTGCTTTTATACAATCCCCTTAGACCCCAGGGACCGGGAAAGGTTCGCCTTTACAGTGCCGGTTGTGAACCACAGTGAGCCCACGCAGCGTTACGCGTGGAAATATTTGCCACAGGGCATGCTCAATTCGCCCACTTTGTGCCAAATATATGTTCACGACGCACTGGCAAGGTTCCGAAGCCTTTACCCTAAAGCTATTGTTTGTCACTTCATGGATGATATTTTAGTAGTGTTGCCGCAACTCGGCAGCGAAATATTTTCAGACCTCCAGGCCAGTCTGGGGGACCAAGGTTTACTCATTGCCCCGGAAAAGGTGCAGAAGACCGAGCCCTTCTCATACTTGGGTCATCGGCTTCTCCGTTCTTTTGCCGCACCAGTTTTGCCTCAGATAAATTTACAGGATTCAATTACCCTCGTAGAGTTACAGCAAGTTTTGGGAAATATTAATTGGGCCAGACCGTATTTCCGATTGGATACGGATCTTCTAAAACCGCTCTTCTCGCTGCTAACCTTAGGTAAGCAGCCGGCAGACTGGATAAAAATCTCTCGAGACGCGCGTTTGGCGATCGAGAAAGTGAACCAGGTTCTCAGCCAGAGGTGGGTGGATAGAATCGCCCAGGGGCCATATGCCCCGATCCTGAATCTGTACATCGTACGGTCAGGATCCATGTTCACTGGGGCACTAGGAATAGACTCTGAGAAGGGAGCGAAAATTGTGGAGTGGGTATACTTGCCTAACACTTCTTCACGGAACATCGTTCCGCCCCAGGAGCTAGTTTCCGCGGTGATCTACCGCGGCAGGCTGAGAGCTAGGGACATTTCAGGAAATGATTTGGCCAAAATTGTAGTCCCGTTCACCAAGGAACAAATTCACCAGTTAATGCAGCTCGGTGACTCGCTTCCAATAGCTTTGGAAGGTTTCACTGGAAGTTTAGCATACCACTTACCCAAAGACCCCAGACTCGTCTCACTTCAGACAGGAACAGTCAGCTTGTTCGAATTGCTTTCGCTGGTCCCACTCCAGGGGGCTAAGACAGTTTTTACCGATGGGGGACGCACATATAGTGTCCTGACCTGGCAGGAGGGCGAAGCTTGGCACACGCTGCTAACTCTTCCACAAAAGTCCGCGCAGAGGGCAGAGTTGGCAGCCGTGAACCTTGCCTTGCGCACCTTCGCCAAAGAACGTTTAAACATCATAACTGACAGTCTGTATGTTAGAAATTTACTTCACAGTCTACCGGGAGCTTACATCACTCCCGCGATAGACAAGAACTTGCTTAGTCTGTTTCTCACTGCTCAATTTCATTTGCGAAACCGCACGGAGCCGCTCTATATTGCCCACATCCGAAGTCATCAAGACCTACCGGGTCCGATTTCCGCGGGCAATAGCAGAGCGGATGCGGCGGCAAGGGAAATTCAGCAACGTTCAGTTTTGGGAGTTTTTACTACTCCAATCCAGAGTCATGCCTTTTTCCACCAAAATGCCAAAGCTCTCGCAAGACAGTTCAATCTGCCACTTTCCCAAGCCCAAGGTATAGTCCGCTCTTGCCAGCATTGTGCAGGGGCACCGGGGGGGCCCTCGTGGGGGGTTAACCCATGAGGGACAGAAGCTAATCAGGTGTGGCAGATGGATGTCACGCATGTGCCGCAGTTTGGCAGATGGCAGTACATGCATGTCTGCATAGACACTTTTTCTCAGTTCGTTTGGGCCACGGCGCAGAAAGGGGAGACTGCCTCCCACGTGGAGCAGCACCTCCTTTCCTGCATCGCGGCGATGGGCAAGCCGCGGCACGTGAAAACGGATAACACCCCGTCCTACTGCTCTAGGCAGCTGGCCGCCTTCATGGCCACTTGGGACATCAAACATACATTTGGCATTCCCTACAACCCCCAAGGGCAAGCGATTGTAGAGCGGGTCAATCGGACGCTAAAGTCCTATATTGACAAACAAACAGAAAGGGGGGAACACCAGCCCTCCCTAAATCACAGGGACAGGCACAGTTTTGCTTGAATAAGGTATTGTTCACTTACAATCACCTTAATGTTTTCTTGGACTGTACGCCGCAGGAGAAGCATTTCCGCCGTTCGGAAGCTCTCCCGCGACCTATGGTCCGGTACCGGGTGCCACCAGACCCTTCTTGGAGGGGCCCGGTGCCGCTCATAACCTGGGGAAGAGGGTATGCTGCAGTTATGTCTCCTACAGGTGTCGTTTGGATCCCGGCTCGGTGCGTCAAGCCTCATTTGGAACCTCATGGCATGGACCCAGACCGACCCGAGTCCGATCCCGGAGATGGAGGACCTCACCCTGACCGAGGAGACCCACCGGGAGAAGCGGCGGCCGCGGACCCCAGCACCGAGGATAACCTGGGGGATGGTCAAGTCCCTTTGCAGTGAGGCCCAGGGCGCCCTCCAACGCGAGGAGAAGGAGCCAACACCGGAGAACTTCGTTGCAGCAGTCTTCGCCCAGATTAATGTCAATTCAGCGATCTTCACCATCATCCTGGCCCTCTCCCTGCTTTTCGGGGGAGGCGCTCAGGCCGCCTCACTGGAGGCCAGCGATTTAATGCCAGGCGGAGACCTCTCTGCCTGGATGCAGTACAACATTTGGGAAAGGTTGGCTGCCCTTGTCAACCAGTCCGATTTTTGCCTCAGGCAGGACGTCGGCTCTGCCTCGATCCTCAGCAGCTGCCTTATCCCGGTGTGCCATTCTCCAGGCGCACACCCCCGGGACGGGGACTGGCTGGTGAAGCGATTCTTCAGCCCGTACATCCCAACAGCTTCCTCGGAATATGCTCGTTGGGAGATGCGGCTAACCATGACTTTACTGGCTGATGCGGCCACTCTCCACACTCCTCGAGTGGCGGTCAGCCCGAACTCTACCTGTGGCCGAATCTACGGTTGCTCCGGACTCGGCCGAACCCGGCGCCGATGCCTCGATGTGGGCAGCGGCAATTGGACTTGCAGTAACCCAGTGCCGCGTGGCACAGCATATGCACATATCACCCTACCATCTGGATGGTTTTTCACTTGTAACCAGTATACGTTTAACTACATTCCTGCTAATATTACAGACTCTATATGTTGTATAAGTCGGTTGACACTCTTGCTCCCCACTAAGGATATGATTGCCCCAAGCCCTAATGTTCCCAATGTTTCCAATGTTTCTAATGTTCCCTCACTCATACGGCACACTCGCACCAGTATGTTAGACAGCTCATGTGAAAGCAGCTTTAGGGTAATGAGACCTGCCGAGTATCTCTCCTTGGCAGTCAGCATCTTTGGCGTGCCAGGCTTAGCCGTCGGCAACGCAAAAAGGATTGGTCGTTTGGCTTGCGGTCTAGCAAAGGCCATCAACCATACCTCCTCAGCGATAGCGCTCCTCAATCAGGAGCAGGCGGAACTTTGCCATGCCATTCTCGATAATCGAGCGGCTATCGACTACCTCCTATTGTTGCACCACTTGGGCTGCGAGTCTTTTCACGGTATGTGCTGCTTTAACCTTACGGACAACTCTCGTAAGATTCAAAGCCAGCTCACGGATCTTCACGCCATAGTGGCTGGCATCACAGAGGGCTCTGCATGGGGGGCTTGGTGGAGCTCAATATGGAAATGGATGTGGTCGTGGATTCCATGGGGGTGGCTTCAAACGGTAATCAAAGTGGTGGTGGGGGTAGTTATACTAGGCATTAGAGTTTACTGTCTTGCTCAATGTATTCCCTCGCTGATCTCGAAATGCCGCAGAAGAAGGAAACCCCGTGACGTCATTCCCGACCAACAGCTGGTGCCGCTTTTGCGCAGAGTCGCCAGTCAGGCTCTTAATATAAAAAAGTAAGGGGAGGTGAAGATTCCCCGTGCCCGGTTGGGCACCAGTGGTCTCTGGCAGAGGTTAAACCAGCGGGCAAACTCCTGGCCTCTGGCCCTTGTCAGGGCATAAGGGGGGTGAATTAATGATAGGGATTAATTCGGCTGCTTCTAGCCTGATCGACGACTCTGCCGAATAAGCATCTCGCAGACCTCAATTACCTCTTGGAATAATCACTCATCTCCTGGTTAAGGAAATCTCCAGTGCAAACAGTGAATATGTTTACCCCTGTCTAAGCCCTAAACAATAGTCCCCCTCATCCCATGTTTGCCCCTGCTAATTAACTTCCCCTGAAGAGTTTCCCCAAATAACCTGAGTAAACAGGTACTGTGATTGACTTATTGGTGACGGTTGTTTTCTCCTTGCCTTCTGGTCTATAAAAGGTGTATGCATTTTCCCAATAAACACTGATCTGATCCTGCTTCCTTGCCTCGTATTGTCATTGATCAGTCTCCTCCGGGACCTAGCGCGCCTTGCGGCAGATATTCGCTACAGTTTTTAAATGTTTTTAATGTTTAATATGTCAATGTTTTAATTACTTAGTGGGTTTTATATGTTTTTATGGGACAATGTTGTAAGCCGCCCAGAGTCGCCTGTCGATTGGGGGGCAATATAAGTTGAACTAAAATAAATAAATGGTGTAACAGGAAGCGAAGAACATTAATAGGTTTGTTTATGTTTAGGATACCACTCCAAGAAAAATCTTTAGAGCTCACATTTGTAAGGAACAAAACAAGTCTTCCCACATTGATAGAAGTATCTAAATTCAAATGTTAATGTCTGAATTATGGAAAGTGGCTGAAATCCATAATTTACATCCAAACAAGCCTATGACACCAGTAGGATAATTTGTAGAAATTAAACATTTTATACTTTTGTATTGAGTCACATATAGCTCCCATGTCCAATATGTCCTATTACCACCTTGTGTCTCCCACAGCTACCAATGATGTAAAGCATTGTACAGGAGCTGTGGGAGCTGTTGAAGAAAAGTACAAAACGTGTAATTTTTGAAAATCTGCTTCTGCTTTTTACATCTTTACCCTTATGAAGATATGCATTACAGAGTAGGATTTCAATCAATACCTTTGCACTTTCTGGATGGTGAAGGAATTCAGATAAAACCACAAATTCCCTGGTAGGATATTTTCCATGTTGATGTTTTTCCTTGTGTCAGAAATCATTAGAGTGTGATGAAATTTTATAGTTCTTAACTGCATGCCCTTGAAACTGACAAAATGGCTGCCTGATTATAATTTTTGTTGTAAATCTGTGCTGTCAGGTGTAAATGGAAACTAATAAATGGATTACATAGGTATAGAAATCTAGAGCTTGCTCCTTAGGGTCTGTATAAACTATACAGTTAATGTTATCAAGCAAACACTGATCAAACTCTAGCTGATTGATTCAATTCCCTTTTGGTAATAAACAGCAAGCTGTGTAGCAATTGAAATTATGCATGTTTCTTTACTAACTGATTTTAATTCTCTTAGCTATAAGGTAGATACTTTCTTTTTACAGTGTTGAGATGTTTAGCAGAAAGTTGATTATAAAGTAAAACATTTCCCAAATGTTTATAATAACAAGAACTGCATGCTATCAAGTCAAATTTGATTTATTGTGAAGCTTTCCACGGTTTTCCAGGTAGAGCACACTTAGAAATGGTTTACCATTTCTTTCTTCTGGAATGATGAAACAACACAAGCATTTTTCAGATTATCTGTGACATAGTGTTATGCCCCCCCTCTACTTTTGTTGGTGCAGCATGGGTTAACTGCATGAAGGAGCAAGGGAGAGAGAAACCGAACTATGGTTCAGATAGCCGAGTTCAATTACTGGCTCAATCAAGTCTGGTTCAATCAAGTCCGAAAGAATAATCCAAGGGGTGTCGTCAGAGTCCAGTCTGAGGTCAGAGTCCAGGTTCGTTAAGCAGACAGAGTATACAGAACGAAAAAACACAGTGTTGGGCGTTTTGTTATCCCATATACAGTTATCCCAGGCTACAAACTGTACAGGAAGGATAGGAAGGGGCAAACGGGAGGTGGTGTGGCCTTGTATGTCAAAGAAGTGATAAAATCGTATGAATTGGAATATCTAGGTGATTTGGAGTCACCATTAGAAGCTCTGTGGGTAAGAGTACCAGGCCACAAGGATGGTCTAACAGTAGGCATATACTATCGGCCTCCGACCCAAACTCTTGAGGGAGACTGGCAGTTGGAGAATGTTGTAAAAGAGGCATCCAAGAAGGGAAGCCTGGTTATAATGGGGGACTTCAATTACCCTCACATAGACTGGGTGAACTGTTGTTCAGCACATGATAAAGAGATAAAGTTCCTAGATATGCTAAATGATTGTTCCCTGGGACAGATGGTTGAAGACCCAACTAGAGGTACAAGAATCCTTGACTTGATCCTGAGTAATACTCAGGATCTGGTGCAAGATGTTAATGTGACTGATCCAATAGGGAACAGTGACCACAACTCAATTATGTTTAACTTGATCATAGACCACAAGTCACTGATAAAATCTAACACAGAGACCTTAAATTTTCAAAAAGGAAATTTCCCAAAGTTGAGGAAACTAGTAAAAAAGAAGCTGAAAGGGAAAATTGAGAGAGTCCAAACACTCCAAGAGGCATGGAGGCTATTTACAAAAACAATAACAGAGGCTCAATTGGAATGCATACCCAAAAGGAAAAAGGGCACTGCCAGGTCCAAGAGGACTCCAATGTGGCTTACAGGAGCTGTTCGGGAAGTGATCAAGAGCAAGAGAAGCTCATTTAGAAGATGGAAGGCTTGTCCGAATGAGGACAGCAGGCAAAAACATAAATTCTGGCAGAACAAATGCAAGGCAACAATCAGGAAAGCAAAGCAAGACTTTGAGGAGCGTATAGCTAAAAATACTCAGAGAAATAACAAAGACTTCTTTAAGTACATTAGAAGTAAGAACCCAACTAGGAAGGCCATTGGACCATTAGATGACAATGGAAGGCAAGGGGTTATTAAAGAGGAAACAGAGATTGCAGAGAGACTCAATGAATTCTTTGCTTCAGTATTCACTGAAGAAGACAGAGACCACATGCCCAAAACAGAGCCTATCTTCGTAGGGAGGGAAACCGAAGAATTAAGCCAGATAGAAATAACCAGGGAGGAGGTCCTTGCATGTCTTGTTAAACTAAACACTAACAAATCACCAGGACCAGATGGCATCCATCCACGAGTTCTCAGGGAACTTAAAGATGAAATTGCTGATCTCCTAGCCAAAATATATAATCTTTCCCTCAAATCAGGCTTTGTGCCTGATGACTGGAAGGTAGCGAATGTAACACCAATTTTCAAAAAAGGATCCAGGGGTGATCCAGGGAATTACCGACCTGTCAGTTTGACATGTGTCCCAGGTAAAGTGATGGAAACCATCCTAAAAGATAGAATTAATAGGCACATAGAAGAGAAGGCGCTGCTAAAGGAGAGCCAACATGGCTTTTGCAAGGGCAAATCATGCCTCACTAATCTGTTGGAATTTTTTGAGAGTGTCAACAAGCATGTGGATAAGGGGAATCCAGTTGACATTGTTTATCTGGACTTTCAGAAGGCTTTTGACAAGGTCCCACACCAAAGGCTCTTGAATAAACTTACCAGTCATGGAATAAAGGGACAGGTCTTGTCCTGGATCAGCAACTGGCTAAGGGACAGGAAACAGAGGTAGCACTAAATGGACACTTCTCCAAGTGGAGGGAAGTAAAGAGTGGGGTCCCCCAAGGTTCAGTACTGGGACCCCTGCTTTTCAACCTCTTCATAAATGATCTAGAGGTAGGAGTAAAAAGCAAGGTAGCCAAATTTGCTGACGACACTAAATTATACAGGGTAGTGAAAACTGTGAGAGATTGTGAGGAGCTCCAGAGGGATCTCTCGACACTGGGGGAGTGGGCAAAACAGTGGCAAATGAGTTTCAACATTAGTAAGTGCAGAGTGATGCATGTTGGGGCAAAGAACCCCAATTACATTTATAAACTGATGGGGTCTGAACTCTCTGCGACAAACCAGGAAAGGGACCTTGGTGTCCTGGTGGACAACTCAATGAAGGTGTCAACCCAGTGTGCCTCAGCAGTGAAAAAAGCAAACTCAATGCTAGGGATCATTAGGAAGGGTATAGAAAATAAGTCAGCAAGTGTCATTTTGCCTCTTTATAAATCTATGGTGAGGCCCCACCTGGAATACTGTGTACAGTTCTGGTCTCCATACCTCCAGAAGGATATTATGGAACTGGAAAAAGTGCAGAGGAGGGCAACCAGAATGATTAGGGGACTGGAACACCTTCCTTACCATCTGAGGCTGCAATGGTTGGGCCTCTTCACTCTTGAACGACGACGTCTAAGAGGTGACCTGATTGAAGTTTATAAAATCATGCACGGTGTGGACAAAGTAGATAAGGAAAAACTGTTTTCCCTATTGCATAACACTAGAACTAGGGGACACTCCATGAAACTTTTGGGTACTAGTTCTCAAACAAATAAGAGAAAGTACTTTTCACCCAGAGGATTACTGGTCTATGGAACTCCCTGCCAGAAGAAGTGGTGACAGCTGTCAGTCTTGACAGCTTTAAGAAAGGATTAGACAAGTTCATGGAGGACAAGAGTATCAATGGCTATAATTATGGATACTTAAGGACAACCTCCGGGTTGGAGAGATAGGCAGGATATCTCTCAATATCATTTCCAGGGAATCCTAAGCAGGCATCTGCTTAGGAATACCCTGAAGGAAATGGTGAGCCACTGTGTGAGACAGAATGCTGGACTGGATGGGCTGTGGCCTGTTCCAGCAAGGCTGTTCTTATGTTCTTATGTTTGTTCAGACAAAAGCCTTAGCTGCTGTGGCCGGTTCCTTAAGAGTCTTCTGGCTCTGGACTCACAGATGGAAGTGGTCTTTGTAAACGAGCACGCACTTCTCTCCTTCACACATGCAGCTCGTGTCTCAGCTGATGGTGACATCTCTCCGAAGTACTTGGCTCCTCCTCCTCCTCCTCTGACTCACTGACATTTGGAGCCTCAGCGTGGGCTGACTGAGCTGCTGTCACTTCATGATCTCTTGGATCAGCTTTGTCCTGACCAGGCAGCTCTGATCTGACAGCAGGCTGGGGAGTTGACTCTTCCTCCCCGAACTCAGGGTCCAAAGCCATCACATGCATAGAGTAAATTATAGTACTGTATAATGGAATTCTGAAGGCAAACACTACCTCTAGACTATACATATTCACTACATTTTTTTACCTGTGGTGGTAGATTGTGAAGAACATGATCTACAACATTACATAGCATATATTACTCTACATGGGGCTGCCCTTAACGACCATTCAGAGGCTTCAGCTGGTCCAGAATGCAGCTGCCCGGGTGGTGATGGGGTGCGGGCATTATGCCCGTGCTTCGCCACTGCTTTGGGAGTTGCACTGGTTGCCAGTGTGCCTCCAGGTGCAATTCAAGGTGATGGTTTTGACCTTTAAAGCCCTTCATGGCATTGGACCAGGGTACATAAGAGACCGCGTCACCCCAAGGTATTCAGCCCATCTTACGAGGGCTGACAGGAGGGGCTCTGTGGTGGTCCCATCGGTGAAAGAAGTACATCTTACTGGGACCAGGAAGAGAGCCTTCTCCGTGTCTGCCCCAGACCTGTGGAACCTCCTACCACCAGAATTGCGACTCCATTTGGAATTACTCCCTTTCAGGAAGATTTCAATTTCAATTTATACCCCACCTTTCTCAGGCCGAAGCCGGCCCGAGAAAGGCCAGCTATGCCAGCAGGTGTGAGGCACGTCTGACTCCACTTCTCAATCCCGCTGGCTTGTCTAGCCTGCTTGAGGGATCTTGCCTGCCCTGGGTATCCTGTTTTAATGTTGGTGGAGGGCATATCTGTCAAGTTTCGGGACACTCTTTCCCGCCATCATCCCATATTAGTTAGACTGCAATTAGACTGGAGTTAGACTGGAGGCCAGCACAGGATAATCATAGCTATCCAGTTTCCTGTTTTGGCCGGAAAATTTCCCTTATTTGACAGAAATTTCCCAAAATTTGACAGGTATGGGTGGAGGGAGGGTATGGGTAGTTTTTATGACAAGTGTTAGTTTTTATGTGTTTTAACTTTGATTTTAGCTGGGGATATTAGTAATGTTTTCACTTGTAATGTTTTTAACTGTTTTGTGTATTGTGTTTCTCTTCTGTTGTTTGGCCGCCCTGAGTGGTGTTTACATCAGGAGGGCGGGGTACAAACAAACAAACAAATAATAAATAATAATAAATAATAATATATAATATAGTGTGCATTCAAGAATGAACCTATAATATTCTAATGAACATGCAAATTTCAAAAGTAGAGCTGGGTGCCATGATCCCTCCCTTTGTGCACTTTCATGTATATTGATAATATTTACATTAATTCTCATTAATTCATATTCACATTAATTTTCTGGATAAAGCAATTTTTATTTAATCATTAATAGGTATTCAATCATTTTATTTTCTGTCCATTAGCTCTGAAGTATGCTCTTTTACACACTATTATAAAAGAGAACAACAATTTTAGAGTCAAAAAATCATGCAAAACATCACAATTTTACCACTTGTCTAAAAGTTCACATAGATGGGGTCATTCTTTATGAAACACTTTTATTTGAAATTATGCATCCACCAACCTACCCTCTTTTGATGCTGGAACTTAGAAACAGGATCTTATCTGGGTAGATTTGGTCTTTTAGATATCCAGACCCAAATAATTTACTGCTGTATGGATTGAACCCAGCACTTTGAATTGGCTTCAAAACAAAAACTCCAGCACAATTAGTACAAGACTGGTGATGGATGATCTCTTCCATCGCCAGTTCTGACCTCTGGTAGGGGGGATTGCGAACCCTGATTTAGTTGTTAAGTGAGGTGACCATTCAGATAATATTCTGCTCTTTAAGCGAGTTAGTCTTTAAGCGAGGCACTCTTTATGTGAGATTTTACTGTACCGTATTGTTAAATTATTGTAAGGTCGCCCTTGCTCGAAAGCCAGTCATATCCAACTCTAGGGTTCAGTGCTCATCTCTGTTTAGAGCCAAAGAGCCAGTGCTGTCTGCATATGCAGACATTTCCGTGGACATGTGGCAGGCATGCCTGATTCACGGGGTGGGCTGCAGACTGTAAAGAGGTGCACAGCAGTCGCAACACCGAAGTGCATGGAAAGCTGTTTACCTTCCCACTAAAGTGGTCCCTATTTATCTACCTGCAATTTCTTGCTTTCGAACTGCTAGGTTGGCTGGAGCTGGGACAGAGATGCAAGCTCATTCCGTGATGCAGTACCTGGGAATCCAACTCTGACCTTCCAGTCAGTGAGTTCAGCATCTTAACCACTTGAGCCACCACAGTCTCTGTACATAATACAATAATATACTATACAGTACATTGTATTATAGAGCAGATTACTCAAGGAGGCCCCCTTCCCCTCTGCCTGTTATATTTTAAGAAGTGCTGTAAAACTTCCCTTTTAGCAAGGCTTTGGGAAAGCTATTATTATTTTACAATGTAGTATATTAACATCTGTATACAGCTTTTATAACTAACCTGGTTCCTGCAATTTTTATTGTAGTTTTTTTAAAAACATGATCATTTTGGTTCTGCTATTTTTGTATGATGGGAAGAATGCTATGAGATTTGTATTATATGATGATTCCAATGTAAGTGTAGACAATGTACATTTGGCATCCTGAGATTTTTAGGTTCCATTAAAGCCCATATAGAGGAGGACTCCTGATTGTACAACTGCACAATTGCTCAGAATCTCTGGGGAGATAGATGAAGGGAAAATGATTGTTGAATAAGATTAGCAGTACTTCCTTGTTGTTCTTGTATGCCTAAATATCTCATGGAATTAAAAAAATTCTGACTAGCAGATTGGTTTTCTTTACATGGCATGTACAGTTGCATGCCAAGGATTTCCATTAAGAACCCTGGTGGTGAGTTCAATCCTGAGAGGGATCAAGGTTGATTCAGCCTACCATCCTTCTGAGGTTGGTAAAATGAGCACCCAGCGTGTTGGGGGCAAAATGCTAATTAATTTGTGAACCTCCCAGAGAGTGCACTAAGCACTATGGGATAGTGTATAAGTGTAATTGCTATTACTTGTGCAGAATCTTTACTGTATGAGTGCAGCTCAATATGTGAGTATATTTTTCAGACAGGTCATCAACCAGGTTACATAAAAATAAATTACCATCACACTCTGGTTAAAAATGGAAAATTTGCATGACTTTCCCCCAATTTATTTCTGACTATATAATTCTTCACATATACAAATCTTCATGAGGATATTGTGCATATGTCCTCATGGAAACTAATGTCAAGGAGAATGAGATTATTAATGGTTACTAGTAAACACTGCTATATGATGGCTGAAATTTTGTTTGCACAACTATCCCCCTGAGGCTGATGATGTCCTTAATGGTTTGGGACCTAAATATTTGTTTAAGCATCTCTCCCAAAGAAAAACCACAATTTCACCAAATTTACCCAGACCTTGTTACAATGGGTGGCCATTGTGAGAGAGGTGATAAGGTTTTCCACTAGAAGCAGTCTTTCTATTCCTCATCAAGAGTATCTCTGATGGCAATCAGACTGAGAGGAAGGCCTCCTCTGATGCCCTTAAGGGTTAAGAAGGCTCATATGAGGAATACAGTCCTTCAGGCTGCCTTGACCGAAGTCACATAGGGTTTTATAGGTGAGTAGCGTAAGTTGCCCGGCGTTGCCGGGCTGTTATAAACTGTGATCAGCTTTTTTGGTTTTTTTGTGGATTAAAAAAAGAACAAAGGATCATATAATTGTTTCACATTGTTTTATTTAACCAAATAATGTTAAAGTTTGTTTTTTTGTTAATAGTTGTACTGTAGGTAATATTTTTAAAAATGTGAAAGTACATGTTTTTTACATTCAATGTTTTTAAACTGTGTTTAGATGTTTTGGGTTTTTATTTGAGTTAAAACTCAACACAGGATGTTATAAATCTTTTTATTTTATTTTTTTGACATATGTTTGTGATTTGTGTAAACTTTTGATTTATTGTTATGTTTTTGACTTGTTTTTACTCTTGTGGCCTCTAGGTGGGGCTGTTGTGTCTTTTTGAGTTGTTTTTACTATTCTGCCCAGCGGGCGGGGCTGCTAGTGGTTTTGTTTTAGTTTCACTGTTTTTTCTCTCCTGGCCTCTGGGTGGGGCTTCTTCTGGTAAGTCGTCTTTGTTTCTTCATTTCTGTTCCGGTCATCGTGGAGGGAGGACATGCTGGTGAGTTGTCTGGTTTTCTTTCTTCTGGGGTTTTTCTTTGTTTTACTTTTGTGGTGGGCTGGGAGGTGTTTTTGTTTGTTCTTTCTGGTTTTGGTTGAGTTTTAGGTTTGTTTAATTGGTTTGGTTATTTCTGATTTTGTTTAATTTTTCTTATTTTGTTGTTGTTTATTTGTGTAATTAGTTGTTGTTTGTTTGTGTAATTTGTGGTTTTTTTCATGTTGTAGTTAGGTGTTTTGTATGTGGTTTTGTGATATTGTGGATGTTTTTGTTTGTGTATTTTGTGGTTTTTTTGTTTATTAATGTTTTTTTTAATTGTTGATTTATTTTTGTTTTATTTTTATTAATTTTGGTGTTTGTTTTTGGTGTTTACTATTGCGTGAAGAACAGGCTGCCTGTCAGTTTCTCTTTCCCCATTGCTGCTTTGAATTTTGGTTTTGATGCAGCAATGTGGGAAAGGAGGAGGAGGAGGCAGTCAGCCTGTTCTTCTCCCGGGAAGGTTTGTTAGGTAGGTCGGGGGAGAAGGAGGAGGCAGAGAAAAACTTTCTTTGCCTAATGCTGGTTCTCTCCTCTCTGTTTCCTTTCTCTCCTGGCTTACCTAACTGGAGATGGGCAGGCAGCGATCAGTAAGTGGTGGTGTTCTTCCTTGCGGATTGCTGGCTGCTGCTTTTGTATTCAGAAGTACATCCGCCAGGGAGGGTGCTTCCCCTGATGAACTGCTGCCTGTTTTTGGGGGTTTTTTCCACCCTGGCTCAACTCTCCTTGAGGCCGGTGGTGGTCTCGCCATGTCTTCGGCGGGGTAACGTGGAGGAGAGGGAGTCCCTCTTCTCCCTGTTGCTCCGGGAAAGAAGGTCGGCAGGTGTCTCACGGTGGTGTTTTGTGGCTTTTTATTTTGCGTGGCTGTTGAGGCTCTGCGCCTGCCTGCTGGGGACTTGTAGTCCTGTTGCGTTTTGTAATTTTATTTTTCATGCGCCAGCTTTCTCAGCATTCAGCACGCTTATAGCGCGCAGGACGCTGGGACTTGTAGTTTTGCCTTTGTGGTTTGCATTCATGTGGTGTTTTTTTCCTGTGGCTCAATTTTAATTGGCCACACCGCATTTCCCAACGTTCTTTTTGCTTGCGCCTCTCAGCCTGATTGTCTGTGATGCAGCACGGTGCAAAGAACGTTGGGTAGTAAAGTTCTTTTTCTTTGTTTGCGTTCATGGGGCTCTTGCCCCACTGGCATGTTTCTCAAACATTTAGTGACCTCCGTACCGGGTTTGGGCGAGTGCCCGAGGCTCGGTATGGGATAGGATGGATGGGTGCAGAAACATATAGCAAGTTCCAATGGTTAACCCTTGGATTTATAGGTATAGATGACCAACACTTTGAATTGGGCAGGAGGTGGTCTGGTCGCCAGTCTAGTTTTGTAGCAGGGACATTAATATCCATTTAGCTGGTTCCAGTCAGCCATCTGGTCACTGCTCTTGGGACCAGATGGCGTTTCCAAGTTGTCTTCAAAGGCATCTCTACATAGACTCTCGAGTATGTTATAGTAATCCAAACAGGATGTAGCTAAGGCATGTTTCACTACAGTCAGCTTAGATATGTCAAGGAACGGGTGAAGCTGGTGCACAGGTTTTAACTGTGCAAATGCATTTCCGGCTACTGCTGAAATCTGGGCATCCAAGCTCAGGGTTGAGTTCAGAAGTATACCCAAGCAGAGGACCTGCGTTTTCAGGGGGAACGTAACCACATCCAGCACAGGTTGCATCCTTATTTATTTATTTATTTAGTATATTTTTATACCGCTTTCATCACCTGTTGGTGACCCAAAGCGGTTTACAGACAAAGATGGTAAATTACATAGATTTCCTTATCTGCCTTCCAATTGACCAGGAGTAGTGCTGTTTTGTCTGGATTAAGTTTCAGTTTATTCATCCTCACCCTGCCCAATACTGACATCAGGTATTGGTTTAGAATCAAAATGGCTTTCTTGGAATTAGGAGGAAAACAAAGAGAGAAATTCAGTTGTATTGCTGTTCTTTGTATTATTTATTTACTTATCCGCTGCTAGCTTTGTCTGTATCTTGCCTTACAGAATGACAAATCAACAAATTAGTTTCTAAGAATATAGAATGACAACAATATAACCTCTGTTCAAATAGAAAATAGGACTCAAAGTGGCCAGCAGGAAAAAAAATCCAATTAAAAGACATGATTCAAGCATTAAAACTCATTAGCTAAAAAAAGAGTTGTTGTTGTTCAGTCGCACAGTCGACTCCGACCCTTTGCGACCCCATGGACCATTTTCCTCCAGGCGCCTCTGTCCTCTACCATCCCCCTCAGCCCTCCCAGTTCTGTGCCCATTGTGTCTATAATACCATCTAGCCATCTCATCCTTGGCCTCCCCCTTCTTCTTTTGCCCTCCACCTTTCCCAACATCAATGCCTTCTCAAGTGAATCCTCCCTTCTCATTTGATGTCCAAAGTATTTTAGCTTCATCTTTACTATTTGACCTTCCAATGAGCAGTCAGGGTTAATTTCTTCTAAGATTGACCTATTTGTTCTCCTCGCTGTCCAGGGGACTCTCAAAACCCTCCTCCAACACCACATTTCAAAGGCATCTATTCTTCTGCGTTCAGCCTTCCTAATTGTCCAGCTCTCACATCCGTACATTACTACTGGGAAAACCATTGCTTTGACTATTCTAATTTTTGTTTGCAATGTAATGTCTCTGCTTTTCACTATGTTCCCCAGGTTTCTCATCGCTTGTCTCCCAAGAATCAGTCGCCTTTTTATTTCATGACTGCAATCCCCATCTGCAGTGATCTTTGATCCTAAGAAAGTAAAATCTGTCACTGCTTCTACTTCTTCCCCGTCTATTTTCCAGGAACTGATGGGGCCTGTTGCCATTATCTTGGTTTTCTTGATATTGAGTCTCAAGCCAGCTTTTGCACTCTCCTCCTTCAGCCCAATCAAGAGATTCTTTAGGTCTTCCTCACTTTCTGCCATTAGGGTGGTATCGTCTGCATATCTCAGATTATTGATGTTTCTCCCAGCGATTTTAATCCCATATTGTGATTCCTCCATCCCTGCACTGCGCATTATGTGCTCTGTGTATAGGTTGAATAAGCATGGTGACAAAATGCAGCCTTGTCTTACTCCTTTTCCTATTCCAAACCACTCTGTTATTCCATGTTCTGTCCTAACTGTTGCTTCTTGGTTCATGTACAGATTTCTCAGGAGGCATATGAGGTGCTCTGGTATTCCCATCTCTTTAATTACTTGCCACATCTTGTTGTGGTCCACACAGTCAAATGCCTTAGTGTAGTCAATAAAACAAAAGTAAACTTGTTTCTGGTATTCCTTTGTTTTCTCCATGATCCAGCGTATGTTGGCAATGTGGTCTCTAGTCCCCCTGCCTCTTCTGAAACCAGCCTGCACCTCTGGTAATTCTCTCTCCACATGCTGCTGAAGTCTGTCCTGTATTATCTTGAGCATCACCTTGCTGGCATGTGGGATGAGCGCGATTGTTCGATAATTTGAACATTCTTTGGCATTGCCCTTTTTTGGGATTGGGACGTATACTGATCTTTTCCAATCCTGTGGCCACTGTTTTGTTTTCCAAATCTGCTGGCATATTGAATGCAGTAATTTGACGCCATCATCTTTTAGCGCTTTGAAAAATTCAACTGGGATACCATCATCTCCACTAGCTTTGTTGTTTGCAGTGCTCTTTAGGGCCTTTATGACTTCGCTCTCCAGGATGTCTGGCTCAAGTTCAATTTCTTCATCATTGTGATTATCAGGAGTGTTGAGGTCCTTTTTGTAAAGTTCCTCTGTGTACTCTTTCCATCTTTTCTTAATTTCTTCTGCATCAGCTAGCTCCTTTCCGTCTTTGTCCCTTATCATGGTCATTTTTGCTTTAAATGTTCCCTTGACTTCCCCAATTTTTTTGAAAAGATCTCTGGTTCTGCCTCTTTTGTTGTTTTCCTCCATTTCTCTGCACTGTTCTTTTAGGTAGTTTTCCTTATCTCTCCTTGCTTTTCTTTGAAATTCTGTGTTCAAATGGTTGTAGTTTTTCCTTTCTCCTTTGACTTTTGCGTTCCTTCTTTCCTCTGCTATTTTAAGAGCCTCATCAGACAACCACTTTGCTTTCTTACTCTTCTTTTCTTTTGGTATGGTTTTCTTTGCTGCTTCCTGCATGATGTCCCTCATCTCCGTCCATAATTCTTCCGGTACTCTGTCTACCGAGTCTAAGCCATTAAATCTGTTCATCACCTCCACCGTGTATTCTTTAGGGATGCTGTCTAGGTGATATCTTTCTGGTCTCCGTGTTTTCCCTATTTTCTTTAGTCTAAGCCTGAATTTTGCGATCAGTAGGTTGTGATCTGAGCCACAGTCTGCTCCAGGTCTTGTTTTTGCTGACTGTATGGAGGTTCTCCATCTTTGGCTGCAGAGTATGTAGTCAATCTGGTTTCGGTGTTGGCCATCTGGTGATGTCCATGTGTAAAGTCGCCTCTTGTGTTGCTGGAAGAGAGTGTTTGCTATGATCAGTGCGTTCTCTTGGCAGAACTCTATCAATCTTTGCCCTGCTTCATTTTGTGTTCCAAGACCAAATTTGCCTGTTATTCCCTCCACTTTTTGATTTCCTACTTTGGCATTCCAGTCTCCTAATATAATTTGGACATCATTTCTTGGTGTCTGTTCTATGAGGTGTTGTAAGTCCTCATAGAACTGGTCCATTGTGGCTTCATCTGCACCAGTGGTTGGTGCGTATATTTGGATCACAGTGACATTGAAAGGTTTGCCTTGAAATCTGACTGACATCATTCTGTCATTTTTGAGATTGTATCCCATTACTGCTTTTCTCACTCTTTTATTGACAATTATGGCTACTCCATTTCTTCTAAGGTTTTCTTGCCCGCAGTAGTAGATATGATGGTTTCCAGAGCTGAATTCTCCCATCCCTGTCCATTTGAGCTCACTGATGCCCAAGATGTCAATGCTTATTCTTTCCATCTCATTTTTTACCACTTCCAGTTTTCCTTGATTCATAGACCTCACATTCCATGTCCCTATGCAGTATTGTTCCCTGCAACACTGTATTTCTCCTCCCCCTTTCGTATCCCTCCCCCTTTTCAGATCTGCTGTGCTGTGCTAATTGTAGATCTGCTAATTGTAGATCTGCTAATTGTAGATCTGCTGTGCTGTGCTAATTGTAGGATTTTGTTTTATTCTAACTTCTGAAAACATTAATACAATTGAACTATCTTAAAAGTATGATTTTATAAGTGAACCTGCTGTTTTGGTTTTGGTTTCCAGAGTCATGTTTAGCTGTTTGACAGACACACCAGAATCTCTCAGTTTCACTAAATAATGTTACCCGAGCTTCTTCTGTCATGTTATACTGTCATAGGAGTGACTTTAAAGTTCTTTTAAAAGTTCACATTATAATGTTTGGAGCGGTTGTATTAATTTCTTTGACAGAACTCTATTTTTAACAGAGTTTGATGCAGAAGCTAGAAATCTCTTAGTCAGAGCCCAGCAATACTGTCGGCAAGGCTGTATTAATTAAACAGGGCTGGTTTATTTAACAGCATATTAATGGAAGCAAATTTTCTTGCAGAGACATCAATCTAGAATTCCTGAAAGGTTTCCAAAACTGCACTGCTCTTTTCTTTTTGATAATAGATAGAAGATCCTTAGTATTTCATTTGTGTAAGCTACCATAATGAAGGAAGTAAATTAATTGGATGTTTATTGTCAAATGTCACTGTATTCATTAGGGTGCATTTTGCTATTCAGAGCAGTTCTCAGAATTCAGACCTGTTGAAATGAAGAAACTATCGTTTGCCCACATCTATGATACCATTATAATATTACTAAGATATTTCCATATTCCTAATTTTAGAAAAGTGGCAAATATGCAAATGTCAGGAAACAGGCTGACAAGAATAAGGAAAAGAAAACAGGCTAAGTGACTAAGATCCTGTTAGAGTGTGACCAGAATAGAATATACCAGCATTTAGCCTACTGTTTAGACCAGTGGCCCCCAACTTGAGGCCCATGCGCCACAGGGGAGCTTCAATTCCCAGAAGCCTAAGTCAGTACATTGGTTGATCAGTGGTTGGGGAATTTTAGTGTTCTAGAAATAACGAGCAGCAGCCAGCAATACAGGCCAAACACATAACTTTATTACAGGGTTAAGAACCCAATTTTAATTGCACCACAGCGACTTATATACAGGTATGGAAAGATACATTTTGGTGGGCTTTAACAGGATTGGTTGAAGGAGAGTGGGGTGATCAAGGACCTGATCCCAATCGCGCTTCTTGGAGTAAAATGGTGCGAACCCCAATCTCGTGTTACTTAGAAACTGAGGAAAACATAAAATGGTGGAACAATTTCATTCAATACACAACAGGAATTGACTTAGGCTTCTTGGAATTTAAGTCCAAATAGCAAAGGTTGTACATGGAGACAGTTTGTGGATCATGCTTTGAAGGGAGAGGGGAAGAATAGACTGACACCAGACCAATTGACGTTTTGGGCACAGTAGAAACCAATGGGAAATACCACATCCTCCCGGGCAATGTAAATACACGGGGTGAATGATGTATAGAATGTAATATTGGAATAAATTGATAGGGATAGAAAAAGAAATATAATTGTTTTAGACAAATTAATTTGAATAGAAAATAGATAAAATAAGAAGTTACTGGTCACTAATGTTTAAGAGCAAAGTTGGGATATTTACCATTGTGATAATAAAACATTAAAGAGACAGTAAGTTAAATGTTAAATTTCAAAGGCGCTATATTTAGATTTATATGCATCTAATTTTATTGTTTAAAGATTCTTTTTTTTGTGATAATGTTAAATGTATCATTTATATGCTTGCCTATGTTGTTTTTTCTTTCTTCTTTCTGTATTTGTATGTTATTTTCCCCCTGAAAATAATTAACAAATTAAAAAAAACAAATAACAAAGGTTGAGAAACACTTATTAAGACCAATGCAGGGATAGGTTGGCACACACCAACCTGCCCCTAAAGTATCACCATATACACCCTTTCTGGCTCTGTCAAGAGGCGTCTAAATTTTTTGCTACTGATAGGATTGCTCCACTATAATTCATCTCTCTCATGTATGGTCATTGGGAATAGACCAGAAGAAGCCTTCCTCTTTCAACTTGCCAATATTGTGAAGTAGCTTAATAAAGAAGAGGCGAGGCTGCCTTTGGAAAGCCAAAACCCCTTGTGCATGTTTGTGCACCTCCGTGTCTGTCTAGGACAGTGATAGTGAACCTTGGCACTCCAGGTGTTCTTGGACGTCAATTCCCAGAAGCCCAAGTCAGCACTCCTGCTAATCAGGGCTTCTGGGAATTGAAGGTCAAGAAGTTATTTATTTATTTATTTATTTATATTCAAATTTATACAGCCACCCAACTCATGAAGACTCTGGGCAGCCTACAATCTTAAAAAGTTCAAGAACACCTGGAATGCCAAAGTTCACCATCACTGGTCAAGGCTTACCTTGGCATGGTAGCAGGAGGACACAGGAGGGAATTTTTGTCTGCTTTTCTCAATATGCTGTTTTAGAGAAAAAGCAAACAACTCCCACCCCCAAACCAGCGCTTCCCTCCTGTATCCTCCCATTTTCTACTGGAAGCTGATGGGGAGCAAACAGAGTCACTTCAGATCCATATGCCATCAGGATGTGAAGATATCACCAAATGGCATACAGTACCTACAGCTCACTCCAAAACAGTTGTGTTGATAAGCCCTTAGACTGCTGGTTTGAAGCTTCCCCTGGAACAGAGTAAAATGGCATGGCAAAAAGAATGGCAAAAAGAATTTAATCATGCTTCTTTATTCCAGTGGCACATGGACTAATAGATCTACCAAAGCAAAGGAGACAAATGTTGTGGGTTGCCCAGGCACTAATTGGACAGCTACCTTTCCCAATGGGTTTTTCGGGCTTTGCAAACAATCCCGAGACCATCCTGGCTCGACTGGAAAGGAAATTGGGCACGGGCAAATTAGTAATAGGGAGCAATAGTGACTCCATGTTTTCTTGGCTGAGGATGCTGAAAGTAGTGGGACAGAAGTTAGCCAAATGTCACAATGCCTAGTAACAGCATACAGTATTTGGCTCTCATCCACAGACTGAGCTGAGCATAAGCAAACCTCAGTTAGACCAAACAAGCTATGCATAGGTACACAGTCTTCTAGGATTAAGATAAGGCAAGAACAGTGAGTCTTGCTACATCTGCTGATTATTCTGCCTATGTCGAACCTAGGCACACAGTACTTTCCCAGGCTGGCAAATGTGCCTCAGCCAGCAACATGCTACGTAAGCAAAGCCTTCGGTAATAGGGGTCATGTGCAGTCTGTGCACAAATGATCCAGAATGCAAGCTAATAAATACAGACCACCCGAGGACCCAGGGCTGGCTTTTACCATCATACATCGGTCTTGTGTGCCTTCCTTGAGTTCAGCACCTCGACTCCCACGGACTATTACAACAAAATGTGTTTAATCTCCCAGTTCCATTCTTCAGCAACGGATGTTAGTATTTGCAGATAAACAGCTTTCATCTATAAAATTGTGCAGTATACTTGGTAAAGAAGTTTAGTAAAGATAAAGGTCACCCTTACTCGAAAGCCAGTCATATCTGAATCTAGGGTTCAGTGCTCATCTCTGTTTCATAGCCAAAGACTCCTGCATTAATTTACAGATTAAAAATCAGTACAAAAATGGCATTTATATCTAATTGTTATGTGCTCTCAAGTCACCCCTTTACTTACTGCAACCCTCAAAAGGTCCTACCATTAGTAGTGCTGCTCAAGTCTTACAAGGTAAAAGCTACAACTTCTTTTGCTGAGCCAATCCATCACACATTAAGTGTTCCTCTTTTCCTACTGCCTTCAACTTTTTCTGGCATTATTTCTCCCCCAGTGAGTCTTATTTTCTATATAGTGGAACCTCATACAACAATCATCCCATATAGCAATGAAATCGTATAACAATTAGGTTTTGGAGAAAAAATGTGTCTCACATAACAATTTTCCCTATGGAAAAAATGTACAACAATTTTTCAATGAGAAAAACCACTTAGCAAAAAAAATCGTTGTATGATGCATCCTATAGGGAAAATCGCTATACGATGCATGTATCATATAGCAATTGTTTCGTACAACAATGAGCCCCATGGAATCGATTAAAATTGTTGGATGAAGTACCACTGTATTTACTTGTCTTAAAAGGAACAGAAACACCCCTCCCCATGTTAGAAGCATTCTCTAGCTTGGAAATTTCAAGGGCAACTTGCTCAGTGGTTAAGACGCTCACCTGGTTAGCTGGAAGGTCGGCAAGTTGGCAGTTCAAGACCTGAGTACTGCATGATGGAATGAGCTCCAGTCATCTGTCCCAGCTTCTACCAACCCTGCAGTTCGAAAGCAAGTAACAGCAAGTGGATAAATAGGGACCACTTGGATGGGAAAAGACTTGGGGACATGAAAGAAGCCTCATTCGGGCATCCCCTAAGTGAAGTTCCTCCAGAAAAAATCCTTTCAACCCAGATAGCACCTTTGTGTGCTTCTGGCAAGATTAAAAAAAAATCCAGAAGAACCCTTTTTCTTTTTTAAAACACAAGTTTTTTTCATGCTTTTTCACTGGCTTTTCCAGCCCATTTTAATTGATTTTGTAGCATCTTCCATATACTTTTTCCTCTTGGCAGCAAGCTTTCTAAATCTAGCTAAGCATTAGCTTTATTTTAATTCTTTGTGCAAATGCCTAAGCCTCTTTGATGAACTCAAGTTGAGAGAATTTGGAGGGGGAGGTACAGAATACCTTTCTGTGCCACAAAGCTTTCTCCATCCTGTTAAAGAAGTTCTAAAGAAGAAGGTCATTGTGTGATCTTGGCATAAAGTGCAAAAGTACAGATTGATGCCTTCTTGTGAATGCATCATTTTATTGCAAATCCATGATTGTTAGTTAAAGGTGTCTTTTTTTAAACAGAGGTCCTGTTTGATTGCAAGCCAATGGAGGCAGAGACGCTGCCATCAGTCACCCTCATTTTAATTGCAGACTTGGATGAAAGCTTGGTTCCCATGATTCTGGAGTCTGAATCGGCACAAGAGAGATGTATGTGGGTGAAAAGAATGGGGGCTATTTCCTGAATGGATTCAAATACTCTCTGTCAAAGAAATCTTGAAGGTCTGTTAACACTGAATCAGAGTGCTATAATTCTGCAGGGCCCAATATTTTATACCATGGACCAGATTTTTATTTATTTAATTGAGGCAAAATAACAGCTTTTGTTTTTAAAACTTTCCAATTTAGGGATTCATATTTTTCCAGACTTATAAATTGCAGAACTGTTTTGTTTCATACCTGTCTTCCCAAGTTTAATGTAATGCAGGGTGTTAATGAGTGGTGTTTACACCAATAGGTTGGGGTATAAACAAACAAACTAACTAACTAATATTTGTTAAAAATGTAAAGACATTTTAAATTTAGTGAATATTTGGCTAGAGATGAGACCTAGTATTGTGACAAGGTGTGTCATTTTGAATGTATATAGAGTGCTAAAAAAAATTGAGGGGCATGTAGAAAAAATAGTCCTGAAACGTACATTATTTTAAAAAAGAGTTTTGAATAGCAGTTTACTAAAAGTTACTGCAAAGGAATCAGCCTGTTTTGCAGCCAAGTGTGGAACCAAGGTCACTCCCTTGCAAATAATCTATTTCACACTTGATAGTTGAACATGCTTACAAGTGGTAGCTGTAAACAAAGGAGGGATGTAAAAGGCTATTAAAATAATTGGTTTGTAACAAGTAGAAAGATATAATATGTGCAACATGACCAGCAAGCGTCATTTGCTGATCCAGTGACTTGCTCCATTTTATTTTACTGGATCTTGTTATTGTTCTATCTAAATTTTAAAATACTTCTAATTGATAACCATTGAAACCCACAGACTCAGGAACTATTATTCAAAATAATTACATGTATCATTATGGAGGTAGCTTACCAGATTCTGATTTAGACGAGTTGTATTTTAAAGAAGTTGTAAAAGCAACAGACATTTCCCTTATAAATTTTCTGACTGTATAAGCAGGTTCTGTAACTTACAACCCCAGCAAAAGCCAGTTATTTACTATTGAAAGGAAATGTAAACATTTGTGAAAAATATAAATATAGGGAGAGAGGAAACACACATACACAAGATAGCTACACAAGATGCCACACCACTCACCTTGGATATCAACAACACAGGTACTATCATGTAGCAGCAGCAGCTATATTAGCAGATGAGGACATAAAGTTTTACAGTAATTAGACTTTTTTAATGACATTCTATGGCACACCTCACTCTAACAATCTTTTTTCTTCTTCAGGTGCCATGTCCATTCCAGATATTGGCTATCATCATGGTGATAGTCTTCCTGTTCTTAACTCCTCAGAGCATTTCTTCCGAGGACATGGCACACCAGTCTCTCAGATTCTTCAGGCATAAAGTCTGTCTACGTTCTCTTCTTCCCAGGGATCTTTCCTTTCAGAGTGAGTTGGAGTATTCTATATTTTATGTTGTTCCTCATGATATGGCCAAGGTATTGGAGCTTTCTTTGCTTAATGGTCTTAAAGAGTTCTCGCTCTTTATCCATTTGGCACAATACTTCTATGTTAGTCAAATGGTCAACCCATGATATCTTTAGCAGCCGTCTGTATATCCACATTTCAAAGCTTTGATTCTCTTTTCAGATGCTTAGTCAATGTCCAAGCTTCAACTCCATATAGCAACACGATTCAGATACAGTATTTGTAGCGAGAATTAGATCTCTACTGCATAACATTGCAGGCGCACCCCCCAATAAAGGACTCAGACACTGATGAAAGTGGATAATGGCATTGGGCCACATTTATTGATTCATGCCCTAGTCCGAATTATAAATTTCTATTGGTATTCAACCAATTATAATTCTTAAGGCAAGCAGGCCGAAGTAACACTGGTAAGGTACCACCCAAAATTGCAAACGGCAATTGGTTACAATGTATCCATTTGTATCATTTTGTTTGTTGACAACAAACAAATTGTTGACCGTAGTCAATACCTAACTATTGACCCCACCCTCTGACGTGTATCCGTAAAATAACGGGGTGATGCATGCTGTATAGCTCTTGCCATCACCCCATCGCCTGGTTCGTCGTTGACCGGACAACGTTTAATCAACTTGTGCCTGTCTAGTGTTGTCCAGTCAATTGCGAACCTGCCGGATACCTGTGGGTCATAAATGTTTACCTTACCAGTGCTACCCGCCCATGTGACCAAAGTCAACAGCAGTAGAAAGAAAACCCCTATATCAAACCATAGCAACAGTGTGGGATGGGCAAAAAAGCCAGGACCCGAGAACCAATTGTAGGACCCAGCCAAAAATTCCCACCCGGCCCCGAAGCGACCAAAATATCACACTGTTAACTAGGGAGGGGGTGGAGGGGAAAAACTTCTCCTCTCCGTCGCTTCGGAAAATGGCAGCTCGGCTGCCTCGTGGCCACCCCTTTTATAAGGGTGCTGGCCACGCCCCCTAACTACCCGGATGCTCTTCGTCCGGTGGGGGGGGTCCGCAAAGAGCGCGGCTGCCATTTTGGCGCCGCGCTTGCATTGCAGGCGCACCCCCCAATAAAGGACTCAGACACTGATGAAAGTGGATAACGGCATTGGGCCACATTTATTGATTCATGCCCTAGTCCGAATTATAAATTTCTATTGGTATTCAACCAATTATAATTCTTAAGGCAAGCAGGCCGAAGTAACACTGGTAAGGTAACACCCAAAATTGCAAACGGCAATTGATTACAATGTATCCATTTGTATCAATTTGTTTGTTGACAACAAACAAATTGTTGACCGTAGTCAATACCTAACTATTGACCCCACCCTCTGACGCGTATCCGTAAAATAACGGGGTGATGCATGCTGTATAGCTCTTGCCATCATCCCATCGCCTGGTTCGTCGTTGACCGGACAAAGTTTAATCAACTTGTGCCTGTCTAGTGTTGTCCAGTCAATTGCGAACCTGCCGGATACCTGTGGGTCATAAATGTTTACCTTACCAGTGCTACCCGCCCATGTGACCAAAGTCAACAGCAGTAGAAAGAAAACCCCTATATCAAACCATAGCAACAGTGTGGGATGGGCAAAAAAGCCAGGACCCGAGAGCCAATTGTAGGACCCAGCCAAAAATTCCCACCCGGCCCCGAAGCGACCAAAATATCACACTGTTAACTAGGGAGGGGGTGGAGGGGAAAAACTTCTCCTCTCCGTCGCTTCGGAAAATGGCAGCTCGGCTGCCTCGTGGCCACCCCTTTTATAAGGGTGCTGGCCACGCCCCCTAACTACCCGGATGCTCTTCGTCCGGTGGGGGGGGGTCCGCAAAGAGCGCGGCTGCCATTTTGGCGCCGCACTTGCATTGCAGGCACACACCCCAATAAAGGACTCAGACACTGATGAAAGTGGATAACGGCATTGGGCCACATTTATTGATTCATGCCCTAGTCCGAATTATAAATTTCTATTGGTATTCAACCAATTATAATTCTTAAGGCAAGCAGGCCGAAGTAACACTAGTAAGGTACCACCCAAAATTGCAAACGGCAATTGGTTACAATGTGTCCATTTGTATCAATTTGTTTGTTGACAACAAACAAATTGTTGACCGTCTTCAATACCTAACTATTGACCCCACCCTCTGACGCGTATCCGTAAAATAACGGGGTGATGCATGCTGTATAGCTCTTGCCATCACCCCATCGCCTGGTTCGTCGTTGACCGGACAACTTTTAATCAACTTGTGCCTGTCTAGTGTTGTCCAGTCAATTGCGAACCTGCCGGATACCTGTGGGTCATAAATGTTTACCTTACCAGTGCTACCCGCCACACGGAGAGGCTCAATAAAGGCTCGACGCCCCCCCCAGACCGTCAGCTCGGTCAACAGGCCTGCTCGCCAATCTCCTGACCGGAGGTCCATACCTCCCTGCAACAGATGGACCCCATCCCCTGAGTAAAGCTCATAATTTTGTAGGCTGATTGCGGGGTGCCTAATGACGCGCCACCAACCCCCGTCGAGAAGGAACCGGGCAATAGCCCTGCTCAACGAGCGACGAGCTCGATCAAGGGCCTGGAGGTCGAACCCTCCCCTGTAAGCATGCCGCGGTACCATGTCTGACCAAATGAGGGTTGTGGCAGGCCACACATAATGTAAGTAAGCCAGGTCACCGCAAATCGCATGCTTCAGCGATAGTCCAGTGACCTGTCCCAAATCATTGCCCCCAAGGTGTATGATCAGAATATCTGGCGGGTCAGCATTCCTGCTGTATAAAAGGAATAGCAACAGTTCCCGCCATAACATACCGCGCTTACCACACCACCTGAGACTTGCGGATGCACCCAGTCCCAGTCGGGGTCCACTCTGTCGCCGCAGCGTACGACGCTGCCCTATGCACGTAGCTGTGGCCCACCAGCCATACTGTCACCGGTGTAATACGACACCCAGGGTCTGTCAAGGAAAAAAAAGGGGGGGAAGAAACAGTGCAGTGACTAAACTGGTACTCACAGTTGAAGAGGGCGAACACAAAACTGAAAACATTGTGATCCCCACCTTCCCATGCGGCGTCTTTCCGCCCCGGAGTACCCAAAAGCAGCCGCAGTAGAAGCCGCCCCTATCCTGAAAGAATGGGTGCCGTAACGAGCCCCAGGGAGGCCAACACTGTCTAGTGCTTTACCGGTCACTTTCCAAAATTGAAATTTAGTAAGGGGAGACCCATCTTGGTGACAGAAAAACGGGCCATGGTGCGTGCCACGCAGTGCAAGCAACTCCTGTAGGGCACCAACCGGACCGATGTCTCAAATGTCTTGTAGCAGTATACACGACCGCCTACCGTGCTGAAAAAACCCGTGAGGACCGCATCCCCACTCGAGCCCACTCATGTGCCAGAGACATCGTCGAGTTCCAGTGCCCTACGAGACACCTCCGCCTTACACATGTGGTACCAACTCTGGGACCCTCTCAATGATGCGGAGTGCTCCCCAAGGCTACCATAGTAGCCGCGTGGCTAAGAGCCACCTCCTACCTATCTGTACATGGGTATGCCACCTCGTGCGAGGTGGGTCGAAATGCTGGGCAGAAAAGTGATGCGTGCCGGGGCAGCGGGCACGTTCTCGCGTCCACCCGCCCCTGACATGACACATGAACTCATAGTGATACGCCTTATGCGTGCGATGTGCCAATGACATGTCCGGTCCCCTTCAGCTTGCCTAACTTCCAGCTATTGGCCAAAGTGGCAAGTGGAACTCCTCCGCTCCTGGATAAAAGCACGGGAACGGGCGATCCGCTGGTGGGGAAGAGGCACAGTAAGGTCATTATTCACACCCAGGACACATCTGGTCTGGAACAGCACATTTCGGCGTAGGCTTCGCAAACGAATAGACAAACTACAGTCAGGGCCCGGGGATTAGCATTTCAGGGCGTTGACAATGCGCAACACTGCCGCATTGCCACGCAGCAACTGGACCACTGAGTAGGCCCACTCCTTGCACCATAGGCGCAGTGGTCCCCAAAACAGGTGAAAAGCACTATCACTGTGATCACGGGGGCAATCCGGGCACCCACCAGTAGAGTAAACCCCATAAGTGAGAGGCCGGCGGCATCCGACCGCGCCAGGTATCTTACGGCGGACCACTAGGTCCGATCCCACCAAGTGACCCCCGAATAAGAAGGGGCATACTATATGTTTGGCAACTAATGCCAAGGCAGAAATGCGAGGTTAGAAGATGGGGCCTCGGTCTATTCAGGCGCCAAGGGGACACCCAGGTCCCACCTGAGTGTCTGAATTGTGATGAGGAGACGCGTACACGTGTCCAAGCCCCGTTTAACCCCGGACCCAAAAGTTGTCGAGGTAATGGGCTGGAGACCGAGACCCCAACCTGTGAGCAAATGCCCACTGAATGAAAGTCCCACATCGGTCGGGTGCTGAACCTGAATTAACGCATTCAGAAAGGGATTGGCCTTATCTAATTAAAATCCCCCTCAAAACCTAAAAACCTGATAGGTCTAAATAATGGGGTGCACTGGCAAAAAGCTGGAAGCCGAGTGCATATCACACTGTGCCAAAACAGGACCAGAATTGCGTGAGCACACCACCCATAGTAGCCGAGGCAACTACGAGTACCTGACCGAACAAGGTCATCCGGAAGGTCATCCCTGAATGGAGCACCCACAGGGTAAGCTGAATGGAGGATTATATTACATTCACCCTTTTTCTAGCTCAGTATGAGCTTCATGGGGGATACCTTCGACTAAGGAAAGGTGGTTCCAAGAAGGGCCCCCGCTACTCTCATAGCCCCCAACTTCCATAACTGTGGACAGTGGAGCCCCCTCCCCGTTACCCTGGAAGGGAACCAGATAAGTAGCATCCTGGGGCCCCCAGTACCCCGAATGGATACAAAAAACCCCATTGAAAACCCCCCAGCAGGCTTCCCGCCCCCTCGCTTCTTGGGAGACAGAGTGACATCCCCCCAGGCTGACCATAATAGGGGCGGGGGAGGCCTAACAACAAGAATATGTGGTTCAGAGGGAGCTCTGATCGCCCCTGCGCACAAGTCGGTCACGACCGTGATGCTTAGTACACACATTGTCAGCTGAGCAGGCCGAACACAGTAGGCGGGCCGCAACCCCCCCGCCCGACCAGTTTGTTTGGGGCCAGTGTCTGAAAAGCCCACTGCTCAGCATGACCACCATGGTGCCCATCACCAGGCACCGTTCCGTGGAACTGATGCACACGAGCACCCTTGGTGACAGAACCCGTCCCTCCTCTCTTGGGATATCTATAGCCACCCTCGTCCACATCCCCCACGATGAGCCAACTGTAATGGGCCCATCCGATCAACCAGGATAGTGGGCCCCAAGGTGCTCGGTGGCTAACGACAGTGGGACATCTCTGTGCCTCAACCGTCCCATCCGTCTCTCTCCTGCCAGTGGGCTCGCGGTTCAATAGGGAGAAAATCCACATGTCCCCCTACGGCCCTTGCCCCTGATGGCCTGCGGCCAATAATCAACCGGGGCCAGTAGTAGCCGATCCTCAGCCAGGCCCTCTACGGGACGTCCTGTGTAACGGGGCCTACACAGCAGGATCCAGACAGCCCCCACGATGCCCCACACCGTTCCGGGGGCGGACGCCTCAGTGCATGGTGGCTTACTACGGGGGACCACACGCTGTCTCTATCGTCCAGCCCGTACCCCACATCCCCATTCGGGTCTCAGTTCATAGGGGTAATATATATCCACGTACTCCCCCCCACCAAATCTTTTCCCTCCCGATCTGGAGCAGATGATCACTAGGGGGGGGGGGCATGAATAACCAGTTGACGGCAGTGCCCATGCTGAAGCATGATGTACAGCGGGCATGCACAGCGGGACCTGGACAGCCCCTGTGATGCCACGTGCCGCCCCAGGAGCGTAAACCCCCACCCCCAAACATCGTGCCAGAATGCAACCAAGGGGCACTGGTATAGGATGGGGAGTGATGACCCCCAGCCTCAAATAGGCAAGGCCAAGAGCACTGCCCCCACCGGGAATGGACTGTGATGTGTGTGCATTCAACTTGAACGTAATACTCACAAGTTGCACCCCCCGTGAGCCGCCCCCACCGGGGGTTCCGGCCCACGGTGGGCATTGGAGCTCGCGACCGAAATCGAGCTCTGAGGCGACCTCCAATACACTCCCGCCGCAGATCCAGACAAACGGGAAGCCGCGAGACAGCGGCGGGCACAGGCCGGCGTGTCATGAGAAGCACAGCCCAGCCGGCCGCCTTGTGGAGAGTGGCCGCGATCAAAGCAGCCGGCAGACACAAAGGGGCTCTGACGTTTGGAAAGGGGCCTGCCACGAAAAACCCCTAGTAGGTGGGCCAGGTGGGCCGGACGGCCCGCTCGGTATAGCGTCAGAGGCCCCCAGTTTGAGAACCTGGGCTAGAATAGGGCCCTGTCCGAAACCCGGCCCCTAACGGGCAAAACGCGCTGTGAGGGAGCGCCAGGCCCCCCTCCCAATTGTTCCGGCCCGTAGCCGGCAGGCGTGTGCCGAATCCTCTGAATGGCCAATCCCTAGGGGTGCCTCTAGCACCACCACGTGGGCCAGTAATGCCTGCCAACCCCCTGCATAAGTGGGGCCCGGTGGGCCGGACGGCCCACCTGGCATGGTCCAGGGTCCCTACTTGAGAGCCAGGCCCTAAAACGGCTATGCCCAAACTCCGGCCCATGCAGGGCCGGGGAAGTTCTGCTGTGCAACCGCGCCCGGCCCACCCCCCTGCTCCACACCCGTGGCCAGGGATTGAGGGCCGAGGGCCGAAGCCCCTGCAGGGCCGGTCTGAGGGCGGAGGGCCGCAGGCCACAGCCTGAGCTGCCCTACCCCACCAATCCCGGTGGGAGCCTCCGGTTGGAGGTCCTATCGAGGGGGTGCAGTCGCGGTCCTCCGACCCGACCACTGCCCGCCTAAGCCTTCTTTCAAGAAGGCATAAATGAGAGGCCAAAGACCTACCTCTAAGGCTGCAGCCTAGGTATCAAACTGCTGACCTAATTAATCCCCTCGCAAAGATGCAAAGGAAAAGTGGGGAATCGAACTCCCAACCTTTGTCCCCAAAGACAAAGACTTAAAGCACTGAGCTATCCAGCAGCTTGCAGAGGCTAACAAAGGAGGAAGTGACGGAGCAAATTCCTCTGCCCCATCGCTTCTAAAGCAAATCTTGCAGCGACTCCTTCTAAGGTCTTGCCTCTAGGAAGGAGAGAGAGCGACGGAGCAATTGGAAAAACTTCTCCTCTCCGTCGCTTCGGAAAATGGCAGCTCGGCTGCCTCGCGGCCACCCCTTTTATAAGGGTGCTGGCCACGCCCCCTAACTACCCGGATGCTCTTCGTCCGGTGGGGGGGGCGCAAAGAGCGCGGCTGCCATTTTGGCGCCGCGCTTGCAAATGTTGCATTTTTATGAAGGTGGATCTTGCTTTTTCTCTTTGTATTTTAATCTTTTAATTAACAGTTTTTCTATTGGGGCCAAATTGAGGCCAAATTTGATGGCATGCCACTGATGCAGATGGAATTGATGGAAACAGGGGCTTTTCCTCCAATACAAATGACAGGCCCAGAGAGGCTGATTCAGTTTGGGATTGCAGTGTAGGGCAAACTGTTCTGGCTTTCTCCCATTCTTTCTGAATTGGTATTATCTGGATTGGTAATACCAGCTGGTATCATTTTTTTTAGAAGTCCACACATGCATTTTTTCATAGTGTGGATTTCCTCCACATAGTGTAGATTTTTTTCCATAGTCTGGATCAAGTATCATCTGATTTAAGATTTAGTCCCAGGAAACCTTTTCTGATAATACATTGGGTTGTATGCTTTTAGAGATGGCAGAATTCAACAGTACTGATTTCTAGGGATTCTGAATGTTAGTTGAACAGTTCTTCTGCATCTCATTTTTGATTTAAAAGAAGTACTGTGTCTTTGCCGGTTATTTCAAGACCTCAATACTAGACAAAAGAACTGCTCAGAGGCCTAATTGGCTTTACATCCACTTATATTAAAACAGTAAATCACGAAAGAAAAATAAATAAACTACACATTGCAGTTTTAGTGACAGGCAGGATTTCATTAGTGTTGAGAGCATACAGAGTGAACAACCAGAAAGCTCGAGTAATTTAGTCTACATTCATTTAAAGCATGCCTTTGATTGGAGGGGGTGGGGTAGAGATGCTTGGTAAACATTTATGATGCCATTCATTTTGTGCACCATTATTAATGAAAGAAAATGCAATTATTTATTTCTTGTTCTTCCTATCTAAATTAGTATCAATATACAGTAGAAGACTTTTGCACAGCACAAGAGAGAGCCTAGGATAGTTGGCTTCATGCACATAATGATATAAACATATTTTTTAAGAATGATGTTGCATATTGGCAGTTCTGGATTTGCATTAATCCTTATCCTGTTGGCCTCTAATTTAGGTCCAGAGTAACTAATTTTTCCTTTGCTCATTTGTCACAGGATTCTGTGGCTGTAGAACAAATGTGTTGCTATAAATTAGTACCACAGACAACCAGGAAAACACAGGCTTTTAAAAGTCTAAAGCTTTGCATGAGTAGCATCAAAGCAATATATCCCCACTCCTACTATGTAGCAGCAATAAATTTTAAATGCTTTAAATTGTAAGAGACTTTGGAATTACCACAGATGCTACTATTCTTATTGAATGAGGCAAGATGTGGGTCTACTTGGTTTCTAATTAGTGCTTGTTATTTTTATTTTGTGTTAGCAGAATTTTTGGTAGCTGTCTCATTCATCTCAGTTATATGAATAAATACAGCTCAATATAATGAGCTGTTTTGACATTTTAGGTATCACAGTAAATATGTAGAATATTTCTGTCTGGTATTATCAAAATCTTCATATCTCCTCACTAATGCTCACTTATTTTCCTTTCCTATATGGAATTCATCAAACAATGTTCCGTGGAATACTGGTGGATTTCAATTCCCAGAAGCCTAAGTCAGTACATTGGCTGATCAGTGCTTTGGGGAATTGACTTAGGCTTCTGGAAATTGAAGTCCAAAATCCAAAGGTTGGGAAATGCTGGTGTAGAGAATCATTCTGGCCACTTTATTTTAGCGCAGTTTTCACGGAAGACATGAATGTCATATATGATTAAGAAAGTATGTTATTTTGTTTCTAGGTTTGACAAACCATAAATCTGGCATGTCTACCTAACTGTGCTTTCTTCAACCAAGCAATATTCTCCTTTGCCAATGATCTCCTTCAAGACAGTTTTAATACTGCAGTGCTTTTCAAAACCTAAGACAAAGAGGCTGGATTTCACTTGTAAAAAGAAGGGATGATGATGGGAGTTGTGGCAAATTATTTCAAAAAACAAGAACGACTAATTTCAATCTGTTTCACCAGCGTGTTTTTAAAATCTCCAGTGATAAATTATATAGAGCAGGGATTCTCAACTCTGGGAACCCAGATGTTGTTAGACTTCATTTCCCAGAAACCCTGATCAGCAGATGTGTTGACTTGGGTTTTTGGTAATACCTGATATAGAGCTACTGTGGAGAGTTCAAATGAGAAAAGACAATGGCAAACACCAGTGTAAGATCAAATCTTTATTCAACCGAGATACGGAGCAAACTAACTGGAATAAAATTCAATTGGATTTGGAAGAGCAGCAAAAGGAAAGCAGGGTCATCACCAACCTTTCTGAGAAATTAGTTGAACCAAGCTTTGCCTCTTCCAACCACTCTATCAGGCAGAGGAATATCTTTTCTTATCTTCCTGAATAAAGAGGTGGCACACAAGTATTGGGACAACCTAGGGCTGCGAACCTATTTTGCAGGCGCACCCCCCAAAGAAAGACTCAGACACCGGTATATGGATAAAGGCATTGGGCCACATTTATTGAATAATGCCCTAGTCCGAATTATAACTTTCAATTGGTACTCAGCCAATTATAATTCTTAAGGCAAGCAGGCCGCAGTAACACTGGTAAGGTTCCTCCCAAAATTGCCAATGGCAATTAGCTACAATGTATCCATTTGTATCAATTTGTTTGTTGAGACAAACAAATTGTTGACCGTAGTCAATAAACTATCTACTGACCCCACCCTCTGCCATGTATCCGTCAAATCACGGGGTGATGCATGCTGAAGAGCTCCTGCATCACCCCTTTGCCTGGTTCGTCGTTGACCGGTCAACGTTATTACACCTGTACCTGTCTAAGTGTTGGCCAGTCAATTGCGAACCTGCCGGATACCTGTGGGTCATAAATATTTACCTTACCAGTGATACCCGCCACACGGGGAGGCATCCATGATGACTCACCGCCCCCCCAAGACCGTCAGCTCGGTCGCCAGGCCTGCTTGCATCACACCCAGAACGAGGTACATACCTCTAGCCGACAGGTGGACCCCTTCCCCTGCCTACCAGCAAAATTTTTTGTGTAAGCCTATTATCCGGTCTCCAATGGCCGTCTTACAGCCATGCTCAGAACGGGACGGAGCCACAGCCCTGTCCACTGACTGCCGGAACAGTCCGAACTAGGGAGATCCGCATCTCCCCTAAATTGGTGTCTCAGCACGATGTTAGACCATAGCGACCGTATGTAAGCCATACGTGATATAAAATGCCAGGTCACAGCCCCTCGATGGTTTAGTAACAGCAGTGATCTGTATAAGATTGCTGCCGCCGAGGTGCCTGTAAAACATTGGGCGGTCCAGCATCCCTGTTAGACAGCAGGAATGGCCACAGTTCCCGCCCCATGTGCCGCGCATACCATACCATAGCATACGTGCGGATGCACACAGCCCAGCCGGGGTCCACTCTCTGTCGCTGCAGCATATACTGCTGCCCAGTGTACATAGCTGCGGCCCACCAGCCCCCTGCCACCGGTGTGTTGAGACCCCTAGGATCTGTAAAAGAGGAGAAAAAAGGTGAAGGACATAACTAGGTACTCATGCAGTGAGGGGACGTACATATCTGAAATTGCGCGTAGACGCATATCCACCTCCGAGTACCCCAAACGTAGCCGCGATCAACACGACGCCTTTCTTAAGTAAATGGTGCCAAAACGGGCCCCACACCGCGAAACGCGGCGCCGGTCACCCTCAAGGACTTTACTATGGTAAGGGTAGACCCATCCTGGTGGCAGAAAACAGGCTGGGGCGCGCAGCAGGCACTGTCGAAAATTCATGTAGGGCACCAACCGGACAGATGTCTCAAAAACTTCATAGCAGTATACACCACTGCCTACACCATGCTGAATAACCCGTGAGGACCGCATCCCCACTCGAGCCCACTCATGTGTGACAGAGACATCTTCGAGTTCCAGTGCCCTACGAGACACATCCGCCTTACACAGGTGGCACCAACTCTGGCACCCACTCACTGATGCGGAGCGCTCCAAAAAGGCTACCGTGGTAGCTGAGTGGCCAAGAGCCACCTCACACCTATCCGTACATAAGTAATGCCAGCCTCGTGCAAGGTGGGTCAGAAACTCTGGGAACAGGGGTGACGCGTGTACGGGTGGTGGACACGTTCCCGTGTCCACCCCTCCCAAACACGACGCATGAACGCATAGTGGTATGCCTTACGCGTGCGAGGTGCCAATGACATGTTCGGTTCCCTTCTCCTCGCCAAACGTCCAGCCATTGGCCAAAAGTGGCGAGTGGAATCCCTCTGCTTCCGGAGTAAGGCACGGAACCGGGTGATCTGCAGGTGGTGGAAAGCAGCAGTAATGTCATTATAAATACCCAGAACATGTCTGGCCCAGAACGGCGCATTTAGGCGTAGGCTTCTCAAAAGAATAGACAAACTAATGTCATGACCCTGGGGGATTTGCATGTCTGGGTGTTGACAATGTGCACCACTGCCGCATTGTCACACCGAAATTGGACCACTGAGTAGGCCCACTCAGTGCACCATAGCATCAGTGCTCTCAAAAATGGGGAAAAACGCAAGGAAGGTAAGATCGCGGAGGTGATCCGTGCACCCACCCTCAGAGTAAACCCCCATAAGTCCGGGAGCCGGAGGTATCCGACCGTACTTGAAATCTAGGGCAGACCATCAGGTCTGATCTCCAGGAAGAGACCCCGTTAAACCCAGGAGTAATTTGAGCCAGACCGGACAAAATTAAGGTGGCCATGAATTAACTGCAGCTCACAAGGGCACTCTCTATGTTTGGCAATCAATGCCAAACTCGCTGCGGAGATCCAAGCCACCGTATTCATGGTTAACCCGGATGCCCGTGCGACATAGTCGATTCTGAAATGTGAGCTTGGTAGATGGGACCTCGGTCTATTCAGGCGCCAAGGGGACACCCAGTTCCCACCTGAGTGTCTGAAATGTAGTGAGGAGACGCGTGCACGTGTCCGAGCCCCGTTCACCCCCGAACCCAAAGTCGTCGAGGTAATGGGCTAGAGACCGAGACCCCGACCTGTGAGCAAATGGCCACTGAGTGAAGTCCCCAATCGGTCGAGTGCTGAACCTGAATTAACTCAGTCAGAAGGGGGTTGGCCTTATCTAAGTAAAATTCCCCTCGGAACCTAAAAAACCCACTAGGTCTAAATCATTGGGTGCACTGGCAATAATCTGAAAGCCGAGTGCATATCACACTGTGCCAAAACAGCACCAGAACTGCGTGAGCGTGCCACCCATAGTAGCCAAACCCACTATGAGTACTTGACTGAACAAGGTCATCAGGAATGGCATCCCTGAATGGAGGACCCACAGGGTAAGCTGAATGGAGGATTGAATGACATTCACCCTAGTTCTAGCTCCGTATGAGCTTATGGGGGAGACATTCGACTTAGGAAAGGTGGTTCCAAGAAGGGCCCCCGCTACTCTCATAGCCCCAACTCCCTTAGCTGTGGACAGTGGAGCCCCCTCTTCGTTACCCTGCAAGGGAACCAGATTAGTAGCATCCTGGGACCCCCAACACCCCCGAATGGATACAAAAGCCCCCATAGAAAACCCTCCAGCAGGTATCCCGCCAAATTCCTTCTTGGATGAAATGAGTGCCATCTCTCCAGGCTGACTATACCAATTGGGGCGGGGGGGGGGCTTATGACAAGGTTAGTTGCTTCAGACAGAGCTCTGATCGCCCCTGTGCACCCCTACCTCTGCCCCGTAACCCACCAACCCACGGGCACGCGGAGGCGGCGTGAGGGCCAGCGCAAAAGGGGACACGAAGTCGGTAACGACCGTGGTGCTTAGTACACGCAACGTCAGCTGAGCAGGCCGAACACAGCAGGCGGGCTGGAACCCCCTGCCCGACCAGTTAGCGTGGAGCCTGTGTCTGAGCAGCCCGCTGCTCAGCACGACCACCATGGTACCTATCACCAGGCACCAGTCACGTGGCAGTGATGTACATGAGCACACTTGCTGACAGGGCTCATCCCCCCTCCCCTCAGGGTATAGAGCCACCCTCATCCACATTCCTCACCGTAAGCCAACTGCCATGGGCCCATCTAATCAACCATCGCCCTGGATATTAGCGATGGATGGAAGCACCAGGATGGCCCAAGCAGGTCAAGCCCTGCGGCATACCACCATACGTACAAGGTATGCCGCCAACCAGTTGGCCCAAGGTGCGCGGTGGCTCATGACGATGGGACATCTCTTTGTCTCATTCGCCCTGTCCCTCTCTCTCCTCCTAGTGGGCTCGCAGTTCAATAGGGAGAATATCCACATGTCCCCCTCCAGCCCTTACCCCTCATGGCCTGCGGCCAATAATCAACCAGGGGCAAGTAATAGCCAGCCGTCGGCAGAGCTCTTGACGGCACGTTCTGTATAAAGTACATACGCAGCCGGACCCAGACAGCCCCTGCGATGCTCGGCACTGTCCCTGGGGCGGACGCCCCAGTGTGTGGTGGCTTACTACGGCGGGACCACACAATGTTTCTGTCCCCCTGTCCGTACTTCCCAACCTTATTGGGATCTCAGTTCATAGGGAGAATATATCCACGTATTTCCCCCCCCCCCACCAAATCTTTTCCTTCCTGATCTGGGTCAGATGATCACCGGGGGGGCAATGAATAACCAGTCGTCGGCAAGGCTGTTGCCGGTACATGATGTACACAGGGCATACGCAGCGGGACCTGGACAGCCCCTGCGATGCCACGTACTGCCCCGGGGGCGGAAACCCCCACCCCCAATGTCGTGCCAGAATGCAACCAAGGGGCACTGGGATAGGATGGCAAGTGATGCCCACTAGCCTCAAATTGGCAAGGCCATGAGCACTGAACCCCACCGCTGAAAGTGGACTGTGATTTGCGTGTATTCAACTTGAACCTAATACTCACTAGTTGCACCCCCGTGAGCCGCCCCCACTGGGGGTTCCGGCCCACGGTGGGCGTCGGAGCTCGTGACCGAAATCGAGCTCTGGGGCGACCTCCAACGCACTCCAGTCGCAGTTCTGGACAAACAGGGAGCTGCGAGACAGCGGCAGGCACAGGCCGGAGTGTCTCAAGAAGCTCGACCCGGCTGGCCACCTGTTGCAGAGTGGCAGCAGTCGAAGTAGCCGGCAGACACAGTAGACAGGGAAGGGGCCCCCACCCACTGGATTGCTAAGGATGCCTCCAGCACAGCCAAACGTGCTAACCAGGCATCCCCTGCCACGGAAACCCCTAGTAGGTGGGCCAGGTGGGCCGGACGGCCCGATAGGAATTGGGCCAGAGGCCCTAAATTGAGAGACTGGGCCAGAATAGGGCCATGCCCAAAACTCCGGCCCCTAATTGGGGAAAATGTGCTGTGAGCCAGCACCAGGCCCTCCCCCCAATCGTTCCGGCCCATGGCCGGCAACCGTGGGCTGAGGGCCGCATCCTCTGAAGGGCCGGCCTGAGGCTGAAAACGAGAGCTCATCCTGTCCTGCAGTACACAGGAATTGAACCCCTGACCTTCCACTTCCCAGTCAGCGTCTTAGGCACTTGAGCCACTGCAGTCCCACGTAAAGTTTGGGCACCCCTGGGGTAGAGAATACCATCCAGGGACTGTATAACTTGCCCAAGGCTGCAGCCAAGGGCCGCCCTAACAAAGGATTTTTGTCTGCATGAGGCTCCTTTCAGGCAAGGACGAACTCCGTGTCTTAGCCACTTGAGCCACCGCGATCCCCCGACGAGCTAAATAGAAAGATCCCTGTACGGGATCGCAATAGTGCCAAGCGCCCAGAGCCAGCGGTAGCTAGGCTCTGTAATGGAAGAAAGAGTTTAGCGTCTTAACCCCTTGAGCCACCGCAGTCCTCCCGGGAAACAAACAGCGACGGAGAAAACTTCTCCTCTCCGTCGCTATTTTTAAAATGGCAGCTCGGCTGCCTCATGGCCACCCCTTTTATAGAGGGGTGGCCATGCCCCCTAACTTACCCGGATGTCTGAGTCCAGGTGGGGGGGGCGCGCAAAGAGCGCGGCAGCCATTTTGGCGCCGCGCTTTCATTCATAGTGACATCTGCAGTGAGGCTTCTTGTAGTGTGAAATTGGTAGAGTTGTGAAGGTTATTTAATCTCCCTCTAAAATCTAAATGGGCAAGTCAACCTGTCCTGTTAAATTGTTATATTATGACATCTGGCCAGCTCAGTTTTAGATGAGGAGATGATCCTCAGTCATACTTCATATCAAACCCAGGACCTTCCATGTGTTTTCTCAGCCAGCTCCAAGCTTTCTCTTTTTCCAAAGCATGGACTCCAAGGTCCAAGCTGCTTTGTCCAGGAAAAGACCTCTTTGGTTACTCACCAGCACTTTTTGTTGTTTTCCTCAAATTACTATCCAGTGGTACCAGCTATTTTAATTGGCACCATCATGGCCAGTTGTCCCATATCACTTTGAAGGCCTTCAGTAAATGATTGACAAAAAACAAATCTAACAAAACAGAGTGAAACCAAACCCAAGCCCAAACCGAGCAACAAACCCTCAACATCTTTTGTTCAGTACATGTGCCACGGTCAAAAATTCCTATCCAGCCAAACTTGCAATGAACATTTATCTGAAGACAGTGCACATTTCTAATATTCAGCACTAGCCAGAATGCATTTTACAAAAAAGGAGGTCCCTAGAAATGTACACAGGGGGTTAAATTATTAAGAAGGATTAATATTAAAATACAAAGGTTAAAATATAAGAATATTTTATCTTTGCCAATAAGTTAGTTGTTTAGATTTGAGACTGTTTGCCATCAGACATTTATTTTATTATTTATTTGTTATGGTATTTTTGTTTAATTGTTTGCACAACAACAACAAAAATAACTAAAATATGTGCAGTCTTTTTTCCACTGATGTCACAAATTGGATTCATCCCATCAGCTCCAGGGCATTCAGCTTAGAACATAAAGCATTATATTGCCAAAACATTGAGCTACTTTAAAAACTAACAGTGAATTTTCATGGGTCAAAGCCCACTTCTTTTGGTGTTTGAAATGCCACAATATTTTGTTTTATTTCTCTCCTTCTACCTTTCCCCCCTTTAATTTTGCCAACCTGCTAACACAGATTAACACAATGACTTCTCTGGAAATCCATACAATGCAAGCGCGGCGCCAAAATGGCCGCCGCGCCCTTTGCGGGCCCCCCCCCACAGGACAGAGAATCCGGGTAGTTAGGGGCGTGGCCAGCTCCCTTATAAAAGGGGTGGCCACGAGGCAGCCGAGCTGCCATTTTACCTCAGCGACGGAGCGGAGAAGTCTTTTCCCCTGTGTCTCCGTCGCGCTTTAGCCTACCGGGAAGCCTTTTTGGTAGCGGTTCTTCCTTGCTGGCTTCCCTTCTTGCTTCGGTGGAGATGCCTTCGAAGAAGAAGGCAGCTTCTAGTGCAGCTCGCGCTGTTAGGAGGCGCAACCCAGGTCGGAGGACCGCGGTGCCGCCTCCTCAACAGCCGCCTTTGCCGGGCCCTGCCGGGGCCAGCGGAATGGGGTCTATTGCCCCTTGGCCCGATCAGAGGGCGGGCGCGGAAGGCGTTCCGGGCCGCGGCCTGCGAGCGGTGGACACCGCTCCTGCACCTGCCCACCCTGTTGGGCCTACTCATCTTGGGTCGCAGCCTCCCCCGGGGCCCTCCAGCCTTGGGGGGTGGTGCGGCCCCCTGCCTTGGCAGGTTTCTCCACCGACCCTGCCGGGCTTCGGTGCTGGCCAATGGCCATATTCGGGTCCTGGGGTACAGGGACCTGCACCCGCGCCTGGACCAGGCGGGCCGGCCGGCCCTTTGCCCCTGGTCAACGTGGACACCTTATTGGCCCGCATCGCGGCCCTGGAAGCGTCGTTGGCTCGGGCCAGTCAGGCGGGCGCCCCCTTCGGGGTCCCTTTTGAGGCGATGTCGGCAGGAGGACAACAGCCGGCAGGGAGGGTCGGGCTGCTGCAGGCGCGTGGCGCGGTTTCGGCCACTGCCTCGCAGCTCCCCAGCCAGCAGCCAGGTGCAGGTCAAGCCCCGGTGATGAGCTCTACGTCGGTTGTGAGCTCCGACGCCCCCAGTGGGCCGGAACCCCCGGTGGGGGCGGCCCGCGGGGGTGCAGCATGTGAGTATACGGTGCAAGCGAGTACATCCACACATATCCCCAATATGGGGGGGGGGTGTCTTTCAATGGCCTTGGCCTCGCGCGGGTGGTGCGGGGGCCACGCTATCGGCAACCCACCCGGCGACGACGACTGCCACCTTGGGTACCGGGGTGGGTACTTGTTCTTACACTCCGGGGAATGTGCTGGGGGTGGCTGGTTTAGCTCAGGCCCCTTTTCCTAGGCCGGCTGTGCCTTTTTCGGCTTTGCCGACGGCGGGGTATTCCTTGCCACTAGGTGATCACTTGGCACAGACTACCAGAGAAAAGATATGGCGGGGGGAATACGTAGATATCTTCTCACTCCTGAACAGAGAGCCCACCAAGGAGGAAAGGGAGGGACAGGATGAGAAGGACAAGGAGCAGGCACGCCGCCGTAAGCCGCCGCGTACCTGGGCCAATTGGCTCCCCGCTTATTTAATATACATGGCGGTGTATTTGAGGGCGCGGCCGGATTTAGCTATTCCCATGGTCCAATATTTGGACAATATATACAGGGCAATGGTTGATTTCCCGGGCCCCTCATGGCTAGCGTATGATGAGGAATTCCGTATGAGGATTCCCCTCCACCCCGAGATGAGATGGGATGAGCCGTGCCAGAGGCTTTGGCTCTTGTATATGACGCCTACACGCCCTGCCCCGGGAGATAGATACCATTGCGGACATGCGGTCCAGCGAGCGGCTCCAGCGCAGGTTACCCGCCAGGCGGCGGGGCAGGGGGTTCCAGCCCGCCTGCTGTGCTGGACTTTCTCGTCCAATGGTTCCTGCAATAGAAAGAATTGCAGGTATAAGCATGAGTGTCCCACATGTTCGGGCCCCCACGCAGCCTCTGCCTGTCCCAGACCTGGGGGGGGCACGAGGCAGAGGGAGGGGTGGACAGTGGGCTGGCAAGACTGCCTCGGATGGAGCTGGTTCTCCAAAAGGCCCCCTCCCCAATTAATGTGGACATGCTGGAGCGTTGGCTCGCATCGTACCCGAAGGGGGAGGATGGGGAGTATCTCCTTCAGGGTTTTCAGCAGGGATTCCGTATTCCTTTCATGGGTGATAGGTCCCCTCAGGATGCCCCCAACCTGTTATCCCTCAGAGGGAGGGAGGATGTGGCTGCGGCCAGCATTAAGAAAGAGTTAGATGCGGGCAGGGTCGCTGGACCTTTCCCTGCACCCCCGTTTCCCAATTTTAAGGTGTCGCCACTGGGCTTGGTCCCCAAACAGTCCCTAGGCGAGTTTCGCCTTATTCATCATTTGTCCTACCCAGCCGGCCGATCGGTCAATGATGCTATTCCTGATGACCTCTGTTCAGTCAGGTATACATCGTTTGACCATGCATTGCGCATGGTACGCTCGTGTGGCCCGGGTGCCTTGCTGGCCAAGTGTGACATTAAGTCGGCTTTTCGCCTCTTGCCAGTGCATCCGGGCGACTTTGAGTTGCTGGGTTTTAAATTTAAGGGTGAATATTATTTTGATAAGGCCATGCCTTTTGGCTGCTCCATATCATGCTCAGCATTCGAGCGTTTTAGTACCTTCCTAGAGTGGGCTTTCGTCCGCAGGTCAGGGTCCCGGTCTGTAGCCCATTACCTGGATGATTTTTTATTCGGGGGTGAACGGGGCTGGGACACGTGCACACGTCTCCTCAACACATTTCAGACGCTAATGGAGGAACTTGGTGTCCCTTTAGCGCCCGAAAAGACCGAGGGCCCATCTACCAAGCTAGTATTCCTGGGGGTTGAGATTGACACAGTAGTGCAGGCTTCTAGGTTGCCGGGTGATAAGATGTCCAGGATAGTGGCCCTTATCTCGGAATTGCTGGCCAAGCGTAAGGCATCCCTGAGGGAACTGCAGGTGCTACATGGTCACCTCAATTTTGCCTGCAGGGTGGTCGTACCGGGCAGGGCTTTTGCCCAGCGCTTATGCGACGCCATGGCAGGGTTATCCAGGCCCCACCACAGAGTCAGGCTTACCCGGGGTATCAGGGCAGACATGTTTGTCTGGTTACAATTCCTGAGGGAGTTCAATGGGGTCTCATTTTGGAGGTCTGACCTCCTGGCATCCCCCAATTTCCAGATCCAGTCTGATGCCTCAGGATCCCTGGGTTATGGGATGTACTTCAATGGGAAGTGGGCCTATGGTGGGTGGCCACCGGCATGGGCAGGCACAGGTCGCCTGCGGGATCTCACATACCTGGAATTTTTCCCTATTCTGGGGGCTTTGATGCTATGGGGCGAACAGTGGGCTAATTCGGTGGTGCATTTCTGGTGCGACAATGCTGCTGTTGTCCACATTGTCAATGCACAGACTTCCAAATCGCCCAGGGTTATGGAACTAGTGCGCCATTTTGTGCTGCGCTGCCTGCGCCTCAATGTCTTGTTCAGGGCCAGGCATGTCCCAGGGATTAATAATGATATTGCTGACGCTTTGTCCCGCCTGCAGATCTCCCGGTTCCGCGCCTTGGCCCCGGATGCGGAGGAATTTCCCTCGCCACTCCCGGACGAGATCTGGACTATTGGCAAGGAGAGGTGAACCGGGCGATTGGCCTGTCACTAGCGCCACTCACGCGTAAGGCGTACCAACAAGCATTCAATTCTTACAGGGCATTTTCGGCTCAATGTCACCTGCCAGAGACCTGGCCTATCCCGGTGGACCATGTTCTGCGGTTCATGGTTCACCTGCATGCACAGGGCCTCGCACCTCACACCATAGCATCCAAGCTCTCGGCGTTGGCTTTTATGGCCAAAGTGGGAGGTCATGTGGACAGCACCTCTGACTTCCGTGTGAGACATGTTTTGGAGGGGTGGGTGCGCGAGCGCGGGCGTTGCCCGGACGACCGGCACCCTATTTCCCCAGGGGTTCTTACCCAGTTGGCCCGGGGCTGGCCAGGCCTCTGTTTTGATCATTATGAGGCAGCCCTTTTTCATGCAGCCACAACGGTGGCATTTTTTGGAGCGCTCCGCGTCAGCGAACTCGTGATGCTGTCTAAGGCGGATGCAAGTGGTAGGGCACTGGAACTCGAAGATGTCTATGTAGCCAAAGACTGGGCCCAGTTGAGGATACGCTCCTCTAAAACAGATCAGCATGGCGTAGGCAGTGGTGTAAGACTGCTACGTTGTTCTTTGGCAGACATCTGTCCGGTTGGTGCCCTACAGGAATTCCTGGCACTGCGTGGCATGCACCACGGCCCGTTTTTCTGTCACCAAGATGGGTCTCCCCTTACTAAATTTCAGTTTTGGAAGGTGACAGCCAGAGCCCTCACCAGGGTGGGCCTACCAGGTGCCCGTTATGGCACACATTCGTTCCGTATTGGTGCAGCCTCTACAGCAGCTGCTTTTGGGTACTCTGGGGCTGACATACGCAGCATGGGGAGGTGGGGCTCGCAATGTTTTCAGTTTTATGTGCGCCCACTCCCGCCATGAGTACCAATCCAGTCACCTTACCGCCTTTTTCTCAATTTTCTTACAGACCCTGGGTGTCGTATTACACCGGTGACAGTATGGCTGGTGGGCCACAGCTATGTGCACAGGGCAGCGCGTTACGCTGCGGCGACAGAGTGGACCCCGACTGGGACTGGGTGAACACGCCAGTCTCACATGGCATGGTAAGCCTGGGATGTTATGGCGGGAGCTGCGGCCTTTCCTTTTTTCTGGCCTGGGTGCTGACCCGCCTGACATTCTCATCATCCACCTGGGGGGCAATGATTTGGGCCAGGTCACCGGCTTATCGCTCAAGCATGCGATTTGCGAGGAACTCGCCTACTTGCATTATGTCTGGCCTGCCACAACCCTGGTTTGGTCGGACATTGTCCCGCGCCATTCTTATAGAGGGGGCGTTAACCTCCTGGCCCTTGACCGCGCTAGGCGCGCGGTCAATAGGGCGGTGGCGCGGTTTGTTGCCGACAGGGCTTGGGGACGGGTCAGTCATCACCCCGATATTAGCCTACAAAATTATGACTTGTACGCAGGGGATGGGGTCCATCTGTCGCGAGGAGGTATGGACCTCCTGTTGGGTGATTGGCGAGCAGGCCTGTTGACCGAGCTGACGGTCTGGGGGGGGCGTCAGGTCTTCTTTGAAGCCCCTCCGTGTGGCGGGTAGCACTGGTAAGGTAAACAGTATGACCCACAAGTATCCGGCAGGTTCGCAATTGACTGGACAACACTAGACAGGAATAAATTAGTTAAACGTTGTCCGGTCAACGACGAACCAGGCGATGGGGTGATGACGATTGCTAACCAGCATGCATCACCCCTGTGATTTCACGGATACGCGTCAGAGGGTGGGGTCATGAGTTAGTTATTGACTACGGTCAACAATTTGTTTGTTGTCAACAAACAAATTGATACAAATTGATACATTGTAACCAATTGCCGTTGGCAATTTTGGGGTGGTACCTTACCAGTGTTACTTCGGCCTGCTTGCCTTAGGAATTATGATTGGTCGTTTTACCAATACAAATTTATAATTCGGACTAGGGCATTGAATCAATAAATGTGGCCCTATGCTGTTATCCACTTTCAATGTTGTCTGTGTCCGTTATTGGGGGGGTGCGCCTGCAATGCAAGCGCGGCGCCAAAATGGCCGCCGCGCCCTTTGCGGGCCCCCCCCCACAGGACAGAGAATCAGGGTAGTTAGGGGCGTGGCCAGCTCCCTTATAAAAGGGGTGGCCACGAGGCAGCCGAGCTGCCATTTTACCTCAGCGACAGAGCGGAGAAGTCTTTTCCCCTCCACCCCCTCCCTAGTTAACAGTGTGATATTTTGGTCGCTTCGGGGCCGGGTGGGAATTTTTGGCTGGGACCCATATTGGCTTCCGGGTCCTGGCTTTTTTGCCCATCCCACACTGTTGCTATGGTTTGATATAGGGGTCTTTCTGTGTTCCTGATGTTGACTTTGGTCACATTGGCGGGTAGCACTGGTAAGGTAAACAGTATGACCCACAAGTATCCGGCAGGTTCGCAATTGACTGGACAACACTAGACAGGAATAAATTAGTTAAACGTTGTCCGGTCAACGACGAACCAGGCGATGGGGTGATGACGATTGCTAACCAGCATGCATCACCCCTGTGATTTCACGGATACGCGTCAGAGGGTGGGGTCATGAGTTAGTTATTGACTACGGTCAACAATTTGTTTGTTGTCAACAAACAAATTGATACAAATTGATACATTGTAACCAATTGCCGTTGGCAATTTTGGGGTGGTACCTTACCAGTGTTACTTCGGCCTGCTTGCCTTAGGAATTATGATTGGTCGTTTTACCAATACAAATTTATAATTCGGACTAGGGCATTGAATCAATAAATGTGGCCCTATGCTGTTATCCACTTTCAATGTTGTCTATGTCCGTTATTGGGGGGGTGCGCCTGCAAAGCATTATGTGTCCTTGGGAGAGAAAGTGCTAATGGAATGTGCTAATAGGCACATAGAAGAGATGGTGCTGCTAAAGGAGAGCCAACATGGCTTTTGCAAGGGCAATCCAGTCTCACTAATCTGTTGCAATTTTTGAGAGTCTCAACAAGCATGTGGATAAGGGTGATCCTGTTGACATTGTTTATCTGGACTTTCAGAAGGCTTTTGACAAGGTCCCGCACCAAGGGCTCTTGAATAAACTTGCCAGTCATGGAATAAAGGGACAGGTCTTGTCCTGGATCAGCAACTGGCTAAGGGACAGGAAACAGAGAGTAGCACTAAATGGACTCCAAGTGGAGGGAAGTAAAGAGTGGGGTCCCCCAAGGTTCAGTACTGGGACCCCTGCTTTTCAACCTCTTCATAAATGATCTAGAAGTAGGAATAAATAGCAAGGTAGCCAAATTTGCTGACGACACTAAATTATACAGGGTAGTGAAAACTGTGAGAGATTGTGAGGAGCTCCAGAGGGATCTCTTCACAATGGGGGAGTGGGCAAAACAGTGGCAAATGAGCTTCAACAATAGTAAGTGCAGAGTGATGCACGTTGGGGCAAAAACCCCCAATTACATTTATAAACTGATGGGGTCTGAACTCTCTGCGACAAACCAGGAAAGGGACCTTGGTGTCCTGGTGGACAACTCAATGAAGGTGTCAACCCAGTGTGCCTCAGCAGTGAAAAAAGCAAACTCAATGGTAGGGATCATTAGGAAGGGTATAGAAAATAAGTCAGCAAGTGTCATTTTGCCTGTTTATAAATCTATGGTGAGGCCCCATCTGGAATACTGTGTACAGTTCTGGTCGCCATACCTCCAGAAGGATATTATGGAGCTGGAAAAAGTGCAGAGGAGGGCAACCAGAATGATTAGGGGACTGGAACACCTTCTTTACCATCTGAGGCTGCAACGGTTGGGCCTCTTCGTTCTTGAACGACTGCGTCTAAGAGGTGACCTGATTGAAGTTTTTAAAATCATGCACGGTGTGGACAAAGTAGATAAGGAAAAACTGTTTTCCCTATCGCACAACACTAGAACTAGGGGGCACTCTATAAAACTTTTGGGTACTAGTTCTAAAACAAATAAGAGAAAGTACTTTTTCACCCAGAGGATCGCTGGTCTATGGAACTCCCTGCCAGAAGAAGTGGTGACAGCTGTCAGTCTTGTCAGCTTTAAGAAAGGATTAGACAAGTTCATGGAGGACAAGGGTATCAATGGCTATAATTATGGATACCTAAGCACAACCTCCGGGTTGGAGCGATAGGCAGGATATGCCATTTCCAGGGAATCCTAAGCAGGTGAGGCATCTGCTTGGGAATAACCTGAAGTGAATGGTGAGCCACTGTGTGAGACAGAATGCTGGACTGGATGGGCTGTGGCCTGTTCCAACAAGGTTCTTATGTTCTTATGGAAAGCAGGAACCCGAGGTCAATGAGCACTATTCTTTTACTGATGTACATCTGGGCAGATAAATTTAAGTAAATCACACATTCAAATTTCTGGTAATTAATGAGATGACATCATGTTCTTGGTAATGTTGCTGTTCCATAAATGTTTCTCACTTATGCAAATTTCACTTGCATACATGTAAATTGTCAGTAGGATTCTGCCTTGTGGCAGGGGAACAAAGAAATATCAACAAACTTATAACACAGAACTATTTGAGTTCAAGATTGTGTTTCTATATGCACCACATCCAAAGGGTAATATCATTTTACATAGGTCTGTCGTGCAGGGATGCTGTCAATAACAACAGAAACAGTCTGCTCTTGATTAATGCTTACTTTTTTAATGTCAAGGTAGTGAAATGGCCTCAAGTGAATTACAATTTTTTTTTAAAAAAGAAATGTTTAGTCATTGGCAGTCTGCCACTAATGCTAACACTTAATGCACTGCACAAGCAGAATTACACAACAGGATGCTGGCCAAAGTCCTATTTGAAGCATTTGATACTGGGCATCATATTTTAAAGAATGAATGTGAAAGTGTTAACCAGAAAGTTTTTGATACACAAATGATACATACTCTAGAATGCAATAATATGATGATAGGACAAAATAACTTAACAATAGCATAAGCATACAAATTGTTCTCAAGTGCCCGATCTGTTCTTTCACTGAATATTCAAAGTTATGGGAAGGTAGGAATTGTTTCTAGATATCACATGCATCCCACCCCACGCGCATCAAATAACATTACAAAATGGAGAAAGAGAGAGAGATGCTCAGATATGGTGAAATGCAGATTTTCAAACTGGGTCCATGCTTGTTTTTATAGGTGAAATAGATATTGTCAGCAATAGGTTTTTCAAGTTTCTTTTCACTTGTGAGTTAAGCAGTGGGCACTTTGATAAGGTGCTAATTGGCAAATGCCACCTTTAAAACATATTTTTTTCTGACGTGACTTAGTGATAATTTGTTTTAGCACTGGAAACTTTTTTTTTAACTTCTGGAGAGAACAGACACTCAGTTCATGGGAACTGACATCCCTGCAAGCACTCATTTATATCAGATCAGGTTACAAATCAGATCAGGCAATTACAAGTGGGGAACTCAACCATACATGCTGCATACATCAGTATTAGCCCTGAGTATCTCCGCAGCAGAATCCCTAAATGTAAGACCAATATGCTCAAGCGGGGCTGCTGGTGGACAACAACACACAGTGTGAATGTGGAGAGATACAGAAACTAGCTCATTTCCTGGTCTGCTGATTACTGTTAGAAACATGCATCGATGAGGCCATACTATAGGTTTGGCTAATGAGAAAGTGATGAAAGTGGCTTCATTTTGGCAGTCCAGGGTTTGATTGGGACTGTCAGGGCAGGATTTGTGCCCTGGTTGTAGCAGCATCCAAGATGGAGATTACCATGCGTGGGAGAACCTTTAGCATATACCTTAGAGAGATGAATGTGTAAACATGCTGGCCTCATTGGTAGGCAGAAATGAAACCTAGTGTATGATGGACATGTTATACTGTATGATCATTGGCTGGACCCCTTTAGAGGGATGGCAAGGAGGTGGACCCTGAGAGAGGAGCTATAACCCAGAGGGAGGAGGCAATACACTCTCTTGATCCAATGCTTTGTGCTGTAGGGTAAGCAGTGAATTTGCAAACTTGTAAGTGCCTAAGCCAGAAGCGGGGTCCTGGGCTTCCGCATAGAGAAGCTTTCTTTATTTTAATGTGCTTTCTGAACTTTTGATAAACTTTGATAAACTGGCTCAAGTCGCTAAGACGCTGACTGGGAAGTGGAAGGTCAGCAGTTCGATTCCCGAGTACTGCAGGACGGAAATGAGCTCCCGTCTTCATCCCAGCTCCTGCCAACCTAGCAGTTCGAAAGCAAGAAATTGCAAGTAGATAAATAGGGACCACTTCGGTGGGAAGGTAACAGCGTTCCGTGCGCTCCGGTGTCTAGTCATGCCTGCCACATGACCATGGAAATGTCTGCAGAAGCAGACAGTGCTGGCTCTTCGGCTTAGAAACAGAGATGAGCACTGCACCCTAGAGTCGGATACGACTGGCTTTCGAGCAAGGGAAACCTGGTTGGTTGGTTGGTTGTAACTTACTCTGATTACAATCTACTTTTAAAATACCTGAAGATAACTGAAGTGTTTACTTGGCTGTGAACTACCTTATCTACACTAATCTAGTATCCTGGGTTGCTTAGCTAGGAAGTCAGCAGCTCGGAAGCAGGAACTAACCACTGGTGGGCAAGAAGTCCTACTTGTGAGTACATTTGTTCCTGACAGGAACATGAAAGAAGAAGATATCCGATCAGGCAATCATCCAGGACAGAAAGTAGAGAAAAGCAATGTTTGTGCAGAACAAGACTTAAACCACCCCTGCTACCTGCACTTAAAAAAATGACTTTCTGCTAGAAAGAAGGAAGTGCTCATGTTGTTCTATCACTTTTTTTAAAATTTGATTTTGTTTGTGCCAAATTGAGCGCAAACCGATTTAGATGCCCTCTTAGTCCTGCTTGTTTGGATATTAGGCTCAGAACTTAATTTCCTTGGTTTATGACAATTCTTTTAAATTTAATTTTAAATGAGACATCTTCTATTCTAATCCCAAGTTAGGATAATATTTTCTAGAAAAACCATAACTGGTGGCTGAAAATGGAGCAACTATCACGTGGTCTTGTGGCAGGCATGACTAGTGCACGGAACACTATTACCTTCCCACCAAAGTGGTACCTATTTATCTACTTGCAATTTCTTGATTTCAGACAGTTAGATTGGCAGGAGCTGGGACAGACATACAGGTGCTCATTCTACCATACAGCACCTGGGTATCTAATTAATGACCTACTGACCTTCCAGTCATCAAACTCAGTGTCTTAACCACTAAGTCACAGAGGCTCTTACAGCTTCTGATTTAACCGCAGATCTAATTTATTATATTTTGCAGTAGCCAACATATACCAAGAGTGTGGAAATTTCAAGACTTTTGCCCTTGAGTCGATTTAATATCTGGGAATCACTGAGAGCATATATCAAGAAAGAAATTGCATATTGAGTAGCAAACAAAGGATGAAAGAACGTAATCTTTCCTACCATCATTTGGAATAAATTATTCATAGTTTACTCCATTGTGCCCAAAAATCTAGTACATAGCTTTGGACATTTGCCATTTTTATTGATAAGCACTCTAACACCAACTCAGGGATCTGCTACTGTAGATAAATTGTTCTAAAATAAACGTCCATGAATCAAGCTTCAATCCATCAGAGAAACACAGAAATGAATGCTGTTGGAATAAAATTAGAATTTCCATCGTATGATACTTCTTCAGACTATATTCAAGTCTAAACTGGATCAAATATTTCATCTGGATTCTTAGATGACTGAGCTATTTCCTACCGTTTCTCTGTACTTGTTTAATTTTAAGTACTGTACAGTGAAAGGGGATTTCTTTCTAGGGAGATGCATGGCAGCTTTCAGTCTTCTTTAGCACTTTATAGTAACAGCAGCTGCTTCCACCCTTTCAAGAATCTAAAGTACTTATTGTCTGGTATGCTGCAGGGGACATGGTCATATAAATGAAATCCTTTCACCGTCATTTAAAAAAGTCATACTGGGATATTTTTGAAGAATTAGGCCTACCAGCTGGCTCTTCAATGTAGGCACAAGGGCCACCCACTTTTTGAGAATGAGACCAGCCATCTGGCTGGCTACAACAGACAAATTAGAGAGTACTAGGTGGACTTCTGGGGAAAAGTAGTGGTTACTTTATTTTGTTATTTTGTCTCCTTTTGCATCTGGTAAAATCACAACGTAAGATGAATCTTGATAATATGGCTGCTCTTGAGCCTTGTTCTGACAGAAAAATATTCAAACTTCACAGCCCACTCAATATAGATTGATAAGGTACTGTATCTATTAATACCAGATTTAAATCTGTTCCTGAATATACAACAAGAGATCTCTGTGTATTTTTCATTATTTTTACCGTTATATATTTTCCAGGGCTTGATTTCCTTCAGTAATACAGTATATTACTTTATAAAGATTCTCCGTCTTCATTTGTATGCAGTGTGGTAATGACTGTCATGGCTTAACTGATTATTTGTATCATACTTGGTGATTCTAAATAAGCAAGCAACTGCTTGAAACCCCAGAGTTACAGAGAAAGTATACAGCTAATAGTATCTCATCTTGTCCATCCTTGTGAAAGTCATACGTATAACCAGTGATGCACTCCAATTTTTTTTACTACCACCTCTGTGGGCGGGGCCAAATCTGTGGGCAGGGCCAAATCTGTGGGCATGGCCAATGCAATGGCTATGGAGGTGGGCATGGCCAGCCAGGTGGGCGTGGCCTGGGGGAATTTCTGCTACCGGTTCTCCCGAACAGGGCAGAACCCCCTGCAGTACATCACTGCATATAACACTTAACAGCTTTTGCCTTTGACTTACTAAAATCCATTGTACTAAATAAGGCTGTTCACTTGAACCATACTGTATACTTTGAACAGTATGAGATCTAGGTTTTACATAATTCATTCTCAAATTCTCTTTTTAAAAAAAGTTAGTTAGGACTGATTCTCTCTGTGTATTTGTTTGTTGCTTGTGAGGGTTTTAAGTGCTTATTTACATTTTGCACTGTTTCCCTCAGCTTTAGTTTATGTTCGTGCCCTGGAGTCAATATAAAGGTAAAGGTAAAGGTATTCCTTGCTTGAAAGCCAGTTGTATCCGACTCTAGGGTTCAGTGCTCATCTCTGTTTCAAAGCCGAAGAGCCAGCACTGTCTGCTTCTGCAGACGTTTCCGTGGTCATGTGGCAGGCATGACTAGACACCGGAGTGCACGGAATGCTGTTTACCTTCCCACCAAAGTGGTCCCTATTTATCTACTTGCAATTTCTTGCTTTCAAACTGCTAGGTTGGCAGGAGCCAATATATTACTGGCAAAACTCCTGAAATGCAACACGGTTACTCAAATAATAAAGCTACCTCATATAAGAGCATAAGGAAAGATGTGGTAGTTGAAGCAGAAGCTCAGCATGTGAAATCATCCATCTCCTCCCTCAACCTAACTTCCTGTACAAAGGACATCTATTTCTGAATTATCAGGACTGAGCTGTAAGAATCAAACACTTTTTGGAAGTAGTCCCTGCACCTGAAAATGTACACATCTGTAATTTGGTATGCTGTATTCACAGTACAGTACTGTGTAATCTCTACCATATAATACTTACTTGACATGTCCCCATTTTAATGAATAGGAGAAAAGATAACTGGAAATGCATAAATACTACCACAGGTGCAGATCATGACTGGATTAGAGGAGGTCTCAGAAGATATGAATTAAATGAGGTCCTGGTCTGTCTGCCCTTATGTACAGCCCCACAGGAGAGATTTAAGGGAAATATTTGTATACATGCCACATTTAAAAATAATATCATGCTGGTTTTTTCTCCCTGTTTTGAAACAAAATTAAAATCACTAACTCTTTATTGTGAAAGAACATAATACAAAGAATCTGTGAAATATGATACAAATCCATTTTTATCCTTACTTGTTCAAGAAAACCTAAAGTATAATCCATAAAATGTGATTCAAAAGGAAATACAGACAAGAAATAAACAAGAAATACCATATTGAAATTGGGGTGAGGGTGAGGGTAAAGAACATAAGAACATAAGAACAGCCTTGCTGGAACAGGCCACAGCCCATCCAGTCCAGCATTCTGTCTCACACAGTGGCTCACCATTTCCTTCAGGGTATTCCCAAGGAGATGCCTTCACCTGCTTAGGATTCCCTGGAAATGGCATTGAGAGATATCCTGCCTATCTCTCCAACCTGGAGGTTGTTCTTAAGTATCCATAATTATAGCCATTGATACTCTTGTCCTCCATGAACTTGTCTAATCCTTTCTTAAAGCTGTCAAGACTGACAGCTGTCACCACTTCTTCTGGCAGGGAGTTCCATAGACCAGTAATCCTCTGGGTGAAAAAGTACTTTCTCTTATTTGTTTGAGAACTAATACCCAAAATTTTCATGGTCTTATTAATAAGGTCTTATTAATGAATAAATCTTTTTAAAAAATGTCCAAATATAAATCCACACAGAATTTATGTCCATATTGTTACAATGGCTACCAGATGTTGGAGTCGCTGGCCGCAAGTAAGACACGTGAGACAATTGTGTGGTGTAGTCCAGCCCCAATCTGGGTCAGGTGGCACGTATTTATTACCCTGCCTTGGGATGATGCGCGCGTAGGTTGCACGTGACCCCCTAATACAGAAGGCTTGTATACGTGGCGTTTTCCGGTGGTGTAGCTTTAAGACTGGCGTAGAGACCGGCAAGGCACGCCACAAAGTTTGCCAAGAGAACCCTATGGACCAAAACAAAAGGCAAAACAAGGGGATGCTCAGCACAGCAGATCTGAAAAGGGGGAGGGATACGAAAGGAGGAGGAGAAATACAGTGTTGCAGGGAACAATACTGCATAGGGACATGGAATGTGAGGTCTATGAATCAAGGAAAACTGGAAGTGGTAAAAAATGAGATGGAAAGAATAAGCATTGACATCTTGGGCATCTGTGAGCTAAAATGGACAGGGATAGGTGAATTCAGCTCTGGAAATCATCATATCTACTACTGTGGGCAAGAAAACCTTAGAAGAAATGGAGTAGCCATAATTGTCAATAAAAGAGTGAGAAAAGCAGTAATGGGATTTTGTTGTTCAGTCGCACAGTCGACTCCGACCCTTTGCGACCCCATGGACCATTTTCCTCCAGGCGCCTCTGTCCTCTACCATCCCCCTCAGCCCTCCCAGCTCTGTGCCCATTGTGTCTATAATACCATCTAGCCATCTCATCCTTGGCCTCCCCCTTCTTCTTTTGCCCTCCACCTTTCCCAACATCAATGCCTTCTCAAGTGAATCCTCCCTTCTCATTTGATGTCCAAAGTATTTTAGCTTCATCTTTACTATTTGACCTTCCAATGAGCAGTCAGGGTTAATTTCTTCTAAGATTGACCTATTTGTTCTCCTCGCTGTCCAGGGGACTCTCAAAACCCTCCTCCAACACCACATTTCAAAGGCATCTATTCTTCTGCGTTCAGCCTTCCTAATTGTCCAGCTCTCACATCCATACATTACTACTGGGAAAACCATTGCTTTGACTATTCTAATTTTTGTTTGCAATGTAATGTCTCTGCTTTTCACTATGTTCCCCAGGTTTCTCACCGCTTGTCTCCCAAGAATCAGTTGCCTTTTTATTTCATGGCTGCAATCCCCATCTGCAGTGATCTTTGATCCTAAGAAAGTAAAATCTGTCACTGCTTCTACTTCTTCCCCGTCTATTTTCCAGGAACTGATGGGGCCTGTTGCCATTATCTTGGTTTTCTTGATATTGAGTCTCAAGCCAGCTTTTGCACTCTCCTCCTTCAGCCCAATCAAGAGATTCTTTAGGTCTTCCTCACTTTCTGCCATTAGGGTGGTATCGTCTGCATATCTCAGATTATTGATGTTTCTCCCAGCGATTTTAATCCCATATTGTGATTCCTCCATCCCTGCACTGCGCATTATGTGCTCTGTGTATAGGTTGAATAAGCATGGTGACAAAATGCAGCCTTGTCTTACTCCTTTTCCTATTCCAAACCACTCTGTTATTCCATGTTCTGTCCTAACTGTTGCTTCTTGGTTCATGTACAGATTTCTCAGGAGGCATATGAGGTGCTCTGGTATTCCCATCTCTTTAATTACTTGCCACATCTTGTTGTGGTCCACACAGTCAAATGCCTTAGTGTAGTCAATAAAACAAAAGTAAACTTGTTTCTGGTATTCCTTTGTTTTCTCCATGATCCAGCGTATGTTGGCGATGTGGTCTCTAGTCCCCCTGCCTCTTCTGAAACCAGCCTGCACCTCTGGTAATTCTCTCTCCACATGCTGCTGAAGTCTGTCCTGTATTATCTTGAGCATCACCTTGCTGGCATGTGGGATTAGCGCGATTGTTCGATAATTTGAACATTCTTTGGCATTGCCCTTTTTTGGGATTGGGACGTATACTGATCTTTTCCAATCCTGTGGCCACTGTTTTGTTTTCCAAATCTGCTGGCATATTGAGTGCAGTAATTTGATGCCATCATCTTTTAGCGCTTTGAAAAATTCAACTGGGATACCATCATCTCCACTAGCTTTGTTGTTTGCAGTGCTCTTTAGGCCCTTTATGACTTCATTCTCCAGGATGTCTGGCTCAAGTTCAATTTCTTCATCATTGTGATTATCAGGAGTGTTGAGGTCCTTTTTGTAAAGTTCCTCTGTGTACTCTTTCCATCTTTTCTTAATTTCTTCTGCATCAGCTAGCTCCTTTCCGTCTTTGTCCCTTATCATGGTCATTTTTGCTTTAAATGTTCCCTTGATTTCCCCAATTTTTTTGAAAAGATCTCTGGTTCTGCCTCTTTTGTTGTTTTCCTCCATTTCTCTGCACTGTTCTTTTAGGTAGTTTTCCTTATCTCTCCTTGCTTTTCTTTGAAATTACGTGTTCAAATGGTTGTAGTTTTTCCTTTCTCCTTTGACTTTTGTGTTCCTTCTTTCCTCTGCTATTTTAAGAGCCTCATCAGACAACCACTTTGCTTTCTTACTCTTCTTTTCTTTTGGTATGGTTTTCTTTGCTGCTTCCTGCATGATGTCCCTCATCTCCGTCCATAATTCTTCCGGTACTCTGTCTATCGAGTCTAAGCCATTAAATCTGTTCATCACCTCCACCATGTATTCTTTAGGGATGCTGTCTAGGTGATATCTTTCTGGTCTCCGTGTTTTCCCTATTTTCTTTAGTCTAAGCCTGAATTTTGCGATCAGTAGGTTGTGATCTGAGCCACAGTCTGCTCCAGGTCTTGTTTTTGCTGACTGTATGGAGGTTCTCCATCTTTGGCTGCAGAGTATGTAGTCAATCTGGTTACGGTGTTGGCCATCTGGTGATGTCCATGTGTAAAGTCGCCTCTTGTGTTGCTGGAAGAGAGTGTTTGCTATGACCAGTGCGTTCTCTTGGCAGAACTCTATCAATCTTTGCCCTGCTTCATTCTGTGTTCCAAGACCAAATTTGCCTGTTATTCCCTCCACTTTTTGATTTCCTACTTTGGCATTCCAGTCTCCTAATATAATTTGGACATCATTTTTTGGTGTCTGTTCTATGAGGTGTTGTAAGTTCTCATAGAACTGGTCCATTGTGGCTTCATCTGCACCAGTGGTTGGTGCGTATATTTGGATCACAGTGACATTGAAAGGTTTGCCTTGAAATCTGACTGACATCATTCTGTCATTTTTGAGATTGTATCCCATTACTCCCCATCCAAAGACCTGGGCCTAGAGAGGAAGAAAAAGGAATCAGCAAGGCCCAGATCTACTCATTCCATGCAGAGAGGCCCACAGGGGAGGTGAGTAAAGGATCCTGCCCCTCCTTCCCCATCCAAAGACCTGGGCCTAGAGAGGAAGAAAAAGGAATCAGCAAGGCCCAGCTCTACTGCTCATTCCATGCAGAGAGGCCCACAGGGGAGGTGAGTAAAAGGATCCTGTCCCTCCCTCCCTCCCCATCCAAAGACCTGGGCCCAAAGAGGAAGAAAAAGGAATCATAAAGGTCCAGATCTACTCATTCCATGCAGAGAGGCCCACAGGGGAGGTGAGTAAAAGGATCCTGCCCCTCCCTCCCCATCCAAAGACCTGGGCCCAAAGAGGAAGAAAAAGGAATCATAAAGGCCCAGATCTACTCATTCCATGCAGAGAGGCCCACAGGGGAGGTGAGTAAAGGATCCTGCCCCTCCCTCCCCATCCAAAGACCTGGGCCTAGAGAGGAAGAAAAAGGAATCAGCAAGGCCCAGCTCTACTGCTCACTCCATGCAGAGAGGCCCACAGGGGAGGTGAGTAAAGGATCCTGCCCCTCCCTCCCCATCCAAAGACCTGGGCCTAGAGAGGAAGAAAAAGGAATCAGCAAGGCCCAGCTCTACTGCTCATTCCATGCAGAGAGGCCCACAGGGGAGGTGAGTACATGGATAACAATGTATCTTAACCAATGTAACCTTGCCAACGGGTAACAATGTAACCTTCAGCTGTATTACATAAACCCTGTAATCGGACGCGAGCTAATGACCACCAGCTGGCAGCAGCGAGCGTCCAAGCTCTCTTGGTCCAAACTCATCAAAGGCAACAGCGCGGGAAGTTTTCCCGCCACCACCTACACCTGGACAAGAAGGGCGTGACCAGCAATGACGTCACGCAGACAGTAGCCAATGGGCTATCATGGAACCACGTTCAAATGTGTTACGACTGTATATAAAGAGCTATTGATCCGCCATTACCTCATGTTCCCTCTGTCCACCATGCAATAAACCTGAGTTAACCCAGCCCGAGGCTGTGTCCTGTGTCTTGGTTCTAATACACCAAATTGGCGACGAAGGTGGGATGATGGATCCCCAAGGAGCCAGGGCACAGAGCGGGTTCATCATCACCAAACCGCAAGACTGGGAGCTTTTTGAGATGGACTTCCAGGCGGCACTGGTGGAACTCAAAGTCAAAGAAGACGACGAGGAGAGGAAGAGGGCCATCCTCACCAGAATGCTTGGGATAGAAACCAAGCGAACGCTGGTGGGCATCATTGCACCGAAGAAGGTGAGCGATTTCAAAGCCGAGGACATTATGAAGCTGCTGCGTGAGCGTTTCCGACCCTCGAGGGCAATGTTTCCCGCTCGGAGCGCGTTTTGGAGGTGAGTTCAAGCGCCGGACGAGTCGGTTGAGGCATTCGTAACAGCCATGAGAATAGCCGCCGTCCCCTGCAGATGGGACAACCTAGAGATGGCCCTCAGGGACGGAGTTCTGTGTGGCCTGAAGGACAAGGAGGTGCAGCGCAGCTTGATGAACAAGGAGCCACCACCCACGCTGGCAGAAGTTGTAGAAGCCGCGGAAGCCGCGGAAGCCACGAATGCTGGAGTGGACGAAATGCACCAGTGGCGGGAGTGGCGTCCTAGAGCCGGAAAAGCGGAAAATTCGGTGCACGGAAGGTCCGGGCAGTCGGTGCACGCAACCCGACGAGCCTCGAAGTCGTCCACAGAAGGCAGCGACGGCGAGGAGGTCCAGAAGGTCCGAAAAGGAGGGCGCCGCTGCGATGGTTGCGGAGCAGCCCATGAGCGCGCGAGGTGCCCATTCAGAAAAGCTGAGTGTTACACCTGCGGTCGCCGGGGGCACATCGCCAAGGCATGCAGAAAGCGGAAGGAGGGCCGGAGGCAGTCACAAGACCGTTCGACCAGACCGGACCGTCCAGCGAGGTCCAAAGATGGCGCCCAGACCACGAGGAAGCAGGACGGCGTGGGCCGCATCTCGGACGACAGCGAGGTCGATGCCCCCGTGTTCAGCGTGTCCGCGGGACAGTCCCATTACTTCGTTGAGGTACTAGTACAAGGGGCCCCTATCAGGATGGAAATTGACTCGGGGTCCTACTACTCTATAATTCCCCAGAAAGAGTTCTTGAAAATCGACCCCCAAGTGCGGCCCAAGCTTAAATCGCTGAGGTCCACGTTGCGAGACGTACAGGGAAACAGCATTCCGGTGTTGGGGGTCGGAAAATTTCGGGTCAGTTTTAAGAGACATTCTGCGGAACTGCCCCTAGTTGTCCTTAAGGGGGGAAGTTGTAGCCTCCTAGGGACGCAGTGGTTTCAGCCCCTAGGGTTGTTCATAGGGGGAGTGCATACAGTGGGGGTGGATCCAATACAAGCGGTGTGCGACGCGCATCCCGCCGTTTTCGAAAAAGGACTGGGAAAGTTCAAGGGACCCCCTGTAGCCTTCGACCTAGACCCAGAGGTCCGCCCGATAAGACTCAAACCGCGCAGGGTGCCATTCGCATTAAAGGACAAAATAGAGGCGGAACTGGACAAACTGGTGGGCCAGGGGATTCTTATTCCTGTTGATTCCACGGAGTGGGAAACTCCAATTGTAACCGCTCTGAAGGCTAACGGGGAGGTGCGCATTTGCGCTGATTATAAGTGTACAATTAATAAGGCGATCCGGCCTAATGCATACCCGGTGCCGGTGGTCAGCCACCTTCTGGCCAGGCTGAATGGGGGAAAGTGTTTCGCTAAACTCGATTTGGCACAAGCCTATCAGCAACTCCCTGTAACTCCCGCCACGGCCGCGGCACAAACGATAGTCACACACAAAGGGGCATTCCAGGTGTCGCGTTTACAGTTCGGCGTGAACTCGGCACCCGGCCTTTTTCAGTCGCTTGTGGAACGCCTCCTGAAGGGGCTGGAGGGGGTGTTGCTTTATTTTGATGACGTGTTGATAACAGGGGGGAGTGAGGCTGAGCTGGCAAAGAGATTGGATAAAGTACTGACTGTGTTCGAGAAAGCGGGGCTACGGCTGAGAAAAGACAAATGCGTTTTTTTCGAAACAGAGGTTGAGTTTTTAGGGTTCCGTGTCACACCCGAGGGAATTAAGCCGTCCAAATCCAAAGTAGCCGCCATCAAGCAGGCTCCTCGCCCCACATCCAAAACCGAACTACAGTCATTCCTGGGGCTCCTAAATTTTTACCATACCTTCCTTCCACGGAAGGCGTCTGTGGCCGAACCGCTCCATCGGTTGCTTAAAAAGGAGGAAACATGGCTGTGGGGTGACGAGCAAGAGAGGGCTTTTAAAGAGTTAAAGCGACTCCTAACATCCGAGGCAATCCTAACTCATTTCGACCCCAAACGGCCAGTGGTCTTAATTTGTGATGCGTCCCCGGTGGGGGTGGGGGCGGTGCTTTGCCACGTGTTGGACGACGGAAGGGAGGCCCCGATAGCGTTTTATTCAAGGTCCCTGTCCCAAGCAGAGCGTAATTACGCACAGACTGACAGGGAGGCATTAGCGATAGTAGCGGGAACCAAAAAATTTCACGATTTTTTGTATGGTCGGCCGTTCAAAATCGTGACTGACCACAAGCCCCTGCTAGGAATTTTCACTGCAAATAAGCCCACGCCACAGATCCTGTCCCCAAGAATGCTGCGGTGGGCTATCTTTCTCAACGCATACCAACATGAGTTGGAATACCGGCCCGGAAAGGAGATCAGCCATGCAGACGCACTCTCGAGGTCTCCTTTGCCCTTGTCGGGCGTCCAAAAGGAAAGGGCGGAGAGAGATCACCAGGTTTTGTTAATAGAGGTTTTAGACTCACCCCCAATAGTACCGGCCGACATTGCTAGGGCGACAGGCAAGGACAGAACGCTAGGGAAAGTTAGTGCATGGCTACAGAAGGGGTGGCCGGCGTCATCCCCAGGTACGGAATTCGACCCATTTTTTCGAAAAAAAATAGAGTTGTCCCTAGAGAGGGGGTGCCTTTTGTGGGGTCAACGTGTGGTGGTTCCTACGTCCCTGCGATCGAGGGTACTCGAACTGCTGCACGTAAGCCACCCGGGCATCGTCCGTTCCAAGGCGCTGGCCCGGAGTTACTTCTGGTGGCCACAGCTGGACGCGGACATTGAGCACATGGTCGGCACTTGTGAGGCATGCCAGGGCTCCCGACCGGAGGAGGCCCGTCTCCCGCATAGGGAATGGGACGCAGCAAGGGGGCCATGGTCCAGGGTGCACGTAGACTTCGCTGGCCCGTTCCGAGGAACCATGTTTCTCCTGGTAGTGGATGCGTTCTCCAAGTGGCTGGAGGTTATCCCAGTAAAGAGCACGTCCTCCGCCACTACAATTAGCCAGCTAAGGAGAGTCTTTTCCACGTTCGGTCTACCCGACACTTTGGTCAGCGATAACGCTAGTTGTTTCACCTCCGCTGAGTTCAGGGCATTCATGGAGGCAAACGCCATTCGGCATGTCACATCCGCGCCGTTTCACCCGGCCACGAATGGCCAAGTGGAACGGCTGGTGCGTACAACAAAGGATGCGCTGCGGCGCATGGGCCCAGGGGACCTAAATCACCAAGTATGTCAGTTTTTATTAGCGTATAGGGTGACCCCCCTAGCGTCAGGTTACTCGCCGGCAGAGCTGCTGATGCGGCGAAAACTGACCACGATCCTGTCCAGGCTAGACCCGACGAGAGTCGAGGACAAAGGAAAAAACATAGGGTTGGCAGTCTCGAAAGGTTTCGCCGTCGGCGACCCTGTGCATTGCAGGAACTACGCCAGCGCAGGTCCAGCCTGGGTACCAGGGACGGTTGTGGAACAGACGGGGCCAGTGTCGTACCGGGTCGAGACTAGCACCGGTCTCCTCTGGAGGAGGCACGCGGACCAACTTAGGCACCGAGTGAGTGGGGGGCCGGTCAGTGGGGCTCAGCAACAGGATTCAGCGTTAGGGTTCTCCCCCACCCGTTTAGCCCAAGGGGGAGACAGCAACGGACAACAGTCCCAAACAAGGGGGGAAAGCAGCGGCCCCGACTCATACCCTTTTGAGACGTCAGCTCTATCAGGGGCCGGGGAAGGGGGAGAGGAGTTCGCGACCGCTGCCCCCGAATTTAATTCTGATTTTGATTTTGCGAGCCGGGGGGGTTTTCGGGAGTGTTCCCCCACCCATCCAAGCGAGAAGAGGGGTTTTTCGTTAGCCCCCAGTGCCCCCGGTTCTTCCCTAATAAAGCGCACACCTCCCAACAACGCCGCGGAGCCGCGGCAAGTCACTAACGAGTCTCCCTCTCCAATTACAGGACAGGAAAACAGGGGACAAAGAGAAGGTAGCAAACCCGGGGAAAGGCAGCCCGCATCGAGACCCCAGCGTGTTCGAAATAAGCCATCTTGGCTGAGAGACTTCGTCTCATCCTAGGGGGGGGGGAGTGTTGAGTTCGAGACTTCGTCTCATCCTAGGGGGGAGGAGTGTTGTGTTCTAATGGAGTAATCTTCTACATGGATAACAATGTATCTTAACCAATGTAACCTTGCCAACGGGTAACAATGTAACCTTCAGCTGTATTACATAAACCCTGTAATCGGACGCGAGCTAATGACCACCAGCTGGCAGCAGCGAGCGTCCAAGCTCTCTTGGTCCAAACTCATCAAAGGCAACAGCGCGGGAAGTTTTCCCGCCACCACCTACACCTGGACAAGAAGGGCGTGACCAGCAATGACGTCACGCAGACAGTAGCCAATGGGCTATCATGGAACCACGTTCAAATGTGTTACGACTGTATATAAAGAGCTATTGATCCGCCATTACCTCATGTTCCCTCTGTCCACCATGCAATAAACCTGAGTTAACCCAGCCCGAGGCTGTGTCCTGTGTCTTGGTTCTAATACACCAAACCCTCCCTCCCCATCCAAAGACCTGGGCCCAAAGAGGAAGAGAAAAAGGAATCATAAAGGCCCAGATCTACTCATTCCATGCAGAGAGGCCCACAGGGGAGGTGAGTAAAAGGATCCTGCCCCTCCCTCCCCATCCAACGACTTGGGGCCAGAGAGAAGGACACTTCCGGAGACCCCCGACCACCCCCAGGAGATACCATCCACAACCACCATCACAGCGAGGTCCGAGCCGGCGCCTTTGACCGACTCCATGCGGCCGAAGAGAGGCAAGAGCTGCTGTGTGCATGCAAAGGATAAGTAATCGAACTGAAATAATATAGTTGACTAAACATAGATGGCTTATGGCAACTGACGTAGTGACTGTACAAGAAACTGACTTACATAGAGACTTGATATAGTGGACTTTTTCTTTCTTTCTTTCTTTCCCTTTCATTAATTAGTTCAACTTTTACTTTGATACTATGTGATAAACTGTGATATTGTGCATGATAATACTTTGTTTTAAAACTGTTTAAACTGTGATAACATGTGTGATGGGAAAAGACTGGCGTAGAGACCGGCAAGGCACGCCACAAAGTTTGCCAATAGAACCCTATGGACCAAAACAAAAGGCAAAACAAGGGGATGCTCAGCACAGCAGATCTGAAAAGGGGGAGGGATACGAAAGGAGGAGGAGAAATACAGTGTTGCAGGGAACAATACTGCATAGGGACATGGAATGTGAGGTCTATGAATCAAGGAAAACTGGAAGTGGTAAAAAACGAGATGGAAAGAATAAGCATTGACATCTTGGGCATCAGTGAGCTCAAATGGACAGGGATGGGCGAATTCAGCTCTGGAAACCATCATATCTACTACTGCGGGCAAGAAAACCTTAAAAGAAATGGAGTAGCCATAATTGTCAATAAAAGAGTGAGAAAAGCAGTAATGGGATACAATCTCAAAAATGACAGAATGCAAGCGCGGCGCCAAAATGGCCGCCGCGCCCTTTGCGGGCCCCCCCCCACAGGACAGAGAATCCGGGTAGTTAGGGGCGTGGCCAGCTCCCTTATAAAAGGGGTGGCCACGAGGCAGCCGAGCTGCCATTTTACCTCAGCGACGGAGCGGAGAAGTCTTTTCCCTGTGTCTCCGTCGCTCTTGAGCCTACCGGGAAGCCTTTCGGGTAGCGATTCTGCCTTGCCGGCTTCCCTTTGCTTCGGTGGAAATGCCTTCGAAGAAGAAGGCAGCTCCGAGTGCAGCTCGCGCGGTTAGGAGGCGCAACCCAGGTCGGAGGACCGCGGTGCTGCCTCCTCAGCTGCCGCCTTTGCTCGCCCCTGCCGGGGCCGGCGGAATGGGGTCTATTGCCCCTTCGCCCGGAGTGGGCAACCAGAGTGCGGGCGCGGAAGGGGTTCCGGCCCGCGGCCCGCGAGCGGTGGACACCGCTCCTCCACCTGCTTTCGGGTCCTGGGTACAGGGGCCTGTACCCACGCAAGGACCAGGCGGGCCAGCCGGCCCTTCGCCCCAGGTTAACGTGGAAGTCAGGCGGGGGCCCCCCCTCCTTTGGGGTTCCTTTTGAGGCGCTGTCTTCAGGAGGACAACAGCCGACGGGGAGGGTTGAGCTGCTGCAGGCGCGTGGCGCGGTTTCGGCCACTGCCTCGCAGCTCCCCAGCCAGCGGCCAGGTGCAGGTTCTCCGGGGATGAGCTCTACGTCAGTCGTGAGCTCCGACGCCCCCAGTGGGCCGGAACCCCCGGTGGGGGCGGCCCGCGGGGGTGCAGCATGTGAGTATATGGTGTAAGCGAGTACATCCACACACATTCCCAATATGGGGGGGGGGGCTTTCCAATCGCTTTGGCCTCGCGCGGGTGGTGCGGCGGTGCACCCGCTGACGCCTCACCCGGCGATGATAGCTAACACCCAGGGCCCCGTGGTGGGGGGTGTTCCCTACCCTTAGGGGAATGTTTTGGGTGGCCGGGTTGGTCCAAGCCCCTATTCCATACCGATGAGTGACCACTTGGCACAGGCCGCCAGAGAGTAAATTTGGCGGGGGGAGGACGTGGATATCTTCTCATTCCTAAACAGTGTGCCCACCAAGGAGAGAGGGAGGGGCAGAATGAGAAGGATAGTGGCAGGCACGTTGTCGCAAGCCACCAAGTATGTGGGCCAAATGGTTGCCGGCCTGCATCGTATGCATGGCGGTGTACCTTAGGGCATGGCCGGATTTGGCAATTCCGATGGTCCAGTATTTGGACAACGCCTACCGGGCGATGATTTGCTTTCCGGGCCCAGCGTGGTTGGCTTGTGACGAGGGATGCCGTAGGCGAATTTCCCCGCACCCCGAGGTTAGGCGGGATGAGCCAGGCCAGAGGCTGTGGCTTTTGTACGTGACGCCCACGCGCCCTGCACCCGGGGAGATATACCATTGTGGGCATGCGGTTCAGCGGGCGGCCCCAGCACAGGTCACCTGCCAGGGGGCGGGGCGGGGGGTTCCAGCCCGCCGGCTGTGCTGGACTTTTTGTCCAATGGCTCCTCTAAGGGGAAGACTTGCAAATACAGACAGGAGTGTCCCACCTGTGTTGGGCCCCATGCGGCCTCTGCCTGTCCCAGGCCTAGAAGGATGCGGGGCAGAGGGTGGGGCAGACAGGGGGCTGGCAAGTCTGCCGCAGATGGATCTAGTTCACCGAAGGGCTCCCTCCCCATTTAAGGTGGACATGTTGGAGCGTTGGCTCACATGGTGCCTGAAGGGTGAGGATGCGGGTATCCTTCAGGGTTCTAGACAGGGGTTCCGGATCCCTTTCATGGGTAATAGGTCCCCTCAGGATGCCCCCAATCTTTTACCCCTTAAGGGGAGGGAGGAGGTGGCTGCTGCCAGCTTTGACGAAAGGGTCTATGCGGGCAGGGTCGTTGGCATTGTCCCGCACCCCCGTCCTGGGGAGCATATTGTTCAATGATGCCATGCCTTTTGGCTATTCCTTTGGGGCTCGGTATTCGAGCGTTTCACCATTTTCCTAGATTGCGCTTTTGTCCGCAGGTCAGGGTCCCGGTCTGTAGCCCATTCCCTGGATGGTTTTATTCGGGGCTGAACGGGGCTGGGACACGTACCCACGTCTCCTCATCACATTTCAGACGCTAATGGAGGAACTTGGTGTCCCTTTAGCGCCCGAAAAGACCGAGGGCCCATCTCCACAGCTAGTATTCCTGGGGTGGAGAGTAACACGATAGCGCAGGATTCTAGGTTGCAGCAGGATAAGGTGTCAAGGCTAGTGGCCCTTGTCTCGGTCTTGCTGGCCGGGCGCATGGCATCACTGAGGTAACTTCTGGTGCTACATGGTCACCCCAGTTTCGCTGGCAGGGCGTCGCACCAGGCAGGGCATTTGCTCTGCGCTTGTGCAACGCCATGGCGGGATTATCCAGGCCCCATCACAGGCTCAGATTTACCCAGGGTATCGGGGCATACGTGCTTGTCTGGCCATAGATTCAGAGGTAGTTCAACGGGGTGTCATTTTGGGGTCTGATTTCCTGGCTCCCCCTTGCTTTCAGATGCGGTCCGATGCCTCATGATTCCTGGGTTTCTGGGATGTACTTCAATTGGAAGTGGGCCTATGGTGGGTGGCCACCATCCTGGGCAGGCAAAGGGTTGCCTGCATGGTCTCACGTATCTGGAATGTTTCCCTATCCTGGGTGCTTTGATGCTATGGGGCAAGAGGTGGGCCAACTCGGTTGTGCAACTTGGGCATGGCAACGCGGCTGTTCCGCATCGTCACTGCACAGGATTCCAAATCGCCCGGGGTTATGGAGCTAGTTAGTTGGTTTGTGTTATGCAACCTGTGCCTCAACGTTCCCTTCAGGGCCAGGCATGTCCCAAGGGTTGATAATGATATTGCTGCTGCTTTGTCCCGCCTGCAGATCTCCCGGTTCCGTGCCTCGGCCCCCGGATGCGGAGGAATTTCCCTCGCCACTCCCGGATGTGCGATGGACCGTTGGCAAGGAGAGGTGAACCGGGCGATTGGCCTGTCACTAGCGCCATGCATGAGTAAGGCGTATCACCACGCATTTAGTTCCTTTAGAGTATTATGTACCCGATTCTGACTGCCAGGAACCTGGCCTTTTCCAGTAGCCCATGTTCTGCGGTTCACGATTTACCTGTATCCCCAGGGCCTTGCACCACGCACCATAGCATCTCAGCTGTCGGGTTGGCTTTTATGGCCAAGGTGGGAGGTCGTGTGGACAGCACCAATGACTTCCGGGTGAGACATGTTGGGAGAGGTGGGTGCGCGTGCCCGGGCGTTTCCCGGGCGACCGCCACCCCATTTACCCAGGGGGTTTTTGACCCAGTTGGCCCGGGGCTGGCCTGGCCTCTGTTTTGATAAGATGAGGCAGCCCACTTCATGCGGCTACAACGGTGGCCTTTTTGGAGCCCTCCGCGTCGGCGAGCTTGAGATGCTGAGTAAGGCGGATGCAAGAGTTTCCCAGGGTTTTTACCCAAGTGGCCCGGGGCTGGCCTGGCCTCTGTTTTGAAATGAGGCAGCCCACTTCATGCGGCTACAACGGTGGCCTTTTTGGAGCCCTCCGCGTCGGCGAGCTTGAGATGCTGAGTAAGGCGGATGCAAGATTTTCCCAGGGTTTTTACCCAAGTGGCCCGGGGCTGGCCTGGCCTCAGTTTTAAGAAATGAGGCAGCCCACTTTATGCGGCTACAACGGTGGCCTTTTTGGAGCCCTCCGCGTCGGCGAGCTTGAGATGCTGAGTAAGGCGGATGCAAGATTTTCCCAGGGTTTTTACCCAATTGGCCCGGGGCTGGCCTGGCCTCTGTTTTGAAATGAGGCAGCCCACTTCATGCGGCTACAACGGTGGCCTTTTTGGAGCGCTCCGCGACAGCGAGCTTGAGATGCTGTATAAGGCGGATGCAAGTGTAGGGCACTGGAACTCGAGGATGTCTATATTGCCAAAGACTGGGCCCAGTTGAGGATACGTTCCTCTAAGACAGATCAGCATGGCGTAGGCAGTGGTGTAAGACTGCTACGGTGTTCTTTGGCAGACATCTGTCCGGTTGGTGCCCTACAGGAATTCCTGGCACTGCGTGGCAGGCACCACGGCCCGTTTTTCTGTCACCAAGATGGGTCTCCCCTTACTAAATTTCAGTTTTGGAAGGTGACAGCCAGAGCCCTCACCAGGGTGGGCCTACCAGGTGCCCGTTATGGCACACATTCATTCCGTATTGGTGCAGCCGCTACAGCAGCTGCTTTTGGGTACTCTGGGGCTGACATACGCAGCATGGGGAGGTGGGGCTCGCAATGTTTTCAGTTTTATGTGCGCCCACTCCTGCCATGAGTACCAATCCAGTCACCTTACCGCCTTTTTTCTCAATTTTCTTGCAGACCCTGGGTGTCGTATTACACCGGTGACAGTATGGCTGGTGGGCCACAGCTATGTGCACAGGGCAGCGCGTTACGCTGCGGCGACAGAGTGGACCCCGACTGGGACTGGGTGAACACGCCAGTCTCGCATGGCATGGTAAGCCTGGGATGTTATGGCGGGGGCTGCGGCCTTTCCCTTTTCTGGCCTGAGTGCTGACCCGCCTGACATTCTCATCATCTACCTTGGGGGCAATGATTTGTGCCAGGTCACCGGCTTATCGCTCAAGCATGCGATTTGCGAGGACCTCGTCTACTTGCATTATGTCTGGCCTGCCACAACCCTAGTTTGGTGGACATTATCCCGCGCCTTTCTATCGAGGGGGCGTTCACCTCCTGGCCCTTGACCGCGCTAGGCGCACGGTCAACGGGGCGGTGGCGCGGTTTCTTGCTGACAGGGCTTGGGGACGGGTCAGTCATCACCCCGATATCAGTCTACAAAATTATGACTTGTACGCAGGGGATGGGGTCCATCTGTCGCGAGGAGGTATGGACCTCCTGTAGGTGATTGGCGAGCAGGCCTGTCGACCGAGCTGACGGTCTGGGTGGGGGCGTCAGGTCTTCTTTGAAGCCCCTCCGTGTGGCGGGTAGCACTGGTAAGGTAAACAGTATGACCCACAAGTATCCGGCAGGTTCGCAATTGACTGGACAACACTAGACAGGAATAAATTAGTTAAACGTTGTCCGGTCAACGACGAATCAGGCGATGGGGTGATGACGATTGCTAACCAGCATGCATCACCCCTGTGATTTCACGGATACGCGTCAGAGGGTGGGGTCATGAGTTAGTTATTGACTACGGTCAACAATTTGTTTGTTGTCAACAAACAAATTGATACAAATTGATACATTGTAACCAATTGCCGTTGGCAATTTTGGGTGGTACCTTACCAGTGTTACTTCGGCCTGCTTGCCTTAGGAATTATGATTGGTCGTTTTACCAATACAAATTTATAATTCGGACTAGGGCATTGAATCAATAAATGTGGCCCTATGCTGTTATCCACTTTCAATGTTGTCTGTGTCCGTTATTGGGGGGGTGCGCCTGCAATGCAAGCGCGGCGCCAAAATGGCCGCCGCGCCCTTTGCGGGCCCCCCCCCACAGGACAGAGAATCCGGGTAGTTAGGGGCGTGGCCAGCTCCCTTATAAAAGGGGTGGCCACGAGGCAGCCGAGCTGCCATTTTACCTCAGCGACGGAGCGGAGAAGTCTTTTCCCCTCCACCCCCTCCCTAGTTAACAGTGTGATATTTTGGTCGCTTAGGGGCCGGGTGGGAATTTTTGGCTGGGACCCATATTGGCTTCCGGGTCCTGGCTTTTTTGCCCATCCCACACTGTTGCTATGGTTTGATATAGGGGTCTTTCTGTGTTCCTAATGTTGACTTTGGTCACATTGGCGGGTAGCACTGGTAAGGTAAACAGTATGACCCACAAGTATCCGGCAGGTTCGCAATTGACTGGACAACACTAGACAGGAATAAATTAGTTAAACGTTGTCCGGTCAACGACGAATCAGGCGATGGGGTGATGACGATTGCTAACCAGCATGCATCACCCCTGTGATTTCACGGATACGCGTCAGAGGGTGGGGTCATGAGTTAGTTATTGACTACGGTCAACAATTTGTTTGTTGTCAACAAACAAATTGATACAAATTGATACATTGTAACCAATTGCTGTTGGCAATTTTGGGTGGTACCTTACCAGTGTTACTTCGGCCTGCTTGCCTTAGGAATTATGATTGGTCGTTTTACCAATACAAATTTATAATTCGGACTAGGGCATTGAATCAATAAATGTGGCCCTATGCTGTTATCCACTTTCAATGTTGTCTGTGTCCGTTATTGGGGGGGTGCGCCTGCAATGATGTCAGTCAGATTTCAAGGCAAACCTTTCAATGTCACTGTGATCCAAATATACGCACCAACCACTGGTGCAGATGAAGCCACAATGGACCAGTTCTATGAGGACTTACAACACCTCATAGAACAGACACCAAAAAATGATGTCCAAATTATATTAGGAGACTGGAATGCCAAAGTAGGAAATCAAAAAGTGGAGGGAATAACAGGCAAATTTGGTCTTGGAACACAGAATGAAGTAGGGCAAAGATTGATAGAGTTCTGCCAAGAGAACGCACTGGTCATAGCAAACACTCTCTTCCAGCAACACAAGAGGCGACTTTACACATGGACATCACCAGATGGCCAACACCGTAACCAGATTGACTACATACTCTGCAGCCAAAGATGGAGAACCTCCATACAGTCAGCAAAAACAAGACCTGGAGCAGACTGTGGCTCAGATCACAACCTACTGATCGCAAAATTCAGGCTTAGACTAAAGAAAATAGGGAAAACACAGAGACCAGAAAGATATCACCTAGACAGCATCCCTAAAGAATACACGGTGGAGGTGATGAACAGATTTAATGGCTTAGACTCGGTAGACAGAGTACCAGAAGAATTATGGACGGAGATGAGGGACATCATGCAGGAAGCAGCAAAGAAAACCATATCAAAAGAAAAGAAGAGTAAGAAAGCAAAGTAGTTGTCTGATGAGGCTCTTAAAATAGCAGAGGAAAGAAGGAACACAAAAGTCAAAGGAGAAAGGAAAAACTACAACCATTTGAACACAGAATTTCAAAGAAAAGCAAGGAGAGATAAGGAAAACTACCTAAAAGAACAGTGCAGAGAAATGGAGGAAAACAACAAAAGAGGCAGAACCAGAGATCTTTTCAAAAAAATTGGGGAAATCAAGGGAACATTTAAAGCAAAAATGACCATGATAAGGGACAAAGACGGAAAGGAGCTAGCTGATGCAGAAGAAATTAAGAAAAGATGGAAAGAGTACACAGAGGAACTTTACAAAAAGGACCTCAACACTCCTGATAATCACAATGATGAAGAAATTGAACTTGAGCCAGACATCCTGGAGAACGAAGACATAAAGGCCCTAAAGAGCACTGCAAACAACATAGCTAGTGGAGATGATGGTATCCCAGTTGAATTTTTCAAAGCGCTAAAAGATGATGGCGTCAAATTACTGCATTCAATATGCCAGCAGATTTGGAAAACAAAACAGTGGCCACAGGATTGGAAAAGATCAGTAAACGTCCCAATCCCAAAAAAGGGCAATGCCAAAGAATGTTCAAATTATCGAACAATTGAGCTCATCCCACACGCCAGCAAAGTGATGCTCAAGATAATACAGGATAGACTTCAGCAGCATGTGGAGAGAGAATTACCAGAGGTGCAGGCTGGTTTCAGAAGAGGCAGGGGGACTAGAGACCACATCGCCAACATACGCTGGATCATGGAGAAAACAAAGGAATACCAGAAACAAGTTTACTTTTGTTTTATTGACTACACTAAGGCATTTGACTGTGTGGACCACAACAAGATGTGGCAAGTAATTAAAGAGATGGGAATACCAGAGCACCTCATATGCCTCCTGAGAAATCTGTACATGAACCAAGAAGCAACAGTTAGGACAGAACATGGAATAACAGAGTGGTTTGGAATAGGAAAAGGAGTAAGACAAGGCTGCATTTTGTCACCATGCTTATTCAACCTATACACAGAGCACATAATGCGCAGTGCAGGGATGGGGGAATCACAATATGGGATTAAAATCGCTGGGAGAAACATCAATAATCTGAGATATGCAGACGATACCACCCGAATGGCAGAAAGTGAGGAAGACCTAAAGAATCTCTTGATTGGGCTGAAGGAGGAGAGTGCAAAAGCTGGCTTGAGACTCAATATCAAGAAAACCAAGATAATGGCAACAGGCCCAATCAGTTCCTGGAAAATAGATGGGGAAGAAGTAGAAGCAGTGACAGATTTTACTTTCTTAGGATCAAAGATCAATGCAGATGGGGATTGTAGCCATGAAATAAAAAGGCGACTGATTCTTGGGAGACAAGCGATGAGAAACCTGGGGAACATAGTGAAAAGCAGAGACATCACATTGCAAACAAAAATTAGAATAGTCAAAGCAATGGTTTTCCCAGTAGTAATGTATGGATGTGAGAGCTGGACAATTAGGAAGGCTGAACGCAGAAGAATAGATGCCTTTGAAATGTGGTGTTGGAGGAGGGTTTTGAGAGTCCCCTGGACAGCGAGGAGAACAAATAGGTCAATCTTAGAAGAAATTAACCCTGACTGCTCATTGGAAGGTCAAATAGAAATGATGAAGGTAAAATACTTTGGACATCAAATGAGAAGGGAGGATTCACTTGAGAAGGCATTGATGTTGGGAAAGGTGGAGGGCAAAAGAAGAAGGGGGAGGCCAAGGATGAGATGGCTAGATGGTATTGTAGACACAATGGGCACAGAGCTGGGAAGACTGAGGGGGATGGTGGAGGACAGAGGCGCCTGGAGGAAAATGGTCCATGGGGTCGCAAAGGGTCGGAGTCGACTGTGCGACTGAACAACAACAACAAAGCTTCAATACCAGCTCTTGGAAGTTACCCTGGGGTTAATGGACAACTCGCACCTAATTACCTTGGGTTGGCGAAACCCATTGTTCCTGCCCCAATCTCAGAGTCGATGTGTATTTACTCTGGGTACCTATCTTGTTCTGCTGTCTGGCGCGGCTTGTTTGCCCAACTTAATCTGCTGCCAGAAGCAGAGGATTGTGTATTTCCTTTACAGTCATCATCTTTGGTTCTTGCCCTGTTTCTATCGTAGCCACCAGCCAAGGCTTTATGATTCCCCCCCTCCCCAACTAACTAGCTAGCCCAGTGATGGGCAGTCTTGGCCCTCCAGTTGTTCTTGAACTTCAATTCCCAGAGGCCCCGATCAGCAAGAGTGCTGATTTGGGCTTCTGGGAATTGAAGTTCAAGAACAGCTGGAGGGCCAAGACTGCCCATCACTGAGCTAGCCCGTACCCCAATTGCCTTTCCTGTAAAGTCCGGGTGGTCCCCGGATCTGTTGGAGGCCAGGCGAACCCCTGGGGAAAGGTTTGGCCAATTATTGACGCGGGCAACCCACACCATGTGTTGCACATTCATTTATTGGCAACTATTCTGTTATTTAGCTCTGACTGAGAAACAGGAATGACGTCATTGGTATCATCAGATTGTTGTGAATTAAAGAGTAACCTTTTCAACTTTGAGATTGCACAGTTCAGGCACAATGATAATAATTCACTCTCACATACTCTGAAATAACGAAAGGAAATTTTAAATTAATGACAGTCTGCCACTACTAATGATGAACATTCCGTTGCAAAGGTGGCACTGTACAACAGTATGCTGCTTAAAGGTTTAAAAGTTCCTTAACCATTTGAGTTATCAGTTTTCATATAAAGAACTACATCATGACAATAAGAATAGTAGAAAAATATAAAAATTGATGATCTAGTAAAATAAGCAGAAAATTCAATACTTTTAATATCATGAGAACAGAAAACTAATTAAAGAAAGCACCAGCTTTCCCCTAATAGATGCTAAATAAAAGCAAAAATTAAACAGAAATTAAAAATAATACTAAACGAATCCCAATTGCTTCTGCCTGTGAAAGCAGGGCAACCACTGTCCAAAATGTTTTCCACAGGCTCTAATTTGAAAATAACAAATTTCAATGTTATTTCAAAATAGAAGAACAGGCAGAGAGGAAATGAAAAGAAGGAGGAAGAAAGAGGAAGTCAAAAGAGAAACAGATGGAATAGCTGAAAACCTAAACCTAAACCATTCAGCTAGGATTGGCTTGAAATGGCAGGGAGTAATTTGCAGCTAATTCACTCATATTAAATGAGCTGTTTTGGTTTATTTTGCTGACATAAAGAAGTATGCAAGTATACGAAGATGATTTATTGAAAAAGGTTTGAAGGCACTCTTTGCTTATTTTAAAATGGGGAAATGGAAGAATTTAGTAGTAATCAGTATCAAATAATGTGTGGGTGTTTTGCAGTTAGCTCCACAGATTTGAAAGAGAGATCAATTCATGACACTAGCTCTTTTAATTACTGCAACATTTTCAGAATTATTTTTGGTCAAATCAATATTTCTCACAAATTCCACCAAGTGTATAACCATGGTCTGATCATCTGTAACTACGTAGAAAGATCTAGATTGTTTTTATATTCATGTAGATTAGGCTTATGTTTAATGTCCTTGACACTTTCTATACTAGAGAATGGGAGTGCAGTACAGTGGGACCCTGAATAACGACAAAACTAGGATCCCCAAGTCGTGTTGTTATTTGGATTTCGTCGTTGGCCGGGTGGAATTTTTCTCTCCCATTTTGGGGTCTCCGCCACCCCTGCCACCTCCAGGAGGCTTGGGGTAACCAAATTGGGGCTTTTTCCTACCCTCCCTTGTCTGGACGCTGTTGCAAGCCAAAAACTGCAGACGACAAAGGAGTTTTCCCCACTGTTTTGCCTTTCAGCAGTCCAGGCAGGTATGTGTGTGTGTGTGTGTTTGGAAAAAGCCCCAATCGGCTCCCCCTAGGATCAGAGAGGCACATGGGGTGCCTCTGCCCATCCCCAACCCAAAAAAGATGATGTGGTCTCCTACCTGTTCATGCTGGTTGTGGAGGGAAGAAAATCTCTCCCAGCTACAACAAACAGCTGATAAAAGTTGTGGTGGCCACTTTTATTTCTGGTTATTTGGACTTCAATTCCCAGAAAGCCAAAGCTTCCTGTAAAAATGCATGTGGCGGCCATTTTCTAATACAGGAAGCTTTGGCTTTCTGGGAATTGAAGTCCAAAAAAGCAAAAAGCAAGATGACCACCACAACTTTTATCAGCTGTTTGGTGGGGCAGGGGAAGATTTTTCCTCCACAACCTGCGTGAACAGGAAGAAGATCACGTCATCTTTTTGGGGGTGGGTGGGCAGAGGCACCCCAGGTGCCTCTCTAAGGCTAGAGGGAGCTGATGGGGCTGCTTCAGATTCCCCCATGCCCAGACTGCTGGAAGGCAAAACAGTGGGGAAAATTCTTTCCTCCGCTGCAGTTCTTGACTTGCAGCAGTGCAGGAAGTGCGGTTTTCTGCAAAGTCATCTCCCACACAATGACGTGTTGTCGTTTTGCGTGAGGAGACTGCAGAAAAACCACAACATTGTACGAAAATGACGTTACTCCAACATATCATTGAGGTGGGGTTCACTGTATTTACTGAGTGTGAAGTGTGCCTCTTTTGTTGTTGTTCAGTCGCACAGTCGATTCCGATCCATTGTAACCCCATGGACTACCTCCCTCCAGGCGCCTCTGTCCCCCACCGTCCTCCTCAACCCACACAGCTCGTGCCCACTGCATCTACAATACCATCCATCCATCTCATTTTTGGCCACCCCCTTCTTCTTTTGCCCTGCATCATTCCCAGCATCAAGGCTTTCTGAAGTGTGTCCTATCTTCTCATGTGATGTCCAAAGTCCTTAAGCTTCATCTTTACTATTTGACCTTCTAAGGAGCAGTCAGGGTTGATTTCTTCTAAGATTGACCTATTTGTTCTCCTCGCTGTCCAGGGCACTCTCAAAACTCCTCCAACACCAGTGTTGTACTGCAGCCAGTTCTATACGATTCTATAGAACTGGTAGCAGAACCAGCTGGCCATGCCCACCTCCCTCCCACACCATGCCCACCTTCCCCTTCCCCACACTCTGGGCATGGCCAGGGGCCAGGAGGAGGAGGAGGAAGCATGCACCCACCCGCTGCCACCGCCACTTGCCCGGAGTGGCATGGCTGGGGGGAACTCACTATGCCGGGCGCTCTTCCTTCTACATACTTCCTGTGTGCCTCCTGGGTGAGGCATGGGGGGGGGAGCATTGCCGAAGGCAGGCAGGAAGTATGTAGGAGGAAGCGAGCCCGGCATGGTGAATTCCCCCCAGCCACGCCGCTCCTGGCAAGCGGCAGCGGGTGGCCGCATGCTTCCTCCTCCTCCTGGTGCAGGATGTACAGAGGCCGGTGGCGGCTTCAGCTCCTCATCATGGCCCTCCTGAACTGCACCTTCCAGTGAGACTCCTCTCTCTCTCTGTGTGGGGGAATGGAGAGGGAGGAAGATGCTGGGCTGCATGGAGGAAGATGCCCCTCAGGTAATGTGAGTGCCATGGGGGGCATGGGGGGTGGCTAGCTGGCACGTGTGTGGGGGGGGGGCTTTGTGCAGCCCAGCCAGCCACCTCCGCACATTTCCTGCCACTGTGGTCCGCATCTCCAAAGCAGCAAGTGAGGAGCATTGCCTGCAAGTGGAGGGGTCGGGCTGATTGGTGGGCTCGCTTGCTTGCTCACCCCTTTTTTATGCTCCACAGTGAAAACCCGCCTTTGGCTCCCTGCTTCTCTCTGCACTGCCAAGGGCTGCTCAAAGCTGAGAGAAGGAAGGAAGGAGAGGAGAGCTGGGTCTTCCCCACTGTTGTTCTCCTTCCTTCTTCCTCTCGGCTTTGAGCAGCCCTCGGTAGTGCTGAGAGAAGCAGGGAGCCAAAGGTGGGCTTTCGCTGTGGAGCGTAAAAAAGGGGCGAGTGAGTGAGCGAGCCTGAAAGCCAGCCAGCCCGACCCCTCCGCTTGCAGGCAATGCATAGAGAAGTCCCTGGGTTCCTTTTCTTTTTTTGGGGGGATGAGGCCATGCCCACACAGTTGGCCATGCCCATGCCCACAGTTGGCCATGCCCACAGAGCGGGTAGTAAAAATTTTTTTGCAGTGCATCACTGTCCAACACAACATTTCAAAGGCATCTATTATTCTGCACTCAGCTTTCCTAATGGTCTAGCTCTCACAACCATACAATACCACTGGGAATACCATTGCTTTGACTATGCAAATTTTTGTTTGTTATGTCATGTCTCTACTTTTAACTATGTTTTCCAGGCTTTGCATAGCTTGCCTCCCAAGAATCAGTCACCTTTTTATTTCAAGGCTGCAATCCCCATCTGCAGTGATCTTGGATCCTAAGAAAGTAAAATCTGTCACTGCTTCTACTTCTTCCCCATCTATTTTCCAGGGACTGATAGGGCCTGTTGCCATTGCTGGACCCACTCCCCCAATAAAGAGACGGACAACAGTGCTGGGATTAAAACTGGGCCACTTTATTATTTGTACTTCAACAATGCAAGTGGGCCGCCATAGCACTGGTAAGGAGGAATGGCTATAACCAATCATATCGACCCCAAACAGAAGCGCAAATGACCGAACCTCTGCTTCTGACGTGTGTCTGGTGAACCGGAAGGATTTGCAAGCTGTATCTAGCATAGCATCACTTTGGTCCTGAGCACACACGATTGGCCAGCCACTGTACCTCTATCTTATCCTTCCTGTGGCCAACCGAGTGTGCTCCTGCCGGACTCATAGGGGTCACCCAGTGCCTCCTTACCAGTGCTAGCCACCAGGTGACCAAGAAAAAAGGGACCAAAATTACCCCGTAACTAGCCCAAGAGTGACAGTGTGGGATGGGCGAAAATGCCAAGAATCAAACAGCCAATCTAGGTTCAAGCAAAAATTCCCATCCGGCCCCGAAGCGACCAAAATAATCACACTGTGGCCCAGGGCTGGGGTGGAGGGCAAACACTGCCGGCCCAGTCAGCAAGAATGCGGAAGGGCAGCCTTTAAGGAGGCTGGCCCCGCCACTTCCACCTCATGCCATCTCCCATGGGGGAGGCACCGGCAAAGCGCGCGGCAGCGGATTCACGCCGCCGCACGTCCCTTATCTTGGTTTTCTTGATGTTGAGTCTGAAGTCAGCTTTTGCACTCTCTTCTTTCAACCAAATCAGGAGCTTCTTTAGGTCTTCCTCACTTTCTTCCATTAGGGTAGTGTCATCTGCATATCTCAAATTGTTGATGTTTCAAAAATCATATTTTATATCTATGTAGGATTCGGAAAATATGTGTCTTAAAGTACAGTGGTACCTCAATCAATGATTTTAATCCATTCCACGGGGCTCATTGTTGTACGAAACAATTGCTATATGATGCATGCGTCGTATACCGATTTCCCCTATGGAATGCATCGTACAATGATTTGTTTCACTAAGTGATTTTTCCCATTGAAAAATTGTTGTACGGTTTTTTCCATGGGGAAAATTGTTATGCAGGACGCCATTTCCCCCCAAAACCTAATTGTTATACGATTTCATTGTTATATGGGACGATTGTTTTTATGAGGTTCCACTGTAATTGGAAAGACGACATTATAAATGGCACAAGCAAGTGAACTTAAAAAATAGCTAAGAACGCAGCAATTAGAGAGTTTAAGTTAGTCTTTATGCTTTTTATGTTCTACTTGTCTATGGAAACATCTGCAGACCCAGTGCTTGCTCTTTGGCTATAAACAGAGATGAGCACTGAACCGTAGAGTTGGATATTACTGGTTTTCGAGCAAGATGACTTTTATCTTTACCTATTTATGGGAGAATGCAAATTGAGTCAATCAGGAGTAAAGATATGAAAAAGTGGTCTTAATTTACAGCATTTGCATGCCCTGTTACTCCTTTCTTCTTTCCTATATTTAGATTATTACAGGTCTTTACATTTTCTTGCATTTTGAAACTAGGGTATCCTCCCTCTTTGTACTCTATGAGCTATTTTTTCATCCCTGTGTCTGTAGAGATCTAATCTACTGAAGCAACATATTACAATTAGCCTCTTTAAAAGTATCTATTTTAATCTCTTTGAGCATCTTTTTTGTCCGTGTCTTTCTGAATTTCATAACATGTCCGTCTTTTCGTGATTTTAAAAATCCAATGTTGTTTTCTTCAGCTTTGATCAAGACATGCTCATTCAGACTATGACAGTTTTAATTACCAGCAGAAAGTAACTAGACAGGCTTTCCTTTGGCTGTTATATTTAGCATCTTGATGTGTGTCATTGATCTTGATTTTCCAATGTTCTGTAATCCTTTGTCTAAATTAAGATGATTAATGAAGAATTGAAAATGAAAGTTTCAGCTAAATTCTGTTTATTACTTTTAAAAGGAGTCACATTTCAAAAAAATGAGAAGATACATTATGCTAAAAATCCAATCTTTTTTCATTCAATGAATTAAAACAGCAATAAACAGGCAGGTCCAGCTAAATGGAATGAACTATATCCATGTTTATTAAACACAACCAGTGTGTGCAAGGCTGTTTGTATATTGGCAGCGAGAGCAGTCTCTTTTTGGTGAGTCAACTTTAGCTTTAGTAGCAGAACTAGACTGAAGGCTATCCAATTGTAGGGCCATACCTTTCAGCAAAGTAGGAATGGCTTCACATGTCACCTTCTCCTGAAGTTCTGTGACTGAGTAAGCAAGTCAAGGTTCAAACTAGACTTTTCTCTTAATTTATTTCTAGAAGATGTGCTTCCCCAAGTGATGAAAGACTGGAGTGGTTTTCCTTGCCTATACTTCTTGTACTTTTTCCCTTATTTTTTTCAAAATGAAAAATGAGGATATTGGGTGAAGATCACTGCTAAAAGATGTAGTAACAGACTGCCTGATGAGCAAATTGAGGTGGGATGGATGTGTTGCATGCACAAGTGACAATAGATAGAGCGTCAGAATAATGAATTGATATCTGAGAGATCACAAAAAAACTAGGTCTGTGATGGTGAACCTTGGCACTCCAGATGTCTTTGGACTTCATTTCCCAGAAGCCCAAGCCCCCATGAAGCCATACGAATGAGTTTACTACAATTCATCCAGCCCATTCCGTCCTCGTCACTCCTGGAAGCGGAAGTAAAACACTCCTGGAAGTGGAAGTAAAATGCCCCTGAAAGCGGAAATAAAATGCTCCTGGAAGCAGAAGTAAAATGTACGGGCGTGTTTTCCTTCCGCTTCCAAGAGCGACAAGAGCGACGTGGGTTTGCCATCACTGACCTAGGGGAAGACCACTTCACAGATGGGAAGATTTTCTCAAGAAAATTTTTGGACTAACATGGAAAAGAACTGCCAGGGACAGATCGTATGGACAGAAGTTGTGCAGAATGTCACCACGGAGATGTCTTCCTGTACAAGGGATCCTTGCTGGATCCTTGCAGAATAATGACTCCAAGGTATCCAAGGTATACTTCTTGCAGTTACCATGCTTTGTTTTAAGATTTTTTCACTGGAATACAATTAATAGCTTAATCATACATCTCCTTGTTTGGGTATATTCCTTTGAGAGAATCCTGTTGTGAGGTGAACAATGGATTTATCAGAGGAAATCCACTTTCCCTTTGAAAATTAACTAACCTCAAAAGTAATGTACATTTTGTTTTGAGCCACAAGCCAGTCACCATGAAAGGTACCTCAAAGAGTGCCAACCTCAATCATGTCCCAACATGGTTGGCATACAATTCCTATAAATGAAGTACCAGCATTGCTTCCAAACTAGGGAAAAATAATTGTGAATAAAGATACCTTTTTTCTATTTGAGATGCTTCAGGAGTGATTTTTCCCTATATGAAGTGCTAGTGACTTTGAGAACCCAAAGGAGGCTGTTTAGAAGCTGGAATATAGTATTGGCTATTCTTCTTTGCATTTTCCCCTGTGCTGCAACTGTCTTTTGTATTTCATGCACTGATAAACTAAAGGAATTAAACAAAATTCTAAATTTCCCCAATCTAAACTGCCATTCCAGAAACTATTTCATTCTGAAGTGCCATTCAGCAAATGTTTCTAGCAACATTTCAAGCAAAATTATTTATGTTTTTAAGCTTTATCTTGGTTGATTTCTTCCTGTCATTTATGGCTGGCGGGATAAAGGATGGAGACCATGTTAACACCTACATGTCCGGGTTTTTATAACTATCCCACTATCAGCTTATTTTTCTTGTAGAATAATGCCAGCAATATAAGGCTATTGCTGTGTTCCCTGCATCATTTGTTTTTCTTTTGTAGAAAAACCAGATTGCCAACATTTTTTATTATAAAATTGCCTCCCCTCCCCCATTGGTTCTAGGTACAAATAACAGACAATTGATTCAAAAGGTAGTTAAGCCTAAACCCCTTCACTAGTTTTCCAGTTGTAATCAATAGAATGCAGTAACAAAGACATGACTTGCAAGCTGGAAATTTTAGCCAAAAGGACAGAAGCCTTACAAAAATTGTTTCAAAGGCTGCAATTTTACTTGTAAAAATATTATCTAAAATCAATGAGATTAAAAGGCAGATACAACAAAACATACTTGACATGGGATCCAAGTTGTCATTTCTCTTTTGATTTTTCAAAAATGTTGAAGACCACATTGTAGGGCAGATTTTTCATTTCCTTTTTTTTAAAAAAAATCTCTGTGTGATAGCTTTGTATCTATAATGCTACATGTGCTGCTTCATTGTTGGTTTATTGCTTTTATTGTATTTTGTAATTGTAATTGCTAGCTGCTTGACTGACACCCCTCTCTAAAAGCTGTATATTTGTGTAAAAACATTAAGTACACCCCAGCATCATATATGTAAAAAATAAGTATATTCCCAACATCCCCTCTCTAAAAGCTGTGTTCATGTGTAAAAATAAGCATACCCCCAACATCATTCTAGTGCAATGATCACAGTGATTCAGTTCTGTGGACCTATATAAAAAGTACCATATATACTCGAGTATAAGCTGATTTTTTCAGCACCAAAACTGTGCTGAAAAAAGCAGACTTGGCTTATACTTGAGCCAACCTTGATTACTTCTATAGTGGGCGAAACACCCTCCCCCTGAGCCGGCACCCATGGCACTTACTGGGCTACTGCATTTCCAACCCTAGGCTTATACTCGAATCAACCAGTTTTCCTGGTTCCGCAGGTAAAATTTGGTACCTCGGCTTATGTTCAGATTGGCTTATACTCGAGTATATACAGTAAATGAGCCAAACCTGGCTTTTCAAGAGAAAAGGACATTTTGTTATGAAAAAAAAAACTCATTTGGCCAAAGTGTTACTCATTAACCTTCAGAACCAATATAGCCATATTCTATTTCATTCTTGCTGTGTTCTTACATAGAAGTGACAAGATTTGATTACAAATGCACCACATAACTTTAGGCAGAGTCATTAAAACAAAAAAAAGTGTTCCCCAATTGAAATTTGTATTCTTATGCAAAATAGTATTGCTTCAGGTGCTAGCCATGTATTTCAGAAATAAATATTAGCAGTAGTATTAGAATGGTACATATATCAATAGTGAGATTTGTCATGTGCAGACATACAGGAAATTGAAAATTCAAAGGATTACTGCATTATTGTCTGAGGCTGTGCTATAAAAACTGTTGTTTTTAAATCTAAATGTACAAAAGCATCCTGAAGGGGAAAAGCCCGTATTCCTCTGCAAGATCTTTCAACTATTTTTTTAAAAGAAAGGTTATTTTCCTTTTCTGCTTGTCAAGGAAGTTGTTAAGGAAATTAAAGGAAGCTCTGAGAAGAAATCTATTACTCTCCAAAGCCTGGAGTCTTCTATAGCCAGGAAATGAGAGCTATTAAAAACATGAGTGGAAGTGGGTCTACCTCAGACAAAAACAGATTGAAGTGTCTTGCAACTTCTTGTATCTTGTAGGTTTTGGAATTGTCAGCACATCGATAATATTACTAAAAGTTACATGGTTGGCAGATTTGACATGGCTCTCTATATTATGGAGATACTGTAACTGAATCTATAAAATATGGCTAGTAAAGAATGAGGAGTTCTTCGAGTTCATTTTCTCCTAAGTAATTTCAATGTAGCCCTGAACATCCCAGACACCAATTAGACACAAATCACTGCTTACAGTCATCTCCATCACTTCATTTCATTATTTTACTGTATGACTATCTTACTACTAGCTGTTATTTGGGGAGAAACCTGTGGCAGTATGCAATCAGCAAATCAGATATGCTGGAAGCTGTGGTGGTAGACCTGCACACAGGCAACTCAGATCCTGTCAGCAAGATCTAAGTAGCAGCAGAGTTTTCAGTCCCCTGAGCAACCAAGTAGCCATTTTTAGGATCATACTGCTCACCTCCATGTGAAGGAAAGAGCTAGAAAAGCTGACCTAAAAATTATCAGCTATACAATACTCTGGCCAGCTAACTGCAGTTTTTGGTAAAGGTCTCCTTTGCTCAAAAGCTGGTCGACTCTAGGGGGTGGTGCTCACCTCTGTTTACAGCCAAACAGCAAGCGCTGTCTGTGTTTGCAGACATTTCTGAGATCATGTGGCAGGCATGACTAGATGCCAGAGAGCACAGAATATTGTTGCCTTTCTTGCCAATGTGTAAACACTGACATTTGTCAGTGTTTACACTGCAACCCTGACCAATAGTGATGGCCTCAACAACAAATTTTGATTATTTTCATCCCACCCTTGATACTGTACCAAGATCAGACAAGCTGATCATTTATGGCTGCCTTGATGGTCAAGTTAGTTCAGATCATCAAATGTAGAATAGAATCAATGGAAAGCAAGGTATCAGACACTTGAATAGCAATGGTTTGCTTCTGTTGAGGACTTGCAGCAAATACAATATGCTCATCATGAATTAACAGTAGCAATTACACTTATATATCGCCCTATAATGCTTAAAAAATTCTCTTGGTGTTTCACAATTTCCATTTTGCCACCAACATGAAGTGGGACTTACTTGTTTTACCAACTTTGGAAATATGGAAGGCAGAGTCAACCTTGAGCCAGTTGTGATCAAACTCAAATCATGAGCAGAGTTCTGGCTGTATCAGTACAGCTTAATCACGGTGGCAGGAAGCCTCTATTATTTTGGCTTCAAAACTGGAACAAAGCAACCTGGATGCATCAATGTTCCTATCACCGGTATCTGTTTGACAAAATCATTGTTAGTCATAGACAAAGTATATCCTTCCCTAAAGCAATTTGTGGAACAAAATGTATGGTAAACCATTGGCTACCCATCTTCAGAATAAGCATATGACTAAAGCTGCCATGACATCCACAAGGAAAACAAGAATCAAAGAAATTAAATGTCTACAATTTCAGTCACAAAGGATCCAACTTGTTGCTGGAGACAAAATTAAATATGAACATAGATAAAATTCTAGCTTGAAGTAGAAGTATTGACAATAAATAGAAAACGGTCTGCAATATTATATCTACCACTGCCATGAAAGACTTAAGTAGCATGTTCATCAGGATTAGTTTGATAAGAATGATAGGCTACTTGCAAAAGGCCTTGAACAAGAATATCAAATATGTAAAGTGTATCAGTTCAACAAATCATTTACCAATAAAGCTGCTTTCAACAAACATTGTCAAGAGCTGCAGTCTAAACTGAAAGAGATGCAGACAGAGAAGATTCAAGATTTTGCTGATCATGGAGAAACCTGGACATTTTTGAAGCAGTCAAAACCATCTATGACTCCTAACCTGTGGTCATTTCAAATCTCCACAGTTCCAACAGTGCAGTACTCATCATGGAGAAAGCCACAGATTTTGCAGAGGTCAGTTGACTGTTTTCAAAATGTGTTAAACAGACCATCTGAAATTAGTGAAGATGGGATTAACAGGCTGCCAAATCAACAATTCCATGGATGAATCCCCTTCCCCATCATCTTTGGAAGAAACATAGAAGGTTGTTCTGTGGAGTTTTTTCCTCATGGAGTAACATGGCTATTTTCCTTTTCCTTTCTATTTTAACTATATTCATCATCTCGTACACATTTTTGATCCCATACTAAGGTTCTCGGAACTCAGTAGTTCTATTATCTGCACCTAGTGGTGAGTAATAATTTTCTTGAGAAGGAAAAAAAATGTAAAACAGCATAACCACAAAGACACAAAAATAGAATTTAATTGCAAAAAAAAAATACACTTATATATCGCCCTATAATGCTTAAAAAATTCTCTTGGTGTTTCACAATTTCCATTTTGCCACCAACATGAAGTGGGACTTACTTGTTTTACCAACTTTGGAAATATGGAAGGCAGAGTCAACCTTGAGCCAGTTGTGATCAAACTCAAATCATGAGCAGAGTTCTGGCTGTATCAGTACAGCTTAATCACGGTGGCAGGAAGCCTCTATTATTTTGGCTTCAAAACTGGAACAAAGCAACCTGGATGCATCAATGTTCCTATCACCGGTATCTGTTTGACAAAATCATTGTTAGTCATAGACAAAGTATATCCTTCCCTAAAGCAATTTGTGGAACAAAATGTATGGTAAACCATTGGCTACCCATCTTCAGAATAAGCATATGACTAAAGCTGCCATGACATCCACAAGGAAAACAAGAATCAAAGAAATTAAATGTCTACAATTTCAGTCACAAAGGATCCAACTTGTTGCTGGAGACAAAATTAAATATGAACATAGATAAAATTCTAGCTTGAAGTAGAAGTATTGACAATAAATAGAAAACGGTCTGCAATATTATATCTACCACTGCCATGAAAGACTTAAGTAGCATGTTCATCAGGATTAGTTTGATAAGAATGATAGGCTACTTGCAAAAGGCCTTGAACAAGAATATCAAATATGTAAAGTGTATCAGTTCAACAAATCATTTACCAATAAAGCTGCTTTCAACAAACATTGTCAAGAGCTGCAGTCTAAACTGAAAGAGATGCAGACAGAGAAGATTCAAGATTTTGCTGATCATGGAGAAACCTGGACATTTTTGAAGCAGTCAAAACCATCTATGACTCCTAACCTGTGGTCATTTCAAATCTCCACAGTTCCAACAGTGCAGTACTCATCATGGAGAAAGCCACAGATTTTGCAGAGGTCAGTTGACTGTTTTCAAAATGTGTTAAACAGACCATCTGAAATTAGTGAAGATGGGATTAACAGGCTGCCAAATCAACAATTCCATGGATGAATCCCCTTCCCCATCATCTTTGGAAGAAACATAGAAGGTTGTTCTGTGGAGTTTTTTCCTCATGGAGTAACATGGCTATTTTCCTTTTCCTTTCTATTTTAACTATATTCATCATCTCGTACACATTTTTGATCCCATACTAAGGTTCTCGGAACTCAGTAGTTCTATTATCTGCACCTAGTGGTGAGTAATAATTTTCTTGAGAAGGAAAAAAAATGTAAAACAGCATAACCACAAAGACACAAAAATAGAATTTAATTGCAAAAAAGACAAATTCTAAACATGGTGAACCTTTGTACTAGTAATGCTACTACAATGGAACCTCGGTTAACGAATGGCTTGGTTAACATAAAATTGCATAATGAAAGGAAATCCATAGAAAATAGTAGCTCAGTTTACGGATTTCCCCCCGGAATGGATTAATTGGTTTTCAATGCATTTCTATGGGAAATTAGGTTTAAGTAATTTTTGTTGTATGAAATGTTCCGGAGAATGCATTAATTCGGTTAACCGAGGCTCCACTGTATATTAATTAGAAATGAGAGCAATTCTTTCTCCAAAAATCTTGAAATCAGCAATATAACCATGCCAGGTAAATACTCTCTCACAAAGGACCTGAAGTCCTGACTTGAGGGAATGGGACCCATGTGAAAAAGAGTAGGAAGCTATGATGAAAAGAGCAGAGAGTAATTCCAGCTGTCCCTCCTGCTTCACAATCTTCTTACAGAGCTCCCTGTCATCTTTATAAAAGTAATCTGCATCATGTGATTGTGTGTTATGAGCTGTCAAGATCATACTTGTGAAGTATCCCGTATTCCCGGAAAACTCCCGTAATTTAGCCCTCTTCCCCACCATCACGTATTTTTTGAATAATCTCCCGTATTTTGTTAAAAATTGTGTATTGTTAATATATCTTTATTCATGAGGTACATTCTGTCAATAATATCCATATAGTGCACAGATAATGTCAAGGACAGGCTGAGGTCAGTTAACAAGGAACAGGAACAGCAATCAGCATAGCTCAGCTCTGCTGTGATTGACAGTTAATAAGATACATTGTAACATTAAGTGTTTTGCTGGCTGTAGAAATAGAAGTTGCTTGCAGAGCTTGTTTTGCAGAACAGAACAGAGCAGAGCAGAGCTGAACAGTGCTGAATGTAATACTAATTTACTTTGTCTGTAAATGTTGTTAATTTAAACTAAACCTGGTGTATAGTCTTCTTTCTTGGACCTATTGCAACTCAGACTGCTACAACTCTCACTCAAAACTAACAGGGTTATGGGCCCAGTCAGCTAAACTACACTGAGTTGTGGAGGCTCTGCTACCAAGGAAGAAAGTTTTCTGAGCTGGAATTGAATGTCTGTGTCTGACAGTGATGCTGAGGAGGAGAGTGAGCTCCTGAACCAGTCAACCAGTGGAAGCACTTCTGATGGTGAGGAGGAGGTAACAGACAACTTGGTGTTACCTGCATCGGGAGACGAGATGGCGCAGTCCATGATGTTACTGGTAGATAAGCTAACCTCCAGCAATTATTCTATTTGGCCTTTGAAAATGGAGCATTTTCTGAAAAGAGAGTCACTGTGGAGGTATGTAAATAATCCACCAGCAGCTCCAATGGCTGCAGAGACTGTGGGGGATGAGAAAGCTTTGGCAAGCATTTTGTTGTCAGTCTCAGATGACCAATTATTATATTTACTTGGGATGAATACAGCTAAGCAATCTTGGGACTCACTCAAAGATGTATATGCTAGGGTTTCTGCTGGCTCTGTTATAGCTTTAACGAGGCGTCTGTATAAACTTTCTATGCAACAAGGAGTTTCAGTTCAAGGGCACTTAAATACCTTGACTGAATTATTTCAACAGCTTCAGGAGGGGGGGGGACTTTCCAAGAGATTGACAAAGTCTATATAATACTGAGCTCTGTTTCTGAGGACTTTTTCCTTTTAATTAATACACTAGAGAGTATTGACTCTGGGCAATTATCTCTGAATTATGTTTCTTCGCGTTTGTTGGAGGAAGAAACAAGAGTCAATGCCAAAAGACAAACAGTAAATAAGCAACATCCTAAAGAGGAGCCCAGCTGTGAGGCTAAGCAAAGGAATTCTGTGGGGGACAACAGACCTGCTACTTTCAGTATTTTACAGCAGACAGCTTCCAGAGTTGGAAAATGTTATTTATGTGGTTCAACAAATCATCTGCATCGTTCCTGCCCCCAACTCTGGAAGAAGCAAGCTACTTGCAGTTTAAGGTCAGATGTGCAGGCTAGGTTGATGACTACAGAACTAGCTGAAAATGATTTGTGGCTGCTAGACAATGGAGCAAGTCAGCATTTTACAAAGTCTGAGAATTTACTGACTTAGCCAAGACAATCTAAATTAGCACATGTCAATTTAGCTGATGGTAGTGCTGCAAAAGTCAATAGTGAAGGCACAATTTGTTTTCCTTCACTGGGTGTCAATTGTGAGAATGTGTTATGTGTTCCTAGTTTGGAAAATAATCTATTATCTGTGAGTTCTTTGACAAAATCAGGTTTTGTTGTAATGTTTGCCAAAAGAGAATGCACTATCTCAAGAGATGGAAAGGTGCTGGTTAAGGGAATGTTACATAATAATGTTTATGTAATTAATAATGCAGCAGCCAAAAATGTGATGGTGACTAATAAGAATAAGCATGATAATTGCATTCATTTAAAGCATAGGTGATTAAGATATGCTAGTTTTAATACTATAAGAAAGACTTTAGCTCTGTTGAATAATGAGAAAGTGCCACAGTGTAAAGTATTTCTTGATTGCACAGTTTGTAAACAGGTAGAAACAAAAACAGCTGCAGTGGCAAAAGAAAGTAATAGAGTTACTGACAAGCCTTTAGGTTTGGTGCATCTAGATTTAATTGGCCCTTATCCTAAAAGTCATTCCCAAAGTCATTTTGCATTGATTATAACTGATGATTGTACTTGGTTCAGTTGGGTATTTGCTTTGAAGCAAAAATCAGAAACTTTTAACACATTCAAATACTGGGTCAAACGAGTACAATGCAAGCGCGGCGCCAAAATGGCCGCCGCGCCCTTTGCGGGCCCCCCCCCACAGGACAGAGAATCCGGGTAGTTAGGGGCGTGGCCAGCTCCCTTATAAAAGGGGTGGCCACGAGGCAGCCGAGCTGCCATTTTACCTCAGCGACGGAGCGGAGAAATCTTTTCCCCTGTGTCTCCGTCGCTCTTGAGCCTACCGGGAAGCCTTTTGGGTAGCGATTCTGCCTTGCCGGCTTCCCTTTGCTTCGGTGGAAATGCCTTCGAAGAAGAAGGCAGCTCCGAGTGCAGCTCGCGCGGTTAGGAGGCGCAACCCAGGTCGGAGGACCGCGGTGCTGCCTCCTCAGCTGCCGCCTTTGCTCGCCCCTGCCGGGGCCGGCGGAATGGGGTCTATTGCCCCTTCGCCCGGAGTGGGCAACCAGAGTGCGGGCGCGGAAGGGGTTCCGGCCCGCGGCCCGCGAGCGGTGGACACCGCTCCTCCACCTGCTTTCGGGTCCTGGGTACAGGGGCCTGTACCCACGCATGGACCAGGCGGGCCAGCCGGCCCTTCGCCCCAGGTTAACGTGAAAGTCAGGAGGGGCCCCCCCTCCTTTGGGGTTCCTTTTGAGGCGCTGTCTTCAGGAGGACAACAGCCGACGGGGAGGGTTGAGCTGCTGCAGGCGCGTGGCGCGGTTTCGGCCACTGCCTCGCAGCTCCCCAGCCAGTGGCCAGGTGCAGGTTCTCCGGGGATGAGCTCTACGTCGGTCGTGAGCTCCGACGCCCCCAGTGGGCCGGAACCCCCGGTGGGGGCGGCCCGCGGGGGTGCAGCATGTGAGTATACGGTGTAAGCGAGTACATCCACACACATTCCCAATATGGGGGGGGGGCTTTCCAATCGCTTTGGCCTCGCGCGGGTGGTGCGGCGGTGCACCCGCTGACGCCTCACCCGGCGATGACAGCTGACACCCAGGGCCCCGTGGTGGGGGGTGTTCCCTACCCTTAGGGGAATGTTTTGGGTGGCCGGGTTGGTCCAAGCCCCTATTCGATGAGTGACCACTTGGCACAGGCTGCCAGAGAGTAAATTTGGCGGGGGGAGTACGTGGATATCTTCTCATTCCTAAACAGTGTGCCCACCAAGGAGAGAGGGAGGGGCAGAATGAGAAGGATAGTGGCAGGCACGTTGTCGCAAGCCACCAAGTATGTGGGCCAAATGGTTGCCGGCCTGCATCGTATGCATGGCGGTGTACCTTAGGGCATGGCCGGATTTGACAATTCCGATGGTCCAGTATTTGGACAACGCCTACCGGGCGATGATTTACTTTCCGGGCCCAGCGTGGTTGGCTTGTGACGAGGGATGCCGTAGGCGAATTTCCCCGCACCCCGAGATTAGGCAGGATGAGCCAGGCCAGAGGCTGTGGCTTTTGTACGTGACGCCCACGCGCCCTGCACCCGGGGAGATATACCATTGTGGGCATGCGGTTCAGCGGGCGGCCCCAGCACAGGTCACCTGCCAGGGGGCGGGGCGGGGGGTTCCAGCCCGCCGGCTGTGCTGGACTTTTTGTCCAATGGCTCCTCTAAGGGGAAGACTTGCAAATACAGACAGGAGTGTCCCACCTGTGTTAGGCCCCATGCGGCCTCTGCCTGTCCCAGGCCTAGAAGGATGCGGGGCAGAGGGTGGGGCAGACAGGGGGCTGGCAAGACTGCCGCAGATGGATCTAGTTCACCGAAGGGCTCCCTCCCCATTTAAGGTGGACATGTTGGAGCGTTGGCTCACATGGTGCCTGAAGGGTGTGGATGCGGGTATCCTTCAGGGTTCTAGACAGGGGTTCCGGATCCCTTTCATGGGTAATAGGTCCCCTCAGGATGCCCCCAATCTTTTATCCCTTAAGGGGAGGGAGGAGGTGGCTGCTGCCAGCTTTGATGAAAGGGTCTATGCGGGCAGGGTCGTTGGCATTGTCCCGCACCCCCGTCCTGGGGAGCATATTGTTCAATGATGCCATGCCTTTTGGCTATTCCTTTGGGGCTCGGTATTCGAGCGTTTCACCATTTTCCTAGATTGCGCTTTTGTCCGCAGGTCAGGGTCCCGGTCTGTAGCCCATTCCCTGGATGGTTTTATTCGGGGCTGAACGGGGCTGGGACACGTACCCACGTCTCCTCATCACATTTCAGACGCTAATGGAGGAACTTGGTGTCCCTTTAGCGCCCGAAAAGACCGAGGGCCCATCTCCACAGCTAGTATTCCTGGGGTGGAGAGTAACACGATAGCGCAGGATTCTAGGTTGCAGCAGGATAAGGTGTCAAGGCTAGTGGCCCTTGTCTCGGTCTTGCTGGCCGGGCGCATGGCATCACTGAGGTTACTTCTGGTGCTACATGGTCACCCCAGTTTCGCTGGCAGGGTCGTCGCACCGGGCAGGGCATTTGCTCTGCGCTTGTGCGACGCCATGGCGGGATTATCCAGGCCCCATCACAGGCTCAGATTTACCCAGGGTATCGGGGCATACGTGCTTGTCTGGCCATAGATTCAGAGGTAGTTCAACGGGGTGTCATTTTGGGGTCTGATTTCCTGGCTCCCCCTTGCTTTCAGATGCGGTCCGATGCCTCATGATTCCTGGGTTTCTGGGATGTACTTCAATTGGAAGTGGGCCTATGGTGGGTGGCCACCATCCTGGGCAGGCAAAGGGTTGCCTGCATGGTCTCACGTATCAGGAATGTTTCCCTATCCTGGGTGCTTTGATGCTATGGGGCAATAGGTGGGCCAACTCGGTTGTGCAACTTGGGCATGGCAACGCGGCTGTTCCGCATCGTCACTGCACAGGATTCCAAATCGCCCGGGGTTATGGAGCTAGTTAGTTGGTTTGTGTTATGCAACCTGTGCCTCAACGTTCCCTCCAGGGCCAGGCATGTCCCAAGGGTTGATAATGATATTGCTGCTGCTTTGTCCCGCCTGCAGATCTCCCGGTTCCGTGCCTCGGCCCCCGGATGCGGAGGAATTTCCCTCGCCACTCCCGGATGTGAGATGGACCGTTGGCAAGGAGAGGTGAACCGGGCGATTGGCCGGTCACTAGCGCCATGCATGAGTAAGGCGTATCACCACGCATTTAGTTCCTTTAGAGTATTATGTACCCGATTCTGACTGCCAGGAACCTGGCCTTTTCCAGTAGCCCATGTTCTGCGGTTCACGATTTACCTGTATCCCCAGGGCCTTGCACCACGCACCATAGCATCTCAGCTGTCGGGTTGGCTTTTATGGCCAAGGTGGGAGGTCGTGTGGAAAGCACCAATGACTTCCGGGTGAGACTTGTTGGGAGGGGTGGGTGCGCGTGCCCGGGCGTTTCCCGGGCGACCGCCACCCCATTTACCCAGGGGTTTTTTGACCCAGTTGGCCCGGGGCTGGCCTGGCCTCTGTTTGGATAGATGAGGCAGCCCACTTCATGCGGCTACAACGGTGGCCTTTTTGGAGTCCTCCGCGTCGGCGAGCTTGAGATGCTGAGTAAGGCGGATGCAAGAGTTTCCCAGGGTTTTTACCCAAGTGGCCCGGGGCTGGCCTGGCCTCAGTTTTAAGAAATGAGGCAGCCCACTTTATGCGGCTACAACGGTGGCCTTTTTGGAGTCCTCCGCGTCGGCGAGCTTGAGATGCTGAGTAAGGCGGATGCAAGAGTTTCCCAGGGTTTTTACCCAAGTGGCCCGGGGCTGGCCTAGCCTCAGTTTTAAGAAATGAGGCAGCCCACTTTCTGCGGCTACAACGGTGGCCTTTTTGGAGCCCTCCGCGTCGGCGAGCTTGAGATGCTGAGTAAGGCGGATGCAAGATTTTCCCAGGGTTTTTACCCAATTGGCCCGGGGCTGGCCTGGCCTCTGTTTTGGAAATGAGGCAGCCCACTTCATGCGGCTACAACGGTGGCCTTTTTGGAGCGCTCCGCGACAGCGAGCTTGAGATGCTGTATAAGGCGGATGCAAGTGTAGGGCACTGGAACTCGAGGATGTCTATATTGCCAAAGACTGGGCCCAGTTGAGGATACGCTCCTCTAAGACAGATCAGCATGGCGTAGGCAGTGGTGTAAGACTGCTACGGTGTTCTTTGGCAGACATCTGTCCGGTTGGTGCCCTACAGGAATTCCTGGCACTGCGTGGCATGCACCACGGCCCGTTTTTCTGTCACCAAGATGGGTCTCCCCTTACTAAATTTCAGTTTTGGAAGGTGACAGCCAGAGCCCTCAACAGGGTGGGCCTACCAGGTGCCCGTTATGGCACACATTCATTCCGTATTGGTGCAGCCGCTACAGCAGCTGCTTTTGGGTACTCTGGGGCTGACATACGCAGCATGGGGAGGTGGGGCTCGCAATGTTTTCAGTTTTATGTGCGCCCACTCCTGCCATGAGTACCAATCCAGTCACCTTACCGCCTTTTTTCTCAATTTTCTTGCAGACCCGGGGTGTCGTATTACACCGGTGACAGTATGGCTGGTGGGCCACAGCTATGTGCACAGGGCAGCGCGTTACGCTGCGGCGACAGAGTGGACCCCGACTGGGACTGGGTGAACATGCCAGTCTCGCATGGCATGGTAAGCCTGGGATGTTATGGCGGGGGCTGCGGCCTTCCCCTTTTCTGGCCTGAGTGCTGACCCGCCTGACATTCTCATCATCTACCTTGGGGGCAATGATTTGTGCCAGGTCACCGGCTTATCGCTCAAGCATGCGATTTGCGAGGACCTCGCCTACTTGCATTATGTCTGGCCTGCCACAACCCTAGTTTGGTGGACATTATCCCGCGCCTTTCTATAGAGGGGGCGTTCACCTCCTGGCCCTTGACCGCGCTAGGCGCACGGTCAACGGGGCGGTGGCGCGGTTTCTTGCTGACAGGGCTTGGGGACGGGTCAGTCATCACCCCGATATCAGTCTACAAAATTATGACTTGTACGCAGGGGATGGGGTCCATCTGTCGCGAGGAGGTATGGACCTCCTGTTAGGTGATTGGCGAGCAGGCCTGTTGACCGAGCTGACGGTCTGGGTGGGGGCGTCAGGTCTTCTTTGAAGCCCCTCTGTGTGGCGGGTAGCACTGGTAAGGTAAACAGTATGACCCACAAGTATCCGGCAGGTTCGCAATTGACTGGACAACACTAGACAGGAATAAATTAGTTAAACGTTGTCCGGTCAACGACGAATCAGGCGATGGGGTGATGACGATTGCTAACCAGCATGCATCACCCCTGTGATTTCACGGATACGCGTCAGAGGGTGGGGTCATGAGTTAGTTATTGACTACGGTCAACAATTTGTTTGTTGTCAACAAACAAATTGATACAAATTGATACATTGTAACCAATTGCCGTTGGCAATTTTGGGGTGGTACCTTACCAGTGTTACTTCGGCCTGCTTGCCTTAGGAATTATGATTGGTCGTTTTACCAATACAAATTTATAATTCGGACTAGGGCATTGAATCAATAAATGTGGCCCTATGCTGTTATCCACTTTCAATGTTGTCTGTGTCCGTTATTGGGGGGGTGCGCCTGCAATGCAAGCGCGGCGCCAAAATGGCCGCCGCGCCCTTTGCGGCCCCCCCCCCACAGGACAGAGAATCCGGGTAGTTAGGGGCGTGGCCAGCTCCCTTATAAAAGGGGTGGCCACGAGGCAGCCGAGCTGCCATTTTACCTCAGCGACGGAGCGGAGAAGTCTTTTCCCCTCCACCCCCTCCCTAGTTAACAGTGTGATATTTTGGTCGCTTCGGGGCCGGGTGGGAATTTTTGGCTGGGACCCATATTGGCTTCCGGATCCTGGCTTTTTTGCCCATCCCACACTGTTGCTATGGTTTGATATAGGGGTCTTTCTGTGTTCCTAATGTTGACTTTGGTCACATTGGCGGGTAGCACTGGTAAGGTAAACAGTATGACCCACAAGTATCCGGCAGGTTCGCAATTGACTGGACAACACTAGACAGGAATAAATTAGTTAAACGTTGTCCGGTCAACGACGAATCAGGCGATGGGGTGATGACGATTGCTAACCAGCATGCATCACCCCTGTGATTTCACGGATACGCGTCAGAGGGTGGGGTCATGAGTTAGTTATTGACTACGGTCAACAATTTGTTTGTTGTCAACAAACAAATTGATACAAATTGATACATTGTAACCAATTGCCGTTGGCAATTTTGGGGTGGTACCTTACCAGTGTTACTTCGGCCTGCTTGCCTTAGGAATTATGATTGGTCGTTTTACCAATACAAATTTATAATTCGGACTAGGGCATTGAATCAATAAATGTGGCCCTATGCTGTTATCCACTTTCAATGTTGTCTGTGTCCGTTATTGGGGGGGTGCGCCTGCAAAAGCAGATGGGATTAGAACTCAAAGCCATTCAAACAGATCAAGGGGGTGAATTCATGTCAAAACAATTTGCCCAGTGGTTACAAGGAAATGGTGTAGTTCACAGAATAACAAATACCTGTGTGCCTCAAGAGCATGGTCTAGCTGAGAGAAAGGGGGGAATATTGCCAACAATGATGTATGCTATGTTAGCAGATGCTGGTTTGCCAAAGAGTTATTGGGCCGAGGCATTATCAGCTGCATGTTTTGTTTCTAATTGTTTACATACCATAGCTGTTGATAATATCCCCTATTGTTTATTGTACAAAAGGAATCCAAGTTTAAGCTTTCTTAGAGTGTTTGGTATGAAAGCATGGGTTCACATTCCATTAAAGCACAGGCCCAAAACAATGAAACTTACACTCTTGGGATACCAAAATAATATGAAACACCCTCTTTCCCAGGAGAGAGAGGGCTTCAAGTATATTTGCATACAACATAAAGAGGATATTTCTGTGGTCCTGCCTTAAACACAGAGTTTTTAAAAATAAAATTGAGGCACACAAAGCTAAGACAGTAGACAATTAACTGATATAAGTGTAAAAAACAGTACCATGAAAAATCACGATATTCTAAAATACTGTCGCAGCAGAGAATAGGGAGAAATTTAAAATAGAATTATTACAGTAAGGCTGCCCTCTAGGGGCTGGCCCATTGCCTTGTTCTCTGTGAGAGGCAGCACAGCAGTGGTGCTAGGGGGAGAGGGGGAGTGCCTAGGGGGTGTTCTTCCTCCACTGGGGGGGAGCCCAACACTCCTCCCTGGCTCTGGTGGCTTCTCCTCTCCTAGGCTCTTGGATGTGCCTTTGTTTTTGGGGAGGGGTGGTGGCCTGGTGGGGTGGGGGTGTAGCCTGGTGGGGAGAGGGGCATTGCCCAAAATTTCCCTTATTTTAATGTCCGGAACTTGACAGGCATGTTCAAGATATGTGAGATATTTAAAGAATGGTTTTAGTATTTAGTTTTCATTCATCGTGGCTCTTTCCTCCAATCTGAGCCTCTGTTTCTCTCTCTCTTTTGTTTTCAACTTTATTTTGCTCATGTTGTCTATTCCACTTATTGCCAACCCTTATCCCAAACATATTTTTAACTTTGCAACAATTTGATAGATGAGAATAGATTTTTGCTTTGTTTTTGATCTTGGGTTTCTGGTCCCCCACCCCTGCACAACTCAGGGTATTTGTATGTGAATTTCCCACCTATAACTTTAAAAATAAATAACTCTAAATGCCACTCAATAGAAAAATGCTAAAATAATGGTTAGTTGAAACTTTGCTGAAAAACTTATGATGCACGTGGGAGGAATAAATTTTTGCTGAAGAAATATTTCTTAAGAAAGTTCCTAGCAGAAAGTCTTGGGAAGTTGGTATAGTGTTTATTTAACTAGAACTTTGGAATCATGAAGAAACCTCTTAAAGATTCAGTCACTACATAACCACCTTGTTTAATAGCTTCACAGTTCTGGTGACTTGGTCCTCTTTTATACCTCATATTTGTAGCACACCTGGGAATCAAAGGTAGCCATTTTTGTAGTCTGTGAAATGCTTCTTGTGTTAAATTATTACTTATGCTTTCTTTACCTAGAATATGTTTTCTTAAATGAATGCAGGTGTTACAACTATGATAACGTCACAGCCAACAGACATTGCCATTCAGAGAACAAATTTGTTTTGCTAATAAACTATTTACTACTAAAATGTTTTTTTAAAAAACAAAACAAAAGACTGCTGGTTTATCTGATCTTTTCACATCTATACTATGATCCTCATTTATGTGGGAAGCTCTGACTTTTCAGGTGTTCAGTGAGATAACTGCTCTTAATAACAGTCACCATTTTACAGTTTCAACAAGTTGAAATATAACCACATACAGGTATAACTTAAATAAAATAACTTTAAAAGGCAGTTTATTTAGCAACACAGCAGGTCCTAATAGTTTTTATAAGATTAAATTCCGAAGAAAGCATCTTATAAAAATTCCTGCATGAAGGAGGATGTTATAGCAGTGTTTTCTTTCAAAAATGGATACATTTTAAGTTGTTTTTTTTAAAATAAAGCATAAGAAATGAACAATGCAGCCCTATACCCACCTCAGAATTGTTCTAGTTCACTGGATATTATTTTCCACAATTGGACACAAGATTCTAGTCCAGTCTTTAGAAAATTACTTTTTTGTGTTACAATTTGCTAGGGAGAGGATGTTCATAACAGTGTGAGCACGTTCCTATCTAATCAAAACCAGGTCCTACTGGTTTCAGTGGAGTTTATTCCAGGAATTTCTTGGGAAGTAACTTTTAAGAAGAATGATTATAGTAATGCACAGAAGACATCCATCACTAAGCCAATGATACCTGACCATCATACTATAATTTCTCAGTTGTCTAACTATATAATAATATATACCATGTTCCACTCACAAGATAACAGGCTTTCATAGATGACAAGGATTATATTATATTATATTATATTATATTTGTTGAAACCAAAACAAACAAACAACTAGCTGAATATGGCAGAATGCAAACAATTGTCCCCTTGTTTACTGTCAATATGGGCATCCACAAGAAAAAGCAGAGACTGGAATTTTTTCTTGTTCTCCATACAAGGAGAAAAGACTTTGCTTCAGAAAAGGCTGGCTTTGTATCCAAGATAGATCCTCACTTGAGACATTCCCATAAGTATGATGCTAAGTATGCTTGATTTTCTCAAGATGCATACTTCTGCAGGGTACTTACATATAGCACTTACACTGAGTATAAAAAGAGCACATTTCTTTCAAGCCCAATTGGTTACAAACACCTCTTTTCTTTCCTTTTATCAAAACCCAGTCCACACCAACTTCAGTGTGCCTTGCAATCATGCATGCAATTGTCTCAGTCTGTAGAAATATGTCTACCTAAGGAATCAACTATTAAGTCTGCATAGAATTGTGACATCAAACTATGGAGTCAGTTGCTGAAAAATATAGGCTAGTGTGGGCTAAAAGTGTTGAAATGAGTGGTTCTAGGCCTCCTAGCTAAATACTTTATGGGGAACTTAGCTGTGGTACAAGACCTCACAGAGCTCCTCTGAAGCACTATAAGGACCAGCTGAAACAAACCAAGAAGAGGTCAAGTATAAACTCACAAACTTGGGAGACAATGGCTGAAGATCGCCTACTTTGGCGCCATACCATCTCTGCTGCTACCGATAACTTTGAAGGGCTCAGACATGAAAAGGATAAGCAACAAACATGAAAGCTTTGTCAAATCCAACCATGTCCTCCACCATCTATTCAGTGCACTGTGTGTGATCATATTTCCCATGCCAGGATTTGTTTGTGGAGTTATCAGAGACACATCCACCAGCTGATAAAATGACCTCCCGGAAAAATGTGTGCTCGGACACAAGTAGCAGCCAATGATGACAACGATGTGGAAAACTTGGCAAGAACAAATGTTCGGGGGGGGGAGGGGGTTCATAAGAGAAAAACCAAATTAGAAGTTGGAGGAAGTAGCTCACTGGACAAAGAATAATATTAAAGGAAGATATAGCTAAGGGCCTCAACCTCAACATGCTGAAGTGTGAGCTGCTAGGTGGACAACCATGGTGTGAATGTGGAGAGATACAGAATCTGGCTCATTTACTGGTCTGCCGAATCGTTCCAGAAACATGCAACGATGAAGACTTAAGTTTGGGCAATGACAAAGCAAAGAAAGTGTCTTTATTTTTGGCAGCGCAGGGTTTGATCAGGACACAAATGAAGAAGATTCTGCTGAAAACTGGATATTTCAATATCCTTGTTGAACAATAAACATAAAAGGACAACATCAAGTGTACTTGTTTCTTTCTGTTCACCATCCACATTAAACATGCATGCAGCTCCAATTTTTTTGTTTTCCCATAAACAGCAAATTGCAATTCTTTCATTGTCTGCATTTATGAGACTGTAAAACTAGATTTTCTGAACCAACGTGGGTTCAACAGGTTAGTACTTACAAACAAATTAATTTCCTTTGATCCTCCCCAGTAAAACAATGTTTTCTCCTCTTTTGCATTAACACACTGTATTTCTTTGAAGAATATCAAAGGTATTTTAGTACTTCAGAAACACTTTTGATTGTATTCTAATATACTGGCAGACTTAGTAGCTCAGCAAGACAGAAGTTGCAATTCAAAGTGTGTGATCCTGCCAAAAGGGAGCACTTTTTATGTCATCTTAAAGGGAAAAGCTTAAAATCTGGCTACATTTCTAGGATGTAAACTCTGTAGGATTTAAGTATCTCAGTTGATGTTACATGTCCTTTCAATGATTGTGGGAAGGGGTGGGTCTTTTTAGACATGGGGTGGTTTTTATAAAGAGTTTTTTATTGTAGTTTTTTATGGGGTTTTATATTGTAATGTTTTTATATGTTGTACGCCGCCCTGAGTTGCCCTGGAGCAAGAGGGCGGGAGATAAATCTAAATAAATAAATAAATAAATAAATAATCTTTAACATTGGTTGATGATGCTCAAAATTTTAAACAAACCTTTTAATTATATTTATTTATTTATTTTGATTTCTATTATAACATGTGAGACATCTATAGATGTCATGTTAGGCATGATAGAAAGGAGTAAGACTGGAAAGAGCTTGTATACCCAACATTATGAATTGCTGTGTTGATTTATAGAGTCAGATGCAAGTATTTTGTGGTTTGTAAGATTGGATAATGTGACAAAACATCAAGCACAGAAGTATTGTTGGCAGAATTTATGATATATTTATTTTATGTACTTGTCAAGGTCAGATTTCTGTTGCCTGATCATTGCCTAGGAGTCCTACAGACGTTATAAATCTCCAGTAAAAACACTAGACACTTGTGTCTCTCATAGGTGACATTTATCCCAATAAAGGGTTACATTCAGAATGAATTCAGGCAAACATTTGCAATTATTTCAAAATCCATCTAGGTAACAAGGTAAAAGTCTGTTCATTGTTGCAATATTTTAAGGCAACATCACCTCATTTTCTACAAGCTTTATTTATCTACATTTTTCCTACAAGCAAAAATTTTTCACAGTAAATGTTCAAAAGTCTTACACTCATGAAAAACTATAGGCACAGATACCTGAAAGATATGAAAACTGAACTTTAAGTTGCAGCAAGTACATAAGTCAGATTTCAATTCAAAATACATAAAATGCAAAAATATGCTGAAAGTATAACTCAATTCCTGGCTTACCATAAAATATCAGGATCAAGACTTAATTACATAATAAAATGCTAAAACTGTTCAAGAAGGTTAAACTTAGAAAATAAAGGTGCAGTATGCAAAACTAAGCATCTAAAAGGGAATTAAAAAAAGAGAACATATCGCTAAAATACGCTTTAAAAGTGAAAGCACTTCTTAAAACACTAAAGTTCTTCCGAGGACATGCCACACCAGTCTCTCAGGTTCTTCAACCATGAAGTCCATCTATGTCCATGGCCTCCCTTCTTATGGATCTTTCCTTGCAGAGTGAGTTGAAGTATTCTATATTTTATCTTGCTCCTCATGATATAGCCAAGTTATTGGAGCTTTCTTTGCTTAATGATCTTAAACAGTTCTCAATAGGTGATGTATAATAACAAATGTCCTTTTCATTCATTCATAATTAGGTTTATGGTTTATAAGACACAAACCATTTTAAGGAAGATAAAAACACTTTAAAGACAAAAACACATCGGAACTGGAGAGCTGGGTAGCTTCTGTTTACAATAACTATGGTAAACTATTATATATGGTCCCATTTAAAAAGCTCTTTCATTTTCAGAGCCACTTGCTCTATAGTCCCTGTAATTATTTTAGTAGTCTGCACATACACCATAGTACAATTTTACACACTTGATCCTTTGAAAAATGGAGGGATCACACTTATTATTCATTTGTCGTATGGCACATTCACATTGCAATTCAATAAAAATGGAAACCCCCACAAGAGATAAAATACAAAATATAAAATGTGAGGTATTAAGTTATAAATATACTTAGAGTTGCCATATGTCCCATTTTCCTGGAATTTTCCCGGATTGAAGCAGTCCCGGCCAGTTCAAGAAAAAATCATGTAAAAATCCTAGAAACAAAGGGTTAATTGCATAGATTTGCCATTCCTAGAGAGGAAGGGAACAGGGAGGACAGAAAGTGAAGAGCCGTCCATTGCAAAGGTCCTCCTCCAAAATAAGTCCCTTCCTGTCTCCTGCTTTTCTTCTTCTGGAGGGAAACAGAGGCTCCATGGACTTCATTGCCGTTCCGGTCCCCTCCTTAGAACTTTCTTCCAAAGGATCCTCATGAGGGGTTTAAGGGTGAGTCTACTTCAAGGTGGAGGGGTGAAGGGGAGGAGGTTGACCTCATGGGAAGAAAGGGTGGTTTCAAGAGTAGTGCAATAAATTTTAAAAAGGTAAAGGTCACCCTTGCTTGAAAGCCAGGCGTATCCGACTCTAGGGTTCAGTGCTCATCTCTGCTTCATAGCTGAAGAGCCAGCGCTGTCTGCATTGAGGGCGAGTCTACTTCAAGGGTCATGTGGCAGGTATGACTAGACACTGGAGTGCATGGAATGCTGTTTGCCTTCCAACCAAAGTGGTCCCTATTTATCTACAGTACTTGCAATTGCTTTTTAAACTGGTAGGTTGGCAGGAACTGGGACAGAGACGGGAAAAGAAATCAAAATAGAAACATCAAGAATCATCTTTTGCAAGAAGAATCATATGGGAAGCAACCTCTTGACTACAGCTTATTTTAAAATGATGGTGGCTGCCAGCCCTGGACGGGGATTCTGTAGGGTCTTTGAGCTGTGGTCTCCTTGACAGTCCCATCTGGCACATGCACAGTTTGAAGAATGCAATGATGTTACATGGCTGTCCTGGTTTGGTGGGAGAGAATTATGGCAACCCTAGATATACTATATATCTAAACAATTAATGAGATAATTAAATGCTATGGATTTGGAGATAAATTTAGGAAGACGATTGGTCAATTATATAAACAAGGTACAGCAGTTGTAAGAGTAAATGATGAGGTTACAGAAGAAATAAATTTAGAAGCAGGTACAAGGCAGGGTTGTCCCTTATCTCCAATTCTATTTATTATGGCAATGGAGATGTTGGCGAAAGCTATAAGGGAAGATAAAGAAATAGAAGGTGTTTTGGGTATTAAGATTAGTTTATATGCTGATGATACTTTGATAATAGTTAAACACCCTGGGAAGGCATTGGATAGAATACAAATGCAGTTGAAGGATTTTGAGGAAATAACAGGTTTGAGAATAAACTGGGATAAATCAGAAATGATATTGTGTAATATGGGCAAGGATGAACAGCAAAGGATAAAGGGAAAGAGTAATTTACAAATTAAGGATAATTTAAAATACTTGGGGATAAATATTTCAAATAAATTTGAAGAGCTTAAGAAACTGAATTATGTAAAATTGAGAAACGAAATTAAGGAAATAATACAACAGCTACAAAAATTGAAGTTATCCTGGTTTGGAAGAATTGCAATCTGTAAAATGATGTTATTACCAAGAATTATTTTTTATTTGATGCTCTTTCAATTCAATTGAAGGATAAAGAAATTAAGGAGTTCCAAAAAATGATTAATAATTTTTGTAGTGGGGGGAAAAGGCCCCGAGTGGCGAAAATGTTTTGGTATTTATCTCAGAAGGAAGGGGGATTAGGGATGCCAAACTTGATGATATATTATTGAGCCTTTAAAATCAAGAACGTTGTGAAGATCTTAGCTAGAGAAAAGGTAATTTGGGAAGAAATTGAAATGAAAGATTTTACTCATATAGGAAAAATGGTCTTTTTAGGAGGCTGCATGGGGAAAGTACCTAATAAAAATAGAATGATGAAGGCAACACTGGGAACATGGAAAAAAGTAAAGAGGGAATTAGTACCTGGCATTTCCCCTATTACAGAGTTAGAGGATATAGTAGACTTTCCAATAAAAATTAATAAAAGAGTTAAAGAAGTACTTAATAAGAATGAGGGTTTTTTTTGTTGAAAGACTGGATACGGGCCTGTAAATATAGTGAGAGGAAAATAGATTTGTATTGGGCAATTGAAACTGAATTGGCTTCAGATAGGGATGGTTAATAAATGGAATAGTAAATATATGAACGAAGTTGGATTGGAAAGAGAAAGGACTGAGTTTGAAGAACTGATTCTAAAAATAAGAAAGGGACAAGGTGGTATAAAGGGGTTGGTAAGTAAAATATATAAAATGATAAACAAGGAAGGTAATCCACAGGAGGATTTGAGAGCAAGTTGGGAACAAGATTTAAAAATAAAGATTGGAGAGCAGAATTGGAAAAACAAATGGAAAAAAATAATTATGAGAACCATGTCTGTCAGAGTTAAGGAACACAATTATAAAATGTTATGGAAATAGTATTTGACTCCAGTGAGGTTGCACCAAATAGACAATAAGAAAGATAAAATGTGTTGGTGATGTAAAGATGTATTGGGAACATATGAACATATGTGGTGGAGTTGCAATGTGATAAAGGACTTTTGGAAGAAAATAGAGTTTGAGGCAGGTGAAATTATGGGAATAGAAATTAAGCTGGATGCAAATACTATTATGTTGACAGACGTGGAAAGTGTAAATTTAAGTAAGGATAAAAAGGAGTTATTAGAAATAATGCTGGCAACAGGTAGACAGTATATCGTATACTGAGTCACTCTGTGCTCTCCAGGGCATTGTAAATTTCTTTCTCTATATTTCTTTCTATCTCTCTCTCTCTCTCTTTCTTTCTCATCTATCCATCTTCTTTCTTTCACTCATCTATCCATCTTCTTTCTTTCTTTCTCTCATCTATCCATTCTCTTTTTTTCTTTCTCTCTCTCTTTCTTTTTCTCACTTTCTATCTATCTTTCTTTCTCTATTTCTTACTTTCTCTTCTATCCATCCATCCTTTTTTTTCTCATCTATCCTTCCATCCTCTTTCTTTCTTCTTCCTTTCTTTTTTCTCATCTATCCATCCCCTTTCTTTCTTTCCATCTCTCTCACCTTCTTTCTTTCACATCTATCCATCCCTTTTTTCTCTCACTCTCTCTTCTATCTTTCTTTCTCATCTATCCATCTTCTCTTTCTCTCTTTCATTTTTCATTCTCATCTATCTATCCATCCTCTTTCTTTCTTTCTCTCTTTCTTTCTAACTCTCTCTCTTTCTTTCTTTCTCTTTCATTCTTTCTCCCTATTTCTTTCTTTCTCTCTCTCTCTTTCTTTTTTTCTTTCCCATCTATCCATCCATCCTCTTCCTTTCTCATTTCCCATCTGTTTTGCGGACAGAGATTTTGTAATTGTACTTTTGGTGATTGATTTTTACTGTATTCATTGTATGTTATGTTATTGTATTTTGTATTTATTGTCCGTTATGTAAACCGCCCTGAGTCGGGTTTGCCTGAGTGAGCGGTATATAAGCGTGAAAATTAAATTAAATTAAATTAAATTAAATAACACTTGGTGGTTAATTTTTCTTTTTCCCCCTTTCTTTTTTTCTTTTAAGAAGTAAGGTAAATTTTGCGTTGAAACCATGATTTGGATGTCTGACTTAGTTGATATATTACATTATAGTGGATATGAAAATGTACCCAAAAACAAATATTAAGTCATAGTTAAAAAAAAAAAAGATGAGGGCATGGTTTGTTGTTGGTTTTGAGATATATGTAAGATGCCTTTTTATGTATATAATTTTGATGTTGTTTTATTTGTTGTTATTGTATTTTGTTAAAACTTAAAAATTATATATTAAAAATAGATATACTATATATCTAGATTGCAAATATGTCCTTTTGTGTTGCATAGTCTGTTTTTCAGCCCACAGTCACAATTCAATGGTGTTATTTTGCCTCACTTATAAAGGGCATTTGCCCATCTACTATGGCACATGTGCATCTATTCAGTGATGTCCATCTCACATGGGGCTGGTCAAATCCAGATGGTTTCTCTGAAATGCAGGATGAGCTTTGACATTGTTTGTGTGCGTGTGTTTGTGGAATTTTCTAGCTAATGCCATTTCCACATGTTATGGATGTTAAGGTCATCTTCTACAAGTGTTTTAGCAGTTGAGATGGCTGGGTATATAGATCTCAGCCTATTTTACACCAGGCGTGCTACATTGTTTAATACTGGCAGCTGGGGTTTATCAATAATCTTCCATATTATTAAAGGACAACATTTTTCTGTCTTACATCTGGGGACAGGATATGCTCCTTACATATCGTAGCTCCATAAAATGTGAAATATCTGTTTTGGAACTTGATATTAAGTTACTGAACAACTTGTTTGTTGGAAATGGCACCAAACAAATTACATATTTAGCAAAGAAAGAAAGGAAGGAAAGGAAAGGAAAGGAAAGGAAAGGAAAGGAAAGGAGAGCTGTCAGCATGAAAATATATATAAATTCTGCATTGAATTCTGAAACTGAAGGGGTGGTGGAAATTAAAAAGTGAAAAAACAAAATAAAAAACTAAAAAGCATTTTTGAGCTTTACAATCTGTGGTGATGATTCTTAACATTTGTCTTTCATTCTCTGCAAAATAACAATAGGGGGAGGGATAGAATTTTCCCCAGAAAAGCAGAACCTTTACTGTTCTTCTAAGGAATCACCCAAGAGGACCCATGTGGGTCTGAGAAGGCCCCCGGGCGCAGTGTACCCGATGCAGTCCCTGTTGGATGTTCCACACTCCCCCTGGCCACAGTATTCCCCGCCCATTGTCTGCCTTACCCGGGCAGGCATGCTGCCTCTGGCTTGTCTGGCTCGGGGCGTTGTTCTCCTGGAGTTCATGCACAGCGGCCTCTCTTGCACACACACAGAGGTACCTCCCCATCTGTCCCTCTCTTTCTCGCCCTCCCTCGCTTTTTCACTCATGGATAGCAAACCCCGAATTCCCAAGCAGTGTTCTCCGCCTCTGTCGGGCTCTTGTCATGGGCTGTGTCCGAGTCCATCGCTGCTGTGATGGGCACGGTGGCCTTGTCACAGCAGCCTCCGCTGTCTGCCCAGGGGCATTTGAGTACCCCCGGCTGCATTTTTTGCCCACACTTGCAGTTGGTTTGCTGTGCGTGTGACCATCGCCTCGCCACTTCCTCTCTCAAGGCCTGGCCTCACCGATTGGTGACATAGGTTTTTTTGCTTTTTGTGGGGTGCAGGGGCCCCCATGGCAGCCTGGACCCCAAAAGTGCCCAGAGTGGTAGCGGCCGTGTTCTGTACCTGCACTCAGTTGGTTTGCTGTGTGCATGACCATTGCCCCACCTCTTCCTCTCTTGGCCCGGCCTCCCTGATTGCCCGGGGTTTGGTGCAGTGGCTGCTGGGAGGCATAGTTTTTTCTTTTTTTGCTTTTTGTGGGCTGCAGCTCCCCCCCAGGGCAGTCTGGACCCCAACAGTGACCAGAGTGGTAGCGCAATGTAGGGGTGTGCCATGTTTGGGGGGGGGTGGTCCAGGGGTTCGGATTTCTAAACCGGATACACCACCCACACCTTTGCTTTTAGGTATATAAGATAAATTAAAGTTGAGCTGCCTACCCAATGGTAAAGTGATCAGTGCCAGGTTATTGAATCATTCAGTAGAATATCTCTTAAATCTGGATTACCTGGAGAGCTGTCTGGTCAGAATTTCCTATTCTCTGAGATTTGTGTAAAAGAATGGGTAGGGCATCATGATATCAGAGAAGGCAAACTCTAAAGAAAATGTACGTGCTTGTGCATGTGAAAGAGAATGAGACAGAACTTGTAGATTGCCTTCTCAGTAGAGTTGACACATTACCTGTGTACCAACCTGGAGAAATTGGGAATTGGTTACATTTGCTCTGTAAGGGTTTAATAATCCAATGCCATCCACAGCTCCATGTACAAAGATAAAACATAGTAAATACAATGCACAGGTGAATAAAATGTCAGTAGAAATGTTGTTTCAGGTAACATTTAACATACAGTAACCTTGGTAAAATAAAAGTTTGTTTAAAAATATACTTTTCACATTCTTCTAAGACATTTTTAAAGTGTCATAAAAGAATTGTTATCACCAAACAATATTTTCCAGTCACTGGCCAATAATTCAGCATACATACATTTTGCTGAATAATTGCCCATTAATATGTTTCTTCTTTCCATTATACATGCTGCAAAATGCTCATTAATATCACTCTTCTTTCCATTATACACACTTCCTACTTTTTACCCCTGAAAAATTAATCCTTGTTGGTTAAGTGTTGTCATCTTGCATTGCTCACTCTATTTATTTTTAATGTGCTAACAAGAGAAAGTGATGGGAATTTGCAAAAGAAACCTCTATTTTTCAAATGAGATTTGTGGGGGGCTAATTAATAAATACCACCAGCATAAGGTAATAACAGCAAGCTGGTCTGATCTGTTCATTTGCATCTAATAAATTGGAAAGAGCACATTTGTCCTGTATTGTACATGGTCTATAAATATAAATTGGACTGCATAGATGTCTGGCAGAATTGTCAGAAAAATTCCAGTAGCTGCTTCAATTCAGGTGATTCAGACAATAAATTTAAGAGCAAATTTAATGTCGCTGGTTACAGCAGAAACCTTGAATTTCATTAGAAGCCTGTTAATATTTGAGGAAAAATACAAGGGAGCTTGTCCAAAGGAAAGTCTTGAAGACCATCAGTAAAACCCCTACTTACGTAAAACATCTGTTCTGTAGTCTTTATGTAAATCAGTTTTCTACTTAACTCGAAGCAAACCCATAGGAAAATGATATTTATGTAAATTGAAGCAACCCCATAGGAAAATTGAATTTTGTACGTAACTCGAAGCAAACTCATAGGAAATTGTGTTATGTAAATCGGGACATTTATGTAAATCAGGACATGGTTTTAGTGCAAAAATCATTATGTAAGTAAAATTTTATGTAACTCAAGGCATATGCAAGTTGTTTTACTGTATTTCCTTTCTATAGGTCTAGCAAGAATAAGGCAAGAATCTTAGTTTAAAAATATTTTTATCTTGTCAACTTCCATCTTTCAATATTAAGATTTAATTAGGTTGTACCAGATATATAAAAAGATAGCGGTGGCTTAGTGGTTAAGATGCTGAACTTGACGACTAGAAGGTAGGCAGGTCAGCAGTTCAAGACCTGAGTACTGCATGACGGAGTGAGCTCTCGTCTCTGTCCCAGCTTCTGCCAACCTAGCAGTTCGAAAGCAAGAAATTGCAAGTAGATAAATAGGTACCACTTCGGTGGGAAGGTAAACAATGTTCTGTGCACTCCAGTGTCTAGTCATGCCTGCCACATGTCCACAGAAACGTTTGCAAATGCAGACAGCACTGGCTCTTTGGCTATAAACAGAGATAAGTACTGAACCCTAGAGTTGGATATGACTGGCTTTTGAACAAGAACATAAGAACAGCCTTGCTGGAACAGGCCACAACCCATCCAGTCCAGCATTCTGTCTCACACAGTGGCTCACCATTTCCTTCAGGGTATTCCCAAGCAGATGCCTTCACCTGCTTAGGATTCCCTGGAAATGATATTGAGAGAAATCCTGCCAATCTCTCTAACCCGGAGGTTGTCCTTAAGTATCCATAATTATAGCCATTGATACTCTTGTCCTCCATGAACTTGTCTAATCCTTTCGTAAAGCTGTCAAGACTGACAGCTGTCACCACTTCTTCTGGCAGGGAGTTCCATAGACCAGTAATCCTCTGGGTGAAAAAGTACTTTCTCTTATTTGTTTGAGAACTAGTAGCCAAAAGTTTCATGGAGTGTCCCCTAGTTCTAGTGTTATGCGATAAGGAAAACAGTTTTTCCTTATCTACTTTGTCCACACCATGCATGATTTTATAAACTTCAATCAGGTCACCTCTTAGACGTCGTCGTTCAAGAGTGAAGAGGCCCAACCGTTGCAGCCTCAGATGGTAAGGAAGGTGTTCCAGTCCCCTAATCATTCTGGTTGCCCTCCTCTGCACTTTTTCCAGCTCCATAATATCCTTCTGGAGGTATGGCGACCAGAACTGTACACAGTATTCCAGATGGGGCCTCACCATAGATTTATAAAGAGGCAAAATGACACTTGCTGACTTATTTTCTATACCCTTCCTAATGATCCCTAGCATTGAGTTTGCTTTTTTCACTGCTGAGGCACACTGGGTTGACACCTTCATTGAGTTGTCCACCAAGACACCAAGGTCCCTTTCCTGGTTTGTCGCAGAGAGTTCAGACCCCATCAGTTTATAAATGTAATTGGGGTTCTTTGCCCCAACATGCATCACTCTGCACTTACTAATGTTGAAACTCATTTGCCACTGTTTTGCCCACTCCCCCAGTGTCGAGAGATCCCTCTGGAGCTCCTCACAATCTCTCACAGTTTTCACTACCCTGTATAATTTAGTGTCGTCAGCAAATTTGGCTACCTTGCTTTTTACTCCTACCTCTAGATCATTTATGAAGAGGTTGAAAAGCAGGGGTCCCAGTACTGAACCTTGGGGGACCCCACTCTTTACTTCCCTCCACTTGGAGAAGTGTCCATTTAGTGCTACCCTCTGTTTCCTGTCCCTTAGCCAGTTGCTGATCCAGGACAAGACCTGTCCCTTTATTCCATGACTGGTAAGTTTATTCAAGAGCCTTTGGTGTGGGACCTTGTCAAAAGCCTTCTGAAAGTCCAGATAAACAATGTCAACTGGATCCCCCTTATCCACATGCTTGTTGACACTCTCAAAAAATTCCAACAGGTTAGTGAGGCATGATTTGCCCTTGCAAAAGCCATGTTGGCTCTCCTTTAGCAGCGCCTTCTCTTCTATGTGCCTATTAATTCTATCTTTTAGGATGGTTTCCATCACTTTACCTGGGACACATGTCAAACTGACAGGTCGGTAATTTCCTGGATCACCCCTGGATCCTTTTTTGAAAATTGGTGTTACATTCGCTGCCTTCCAGTCATCAGGCACAAAGCCTGATTTGAGGGAAAGATTATATATTTTGGCTAGGAGATCAGCAATTTCATCTTTAAGTTCCCTGAGAACTCGTGGATGGATGCCATCTGGTCCTGGTGATTTGTTAGTTTTTAGTTTAACAAGACATGCAAGGACCTCCTCCCTGGTTATTTCTATCTGGCTTAATTCTTCGGTTTCCCACCCTACGAAGATAGGCTCTGTTTTGGGCATGTGGCCTCTGTCTTCTTCAGTGAATACTGAAGCAAAGAATTCATTGAGTCTCTCTGCAATCTCTGTTTCCTCTTTAATAACCCCTTGCCTTCCATTGTCATCTAATGGTCCAATGGCCTTCCTAGTTGGGTTCTTACTTCTAATGTACTTAAAGAAGTCTTTGTTATTTCTCTGAGTATTTTTAGCTTTACGCTCCTCAAAGTCTTGCTTTGCTTTCCTGATTGTTGCCTTGCATTTATTCTGCCAGAATTTATGTTTCTGCCTGCTGTCCTCATTTGGACAAGCCTTCCATCTTCTAAATGAGCTTCTCTTGCTCTTGATCACTTCCCGAACAGCTCCTGTAAGCCACATTGGAGTCCTCTTGGACCTGGCAGTGCCCTTTTTCCTTTTGGGTATGCATTCCAATTGAGCCTCTGTTATTGTTTTTGTAAACAGCCTCCATGCCTCTTGGAGTGTTTGGGCTCTCTCAATTTTCCCTTTCAGCTTATTTTTTACTAGTTTCCTCAACTTTGGGAAATTTCCTTTTTGAAAATTTAAGGTCTCTCTGTTAGATTTTATCAGTGACTTGCGGTCTATGATCAAGTTAAACATAATTGAGTTGTGGTCACTGTTACCTATTGGATCAGTCACATTAACATCTTGCACCAGATCCTGAGTATTACTCAGGATCAAGTCAAGGATTCTTGTACCTCTAGTTGGGTCTTCAACCATCTGTCCCAGGGAACAATCATTGAGCATATCTAGGAACTTTATCTCTTTATCATGTGCTGAACAACAGTTCACCCAGTCTATGTGAGGGTAATTGAAGTCCCCCATTATAACCAGGCTTCCCTTCTTGGATGCCTCCTTTACAACATTCTCCAACTGCCAGTCTCCCTCAAGAGTTTGGGTCGGAGGCCGATAGTATATGCCTACTGTTAGACCATCTTTGTGGCCTGGTACTCTTACCCACAGAGCTTCTAATGGTGACTCCAAATCACCTAGATATTCCAATTCATACGATTTTATCACTTCTTTGACATACAAGGCCACACCACCTCCCATTTGCCCCTTCCTATCCTTCCTGTACAGTTTGTAGCCTGGGATAACTGTATCCCATTGCAGGCGCATCCCCCAATAACGGACTCAGACACCATTGAAAGTGGATAACAGCATTGGGCCACATTTATTGATTCATGCCCTAGTCCGAATTATAAATTTGTATTGGTAAAACGACCAATCATAATTCTTAAGGCAAGCAGGCCGAAGTAACACTGGTAAGGTACCACCCAAAATTGCCCACGGCAATTGGTTACAATGTATCAATTTGTATCAATTTGTTTGTTGACAACAAACAAATTGTTGACCGTAGTCAATATCTAACTCATGACCCCACCCTCTGACACGTATCCGTGAAATCACGGGGTGATGCATGCTGGCAAGCTATCGCCATCACCCCGTCGCCTGGTTCGTCGTTGACCGGACAACGTTTAACTAATTTATTCCTATCTAGTGTTGTCCAGTCAATTGCGAACCTGCCGGATACCTGTGGGTCATAACTGTTTACCTTACCAGTGCTACCCGCCACACGGAGGGGCTTCAAAGAAGGCCTGACGCCCCCCCCAGACCGTCAGCTCGGTCAACAGGCCTGCTCGCCAATCACCCAACAGGAGATCCATACCTCCTCACGACAGATGGACCCCATCCCCTGCATACAAGTCATAATTTTGTAGGCTAATAGCGGGGTGACGACTGACCCGTCCCCAAGCCCTGTCGGCAAGGAACCGCGCCACTGCCCTATTGACCGCGCGCCTAGCGCGGTCAAGGGCCATGAGGTCAACGCCCCCTCTGTAAGAATGGCGCGGAATCATGTCCGACCAAACCAGGGTTGTGGGAGGCCAGACGTAGTGCAAGTAGGCGAGGTCCTCGCAAATCGCATGCTTGAGCGATAAGCCGGTGACCCGACCCAAATCATTGCCCCCCAGGTGTATGATGACAATGTCAGGCGGGTCAGCACTTCTGCCTGAAAAAAGAAAAGGCAGCAGCTCCCGCCATAACATCCCAGGCTTACCATGCCATGTGAGACTGGCGTGTTCACCCAGTCCCAGTCGGGGTCCCCACTCTGTCGCCGCAGCGTAACGCGCTGCCCTTTGCACATAGCTGTGGCCCACCAGCCATACTGTCACCGGTGTAATACGACACCCAGGGTCTGTAAGAAAATTGAGGAAAAAAGGAAGGTAAGGTGACTGAATTGGTACTCACGGCGGAAGTGGGCGCACATAAAACTGAAAACATTGCGAACCCCACCTCCCCATGCTGCGTATGTCACCCCTCCAAAACATGTCTCACACGGAAGTCAGAGGTGCTGTCCACATGACCTCCCACTTTGGCCATAAAAGCCAGCGCCGAGAGCTTGGATGCTATGGTGCGAGGTGCGAGGCCCTGGGCATGCAGGTGAACCATGAACCGCAGAACATGGTCCACCGGGATAGGCCAGGTCTCTGGCAGGTGAAATTGGGCAGAAAATGCCCTGTAAGAATTAAATGCTTGTTGGTACGCCTTACGCGTGCGTGGCGCTAGTGACAGGCCAATCGCCCGGTTCACCTCTCCTTGCCAATGGTCCCCATCTCGTCCGGGAGTGGCGAGGGAAATCCCTCCGCATCCGGGGCCAAGGCACGGAACCGGGAGATCTGCAGGCGGGACAAAGCGTCAGCAATATCATTATTAACCCCTGGGACATGCCTAGCCCTGAACAAGACGTTGAGGCGCAGGCAGCGCAGCACAAACTGGCGCACTAGGTCCATAACCCTGGGCGATTTGGAAGTCTGTGCATTGACAATGTGGACAACAGCAGCGTTGTCACACCAGAAATGCACGACCGAGTTGGCCCATTCCTCACCCCATAGCATCAAAGCACCCAGGATAGGGAAAAATTCCAGGTATGTGAGATCGCGCAGGCGACCCGTGCCTGCCCAGGCCGGTGGCCACCCACTATAGGCCCGCTTCCCATTGAAGTACATCCCATAACCCAGGGATCCTGAGGCATCAGACTGGATCTGAAAATTGGGGGAAGCCAGGAGGTCAGACCTCCAAAATGAGACCCCATTGAACTCCCTCAGGAACTGTAACCAGACAAACATGTCTGCCCTGATACCCCGGGTAAGCCTCACTCTGTGGTGAGGCCTGGATAACCCTGCCATGGCGTCGCACAAGCGCCGAGCAAAAGCCCTGCCCGGTGCGACCACCCTGTAAGCGAAATTGAGGTGACCATGTAGCACCTGCAGTTCCCCCAGTGATGCCTTGTGCTTGGCCAGCAAATCCGAGATAAGGGCCACTATCCTGGACACCTTCTCCCCCGGTAACCTAGAAGCCTGCGCTACTGTGTCAATCTCCACCCCCAGGAATACTAGCTTGGTAGATGGGCCCTCGGTCTTTTCGGGCGCTAAAGGGACACCGAGTTCCTCCATTAGCGTCTGAAATGTAGTGAGGAGACGTGTGCACGTGTCCCAGCCCCGTTCACCCCCGAATAAAAAGTCATCCAGGTAATGGGCTACAGACCGGGACCCTGACCTGCGGACGAAAGCCCACTCTAAGAAGGTACTGAAACGCTCAAAGGCCGAGCATGATATGGAACAGCCAAAAGGCATGGCCTTATCAAAATAATATTCGCCCCGAAATTTAAAACCCAGCAACTCAAAGTCGCCCGGATGCACTGGCAAAAGGCGAAAAGCCGACTTAATGTCGCACTTAGCCAGCAGGGCACCCGGGCCACACAAGCGCACCATGCGCAGCGCGTGGTCAAAAGATGTATACCTGACTGAACAAAGGTCATCAGGGATAGCATCATTGACCGATCGGCCGGCTGGGTAGGACAAATGATGAATAAGGCGAAACTCGCCTATAGACTTTTTGGGAACCAAGCCCAGGGGCGAAACCTTAAGATTAGGAAACGGGGGTGCAGGGAAAGGGCCAGCGACCCTGCCCGCATCTACCTCCTTCATGATGCTGGCAGCAGCCACCTCCTCCCTCCCCCTAAGGGATAAAAGGTTGGGGGCATCCTGAGGGGACCTATCACCCATGAAAGGGATACGGAACCCCTGCTTAAAGCCCTGAAGGAGATACTCCGCATCCTCCCCCTTTGGGTACGATGTGAGCCAACGCTCCAACATACGCACATTAATTGGGGAGGGGGCCTTTCGGTGAACTAGCTCCATCTGTGGCAGACTTGCCAGCCCACTGTCCGCCCTTCCCTCTGCCCCGTGTCCCTCCAGGCCTGGGACAGGCAGAGGCTGCGTGGGGGCCCGCACAGGTGGGACACTCATGCCTGTACTTGCAATTCTTCCTATTGCAGGAACCATTGGACGAGAAAGTCCAGCACAGCAGGCGGGCTGGAACCCCCTGCCCCGCCACTTGGCGGGGAACCTGTGCTGGGGCCGCTCGCTGGACCGCATGTCCACAATGGTATCTCTCCCCTGGCGCGTGGCGCGTGGGCGTCATGTACAGAAGCCAAAGCCTCTGGCACGGCTCGTCCCACCTCATCTCGGGGTGCAGGGGAATCCGCATACGGAATTCCTCGTCATAAGCCAACCACGAGGGGCCCGGAAAATCGACCATCGCCCTATAGATGTTGTCCAAATATTGGACCATCGGAATAGCCAAATCCGGCCGCGCCCTCAGGTACACTGCCATGTAGATTAAGTAAGCCGGCAGCCAGTTGGCCCAGGTACGTGGTGGCTTGCGACGACGTGCCTGCTCCTTATCCTTCTCATCCTGCCCCTCCCTCTCCTGCTTGGTGGGCTCTCTGTTTAGGAGTGAGAAGATATCTACATACTCCCCCCGCCATATCTTTTCTCTGGTGGCCTGTGCTAGGTGGTCACCCAGTGGCAAAGAATACCCCGCCGTTGGCAAGGCCGAAACCGGCACCGCAGACAACGCGGGCATCTGAAAAGGGGCCTGTGCTAGTCCAGCCACCCCCAATACATTCCCTGCAGGGTAGGGAACACCCCCGACCCCAGGGCTCTGGGTGGCAGTTATCATCGCCGGGTGGGGCGCCGGTGGCTGGGCCACCGCGCCACCCGCGCGAGGCCAAGGCCATTGAAAATCCCCCCGATAGCGGCAATGTGTGTAGGTGTACTGGCTTGGACCGCATACTCACATGTTGCACCCCCGCGGGCCGCCCCCACCGGGGGTTCCGGCCCACCGGGGGCGTCGGAGCTCACGACCGCCTGACCCGCACCTGCTTGCTGGCTGGGGAGCTGCGAGGCAGTGGCCAAAGTCGCGCCACGCGCCTGCAGCAGCTCGACCCGTCCCGTCGCCTGCTGTTGCCCAGCCGGCGACGCCTCTAAACGAACCCCACAGGGAGCCCCAGCATGGCTGGCCCGAGCCAAGGACGCCTCCAGGGCCGCAACGCGGGCCAGTAAGGCCTCCACGCTGACATGGGGCCAAGGGCCGGCCGGCCCGCCTGTTACAGGCGCGGGTACAGGTCCCTGTACCCCAGGACCCGAATAGGGCCATTGCCCCACACTGAAGCCCGGCAGGGTCGGTGCAGGCACCTGCCAAGGCAGGGGGCCACACCACCCCCCAAGGCTAGAAGGCCCCGGGGGAAGCTGCGCCCCAACTGCTGCAGGCCCAGCAGGATGGGCAGAGCCAGGAGCGGTGTCCACCGCTTGCGGGCCGCGGGCCGCAGCCCTTACCGGGCCCATGCTCGGGTCTCCCGCTTCTGGCCAAGGGGTGATCGACCCTATCCCGCCGGTCCCGGCGGGTACCGGCAAAGGCGGCTGCTGGGGAGGCGCCACCGCAGTCCTCCGACCCGGATTGCGCCTCCTGACAGCGCGAGCCGCACTCGAAGCCGCCTTCTTCTTCGAAGGCATCTCAATCTGGGCAAAGGGAAGCCGAAAGAGAAGATTCGCCGCCAAAAGGCTTCCCAAGCAAGGTAAGGAGCGACGGAGACACAGGGGAAAAAACTTCTCCGCTCCGTCGCTTAGCTAAAATGGCAGCTCGGCTGCCTCGTGGCCACCCCTTTTATAAGGGAGCTGGCCACGCCCTAAACTACCCGGATCCTTCGTCCTGTGGGGGGGCCCGCAAAGAGCGCGGCGGCCATTTTGGCGCCGCGCTTGCATTGGTTATCATCCGTCCACCAGGTTTCAGTGATACCAATAATATCAATATTCTTATCTATTGCTAAGTATTCCAGCTCCCCTATTTTGTTCCGGAGGCTTCTGGCATTTGTATACAAGCATTTATATATGCTTTTCTGACACAGTCTTTTGTGTCCAGTTGCATTGTTAGACTGCCTCTTGCATCCTTCTGCTAGAATGCTAGTGACTAGCTCCTCGCTCTGCTCAGTAATTTTTGCATCCTCCTCACTACTCAAGTACACACTTTTCCGAACCGGATGCTGCCCAGCTCCTGTCGGCTTTCCCCCAGTTATCAGTTTAAAAGCTGCTCTGCAGCCTTTTTGATGTTGAGTGCCAGCAATCTGGTCCCGTCATGGTTCAAATGCAACCCATCCCTCCTGAACAGATTTGGCTTGTCCCAAAATGTTCTCCAGTTCCTGACAAATCTGAAACCCTCCTCTCGACACCACCGCCTCATCCACGCATTGAGGCTTCTGAGCTCTGCCTGCCTGGTAGGTCCTGCGCGAGGGACAGGCAGCACCTCTGAAAATGCTACCTTGGAAGTCCGGGACTTCAATCTTCTTCCTAACAACCTGAATTTGGCTTCCAGGACAGACTGCTTGGCCTTCCCAACATCATTGGTACCAACGTGTACCATGACCACTGGCTCGTTCCCAGTTCTCTCTAACAATCTATCTAGATTTCTTGTGATGTCTGCAACTTTTGCACCTGGCAGGCAAGTCACCATACGGTTATCATGTGCATCACAAATCCATTTCTCTGTATTTCTAATTATTGAATTGCCTAGTACAAGGAGCCTCTCTCCTGCAATCTGTTCATCTACATGCACTTCATCAACCATATTAAGGGAGAGAAACTCAGTTTGTTCCTGTTGTTTATCTTCCTGGATCTCATCAAGTGTGATGAAGGAGAGATCATCAGGTGGAACCAGTTGTTCCTCTGTGTGTTCCTCATCAGGTGTGATGAGGGAAAGAGCCTCAAATTGATTCTGTAATTTCAGACTCTCAGAGTGATCCCCTTCTCTTCTCCTCCTTTGAGTCACATTCCTCCAAACATCTCCCTCCTGAGTTAGTGAAGGGCCTTCTCCCTCAGAACTGTGCCCTGTCTCTACTTCGTCCAGCATAGTCTGTTCCGCTCTGTCCAAGAACAGCTCAAGCGCCTTAATTTGTTGATGGTTAGATATGCGGGCCTCTAGCTGCTGGACCTTCTCTTCTAGTAGTGCAACCAGCTTGCACTTGCTGCAAGTGTAGTTCTCCATATGCTTTGGCAAGAACACAAACATGGCACAAGTATTGCAGGTAACTACAACTGTTCCCTCAGAATCCATTTTAACAAGTGCAGTATTCTGGGCCTCAAAAATGTACACATTTACTACCTTTCTACCTAGTAAGACTATATTCTTCCTTTGTTACTAGTTTGCAATCTCGTGCGCCGTTAGGCACGCGGGCCTCTAAAGCAGCTCTACTCCAACTGCAAAACTTACCAGTGCTCACTTCCTTTGTTTGGCTCTCCTCAGCAGCAGCTCTGCTTAAGAGCACATGCAGAGTCAAAAGGGCTGACCCTGAAAGAGCTCAGAGCTTTTAAAGGCTAGTGTGGCTCCGCCCCTATGAGTCACAGTTCAGGGAAGGGCCTGGTGTGGCTCTGCCCCCCTGCTTCTGGAAGCTTCAAACTGCTTCCTCTGTTTGAACAGAGGTGGCTCTCAGCAGTTTAAATTATCAATTTAAATTAGTGGAGGCCTCTAAAGCAGCTCTACTCCAACTGCAAAACTTACCAGTGCTCATTTCCTTTGTTTGGCTCTCCTCAGCAGCAGCTCTGCTTAAGAGCACATGCAGAGTCAAAAGGGCTGACCCTGAAAGAGCTCAGAGCTTTTAAAGGCTAGTGTGGCTCCGCCCCTATGAGTCACAGTTCAGAGAAGGGCCTGGTGTGGCTCTGCCCCCTGCTTCTGGAAGCTTCAAACTGCTTCCTCTGTTTGAACAGAGGTGGCTCTCAGCAGTTTAAATTATCAATTTAAATTAGTGGAGGCCTCTAAAGCAGCTCTACTCCAACTGCAAAACTTACCAGTGCTCACTTCCTTTGTTTGGCTCTCCTCAGCAGCAGCTCTGCTTAAGAGCACATGCAGAGTCAAAAGGGTGACCTTTACCTACCAGACACATAGTATATTTAAGATTCTGCAAATCAATGACGTATTTTGTTCTTTTTGGTAGTGCATATTTATCTGGATAATTTGTAAAGGAGCAACCTAGTGAAGAAGTCTAGCCTTGCTCACTCCCATGCTCTTCCCCCATGTCAGGAGACAATAGAGGGGGTCCTTGAGGCATACAGAGACATATTGAGCTCCTCTGCCCACCTCTGTATGTTGGGATCTTGGATCATCCTGTCAGGGCTGCTATTAGCATCAGAAGGTAGAATAAGCCAGAGGCATCTCAGTGTACCTTTGTGTGTCTTTCCAGTGTGGAAATGTATTTGTGTGCATCTTTTTGAGATACTTGTGTTGCTTCATATACAGACTCTACTGTGTATAGCCAAATCCAAATAAATCTTCCCATCTATCACAAGTTAAGAATCAACCTAGAGAATTGGCTGCTTGAAAATTATGATCTCACTCCAGAGGCAGATAAAAATCTGCTTTTGTTGGGTTTTGAGAGTGTGGTACTGTATTTTATATTGTGTTGTCAGTCTGTCTCTTTTTTAAAGACAATGTGCGCTTTGTAACATAGCCCAGACATCCTTTTGAGACCTTAGCATCTTTCTTCTATGCAACTGTGTAATTTGTTCTGTTTTAAAAACAAATTGCTGGCTGGAAATCAGATTAGTTTTGCCATCAATATCTAATGATTTAATAGTCCTTTGCATTAGGATCATGTGGTTCATTCTTCAGCGATGAAACATATGGAAAGAAGCAAGTAAAGACAATACCTAAGAATAGCAAAACATGTCACAATCCAGCTGTGCTAAACATTGTCATCCATTTCCAAACTTAAATCTCTAGGATAAGAAGCCCAATTGTAAAGCCAGGCTTTTAAAAACAACCTTTTTCTCACCTCTCCCTGAATTCTTTTGAGCAAGGACCATAAACCATTACTTCCAAAAACAAAAATGACATCTATCACCAGGTTTATGATCTGTGTAATTTTTAATCTGATTCAGACTTAGTGAAGAAGAAAGAAGTAGGTTTATAGGATTAAGTTTGCATAAATTCTGCTTCATTAAGAAAAAATAATAATTTTATCAGGTGAAAGTAAATGACAGTTAAATTGATTTAGACTTCTCATGTCAAATCATCCTGCATGAATTGGTTTCAGTGACCCTTTAGGTCTGCAAGAGGAAGTATAAAAGAAACAGAAGGCTCATTTCCCTACATAGCTTGAAAATGTTATTTTTTCCCCTTTCATTTCTGGCTCGGAATTATCCTGCAACTATAGTGGCTAGGAGATTCTGGGAATAGGAGTCCAAAAAATAACTTTAACAAGGTCTATTCTCTTTGCATTCAAAATGCATTCTTAGAACCTGCAGTAGGAACTTGGACCAGCCTGGACACTTTATCATCAGTTCTCTCACTTTAAAATATCTCATTACAGTCCCAAATGTTTTTTTCCCCAGGGGATGGAAGAGACACGATAGTCAAGCAGATGCTAGGAGGGAAAAGCACAAAGCAAGTCTATTTACATCACTACTCCTTATGTGGTAGAGGAAACAATTGGAAAAAACATTGACCTGTTTTGAGCAAAGCCCTCCTGAAGGGTTATATAAATCATTCCTTCAATATGTGAAGAAGTGAAGCATAGGTAGCCTACAGCTCTCATTGGATTGCATGCCCAAGGACTTCATCTAGTCTTTTTGCAGGAAACACTTGTAACACTTAGCCACATTGTTTATCTAAGTAAATAAGATTTTCTGTCACTATACAATACTACTGGATTCATGGCAATCATTGTTATGTCAGCATTGTTATCTTGACAGCAGGCTAAGACTTTATTGTTGTCAACTTTGACTTACCTGTATGGCTAAACTTTCCAGGGTTTTCTAGGTAGAGAGTTCACAGAAGTGGTTTATTACTGAGGGCATCCTGGGACTATGCAACTTGCCCATGGATACCTGAGCTCCTCTTCTAGGAGGCATGATAGAGTATCAAACTCCAAAACTCTGGCTCCACAGCAAGAGTGCACTGAGCTACCCAGAATGCCAATATTTTATTACAGAACAAATATACTATACCTTGGATACCTTGGAGTCGTTATTCAGCAAGGAATCTGCACATTGGTAGATGTCTCCATGATGACATTCTGCACATGCAAATGGACCTGAGAAAATAAGTCCATCTCCATGTGTATTTTTAACCATTTGGATATCACATCACCCACTAGCTAGGCAGATCATGATGTGTGCCCACCACTTTCACCTTGCCCAAGGGATCCAATGGAGGATGCTTTGGTGAGTTTTAGTCCTGACCTAACATCATTGACAAGAGATGGGCAACACTGCCTAGTTAGACAAGGCTCTCACCTAGTGGGGGAATATGGAAGAATTGGCTCAGTAAATCTCTACAGATGGGGGAAGCTAATATAGTGCAATTTGCTATGCTGAACAAAAGAACTTCTGCCATTAGATGGCAATGGTTGGAAGATGTTTTGTCAACTAGCTATTCCTGTCCAGTCCATAACTCTAGGTTGGAAAACAACTGCTCTGCAGTATATGTGTTTTTTGTGTGTGTTTATGAGTGGCTAACAGAACAGAGTCAGAATGCTGAAACTAGATGCTAAAAGAAAAAAAGCAGAAGAGCAACATAAAACAGCCATTGTCATGCTAAGTTTATATCATGAATCTAAAGCTGAGGTGAATACAATATTATCATCTGCTACTAAGTAGTCAATATTGTTGATATCTAGTGAGAATCACTGAAGACATTATGCAGAAGAGTAGCTATCACAGAGAAATGTTTGCGTCAAGTTACCTACAACCTTAACTCTAAAAACAGATCCTATACAGATGGCAGCTGAATTGCTCAAACAGACTAACTCATATAAATACTTTACAGTGACATCTGAAAGTTTAGGAACATGGTCAGATACTTAGAATCTGTAGCTCTGTCAGCTGAGGTTTCCTCTACTCAATTACAAATTTCACCCATGCAGTGAAGAACATGCAATTTTATAGTTTGTTCATATTTATTATAGGAGAGTAAAAGAGGGCTTATTCATGTGTTCATGCTGTAAGTTGTTGTTTTATAATGCATTTAGACTTTTTATGCTTTTGATGACTACATAAAGATAGAACAGGCTGGAAATTATACTGTCTCTATTGCTGCAACAGCTACATTTGCTGTTTTTTGTTTGTTCCACTCAGGAAACCATTAAATACAGAGTAATTCAACATTCAGTGGTGGATGACAAACACATACACAAGCAAAAACAACTCTCCCCCAATGTGCAACAAAGAGTTCCTCAGACAGGTTGTATGACAGCCCATGAACAATCTACTAAAGCTGAAGTGAAACTTTCAGACCGGTAGACATCTGCCCCTTCCCTGGCAGCCCTCTCAGAAGGAACAAAGAGAGAGCAAGTGTGAACACAAAGAGAATAGTTACATCTCTGCAGAGGAATACAGCAGAAAGGTACCCAATCTCAGGATCCAAGGCAAATCTTGGGATGAGTGGCCTGGGCACCAAAACCCACTGATACCTAGCTGAATCAGAAAACACTGGCTCAATATAAAAGCATTCTGACAAGTGTTTTGCTTGTATAAAGTTCACGTACCACATTGCAGGCGCACCCCCCAAAAAAGACTCAGACACCGGTATATATGGATAACGGCATTGGGCCACATTTATTGATTCATGCCCTAGTCCGAATTATAAATTTCAATTGGTACTCAGCCAATTATACTTCTTAAGGCAAGCAGGCCGCAGTAAGGTTCCTCCCAAAATTGCCAATGGCAATTGGCTACAATGTATCAATTTGTATCAATTTGTTTGTTTACAACAAACAAATTGTTGACCGTAGTCAATAAACTATCTACTGACCCCACCCTCTGACGTGTATCCGTCAAATCACGGGGTGATGCATGCTGAAGAGCTCCTGCCATCACCCCATTGCCTGGTTCGTCGTTGACCGGTCAACGTTAACAAACTTGTACCTATCTAGTGTTGGCCAGTCAATTGCGAACCTGCCGTATACCTGTGGGTCATAAATATTTACCTTACCAGTGCTACCCGCCCATGTGACCAAAGTCAATAGCAAAGCCCCTGTATCAAACCGTAGCAACAGTGTGGGATGGGCAAAAAAGCCAGAACCAGGAGGCCAATTGTAGGTTCCAGCCAAAAATTCCCACCCGGCCCCGAAGCGACCAAATTATCACACTGTTCACTAGGGAGGGGGTGGAGGGAAAAACTTCTCCTCTCCGTCGCTTTTCCAAAATGGCAGCTCGGCTGCCTCGTGGCCACCCCTTTTATACAGGGGTGGCCACGCCCCCTAACTCACCCGGATGTCTGAGTCCGGGTGGGGGGGCCCCCTGCAAAGAGCACGGTGGCCATTTTGGCGCCGCACTTTCATTGCAGGGGCACCCCCCAAAAAAAAGACTCAGACACCGGTATATATGGATAACGGCATTGGGCCACATTTATTGATTCATGCCCTAGTCCGAATTATAAATTTCAATTGGTACTCAGCCAATTATAATTCTTAAGGCAAGCAGGCCGCAGTAACACTGGTAAGGTTCCTCCCAAAATTGCCAATGGCAATTGGCTACAATGTACCCATTTGTATCAATTTGTTTGTTTACAACAAACAAATTGTTGACCGTAGTCAATAAACTATCTACTGACCCCACCCTCTGACGTGTATCCGTCAAATCACGGGGTGATGCATGCTGAAGAGCTCCTGCCATCACCCCATTGCCTGGTTCGTCGTTGACCGGTCAACGTTAACAAACTTGTACCTATCTAGTGTTGGCCAGTCAATTGCGAACCTGCCGTATACCTGTGGGTCATAAATATTTACCTTACCAGTGCTACCCGCCACACGGGGAGGCTTAATAAAGACTCACCCCCCCCCCCCAGACCGTCAGCTCGGTCAACAGGCCTGCTTGCAAATCTTCCAAAAAGAGGTTCATACCTCTGGGCGACAGATGGACCCCATCCCCTGTGTAAAGATCGTAATTTTGGAGACTAATGGTGGGGTGTCGGATGACCCGCCCCAAACCCTTGTCAGCAAAGAACCGGGCCACTGCCCTGTTCACCGAGCGACGAGTGCGGTCAAGGGCCTGGAGGTTGATACCCCCCCTGTAAGCGTGACGCGGTATGATGTCCGACCATAGCAGCGTTGTGGCAGGCCACACATAATGCAAATAAGCTAGGTCACTGCAGATCGTATGTTTTAAGGAAAGGCCAGTGACCTGGCCCAAGTCATTGCCCCCGAGGTGCAGCACCAGGACATCAGGCGGTTCAGCATCCCAGATGGAGAAAAGGAATGGCAACAGTTCCCGCCATAACATTCCGCGCTTACCATACCACCTGATACATGCGGCGGTACGTAGTCCAAGCTGGGGTCCCCACTCTGTCGCCGCAGCGTACTGCGCTGCCCAGTGCACATAGCTATGGCCCACCAGCCATACTGCCACCGGTGTGCGGGGACACACAGGGTCTGTAAGATAAAAAAGACAGGACAGTAACTTATCTGGTACTCATACTTGAAGAGGGCGAACATATAATTCAAAACACTTCGATACCCACCTCCCCATACGGCGTATATCAGCCTCAGAGTACCCAAATGCAGCTGCAGTAGAAGCAGCTCCTATTCTAAAAGAATGGGTGCCGTAACGAGCCCCGGGGAGGCCAACACTGGACAGTGCCTTACCGGTCACCTTCCAAAATTGAAATTTAGTAAGGGGAGACCCATCTTGGTGGCAGAAAAACGGGCCAGGGCGCGTACCGCGCAGTGCAAGGAACTCTTGTAGGGCACCAACCGGACAGATGTCTGACATTGAACATCGTAGCAGTCTTACACCACTGCCTACACCGTGCTGATCAACTTTTGAGGACCGTATCCTCAACTGAGCCCACTCATTGGAGACATAGACATCTTCGAGTTCCAGTGCCCTACGAGCCGCATCCGCCTTAGACAGTAGCACCAACTCACTGATGCGGAGCGCTCCAAAAAAGGCCACCGTGGTAGCCGCATGAAACAGAGCTGCCTCATACCTGTCAAAACACAGGTCATGCCAGCCTCGTGCAAGGTGGGTAAGAACCCCTGGAGAAATAGGGTGGCGATTGTCCGGGCGGCATCCACGTTCCCGTGTCCACCCCTCCAAAACATGATGTATACGGAAATCATTCGTGTTGTCAGCAGAGCCCCTCACTTTGGCCATGAATGCCAATGCTGACAGCCTGGATGCTATGGTGCAGGGAGCTAGGCCCAGACTGTGTAGGTGGACTATAAATTGTAGAACGTGTGCAACTGGAATGGGCCACACCTCGGGCAACCGAAGTTGCGCACAAATTTTTTTAAATTGACTGAATGCATGGTGATACGCCTTACGCGTGCGGGGCGCCAGCGACATGCCAATCGCCCGGTTCACCTCTCCATGCCAAACGTCCAAATCTCATCCGGGAGTGGCAAGGGGAATTCCTCTGCGTCCGGAGCCAAGGCGCGGAACCGGGGGATCTGCAGGCGGGATAAAGCATCAGCAATATCGTTATTAATACCTGGTACATGTCTGGCCCTGAAGAGCACATTGAGGCGTAGCCTGCGCAACACAAACTGGCGAACTAACTCCATGACCTTGGGCGATTTAGATGTCTGGGAATTGAGAATGTGCACTACCGCAGCATTGTCACACCAGAAATGAACCACTGAATTGGCCCACTCCTCACGCCATAGCATCAAAGCTCCCAGTATCGGGAAGAACTCAAGGAATGTAAGATTGCGTAGACGATCCATGCCCCGCCATGCTGGAGGCCATCGGCCGTAGGCCCACCTCCCCTCAAAGTAAATCCCATATCCCAGGGACCCCGAGGCATCCGACTGAACCTGGAACCTAGGGGAAACCAAAAGGTCAGATCTCCAAAATCACACCCCATTGAAGTCCCTCAGGAACTTAAGCCAAACCAACATGTCAGCCCTCATGCCCTTGTTCAGTCGGACCCTATGATAGCGCCTGGATAGGCCAGTCATGGCGTCGCATAAGCGTCGAGGCGCGCAGGCCCGTGCCCGCCGCAGTCTCGCAGCTCCCCGTACATCATGAACTGCAGACAGCGTCGCAGTCGAGCAAAAGCTCTGCCAGGCGTGACCACCCTGCAGGCGAAGTTAAGGTGACCATGGAGAACCTGGAGCTCACGAAGTGACACCTTGCATTTGGCCAGTAAGGCCAAAATCAACGCAGTGATCCGGGTGACCTTATCCATGGGTAACCTGGATGCCTGCGAGACCGTGTCAATTTCGATACCCAGAAATGTGAGCTTAGTTGATGGGCCCTCGGCCTTTTCGGGCGCTAAAGGGACACAGAGTTCCTGCATTAGCGTCTGAAATGTGTTGAGGAGATGCGTACACGTGTCCCAGCCCCGTTCACCCCCGAACAAGAAATCATCGAGGTAATGGGCTACAGACTGGGACCCAGACCTGCGAACAAAGGCCCACTGAAGGAAAGTGCTAAAACGTTCAAATGCTGAACAGGAAATAGAGCAGCCAAAAGGCATGGCTTTATCAACATAAAATTTCCCTTGGAATTAAAAACCCAATAATTCAAAGTCACCCGGGTGCACTGGCAACAAATGGAATGCCGACTTAATGTCACATTTTGCCAGAAGTGCACCCGGGCCACAAGAGCGCACCATGCGCAGGGCCTGGTCAAATGACGTATACCTGACAGAACAAAGGTCACCAGGAATGGCATCATTGACCGAATGGCCCACCGGGTATGACAGATGGTGAATTAAACGAAACTCCCCAGGGGTCTTTTTGGGCACCAACCCTAAAGGGGAAACCTTCAGATTGGGAAAGGGTGGCATAGGAAAGGGGCCAGCAACCCTACCTGCATTAACCTCCCTAGCGATACTTAGGGCAGCCACCTCCTCCCTACCCTTCAGGGAAAGTAAATTAGGGGCATCTTGGGGGCACCGCTCCCCTTTGAATGGGATGCGAAAGCCCCGCTGGAAACCCTCGAGGAGATACCTAGCATCCTCTCTCCTCGGGTAAGTTGAGAGCCACCGCTCCAACATAGCTACGTTAACCGGGGAGGGGGCCTTTTGAGTGACCAGCTCCATCAGCGGCAGGTCTGCCCACTCCTTGTCCACCTCTACCTCTGCCTCATGACCCACCGGCTCGCAGACACGCAGCGGCGGCGTGGGGGCCAGCGCAAGAGGGACACTCATGTTTGTATCGGCACTGTTTTCTATTGCATACACCATTGGCCAAGAAACTCCAACACAGCAAGCGGGCTGGAACCCCCTGCCCCGCCAGCTGGCGGGGAGCCTGTGTTGGAGCAGCTCGCTGGACCGCATGGCCACAATGGTACCTCTCCCCAGGCGCCGGGCGCGTGGGGGTCATGTATAAAAGCCACAGTTTCTGACATGGCTCATCCCACCTCATCTCCGGGTGTAAGGGCACTCTCATTCTAAATTCCTCATCGTAAGACAACCACGATGGGCCAGGAAAATCCACCATTGCCCTGTAAATATTGTCCAAATATTGGACCATAGGAATGGCCAGGTCAGGCCGAGCCCTAAGGTACACCGCCATAAAAATGAGATATGCGGGTAACCAATTGGCCCAGGTGTGTGGTGGCTTGCGACGGCGAGACAGCTCTTTGTCCTTCTCATACTGCCCCTCTTTTTCCTCCTTGGTGGGTTCCCGGTTCAATAGAGAGAAAATATCGACATACTCCCCCCGCCAAATCTTTTCCCTTGTGGCCTGGGCCAAATGATCCCCGAGGGGCAAGGAATACCCGGCCATCGGCAATGTCGACACTGGCACAGTATTAACACGGGGTATCAGGAGAGGAGCCTGGACCGTCCCTGCGACACCCGGTGTAGCCCCGGGGGCGGAAACCCCCCCGCCCAATGTTATGCCAGTATGGGACCAAGCTGCACCCGGGTAAGCTGGGAACTGGTGCCCACCCGCCCCGACATTACGAGGCCATGGCCACTGAAACCTATCCCCAGAAGTGGAGTGTGATGTGGGGACATTAGCTTGAACCTGATACTCACTGGGTGCACCCCCGTGAGCCGCCCCCACTGGGGGTTCTGGCCCACGGCGGGCGTCGGAGCTCGTGACCGAAATCGAGCTCTGAGGACACATCCGACCACTACCTGTCTGCAGTTCATGATGTACGGGGAGCTGCGAGACTGCGGCGGGCACGGGCCTGCACGCCTCGAGCAACTCAACCCGACTGGCCACCTGCTGGAGAGTGGCAGCTGTCTTGGTAGCAGGCTGGCAAAAGGGGGCCCCAGATGGCAGTGAAGCCCCCCCCAATGGGGTTATTGGTGATCCCTAGGGATGCCTCTAGCGCAGCTACGCGGGCCAGTAATGCATCCACTGTCGCAGATCCCCCTGCATAAAGGGGGTCAGGCGGGCCGGACGGACCACTGGGCAATGGTCCAGGGCCCCCGACTTGAGAGCCAGGTCCCGAATAGGGCCATGCCCAAAACTCCGGCCCATGAGGGGCCAGGGGTAAGCCCTGCTGTGCAACCGCACCAGGCCCTCCCCCATGCTCAAGGCCCATGGCCGGCAATTGCGGGCCGGGGGCTGAAGCCCCTGTAGGGCCAGTCTGAGGCTGGAGAGCCGCAGGCCATGGCCTAAGCTGCCCCATCCCACCGGTCCCGGTGGGTGCCTCCGATAAGGGGTCCTGTTGCAGGGGTGCAGTCGTGGTCCTCCGACCCGACTGCTGTCTCCCTTTCGGGCGAGCCTGAGTCGCCATAGCCTTCTTCTTGGGAGGCATAATAAAAAGCACGATCCCTTTCCAGGGATCAGCACCAGATGGCTGGAAAGCCGAAGATTGAGAAGCAAAATACCCGCTAAGGCTCTGCAGCCAACTGCGGCTCTCAGAAAGAGACGAAGAGCGACGGAGAAAACTTCTCCTCTCTGTTGCTTTTCCAAAATGGCAGCTCAGCTGCCTCGTGGCCACCCCTTTTATAGAGGGGTGGCCACGCCCCCTAACTCACCCGGATGTCTGAGTCCAGGTGGGGGGGGGGGCGCAAAGAGCGTGGCGGCCATTTTGGCGCCGCGCTTTCAAAAGGGGGGCAGAGACACTTGTGAGCCTTCATTTACATCACCTGAGGAAAACTCCTGAAATGTGCTCTGTCTAACTCACTCTACCATGCCGCAACCTCCATTTTGGAAATGGCTTTAGGCAAGACAGTCTGACCTGTATAATTGACCATGACCATTCTATTTCTTCTTCACCTCTTTCAGCTTTTAATGCTCAGCTTTTCAAAGAAATTGGGTGTACTCAAAATTAGCTCTTGTTTGCAAAATATCAGTGATTTAATAAAGGTATTCCTCTTGTTTTGTGTTGTGTACAAAAACTACACAGTTTTTCCTTTTCTTCTGTTCAAGAGTCTGTGATTATCATTGATGAGTAAAAAGAAGGATGCTACCAGATTACAAATGTTGCATGGTTTAATTAGAGTTGTCTTACTCCCACCCACCCCAGCCAGCTATTCCCCTTTTCCTGCACATCACTGGAGCTCTAGAGACTGAGAACTAGTTTGCAGCTTAAAGTCATCATGCTAATATTTCCTTCTGCCGAACTTTGTAAAAGCTTTTCATGCCAGAATGTTCCCTCAGTGTTTTTCAGGTTGAAAGGGGAATGGTTTGACCATTTTGAACTGCACATGAAGGCCAATTCATTTGCCTTTGAGGATTCTTCAAGTTCAATTGTAACTGAAAACATAAGGGGATAAACACTGAAGAAAGGTAGTATATTTTTCAGCCCAGTTTTCCTTCCTAGAGATACTTGGTCAGTATAATAAGACAACTGCAAAACAACTGGGGAATGTATTAAAATACAGCTGCATGAGTGTTTTTCAAAGACAGCTTTCCAGTAAGTTTTCCAGATCTCTGCTTATGAGTATTCACTTGGATGCTTTTTCTCATAAACACATGTTAGCGGTTGGAAGGACAGCATATTCCATTACTGGTTTTAATGTATGAAGAAAAACAAATTGGAAATTATGTGAATGACAGCACAAGTATAGTTACAGGTTGAAGAAGGAATGGAAGTTTGCATCTCATCAACACCTAAATATATAGCATAATTATATTAAGGTTTGCCACCAAGGATCAGATGTTTAGTTTTACTCTCAAGAGTTTGTCTGCTGCCTAATTGAATTGTACTTTGTATACAAGCCTTCATCATAGAAATGATATTCTGCTTTTTTAAGGTTAATGATGTTACCACAGAGTAAAGGAATGGCCAGCATATTTCTTGTCTGATTCTTGGAAGACTTGCACCTAATCTTAAACATATGTACTAATCAGAAATCCTCTTTTCCTTCATGTTACAGCTTGATTAAGGCTGAAGATGTTGGATGCCTCTGCTGTATAGCAGAAAACAGACTAAACAGCTTTTACTTACTTTCAAAGCTGTGATTCAAGAAGATATTTAAACCATTGGCTAAAACTTTGCATTTGTCTCTCACATTATTAGATTTTTGGTCATCCACTTTCTTAACAAGTCAATTTATATCATTGCATAAGGTACATCAGTTTTACCACAGGCTTCAGTAGTTACCACAGGCTCCAGCATTTCTTCTGAAAATAAAAATATAAAGGTTAATTTCATTAGAAAGAAAAATAATGAGTAAGTTCTTAAAAATAGGTATGAAAAGCCAAACAAGTGCAAAAATGTTTCTGCAGTATGAATTCTGAGTGCTTGCTTTATTGTAATGACTAATGGGCTATTCAAAGAAGCACAAATTAGGATTCCTTCTTCTTTTTGTTATTAGGATTTACGTCCTAATATATCAGTCCATTAAAGAAGAACTAGTCAGCCTTGGCATGTAGGTTGGCAATTTCATCTTGAAACAATTGCTATTTAATGAACAAGAAAAGAGCATTTTGAGCCTCAGTGTTTATTTTTATATAGCATTCATTTCTGAAAGGTTCAATGGCAATATTTTTAATGTACAATGTAAAAAGTTTTAGATCAATTGGACCACAATATAGATACATCCCATTAAACATGCACAGCTTTCCTTTTTACCCCATTAAGAATTATTAAACTCACCAGGCTGTGGTTTAAATTTCTCAGTTACCCTTAATACATATGCAAGATTTTTAAAATGCCACGAACAATTTGAAACAAAACCTGATTTCAGTTCCTGTCTAATTGAAGTACTGAGGTGTTTGATGGAATCAAAGACCTCTGAGAGATCCAAGACCACCCCCTCTTTTGGCTATGTTCAAAAAACCATTGAGCAGAGCAATCAATACCATCTTGGTACCATGTTTAAGCCTGAAGCCAAACTGGTGTTGATCAAGGCAATCATTATTCTCCAGGAACAACCTCAACTGGTCTGCAACTACCCTCTATGCCACCTTGTCCATAAAGGGAATGTTGGCAACTGGGTGATAGTTGTTTAAATAGATAGTTTGGAATGATAGCATCTGAAACTCTGGTAGTCTCCATATACCATTTATCCACCAGGGTAGTGACAGTATCACTGTCCTGCTTGGTAACAAGATCCTCACAAAGCATTATGAAAGCCATCTGGATCCATCAGTCTACAAAGATGGATCATCAAAATAAGTCCAGGCTCCCCAGTGGAGAGGAGGGATCACTATCTCTACCACTAACTGGAACAGGAAATGGGCTAAATGCACACACTTTTACTAAGTAAACAGCTAGGGGTCAACAAGTGAACAAACAACTAGGGATTAAGAATTATACAAATGTCTTGAAGTGTCATCTTCAATCTTCACTCCCTTCCACCTTAGTGTCCTATCTACAACTGGGAAAGAGAAAACAGAAAAACCAGATATTTCCTTTTCACTCTTCTATAGCATTACAGAATTAACTTTTACTGGAGATATACAATATTTGTAGATCATCACTAATGTGTTGCACCATTTCATTTAAATTAAAAAAAAATTTATATTGCTGATTGAAATATCTACCTACCTACCTACCTCTATCTATCTATCTATCTATCAAAATTTAAATGGAATGATGAATTACATCAATGGTGATCAACAGACATTAAAAATAAAGTCACTTCTCCTGACCATTTGCATATAATCAGGGAAAGTGGGCAAAAAGATGCTTCCCATTCAGACAGGAGGAGCATTTTGAATGTTAACTATATTTACTTCTTTTACTCTGAACATGTTTCTCTATTGTTGTTGAGAACATATAGACAGATTTGTGAAAGGAAGTGTGTTCTAAAAATTCAACAACAACAACTGTATGCTCAAGTGGTTAAGATGCTGACTGGAAGGTGGCAGGTCAGCAGTTTGAGACCCGAGTACTGCACGACAGAATGAGCTCCTGTCTGTGCCCCAGCTCCTGCCAACCTAGCAGTTCGAAAGCAAGAAATTGCAAAAAGATAAATAGGGACCACTTTGGTGGGAAGGTAAACAATGTTCTGTGCACTCTGGTATCTAGGCATGCTTGCCACATGTACATGGAAATGTCTGCAGATGCAGACAGCACTGGCTCTTTGACTATAAACAGAAATGAGCACTGAACCCTAGAGTCAGATACGACTGGCTTTCAAGCAAGGGTGACCTTTACCTTTAATACACAAAAGTGATTTACCATTCCCTTCTTTTGTGATTGCATAGGTTGGCTCTTCTCTTAGGAAGCACAGTGAGAAATCAAACCTCCAACCATAACTAAAGCTAGCTACTTTACAGGACTGAAGAAATTCAGAGCAACAGCTAAATTATACAGTACTGTAACATTTTTAGAAAACTGATCCAAACCTATGGCAAGATACAGAACTATGGCATCAGCGGATAAAGATTCATACTCTCAACCCACATTGCAGATGGGACCAGGTATGTATTACCATGAGGTGCTCAATGTAGAAGGGAATAAAAAGTGGGCTACTCTGGATTTATTCATATTTATTGTACCCCAGGCTCCTGATAGCTTTATATAGGGATATAACATTTTTTCCCTCACAAAAACACTAAAGTTGTAGATAAAGTTGGTGACTAACAGTATACTGTCCAGAAAAAAATTATAACAAGCTAGTTTTTTCCAGTCCAAATGCAATAATAATCACTCAATATTTATGTCCTGTGTATACGTTCTCCAATCTATATGGACAATTCAGGCAGGAAATGAAACCTATTTCATATTCAGTTCTGCCTAGTTGGATTTGAATGTAGCAGTTCAAAAAGTAAGCTAATGCAGAACTTCTAAGAACATAAAGTCTACTTTCAGGCTTTCACAATGGCATTTTTCTAACCTAATTTCCAGGTATACCCATAGTACATTCTCATAAAGATGCAATGTCACCTTGAATTCTCAATTGTTATTAAGCCAAGATATATAACAATCCTTTTGTTACTAGGAACATATAACCTGATTGGAATCCTTACATTTCCTTGCTGATATTGCTTCTCCATGCTTTTCCCCATCTTGTTCACTGATTATCACTTGTAGCAGATGACAGTGTGAACTGATCCTAGAAAAAATAAATATAGATAGGACATACTGATGAGGAAAGGTTAGTTGCTAACACATTATCTTATCATATTTCACCTGATTCTTTTGGTTCATTACACCGATTTCCCATAAAGTCATGAAATGAGGTAAAAAAATTCTGCTTCTAACCTACAAGGTCCTTCATGGTTTTAGCAACTGTGGGCTAACCAATCTTTTTTCTCCTTAAGCTCTAATTCAGATTCTGTCATTCTCTAACTTGCCATTCTAAGTTCCTTTATTTGGTTCTTGGGGGAAAAATATCTCTAATTGATATATGTGGGATATTGTGTCTCTCTATCCATGATTTGAAAAGCCAGGAAATGTCTTGATATTACTGCACAATATTGTTCCTCTTTTGCCAGCAGGAAAAAGATTGCCAAATTTTACATAGCAAAGGGCAGCCTGAATGTTGACCACCTCAATATCATTAGTCAAGATGGTTTACTATTTACATAGAGACACATAGGAGGGGAAAATTCCAGAAAATGACTCTTATAAACCAGTTAACCACTGCTCACCCAAATGCAAAGCAATCATCAAAGCTGTTTTTCAACAAGTTCTCTTGGAATCTATTGCTTAGAACAGGAGTTCTCAACCTTTTAATGCCAGGGGCCTAGTCATGCTCCTTCAGACAGCTTTGGGTGTCAGATGGCCATTTCCCCCTTCTTCCACCACATGGCACTTCCTGGTGTGGTGGAGGCAGTTGGGAACCACATGAAAATGTGCCGGGGGCCACATTTGGCCAGAAGACCACAGGTTGAGAATCCCTGGCTTAGAACCACAAAGTAATCAAAATGCTGAGAGGAAATGTGCCTCTTAGATGAACCATCTGATCTCAAGTACATATCTGTACAGCTGGAAGGTATTAGATTATTAATCTTCAATGAATTTATATGAATTTGAATGCTTCTGCCCTACACAACATGGTACAAAGCACTGTCAGCCATCTGCATTAAGAAAGAAGTCTCAGCTATATTCCATCAAGACTGATGTTTTTTATGTTCAAGAATGAAAAATAAAACACGGATATTGATGGAAGGCTAAAGGAGAGGTATATACTATATATTTGTTGCAAAGTATCTCACTTTAAATCACTCTCAGGAGTGTGAAGTGTGGAGTTTTCTTTGCAAAATGATGCTTACTGAAGATTTAGTTGAAACTTTGGAAAGGAAGCAAAATGGCTTAAAATTGCAGCATCTGATTGGTGGCATCTTTTGGATGGAAAAATGTAAGCCAAGCCAAATTTAACATCTTCTGCTGCATTCAAGATGAATGGAGCAGCAATTGTCAATTATTCTATCAGCCTCCTCCTTAATACCAGAATGTATGAACCACCACATTACGTTTGAAACATCGATAGTGTCAATATTCAAAAAAAGACCAGTGGCAAATATCAAGTTCAGCTGGCACCATGCTTTAGCAAAAAAGATTCCTTGTGTTGAAAAGAAAATGGAAAGACCTCCATCCTCTGAATCTGCAAAATATAATTGAAATGTAAAGTTATAACTATAATATATCTCTCCATACATTCATGCAATCAGTTCAAGTCATGAGTGTGACTGGTTATATAATCCCCTTTTCTTCCCCTCAAAGCACAGGTTCCATTATAACACTTGATGATCATTCATATTTTCCAAACAATGGATACCTAGAGAACTATAAAACAGTTTTGACTGTTGTTTTATATTTCAATGAGATGTTTGTTGTCTCTTTGTGAATGGTAGTGAGCACATGATGTAAATCAGGGGTTCTCAACCTTTTCAAGTTGGGGGCCAGGTCATGTTCCATCAAACAACTGAAGAGGCTGGACTGGTTGTCTCCTCCCCATGCCATTTACAGCTACCATGAATAAGTCCACGGCTCTCATAAATGCATTTATGACAGCTGTAGACTCATTTATGGCTGTTGTAAAAATGTTTACGAAGGCCAGAGACTCATTTATCACTGTTGTAAATGCATTTATGAAGGCAGCAGAATCATTTACTGCTGTTGTAAATGCATTTACAGTGGCGGTAAATGAGTCTGCAGCCGATTCTGGCGGCGGTGGTGGTAGCTGAAGCAAGGGCAGAGGCTGGATTATTTGGCACCATGGGTCAGATCTAGCCCACAGGTCATAGGTTGAGAACCCCTGATGTAGATCATCTTCACTACTGACATTGGTATCTTCAACATACAGGCTGCTCTTTGCTATATAAAGTTTTGTAACAATTTTCCTGCTAAAATGCAGGGACAATATTGTACAGAAATATCAGGCCATTTCCTTGCATGGAAAAAGAGGCACAATATTCCACATTTATAAACTGGAGTGCTTTTTAAGAATTGAATTTACTAAAATACAGACTAAGAAGAAAGATCTTTGAATTGGGAAGAGCGGAAACATTGGAGATTGTTAAACAGTGCCCAGTATTTTAAGAGCAAAATGTCAGCAAAGCCCAGGTCTCTGTTGCTCTCCTCACTTAAATTGGCAAGGGACTGTACAACAAATAAGAGTAAGCAAATGTTCCTGAACCCTTGTTCATTCTGGCAAAGTTTTATGGAGTGTCTTCAACAGTTTGAAATAGTGATTTCAAATTATCAGATTCTATAAAACTACTGACTGGGTTTGATGTCAATAAAAAGGGGTTTTGGTTAATTACTATTTTTTTAAGACAAAAGAGTTAGGTGAAAATATATTTTAACAGTTTTTCAATCTGCTGACAAAATATTTACCTATGTCTGAACAGGGAGGTTAATAATGTCTATATTTTATAAAATCCTATATCTGACATTCTTTTTACTGTATTGTTGTATATTCAAGTTAAAAGCAAATTGCACAAGCAGCCCTTTGCAAAGACAAAATGGTGATTTCCCGCCATTAACATTTGCCACTAGATTTGGCGTGAACATTTCTCTTCTGGGCACGCTCCTTATGTTAATTAGAGTTCAATGATTGGGTACATCTTTGGATCCTGTACGTGACTGGTTAAAACTGGTATATCATGTTATGATTGGTTAGTTAAGGTTCACCGGCAGGTTACTACATTGTATCAAAGAGTCACTGCCAGGGAGACACTATATAAGCCCCACGGGTAAACAAGGGTGGGGCCGGGGCCAAATCTATGCTTCTCATTATCAAGGCTGGTTAGACCACGACAGGCTAACCTGGGGTCTTCTCTATACTCTCACTCACAAGGGTAGGTCAGAGAGAGACCGATTACATGTGACTTGTATAGCTATCTGAAGGTCCAGATATTCCTTGTAAGAGTGACCAGAAAGACTTTACAATAAACCATTGTTCGTTGTTCTGTTCATCGTTTGCTGGACTGTTCTTTACAAGGGCTGGACATATCATGTGTCTATCATCAAAGTTGGTGTGGAGACATATCACACTGTCTATTCCTAATGTGCCAAATCTGGTGTCGTATTTGGAAATCAGTTTCAATATTATTATTTTTTTAGACTGCCCCCCATTTTTAAATTGCATAGTAGAATGTTGATTTGCTCTACAGCACAATAACCATCATGCAGCTATAATTTAGTAGCACTGCAAATTGATGTAATATCAAATTGCCAGTATCTCCTGTATTTACATCTTTAGGTGAAATGAATTATTGGATCTCTAAACTATTTGCATTGTATCACATCACTGGGACAGGGCGATGTCAATTGCTTCTATTAATCATTCACCAATAACTAATCAAGAGGCGCCTTACCTTATTTGCTAGTTTCTTAACAGTGGAAGCACTGACAGGTCATTCTAGACATATATATATTTGCCACACTAAACCAGTAATACAGAATTTGTGTTCTTCCAGATGTTGCAATCCTGCAAGTCACATTGTCTTCAAAGCATTTCAAGGCAGTTCTTTAATTTCACATTTATTGTAAATGGGAAATGTTTGGAATGGGAGACAGTTTGACTGCCTTGAACTGTGTGGGAAGGCCAAGTCATTTACCTTTGAGGATTCTTTTCCAGTTCAATGGTAAATGAAACATATAAAAGGATAAACACTGACAGGAGACAATGTGTTTTCTCATCTCAGTTTTCCTTCCTAGAGATACTTGGCCAGTATAATGGAATGAATGGAAAACAACTATGGGATGTCTTTAAAAACAGTTATATGAGTGGTTGTGAAAGAATAACTTTCCAATAAGTAAGTCATAAAGTTGTGTTTCCCCTCAGATGTTCTGTTTAGCCATATTTACTTAAGTTCGTTTCTGCTTAAACACGTCTTATGATTATAAAGGACAGCAGGTTTTCATCCCATGCAAGAGGCCACAGAGGGGATTGCAGATTTAACCCTACAGAAAGAGAATATAACAGAATTCCAGTAGATTTGTGACTTTGTAAAGCTATGTAATGCAAACACACATTCAGCATCCTTGAAGGGCATCATTGGGGATGAAGTAATTACTTCATTTAAAAAATGTCCACATACACCTTCATCAACTTGTATTTCTTTCTCCCACTTTTTATTGCAAGGATTGTCATTCCAATATTTAACTTTTAAGACTCTAAATGGAATGGGACCTTCTTACCTAGCGGTAAGTCTTTCCCTCACAACATCAGCCTGCATCAGCAGTTCCTCCCAGACAGAGCAGCTCCAGGTGTCGACCCCGAGATTAGGAAGAAAGGCTCTGGCTTGTAGAAGAGCCTTCTTGGTGGCAGCACCAATTCAGTGGAACTCTCAACCTTTTGAGCTGCACCAGGTTCCATCTTTACCTATATTTAAAAAACAATTGGAATCTTTTCTCTTTAAAGAGATCCTACCAATTGTTAAACAATAAGGTTAACTAACTTAATACTTTACCATCACTAATTTGTGTTGTTTTTTGAGCATCATCATTGTTTATTATTTTTGCCCTTAATTTCTTTTAATTTGCTGTACACTGCCCAAGGTGGGAGGGTATCCCAGATGGGCAGGGTACAAACACAATAAAAATATATACTGTATATACCCGAGTATAAGCCAACCTGAATATAAGCCGAGGCACCTAATATTTACCTGAGAAACTTGGAAAACTGATAGACTCAAGTATAAGCCAAGGGTGGGAAATGCAGCAGCTGCTACTGAGTTTGTGTGCATGAGTGCATGGTTTTGTGTCAGCATTGGGGAAGGTGCTGGTGCACATATGATTGGCGGCAGGAAACCCACATCTGAGGGTGTGCATGTGTGAACCCGCACCTCCCTCTCTTCGCCTTCCCCACTGCCACTGACAAACCAATCCAAAGCATTCCTTCCCCAGCAGAGGAGATTCTGCCATGAAGCCCACATGCAGAAAAGAAGTGCCAGCAGTATGGTCGGATGGACATGCAGTGTGAGCACCCACAGCTCCCCTTCTTCACCTTCCCTGCCGCTGCCTGGGGCTTTGCCTGTCTGGTGTAACAAACTGTGGCCTGCACTTGAGAGAGCCCCGTTTCCCACACTGCAGGCAGCCGGTTAGTCCCTGTGGAACAGGCGACAAACCAATCCAAAGCATTCCTTCACCAGCAGGAGAGACTGCCGCAAAGCCCACATGCACCGCCCACTTCTCCTGCCAGATCCTACCTTTGCTGCTGGGCCAGGAGGGATTGGACAGGTGTGTGTGTGTTGTGGGGGAGAGACCCTGAAATGTGCAGATGACCTGAGTATAAGTCGAGTCCACTTTTTCCAGCTCATTTTTGGGGCTGAAAAATTTGGTTTATACTTGAATACATACATGCATACAAACAAACAAACAAACAAAGTCTTTTTTTTTGTAAAATAGATCTATAAATCAAACCTAAATGAGTGCATCTGAACATTCTGGCAAGTCCCATGTAGCTTGCTATAGCAAATAATAATGAATAAAAAGAATGTAAGGTCATCTTTTTTTGCAAACATACCTTATGGCAATTTGGTCTTTTTGCCACCAGGTCTTCATGCTATAAGGGAGAATATTAGCTCCCAAACGTATCCATTAGAATTGAAAATTCTAATAAGGGATGCCTGATTGAGTAAGCCTACTAAAGGAAGGAAGCAACATAGATACATTGCTATAGTTTATGCTTTTGAACAGTTATGGTTTTCACTGTATAATTGTTTTAATTTCAATAAACTGTTAATGGGTATGGCTGACATGCAACTCATATGTTGTATTTTAGCACATGCTGTTTAAGCACCAGTTGAGTTACCTATTTTTAAAAAAAGCCTAAACAAGTAAACATTTATGGTCATTAAACATTGTACAGTATTTTTATATATAGAAGGAAAAATAGACTTTTATGAAGAAAAAGTAATATACTGATATTAATACTAATATTAAGCCAGGCTAGCTGAGGATTTTTCATGATTATGACCACCTTAACAGAACCACTAAAGGAAAAACAACAACCCCAACCACAAAACAAAAACAAAAAACCTCAAACAGTCTGTATACTTAACATGTTTCTTGCATAATTTAACATTAGATTATGTATTGCAGGCTACAGTTAAACTCTATACTGTTGACTTTCCTTACCTCTGCTTTCCAGTTTCAATGCCAGTTGTTTTCTTTACCCAGCTGGCCTTACACAAACATGTTTGCCTGCCATAAGAAGACTGTTTATTCTGCTGTTATTGTCATAAGGATTGGTTGTCCGGTGGTACCTCATACAACGACTTTAATCCATTCCACTGGGCTTGTTGTACGAAACAATTGCTATATGATACATGCATTATATAGCGATTTTCCCTATGAGATGCATTGTACAATTATTTTTGTTGCTAAGTGGTTTTTCCCATTGAAAAATTGTTGTATGATTTTTTTCCATAGGGGAAATTGTTATGTGGGACACCATTTCCCCCCAAAACCTAATTGTTATGTGATTTTGTTGCTATATGGGGCAATTGTTGTATGAGTTTCCACTGTAATTGCTAACAGGTAAAGAAGCACACACTCACATATATGGATACCACAGATCCATAGCTTGGTTCTATTACAGAGGCAAGGATGACCAAAAGTTGTGAATGAGCAGAAAGGCTTCTGGGTTAATAGACTGTGGAAACATGCAGGAGGCAAATCTATGCAGCCTTATTTACAATTCATGTGGCAATTGGTGATTTTTTCCTAAGCAAGTGGGGCTTGAGGAAGGTTTACCACAAGCACTAGTCAACTCTCCCCACACCCCGCTGCCCAGAAATACCATGTGTTTTTTTACTTTGTCCTTGAGTTGGGGGTTGTCTTCCTTGAAATTTTGGAAAGGGGCATTCCCCCTGCTCTGATCAATGACCCATCTTTTCCTACACCGCTGCTTCTGAGACTTGTGCAAATGGAAGGTTCATTAGTTGCAATGGTGGTACAATACTTTATCCTGTGCCTCTTCCTGAGTGGCTTGATGGTCTCAAGTGCATGAAGCCTTCAACTTTTTTTTACAGCCCAGTCCTTCTACTACTGACCGTTTGCTATGCCAAACCTGTGCATGTGAAATGACATAAGTTTCTTTATGTTGGGCCAGTGAAGCTTCTTATCAGCTGGAGATATGTGGAAATGAATTTTCTAAATTGATATACAAGTCACATTTTCTCTTCCTTCAGGAATACTTACCCAGTGGTTTGTCTGTCCAGCTGGAGACCTAGACAAGCACAGTAATCTCCTGTGACCTGGCTTCTCTTGCGGGTAATGTCAGAAACCTATCAAGATCCATAGATATATAAGTGAACTGCTGGAGACCCTTGGCACAGCTCTTTTTCCTTTTAGTTGTCCATCACAGTTTCCTTAACTGATCTTATTGAGGGTGTGATCCCAAAAGGAAGCAGGTTGTAATTGGGACTGTTTGTGGAGCAGCCTGGTATGATTTTCCCCCTGGCAATCACAGGATGTATGGAGGAATGTGCTCCATCCCAATCACAATCCATGCCCAAGCTCGACCTTTTTGATCCCACTGTAGACTTTTATTTTGGGGAGCTGGTCTGCAGCCATTCCCCATAAACTGGAAATATTGCTTTAAGGATAGTGTTTGCAGGCGCACCCCCCAATAACGGACACAGACAACATTGAAAGTGGATAACAGCATCGGGCCACATTTATTGATTCAATGCCCTAGTCCGAATTATAAATTTGTATTGGTAAAACGACCAATCATAATTCTTAAGGCAAGCAGGCCGAAGTAACACTGGTAAGGTACCACCCCAAAATTGCCAACGGCAATTGGTTACAATGTATCAATTTGTATCAATTTGTTTGTTGACAACAAACAAATTGTTGACCGTAGTCAATATCTAACTCATGACCCCACCCTCTGACGCGTATCCGTGAAATCACGGGGTGATGCATGCTGGTTAGCTATCGCCATCACCCCGTCGCCTGGTTCGTCGTTGACCGGACAACGTTTAACTAATTTATTCCTGTCTAGTGTTGTCCAGTCAATTGCGAACCTGCCGGATACCTGTGGGTCATACTGTTTACCTTACCAGTGCTACCCGCCAATGTGACCAAAGTCAACAGTAGGAACATAAGAAAAAACCCCTATATCAAACCATAGCCACAGTGTGGGATGGGCAAAAAAGCCAGGACCCGAAAGCCAATGTGGGTCCCAGCCAAAAATTCCCACCCGGCCCCGAAGCGACCAAAATATCACACTGTTAACTAGGGAGGGGGTGGAGGGGAAAAGACTTCTCCGCTCCGTCGCTGAGGTAAAATGGCAGCTCGGCTGCTTCGCGGCCACCCTTTTTATAAGGGAGCTGGCCACGCCCCTAACTACCCGGATTCTCTGTCCTGTGGGGGGGGCCCGCAAAGAGCGCGGCGGCCATTTTGGCGCCGCGCTTGCATTGCAGGCGCACCCCCCAATAACGGACACAGACAACATTGAAAGTGGATAACAGCATCGGGCCACATTTATTGATTCAATGCCCTAGTCCGAATTATAAATTTGTATTGGTAAAACGACCAATCATAATTCTTAAGGCAAGCAGGCCGAAGTAACACTGGTAAGGTACCACCCCAAAATTGCCAACGGCAATTGGTTACAATGTATCAATTTGTATCAATTTGTTTGTTGACAACAAACAAATTGTTGACCGTAGTCAATATCTAACTCATGACCCCACCCTCTGACACGTATCCGTGAAATCATGGGGTGATGCATGATGGTTAGCTATCGCCATCACCCCGTCGCCTGGTTCGTCGTTGACCGGACAACGTTTAACTAATTTATTCCTGTCTAGTGTTGTCCAGTCAATTGCGAACCTGCCGGATACCTGTGGGTCATACTGTTTACCTTACCAGTGCTACCCGCCACACGGAGGGGCTTCAAAGAAGGCCTGACGCCCCCCCCCCAGACCGTCAGCTCGGTCAACAGGCCTGCTCGCCAATCACCCAACAGGAGGTCCATACCTCCTCGTGACAGATGGACCCCATCCCCTGCGTACAAGTCGTAATTTTGTAGGCTAATAGCGGGGTGATGACTGACCCGTCCCCAAGCCCTGTCGGCAAGAAACCGCGCCACCGCCCTGTTGACCGTGCACCTAGCAGGTCAAGGGCCAGGAGGTGAACGCCCCCTCTATAAGAAAGGCGCGGGATAATGTCCGATCAAACCAGGGTTGTGGCAGGCCAGACATAATGCAAGTAGGCGAGGTCCTCGCAAATCACATGCTTGAGCGATAAGCCGGTGACCTGGCCCAAATCATTGCCCCCCAGGTGGATGATGAGAATGTCAGGCGGGTCAGCACTCAGGCCAGAAAAAAGGAAAGGCCGCAGCTCCCGCCATAACATCCCAGGCTTACCATGCCATATGAGACTGGCGTGTTCACCCAGTCCCAGTCGGGGTCCCCACTCTGTCGCCGCAGCGTAACGCGCTGCCCTGTGCACATAGCTGTGGCCCACCAGCCATACTGTCACCGGTGTAATACAACACCCAGGGTCTGTAAGAAAATTGAGAAAAATTGAGAAAAAGACGGTAAGGTGACTGGATTGGTACTCATGGCGGAAGTGGGCGCACATAAAACTGAAAACATTGCGAGCCCCACCTCCCCATGCTGCGTATGTCAGCCCCAGAGTACCCAAAAGCAGCTGCTGTAGAGGCTGCACCAGTACGGAATGAATGTGTGCCATAACGGGCACCTGGTAGGCCCACCCTGGTGAGGGCTCTGCCTGTCACCTTCCAAAACTGAAATTTAGTAAGGGGAGACCCATCTTGGTGACAGAAAAAACGGGCCGTGGTGCATGCCACGCAGTGCCAGGGACTCCTGTAGGGCACCAACCGGACAGATGTCTGCCAAAGAACACCGTAGCAGTCTTACACCACTGCCTACGCCATGCTGATCTATCTTAGAGGAGCGTATCCTCAACTGGGCCCAGTCTTTGGCAACATAGACATCCTCGAGTTCCAGTGCCCTACAACTTGCATCCGCCTTATACAGCATCTCAAGCTCGCTGGTGCGGAGCGCTCCAAAAAGGCCACCGTTGTAGCCGCATGAAGTGGGCTGCCTCATTTCCAAAACAGAGGCCAGGCCAGCCCCGGGCCAATTGGGTAAAAACCCTGGGAAAATCTTGCATCCGCCTTACTCAGCATCTCAAGCTCGCCGATGCGGAGGGCTCCAAAAAGGCCACCGTTGTGGCCGCATGAAGTGGGCTGCCTCATTTATCAAAACTGAGGCCAGGCCAGCCCCGGGCCAATTGGGTAAAAACCCTGGGAAAATCTCGCATCCGCCTTACTCAGCATCTCAAGCTCGCCGATGCGGAGGGCTCCAAAAAGGCCACCGTTGTAGCCGCATGAAGTGGGCTGCCTCATCTATCAAAACAGAGGTCAGGCCAGCCCCGGGCCAACTGGGTAAAAAACCCCTGGGTAAATGGGGTGGCGGTCGCCCGGGAAACGCCCGCGCACGCGCACCCACCCCTCCCAAACATGTCTCACCCGGAAGTCTTTGGTGCTGTCCACACGACCTCCCACTTTGGCCATAAAAGCCAACCCTACAGCTGAGATGCTATGGTGCGTGGTGCAAGGCCCTGGGCATACAGGTAAACCATGAACCGCAGAACATGGGCTACTAGGATCGGCCAGGTTCCTGGCAGTCGGAATCGGGTACATAATACTCTGAAGGAACTAAATGCGTGGTGATACGCCTACTCATGGATGGCGCTAGTGACAGGCCAATCGCCCGGTTCACCTCTCCTTGCCAACGTTCCATCTCTCGTCCGGGAGTGGCGAGGGAAATTCCTCCGCATCCGGGGGCCGAGGCACGGAACCGGGAGATCTGCAGGCGGGACAAAGCAGCAGCAATATCATTATCAACCCTTGGGACATGCCTGGCCCTGAAGGGAACGTTGAGGCACAGGTTGCATAACACAAACCAACGCACTAGCTCCATAACCCCGGGCGATTTGGAAATCTGTGCAGTGACGATGCGGACAACAGCCGCGTTGCCATGCCAAAATCGCACGACCGAGTTGGCCCACTCCTTGCCCCATAGCATCAAAGCACCCAGGATAGGGAAACATTCGAGATACGTGAGACCATGCAGGCGACCCTTGCCTGCCCAGGATGGTGGCCACCCACCATAGGCCCCCTTCCAATTGAAGTACATCCCATAAACCCAGGAATCCTGAGGCATCGGACTGCATCTGAAAGCAAGGGGGAGCCAGGAGATCAGACCCCAAAATGACACCCTGTTGAACTACCTCTGGATCTATGGCCAGACAAGCACGTCTGCCCCGATACCCCAGGTAAATCTGAGCCTGTGGTGGGGCCTGGAGAATCCCGCCATGGCGTCGCACCAGCGCAGAGCAAATGCCCTGCCCGGTGCGACGACCCTGCCAGCGAAACTGGGGTGACCATGTAGCACCAGAAGTTACCTCAGTGATGCCATGCGCTCGGCCAGCAAGACCGAGACAAGGGCCACTAGCCTTGACGCCTTATCCCGCTGCAACCTAGAATCCTGCGCTACCGTGTTACTCTCCACCCCAGGAATACTAGCTGTGGAGATGGGCCCTCGGTCTTTTCGGGCGCTAAAGGGACACCAAGTTCCTCCATTAGCGTCTGAAATGTGTTGAGGAGACGTGTGTACGTGTCCCAGCCCCGTTCAGCCCCGAATAAAACCATCCAGGGAATGGGCTACAGACCGGGACCCTGACCTGCGGACAAAAGCGCAATCTAGGAAAGTGGTGAAACGCTCGAATACCGAGCCCCAATGGAATAGCCAAAAGGCATGGCATCATTGAAATAATATGCTCCCCGGGACGGGAGTGCAGGGACAGGGCCAACGACCCTGCCCGCATAGACCCTATTGTCAAAGCTGGCAGCAGCCACCTCCTCCCTCCCCTTAAGGGATAAAAGATTGGGGGCATCCTGAGGGGACCTATTACCCATGAAAGGGATCCGTAACCCCTGCCTAGAACCCTGAAGGAAAGAACCCGCATCCTCTCCCTTCGGGTACCATGTGAGCCAACGCTCCAACATGTCCACCTTGACTGGGGAGGGAGCCCTTCGGCGAACTAGATCCATCTGCGGCAGTCTTGCCAGCCCCCTGTCTGCCCCACCCTCTGCCCCGCATCCTTCTAGGCCTGGGACAGGCAGAGGCCGCATGGGGGCCAACACAGGTGGGACACTCCTGTCTGTATTTGCAAGTCTTCCCATTAGAGGCCATTGGACAAGAAAGTCCAGCACAGCAGGCGGGCTGGAACCCCCCGCCCCACCCCCTGGCAGGTGACCTATGCTGGGGCCGCCTGCTGAACCGCATGCCCACAATGGTATATCTCCCCGGGCGCAGGGCGCGTGGGCGTCACGTACAAAAGCCGCAGCCTCTGGCCTGGCTCATCCCGCCTAATCTCGGGGTGCGGGGAAATCCGCCTACGGCATTCCTCGTCACAAGCCAACCACGCTGGGCCCGGAAAATAAACCATCGCCCGGTAGACGTTGTCCAAATACCGGACCATCAGAATTGCTAGATCCGGCCGGGCCCTAAGGTACACCGCCATGCATATGATGCAGGCCGGCAACCATTTGGCCCACATACTTGGTGGCTTTCGACAACGTGCCTGCCACTATCCTTCTCATTCTGCCCCTCCCTCTCTCCTTGGTGGGCACCCTGTTTAGAAGTGAGAAGATATCCACGTACTCCCCCCGCCACATTTACTCTCTGGCGGCCTGTGCCAAGTGGTCACTCAGCGGTAAGGAATAGGGGCTTGGACCAACCCAACCCAAAACATTCCCCTCAGGGTAGGGAACACGCCCTGGGTGTTAACTGTCATCGCCGGGTGAGGCGTCAGCGGGTGCACCGCCGCACCACCCGCGCGAGGCCAAGGCCATTGAAAAGCCCCCCCCCCATATTGGGAATGTGTGTGGATGTACTCGCTTACACCGTATACTCACATGCTGCACCCCCGCAGGCCGCCCCCACCGGGGGTTCCGGCCCACTGGGGGCGTCGGAGCTCACGAGCGACGTAGAGCTCATCACCGGGGCCTGACCTGCACCTGGCTGCTGGCTGGGGAGCTGCGAGGCAGTGGCCGAAACCGCGCCACGCGCCTGAAGCAGCTCAACCCTCCCTGTCGGCTGTTGTCCTCCTGCCGACAGCGCCGCAAAAGGAACCCCAAAGGGGGGCCCCCACCTGACTGGCCCGAGCCAACGACGCTTCAAGGGCCGCAAGGCGGGCCAGTAAGGCTTCCACGTTGACCTGGGGCCAAGGGCCGGCCGGCCCGCACGGTCCAGGCGTGGGTACAGGTCCCTGTACCCCAGGACCCGAATATGGCCATTGGCCAACACCGAAGCCTGGCAGGGTCGGTGGAGAAACCTGCCATGGCAGGGGGCCGCACCACCCCCCAAGGCTAGAGGGCCCCGGGGGAGGCTGCGACCCAAGAGCAGCAGGCCCAACCTGGTGGGCAGATGCAGGAGCGGTGTCCACCGCTCGCGGGCCGCGGGCCGGAGCCCCTACCGCGCCCGCACTCTGTTCACCCGCTCCGGGCCAAGGGGCGATAGACCCCATTCCGCCGGTCCCGGCAGGGGCCTGCAAAGGCGGCTGCTGGGGAGGCGGCACCGCGGTCCTCCGACCCGGGTTGCGCCTCCTAACAGCGCGAGGCTCGAAGCTGCCTTCTTCTTCGAAGGCATCTCCACCGGAGTGAAGGGAAGCCAAAAAGGAAAAATCGCCGCCAAAAGGCTTCCCGGTAAGTTAATGAGCGACGGAGACACAGGGGAAAAGACTTCTCCGCTCCGTCGCTGAGGTAAAATGGCAGCTCGGCTGCTTCGTGGCCACCCTTTTTATAAGGGAGCTGGCCACGCCCCTAACTACCCGGATTCTCTGTCCTGTGGGGGGGGGCCGCAAAGAGCGCGGCGGCCATTTTGGCGCCGCGCTTGCATTCCTTCAAAACAATCCTTTCTGTTGTGATCTGTTATGCATCTTTGCAATCAGCTGATCACACACTTATAGATATGCAATGAAAGGAACAAGAAAACCTTTCCTAACAGAGATGGAAAACATTATCCATTCTATTGAATGTGACCTTCATTTGCCTTCACGAATAAGGAACAGGTTAACTAAACTAGCCAAACAATATGTTTTCTGTATGTACTTGCCAGGCTAATTTCAATGGACATCTCACTTTCATATTACTTTGTTAAATATAATGGGACAGCTGGATGAAGCATTAATTAATCCACAGGCAACTCATTGAGATAAGGATTTGTAATCTCAAGAGTCATATACCTGTAGTGGTAACAAGCATACCAAGTGCACAATTAAGACATCATAATTGAAATGATTATTTGAGACTTTTTCAGATTTATTTGAAACTGTAGTAATTATCTCATTTGTTACAGTTGATTGATCTCAAAGTCTATACTGCATTTTCTTTTCTTTTTTGGATACTGTAGTTTTAGAACTCTGCATTTTTGAATGTATCACACTTTAGGAAAAAGGAAAACTAGACACTCCAAGCATTTATAGTTTCTCTTAGTCAAGCATAAAATGGTTAAGCTGGAAAAGAAACACAGAATTGTTCACACCATGAAAAATGCTGTGTAAAGCCAGTCCAATCTCTCGTGTCCATGGCATTTCTTTTTTATAACCAGTGCAGTTAGTACATTTGAAAACTTTATAATTTATGTGGCTCTTAATGTAAACAAACAGATGGCAAATAACAGGAAAATCTATAAATATTGTCATTTAAGAATGTTGATTTTGGCTGCAAGCGGAAGCCAATGGTAGCACAAATATGTCATTGATAATTTGTCAGTTTGCCCTACTAATGACAGAAACTGTGGCTATCAAAAACAATTAGAAAGATTTCCTAAATAATCTGTCAATTAAGAGGTTTTGAAAGAAGTATATGACACTGAATGAGGTTGGCAAATACAGTGTGTTTGTATATAAACATTTGTGAATTAAATTATGGATGTGATAGGTTAAACAGCTTAATGAAAAATGTACTCTGTTTAGTTGAGATATGTTTCCTGATTTTTCAGCTCTTTTATCACCAGAACAAGACTTAGGTTTTCAAAAACATTGGGAACATAATAGTTTCTGGTTTTCATTTCACCCCAGCCCCCCTTCTCTAAATTATAAAACACTTGGGAGAAGAGAAATTCTCTATAATGTAGCAGTATTTTTTCTAATTCAACCCAGATGTTTGGTGACTGTTTAAAAACAAATAGTCCAGACATTGCAATTTTGCTTCTCACTGTCAAATGAAATGAAATATCACGGAACAGGGAAAGAATGAGACATTGTAGAACCAGTTCCCATCTGGTATAGCTCAATTTGATTCATTGTGGCTCACACTCTATAGAAAGTTTGAAAGTTACAAAAACAGTCAATAGTGCATACTGTCAAGCTAAAGTTCTCATTGTTTGATTGGAGAAACAAACTTTATTTATAAAGGTCATATGTGAGCGAAACTACCTGGGAGTAAATTACCAGGACTTCAGAGCCCACTAAATCATTTGTTTACGCTGAATTTACAGCTCTGAAATCATGTACTTAATATCAATGCATTTAAATCAATTTGCAGTAGATGCCTTTTCTGGTGACATGAGCACTGTGTGTAAGCTTTCTCATCTGCTTCAATTCAGTTGTAGGACAGCTGCACTTACAAACTGAAAAAAATTTGTGCACAGAGCTGAAAAGAATTCAGACAGTCTGGCAATGACAGCAACTTCCTGCATGGATCAGAACAAAAAATGTGTACAGTGAACCACTGGATTAAAATCAAACATATCACAAGGTAAACTGGAAGTGGTAAAAATGAGATGGAAAGAATAAGCATTGACATCTTGGGAATCAGTCAGCTAAAATGGACAAGGATGGGCGAATTCAGCTCTGGAAACCATCATATCTACTACTGTGGACAAGAAAACCTTAGAAGAAATGGAGTAGCCATAATTGTCATTAAAAGAGTGAGAAAAGCAGTAATGGGATACAACCTCAAAAATGACAGAATGATGTCAATCAGAATTCAAAGCAAACCTTTCAATGTCACTGTGATCCAAATATACTCACCAACCATTGGTGCAGATGAAGCCACAGTGGACCAGTTCTATGAGGACCTAGAACACCTCATAGAACAGACACCAAGAAATGATGTCCAAATTATATTAGGAGATTGGAATGCCAAAGTAGGAAATCAAAAAGTGGAGGGAATAACAGGCAAGTTTGGTCTTGGAACACACAATGAAGTAGGGCAAAGATTGATAGAGTTCTGCCAAGAGAATGCACTGGTCATAGAAAACACCCTCTTCCAGCAACACAAGAGGTGACTTTACACATGGACATCACCAGATGGCCAACACCGAAACCAGATTCACTACATACTCTGCAGCCAAAGATGGAGAACCTCCATACAGTCGGCAAAAACAAGACCTGGAGCAGACTGTAGCTCAGATCACAATCTACTGATCGCAAAATTCAGGCTTAGACTAAAGAAAATAGGGAAAACAAGTAGACCAGACAGATATCACTTAGACAGCATCCCTAAAGACTACACGGTGGAGGTGATGAACAGATTTAATGGCTTAGACTTGATAGACAGGGTGCCAGAAGAATTATGGTGTGATGATGAAGAAGAGTCTTGTTTATTGTTCTTAAAGCATAGTAGAAAAGATAAAGTCCATCTGTTACTTTCAGGATACAGAAAAATCCACAAAAAGATAATACTAATAAAAAAAGATACAGTAACATCCATATTCTGGTTCCCCCCCATCAAAATCAAAGTAATCTATTACTAAGTAATTATCTTGATGACTTAGAAAAATCTGGACTCCTCACTAGCTTGGAGTCCACACAGAAGCTAACTATCTGTCCCATGTGTCTATAATATAGATCATAGCTTTTGGTTCAGCTAAGTAGCATACAACCAATCAGAATACATTCTAAATAAAAATATTGTCCATTCTCATAACATCATCCTCTTAGTTACCAGAGGTAGGATGTTGACATTACTCAGACATTCCATCCCTAGTGGGTAGAAAGATACACAGGCTTTGAGGCCTTGGTGAAGTCTCTCTCCGTCTCCGACTTGCACCTGCTTAATAAGCCTAGCAGTGAGAGAACAAACCTTGGCATTTCTGCACATCTCTAAATAACACACAAGTTTCTAATCCTAAGAAACTCCAATTTGAATAACTTGTGAACCCATGGTACTGTACTACATTACCATGACACTGAATATTGGCTATCATCATAGTAATTCATTACTAACTTGCAAACAGAGTTGTTGTTGTTGTTGTTGTTGTTGTTGTTGTTGTGTTGCACAGTCGAGTCCGACCCTTTGCAACCCCATGGACCATTTTCCTCCAGGCACCTCTGTCCTCCACCATCCTCCTCAGCCCGCCCAGCTCTGTGCCCATTGCATCCACAATACCATCTATCCATCTCGTCTTTGGACATCCTCCTTCTTCTCTTGCCCTCCACCTTTCCCAGCATCAAGGCTTTCTCAAGTGAGTCTTCCCTTCTCATTTGATGTCCAAAGTTCTTTATCTTCATCTTCACTATTTCTCCCTCCAATGAACAGTCAGGATTGATTTCTTCTAATGTTGACCTATTTGTTCTCTTTGCTGTCCAGGGGACTCTCAGGACTCTCCTCCAACACCACATTTCAAAAGCATCTATTCTTCTGCGCTCAGCTTTCCTAATGGTCCAGCTCTCACACCCATACATTACCACCAGGAATACCATTGCTTTGACTATGTGAAATTTTGTTTTCAAGGTGATGTCTCTGCTTTTCACTATATTCCCCAGGTTTCTCATAGCTTGTCTCCCCATAATCAGTCATATTTTTATTTCATGGCTACAGTCGCCATCTGCAGTGATCTTAGATCCTAGGAAAGTAAAATCTGTCACTGCTTCTACTTCTTCCCCATCTATTTTCCAGGAACTGATCGGACCTGTTGCCATTATCTTGGTTTTCTTGATATTGAGTCTCAAGCCAGCTTTTGCACTCTCCTCCTTTAACCCAATCAAGAGATTCTTTAGGTCTTCCTCACTTTCTGCCATTAGGGTGGTATCATCTGCATATCTCAAATTGTTGATGTTTCTCCCAGCAATTTTGATCCCATATAGTGATTCCTCCATCCCTGCATTGCGCATTATATGCTCTGTGTATAGATTGAATAAGCAGGGTGATAAAATGCAGCCTTGTCTTACTCCCTTTCCTATTCCAAACCACTCTGTCTTTCCGTGTTCTGTCCTAACTGTTGCTTCTTGGTTCGTGTACAGATTTCTTATGAGGCATATGAGGTGTTCTGGTATTCCCATCTCTTTAATTACTTGCCACATTTTGTTGAGGTCCACACAGGCAAAAGCTTTGATGTAGTCAATAAAACAAAAGTAGACTTGTTTCTGGTATTCCTTTGTTTTCTCCATGATCCAACCCATGTTGGCAATGTGGTCTCTAGTCCCCCTGCCTCTTCTGAAACCGGCCTGCCTCTGATAGTTCTCTCTCCACATGTTGCTGAAGTCTATCCTGTATTATCTTGAGCATCACCTTGCTGGCATGTGGGATGAGCACAATTGTTCGATAATTTGAGCATTCTTTGGCATTCCTTTTTTTTGGGATTAAAACATAAACTGATATTTTCCAATCCTGTGGCCACTGTTTCATTTTCCAAATCTGCTGGCATATTGAATGCAGTAGTTTGATTCCATCATCTTTTAGGGCTTTGAAAAATTCAACTGGGATACCATCATTTCCACTAGCTTTATTGTTTGCAGTGCTTTTTAGGGCCTTTCTGACTTCACTCTCCAGAATGTCTGGTTCAAGTTCAAATTTCTCATTATTGTTATTATCAGGAGTGTTGAGGTCCTTTGTAAATCAAAGGAACTTACAAAAGAGTTGACTTGCCAAATCCCCACTGATTCAATGGGTCTACTCTAATTTACAACTTACTCCTGGATTTCAGCTTTTGTCCTATCCTTGCATGGATACAAGAAATATTTTGCTAAGTCAGTCTAAATCAGTGGTTCCCAAACTTTTTTTTTTGGCCCTGCCCCATCTAAGCATCTCTAAAATCCTGATGCCCCCTACAATTCACTTGCAGGAAGCCTGACTGTTAATAACTCATTTTTGACCCCCCAAAAAAAACAACTCAAAAACAAATTGCGCCCCTGTGGCGCATGTGCCCCACATTGGGAACCATGGGTCTAAATGAACATAAACCAAAATATTAGCAAGTATTCTTGTCACAACTAAGTATAGGTTTACAGAACTTCTCAGTAGTTGAGAAGAGAGTAGAGAAACAATGCCATTTAACAGACTTTTATGCTACTACACACATTCTAAATCATTTCCAAAGCTTCCAAACTAAACAATGGTTGGGTTTGGGCATCATATATCCTTCTGGACAGAATGTTGATGTCTGTCAATCATTCCTACTGCACATTTTTTGGGGGTGGAGGAGTTTATGCCTTTGTGACAAGCCAGAAAAATAAGCAAGCAACAAACTGTGGGTTGTTTTTCTGGATTGTCAGGTCTGAGGCTGACCAGAGGACCAAGTTAGATGTCACGAAAAACACAAAGATGAAAAGTATTTTTGGCTTAGAGGCCTGTGGCCTCTCCCCCGACCCCCCAGTTGAGCCATGAACTGCTGGTGGTCTGTGGTTTACTACACCAATCAGCTTTTGGAAGTTGCAGGGAGTTATAGCTTCACAGTAAGTTAATTTCTCAAAATTTTTGGCTTTTGAAGATGTCCAAATGTTCTTAACAAAACATGAAACTTAAAACCAGAACAATACAAAGTTTTAAAAGGCAGTGGCTTAGATATGGAAACATAATAGAATATCTTTGGGCAGCTAACTGTCTTGAGAGAAGGCTCTGTTATTAGGACAAACTAAGATAGTCATGCGTTGAGAACAAGCTATAAGTTTACCAGAGGGTAAATGATGAAGTTCAGAGAGCAAATAAAATGTTGTTGGTGGTGAGAAGTATAGCTAAAATGTCTACAATAAAATCAGCTTTATTTTTGTTGTAGATCTTAGAATCTTACCAGAGTTCTCATTTCAGCCAAGTCCCACATGCCACATTGTAGCATACTTTCCCCCTGCAATTGTTGCATATTTTGGCTCTCACTTTCCCCACAGTGCACATCTTTCATGAACTGTGTATTTCTTCCTACTTAAGCGTTTTTGCATTTATCTTTCAACTATATACATTTTAGTTATCCATATTTCCTTGCATATTATTCAAAAAAGCAGAAGAATCTGGCATTCATAGGTTTCCACTTTATAATAAGTACAGTACTTGATTTCATTAAATGTCTTGCAGACCACAAATTCAATAAATTGGATGAGGTAAGATCTCCAATTTCTTTCTCACAGGTAACTTTGGTCATTGTAAACATTCAGAGACATTACAGCAGAAAGTCTGGTTAGTTGCCACACATGCAAGTAACTGAAGTCTTGTTTTTTCACATTAAATAACCCTCAGTTTTGATGGTGAATCATGCATTGTTTAGTTTGGTAATTGCTCTGATTCCTCATGGCAATGTGTGTTCTCATATTGAATAGATGTGAGCCATCTTGCCATTTTTTTTTGGCAAAAATCTTGCAAAAAAGGAGAAAAAATAATACATTTCTGGAGGCCTGTGCAAGAAGCCAACCCACCAGTATTTTTTGTAAAACAAAATAAAGTGTTCTGGCGTGTTATCTATAGTTTTGTTTTGATGTTTTCTAAAGTTTTCCACTTTGAACAAAAGATGTCAAAAAGCAAAACAATCTAAATAGCTTTCCTGATTTGATGGCCTCAATTTTAGAATCTCTCCAGAGGGCAGCATGAAAAGAAAACAGCTGAAGGTTTCCAGCTAAGATAAATCTCTAAATGGGCTATCAATACTTATAAGTCAGACAGATGTTAGTTATTTCTGTCTCTCTAAGATGAAGATCATAATCTTTGGCTCAGTTTTGCAGGACAGATTGCAGGGCAGGATACGTTGCTTAGGGGCTTCCAAAATGAAGCTCCATGGAGAGTCCTTGCTTTGTAAGTCAATCATGTGTGAAGAACAGAAATAAATGATGTGGATGAAAGTCTAAAATTCTTCAGGTATTTACTGATTACTTAGTAGTGCTTTCAAATAAAGTGTAAGACCCAGAATGCATTTATCCAGTTTTGAGTGCACTTTGAAGATTGCATTTCACTTTTTGTGATCCCAATGAATCAGAGGATATTCACAGAGCATTTCAGGCAGTTGGTTGCAAATAACAGACTCAACCTATTTTATTGATAAGCCCATCTAGACCAGTGTTTCCCAATCTTTTTTTTTTGGGGGGGGACTCAATTCCCAGAAACCTAAGTCAATTCCCAAAAGCCAATGTACTGACCTAGGATTCTGGAAATTGTCGTCCCCCTGTGGGGCATGACCCCCATGTTGTGAACACTGATCTAGATTGAAGTTTAATCCTCTTTTGTATCTGGGTTTCGGTATGGACAAGTATAACACTCGTAAAAGTAAAGTCACTGCAGTCCCTTCCAAACACTAGCGATGGAGAAAAATGCCTTGTGTTAAAAAAGGCAGAAAACTGAGCTATCTTTTCCCAGCTTAGAAAACAGCTCTGATTATTCCATTAGGAATTTATGGGTTTCATTTTTTTCTCTTGTGTTGCCATATTTGTCTGCTTCTCCTTTTCCAAATTCCTTCTCCTTTATTTATTAATTTATTGCTTTAGCTCTGTTAGAAGTGGGAGAAAAGTAGAGAAGATTTTCTTCTAGCTGCTGATGTGCTACAATGATGACGTCACACCAGACAAGTTCCATGAAAGCCTGGGATTTCTCTCTCTCCCATCCCTGACTCTGATATTTCCCAGCACACCTTGTGCCTTGCTTGAAGCCGAAACTGTGTGCCAGGTGACAACATGGAAAGAGATTTTTATTTCTTTCCTGATGTTGCAACTATTGGAGCAGAAGAAAGGGAAATGATGAAAGGAAGAATTTCTTCGTCTCCAGGTCATGTTGAGGGGCCGCAATGCTGCCTTGGATTTGAGGTGTATGTTACAAATTAATAAAAGTTATCTTTCTGAACTGTAAACCATGAAACATGGTGGCATCACAATAATAATTGTGTGTTGTCAAGTCAGTTCTAAATTGGATTATATTAGATACTTTTTTGGCCAAGTGTAAAAAAATTAACTCTAGGACCAACAGCTCTCAGTGTGCTAACTGGTCAAAAACAACAAATAAAAGCATAGCAAAAACAGAATTCTTATATACAACAAGTTATTCATTATATCCTATCAAATAATATAATTAAATGTCCAAGTGAATGATGGCACAAGGGAAAAAACTATCCCTAAATCTAGTTGTTATAGTGTGAAATACCATATAACATTTTCTTTTTCATTTAAAAGAAGTACAGTACAGGCAAATGCTCAAATGCTCTTCATTTTTAAAAATCTACTTTCCCCTGCACAGATACACGTATTTAAACTCAGTTTCAAAATTATTGTTCCATAATAGTGTGGGCATAGTAGTATAAACTGGTGTGTTTTAATGTCACTAACAAGAGAGAAGAAACAAATATTCCTGTACCATTTATAGCAATAATAGCTAGAGCAATTTCTGGTCATAGAATTAGATATTGGAACTATGCATAATGTTAATGTGTAGGCTTTAAAAGAGGTACTAGAAAGATCTCTTGAGTTAGCACAGGCAATAATCTAATATTGCCTTCCAATGCCTTTTGCCAGCATACCTTTCAATATTTGTTTTTCCCTGGTGGCGGTGGTGGTGGTGGTGGTGGTGGTGGTGGGGGAGGCAGTGCTATCCCAATCTTGGAAGAAATTAGTTAAAATAACTCATTACGTGTAATTGTTCCTTGAACTACAGTATAATTAATTATATTATTTCATCATTGTAATTGAATGAGGAACAATGGCACTGTTTTTACAGAGTAACTGTAACTCTTAGTTACTTTTGGACTACATTGTGCTCTTTGCTATTAGAGAGAAAACATACAACCAAATAGATAAACATAATCATTCCTGTCTCTTTTTGAAAAGAGGAAAACATGCAATTAATTTTTTAACATTGCAATTCCAGCAGTAGCTATTTTGGAGGCCTTAGAATCATGGAGTTAAAAGTAACCAATTGCTTTCAAAAAGTAATAAAAAAAACTTCCCATGTTCTGGTGCTACCTACTAATGTTCTAAAACTTACAAATGGCTTCTTCTTCTTCTTGCTGTACTTGTTTAAATGTGCACTGTTACTACTCCAGCAATAGCTAGCAGCATGACAGAATGGTAATTATATCTAATTAGAAAAGAGTAAAATGTTATGGGACTGAAAAATAATGAAAGTTGATTACATTTTATAGTAGGAACATAAAATCACTAACTTTATTTTATACTAGAAATTAGCTTGCCAGCTGATAAACAGCACCATGATGGTTGGGAGTTTTCAACATTGTACTTGGCTTGTTAAACAGCATTTTGACACTTATTCTCAAATCTATTTTTTTCTGAAGAATTGTCCAGTTACATTTTATTGCTATCATTTGCATTTTCTATACTGTACATAGTTTATGATATGCCTTTTTAAAGTAAGGTGTTAAGTGGACCATGGTTGGGTGAAGAATGGGTATTGTATAATAACTTTGATAAATTAAAATATAATCTTTTCCACATAATTATACACACCATTACATTAATTTTAAATATGAAGTTCTTTTTCATTTTTATTATCTTTATTATCAAGCAACAAGAATCAAATACAGATACGTTTGCTATTTAATCATATAAAATCTTATAAATCTTTGTTTCAGGCATGCTTTCAATAATACCACCAGCATGTGGGAACATAAGAAGTTTTATGGCAATGCTAAAGAAGAACTGGATGCAAACAGATACAGACATCAAATTGCCCATATGCACAGAAGGAAGAGCCAAGCTTTCATTAAAAATACATCATATCCAAGTAGGTTTTGAACACATGGGGAATGTCAACATAGAAAAAATAATTTAAGAATCTTAGAAAACTGTGTCCAGAAGGGTGAAGCTTTTAAGCTGTCCAGTCATATGGTGATGATTTACTTAGTACCCTAGATATGCCAAGACAGCTGACCGAGTTGTCAATCTAGTAGTTGGTTATGAGCTCTGGGAGAATATTTTTGGAACTTGAAAGCTAGCATGCTAAACTAGGTGATGGTAAATTAATGATCTGGTAATGAGGGCACACAATTTTTATGCTTGGATGTCAAACTCAGTAAATCTGACTAGTAGACTGGAAATATAAACACTGTGTTGTTGAACGTCCCAGGAGTGGAGCTCAGTAAATTGTACATATTTAACATTCACCTTTGCTTGTTCCTGCTTCCCTTTGACCCACTCATCTAAGCCTTTATCAGATACACAATGTCTGATTTATATGGATGAGTGATTTTCTTAAACAACAACAAAAAGATCACTGACAAATAGTTATAATTTTCTCATGAATTATAAATTGACACCTATCTTTGTGCCTTGTGTTATCTGGTTTCTGCAGCTGCTGTTGATCTATTGGCTGTCTTTTTGCCATTCTACCTACTCTTTGTCTTCCTCTTTTTCATGAAGTGTTTCTTCCTTCCGTCTGTCCGTCTGTCCTTCCATCTCTGTTTGTCTTCAATATCTTTAACATTACTGATAACAGAGGTATAGAGAAGTGATTTTTTTATTTGCCGCAATCACTACCACCAATTAAATGAATAAGAAGATAGGAAGTTTTTTTTTACTAAACTTAGATTAAGCAGAAGACTTTTACATCATTATTTTTGCAACAGAAGACTTTGCATCATGTATTATGCAGTGGTGGGCTCCAAATGTTTGACTACCACACTGTGGGTGTGGTATGGTGGGTGTGGCCAGGGGGAAAGCCCTGCGTTGCACCCGAATTAGGACTACTTTATTTCAAAACATGGATGGGCGGGGCCAGCCAGAATTTCTGCTACTGGTTCTGGTGGTTTTCCTTCATATAAATACTTGGCCTGTATAATGGAATAATCTTGTTCCCAGTTACATGTAACCAAAAGTTAACACAGGAAGTGGCTTTTGGTGTAAACATCTGGTATTGTGCAGCAGCTGATGAGCCACTGCATGATAGTGGCAAATTAAATATTCCCTCTGATTATCTGAGGAGAGTAAGGGGAAGTGTAGGGTTTAGTTGATGATGAGGGAAAAGGGTAAATCCGATAGTGGAAATATGGATTGCTGGATGCAGGGATTGTGCCAAGTGGCATTTTGCTCTTCCCTTGACCTCAAGTGATGTCTTCATCCTGTACCACATCAGCCTAAAGTTGATCAACGTAGACAGGCCCAAAAGCACAATTCCAACTGAAAGTTGCCTATTGAGTTTTTAAATTATTCATTACAGCCTTATGCTTGGTATGAATCAGCACTAGGGATTACTTTGAGATGAAGTTAAAAAGTCTTACACTATTCAAAAGACAGTTTATTTCCAGGTGTAAAATAAAAACAAATTTTGCTGCTGTTAGAATATTTTTCCAGCCATTTCATTCTTGAAAAACTTCACCCTGTACATTTCTATTACCGTCTCTTAATTGACACATTTCCCTGGCTATCTAGTTTCTTCAGCAACTGGAGGAATGTTTAAAGTCAATCCCCTCTTAACATACAATTTGATTTAGCTATGCTGTAGACACACAAATTGTATTCTAATATTAAATTGAATCAGTGTTGCCATTGGCTTGTCTACTAGGTTAATCTTCACTAGTTTTATGCAAATACTAGTGAGTTTTTTGGAAACAGAAAATGCTTATGGGGACAATTTACCATACAGTGGCAATTACTCCCCTGCTCATCAAATAAAGAGACAGGACACATATTTATGGTATAAGCCATGGACCACATTTATTAAGTAAATTGAATCCCCTGACCTGTGGAGGGTCTGGTAGTATGATTTCTGATAACTACAGCTGGAGACACTTTGTCCCCTCTCCATACTGGACAGGTGAATCCTTTGCCCCTGGACAATACTATGCCTTTGACAGCTACTACACAGGTCAGCTAAGTCAGGAGGTATCCCTATGGGCATTTCCAACTTTATTGGCATAAATGTACTACAGAGAAGGCTCATGGTATCTCCTAAGTGCCCAACATTCACCCAAATTGTGCCAGGCATCCAGGTTTCACCTTGTCCAATGACACCCTGAAGGATTCACTACTATGACCCTAACCTAGCACTACTTGCCTAAATGTGACCTATTTAATCAACCACCCCTATGACCCACAATTCTCTTGTGGTCCAGGGTAGGTGAAAAGAAAAATAAGGTTAAGGGTTTCTTGAAGCAAATTTGGCAGATGCTAGTACAGAAACTTCCAGAAGCTTATTCTTTTCTTTAGGATATATCCTTTTTGTATGTATGCCAAACAGACACATTAATAGATACAATAACAGCTATATGTTTCCATTTACTGAAGTATGTTTTGCACATTTTAGAAATGAATGTAATGCTATTTGTTGCTGTTTTAAAAGTGCAAATGTTCTTGAATTCTTTCCTCTGCCTCACTGGAATGGAACACAGCTCCTGAAATTTTCAGATATCTGCTTTCTGCTTGCATCTGTTTCTGTTTTGTCTGGGAGCTACAGTGTGCTTTTAAAAACAAAAATCAATGCAGCATACTTCCATTTCTCACACATTTTGTACTAAACACATTTTCCTTCTATGAGATGTTCAGTTTATTGGTCCCAAAGAAAGAAATGTACTCCCAGAAGTCCTAATGAGAATTAACAGGAATTGTTTTTGCTTCAAAACTCTTTTATTCCTATGTTTTCCAGTCTAAAATGCTAAGTGGCAAATAGTTATGTGCTATACCACATCTACTATCATGACCTTGTCACATGAAAACTCTCAAAAAGGGATCAGTTCTTAGGTTTCTTTAATCTATCAATAAAACAGCCAAAGAGGTTTTGAAGGAAAATGAGATTTTATCAACAAAATCAACTATAACATAACATATGCATATGTGGTGCTTAAATCTATGCAGATTCAAGGACCTCAATTAACAATTTAATCAAGGTTTTATACTTTTTGACAAACTACACACGTGTGTTCTTGGCCCAGGTAGGGTTGAAGGGTGAAGGCATTTCATGTTTTATCTTGGCATTACATATTTTTGGAATACACAAAAATGCACAGTCATATACTGTATGCCAACTTTGCTTAGATAAATGACACAGGACTTTTGTGTAACTGGCTTTTCCTAAAATGGCTTTTTCCAGGCCACACTATAGATTAGCACAAATAATTAAAATGTTTATGCAAGCTTCATTTTGTGATCTTTAACTGCATACTTTAACTGTGATGCCTTTCCCAGGACCCATCCCACCGGCCCCGGAGATGCGGGGCAGCTGCAATCGCTCTTGCCCCTCCAGAGCCTGTTGCCGGAGGGGTCAAAAGGACCTGCCGCTGGAGCCGCTGCCACCACCACCGCCGCTGCGCTACCTTTCCTGGGACCCATCCCACTGGCCCCGGAGATGCGAGGCAGGTGCTCACGCAGAGGGCTCCCCTTCAAAGAAGGACAATGTTGTGACCTCCTGAGTACTTTTTAGGACGTGGAGCCCTGGTTTCGTTTGCGGCTTTGATTTTGATTTTGATCCTGTTATGAATTTTGTATTTTGTATAATTGTACAGTATACTGTATTTTTGAATTGTATTTTGTATTTTGGGATATGTTGTGATGCCGCCCTGAGTCGGCCTTGTGCTGAGTAGGGCGGCGTACAAATTAAAATTGATGATGATGATGATGATGATAAAGGAAAAGGGTTTAATAATTATTTTAGCTCATTTTGGAGTAACAACCCAGAATGCCCACAAGCACCAGTTTATTTAAGCTGCATACTTGTCCAATTGTGGCATGCTGTTATTAAGCAAGTTGTGAAAGTCAAAGGACTCCCAAATAAACCCAAACAATTGTTGTATGAACTGGGCATAATTTAATAAGATGCCCACAGCTCAGTTCTTCCACCTTTGTCTGCATACACAACACTATAAAATAAATTATGCAGAAATATTAAAAAGCTAGTGACCAAAATAGCTGAGTTAATTTCTTCTAGGAATTTTGTCTGTGTCCTTGACAAAGAACAAGATGAAGAAAAAGAATGGCAAGTAAAGAGTAACATATACTGTTCTTGATTTGCTGTCTTACTTGCTAAATAATTTAGCATGCATTTTTCTTTATTTCTGCTAACTAGACTGCAGATTTTTCAAGCAATATGCTTAGAATTATTTGCAATGTAGAGGTCACATTGTCCTGTTACACTGTTTCTTCTGGATAGGAAGGATTAGCCAGCTGCAAAGCACTTCCCAGGAGACACGCGATTGTACTCACAATGCTTTCCACTCTTTCAAGAGGCTTCTTTTATGGCCCCTCATCCTTCTCATCCAAACCCATTGCACTGTAAACTTGTTGATGAGCAAGACCGCCAAAGTGTCATTTTAAGACTACAAATGACAATAAATTCTATTAATATAAAGGACAAATCTTCCTCCTAAAAGGAATTCTTGGCTTCACATTGCCATAAAAGGAAAGGTAATGCTTTCTGTGTCCAAGAAACGCACAGAGCAACTAATAAGCATCAACCAAAGATTTCTAGGATATGTCTATTTGCTGAAAGGTGCTACAAACAATATGGGAGTGCCATTTTTGTAAGACCAAGTATTATAGTCCTCTCAACAGACTAACCTGAAGAGGACAACATAGATGTCTTGGTTGTCAAACTGGCTGAATATATAGTAATATTAATTTATAAGACACCTAATTTACCTTTCTGCTTTAAGAAACCATTTACTGTATTTTCTGGCGTATAAGACTACTTTTTAACTGCAAAAAATCTGTGCCAAAGTCGGGGGTCGCCTTATAGGACAGGTACTTAACTGCAGCTTGTTTCCCCTTGCTTCATATGTCCGGCGCATATGGTGGGGGGTGCCACGGCCGAGTCCCTGCTCTGTGCGGGAAGTATGAAGCAAGGGGAAGCAAGCTGCACACATCTTCCTGTACCTCGAGGAGGAGAACGTGAGCATGGATTGGCTCTCCACCAGAACCTGCCCATTCGACTCGGAGGGCTGCGCGTCTTCGGGTTGAGTGTGGGTTAATTTTTATTTGGTGTGCATTGAAAGAGAGGTAGTCTTATACGGCAAGTATATTCCAAACTCTATATTTTAACTGGAAAAGTTGGGGGTCGTCTTATACGCCCAGTCGTCTTATAAGCCGGAAAATACGGTAATATGAAAAACTAAAACACTCACTTCCTGGGGGACGTGTCAAGATAGAGAGCTGAGAGGAGCGAACTTTCTTCCGCTCAGAAAGGAGGGAAACGAAAGTGATTTTTAAAAGTGAAAATAGTTGCTGAAATCTGAAAAAAATGGACTAGAACACTTATAAGAAAACATAGTTGTGGAAATCAGCTTGGATGGTTTAAAACTACGTCGAGAAAAAGAGAAAAATGTGAGTTTCGATCTTGGAGAGAGCGGGGGATGGGCAGCCCATAATGGCGACGATGCACTAGCGACTTTAGCTGAAGAGCAGACGGCTTAGAAAAAGGCGTGTCGATCGGCTTGCAGGCAAAATTCGAGAAAATACAGGCAAACAGACAAGCGGACGATCGGACAGAAAAGGGTAAGTCCGGTGGGGGTTCGAAAGGGGGAAGCTGAAGTGAGCCCCGCTCGGCCTTGCCGGCCCCTTCGTTCGGAGCCGTGCGGAGCCTAGCGGAGCCGCAAAATTGTTAAAAGGAGAAGCCGAGAAGTCTTGACGGAGAACAGACTTGTTAAAATAGAAGGGCGAACCCGAAGCGAGCCTCGCTTGGCCTCGCCGGCCCCTCTGTTTGGGGCCGTGCGGAGCCCAGTGGCGTTGGAAAAATATTAAGTGGAGAATCTGAGAAGCCCTGCCGGTGAGCAAATTGGATAAAGTAGATGAGGAAAGAAGGGGGAAAGGAGAAGAAAAGTGAAGTATTACCATTGGATTTTTTTTTCTTTTTCCTTTCTACCGGTGGATTGTTGACAAGCTAAGGGCCAAGTAACGAGGGATTATAGCGGCGCTGTTTCTCTCTCTCTTTTTCTTTCCCCTTTTCTTGTTGTAGTGTGAGTTTTGGACTTGGTTTTTGGGTTTTAAAGAAAGAGAGAGAAAGAAGAAGAAGTCGGATTTTTGAAGATTCGAATCAGGTTTGGCCCTGTATACATTTTTTCTTTTTTGAAGCATAAAGAGGAATAAGAAGGTGTTGTGGCCCTGAAAAGTGTCTTAGAGATAAAGTGCCATCTCGTTTGAATTTTGGACAGCAGAAGTTTGATCTCGTCTTTGTTTTTTGTTTTTGCTTTTTAAGTTGGATAGAGTTTGTAAGCTGCAGCAGGAATATAAAGCCAGTTGTTAGAAGAGAAACAAATTATTAGCTCTCTTCTCCCTCTTTTCATGGGACAATTACTGAGAACCTTTCTTCATTTTTACCTCTACGTTGTGATTTTTCCTTTTATTTTTCTGCAGGAGCATTTTTTCTTTTTTCTTTTTCTTTTTTCGTTTTTTCCCCTGTTTTGTATTGTCTTTTTTTTCTTCTCTTTCTTTTTTTCCCCCCTCCCTTCTCCTATTTTATCTTTTTTTTCCTTTTTTCTTTGGGGGTAAAACATCCAAATATTTTAAAATTAATACCTAAGAGGGAAATCAATTTGGTTTGAATTGGGATTATTGATTCTATATATCAATTCTATATTGAACAGGACCTTGGTGGACATATATTTGTATATGTGTGTGTATAGGCATATGTAAGTACACATACATATACTAGATAGAGGGGGAGGGGGAGGGAGGATAAAGGTCTAATACAGCATTTGGAAAATACTGATTGAAGATAAGATATAAGGTGAATTTAAATAATAAATTGTTTATCTAAAATATTGAAATCAAGTGTTTGGAAATACATTTGGATGAAACGGCAGGGGAGAGGGAGAGAGAAGGAGAAGAAATTGGCTTGGATAAGAGTGGAAAGACCAACCTCTTCAGATAGGAGTTTCAGAAGGCTTACAAGGTTGGAGGAGGAGGAGGACGAGATGAAGAAAACAACGCAACAAGAGATGAGAGATTTGGAGGAGCAAGAGACAGTGAAGAAGATAGCACAACAATTACAGCAGCAACAGCAACAGAAGACAATAATATCTCCAACTATGGCTGCACCAACTGCTGTAAAAACAACTGTAATAACAACAGCAAAAGTAACAACAGCAAAAACCGCTACAACAACTGTAACAACTACAGCGGCGACGGCAGGGATAATACCGACGACGATTGTAACCACAGCTACAGCAACAACTCCAACAACATTGGTAATGAAGGGGGAACAAGGGCTTAAATTTGATTTTGAAAGATTTAATGAGAAAATGGATAACCTGGAAAATAAAATTGGGATTGCAGGCGCACCCCCCCAATAACGGACACAGACAACATTGAAAGTGGATAACAGCAAAGGGCCACATTTATTGATTCAATGCCCTAGTCCGAATTATAAATTTGTATTGGTAAAACGACCAATCATAATTCCTAAGGCAAGCAGGCCGAAGTAACACTGGTAAGGTACCACCCCAAAATTGCCAACGGCAATTGGTTACAATGTATCAATTTGTATCAATTTGTTTGTCAACAACAAACAAATTGTTGACCGTAGTCAATAACTAACTCATGACCCCACCCTCTGACGCGTATCCGTGAAATCACAGGGGTGATGCATGCTGGTTAGCAATCACCATCACCCCATCGCCTGGTTCGTCGTTGACCGGACAACGTTTAACTAATTTATTCCTGTCTAGTGTTGTCCAGTCAATTGCGAACCTGCCGGATACTTGTGGGTCATACTGTTTACCTTACCAGTGCTACCCGCCCATGTGACCAAAGTCAACAGTAGTAATGGAGAAAGACCCCTATATCAAACCATAGCCACAGTGTGGGGTGGGCAAAAAAGCCAGGACCCGAAGCCAATATGGGTCCCAACCAAAAATTCCCACCCGGCCCCGAAGCGACCATAATCACACTGTTAACTAGGGAGGGGGTGGAGGGGAAAAACTTCTCCGCTCCGTCGCTGAGGCAAAATGGCAGCACGGCTGCCTCGTGGCCACCCCTTTTATCAAGGCGGTGGCCACGCCCCTAACTACCCGGATTCTCTGTCCTGTGGGGGGGGGCCCGCAAAGGGCGCGGCGGCCATTTTGGCGCCGCGCTTGCATTGCAGGCGCACCCCCCCAATAACGGACACAGACAACATTGAAAGTGGATAACAGCAAAGGGCCACATTTATTGATTCAATGCCCTAGTCCGAATTATAAATTTGTATTGGTAAAACGACCAATCATAATTCCTAAGGCAAGCAGGCCGAAGTAACACTGGTAAGGTACCACCCCAAAATTGCCAACGGCAATTGGTTACAATGTATCAATTTGTATCAATTTGTTTGTCAACAACAAACAAATTGTTGACCGTAGTCAATAACTAACTCATGACCCCACCCTCTGACGCGTATCCGTGAAATCACAGGGGTGATGCATGCTGGTTAGCAATCACCATCACCCCATCGCCTGGTTCGTCGTTGACCAGACAACGTTTAACTAATTTATTCCTGTCTAGTGTTGTCCAGTCAATTGCGAACCTGCCGGATACTTGTGGGTCATACTGTTTACCTTACCAGTGCTACCCGCCACACGGAGGGGCTTCACAGAAGACCTGACGCCCCCCCCCAGACCGTCAGCTCGGTCAACAGGCCTGCTCGCCAGTCACCCAACAGGAGGTCCATACCTCCTCGCGACAGATGGACCCCATCCCCTGCATAGAGGTCATAATTTTGCAGACTAATATCGGGGTGATGACTAACCCGCCCCCAAGCCCTGGTGGTAAGAAACCGCGCCACCGCCTTGTTGACCGCGCGCCTCGCGCGGTCAAGCGCAAGGAGGTTAACGCCCCCTCTGTAAGAGTGGCGCGGAACAATGTCCGACCAAACCAGGGTTGTGGCAGGCCAGACATAGTGCAAGTAGGCGAGTTCCTCGCAAATCGCATGCTTGAGCGATAAGCCGGTGACCTGGCCCAAATCATTGCCCCCCAGGTGGATAATTAGAATGTCAGGCGGGTCAGCCCCCAGGCCAGAAAAAAGGAAAGGCCTCAGCTCCTGCCATAACATCCCAGGCTTACCATGCCATGCGAGACTGGCGTGGTCACCCAGTCCCAGTCGGGGTCCCCACTCTGTCGCCGCAGCGTAACGCGCTGCCCTGTGCACATAGCTGTGGCCCACCAGCCATACTGTCACCGGTGTAATACGACACCCAGGGTCTGCAATAAAATTGAGAAAAAAAAAAAGGAAGGTAAGGTGACTGAATTGGTACTCATGGCGGGAGTGGGCGCACATAAAACTGAAAACACTGTGAGCCCCACCTCCCCATGCTGCGTATGTCAGCCCCCGAGTACCCAAAAGCAGCTGCTGTAGAGGCTGCACCAATACGGAACGAATGTGTGCCATAACGGGCACCTGAAAAACCCACCCTGGTGAGGGCTATGGCTGTCACCTTCCAAAACTGAAATTTAGTAAGGGGAGACCCATCTTGGTGACAGAAAAACGGGCCGTGGTGCCAGCCACGCAGTGCCAGGTACTCCTGTAGGGCACCAACCGGACAGATGTCTGCCAAAGAACACCGTAGCAGTCTTACTCGACTGCCTACGCCGTGCTGATCTGTTTTTGAGGAGCGAATCCTCAACTGGGCCCAGTCTTTGGCAACGTAGACATCTCCGAGTTCCAGTGCCCTACCACTTGCATCCGCCTTAGACAGCATCACGAGTTCGCTGACGCGGAGCGCTCCAAAAAATGCCACCGTTGTGGCTGCATGAAAAAGGGCTGCCTCATAATGATCAAAACAGAGGCCTGGCCAGCCCCGGGCCAACTGGGTAAGAACCCCTGGGGAAATAGGGTGCCGGTCGTCCGGGCAACGCCCGCGCTCGCGCACCCACCCCTCCAAAACGTGTCTCACGCGGAAGTCAGAGGTGGTATCCACATGACCCCCTACTTTGGCCATAAAAGCCAACGCCGAGAGCTTGGATGCTATGGTGCGAGGTGCAAGGCCCTGTGCATGGAGGTGGACCATGAACCGCAGTACATGGTCCACCGGAATAGGCCAGGTCTCTGGCAAGTGAAATTGAGTGGCAAAAACCCTATATGAACTGAGTGCTTGTTGATACGCCTTACGCGTGCGTGGCGCTAGTGAAAGGCCAATCGCCCGGTTCACCTCTCCTTGCCAATAGTCCACATCTCGTCCGGGAGTGGCGAGGGAAATTCCTCCGCATCCGGGGCCAAGGCGCGGAACCGGGAGATCTGCAGGCGGGACAAAGCATCAGCAATATCATTATTAACCCCTGGGACATGCCTGGCCCTGAACAAGACATTGAGGCGCAGGCAGCGCAGCACAAAATGGCGCACTAGATCCATAACCCTGGGCGATTTAGAAGTCTGTGCATTGACAATGTGTACCACAGCAGCATTGTCGCACCAAAAATGCACTACCGAATTAGCCCACTGTTCGCCCCATAGCATCAAAGCCCCCAGAATGGGAAAAAATTCCAGGTATGTGAGATCCCGCAGGCGACCTGTGCCTGCCCATGCCCGTGGCCACCCACCATAGGCCCACTTCCCATTGAAGTACATCCCATAACCCAGGGATCCTGAGGCATCAGACTGGATCTGGAAATTGGGGGAAGCCAGGAGGTCCGACCTCCAAAATGAGACCCCATTAAACTCCCTCAGGAATTGCAACCAGACGAACATGTCTGCCCTGATACCCCGGGTGAGCCTAACTCTGTGGTGGGGCCTGGATAACCCTGCCATGGCGTCGCATAAGCGCCGGGCAAAAGCCCTGCCCGGTGCGACCACCCTGCAGGCAAAATTAAGGTGCCCATGTAGCACCTGGAGTTCCCTCAGGGATGCCTTACGCTTGGCCAGCAATTCCGAGATAAGGGTCACTATCCTGGACACCTTATCGCCCGGCAACCTAGAAGCCTGCTCTACTGTGTCAATCTCAACCCCCAGGAACACTAACTTGGTCGATGGGCCCTCGGTCTTTTCGGGCGCTAAAGGGACACCAAGTTCCTGCATTAGCGTCTGAAATGTATTGAGGAGACGTGCACACGTGTCCCAGCCCCGTTCACCCCCGAATAAAAAGTCATCCAGGTAATGGGCTACAGACCGGGACCCTGACCTGCGGACAAAAGCCCACTCTAGGAAAGTACTAAAACGCTCGAAGGCCGAGCATGATATGGAGCAGCCAAAAGGCATGGCCTTATCAAAATAATATTCCCCTTTAAATTTAAAACCCAGCAATTCAAAGTCACCCGGGTGCACTGGCAAGAGGCGAAAAGCTGACTTAATGTCGCACTTGGCCAGCAAGGCACCCGGGCCACACGAGCGCACCATGCGCAGCGCATGGTCGAACGATGTATACCTGACCGAACAAAGGTCATCAGGTATAGCATCGTTGACCGATCTGCCGGCTGGGTAGGACAAATGATGAATAAGGCGAAACTCACCTAGGGACTTTTTGGGAACCAAACCCAATGGTGAAACCTTAAGATTGGGAAAAGGGGGTGCAGGAAAAGGTCCAGCGACCCTGCCCGCGTCTAATTCCTTTTTAATGCTGGCCGCAGCCACCTCCTCCCTTCCTCTGAGGGATAACAGGTTGGGAGCGTCCTGAGGTGATCTAACACCCATAAAAGGGATACGAAATCCCTGCTTAAAACCGTGAATGAGATACTCTCTGTCCTCCCCCTTTGGGTACGATGCGAGCCAGCGCTCCAGCATGTCCACCTTAATTGGAGAGGGTGCCTTTTGGAGAACTAGTTCCCTCCGTGGCAGCCTTGCCAGCCCACTGTCCACCCCTCCCTCTGCCTCGCGCCCCCCCAGGCTTGGGACAAGCCGAGGCTGCGTGGGGACCAGAACACGTGGGACACTCATGCTTATACCTGCAGTTCTTTCGATTGCAGGAACCATTTGACGAGAAAGTCCAGCACAGCAGGCGGGCTGGAACCCCCTGCCCCGCCGGTTGGCGGGTAACCTGCGCTGGAGCTGCTCGCTGGACCGCATGTCCACAATGGTATCTATCCCCCGGGGCAGGGCGTGTGGGTGTCATATACAAGAGCCACAGTCTCTGGCAGGGCTCATCCCATCTCATCTCGGGATGGAGGGGAATCCTCATACGGAATTCCTCATCATATGCTAGCCATGAGGGGCCCGGGAAATCTACCATCGCCCTATATATGTTGTCCAAATATTGGACCATGGGAATAGCTAGATCCGGCCGCGCCCTCAAATATACCGCCATATATATCAAATAAGCGGGGAGCCAGTTAGCCCAGGTACGCGGCGGCTTACGGCGGCGTGCCTGCTCCTTGTCCTTCTCATCCTGACCCTCCCTTTCTTCCTTGGTGGGCTCTCTGTTCAGGAGTGAGAAGATATCTACATACTCCCCCCTCCAAATCTTTTCTCTGGTAGCCTGTGCCAAGTGATCGCCCAGTGGCAAGGAATACCCTGCCGTCGGCAAAGCCGAAAAGGGGACAACAGGCCTGGTAAAGGGAGCCGGAGCTAACCCTGCCACCCCCAAGACATTGCCAGCAGTGTAAGAGCCTAGGCCCACCCCCGTGGGCATGGTGGCAGTCGTTGTCGCCGGGTGGGGCACCAGAGGGGTAGTCCCCGCACCACCCGAGCGAGGCCAAGGCCACTGAAAGGCCCCCCCTATATTGGGAATATGTGTAAATGTACTCGTTTGCACCGTATACTCACTCGCTGCACCCCCGTGGGCCGCCCCCACCGGGGGTTCTGGCCCACTGGGGGCGTCGGAGCTCACGACCGATGTAGAGCTCATCACCGGGGCTTGACCCGCACCAGGTTGCTGGCTGGGGAGCTGCGAGGCAGTGGCCGTAGCCGCGCCACCCGCCTGCAGCAGCTCAACCCTCCCCGCCGGCTGTTGTCCTGCTGCCGTTAGCGCCTCCAAAGGTACCCCAAAAGGGGCACCTGCCTGACTGGCCCGGGCCAAAGACGCCTCGAGGGCCGCAATACGTGCCAGTAAGGAGTCCACATTAACCATGGGTAAAGAGCCGGCCGGCCCACCTGATCCTTGCATGGGGACAGGTCCCTGCACCCCAGGGGCCGTATATTGCCATTGACTACCGCCGAAGCCCGGGAGGGCTGGTGGATTAACCTGCCAAGGCAGGGAGCCGGGCCACCCCCCAAGGCTAGAGGGCCCCGGGAGAGGCTGCGGCCCAACAGGAATAGGCCCAACCGATTGAGCAGGAGGATGAGCGGTGCCCACCGCTCGCGGGCCGCGGGCCGGAACTCCCTCCGCGCCCGCACTTTGATCGGGCCAAGGGGCGATAGCCCCCATGCCACCAGCCCCGGCCGGGGATGGCAAAGGTGGCTGCTGGGGAGGCGGCACCGCGGTCCTCCGACCCGGATTACGCCTCCGAACCACCCGAGCTGCATTCGCAGCAGCCTTCTTTTTGGAAGGCATCTCACCGCAGCAGAAAGGGAAGCTAGCTAGTAAACGGAACTAAAAGGCTTCCCGGTAGCACCAACGAGCGACGGAGACGCAGGGGGAAAAACTTCTCCGCTCCGTCGCTGAGGCAAAATGGCAGCACGGCTGCCTCGTGGCCACCCCTTTTATCAAGGCGGTGGCCACGCCCCTAACTACCCGGATTCTCTGTCCTGTGGGGGGGGGGCCCGCAAAGGGCGCGGCGGCCATTTTGGCGCCGCGCTTGCATTATGTTGGCTCAAGATAAACAAGAACGAAAACAAGACATGCAAGACATGCTGGCGGATATTTTGAAGGGAATGGATGTTATAAAAAAAGGACATGACAATCTTAAAAAAGAACAGGAAGTTATCAAAAAAGAACAGGCAACGATCAGGGAGGAGGTTATGGATTTGAGAAAGAGAGAAAAAGAAAGAGAAAACAAGGTTGGAGATCATGAAAAGAGATTGGAAAATGTGGAGGAACAGTTGAGACGAGCAAATGTCATAATTCAAAAACTGCCAGAGAACTCTCCTGATAAGTTAAAAGAAAGAATAGTGAAATGGCTTGATGAAATTATGGAAGATGGTTTTACACCGCAGGATGTTGTAAACATATTCAGGCTGGGTTCAAGAAGGAGTAAAACTGGGCCAAGGAATGTCTTGTTGAAGTTTGCCAATGTGTCAGATAAACTGCGTTTAATGGTACTTATATGGGAAAAAGGAGCAGAGGTGTTAAAAGTGGAAGGCCATGATATTGAAGTGCATAATGACATTCCAATTGAGGATCGTTTTTGGAGAAATCGATGAAACCAATTACAAAGCGACTTCAGGATAAAGGAATAAGGTACAATTGGAAATTCCCACGACAATTAAGCCTTTTCAATTTGGGAAGACGGTATTTGATAAGTGAAGGTCCTAATGTCTTGGATGTAATGGTAGATGCAAAGTTACTGGAAGCAGGAACTAAAGAGTGGTTTGACTTCAAAGAAGAATTGATTACATCTGGTGGATATAAAAGGCGGGAGAGTAATGGAAACGAGAACATACCTAAAGGGGCTGAAGGAGGAACTGTTCTGGGCGGAGAATAGGTTTAGACTGCTCTGGAGCTCCCGCAGTTTGTCGCACCTCTCCCCCTCCCCCCTTTGTATTTCAGAGGCTATTTGTAGAAAAAATGGGGAGGGTTAGTAGTAGAATGTTTAGTGTGTCTTATTTAGTTGTTTCTTTTCTTGTTTCTTTTTTCTTTATCTTTTTGTATAAGGGAAAGTTAGTGTTATATGTTAATCACATGTCCGTAGGAGGAAGTGGGAGATGTAAAAAATTAGGGCAGGAAAATAATAGATGAGGAACATAAAAGTAATAACATGGAATGTGAAAGGTACTGGTTGTCAAGTGAAGAGAAGGAGATTAGAGGCAGCACTCAGAAAAGATAGACCGGATGTAATCTTTCTACAGGAAACCCATCAGAAATCGGAAGATACTAATAAGCTATTTTTAGGATGGACTCAGGTCTATGAAAAATCATATGGTACTTCAAAGGCTAGAGGGGTTGCAACTTTGATATCAAACAGACTGGGATTTGAGATGGTAAAAAGTATCTCAGATCCAGAAGGTAGGTATTTGATAGTAAAGGGGAAAATAGATGAGGAGGAAATAACGTTGGTGAACTTATATGTGCCAAACGAACATCAAAACGGTTTTTTAGATAAGGTGTACCGAATATTGGAAAAAGAAAAAACAATAAAAATGATTGTAGCGGGAGATTTTAATCTAATAAGATCAAATATAGATAGTACAAATATAACAAGATGTGTGGGAGGAAATAAAATGCATGTGTTAAACAATTGGTTGAAATCTTTGGGGCTGAAAGATACATGGAGGGAACTTAAAGGATTGGAAAAGGCTTATACATTTTTTTCACAAGTTTATAATACGTATTCCAGAATAGATTATATTTTTGTTACGGATAATCTGATATAGAAATAGGAATCTTTAAAGAGTCTGATCATGCAAAAGTATTGTTGGAAATGAATATAGATGTTACGAAGACCAGGAAAAATTGGAGATATAATGCTAGATTGTTTAGAGATAAAAAATGTAAGGCTCAAATAGTAGAAAAATGGGAAGAAAATTGGAAGTGGAATGATACAGGGGATGTTAGATTTGGTATTGTATGGGATACAATGAAAGCAATTTTTAGAGGTGAAAGTATTAGGTTAGCAAATATTAAAAATAAACAGTTAAAAAGTAAACAAGAAGAAATCGAAAAAGAGATAAAATTGCTGCAGGAGAGACACGCAATAACTAAGGATAGGAAGGTTTATGAAAGAATGCAGGGTTTAAAGAAGGAATTAATAGGAAAAGATATTGAAAAGGTAAAAAGAGATTTGGCATATTTAAAAAGGGAATATTTCGAATATAGTAACAAAAATTCAAAACTTTTAGCAAGAGCGGCTAAGGAAAAAAGAAGTAGAAGAGAAATTGGGACATTAGTAGATAAGGAAGGTATAAGACATAATAAGATCAAAGATAAATGTAAGGTGGTTAGAGAATTTTATCAAGATCTATTCGCCAGAAAGGAGGTAAATATAGATAAATTGAAAGATAAATTGGGAACGCAAGTTGAAAATAAAATAAATCAGGAACATAAACAAAAAATGGAAGAGCTAATAACCGAAAAAGAGATAAAAGAAGTAATAAATAAGTTGAAAGTGGATAAATCACCGGGAGAAGATGGACTATCTGCAGAATTTTATAAGGAGTTTAGAGACATAGTAATTCCAAAATTGTTAAAATTGTATAATGCTATACTTAATGGGGAGCAAATACCACCATCTTGGTACAGAACAAGAATTGTGTTATTACCAAAACCAGGAAAAGACCTAGAAAAGGTTGAATCATATAGGCCCATTTCTTTAATAAATCAGGATGCTAAGATTTTTACGGCAATATTGGCGAACAGATTAAATAGCTTTATGGATAAATATATAAATAAAGATCAGGCTGGGTTTGTGAAAGGTAGGCACATGGCAGATTTAGTAAGGCGAGTTATAGACTTGATGGATGTTGCAGGACAAAATAAGGAGAAAGTTGGAGTATTATCCCTAGACATTTTTAAAGCATTTGACTCCTTGCAATGGATAACAATTAAGGAGATAATTAGAAGTTATGGATTTGGCGATAGGTTTATAAAAACAATAGAACAATTATATCAACAAGGATATGCTAAAATTAGGGTTAATGATGGTCTTACGGAGGAAGTGAGATTAGAGGCAGGGACAAGGCAAGGATGTCCCTTATCACCAATATTATTTATTATGGCGATGGAAATATTAGCAAATACAATAAGGGAAGATAAAAGTATAGAGGGAATATTGGAAAATAAAATTAGCCTATACGCGGATGACACTTTGATAATTATGAAACATCCCAGGAAAACTATGGAAAGTATCCAAAAGCATTTAAGAGAATTTGAACAAATAACGGGTCTGAAGGTAAACTGGGATAAATCTGAAATGATCTTAAATAATATTGAAAAAGAAGAGCAAGAGAAAATAAGAGGCGAATTTAAATTGCAGATTAAAGAGAGTTTGAAATATCTAGGGATAAATATCTCCAATAGGCTGGATGATCTGAAAAGATTAAACTATGATAAACAAAAGAAAGAACTAAAAGAAAAAATTGTGCAATATCAAAAATTAAGGTTGTCTTGGTTCGGCAGAATAGCATTGACTAAAATGATGTTACTACCAAAATTAAATTTTCTGTTTGATGCCCTACCAATTCAACTGACAGACAAAGAAATTAAGGAATTTCAAAAATTATTGGATAACTATTGTTACGGGGGACGTAGACCTAGAATCCCAAAGAGAATGTGGTATCTATCTCAAAAAGAAGGAGGTTTAGGAATCCCTAATGTAAAGAACTATTATAAAGCATTTCATATAAAGAACGTAGTTAAAATTTTGACAAAGGAGCCGGTTATTTGGGAGGAAATTGAAATGAAGGAATTAAAGGAAGTGGGGAAGAGCCTCTTCTTAGATAAGGAAATATGGAAAGCACCAGTTAAAAATAGAATGCTGAGGTCAATGTTGGGTGTATGGAAGAAAGTTAAAATGAAATTGGTCCCAAATATTTCACCGATAATTGAAATAGAAGATCTGAAAAAGTTTCCAATAAGAATGGGTAATGAAATGAGAGAAATTTTGTCGATAAATGGGGTTTTCCTGCTGAAGGATTGGATACGAGTCTGCAGAGATAATGGGATGAAACGAGAGTTATATACCCAGATGAAGTTGAATTGGTTTCAGATAGCAATGGTGAACAAGTGGAATAATAAATATATGAGGGAGAACCTGGAAAGACATAGGACGGAATTTGAGGAATTAGTGTGGAAGATAAGGAGGAAAGAAATTGGAATTAAAGGAATGGTTAGTAAAATTTATAAAATAATAAATATAGAAATTAACTCACAAGAAACATTAAGAAATACATGGGAACAGGATTTGAATATGAGGATAACAGAAAAGGAATGGCAAAATAAATGGAGAAAAAGAATTATGAGGTCCTTGTCGGTCAGGGTAAAGGAACATAATTTTAAAATGTTATGGAAATGGTATTTGACCCCTATGAGATTACATCAGATAGATAAAAAGAATAATAAAATGTGTTGGAGATGTAATAACACATTGGGTACATATGTCCACATGTGGTATGAATGCAAGGTGGTAGAAAAGTTTTGGGTAAAAATTGAGAACGAGATAGATAAAATTATGGGAATGCGTCTCAAATTGGGGCCAAATACTATTTTGCTGACGGATGTAGACAATATGAATTTAGATAACGATAAGAAAGAAATGTTGTCCATGATGTTGGTAATAGCTAGAATGTGTATTGCAAAAAACTGGAAAAACAACTTAATGTTAAAGGTGGAGGAGTGGTATAAGCAGATGTGGGATCTCGCATTGAATGAAAAATTAACATGGGGCTAAATCTTAAAAAAGGTATAATAAAAGAAAACAGATTTTGGAACATATGGCAAAAATTTGTTGATCATTCATTGACGAGAGAGGGAACAAATAAATTGACACCAGACCAAATGAAATTTTGGGTACAATAGAAATTAATGGGAAATCCCACATTCTCCAGGACAATGTATATAGCACAGGGTGATTTGGTATGCAATTTGATGTGTTCGAAATACAATAGATTTTGGCAAGATAGAAGAGTTTAATAAAAGTATAGTATGGATATTAAAGTAGAGTTGATAAAGGTTGATTAGATATGGAAGATAAGTTTAATAGTAAGATAAAAGTATAGAGCGTAAGTAAGAATATTTCATATTGAAATAGAATAGGTCATGATAGTTTCTTTTTGCCTTTTTTCTTCTTACCTTTGTATATGTATATTTTTTGTCTTTTTTATTTTATATATATAGTTTATATCCATTTGTAATTAGATGATTTGTTTTACTTTATTTTTCTTTGAATGTTGTTATTATGTCATTAAATGTATGTTATATATTTTGAAAAATTAATAAAAATTAAAAAAAACACTCACTTCCTGGAGATTTCAACAACCATACCAAAATTGGGGGTTATGAACATGATGATGAAAATGGCAAAGCCATTATAAAATGGGCAGAATCCCATTCAGTGTGTCTTATGCATGATCCTAATTTACCCAGTTCATATAACTGTGATAGGTAGCAAAGAGGCTACAATCCAGATCTAATTTTTGTTAGTGAGACTATACTATGGCATGCTAAGTAGTTATGCGACTCATGAGCAGTAAGTACCCAACCTCTTAGAGGGACAAGTGGCATTCAGCCATCAGAGATTAATCAACATAACTCAACAGTGCAAGAAGAGTGTAGATGATTCACTTGCAAACAGCACAGACTAATTCTATGTCAGATCTACTCTGCCATCTGACCTCAATCTATACCAGTGGTGTGCGGGCAGACACAATGTGTGCCCACACGGTGGGGGCGTGGACACATATGTGAAATCACTGTTGCGCTTCAAGCTGCGCACGTGTGTACGTATGTGTGAGGAATGCATGTATTTAGGGTAAATGGATGAATGAGAGCATGTGCTGAGTGTTGGGTAAGAATGAATAGAAAGTAGCCTTGGTAAAAAAAAGTGTTGGCCAAGACAGCCAAAGACAACCAGCAGTGGGTAGAAACAGAATGTTGAGAAGATCTAATTTGCATAATGGACTATGATTGGTTGAGAGTGAATGATTGATGGAGAAGGTTCTGGAAAACCCTGAGAAGAATTAAGAAGGGAAGAAAATGGAGGGGTTTTGAAACTGGCTGCAATCTGAGAATCATCCAACGGCGGGGGGGGGGGTGTTAGAAAGCTAACTGACAGTAGTAAGGGAGGTTCATTATTTTGCCTCTGGAGTGGATAAAGTGCTGATCTGTGTTTCCTGAAGTGTTTGATAAGTACAGGTGATACTCGAACAATTAGAATATTGTGCAAATATTCATTTATTTGAGTAATGCATCATTAAAGCGAGATATGCTAAGCCTTATGAAAACCCCAAGTTCACAATCTCAGAAAATTATAATATTACATGAAATCATTAACACAAGGATTGGAAACAGAACAATATCAGACCTCTGAAATGTATAAACATGCATATGTACTCAGTACTTGGTTTGGGCCCCTTTTGCATTAATTACTGCTTCAATGTGGCATGGCATGGATGGCCTGTGGCACTGCTGAGGTGTTATGGAAGACCAGGATGCTTCAATAGCAGCCTTCAGCTCCGCTGCATTGTTTGGTCTCATGTCTCTCATTTTTCTCTTGGTAATGTCCCATAGATTCTCTATGGGGTTCAGGTCAGGCGAGTTTGCTGGCCAATCAAGCACAGTAATCCCATGGACATTGAACCAGGTTTTGGTACTTTTGGCAGTGTGGGCAGATGCCAAGTCCTGCTGGAAAATGAAGTCAGCTTCCCCATAAAGCTCATCTATGGAAGGAAGCATGAAGTGCCCCAAAATCTCCTGGTAGATGGCTCCATTGACCCTGGAATTAATGACACACAGTGGACCAACACCAGCAGATGACATGGCTCCCCAAATCAAAACAGACTGTGGAAACTTAACACTGAACTTCAAGCATCTTGCATTGTGTGTGTCTCCATTCTTCCTCCAGACTCTGGGTCCCTGGTTCCCAAATGAGATGCGAAAGTTGCTCTCATCAGAAAAGAGGACTTTGGACCACTGAGCAACAGACCACTTCTTTTTTTCTTTAGCCCAGGTAAGACGCTTCTGACATTGTTTGTTCAGGAGCGGCTTGACAAGAGGAATATGACATTTGAAGCCCATGTCCAGGATCCGTTTGTGTGTGGTGACTCTTGATGCACTAACTTCAACCTCAGTCCACTCCTTGTGAAAGTCCCTGACACTTTTGAATGGCCTTTTCCTGACAATTCTCTCCAGGCTGAAGTCATCCCTGCTGCTTTTGCATCTTTTTATTCCACACTTTCCCCTTCCACATAACTTTCTGTTAATGTGCTTTGATACAGCACTTTGGGAACACCCAGCTTCTTTTGCAATTACCTTTTGGGGCTTTCCCTCCTTAGAGAGGATGCAAATTATGGTTTTCTGCACAACTATCAGGTCAGCAGTCTTTCCCATGATTGTGATTCCTACGGAACCAGCCTGAGAGACCATTTCAAGGCTCACCTTGGCAGGTGTTATGGATTCATTAGCTGATTAGAGTGGGACACTTTGAGCCTAGAATATTGAACCTTTTCTCACTATTCTAATTTTCTGAGATTGTGAATTTGGGGTTTTCATAAGCTGTACCCCATAATCATCACAATTATAATAAAGTAAGTCTTGACATCTCTCGCTTTGCATGTAATGAGTCTACCTCATATATTTCACCTTTAAAGATGCATTACTGAAATGAATGAACATTTGCACGATATTCTAATTTTTTGAGTTTCACCTGTATGTAATATAGCTGTTGTTTTTCCCCCACCTTTTTGAGAGCTGACTTGATTTTTGTAAATACCTCAGTGTTGTTAAATAAACCTTTCTAAAATCTCAAGCCATTGTGTTTCCTCACACCTGTAAAGGGAGTTTGTTTCTTTTTAGTTACTGGTCTTGCTGGTTTATAAGACACACCTTCCCCCCTTAAAATATGAAGGAAAAACAAAGTGCGTTTTATAATCTAGTAACAGCCCCCCCCCCCCCCCCGCATTGGTGTGGTTCAGTGTGATGGATACTGGGCTGTGATCAGGGCTTCTGAGAGAACTTCTCTCAAAGCCCAAGCCCTGCTCTAGCTGTGCATGTGTGGACACTGGGCTGGGATCAGGGCCTCCCCTCTTAGCCCATGATGGCCATCAAGAGGCAGGAAGGGAAAGCGGGTGCGTATGCTCCCAGAAGAGATCACCTTTGCGAGCAAACTTGTCCAGGCGAGGCTTCCCCACTCACCTCCTGATGGGTGTTTTCCCCTCACCACCCCATCCCCACTGGCTGCCATAAGCCAAAGGGGTAGGATGAGGTGGGAAAGAAGGACTTTTAAAGATCCATTTCTACCCACCCCACCCCCACTGGTTGCCATAAGCCAAAGGGGGTGGGATGTGATGAGCAAAATTGCTCCAAAAGGAGTGATTAATGGGAGCCACCTCCACCAGCTGCCAGGGGGTGATGGGGGAAGGATTTCCCTTTTTCACGGATCCTGCTAGGGAGGTTGGGATCTGCATGGAAAGGGCTTTTTCAAGTCCCCTGGCAGGATCCATGGGGAAGAGCAATCCTTTACCCATCACCAGGCTGGGTGAATCAGCCACTCTGTCTGTAGAAAGTGGTGGAAGGGGCCCCATTCCGGTTGTCTTCCTCCATGCTGAAACCATTCGTCTCAGTCTCCCACCAGCCCCGGAGAGGAAGGCAAGCAGGGAAGGGAGGCCTCACCCAAGCAAGGTCTCTGGCCAAGGAGTGAACTTGCCCACTTTTAATCCCCACCTCCTGACAGCCAGCGGTGGTGGGATCAGCTGGGCAAGAGGCTTCCAAGGGAGTGTTCTTTAATCAACCTTGTTGATTTTCTCTGAACTTGATTTAGTTTAGTTTGTCTGCATCCTTCTTAAAATGTATACTCAATCTGAGGCTTGATTATCAATTTTGCACTGAATTACTTAGATAACAATATATTTTTCTTTCTCTGTATTGCCATGGTTTCACTTGGTAATACTCAGAAAGGGAAAGGAAATTATTTTATTGTTATGTAAGCAATGCAGTGTAAGATCAATAATCTAAAACCAATTTCTGAAAATTACACTTTCCCTAACTGTCCAGAGGTGTTCAGGAATGCATTGAATCCCACTTAGATGGAAAGAGAGTGTCTAATGTCACATTACTCCTTCTCCCCACTGTTCCCAATGTTTTTCAGGGTGATCCTAATCAGGTAGTCTGGATATCCTTTTATAATCCTAAACAGGCCGGTGCCGGCCATTTGGGACACAGGGACAAATCCCAGTGTGCCCCAGTGACTGACACCCCCCAGAGGTGGGCAAAATTATGTCACCTGGCAACTACAATCCATGACATCATGCAGTACCCCCCATAGAGTGTAATGTGTAGGGAACTATGTGTAGAGAACATGAGAAAGACAAAAAGGGTGTGGGAAGCATAATTAAGGGTGGGCAGCAGACATAACAATTATGTACATCACCTGCTTAGGTATTAGCCCTCCATACTTAATCAGTTATGTTGTATTTCAATTTAAATTAGACTAATGATGTCTTGTTGTGTTTATATTTATATATATGTGGCACATGCAAGTGTACAGATTAAATTCAATGCAAAAAAGATCCTCTAGGCCAGTGGTTCCCAATGTGGGGCCCATGCCCCACAGGGGACTTCACTTCCCAGAAGCCTAAGTCATTTCATTGGCCAATCAGTGCTTTGGGGAATTGACTTAGGCTTCTCCGAATTGAAGTTAAAAAAAACACAAAAGGTTGGGAAACACTGCTCTAGGCCAGTGATGGCTAACCTTGGCACTCCAGTTGTTCATGGACTTCAATTGCTGAAAGCCCAAGTCCGTACTCCTGCTGATCAGGGCTTCTGGGAATAGAAGTTCCAGAACACCTGGAGTGCCAAGGTTCACCATCACTGCCCTAGGCCCTCCTTTTTAGAGGGCCGAGTGGATGCCCCAGGTGAAGTGATGAGGAAAACTACCCTGCCATCTATTTAGTTCTCTGACTATGGCCCTATGTATTGCCCACATAAAAAAAATGCCACAGGAGTAATCCTATGAAGAAATATCAAGTTAATGGCCCTACTTATGAATGGCCAAAAGGAGAGAGATGTCTGCACCCCACAAGGCAGTTAAAAAGGACAGATATAGGTTATTGCTATGCTGTCTATCAAAGATTTCAGTCCACTTGAAAGAAAATAACATACTTGAACAAGTTACATAAATTGACTAAATAACTGCCCCTAGGAAACTTAAATCACATGTATCATATGATTCTGGTTTTCTTGCCAAGCAAGAATTTGAAGGGCCCAGTTGCCACCAATTTGCTTTCTAAAATAACACTCAGAAATTAGCTTTTAAACCCTTAAACATGAAACAGCAGTGTGAATTTAAACCTTTCCTATTTTTCACATCAGCATTTTGAGGCTACATAAGCTAAATAAGCATCTTTGAGCACTGTACTCAAGACTTTAAGAACATAAACTTTTATCCCCTGCTAAAAGCTCCTTTACATATCTTTTATTATACATTGATATGAACACTAAAAGGAAGTTGGCTGTTATTAGTCTGTTGTTAAGTTGTAATACAAAAATATTAGGAGAACATTTTGTAAAGTTAAATGAAACAAGGCCAGCAATTTTCCTGGGCCATATGTACCATGCCTTACTTTTTTGAAAAAAGACATTATTACAAACAGCAAGAATTGAGGCCATATGCATGAGGCCTGCTATTTATGAAGAGATTTGTTTTTCCTCCAGACAATCTCACTTACTACTTTAATGGAATTACAAAATAAGTGGATAAAGGAAATTTTAGAAGATTGGATAGATCAAATAGTCTTGGAATTTAGTACAGTATTTGATGATGTGGGGTAAAACAATCCAATATAATCAGGCCACATGTTTGTATAAGTTTAATAACTTGGGTTATTGTATTCCTGAATAGCTTGTGACTGTATAGCTTGTGACTTTTTTCATCTTTACTATTTTTATAGTGACCTAATTTTAATGGTTCTCTGCCTTTGAGTGGAAGCCAATATGCAGGTTCTGCTAGAGGGTGAAGGATGGCTTATTCAGGGTCCTCCTCTGTCTCCCAGAAGATGACCTGATGGAATGGAGAACCATTCAGAACTACATGTAATGCAGTTATGGAAGCTTCAAGGGAAGGGGAAAATGGTGGAAACTGCCAATTTGACCCCCTCACAGATTTTATCCTTCTGTGAAAAGACAGAATGCATCAATTCACTGAAAGGCAAATTGGAATCCAGCTCAGGAAGTGGGCATGGCATATGCCCAGAGGTTTTTAACATAAATCATTTCTCACTGTCAGATCCAGATGGGTGATGCTGCATTTTTGGAACCTGCTCAGTAATTTACCATCATGGGTAGAATGGGAAATTCTTCACAAACTAGAAGATTTGCTTTATTTGAGTCCCGTCTAAATTAAAGCTAATGACTTTAAAAAATAATAAGTAACCAATCCATTTCAAATAAAGTATTTCAATATTATTCCATTTTCTGAACTAGCTATCTTTTTAAAAATAATGCGGTTGTTAAAACTGAATCTGAATATTAGCATACAAATGTACATTTTTAATATCTGAAAAACAAACAGTTCATCTCTGTAAGCATATTGTGCTAAATCTATTTTTCTATGTAAACAAGAAGCATGGTAAAGGATTCTGTGAAGCAAAACATTAGAAATATGGCAAAATATATAATAAGTGGTATTGTTGTAGCGGTCTTGATCTGTCTTATATGTCACCACATGTACCAAATACTAACTCCAGGAAATGTCATTCTCTGTAGGATGATTACAGTGCCCACCTGGGTAATTTGGTTTATGACTTCTCTAATGATCTTTAGTTATAGGATTGGTGCAATTTGCTTAGTTCTCTAAATAAAAATATTTACTATAAACCATTATTTTACTAAGCTCTTGTGATCAGGATTCAGGCCTGGACATGGTACGGAGACAGCATTGGTCACACTGATGGACAATCTCTGACCATCCTTGCTCTCCTTGACCTCTCAGCAGCCTTCGATACCATCGACCACGGTATCCTTCTGGAATGGCTCAAAGGATTGTGGATCCAGGGCACTGTGTTGTCCTGGTTTTCCTCTTTTCTGGAGGGCCGTACCCAGTTGGTGTGGTTGGAGAGTGAGAGATCCAGCCCTAGGCCCCTTAAAATGGGATGCCACATGGCTCTAGAATAGATTACTGTAATGCGCTCTACATGGTGCTGCCCTTGATGACCATTCGGAGGCTACAGCTGGTTCAGAATGCAGCTGCATGGGTGGTGGTGGGATGTGGACATTATGCTCGTGCCTCCCCACTACTCCGGGATGTGCACTGGCTACCAGTTTGCCTCTGGGTGCAATTTAAGGTGCTGGTTTTGACCTTTAAAACCCTATATGGCAGTGGGCCAGGATACCTGAGAGACCGCATCATCCTGAGAGTGTCTGCCCATCCAACCAGAGTGGACCGGAGGGGCTCCCTAGTTGTGCCTTCAGCTAGAGGGGCCCACCTTTCTGGCACACGAAGAAGGGCCTTCTCCATGTCCACACTAGCCCTCTGGAACTTCCTTCCAACAGAATTGAGGCTACAGGCAGAACTGCTGCCCTTCAGGAAAAGTCTGAAAACCTAGCTGGCAGGGCAGGTGTGGCCTTAATGGGAATACGGCTCCAGCCTGTTGGCTCATCCCCAGTTAGTACTTAGTTAATATGCCTCCCTTTGTGTTGTTGTAACCCCACCCCCGATCCCCTTTTATTTCTTTTTATTCTTTTAATTGTGGTGGGGGGTAGTAGGGTGGGGAAGTGAGTGGGCGATTTGGGATTTTAAAATCTGTTTTTACACATTTTTAACTGTTGGACACAGCCCTGAGTCGGGTTCTCCTGATTGGGCGGCATATAAATTTAAATAAATAAATAAATAAATAAATAAATAAAGCACTGCAAATAGTGCCATTTTGTGGAAAACCCAGACTTTCCACAAAATTGTCAATTTTTTCTGCACAAAGTGTTGTTCTTATGCATCTAAGAACTCTTATTGATAGCACCAAGATAATCTTCCCCATCCACATGAACAGGGGAAAGAAAGCTGGCAAAGTCTTGAACTCACATGAGAGAGTAAAACAAATCAAGATTTATGTACACCAATTTATTATGGATACTTCAGGGATATTATCAATGAAAGTCCCAAAAGTTAATGTAAAGATGTTGTGCTAGGCTTTGTTTCTCAGAGGTGAGTTGGAAAAAACAGCAGACTGTATCTGGTATCATCCCTCATTCAACAAACACAGGACGACAAGTACCTACATAATGCAACCTTGCAGATAGCCGCCTTTTGAAACTGCAAGTTTCTTTGTGGCTAGAGTAAATGGCAGTGCAATAACCCAGAACCCTCCATCAGGGAATTGGGGTTAAAATTTGGTGTAATCACTAGGCATGCCAGTTATAGCCAAATCAATGTCAATTAGGAATATTAAAGAGATGGGAATACTAGAACACCTTATATGCCTCATGAGAAATCTGTACATGAGTCAAGAAGCAACAGTTAGGACAGAATACGGAATGACAGAGTGGTGTGGAATAGGAAAAGGAGTAAGACAAGGCTGCATTTTGTCACCCTGTCTATTCAACTTATACATGAGCACATAATGCACAAAGTACTTTGGACATCAAATGAGAAGATAGGATTCACTTGAGAAAGCCTTAATGCTGGGAAAGGTGGAGGGCAAAAGAAGAAGGGGTGGCCAAAAATGAGATGGCTAGATGGTATTGTAGATGCAATGGGCATAGAACTGAGTGGGTTAAGGAAGAGGGTGGTGGACAGAGGTGCCTGGCGGGCAATGGTCCATGGGGTCACAAAGGGTCAGAATCAACTGTGTGACTGAACAACAACAAAAAACCTAGTGGTTGGAATTAGCTTAACTTTGTAGTGCTGCTATGCTGATACTAAAAGTCCATGTAGAGTTCTTGATGGTTCTAAGGTGGCTTTTTCTGTGGCATCCTCAGTTGTTCCATAAACAAAGACAGCCAAGTGATCCATACACAAATCAAATGCAGAAGAAAGGTGATACCTTTATTGGATCACTAAAAAAATTATGTGAGCTTTCATGATTCAACATCACTTCATTAGGCATGCAACAATTTCTTGCAGATAGGTGCAGGAAAATTATTAATGAAACTCCCAAAAAGTTCATGGCAAGATGTTGCGCCAGGCTTTGTTTCTTAGTGGTGAGTTGAAAAAAAACACAGCAGACTGCATCTGATGTCATCCCCCATTCAACAAACACAGGAAAACATGTATTTGCATCTCTACAAAATGTGTACAATTTTCTATCTGGGATATGGAAGGAGGCTTTGGAAACTTTACAAATTAGAGGTTAAAATGCTGGAGTGAATTTGAAGAACACAACAAATATAAATGACCGAGTTCCCCCCCCCCCCCCCATTCCTCTTAAAAAGCTGATGTAGTTTGGCAGGTTGAAGTGTCTGGTCCAAACGTTTGAATCCCTCCTGTATCTTTTAGGAGAGTGGTCAGCTGAGATCACTCAGAGTAGGTAGGGCCAATGAGGCTAAATGCCCTGCCACTGTGTGTCCTTCCACAAAAGGATCTGAGAAGGAGGAATTGGTAAATCCCTTTTGAGTATTATAAGCTAAAAAAGCCTGTGGTGATCACCAAGAGTCTGAATGAACTCAATGGCATATAACCATTTTTGATTTTTACTATTGCTGTTCCTACTGCTCCTACTATTAATAGAATGATAATATATCATCTCTGGGGAGAGTCAAATTGTCACACTATGAAAATACTATTTTGGGACCACAGTTCCACTTCATCAAATGATAGTAAAAATGAGAAAAGACTATTGGCATTGTAAATACTACAAATGAGAGAGCAACCCTATGTTAGTAAAAATTCCACAGTGCAGGTATGTATGTCTTCAGAAACCATTACATAGGCCTCCTGTGGCATGAATTACATCCCACAGTGCAAGTTACCTCCTGTGGCTTAAATTAGGCTGTGTGGCGGAAATGGAGAGATTCATATGTTTAACCTAAGACCAGATTATTTTCCCTTGATGCTATCAGAAAATAATTATGAAACAAGGTGTAAGTGATATAGTGTATGCAGGGCCTGCCATGAATCAAAAGAAGCTGTTCATTGTATGATACCTGGATGCCCCAAACTAGCAACAACTCATTACCTGAGCAGGCACCAGTGAATTACAAAGATCATTTTTCAGCAATTAGGCAAATCACATGGATTATTCATATTTCCCCTCCCCATGTTATAAAGTCAAAGCATCTCCAGTTTTAGAAAATGAAATGGCAATACTATACTACAATAAGTAAGTTATCACAGGTAAAAGAGTTTATTTTGATAGGCTGGGTAAGCAACAGGAAAAAAACATCTTACCCTTGGGAATGCCACTTTCACCAACAGTGTTGAGGGAAAAAAAGGAAGGTAGTGGTAGTGATATGATGATGCATATTAATTTTACAAATGAACAATTGAATGCTGAACATGATTTATTTTGAAAGAAGTCTAATATGGTCTAACAAGTGTGCTGCACAATGTGAAAAAGAAAATGAAATTATATTATTCAAAATATTCAGTATCTATTTGGTGACATGCAACATATATATGTAGTTTACCAAAATTTATTTGCATAGATATGGAAAATCTCAAAAATCAATCAAAACATCAAACTTGTCCACAAGTGTTAAATATCCTTCCCTAAATAATGCAAATGTTTTTCCTGTAAATTTACATGCATTTGTACTCAATATTTTCAAATCAGTGTTTAAAATTAGCTAGCAAAAGAAATCCCATTTTGCTGATGGCATTAAATCATTGTGATTCAAATCACTCAGCTTGGTTCCATTCAAATTACTTTTAAATACAGAATGGTAGGCATTTCTATGTAGATTTCCATTTTCTCTGCTTAAACATTTGGCTACTCCAATGATTTTACAAGCAAAGCTAGTTCTTTGCAGAATGTCCTTTATGTTCCAGATGCATTTGATTCATAACTTTCCATCAGTGCAACAATTCAATATGGTGTTTAAGGTTATTCAAATATAATCCAGTCAGCCTCAAGGATGATGAGAATTTTATGGCTCTTTTGTGCATTGCATGGCTTTTGCAGCTATTCCTGTCTATGACCTCTGTGAGAATATTGATAAAAAGTTGATTAGACGCTGTTTCCTTTCAGGTACTCTGCCTACTAAGAAACAAGATTGCTCAGCAGAAGGTGAAATTAATCTCTCCACTTTTAATTCTTGAAAAAGCTAGAGATCTATGCATGTAAAGTGTTATGTATGCATGATCATTGTACTGTAAGATAAGAATGTAACCACTCCAATTACAATGTATCTCAGCTGTAAAGGAACGCGAGCAAGCAGCCCATAGAGGGCAGCTGCGAGCGTTCAGTCTCACATGGTTCACATTGCTCAATCACGGACAGCCGCGGGAAAACCTTCCCCGCATTCAGCAGCAGGAGAAAGAACTACTGAAGAGAGGCGTGCCTGGGCGAGGCCACGCCGGTAGCAGCCAATGAGCTACCGTGCTACAAGATTCAAATGTATAATGCTACTGTATATATAGAGATGTATCACCGCCATTACCTCATGCTCCACCGGAACATCATGCAATAAACCTGTGTTAAGCCAACCCTTCGGCTGTTCTGTTGTCTTTGGTCCCATACAGTAAACTGGCGACGAAGGTGGGATGATGGCTGCCCACGGGACCAAGACATGCGCCGGCTACGAGATCAGGAAGCCGGGAGACTTGGAGCTGTTTGAGATAGACTTCAATGGAGCGCTGGTGGAGCTCGAAGTCTCAGATGAGGACAAGAAGAGAGCCATCTTCGTCCGAATGCTCGGACACGAGACCAAGAGGACCTTGGTGGACCTGATCGCGCCGAGGAGGGTGAGCGACTTCAAAGCCAAAGAGCTCCTGGCGGTGTTGCGCACCCACCTCCGGCCCACGATAGCGATGTTCCCCGCTCGGAGCGCGTTCTGGAGGCGAGTCCAGGTGCCCGGGGAATCGGTCGCTGAGTTCGCCGCGGCCCTGCGGCTGGCCGCTGGCCCATGCAAGTGGGAGACCCCAGAAGTCACCCTCCGAGACTGCCTGCTCTGCGGCCTGAGGGACACCGAGACTCAGCGCGCGCTGATGAGACAGGAGCCGCCTCCCACGTGGCAGCAAGTCCTCGACACGGCACAGGCCGCGGAAGCCACGACGGCCGGGGTGCAAGAGCTCCAGGACTGGCGCCCGAAACCCGCCAAGGCAGAGAGCTTGGTGCGCGCGGCCCGGCGAGTTTCGAACTCGTCCACGGAGAGCGGCGACGACGAGGACGTCCGGAAGGTCCAGAAGGAAGGCCGGCGCTGCGACGGCTGCAGCGCCGCCCATGCCCGCGCCAGATGCCCGTTCCGCAAGGCCGAGTGCCACAACTGCGGCCAGCGCGGGCACATCGCCAAGGTCTGCCGAAAATGGCGCGAGGCCAAGAGGAGTTCCCCAGACCGCTCGGCGAGGCAGGACCGCACCACGAGGCCCAAGGACGGCACCCGGACCACGAGGAAGCGGGACGGAGTAGGGCGCATCTCCGACGACAGTGAGGACGACGCTCCGGTTTTCAGCGTATCCACAGAGCACCCCCGATACTTCGTTGAGGTAGTAATACAAGGGGCCCCTGTTAGGATGGAGGTGGACTCGGGTTCTTCTTACTCTATCATTTCCCAGGGAGAGTTCCTAAAAATAGCCCCCCACGTGCGGCCCAAGCTCAAAGCGCTGAGGTCCACGCTGAAGGACGTGCAAGGGAACCGCATCCCGGTGTTGGGGGTTGGGAAGTTCCAGGTCCAGTTCAAAAAGCGCGCCGCAACGCTTCCCCTAGTCGTCCTCAAGGGAGGTAAATGCAGCCTCCTCGGGACTCAATGGTTCCAGCCCCTGGGGTTGTTCATTGGGGGGGTGCACGCCGTGGGAGTACACGCCGCCGGGACAGATCCAATACAGAGCGTGTGCGATGCGCACCCCGAGGTTTTCAAAAAGGGACTCGGAAAATTCAAGGGCCCCCCAGTGACTTTCGACCTGGACCCTGGAGTACGTCCAATCAGACTTAAACCGCGCAGAGTGCCCTTCGCACTAAAGGACAAAATAGAGGCGGAGTTGGACAAATTGGTGGGCCAGGGGATTCTTGTTCCTGTTGATTCTGCGGAGTGGGAAACTCCAATTGTAACAGCGCTCAAGGCCAACGGGGAGGTCCGCATATGCGCTGACTACAAGTGCACCATCAATAAGGCGATCCGCCCTAATGCGTATCCGGTGCCGGTAGTCAGCCACTTGTTGGCCAGGTTAAACGGGGGGAGGTGTTTCGCTAAACTCGACCTGGCCCAAGCCTACCAGCAACTCCTGGTGACCCCCGCTGCAGCTGCTGCGCAGACCATAGTCACCCACAAAGGGGCGTTCCAGGTAACGCGCCTCCAATTCGGCGTGAATTCGGTGCCCGGGATCTTCCAGTCACTCGTGGAACGCCTCCTGAAGGGGTTAGAGGGGGTGTTACCCTACGTTGATGACGTATTGATTACAGGGGGGAGCCGGGCCGAATTAGCAGAAAGGTTGGGAAAGGTCCTGGCAAAATTCGAAAAGGCGGGGTTGCGGTTGCGGAAAGACAAATGCGTTTTCTTCGCAACTGAGGTTGAGTTCCAAGGGTTCCGTGTTACTCCCGAGGGAATAAGGCCATCCCAATCCAAGGTGGCCACCATGAAGAAGGCCCCTCGCACCACCTCCAAGCCCGAGCTGCAGTCGTTCCTTGGGCTGCTCAACTTCTACCACTCCTTCCTTCCTCGGAAGGCAGCCGTGGCGGAACCGCTACACAAATTGTTAAAAAAGGATGAGGCATGGAAGTGGGGCGACGACCATGAGAAGGCTTTCAATGACCTGAAGCGACTCCTGGCATCAGATGCTGTACTGACCCACTTCAATCCCAAACGCCCAGTGGTCCTGATATGCGATGCATCCCCGGTGGGGGTGGGGGCGGTGTTATGCCACGTGCTGGAGAACGGGAGGGAGGCCCCGATAGCGTTCTACTCTAGGTCCTTGTCCCAAGCGGAGAGAAACTACGCCCAGACAGACAGGGAAGCACTAGCGATAATTGCGGGGACCAAGAAATTTCATGATTTTGTGTATGGCCTCCCCTTCACCATAGTGACCGACCATAAGCCCTTGCTAGGCATTTTCACTGCAGATAAGCCCACACCCCAAATCCTGTCCCCGAGAATGCTCAGGTGGGCCATTTTTCTCAACGCGTATCAGCACGCGTTGGTGTACCGGCCCGGGAAGGAGATCAGCCATGCGGATGCCCTGTCGAGGTCCCCCATTCCCCGGGATTGCTGCCACGTGGGCGAGGAAGAGAGGGACCACCAGGTCTTAATGATAGAGGTCCTAGACTCCCCCCCAGTAGTACCGGCCGACATCGCCAAAGCGACCGGTAAGGACAAAACGTTAGCTACAGTTTGCTCCTGGGTACAGAAAAGGTGGCCCGTGTCTTCCCCAGCAGCAGAATTCGACACATTTTTCAAAAAGAAATTAGAATTGTCCCTAGAGAGGGGTTGCCTTTTGTGGGGACAGCGGGTAGTGATCCCCACGTCCCTCCGGCCGAGGGTGCTTAAACTGCTGCACGTCAGCCACCCCGGGATCGTCCGCTCTAAGGCACTAGCCCGCAGTTACTTTTGGTGGCCCCAGCTAGACGCCGACATCGAGCACATGGTCGGCACTTGCGAAGCGTGCCAAAGCTCCAGGCCAGAAGAGGCTCGCTTGCCACATAGGGAGTGGGACGCAGCAAGGGGCCCCTGGTCCCGGGTTCAAGTAGACTTTGCTGGCCCGTTCAGGGGAACACTTTTCCTCCTTGTGGTGGACGCGTTCTCCAAGTGGTTGGAGGTCATTCCAGTCTCGAGCACCTCCTCGGCCACAACAATTAAACAGTTACGGAGGGTCTTTTCCACGTTCGGTTTACCCGACACCCTCGTCAGCGATAACGCTAGCTGTTTCACGTCCGCCGAGTTCAGGGCATTCATGGATCTCAACGCCATTCGGCACATCACCTCCGCCCCTTTCCACCCGGCCACCAACGGCCAAGTAGAGCGCCTCGTGCGCACCACCAAGGACGCGCTGCGGCGCATGGGCCCCGGAGATCTTAACTTACAACTGTGCCAATTCCTGCTAAGGTACAGGGTCACCCCATCAGCGTTAGGGTACTCCCCCACCCGCTTAGCCCAAGGGGGAGAAAAAGGGGGACATGGGTCCCCACCAAGGGGGGAGGAAAGGGAATCGATCCTCAGAGATCTTTTGCGGGAGTTTGCGGCGGAAAGGAAGAGCCCCGATCTCACACACAGCCCCCGGAAGCGTCCCCAAAACACAGATTCCCCAAGAAGTTTAGACCTTGATTTACAGTACCAGGGGGAGTTAGCGGAGTGGTCCCCCACCCGTCCTAGCGAAAAAAGGGGTTTCAGTTCAGCCCCTGGTACTTCCAGTCCCAGTAGCCCCTGCGAGTTAGAATGCAACATAGCACCAATTTCCCGGAGACCAACACCCCCAAGACAGGAGGCGACGGCGAGTCCGCCCACCACAGTCTCAAGGTCCCCCGAGCGGGGAACAGAAGGTAGCAGAACCACAAGGGCATCCTCATCGGTCCCGCGGTTCACAATAGGAGGGTCCCCGGGGTCCGAGAGCAACAGGCAGGGGTTCACGTCCCAGCTGTTCATTCCATTCCCATCCCCCAGCGCAAGGCAGGCACGGACGCCCCACAGAGCCACTAACGAATCCCCATTTCCCGTTGCAGGACAAGCACCCACGGAGTCAGGGATCACAGGCTCTCCGGTACTAGGTCAGGCGCAAGCACGCCCCAAGCGCACGTGCGGCAAGCCACAATGGTTGCGGGACTTCGTCCCATCCTAGGGGGGAGGGATGTTATGTATGCATGATCATTGTACTGTAAGATAAGAATGTAACCACTCCAATTACAATGTATCTCAGCTGTAAAGGAACGCGAGCAAGCAGCCCATAGAGGGCAGCTGCGAGCGTTCAGTCTCACATGGTTCACATTGCTCAATCACGGACAGCCGCGGGAAAACCTTCCCCGCATTCAGCAGCAGGAGAAAGAACTACTGAAGAGAGGCGTGCCTGGGCGAGGCCACGCCGGTAGCAGCCAATGAGCTACCGTGCTACAAGATTCAAATGTATAATGCTACTGTATATATAGAGATGTATCACCGCCATTACCTCATGCTCCACCGGAACATCATGCAATAAACCTGTGTTAAGCCAACCCTTCGGCTGTTCTGTTGTCTTTGGTCCCATACAGTAAATAAAGTATTAAACAATGCAGGTTCATAACTAAAAGGGAACTCCTCTTGTCATATGGCTAGAAGCAGGTGGAAGTGATGTCCCTTTGTAGTCCTAGCATTGATAGTAGGGAAAACATGGAAACAGATGCTGGGTGAGGTCAGTGTGGAGAGAGCTTTGAGTGAGGCAATTTGTACAACCTAAGCTAGTGGTTTCACAAGTAGTGAAAATTCTGTCCCATCATTTCAGCTGAGAAGTGTCAACTGCAAGTTGAATAAGGTTTGTTGTATGGAACTGGATAAGGTGTTACCTTGTTCTATCTTTTCAGATAGCAAAAATGTATTGGGTCATCTTTGTTCTTTGGTTTTTTACAGTTGGTACAGGGGCTCCTAGTTTAGGTGAGGACCATGATGTCATCAGTCCACTATCTTGAATGGACTTCTCCTCACATATCTGCGATTCGAACAGAAAGAAAGCTTCCATTGGTGCCAGTGATAATTTTCATCCAATTGTGAATTGCAGGTATGGAAGAACAGATTGGAGTGATTCTGATCTGGACTATAGTGAGTCAAGAAGTCATACTATGTTCCGGTAACCCCCAACCCCCCAAAAGTTATGCGACCCCCGAGCGTACTGATCAATTATTGTGTATTTGTATCTTTATATTGTAACATTATGTGTCTTAATATGTTGTTAGCCGCTCAGAGTCGGCCGTGGGTTGAGTGGAGCGGGATAATAATAATAATAATAATAATAATAATAATAATAATAATAATAATAATAATAATAATAATAATAATAATAATAATAATAATAATAATAAACAAAAACAAATGAACAAAGCAAAAACCTCTTAGGACTGCTGCTTGTGTGCGTAAGTGTGTGTGGATAAAGCTTGTAGAAACAAACTATGTATATGACAAATGCTGCCTCCACCAATGTGTGAAATTGCTGGGGTGGGAGATCTTTACACTGGTAGCTCACTGTGGACTTTGCCCACATAAGGACACATGGCTTGGGGGTGTGTTAGACCTGACAGGGTTACCCCAGATATTGATGGTCAGGAGTGGGCTGTCTTTGGATAGCACAATCTTAGGGCTTGGGAATCACCCATTGGGGGTTAGAGCAAGGGTGGGCAGGAATCCCCTGACTCTGCCCCAGGTATCCACACTATATTAGGCCCCACTACAGGAATGGGAGGATACCATTCTCATTTAAATATTAAAGTTGTGACACTAGTTAAACTCCTGAATTGTGTCCAGCTCTTTATTCCAGGAAGGTGGGGGCAATGCATACATAGTTCTGTCCTTTGCACTCAACAAAGTAGGTAAAGGTTGCCCTTGCTCGAAAGCCAGTCACATCTGACTCTTGGGTTCAGTGCTCATCTCTGTTTATAGCCAAAGATCCAGCACTGTCTATGTCTGCAGATGTTTCTGTGGACATGTGGCAGGCATGCCTCAACACCAGAGTGCACAGAATGCTGTTTGCAGGCGCACCCCCCCAATGATGGACTCAGACACAAATGAAAGTGGATAACGGCATGGGCCACATTTATTGATTCAAGCCCTAGTCCGAATTATAAATTTCTATTGGTAAAACGACCAATCATAATTCTTAAGGCAAGCAGGCCGAAGTAACACTGGTAAGGTACCACCCAAAATTGCCAACGGCAATTGTTACAATGTATCTATTTGTATCAATTTGTTTGTTGACAACAAACAAATTGTTGACCGTAGTCAATATCTAACTAATGACCCCACCCTCTGACGTGTATCCGCAAAATCAGGGGGTGATTCCAGCTGTCTAGTGGTAACCATCACCCCCTCGCCTGGTTCGTCGTTGACCGGACAACGTTTAAACAACTTATGCCTATCTAGTGTTGTCCAGTCAATTGCGAACCTGCCGGATACCTGTGGGTCATAAATGTTTACCTTACCAGTGCTACCCGCCAATGTGACCAAAGTCAACAGTAGCACAGACAAACCCCTATATCAAACCATAGCAACAGTGTGGGATGGGCGAAAAAGCCAGGACTCAAAGGCCAATTGCGAGTCCCAGCCAAAAATTCCCACCCAGCCCCGAAGCGACCAAGAAATCACACTGTTAACTAGGGAGGGGGTGGAGGGGAAAAACTTCTCCGCTCCGTCGGTTCGCCAAAATGGCAGCACGGCTGCCTCGTGGCCAGCCCCTTTTATTAGGGTGCTGGCCACGCCCCTAACTACCCGGATGGTTTCGTCCAGTGGGGGGGGGGGCCCGCAAAGAGCGTGGCGGCCATTTTGGTGCCGCGCTTCCATTGCAGGCGCACCCCCCCAATGATGGACTCAGACACAAATGAAAGTGGATAACGGCATGGGCCACATTTATTGATTCAAGCCCTAGTCCGAATTATAAATTTCTATTGGTAAAACGACCAATCATAATTCTTAAGGCAAGCAGGCCGAAGTAACACTGGTAAGGTACCACCCAAAATTGCCAACGGCAATTGTTACAATGTATCTATTTGTATCAATTTGTTTGTTGACAACAAACAAATTGTTGACCGTAGTCAATATCTAACTAATGACCCCACCCTCTGACGTGTATCCGCAAAATCAGGGGGTGATTCCAGCTGTCTAGTGGTAACCATCACCCCATCGCCTGGTTCGTCGTTGACCGGACAACGTTTAAACAACTTATGCCTATCTAGTGTTGTCCAGTCAATTGCGAACCTGCCGGATACCTGTGGGTCATAAATGTTTACCTTACCAGTGCTACCCGCCACCCGGAGAGGCTTCAATAAAGGCTCGACGCCCCCCCCAAGACCGTCAGCTCGGTCGACAGGCCTGCTCGCCAATCACTCAGCAGGAGGTCCATACCTCCTCGCGACAGATGGGCCCCCTCCCCTGAATAAAGCTCATAATTTTGCAGACTGATGATGGGGAGGCGAATGACGCGTCCCCAACCCATATCAAAAAGGAACCGGGCAATAGCCCTGGAGCGACGAGCCCGGTCAAGCGCCTGGAGGCCAAACGCTCCCCTGTAAGCGTACTGCGGTATCATGTCCGACCAATGAGGGGTGTGGCAGGCCACACATAATGCGAGTATGCCAAGTGACTGCAAATCGCAAGCTTCCGCGATAGGCCAGTGACCTGTCCGAAACCATTGCCCCCAAGGTGAATAACCAGGACATCAGGCGAGTCAGCATCCCTGATGTAGAAAAGGAATGGCAACAGTTCCCGCCATAACATGCCGCGCTTACCACACCACCTGAGATGTGCGGATGCACCCAGTCCCAGTCGGGGTCCCACTCTGTCGCCGCAGCATAACGCGCTGCCCTGTGCAGCGTAACGCGCTGCCCTGTGCACGTGGCAACGGCCCACCAGCCCTACTGTCACCGGTGTAAAACGACACCCAGGGTCTGTCAAGGAAAAAAGGGGGGGTGAGAAACATTGCAGTGACTAAACTGGCACTCACGGTTGAAGGGGGTGAACACAAAACTGAAAACAATGTGATCCCAACCTTCCCATGCGGCGTATTTCAGCCCCAGAGTACCCAAAAGTAGCTGCAGTAGAAACCGCCCCCATCCTGCAGGAATGGCTGAGTGAGGGGAGACCCACCCTGGTGACAGAAAAACGGGGCATGGTGCGTGCCACACAGTGCAAGAAACTCCTGTAGGGCACCAACCGGACAGATGTCTTCCAAGGAACATCGTAGCAGTATTACTCAACTGCCTACGCCGTGCTGACCTGTTTTAGAGGAGCATATCCTCAACTGAGCCCAATCATAGACATTTTCGAGTTCCAGTGCCCTACGACTTGCATCCGCCTTAGACAGCATCATAAGCTCGCTGATGCGGAGCGCTCCAAAAAAGGCCACCGTTGTAGCCGCACGAAACAGGGCTGCCTCATACCTATCGAAACATAGGTCATGCCAGCCTCGTGCCAGTTGGGTAAGTACCCCAGGGGAAATTGGGTGACGGTCGTCCAGGCAACGCCCACGGTCCCGCACCCCCCCTCCAAAACATGTCTCACACGGAAATCAGCGGTACTGTCCGCGTGACCTCCCACCTTGGCCATAAAAGCCAGCGCTGATAGCCTAGATGCTATGGTGCGGGGTGCCAGGCCCTGGGCGTGCAGGTAAACCATGAAACGGAGGATGTGGGCCACTGGGATCGGCCAGGTATCTGGCAGGCGAGATTGGGAACAAAAGGTCCGAAATGCAACCAACGCGTGGTGATACGCCTTACGCGTGCGTGGCGCCAGTGACATGCCTATCGCCCGGTTCACCTCTCCTTGCCAATGGTCCATATCTCCTGCGGTAGTGGCGAGGGAAATTCCTCCGCATCCGGAGCCAAGGCACGGAACCGGGAGATCTGCAGGCGGGACAAAGCGTCAGCAATATCATTATTCACCCCCGGGACATGCCTGGCTCTGAACAGTACATTGAGGCGCCGGCTGCGCAATACAAACTGGCGCACAAGATCCATGACCCTGGGAGATTTAAAGGTCTGTGAGTTGACCATGTGGACAACAGCCACACTGTCACACCAGAAATGCACCATAGAGTTGGCCCACTCCTCACCCCATAGCATCAAGGCCCCCAGTATGGGAAAAAATTCCAAATATGTGAGATCCCTCAGGCGACCCGTGCCTGACCAGGCTGGTGGCCATCCACCATATGCCCACTTCCCATTGAAGTACATCCCATAACCAAGGGATCCCGAGGCATCAGACTGAATTTGAAATTGGGGCGAAGCCAGGAGGTCAGACCTCCAAAATGAGACCCCATTGAACTCCCTCAGGAACTGGAGCCATACGTGCAGATCTGCCCTGATGCCTCGTGTCAATCTCGCCCTATGATGGGGCCTGGATAAGCCTGCCATGGCGTCGCACAAGCGCCGAGCAAATGCCCTGCCAGGTGCGACCACCCTGCAAGCGAAATTGAGATGTCCATGTGGCACCTACAATCCCCGAAGGGATGCCTTGCGCTTAGCCAGCAAGTCCGACATAAGGGCCACTATCCTTGACACCTTGTCTGCGGGCAACCTAGACGCCTGCGCTACCGTGTCAATTTCCACCCCCAGGAATATTAACTTATTAGACGGGCCTTCGGTCTTTTCGGGCGCTAAAGGGACACCGAGTTCCTCCATTAGCGTCTGAAATGTGTTGAGGAGATGTGTGCACGTGTCCCAGTCCCGTTCACCCCCGAATAAAAAGTCATCCAGGTAATGGGCTACAGACCGAGACCCTGACCTACGGACAAATGCCCACTGCAGGAAGGTACTGAAACGCTCGAAAGCCGAGCAGGATATGGAACAGCCGAATGGCATAGCTTTGTCAAAATAATATTCACCCCGGAATTTGAAACCCAGCAACTCGAAGTCACCCGGGTGCACGTGCAAAAGGCGAAACGCCGACTTAATGTCACACTTAGCCAACAGTGCACCCGGGCCACATGAGCGCACCATGCGCAATGCCTGGTCAAAGGATGTATACCCGACAGAACAAAGGTCATCAGGGATAGCATCATTGACCGAGTGGCCGGCTGGGTAGGACAAATGGTGAATCAGGCGGCACTCGCCCGGGGACTTCTTGGGCACTAGTCCTAGCGGAGACACTGTAAGGTTGTGGAACAGGGGTGCGGGGAAAGGGCCAGCGACCCTGCCCGCAGCAATCTCCTTATTAATGCTGGCGGCAGCCACCTCCTCCCTTCCCCTAAGTGACGAAAGGTTAGGTGCATCCTGCGGTGACCTATCCCCCGTGAAAGGAATACGAAAACCCAGTTGAAAACCCTGAAGGAGGTACACAGCGTCTGCTCTCCTCGGGTACAATGCGAGCCAACTCTCCAGCATGTCGACATTAATCGGGGAGGGGGCCTTTTGGTGAACCCGCTCCCTCCATGGCAATCTTACCTGCCCCTTGTCCGCCCCTACCCCTGCCCCCGTATCCTCCCGGCCTGGGACAGGCGGAGGCAGCATGGGGGCCAGAACAAGAGGGGCACTCATGCTTGTACTTGCAATTTTTCCTGTTGCAAGAACCATTGGACGAGAAGGTCCAGCACAGCAGGCGGGCTGGAACCCCCTGCCCCGCCACTTGGCGGGGTACCTGTACCGGGGCCGCTCGTTGGACCGCATGTCCACAATGGTATCTCTCCCCAGGCGCCGGGCGCGTGGGGGTCATATACAGAAGCCACAGCTTCTGGCAGGGCTCATCCCACCTCATCTCTGGGTGCAGTGTAATCCTCATGCTGAATTCTTCGTCATAAGCCAGCCATGACGGACCCGGGAAGTCAACCATAGCCCGGCAAATATTGTCCAGATACTGGACCATAGGGATAGCCAAATCCGGCCTAGCCCTGAGGTAAACGGCCATGTAAATCAGGTACGCTGGCAACCAATTTGCCCACGTGCATGGCGGCTTACGACGACGTGCCTGCTCCTTATCCTTCTTGTCCGGCCCTTCCCTCTCCTCCTTGGTCAGCTCCCTATTTAGAAGGGAGAAGATATCTACATACTCGCCCCTCCAAATCTTTTCCTTGGTAGACTGGGCCAAATGGTCCCCCAAGGGCAAGGAATACCCTGCTGTTGGCAAAGCCGACACCGGCACTGAGGGAACTACGGGCAAAGGAAAATGAGCCTGAGCCAGCCCGGGGATTCCCAACACATTTTCAGCACGTTGGGGGCACCACCCCGACCCAGGCCCTGTGTCACGGGCAAAGTCGCTGGGTGGGCCGGGGGCCATTGGGCCGCCGGGCCACCCGAGCGAGGCCAAGGCCATTGAACAGCCCCTCCAAGGAAGTCAGTTGTGTGGGTGCATTAGCTTGGACTGCATACTCACCCGCTGCACCCCCGCGGGCCGCCCCCACCGGGGGTTCCGGCCCGCTGGGGGCGTCGGAGCTCACGACCGAAGCTGAGCTCGTCGACGGGGCCAGACCAGCACCAGACTGCAGCACCCGTGGGGTGGGGAGCTGTGAGGCAGTGGCCACCACCGGCCCGCGCGCCTCAGGAGGCTCAACCCGACCCATCGCCGGCCGCTGTTCGGCGGCCAAAGGGGGCACCTGAAAACCTAGAGACACCCCTGTTTGGTTGGCCCTTGCCAAGGACGCTTCAAGGGCCGCCACCCGGGCCAGGAGGGCCTCCACATCGACATAGGCCCCGGCCCCAACAGGGGGCAATTGGGCAACCGGCCCAAAATTCACGGGTACCTGTCCAGGTCCCTGAGCCCCAGGGGCCAGATAAGGCCAAGAGCCCATGCTCAGCCCCTGGGGAGCCGTGGGAACGCCCTGCAAAGGCAGGGAACCCAACCACCCTCCGTGGCTCGCACCCCCCATAGGAAATAGCGCACCCGGGCAAGAGGGCCCCGCCGCACAGACCATGGCAGGGGCAAAGGGCCGAGGCCCCGTCCGGGGCAGCAGGTATGCTCTGCGCATCAGGCCAAGGAGCTACCGATCCCATCCCACCGTTCCCGGTGGGGTCTGCTAAAGGTGGCTGCGGAACGGGCGCAGTCGCGGTCCTCCGACCTGGCTGACGCCTCCGCGCCAATCGAGCCACGTTCGCGGCTGCCTTCTTCTTCGAGGGCATGGCTAAGGTAGCTAGGAAGCCTAAAACAAGAGAAAGCTGCCCGAAAAGGCTTCCCCCAGAGGACACGAGCGACGGAGGTAAGGAGGAAAGAAAAACTTCTCCGCTCCGTCGGTTCGCCAAAATGGCAGCACGGCTGCCTCGTGGCCAGCCCCTTTTATTAGGGTGCTGGCCACGCCCCTAACTACCCGGATGGTTTCGTCCGGTGGGGGGGCCCCCGCAAAGAGCGCGGCGGCCATTTTGGCGCCGCGCTTCCATTATCTTCCTGCCAAAGTGGTCCCTATGAATCTACTTGCAATTTCTTGCTTTCAAACTGCTAGGTTTGCAGAAGCTGGGACAGAGACGGGAGCTCACTCCATTGTGTAGTACCCGGGAATTGAACTCCAACCTTCCAGTCAGCGAGTTCAATGTCATAACCACTTGAGCCACAGCAACAAAGTATGTACAGAATTATAATGTAATTGTGTTTCAATATTTCTAAATTATCATTCTGCAACTTTTTATTTTAAAGTTTTTGACAATGTATGTATGTCTCATTTTAATTTTTATAATCAAGATTCTTTTTGTATGCTAACAAATAAGCACATGTTCCTCCCATGCTGTTTTTTTCTCTCCAGCTGCTATCTTTTTAAAATTCTGCTTGCTCTGTACATTTTTGTAACAAACCTTCCTGTCATTCAATAGCTAATAGAAAAGCCTACATTGAATGATTTTGGGGGTGGGGTAGGTAAGACTCTCAAAAATTTCTGAAGGAATGTGGAGGGGGAGATATAGGAAATTACATGGTTGGTTAGCTTCACCTCTATTTTGAAAACAGAAGGAAAGCAATATTACAGATTGAAAGATAAACAATGTAAGAGAAGAAGCCTTATTGAGGAGGAACAGTACACCTTCTGTAAAAAGACTCTTACTGCTTAAGGCTATTGGTAAGCACTTTGACCCAGTCCTTATCAGAGATTTCTGCATATCTGGAATGTCTTTGGAAGAGAAAGATGATTTGTCTCAGTTGCAAAAAACCATGATGGAAATAAAATAAAATGATCCAGCTGACAGCATCTCTCATAAGAGAAGAGGATAGAGGCAAGGCTTTCCAGCTTGAAGACAGGAACCTGGCAGATATATTGTAAGAGCCTTAGTGCAGTGGCAAGCATAGCCGGTGGCACTGCTGGGACGGTTGGTGGGCTGGTGCTGGCCTCCCCCTCCCAGCGCCACTGGAAATGCATCCCATTTGTCTCGTCCAGGGCTGAAGGCGCGCAGGAAGTGCGGAGGTAAAAGCACGCCTTCGGCCCTGGGCTAGGTACATGGGAAGCATTGCCGGTGGCACTGCTGGGAGGTGAGCAGGGCAGGTTGGTGGGCTGGCGCTTGCCTCCTCCTCCCCACGCCACCAGAAATATGTCCCTGCTGGCGGCAGGAAGTGCGGAGGTGAAAGTGCGCCTTCGGCCCTGGGTGAGGCGAATGGGACACATTTCCAGTGGCACTGGGAGGGAGGCCGAGAGTTGGGCATGGCTGGCCAAGTGGGTGTGGCCTGGAATTTATGCCACTGGTTCACAAGAACTGTTGAGAACCAGCCACAGTACATCACTGACTACAGCCAAAGGTTTGTGAGTTCAGTCCTGACTAGGGATCAAGGTTGACTCAGCCTTCCACCCTTCTGCGGTTGGTAAAACAAGTACCCAGCATGTTGGGGGCAAAATGCTAATTAATTTGTGAACTGGCCAGAGAGTGCACTAAGCACTAGGGGTGGTATATAAGTCTAATTGCAATTGCTATTATGAGACCTATAAATTCTACTCCAGAGTTGCCTTGGTCAGTAGTCTTAACTGACTTATATCCAATGCCATTGTGCCTGACTAGACCCATTCACATTCTTTGTGACCCATGCTTCTATTTGCTCCCTGTTTGACAAGGTGAGTGGTCTTCTGGATGGACTCTTGGCAGCCTATCACTTGAAAATGTGATACAGGTTTTTGCATTTTCTGCCCACCAAAATTAGATTCTTAATAATTTGGGGGAGAAAACAAGACTTGTTATCTAGTAGTACATCTCTCTAAAATCATCTGCCCATACCACCTGGTCTTCATAGCATCTCCAAGTGTTGATACTAATAGTGGCAAAAATTGTTTTAACAAGGAAATGAACTTCTTGGTGGGGTCACCCAAAATGCTTGTCAAGCTGTGCCAAGCTCCATCCCTGGACATATTTAAGAAGTATATCAAAACATTACAGGGGCTAGTTAGTTTAGTTAGTTTGTTTAGCTTAATTTATACACATATATTTATTTACTGAATACATTATAGGGGCTTGAGAAATAGCCGCTAATACATTTTATCATGTTGTCATGGTGTGTGTGTGTGTGTGTGTGTGTTTTGGGTTTGCAATGTCATTTTAATCCTATATTATGATTCTTGTTTATTTGGAAGTTGCCTTGAGTGGGAAAGTCCTCCAGTTGGGGAGTATAGAAATGTATTCAATCAATCAATAGTCCTAAAGGACGAGCATTTGATGGAAATGTATGGTGTGCCCAGTGGTGGGCATCAGCAGGTTCACACCAGTTCACTAGAACCGGTAGCAGAAATTCTGACTGGCTCCGCCTATCCAAGTTTTGAAATAAAGTAGTCCTAATTCAGGTGCAACGCAGGGCTTCCCACCTGGTCATGCCCACCATACCATGCCCACATTGTGATAGTAATTTTTTTTGACCCCACCACTATTCTGCTCTATAAAGTCTTGCTGCCCATTAGACTTGACAGTTATCATCCCAAAAGGATTTCACTTCCCACAAACACCTTTGCACATCTGGAAACATTGGGTCAATCTCTTTTGGTACAGAAAACTAGGCCTGAATCAACTTGGTAGATAGACCCTATTCTTGGTGAGTGAAATATAGGTGTCTGTGTGTGGGCAGGACTTCCAGAATTGTGCTTAGAGAATCATTGGAAATTTCTGGGTGTTGCAGTGCCCAAAATCCCTCAAAAGAATGCACACCCTTAATGCAAGAACTACATGAGAGGAAAGCCTTTTAATCTTCAAAAAAAGGAGGTGGAAAATCTAGCCCCCCCCCCCCAACTATAGGAATGTACAGACAAGTAGTGATGACCCACTCCTTTGAAAAGTCTGGAATAAAACATAGTTGGTCATATCATCAACATAAGGTGGAGACAGCAAAATACAACCCATTCCCAGGTTCTTCCTGAGGAGAGGCATATAACAATCAGTGTAGCTGATCCCAGGAGCAACATACTTTCATCCCTTGAAAATTGTCTAATTACAGATGCCAGATTATGGCAAAGATATAGTGCTAAAATTAAAGCTTTAATGTGCCTAATTCACAGAATTTATACTGTCCACTTCATCCTCTGAGACTTGAGTTTTCAACAGATAATATATATCAGCCATGTCCTTAGTGAGCTAACCAATGTAACTTTACCGTTGAGACTTTGCCTGCCATAAATAACCTGGGCTCCTGTTTCAAATGCACTGGTCCAGATTACTGATGAATAATTTGAGCCAAATTAATCCCTTGGTTCACCTGAAGGGTTCAACTGATGTGTCTGTGCATCCATGCAGATGTTAATTTATTCCTTCTATGTCTAGAACACCATCTTTTTCAATGAGGCCACCAGAATCTTGAATTTTAGAATGTCTCAATTGCTTTTCTTGCATTGCATCCTGCTGTAAGGATAGCAAAGCACACACTGGGTGGTGTTTTCTATTCTTTTCCAGGCTCTAGGTGACCCCTTTGCCCCTTTCCACCAAATGCATTTTACTCTTATTTTGAAGAAACCATGATTTTCTTACTTATGTGGAAAAACTGAGAACTGCAGCAGAATAGGACCAGCAAATATGCGTAGTTTTCTGGTTGTCATGAATTTTTGTATTAATATTTTGATAATACCATTCCCATTTAAAAATCAAGATGTGATGGTTATCCTGAGCTTTGTTAGAGGTTTACTTTTTCAAGTCCCATGATCTGTGACATATGAAGAGGTGAAATGGTAATAATTACAATGCAAATGTAATTTGCAGCAAGATTATGAGGCCCTTTTGAAATCCCTTTTGACAAACATTGTGAAGGAATCCAACCCTAATATATGCATTTTATGGAGATACCAGGGACCTCAGAATGCAATGGAAACATTTTAATATTTTACCCTTATTGTTGCCCCGAGAGACAGATGAGCGGAAATTTAGTTGCTGACAGGCAGTTAGATAGGCATAGAAGAGGATTAGTAAAATGGTATTACATTGCTACAAACCTACTTCTGGCAGTTTATATTCCCTCAGTGGAGCTTCATCACTTTGTAAACACAGGCTGTCTTAATAGAGCAACCAGACTATTTCCTTTGTTTCAGGGTAGTCAAGTGCTTGGCTTTAAAATGGCATTACTGTCTATCTTTCCACTGAAGCAATAAGTGAAGGAGAGATAAAGTATTCTATATTTACATGAGAGTGGCTCTTGTCTTAGTTATTTTGTGTTGGTGTTGTTCCTTGTCCAGCTTTTTGAGAATGTGCATATCCATATACTCTATGCCTACAGCTGGAAATAGCTTTGCATGTTTCTGTACTAGAATTCTGATGCTGCGTTTTAATTTAAGCCTACAGGGACTTGTTAAACACTTGCCACAGTTAATCCTCAAGCTCTGTTTTTTAAACATGCTTTACTCATCCCTTTAATCTTTCTCACTTTAAAAAGGCACACAACAAACTCATAGGCAGATTGTCTATTGACAAATATTTTGTATGCTTACTATAGGAAGAACTTTGGTAATCACTATACTAGGGGTTCCCAACCTAAGGCCCATGGGCCGGATTTGGCCTGCAGTGAGTGGTGGGATTCAATTTTTTTACTACCCTCTCTGTGGGCATGGTATGGTGGGTGTGGCCAGGGGGATGCCCTGTGTTGCACCTGAATTAGGACTACTTTATTTTAAAACTTGGATGGGCAGGGCCAGCCAGAATTTCTGCTACCAGTTCTGGTGAATTGGGGTGAATCTGCTGAATCCCACCACTGCCTGCAGCTCCATTTCATGTGGGCCCCCAATCCTCCAAGGGCATTTGAGAAACAAAATGGCCACCCCTTTGAAGCTATTTGGACAAAAAGGCCACCCCCATCGTGCAGTCAGTGCAAAATGGCCATCTGGCTCTCGAAGCTGACTGAGAGCGTGTGACCTGGCTCCCGGCTTGAAAAGGTTGGGAACCCCTGCAGTATACCAAAAAGCCCAGTGCTCAAGTCATCAACATAGAGGTGAACTCATGGAGGCTACCTAAACAATTTCTCAGGGAGATAGGTATGAGCCCATCCACACAGACTTCCTGATGAATTTTCAATTATTTATCTGAACGTGAACAACTCCCTTCCCCTCAAAATTTAAAACAAAAAAGGGGGAAAGGAAGGAAGGAAAAACAGTTTGAAGAATAAACTAATATGAACAACAACAGCAATACATCAAATACAATCTATACCTATAAAATGGTGTGTTAACCGTTGGAATGTGACAAAGGATGTTGCACCAGGCCCCACTAGCCCCGTCCGAGCCTCCGTTCACTCGCCCGAACGGGGTTCGCAGGTAACTGTTGGGTTGAAATTTTCAACCCGAGGGCAGGAGCCCCTCAGTCACAAACAAAAAAAGGGAACTTCAATTCCCAACGTTCCTTTCACTGCGCCAGAGCCAATCAGGCTGAGCGGCACGGCAAAAGGAACGTTCAGAAATGCGCCGCGGCCAATCAAAAAAAAAAGCCACAGGAAAAAAACTGCCACAGTAAGCAAACACGCGCAGGCAAAACTACAAGCCCCAGTGTCCTGTGCGCCATTAGCGCGCCGAACCCTGAGGCGCGTGAAAAATAAAAGTAAACCCCCCCCCGCCGCTGCTGCCCTTCTTCTCCATGGGCCAGCCAGCATGGCCCGTGGAGAAGAAAGCAAAGAAAGCACCACCCCCGCCATTGCCCTTCCTTCCCCCGGGCCAGCCAGCATGGCCCGTGGGAAAGAAAGCCACCCCCCGCCATTGCCCTTCCTTCCCACGGGCCAGCCAGGATGGCCCATGGGAAAGAAAGCACCCCCCCCACCAATGCCCTTCCTTCCCACGGGCCAGCCAGCATGGCCCACGGGAAAGAAAGCCACCCCCCTAAAAAAGTAAACACAAAACAAAAACACTCAAAAACACTCAAAAATCCAAAAATGAAACACAAAAACAGCCAAAAACAAACAAGAAAAAACTAAAGATTTAAAAAAAACAAAATTAAATTTTAAACTAAATAATATTAAATTAAATTACAAAATTTAAATTAAAATAAAATTTGCATAAACAGAAAACAAAAACCTTCAAAAACCAATTTAAAGAGCCCTGAGGAAGCCGGCACGCAAAAAAAAAAAAGCCAAAAAAACCCACTGGGAGCGCAAGTCCGCCGCAGGCGGATGCAGCACCTCGAAGCCAAAAAAATCACAAAACCTTACAACACCATTTAAAACAGCCCAGCACCATTGGTTCAAGAAAAAAAAAAGGAAACCCTTTACTATCCAACACAATTTTAAAAAGCCCGGCACCGCCGGGCAAAATATGCTAGTAATATTATAATATTATAATATCTGCCCAGGGGCCGCCGCGTTCCGGCGCGCGCACGCAGCCGAGGAGGAGTGGGGTTGGGCGGGCGTCTCTTGTTCTCTCTTGCGCGCGATCTCAAACCCACCCCCCCCCGCTTGGCCCCCCCCGCCTCGCTTGCTCTCCTCCTCCTCCTGGTCCTGGCAGCCCCTCCCCCCTCCTCCTCCTTCAGCGCAGCAGCTGCCAGCCGAGCCATCCTCCTCTGCCGGCGCCCGAGAGCGGAGCGCAGCCCAGGGGCGGCTCATATTGCGGAGCGACGCTGCAGCCGCGATGGCCACGACTGTGACCTGCACCCGCTTCACCGACGAGTATCAGCTGTACGAGGAAATTGGCAAGACGTGTAATTATTTGGGCCTCAACTAACCAGTCACCATTCAAAGGCCTTTGGGGGAGGTGAGTGAAGAATCGGCCCCTCCCCCCCACCCCATCCTAAAACCTGGGTGCAAGGAAGGAAGAGGCAGAGAAAGACCTAGGCCTCAACTAACCAGTCACCATTCAAAGGCCTTTGGGGGAGGTGAGTGAAGAATCGGCCCCTCCCCCCCACCCCATCCTAAAACCTGGGTGCAAGGAAGGAAGAGGCAGAGAAAGACCAAGGCCTCAACTAACCAGTCACCATTCAAAGGCCTTTGGGGGAGGTGAGTGAAGAATCGGCCCCTCCCCCCCCACCCCATCCTAAAACCTGGGTGCAAGGAAGGAAGAGGCAGAGAAAGACCAAGGCCTCAACTAACCAGTCACCATTCAAAGGCCTTTGGGGGAGGTGAGTGAAGAATCGGCCCCTCCCCTCCCCCCCATCCTAAAACCTGGGTGCAAGGAAGGAAGAGGCAGAGAAAGACCTAGGCCTCAACTAACCAGTCACCATTCAAAGGCCTTTGGGGGAGGTGAGTGAAGAATCGGCCCCTCCCCCCCCACCCCATCCTAAAACCTGGGTGCAAGGAAGGAAGAGGCAGAGAAAGACCTAGGCCTCAACTAACCAGTCACCATTCAAAGGCCTTTGGGGGAGGTGAGTGAAGAATCGGCCCCTCCCCCCCACCCCATCCTAAAACCTGGGTGCAAGGAAGGAAGAGGCAGAGAAAGACCTAGGCCTCAACTAACCAGTCACCATTCAAAGGCCTTTGGGGGAGGTGAGTGAAGAATCGGCCCCTCCCCCCCACCCCATCCTAAAACCTGGGTGCAAGGAAGGAAGAGGCAGAGAAAGACCAAGGCCTCAACTAACCAGTCACCATTCAAAGGCCTTTGGGGGAGGTGAGTGAAGAATCGGCCCCTCCCCTCCCCCCCATCCTAAAACCTGGGTGCAAGGAAGGAAGAGGCAGAGAAAGACCTAGGCCTCAACTAACCAGTCACCATCCAGAGGCCTTTGGGGGAGGTGAGTGAAGAATCGGCCCCTCCCCTCCCCCCCATCCTAAAACCTGGGTGCAAGGAAGGAAAAGGCAGAGAAGGACACAGGAAGGAAAAGGCAGAGAAGGACACAGGCCCCAACTGCCCAGTAACCATCCAGAGGCCCACGGGAGTCCTCCTAAAGTAGCAACACCCCAGAGGGCAAAGAGGAAGGGCCGCGCTGACACTACAGACACTGCAGACACAGGAGACCCTCGACCAGCGCGGCCCCAGAAGACACCATCCATAGCCACCATCACAGTGAGGCCTGAGTTGGAGCCTTTAACCAACTTTTCACAGCCAAAGGGAGGCGAGAGCTGCTGCATGCATGCAAGGGATCAGTAATTGAACTGAAATAATATAGTTGACTGAACATAGATGACTTATAGCAACTGACAGAGTGACTGTGTCACTGTGTCAGTTTAGAGCTGGCTGACATCAGTTCTAAACTGATACTGTGTTCTAAACTGTGATAATATGCATGATGATGTTACCTTGTTTTAAACTGTGATAATATGTATGATGGGGGGAGGAATGGCGTAGAAACCGGCAAAGCACGCCAGGGAGTTTGCCAAGAAAACCCTATTGACCAAAGCAAAGGCAAAACAAAGGGACAAATCAGAGGAAACAGGAAGGATGCTCAGCACATTAGATGGACAGAAAGGGATGGGCAGGAAAGGGGGAGGAGAAATACAGTGTTGTAAGGAACAATATTGCATAGGGACATGGAATGTAAGATCTATGAACCAAGGAAAGCTGGAAGTGGTAAAAAAGGAAATGGAAAGAATAAGTATTGACATCTTGGGAATCAGTGAGCTAAAATGGACAGGTATGGGCGAATTCAGCTCTGGAAACCATCATGTCTACTACTGTGGACAAGAAAACCTCAGAAGAAATGGAGTGGCCATAATTGTAAATAAAAGAGTGAGAAAAGCAGTAATGGGATACAACCTCAAAAATGATAGAATGATGTCAGTCAGACTACAAGGCAAACCATTTAATATCACTGTAATCCAAATATATGCACCAACTACCAGTGCAGATCAAGCCACAGTAGACCAGTTCTATGAGGACCTACAACATCTTATAGAACAGACACCAAGACACGATGTCCACATTATCTTAGGAGACTGGAATGCAAAAGTAGGAAATCAAAAAGTGGACGGAATAACAGGCAAGTTTGGTCTGGGAACACAAAACGAAGCAGGGCAAAGATTGATAGAGTTCTGCCAAGATAACACACTAGTCATAGCAAACACCCTTTTCCAGCAACACAAGAGGAGACTCTACACATGGACATCACCAGATGGCCAACATCGAAACCAAATTGACTACATACTCTGCAGCCAAAGATGGAGAACCTCCATACAGTCAGCAAAAACAAGACCTGGAGCGGACTGTGGCTCAGATCACAATCTACTGATTGCAAAATTCAGGCTCAGACTGAAGAAAATAGGGAAAACTAATAGGCCGGATAGATATGATCTAGACAACATACCCAAGGAATACACGGTGGAGGTGAGGAACAGATTCAATGGTCTGGACCAGACAGACAGAGTACCAGAGGAATTATGGACAGAGATGAGAGACATTATGCAGGAGGCAGCAAGGAAAACTATACCAAAAGAAAAGAAGCGCAAGAAAGCAAAGTGGTTGTCGGATGAGGCTCTTAAAATAGCAGAGGAAAGAAGGAACGCAAAAGGCAAAGGAGAAAGGAAAAAATACAATCACTTAAATAAAGAATTTCAAAGAAAAGCAAGGAGAGATAAGGAAAGCTACCTAAATGAACAGTGCAAAGAAATAGAGGAAAACAACACAAGAGGCAGGACTAGAGATCTCTTTAAAAAAATTGGGGAAGTCAAGGGAACGTTCAAAGCAAAAATGATCACGATAAAAGACAAAGATGGCAAAGAGTTAGCGGATGCAGAAGAGATAAAGAAAAGATGGAAAGAGTACACAGAGGAACTTTACAAAAAAGACCTAAACACCGCGGATAATAACAATGAGGGGGAAATTGAACTTGAACCAGACATCCTAGAGAGTGAAGTCAGAAAGGCCCTAAAAAGCACGGCAAATAACAAAGCCAGTGGATATGATGGTTTGTTGTTGTTCAGTCGCACAGTCGATTCCGACCCTTTGCGACCCTATAGACCATTTTTCTCCAGGCGCCTCTGTCCTCCACCATCCCCCTCAGCACTCCCAGTTCTGTACCCATTGTGTCTACAATCCCATCTAGCCATCTCATCTTTGGCCTCCCCCTTCTTCTTTTGCCCTCCACCTTTCCCAACATCAAGGCCTTCTCAAGCGAATCCTCCCTTCTCATTTGATGTCCAAAGTACTTCAGCTTCGTCTTTACTATTAGACCTTCCAATGAGCAGTCAGGGTTGATTTCTTCTAAGATTGACCTATTTGTTCTCCTCGCTGTCCAGGGTACCCTCAAAACTCTCCTCCAACACCACATTTCAAAGGCATCTATTCTTCTGCGCTCAGCCTTCCTAATGGTCCAGCTCTCACACCCATACATTACCACTGGGAATACCATTGCTTTGACTATTCTAATTTTTGTTTGCAATGTGATATCTCTGCTTTTCACTATGTTCCCCAGGTTTCTCATGGCTTGTCTCCCAAGAATCAGTCGCCTTTTTATTTCATGGCTGCAATCCCCATCTGCAGTGATCTTTGATCCAAGGAATGTAAAATCTGTCACTGCTTCTACTTCTTCCCCATCTATTTTCCAGGAACTGATGGGGCCTGTTGCCATTATCTTGGTTTTCTTGATATTGAGTCTCAGGCCAGCTTTTTCACTCTCCTCCTTCAATCCAATCAAGAGGCTCCTTAGATCTTCCTCACTTTCTGCCATTAGGGTGGTATCGTCTGCATATCTCAGATTGTTGATGTTTCTCCCAGCAATTTTAATCCCATATTGTGATTCCTCCATCCCTGCATTGCGCATTATGTGCTCTGTGTATAGATTGAATAAACAGGGTGATAAAATGCAGCCTTGTCTTACTCCTTTTCCTATTCCAAACCACTCTGTCATTCCGTGTTCTGTCCTAACTGTTGCTTCTTGGTTCATGTACAGATTTCTCAGGAGACATGTGAGGTGCTCTGGTATTCCCATCTCTTTAATTACTTGCCACATCTTGTTGTGGTCCACACAGTCAAATGCCTTAGTGTAGTCGATAAAACAAAAGTAAACTTGTTTCTGGTATTCCTTTGTTTTCTCCATGATCCAACGTATGTTGGCAATATGGTCTCTAGTCCCCCTACCTCTTCTGAAACCGGCCTGGACCTCTGGTAGTTCTCTCTCCACATGTTGCTGAAGTCTATCCTGTATTATCTTGAGCATCACCTTGCTGGCGTGTGGGATGAGTGCAATTGTTCGATAATTTGAGCATTCTTTGGCATTGCCCTTTTTTGGGATTGGGACGTATACTGATCTTTTCCAATCCTGTGGCCACTGTTTTGTTTTCCAAATTTGCTGGCATATTGAATGTAGTAATTTGACACCATCATCTTTTAGAGCTTTGAAAAATTCCACTGGGATACCATCATCTCCACTAGCTTTGTTGTTTGCAGTGCTCTTTAGGGCCTTTATAACTTCGCTCTCCAGAATGTCTGGCTCAAGTTCAATTTTTTCATCATTGTGGTTATCAGGGGTGTTGAGGTCCTTTTTGTAGAGTTCCTCTGTGTACTCTTTCCATCTTTTCTTAATCTCTTCTGCATCAGCTAGCTCTTTTCCGTCTTTGTCCCTTATCATGGTCATTTTTGCTTTAAATGTTCCCTTTATTTCCCCAATTTTTCTGAAGAGATCTCTAGTCCTGCCTCTTTTGTTGTTTTCCTCCATTTCTTTGCACTGTTCTTTTAGATAGTTTTCCTTATCTCTCCTTGCTTTTCTTTGAAATTCTGTGTTCAAATAATTGTACTTTTTCTTTTCTCTTTTGACTTTTGCATTCCTTCTTTCCTCTGCTATTTTAAGAGCCTCATCAGACAACCATTTTGCTTTCTTATGCTTCTTTTCTTTTGGTATGGTTTTCTTTGCTGCTTCCTGCATGATGTCCCTTATCTCTGTCCATAATTCTTCCGGCACTCTGTCTATTGAGTCTAGGCCATTATATCTGTTCATCACCTCCACCGTGTATTCTTTAGGGATACTTTCTAGGTGATATCTGTCTGGTCTCCTTGTTTTCCCTATTTTCTTTAGTCTTAACCTGAATTTTGCGATCAGTAGGTTGTGATCTGAGCCACAGTCTGCTCCGGGTCTTGTTTTTGCTGACTGTATGGAAGTTCTCCATATGATGGTATCCCAGTTGAATTCTTCAAAGCCCTAAAAGATGATCGAATCAAGCTACTACATGCTTTATGCCAGCAGATTTGGAAAACGAAACAGTGGCCACAGGATTGGAAAAGATCAGTATATGTCCCAATCCCAAAAAAGGGCAATGCCAAAGAATGTTCAAATTATCGAACAATTGCGCTCATCCCACAAGCCAGCAAAGTGATGCTCAAGATAATGCAGGATAGACTACAGCAGCATGTAGAAAGAGAACTACCAGAGGTGCAGGCTGGATTCAGAAGAGGCAGGGGGACCAGAGATCACATTGCCAACATACGTTGGATCATGGAGAAAACAAAGGAATACCAGAAACAAGCTTACTTCTGTTTCATTGACTACACCAAGGCCTTTGATTGTGTGGACCACAACAAAATGTGGCAAGTAATTAAAGAGATGGGAATACCAGAACACCTCATATGTCTCATGAGAAATCTGTACATGAGTCAAGAAGCAACAGTTAGGACAGAGTATGGAATGACGGAGTGGTTTGGAATAGGAAAAGGAGTAAGACAAGGCTGCATTCTGTCACCCTGCTTATTCAACTTATACACAGAGCACATAATGCGCAATGCAGGGATGGAGGAATCACCATATGGGATCAAAATTGCTGGGAGAAACATCAACAATTTGAGATATGCAGATGATACCACCCTAATGGCAGAAAGTGAAGAAGACCTAAATGTTGTGTTCTAAGGGTTTTACCTTCCACATGGATTACAATGTATCTGAACGAATGTAACCTTGCCTATAGCAACAATGTAACCTTCAGCTGTATCATATGAACCCTGCATGAGGACGCGAGCTGATGACCACCAGCTGGCAGCAGCGAGCGTCCAAGCTCTCTTGGTCAGAATCATCAAAGGCAACAGCGCGGGAAGCTTTCCCGCCACCACCTACACCTGGACAAGAAGGGCGTGACTAGCAATGACGTCACGCAGGCAGTAGCCAATGGGCTACTATGGCACCACGTTCAAATGTATTACTACTGTATATAAAGAGCTATCGATCCGCCATTACCTCATGTTCCCTCTGTCCACGATGCAATAAACCTGAGTTAACCCAGCCCGAGGCTGTGTCCTGTGTCTTGGTTTACATACACTAAATTGGCGACGAAGGTGGGATAATGGATTCCCAAAGCGCCAGGACACAGAGCGGGTTCAATATTACCAAGCCGCAAGACTGGACCATCTTTAACATGGATTTCAAGGCGGCCTTGGTGGAACTCAAAGTCAAAGACGACGAGGAAAGGAAGAGGGCCATCCTCACCCGAATGCTGGGTGTAGAGACCAAGCGGACGCTGGTGGGCATGATCGAACCGAAGACGTTGGACGACTTCAAAACCGACGACATACTGAAGTTGCTGCGTGAGCGTTTCCAACCCTCGAAGGCAATGTTTCCCGCTAGGAGTGCGTTTTGGAGGCGAGTCCAAGCGCCGGATGAGTCGGTAGAGGCTTTCGTGGAGGCCCTGAGGGTAGCCGCCGTTCCCTGCAAGTGGGACAACCTGGAGATGATCATGAGGGACGTCGTGCTGTGTGGCCTGAAGGACAAGGAAGTGCAGCGCCGCCTGATGAACAGGGAGCCGCCACCCACGCTGGCCGAGGTCGTAGAGACCGCGGAATCCGCGGAGTCCACGAATGCGGGAGTGGACGAAATACACGAGTGGCGTGAGTGGCGTCCTAGGGCCAGCAAAGCGGAAAGCTCGGTGCGCGGCAAGTCAGGACAGCCGGTGCACGCGACCCGACGAACCTCGAGATCCTCTACAGATGGCAGCGACGGCGAAGAGGTACAGAAGGTCCGGAAAGGGGGGCGCCGCTGCGATGGTTGTGGGGCGGCCCACGAGCGTGCGAAGTGCCCTTTCAGGAAAGCCGAATGTTACAGCTGTGGCCGGCGCGGGCACATCGCCAGGGCATGCAGAAATCGGAGAGAGGGCCGGAGGCAGTCGAAAGACCGTTCGGCCAGACCGGACCGTCCAGCGAGACCCCAAGATGGCGCCCGAACCACGAGGAAGCAGGACGGCGTGGGTCGCGTCTCGGACGGCAGCGAGGACGACGCCCCCGTGTTCAGCGTGTCCGCGGGACAAAACCATTACTTCATTGAGGTAATAGTACAAGGGGCCCCTGTTAGGATGGAGATTGACTCGGGGTCCTATTATTCCATAATTCCCCAGAAAGAGTTCTTGAAGATCGACCCCCAAGCGCGGCCCAAACTTAAGACTCTGAGGTCCACGCTACGGGACGTACAAGGGAACAGCATTCCAGTGCTGGGGGTCGGAAAATTTCAGGTTCGTTATAAAAGACATTCCGCAGAACTCCCTTTAGTCGTTCTCAAAGGGGGGAATTGTAGCCTCCTAGGGACGCAGTGGTTTCAGCCCTTGGGTTTGTTCATAGGGGGGGTGCACGCCGTGGGCGCGGATCCGATACAAGCGGTGTGTGACGCGCACCCCGCCGTTTTTGAAAAAGGACTTGGAAAATTCAAGGGACCCCCTGTAGCCTTCGACCTAGACCCGGAGGTCCGCCCGATAAGACTCAAACCGCGCAGGGTGCCTTTCGCACTAAAGGACAAAATAGAGGCGGAACTGGACAAATTGGTGGGCCAGGGGATTCTTATTCCTGTTGATTCCGCGGAGTGGGAAACTCCAATCGTAACAGCCCTGAAGGCTAACGGGGAGGTGCGCATTTGCGCTGATTATAAGTGTACAATTAACAAGGCGATTCGCCCTAATGCATACCCGGTGCCAGTGGTCAGCCACCTTTTGGCCAGGCTAAATGGGGGAAAGTGTTTCGCTAAGCTCGACCTGGCACAAGCCTATCAACAACTCCCCGTAACTCCCGCCACGGCCGCGGCACAAACGATAGTCACACATAAGGGAGCGTTCCAGGTGTCGCGTTTACAGTTCGGCGTGAACTCGGCACCCGGCCTTTTTCAGTCGCTTGTGGAACGCCTCCTGAAGGGGCTGGAGGGGGTGTTACCTTATTTTGATGACGTATTGATAACAGGGGGGAGTGAGGCCGAACTGGCAAAGAGATTGGATAAAGTGCTAACTGTGTTCGAGAAAGCGGGGCTGAGACTGAGGAAGGACAAATGTGTTTTTTTCGAAACCGAGGTCGAGTTTTTAGGGTTTCGGATCACACCTGAGGGTATTAAGCCGTCCAGATCCAAAGTGGAAGCCATTAAGAAGGCCCCTCGCCCCACATCCAAAACCGAACTACAGTCATTCCTGGGGCTCCTCAATTTTTACCATACATTCCTTCCGCGGAAAGCCTCCGTGGCCGAACCGCTCCATCGGTTACTTAAAAAAGAGGAGACATGGATGTGGGGTGACGAGCACGAGAAGGCGTTCAACGAACTAAAGCAGCTTTTAACATCGGACGCAATCCTTACGCACTTCGACCCCAAACGGCCGGTGGTCTTAGTCTGTGATGCATCACCGGTGGGGGTGGGGGCAGTGCTTTGCCACGTGTTGGATGATGGTCGGGAGGCCCCAGTGGCGTTTTACTCAAGGTCCCTGTCCCAAGCAGAGCGAAATTACGCACAAACCGACAGGGAGGCGTTGGCAATAGTAGCGGGGACCAAAAAGTTTCACGATTTTCTGTATGGCCGCCCATTCAAAATCGTGACGGATCACAAGCCCCTGTTAGGGATTTTCACGGCAGGCAAGCCCACGCCGCAGATACTATCCCCGAGAATGTTGCGATGGGCCATTTTTCTTAACGCATACCAACACGAGTTGGAGTACCGGCCCGGAAAGGAGATCAGCCATGCTGATGCGCTTTCGAGATCTCCTTTGCCTTTGTCGGACGACCAAAAAGCCAGAATAGGAAGAGACCGCCAGGTGTTGCTAATCGAGGTTTTAGACGAACCCCCAATAGTACCGGCTGATATAGCTAGGGCGACAAGCAAGGACAGGACGCTGGAGAAAGTCAGCTCATGGGTGCAGAAAGGGTGGCCAACATCGTCCCCAAGCAAGGAATTCGACCCATTCTTTCGGAAGAAGCTAGAGTTGTCCATAGAAAGGGGGTGCCTGTTGTGGGGCCAACGGGTGGTGGTCCCGACACCCATGCGGCCGAGGGTTCTCAAACTGCTGCACGTCAGCCACCCGGGCATCGTTCGCTCAAAAGCGCTGGCCCGCAGTTACTTTTGGTGGCCACAGCTGGACGAGGACATTGAGCACATGGTAGGCACTTGTGAGGCGTGCCAGGGGTCCCGACCAGAGGCGGCCCGCCTCCCGCATAGGGAATGGGACACAGCGAGGGGGCCATGGTCCAGAGTGCACGTAGATTTCGCTGGCCCTTTCCGAGGAACCATGTTTCTCCTGGTGGTGGATGCATTCTCAAAGTGGCTGGAGGTCATTCCTGTAAAGAGCACGTCCTCCACCACTACAATTAACCAACTACGGAGAGTTTTTTCAACGTTCGGTTTACCCGACACTTTAGTCAGCGATAACGCGAGTTGCTTCACCTCCTCAGAGTTCGGGGCATTCATGGAGGCGAATGCCATTCGGCATGTCACGTCCGCGCCGTTTCACCCGGCCACGAATGGCCAAGTGGAACGGTTGGTGCGTACAACAAAGGAAGCGCTTCGGCGCATGGGCCCTGGGGACCTGAACCACCAAGTATGTCAGTTCTTATTAGCGTATAGGGTGACCCCCTTAGCGTCAGGTTACTCGCCGGCAGAACTATTGATGCGGCGGAAACTGACTACACTCCTGTCCAGGCTGGACCCCACAAGAATTGAGGACAAGGGAAAAAATGTGGGGCTGGCAGTCTCGAAAGGTTTCGCCGCCGGCGACCCTGTGCATTGCAGGAACTATGCCAGCGCGGGGCCAGCCTGGGTGCCGGGGACGGTTGTAGAACAGACGGGGCCAGTGTCGTACCGGGTCGAAACCCACACCGGTCTCCTCTGGAGGAGGCACGCAGACCAACTGAGGCACCGAGTCAGTGGGCCAGTCAGTGAGGATTTCCAACAAGATTCAGCGTTAGGGTTCTCCCCCACCCGCGTAACCCAAGGGGGAGACAGCAGCGGACAACAGTCCCAAGCAAGGGGGGAAGGAAGAAGCAGCGGCCCCGACTCATATCCCTTTGATAAGCCAGTTCCGTCAGAGGCCGGGGAAGGGGGAGAGGAGTTCGCGACCGCTGCCCCCGAATGGAATTTTGGTTTTGATTTAGCAAACCGGGGGGGTTTTCAGGAGTGTTCCCCCACCCATCCAAGCGAGAAGAGGGGTTTTTCGTTAGTCCCCAGTGCCCCCGGTTCCTCCCTAAGTAAGAGCACACCTCCCAACAACGCCGCGGAGCCGCGGCAGATCACTAACGAGTCTCCCTCTCAAATTACAGGACAGGAAACCAGGGGACAAAGAGAAGGTAGCAAACCCGGGGAGAGGCAGCCCGCATCGAGACCCCAGCGTGTTCGAAACAAGCCATCTTGGCTGAAAGATTTTGTCTCCTAGGGGGGGAGTGTCTAGAAGCATGGGCTCGAGACATTGTCTCGTCCTAGGGGGGAGGGATGTTGTGTTCTAAGGGTTTTACCTTCCACATGGATTACAATGTATCTGAACGAATGTAACCTTGCCTATAGCAACAATGTAACCTTCAGCTGTATCATATGAACCCTGCATGAGGACGCGAGCTGATGACCACCAGCTGGCAGCAGCGAGCGTCCAAGCTCTCTTGGTCAGAATCATCAAAGGCAACAGCGCGGGAAGCTTTCCCGCCACCACCTACACCTGGACAAGAAGGGCGTGACTAGCAATGACGTCACGCAGGCAGTAGCCAATGGGCTACTATGGCACCACGTTCAAATGTATTACTACTGTATATAAAGAGCTATCGATCCGCCATTACCTCATGTTCCCTCTGTCCACGATGCAATAAACCTGAGTTAACCCAGCCCGAGGCTGTGTCCTGTGTCTTGGTTTACATACACTAAATTGAAGCTCCTGATTAGGTTGAAAGAAGAGAGTGCAAAAGCTGGACTGAGACTCAATATCAAGAAAACCAAGATAATGGCAACAGGCGCTATAAGTCCCTGGAAAATAGATGGGGAAGAAGTAGAAGCAGTAACAGATTTTACTTTCTTAGGATCCAAGATCTCTGCAGATGGGGATTGCAGCCATGAAATAAAAAGGCGACTGATTCTTGGGAGACAAGCTATGAAAAACCTGGGGAACATAGTGAAAAGTAGAGATATCTCACTGCAAACAAAGGTCCGCATAGTCAAAGCAATGGTATTTCCGGTGGTGATGTATGGCTGTGAGAGCTGGACCATTAGAAAGGCTGAGCGAAGAAAAATAGATGCCTTTGAGATGTGGTGCTGGAGGAGAGTTTTGAGAGTCCCCTGGACAGCGAGGAGAACAAATAGGTCAATATTAGAAGAGATTAGCCCTGAGTGCTCCTTAGAAGGACAAATAACAAAGATGAAGTTGAAGTATTTTGGACATCAAATGAGAAGAGAGGATTCACTTGAGAAGGCCTTGATGCTGGGGAAGGTGGAGGGCAAAAGAAGAAGGGGACGGCCAAAGATGAGATGGCTAGATGGTATTGTAGACACAATGGGCACGGGGCTGTGTGGACTAAGGAGGATGGTGGAGGACAGAGGTGCCTGGAGAGCGATGGTCCATAGGGTCGCAAAGAGTCGGAATCGACTGTGCGACTGAACAACAATATTATAAAATTATAGCATGAACAGAAACTAGTTTTCATGAACCTAAAAATCGCAAGCTGTAAAGGACTTGTTTGGTGGGTTTCTAGGTGTAGCATATTTTAAAAATGATTTATCATTCCCTTCTTGTGGGAGTGAACTTTGCCTGTGAAGATTACCCAGTGCTCCTAGAATTGAAATGTCCAAATTGTTTTTATATTTTGAGAGCCATATAATGTTTCAAATTAGTTTGTGAATACCAGAGCAATGTGGAATTATATAGCATTTGTCTGATGGGTAGACCAATTTAATTGCCTTAGTTACATTGGTTACCCAAATCTAAATAGATTTGAGCAGATAACACTCAGTCTCAATCATTACATGACTTTAAGACTATAGATTTTAGAATTCAGGAAATGTTTGTTATTCTTTCTTTACCGTTGGTCCAACTCTCATCACCAGGAGGCAGACATCTGAAATACTTTCATGTCCCTTTTTCTTAGTTGTCCCTGAAGCAATTGCTTCCCTAGCACCAAAGGTTCCTTTCAGACATTTCTTTTATTGCTAAAGGTAAATTGTGAAGCTTTCGAATATGAGTGGAATGCATGATGCAAATCCTTGAATTGAGGCCAAATAGAGTTACAAGTACAGTATATGGAATTCCCTTTCATGTGAGATTAGGCTGGTTATTTTCCTTTTGCCCTTCCAGCAGCAAGCAAATTTCTTTCTTAGGCTGTGCTTTAGTAAATTCAGTTCTCTTTTTAAAAAACCCTCCAGTTTATGATTATGGGATATTGTACTTCATTATCTGTTATTAAAAATGCTAATTAAAAGCCTGATGTTGCCGCATAATATTGTGCCTGCATTGTTTGCAGAAAAAAGGATACAGCTACAGTAGTTATACTGTATAGCAAAGAACAACCTAAATGTTAATGAAACCAGTGTCCACAGTCAAGATGATTTATGTGATACCCTCTTGTGCTCAGTACCATTCACAAAGAGACAATAAGTATGGGAAAATCCCATTTTAAAAACCAGTTAACCACTTCTCACCTTTCGTGTTCAGGGAATGAAGAAGCAGACGAGTGAATTAGTGAAATTCAGCTCTTTATTAGTGGGGTTTGAACACAGTTTGGATGGAGCAAAACTCGGACTTATATACACTATAAACAGTAACAGTAACAATAATACAACAAGCCCATTGGCAAACAGAGCGTGCACATTTTCGATCCACTTATTTGCATAAGAATAGATACATGAGAAAAAGATACATTCTGCTCCTTTCAGAAAACACAGTTAACATACATAACAACACCCAAATTCAAGATGATTGTCAGGGCTGATTTTCAATCAGTTCTCTAGTTATCCATTGCTTGGAAAACATAATTGATCACCAAGTGCTGTGAAGAAATATCAAAGAGAGAGGGATTATATATCCAGACGATCAGACATAATCATGTGTGAGCTGATACTTGAACTGTTTTCATGTATGTATAAAGAAAGGGGTTCCCAATCTTTTCAAGCTGTGGGCCAGGTCATGCTCTGTCAGTCAGCTTCAAGGGCTGGGTGGCCATTTTGCCCTGCCTGCATGATGGAGGTGGCCATTTTGTCCCACCGGCTTCAAAGGGGGAGCCATTTTGTTTCTTGAATGCGTTGGAGGAGTTGGGGGGGGGGCACATGAAATGTATTAGGAAACTTCCTGTTCTTTGCTGAAGCATGGTAGGAGGTGAACCTGATCTTTGCTGCTGGTCTTGTTTTTGGAATCCCAATTCTGTCAGTATTTCAAACACAAAGTGTTAGTGAACTCATGAGAGACAAAAGCACTAGCTCACAATGGCCATTGCCCTGATGTAATCTCTCAATTTTCTAAGCGGGGTTGGGGTGGCTGTCGAGCACATCACTCCAAATTTATTTACCCTTTTTATTGCTTCACATATTGTGACTTAGATCTTAATGTTTCTACAAGGGACCTTCCATTTGAATTTCCAAGTAACTTACACAAACTCTGTGTGATACTCAGAAAAGGACCACTACCATAGTTGCAAATTCCTTTCTTTTTCAAAGATTGAACAGCAGGATTCAGGCCAGAAAAAATATATTTCTGCTTTTCAGTTGCAAAAGTGTTTATTTAATTTTTTTTGCTGCCAAGTCAGAAAGTTTAGAGTAGGCGGAAAGATTAATGATACAACCATTTTCTCCATTTTGTATTGTGAAGATGTTTTTCTTAAGATTAATTTGACGACCCCTGTGCACTATGACTAATCATAATAATTTTTGCATCAAAACCACTTTAGCTTTGATTTATGGCTTCCAAGGCCCTTTGCAGTTTGAACAACAATGGCATCGCTTACTCAAATGGTTTTTTCTACTGCTATATTTCAGTATTTGAAAGTGATCATTACAAAACTGACTATCCATATGATTATTAATTAAATCTTTCTAAGGGTAAACATTCATCATACAGTCAACTGTATTCCGCATTAAAAATTAAATGCATCGTAATTCTCCTTGAAAACAATCAGCTGTAGGGGATGGGGGGCGACTCATGGTTGAGTCCAGTCTATTTTTAGCTTCTGGGACTTGCATTTGGCATAACTGAAATATATGACATATATCAGAAAGCTGTGGTGGTTTACCAAACTATGTCTGAAATCCTGTTCTTATAAGTTACTGTATGTTGTGTAATGCAGACTGTGTTATCAGCGGTGGTCAATTTCCACCTTCTCTGCTTTCTAGTTTGAAGTCCTTTTACCTTGAGAAAGCCAAGTTTCCAAACTTTTAGGGCTGATCTGTTGTAAAAAACAGGGGGGTCTTGGCTTCAGGCTTGAGGGGACTTCAGAAAGGGCTCTCTGCAAGTCAAACACACCATCTGGCTGTTGACTTTGCTGGTGACAGGAGTTCTGTCTGGGAAGCTGCCCACTATTTCAGCTCCCCAATATTCTCTGTAGTGAAACAGAGAGGATTTCTGGAACCATGTAGAAATGTTAAATGGCAAGCAGACCTCCTTATGCAAGCGCTGCTGTTCCTGCCTTTTTATTAAGTAGAAAGAAGAGCAAAATAGGAGTCAGACTGGTGAGGCTAAGGCTATATTCATAATTACTGGAATGATAATTTGTTGTAGATGGCCCAATAGCTAAAACTCTTATGGCACCATGTACACTAAGAAATAAATACAATTGTTATTGTCGACTGCAACTCGTATCCGAGAATTCATTTTTTTCCTGAAGCCGGAAAAAATGTCATTGAATTTGTTTAAGGTAGATCCCATCTTGCCATGAAGTGACCCACACACTATGATCTCGGAGCCATACCCTGTGGCACACACAAAATGAGATGTGCAGGATTCAACACTGGGACTGTAATGGACTGCCGCAGCCTTGAAGATATTGACAAGGTGCACCTTTACAGCCAGTCTATATGGCATGGCCTCTTCCACCTCCATGACCATTGGGAATCAGAGAAGTCCTCCTCCACTCATTTTGCCTTTGGGCCCAATATGATGGTTTCCAGTGGCATTTCCTCTACTAAGGGGGACCATCACCCCACCTAAAGGCATACCTGTCAAGTATCCCGGATTGGCTGGGAAATCCCGTATTTTGGCACGTGTTCCTCACCTTTCCCGGCACTGTCCTGTATTTAGAACGGCGGGGAAAGGGGTTACTGCACATGTGTGCATGCACAGAACCCATCTGTACATGCACAAATGTGTTCTGTGCATGTGCAAAGGGGTTCTGTGCATGCACAAAGGAGTTTTTGCTGCACATGCGCACCTGGGCTGGAGCAGTTCCTGTATTTTCTGGAGTGGTGCTTGACGGGTATGTCTAAAGGGGCTTATCTGCCCGTAGCCATTGGCCACTTTAGGTAATCAGGTTAGTTAACCACTGCCTGATACTCGGCATTGAGTCGCTGGCTGTATGGTCTACTCCATTACCATAGCGTGATGTGTGGCCAGACATTTCAATACAATATAAGCAAAATACAATATAAGCAAAATACAATATAAGCAGCAGAAAGCCAATAATATTATTTCACTAAGTAAATGGCAAAAAGTTAAAACTTTAGAGTGTCATTGGAAGATGGGGCATTGCCAAGTACCTGGTGGATCTAGATACCAGTGTTAGACCTTGTGGAAATGTAAGTAACATTTATAGGTTGAACTAGGCTTGAACATCTCCCTATCATATAAGTTTTTTTAATAAAAAAAGCAAGCATGTTTTGATCAGTGAATGCATTGAATCATACACATTCTCTAGCTGCATTCTGCAATAGCACTTGCCGTTTGGACTCTGCTATGGGCCTTTACTGAGCATGTAAATTCATCCCCAGTTAATATTCATTAACTGTAGTCTTAAATTTCCATAGACAGTTTTCCTTGGCTTCCAAATGTTGAGGAAGTTTTTTTTTCTTCTACAACCTATAAGTGAACACAGACAGATTCTATATAACTAAGTTCTGTACTGCAGCCACTTGATAGGGAGGGAAGAAAATTAAAACTCCCAAGGAGGGTCTGGAAATGTCAATTAGTGCCAAGTGAGCTGTGAGAAAATTTAATGGCCTTTGTATTGATTCTTATTTTCAGTCACTCTTAACATTGTTTGACCTGTTTACTTACCATGTTTTGTTTTCTTTTGTCCTGTAATGGATTGCTTATCCATATATGTTTAAAGGATCCTGTAAATTCTTCTCTAACCCATCCTTCAAGCAGTTACAAGTGCTGCTAAAATGCTTTGCAAGATTAGGAAAAAGTTCAGGATTTATAAAATGTAGTTGAACTGTGTAGTTCTTTATCCAAAGAACTGCCTGGTTAGAGAGATTCCCTGGGATTGGAGACCGGTATTTTTTATTGTCCTTTGCTGCTAACATCTGTTCCTCTATAAATTTATTAATAAATGAAACTGGGGAGACATGCCTGCATTGTTTGCTTGAGTTTTTTTTAGATGTTTGCTTTTCAGATTATAGTATACAGTATTTATTTACTCCCTTTATACCCCAACTTTGTCCCAGTGTAAGGACTCAAGGTGGTGTGCAACAGCTAAAATGTAATTATGATTAAAATCACAATAAATTGAGATATTAATATTAAAGTTTGGTTAAAATCTGAGCAATGTTAAAAACAGGATGATGTAAAACAAATGTAATTTTTTTTTAAAACCCGTGGTAAAAAAGAATATGATACAATCCCTACTAAAAGCTCCAATCCTGCTGGAGCATTCACAGATGGAAAACTAATTTAGAAAGAAAGGCTTTCAACAGTGAAAGGATTGTGTCCAACCTAGCCTCATGTAGAAGGGATTTTGGGAGAAAATGTTTCCCAAGAGTTTTCTTACAACTGTCTTAAACTACAACCAATAATACTGTAATGCACTTTTAAAAAATACAAATGGGAGATAGAACTGGCAAACTAATTAGAAAAATAAGTTTAAAGCACTAAAAAATATAGGAGTCTCAGTACAGAATGAGCTGGGCACCTCTCTGAAATTTTGGTGAGCTCTCCCATGTGGTCCACAATACCTATTCTGGAAATAAAATGAATTCAGCATCGGACAATTTTCACAGGATAAAGTATTCCAACCTGTATGTTGTTGAGTATTCCAATGCAACCTCATCATGCAGTGACCAAAGAGACAGGAAAGACTAGCCTGACTGAAATTGCACTCCTGTGTAGAGTCAACAGAACCTTTGGCAAAATATATAGCCAATCAGAAACACATTGGAATAATGTTGTACTGAAACGAAATAACATCATCCAATATTCCCTAGAACAGGAGTTCCCAACCTATGGCCCATGGGCCTAATCCAGCCCACAGAGCTCATTAATCCAGCTCATGGTGGCCACCCAGACACCTCCAGAAGCTACCACCACCACTGGAAGTTGCAATACATTACTTATTGTGGCAGCGGCGGGAATCTTGCCATTTTTGCAGCTTCTTGCACAGTCTTTGCCTCTTCCCAGGGTGGCAGGAAGCTTTTCGGAGCATTTTTGCTCCATTTTGTGATTTTTCACCGCTTCTCCACTGTGTTTCGGTACCTAAACCATGGCAGTTGGGACTTCCGGTGCTGGGCGAAGCTTACATCAGCACCTGGGTTCACACCACAGAAGCAGGAAGTGCTCAATCACTGCAGTTGGGCTGCCAAAATGCAACAGAGAAGTGGGGAAAAAAATCCCAAAGTGTAGCGAAAATGCTCTGAAAAGCCTCCTGCTGCCCTGGGAAGCGGCAGAAACTGTGGAAAAAGCTGCAAAAATGGTGCAATTGCTGCCGCCACCACCAAAAACATAAGGACTGGGTGCAGCCATGCCTCCAGCCCACACAGCTGAGCGTTGGTAGTGGGAACTGGCCCCTGGCAGGAAAACGCTGGGAACCCCTGCCCTAGAACCTGTGAAGCAAAGGGCAACAAAGGAAGTTGTTTTGCATTGTTTGCCTGTAATTCCAATTAGAAAGGTTCTTTCCTGCCTCAGGAGTCACCTCACCCTATTTGCATGTCTTAAGGCCTTTGTTTTTGCTCTACCCTTCTTCAATCTTGCTTTCTACCTTTCAAAAAGGAAAGATGTCCTTTTAAACTCCTCCATCTTCCAGGGCACATGGCTGGAATAAAGCCTTTACTTTTTTCTAAGCCAACTGTACCAAGACTCCTGAGCATATGTATCTTCTCACCTCATGTTGTGAGTAAATGATATTTTTCTTTTTTTCAGTTATCTAGTCCAAGTGTTTTTATTAGCTAGGCTAAAGAGGGGTGAACTTGGAGACTTGCATTTGAACATATAATTGCCTAAAAACCTTCCTCCCTTTGCTGTGCTGATTCTACAAGTAACTTAATATATGTGTGCATATGTATATATAGCAATTACACTTATATACCACCCCATAGCACTTAGTGTACTCTAGTCTAATATTGGTTCACCATTCAGCTCATTTCATGTGATGGGTGATCTACAGGGCAGAATACAGTAAAACCTCACATAAAGAGCACCTTGCTTAGAGACTAACTCACTTAAAGAGCAGAATTTCTCTGAATGGTCGCTCTCAACTAAAAACAACCAAAAACTTGCTTAACAGCTAAATCGGGGTTTGCAATCCCCCCCCCACCAGAAGTCACAATTGGTCACTTGCAATGGCAGCAGTGGCCCTTTTCCCAAGTGTTTCACTTAAAGAGCAACTCGCTTAAAGAGTAATCCTGTGGAATGCATTATGCTCTTTAAGCAAGGTACCACTGTATAATGATGGTATTAACCACAGATTAATGTCTGAGGAGGAAGTTCATTTATCTTTGTCCTGCCATGATAGCAGGTATCCTCCAAGCCAAGGTTTCTCACCCTTGACCCGCTAGATCAGTGATGGCAAAAACCTTGGCACTCCAGCTGTTCATGACCTTCAATTCCCAGAAGCCCTGATCAGCAGGTGTGATGACTTAGGCTTCTGGTAATTGAAGTCCAAGAACACCTGGGGGCCCAAGATTGAGAAACCGAGCTCACCTCCTTTTTGGTGCACAGTTGGGCCCTTATAAGTAATTCCTTTCCTTGGAAAGAGTTCAATCTAAGTTTTTAAGATCTATTTTTCAAGCTCCTCGTTGCCTATGAAATGTGGTGCTGCGCTGTGAAGCTGGCCTATTAAAAATAGAAATTTCACCCTGGATTTATATTTTTCCTACTGGCTCAAGTTCTCCTTCTTCCCATGAGGTCTGGCCCTGTTGATCATAACTGACAGCTTTCAATCTTCATGGTCCTGGGCAATACATGCAAAACTGCAGTTTTATGGCTTTTCAGGTGCAGCCATCATCCTACTGGGTTATTAACTTGGGCCACTCTGCACATTTTCTTCAACCAGCTAGATATCTCAGCTTCATAATGATCCAAAAATTTAGAAGGGCCTTATTGCCCTTCCAACAGCTGTTACCAAAGGGAGATCTTAATATATAAAACCAAGATGTCCTTCCGTGAGACGGATATGCATGCCAACACCTGGCCACACCCCAAAACCACGCCCATTACTTACCTTGCCCCTTAAGCTGGGTTGGCGAGGGGTACAGGCAGCCTGCCACAGGTTTCTTCACCCCAAAAAGGGACCACAAAGGGGGTGCCCCCAACCACCAGTGAGTCCAGCACTGAAGCGTGGGACTGTGCAGGCACGCCGGGAAAACACCAGCCACCTTGCTGCATGCGCAGCAAAGGACAGCCAGCCCTTCCGGACAGCCGGCAGTTCTGGAGGCCTCCATGCCAGCGGAGGCCCAATTGTGGCGGAACCTTGGGTGGCAGCCCTGAAAAAGGAGTGGGGGAACCGAAGAGGGTGAACCACTGGTAAGTCCATTGCTGGGGAGGAGTGGCCAGGGAGGCAGGAGGGTCCGGGGAGGAGTGGGTGCAGGAGGGGTTCTCCAGGCATCTGGCACCTGGGGGAAGGGGGCCCGGGTCAGGCAGCAAGGGGACGATGGGGGGGGGGGCAATGCATCCAGCACTGTGGAGGGGTGTGTGGGGGCAGGCCTCTGGGGGAGGCCCGATGGCAGGGGGGCATGGAGAGGGGGAATCCAGCATCGGATTCACTCGGGGCTTAACCCTGGCATGGGCAGTGAAGTTCTAGGGGGGGGGCTGGAGCACAGTCTTGTTGTGTGATCTGGGATTGGTTTGACCCAGTTGCCCCTGATGAAGTGGATATGCTCCTTGCAGCAGTGCGGGTCACTACATGTCCTTTGGACCCCTGTCCCTCCTGGTTAGTGAAAGCATCTAAGGTGGTGACAGGAGGCTGGGTCGGGGCTATAATAAATGCATTTTTGCCGGAGGGGGTGTCTCCTACACCTCCATCATTGGAGGCACTGATGGCAGCAGCGAGGAGAGTCCCTTTTTGAGCTGCCTGCCAGCCTTGCCCCAGGTGTTCTCTCCCCTGGCCCGATTGACCAGGGGGTGGGCATTGAAGGCGCTGGCGGTGGTGGTGAGGCAACTCCCTTTTTAAACCGCCTGCCAGCCTCGCCCCAGGTGTTCTCTCCCCTGGCTCGACTGACTAGGGGGTGGGTGTTGGAGGCGCTGACAGTGGCAGCGAGGAGAGTCCCTTTTTGAGCCACCCGCCAGCCTCGCCCCAGGTGTTCTCTCCCCTGGCCCGACTGACCAGTGGCAGGCATTGAAGGTGCTGGCGGCAGCGGTGAGGTGAGTCCCTTTTTAAACCACCCACCAGCCTCGCCCTAGGTGTTCTCTCCCCTGGTCCGACTGACTAGGGGGTGGGCATTGGAGGCACTGATGCTGGTGGCAAGGAGAGTACCTTTTTGAGCCACCCGCCAGCCTCGCCCCAGGTGTTCTCTCCCCTGGCTTAACTGACCAGGGGGCGGGCATTGAAGGCGCTTTTAGCTTTTAGTTTTAAATGGGGTAGGAGTAAGAGGGGGATAGATGGGTGGATGGTGGAGTTTTAACATGTATTTATATGTTTTTAATTGTTGTACGCTGCCCTGAGTCGGGTTTTTACCTGAGTGGGAGGCATAAAAATTGTAATAAATAAATAAATAAATAAATAAAATCGCAGGGGCGAGGGGCAGGTGAGGCGGGTCTGCCAGCCCTGGCAGCATGAGGGAGCTCCTGGGGAAAGGGACTGCCACCACAGGGTGAGGGGCAAGCAAGGGGCCCACAGCGCATGGGGGGTAAGCAGGGATGCCCGGGAAATGCTGGCAGGCAGGGGGGTCATCCAGGAAAGAAGGGTGCATGCCCAGACTGGCAGCGTCTCCCACATTGCCAGGCAACAGCCGTGCCTCTACTGGGTTTCACACATTGGCTGGCTCTTTGGGAACAGCCATCCTGCGCGTGCAACCTGGAAGAGCAGCGGGCATTGTCTGGCAACGTGAGAGATGCTGCCAGGCCAGGCACGTGCCCTTCTCTCCTGGATGCTCCCTGCCTGCCAGCATTCTCCGGGCATCCCCGCTTGCCCCCATGTGCTGCCGGATCCTTGCCCACCCCTCACCCCATGGAGGCAGTCCTGTGGGGGTGGGCTGGGCTTCGCAGAGGATGCCCCACAGGTGAGGCGAGTGCCATGGGGGGCAGGACACAGGGGGCTCCATGCAGCCAAGCCTGGCGGGCCGGCGGTAACCCATACACTCCTGTGTGTGTGTGTGTGTGTGTGTGTGTGTGTGTGTGTGTGTGTGTGTGTGTGTGTGTGTGTGTGTGCCCCGGGGAGGAATAGAGAGAGATAGTTTGTGTGTGAGAGGGAGAAAGAGAGAGAGAGAGCATGGATGTGTGTGGCTGTGGTGGGTGTGGGTTGTGTGTCGAGGGTGTGTGTTGTGTGCTGTGCGTGTATATTGTGTGTGTGTGTGTGTGTGTGTGTGTGTGTGTGAGTATTATGTGGTTGTGCCATGTGTGGGTGTGTTTTGTCTAATGTGTGTGTTGTGTAATGTGGGTGTTGTGTGTGATATGTCTGGGTGAAACTGATGACCCGGGTTGGGTCCCTCACCCGGGCAACGCCGGGTACCTTTGCTAGTATTGAAATATTCCCTTTGAACAAAGACAGTGTCCTTGTGGCAGAGGGATAGATGAAACGATGGAACATGCTATTTTACATTGATCTCTCTATGTAGATGCTCGTCAGGAACTTTTATCCAAGTTTTTTTTTAAATTAAGTATCCTGGTCATTCGGATTCCACCCTCTTACTCCCACCCCAACTGTACAACTGTTTTTATCAGACCAGTTTGACTCTATATTCCTGATTTTAGCTAAATATTGTTTTATAATTTGTACAGTACACCATAATACTATTTGTAATCCTCTTTAGATTTTAGAATTTTAAATGTTTTTTCTCTCACTACCATTATTCCCTCGCATCCAATTCTTATGTCTTTAACTATAAGTTAATACTTTTATCTTTATATTGACTAGTCTGTCAATATTAATATGACTTCTATTTTATTGTAATCAGAGTGATTGTTTGTCTTTGTCTATATGTTGGTGAGTGACCGAAATAAACTATGTATGTATGTAGAAACCCTGCATCCCTTTTCCTGTTTGCCACCACTGGGTTGGCTGGAGAAGGTACATGGTATAGCTCTTGCTACTCTCTGCTGACAAAAACAAAATCTAGTAGAGGTTAACACACAATTATATAATTAGGAGCTTCTGTAGCTGAGTGGCCTCTAACAAGAAGAATGTTGGTACAGATCTATAGCTGTGTTTCCATGACTTTGCCCTCACATAAAGAAAACTGCTTAACAATATGCGGATGAAAAAAATTGGTTAAATTAGTCCTAAAATACTATGAGAGGAAAGCAAGTGTGCTACTTGGTTCGCAATACTCTTGTTACTTGGATCATAATACTGTAAGAATCCAAAGACCTGAATCCATGAAAAACCCTTGTCAGATAGGCTTCTACACAAGATCAAGTATATTTTCTTCTTCCCTCTTCCTTCTTTCTTAGATTTCAACATAAGATGCTCGTTAACATCATCAGAAATAGATTATATAGGAGTTCTTCTCCTCCTCCTCCCATATCTGAATCCAAATATTGGCAATCATTATGGTGATCAGGCTTGAAGACTGTCCTGAGAATATAATGCAGTGGCCTTTCATCTGACTTCCACATCGCAGCATGACACCCATACCACTGATCCAGTTCCGCAAGTCACTTTCTAGTCCTGGGCCCTTTTGGAATGCAAAGTCCTCATCAGCCCCAAGCCAGTATTGATGAAGCTGCTGCCCTCCATCAAGATGTATTCAAGTGGGATTTAATCCATTTGAGGACCGTCATCATTCCCTGTGGACTTTGGTAAACAAGGCCATAGTCCTCAGGCTTCTCAGGTTAGTTAACTGCTGCCTGACACTTGGCATTGAGTTGCTGGCAGTATGGTCTACTCTAATACCATAGCAGGATAATCTGGCCAGACTGGGAAGAAGTAATGATGCCATAATTAACAGGATCATATTTACATGACTATAATGGCTTGGGGGAGGTACTACTAATATCCCAAGGGAATCTTATTTCTGAACAGTTTTCATTGTAATAATGTTGTTGCTTGCTTTCATCTTTGCAAACATGGCGGATCAGTGTGTGCAGAAGGAGATAACTTTGGAAGTGCTGTTTTTTTGGTAGTCTAGACTCTTAAACAGTGAAGCATTTGTAAGAGTAATTAGGTAATGAATCGATTTGTTACTATTAAGTGTAGTAGGATAGAACATTAAGATACAGATTTCAAATGAAAGTTATGGATTCCCCGTGCCCCAATGGGCATGGAACGGCCCGGCAGAGGCCACTTCGGTGAGAAAGGCTCCTGGCCCGTGGGCTCTGCGGGCACCGAAATTAAGGGGGGTGAATAAATGATAGGGTTTGATTCACCCAATTCCTTGACCTGACCAGCGGACCTGCTGAGAGAGCGAATATGTCACCCATTAGAGTAATCCCTCATCTCCGAGTCTCAGTCTTATCCCAGAGGCAAACAGGAGTCATGATTGCCTTATCCTAAGCCCTAACACAATGGTGTTTTCCCAGTCAATGTTTGCCCGCACTAATTAACTTCCCCAAGAGAGATTCCCAATTAACCTGAGTAAATAGGTGATGTGATTTTCTGTCAGATGACCATTCTACCATGGCAGCCTTGAACATAATATATACTGATGATTTTCCCTCAATAAATCACTGGTCTTCGCTCCATCTTGCCTCGTGTCGTTCCTTTGACCAGTCTCCTCCGGGACCTCAAGGGCCGCTTTACGGCCCCGATTCCTACATCTGGTGACCCCGAGACGTGATCTACTCAAGAGTAAGCGACCCCCGAGCGGTCTACTCGTGAGTAAGCGATCAGCACAGCCAGGTTCTGCGCCAGAACCTTGTCCCATCATCCCGGAGGACAGCGCGGCAGCCCGGTCGGTAAGCCAGCCGATCGGGAAGACGGCCCAAGCGGCGAGGCATTACAGAAGAGGCATCCTACAACTTGCTCCCGACTTTCGAGGCGGCTTGCGCCAAAGGGAAAAACGCGTTCCGCTCAGGGCAGCTGTGAGCCCCTGACAGCGCAGTGGCCACCGAGGGCCCATGGCCGCAGTCCACGCTCCGAGCTCTACCCAGAAGCGTCATCGCCAGAACCTATTGCCTGCCACAGACGCGTCGACTCGTCCCGAGGAGGAAACTTTGAAGGACCCAATCGCAGGTAATATGGGGACCTGTCCTCAGCGACAGCGTCCATCCGCTAGCCAAAGAACTCGTGAGGGAGAGTTCAGAATCCTGGCCAGGGTATTTAAGTTGCGTTTTCACAGCGGAGAGCTAGCGAGACTTTTGGTGTACCTAGGGGAACACTGCCTGCTTTACCCAAAAGTAGGTACGTTAACCCTTGAGCTCTGGGATCAGATAGGAGACTGCATTCAGCAACCCCCGAAAGCTCCAGAGGGCATAATTCGCACATGGAGCAAATGTAGGAAGCTCTTAGCAGAGGTAGACCCAGTCCGGATAGAGACCCAGAAACCCCCAGCGCAGTCAGAACCATCAGCCCCAAGGAGTCTCTATCCGTCATTTCAGCTTAAGCAGGGCAGTGTAGGGAGCATTCCCTCAGTGGCAGCTGCAGACGTCACTGAAGGAATTCATGGCATGAGAGGCCCCGGCGCTTCTCTGACAGTTAAAAGTCCCCTGCCAATTAAGAAAATTCAGCGCATGGGTGAGGAAGATCCATTCACGGGGAAATTGCCAGTGGCACAATTAGCTAGCGCCCAACTGCTGTGCTCAGCCTATCTGAAGGCAGACACACGTTCAGGCAGGGCTGCTCAGCGCCCACTGCTCACGGAAATCTGCCCGGCCCCTGGCCACGCAGGGCTCCAGAGCAGACCCATTGCCACACTCAGGCGCAGAGCAGTGCCAAAACCCCAAGGCGCCTGCTTCCAGTGTGGTAAAATGAGACACCTTAGAAGAGAATGCCAATCTAGACCAGGCAGATCTTCAAAAGGTTGTCTTAATGCCAAATGGCCACGCTGGCATGCATCTGGCCCAGGCTTGAAAGGAGGCAGCCATCGCCCTGGCTATGCCAGAAGAACCATCCCAGCAATAGTACCCTGAGTTCCCCCAAGGCACAGGCAGAACCTACTTGTCTCACCTTGGGAGTAGCCCAGAGAAACTCACCCCTAAGTAGAAGCACCCAGATGGCTGTAAATAGCCAGCTGTGTATAAATCATCTCCTCATGTGTAGGATAGAACGCTGCAGATCAGGGGAGGAATGTGCGAATGCGTAAGTAGATGTGTGTATGCGTGGTGCACCACTGAATGTATGACTGCAAGAACTGTGTATGATTGCAAAAGCCTTGTCTCTATGACCACAGTATGACTGAAAAAGTGTCCCTTGTGTGTAACTGCATGGTAATGTCACTGTGAAATATGTGTTAAACAGTTTGCACTCTGCTCATGGGCAGGAACTATTTAAAGTTTGAGAAAGCATGATGAACAAAACCCTTTGCCTTGCCTGCTTAGCAGCTTAAGCAGGAGAGGGGGGGGAATCCTAACCTGCAATCGGGCGGGGTGGTTCCCCCTTCCTCCCTTGAGACTTTTTCTTTGTCAAAGGATTAAGCCACTCTTGGAAACCGGTTTTGCAATCCTTGCCACTCAGGAAAACAGATTTTTCTTTTCAGAAGCGCGATCTGAAAACAAAAATCACTTCTATGAGTTTTCCTCTCTAGATCATAAGCTATGGGGCCCCTCCCTACGTCTGTGTTCCTCAAACCCCCATCTCTGTGTTTTAAGGTTTTTTGAATGTCTCTTAACGTCTTTAAGCCACGTATCCCACTAGGAGTGAGAGAATTGCATTGTCTTCATGTGTGTATTGTGTTATCATCTTGTAACCTCGGTTCTCAACCTTTTAAAGTCAGGGGCCAAGTTCCGGGGCCTCAGGCAGCTCTGGGGGTCCAGACAGTCATCCTGCCCTTCCCTCGCCACACAGCCCTTCTCGGCTTGGTGGGGGTAGTGGCAGGGCAACGTGGGCTCTGGCCCACTTGCCCATGTCTGGCCGCAGGTTGAGAATCGTTCTAACTCTCCTTCATTCTCTTAGGAAAGATACTGTTCTGGTATTTTGACTTGAATCTGTGCAAAGTAACTCACTCATTGTACCCCTTTCACAGGGAAAAGCACGCAAACATTCCTGCGCTCTGCATATTCAGAAAATGCTTACCTTTTTACAGGAACAAAATTCCTCTCCAGGCCTTAATTGCAACCAATTTATTTATTTCTACAGCCTTCCTTTCACAGGCTCCAGAGTTAATTACTGATAGGTATTTCTTAACAGGAGGACCCGGTTGTCTTAGTTACCTGACCTAATCTGATTTCGTTATGATAAGAGTTGTTGCATTCTCCTTGTGCTAACTTCTGACTTGTCTTTCCTCCTTTCCTCCTTTCGCCAGTGGAACTCCCTGCTGGAAATGTTCAACTTGTGTGTCTTTTCATTTTTTGTGTATTATTTCCTTACAGCTGGCACGTCACAGTTGGCTTGTTTTAATAAGTCTTAGTAGGTCATTTTAAGTATGGCACCTGGCCCACAGCACCCTCTCTAGTGTGCAGACACATTTTGCAAACTCCAGAGCACAGAGGAAGGATTAGTCCCTAAGCTCCTGAGCATGTGCAGAGTGCCACCCATTAGCCAGGACTGCCTAGGACCATTTTAAGAGTGCAGTCAGGTCACACCTTCAATCAGATACAGGCATTTTTAGGCCACCCCTTCCGTTTTTGCTGCTAGTCTAAGCACAGGCAAAAGGCTAAGCCACCATCTGGCACTCTTCTAAACGTGTGCACACACGCCATGGGCGGATGTGCGCAGGGGGGCCTTCATGAGAAATTTACCCAAGGGAAGCCTGGCGCTTCATGCGCCAAGGTTTGCCATAAGACCCCAGACTCGCTTCAAACGCAGACAGTCACCTTGTGTGGATTAATGTCACAGGTTCCTCTTCGGGGGGGGGGGGGCTAGGACAGTTTTCACTTATGGGGGTCGCACATATTAGGTTCTTACTTGGCAAGAGGACCAAGCTTGGCGCACGCTCCTGACTCTTCCGCAAGCGGGCAGAGTGGGCAGCTGTGAACCTCGCTTTGCGCACCTTTGCCAAAGAACGCTCCAACATCATTGCTGACAGCCAGTTTCCTAGGAATTTGCTTCACAGTCTACCGGGAGCATACATCACTCCTGCGTTAGACAAAAATTTGCTAAGTTTGTTCCTCACAACTCCAATTCAGAGTCATGCATTCCCAATTCAGAATGCCAAAGCGCTCACAAGGCAGTTCAACCTGCCACTTTCCCAAGCCCAAGGCATAGTTCGCTCCTGCCAGCATCGTGCAGGGGCACCGGGGGGGGGCCCTCGTGGGGGGTCAACCCACGAGGGACAGAGGCCATCCAGGTGTGGCAAATGGACGTCACACATCCCCACATTTTGGCAAATGGCAGTACATGGACGTTTGCATTAATACCTTCCCACAGTTTGTTTGGGTAACAGCACAGAAGCGAGAAACGGCTCCCCATGTGGAGCAGCATCTCCTTTCCCACGGCCAAGGGCGAACCTCGGCACACGAAGTCCGATGACGCCCCAGCTTATAGCTCCAGGCAGCTGGCCACCTTCAGGGCCACCTGGGATATTAAACTCACTTTTGGCGTTCCTTACAATCCGCAGGGGCAAGCGATTGTGGAACGGGTCTATCGGACGCTTAAGTCCTACGTTGACAAACAAACAGAAGGGGGGGAAACCACGTCCCATTGTTGCACAGCAATTGCTATCCTATAAGTGCAAAAACCAACTAACTCTTTCAGAATTTTTATCTCCCAAACAAGTCTCTTCCCCATGCAGGTCCCAGAGGCCAGAATCAGACCCGGACGATTGCAAAGAGCGGCACCAGTCACTGTCCTGGATGTCATCAGCTGTCCGTCTTCCTTTATGACTTACATCTCCAAAGACATTTCTATGAACATTTTGCACACTCAGTGCTACTTCTAAGGACTTTTCCAAACTCAAGTTGCACATGAAGCCCCACCAAGAAGGGAAGCCTCAAGAAGCAGCTGAATGTTTTTTATTGCTATTATTACCTGTAGTTGCTCTTTATTCATTCATGCCTTGTACAATGCTCCAGTTGGGATTTGCAAGGGACACATGAATTTCTGTATATTATTAATAACGGCCAGCTTCCACCAAAGGAAGCCAGACCGGCCCATGTTTGCACCGGCCCATTGCTTGGAAAGATTGAGCACCCGGTAGCCGGTAATCCCCAGTTTATCTTCACACCTCTCCATAGGTGCTAGAAAGACATTTGCACAACACCAGAAGCTGCAGAAATAGCTTAGAATCACCCCAGGTCACAGTATCAATGACACATCTCGTTATCTTGCCTTGCTACAGAAAGCAGTCTGGATTCAGACCCACAGCTCTGAAAAACCAGGCTGCAGTCAGCGTGCCCGGCTTAGCCATAGGTAACACTCGGAGAATTGGTCAATTGGCTTGCGGATTAGCAAAAGCCATTAACCACACCTCCTCAGCAATAGCGCTGCTCAGCCAGGAGCAGACAGAGCTTCGCCATGCCATACTGGATAATCAAGCAGCCATCGATTACCCCCTGTGGTTACATCATTTGGGTTGCGAGTCTGTCCATGGCATGTGTTGCCTTAAATCTCACAGACTATACCCACAAAATACAAAGCCAGCTCACGGACCTCCACACCCTAGTTAAGAACATCAAGGAGGATTCTTCATGGGGGTGGTAGGACTCCCTGTGGTTGTGGTTCCCATGGGGTTGGCTTCAGACGACACCCAAAGTGATTGTGGGGGTGGTAATACTGGGCAAAACAGTGTGTTGTTTCGTGCAATGTATTCCCTCACTGCTATTGAGATGTCCCCCATGGAGGGAACCCCGAAGCACCATTCCCGCTCATCAGCTGATGCCCCTCTTACGCAGAGTTGCCGGTCAGGCTCTTAAATAAAACAGAAAGGGGAAATATGGATTCCCCGTGCCCCAATGGGCACGGAACGGCCCGGCAGAGGCCACTTCGGTGAGAAAGGCTCCTGGCCCGTGGGCTCTGCGGGCACCGAAATTAAGGGGGGTGAATAAATGATAGGGTTTGATTCACCCAATTCCTTGACCTGACTAGCGGACCTGCTGAGAGAGCGAATATGTCACCCATTAGAGTAATCCCTCATCTCCGAGTCTCAGTCTTATCCCAGAGGCAAACAGGAGTCATGATTGCCTTATCCTAAGCCCTAACACAATGGTGTTTTCCCAGTCAATGTTTGCCCGCACTAATTAACTTCCCCAAGAGAGATTCCCAATTAACCTGAGTAAATAGGTGATGTGATTTTCTGTCAGATGACCATTCTACCATGGCAGCCTTGAACATAATATATACTGATGATTTTCCCTCAATAAATCACTGGTTTTCGCTCCATCTTGCCTCGTGTCGTTCCTTTGACCAGTCTCCTCCGGGACCTCAAGGGCTGCTTTACGGCCCCGATTCCTACAGAAAGTGAACCAATCTGTGATATACTGCAACCAATATTGTACTGGGCTTTTAATTAATGTTATAGATACTGTAGCACTAGCAGCAAGCTGAGGCTATAAAGACATATTGATAGCAAGCAAAGATAGTAGAACGGGCCTCAAATGGGGTTGCTTCAATTTGTTGATTATATTCTCATTGAGAAACAGCAACAGGTTTTACAGGGAATGGGTTTTATCTTGATCAATGTGCTTTTGTTGCTCTTTGCTTCACAGGTTCTAGGGAATACTGGATGATGTTATTTCATTTCAGTAAAACATTCTTCCAAAGTGTCTCTGGCTGGCTATATGTTTTGCCAGAGGTTCTGTTGACTAGAGACATGCACGCAATTTTATTCAGCATGGTATGACAACACTGGCCAGATAGCGCATTTGGTTTAGGTATTTGGCTGCAGTGGCTAAAAATGTAGCTAAAAATCCTTTGGAGCAACACACAGAAAAATCTATCCCATAAATATGGATTGCCCCTCAAATTCTTATAATGCTGGATAGCTCAGGAGTAGAGAGTTTGATGCCTATTGTGCCTCTTTACAGGGATTGGAAGTGCATAGGGTCCCTTCCAGCTCTGTAGTTCAAAGATGATAATAATTATTAATAACATATTTTTTATTTTCAACTGGTCATCAAGCTGCCAACAATCTCTGCAAGTCAAGCCTATTTGAAAAACAGCTACAGCGCCCGTTATCTGCTTTCAGCAAGCGTTTCAAGTTCTGTCTTTTGTTCTTTTTTAACATCTTAAATTAATCCATTGTGTTCTTTTGCCCTTTCCTATTGAATCTTAGACGGAAACTTCAGTAAAGCACAACATGACTTTTGCTTTAAACTGACACCAAAGGGATCATTTACTAATTGGTGTTAAAATATTTTCCAGCTTCAGTTTGTTTTCCAAAACACTCTTTATTGTGATTATTCATCAAATACTTCCAAGGTCTCCATTCCCTTGGCTTTGACAGCTATTGTATGGAAGAAATGGGATTGTGACTTAGTATGTTATCACTGTGTTTCCATGATGTGAAGTATGAGGATTTGGGAAATAAAGCTTTCTTTGGTCTTGAATAATAACTGCAAAATCTGTCAGTCTCTATAACAAAGACAACATCCTCTCTTTGGGAAGCATACAGTGAAAGCCAAAGGTACATCTTCAAGGAGTAAAAATTCTAATTAATAGCAGGATCTAAATAAAACTTGGCCTTGAATCAGTATATGAATACTTTCTTATTGCAAAAATCTGAACAACCTATGAAGGAATAATTCAGCTATTGTGCATTAAAAACATTGCTTGCTATGTATTCCAGAGGTTCCCAAGCTAAGGCCCGTGAGCCAGATGTGGCCCATGGTGCCATTTCATGTGGCCTTTCATCCCCTCCAAGGGTATTCAAGAAACAAAATGGCCACCCCTTTGAAGCTGTTGGGACAAAATGGCCACCTCATTGTGCAGGCAGGGCAAAATGGCTGTCCAGCCCTTGAAGCTGACTGAGAGATCGTGACCCAGCCCCTGGCTTGAAAAGGTTGGGAACCTCCAATGTATTCCATTGACAAAAATCTCCTTGATTCCTTTTCATTCATGGCTTGCTCTCTTACATTATTATAATCATACTAAATGATGGTATGATTAAAAAAAACCAAATCTTTTGGAAAATATTTTTGTTATATTTAAAGAATTAATAATTGTGCAACAGTTCTCTATAAAAGCCCAGCTCCCTCCTCATTGACATAAATGTGACTTAGGTTTGTTCTCTCTGAAACAAATAAAGTACAGAACAACTGTACAGATGTTAAAATGATTATTCCCAAAATATTGATTATCCTTGTTCCTTTTCATTTCCTTCATGTATTCAGCAAAATCTGGTGAAGCAGCCTGTACAAAGAGAAATATATTTATTGTATGCATATAAAAACTCTGGAGACATGCACTCTGGATCTGTCCCCTCCACCATTGAATTCCCTGAGTTGATTATGAAGGTCTGGGAATGAATCATGAATGCCTGAAGAGGAACTATGACTAAGAATATGCATATCTATAAAGTCTATATCCATAGTTCTCCATTTCTCATCCTCAATGTCAGCTTCATCCCACATGATTCCTCATTTGTTTACTTTTAAGAGTAAACAATATGTCTGATTTTTCCTTGTATTTTTTCAAATGGACCTATTTATATACATGTTTTGCATTGTGCACATTTTTGAATAATCCCTTGATCAAAGTATGCTTAATGACTATTTTGTGCACATTTTCTAGATTTCTAATGTTCATATTCTTCTTACACAGCTGCACAGCTACCAGGGTGAAAACTGTGTTCAATCAGGCGGAACATAATTGGTCACAAAAGCAAAAACAAAACAAAATAAAATACAGTATAGAAGTGGATTCTTCATATACCTCTAGCCCAGTGGTTCCCAATGTGGGGCCCATGCCCCACAGGGGAAATTCGATTCCCAGAAGCCTAAGTCAGTACTTTGGGGAATTGACTTAGGCTTCAGGGAACTGAAGTCCAAAACCCAAAGGTTGGGAAACACTGCTCTAGCCAGAACTACACTTGGCTAAACACAACCTATTTTGGGATTGGCAACTAGCTTTGAGACAGGCATGATTTAATCTAATTCTCCTCTAAGCTTATTCAGTACAAATGGTAATCATACCTACACTACTGTGCAAATGTCTTAGGCCACCATTAGATGTTTTTATTTTAGCAATCGTATGTCTATATATAATTATTTCTCAGTCTCTTCATTCAAATACACCAGAAAATACAGAAAATCTGTATGCTGTACAGTATTTTTTTTTAAAAAAGGGGGAGATCATAAAAAAAAATAGCTTCCATTGGCTAAAATGGCAAGTATCTAGTGTGACCTGCCCTTACACATGAGCAACAGCAGGCACCTGGCTCCCATAAACCTAAATGGAATGGGATCCTAATTATAGCTAACATCTGTATATGTATATTACATGGCAAAATTAGTGCTATGTAGAAGGTCTTTTATGCAAGATGTGCTTGAGGATTTCATACAGTACATACACATGTTTTATGAGTATAATTCATTGGAAGCTTGCTAATAAGACCAACTTTCAATCACAATATTCCAGTCAAATTGCAAGGAGCACAGAATTTGACAGACGTAAAATCATACTTTGGCATCAGCAAGGCCATTCTCAAAGGGAAATCAACAAACAAACTGGACACTCAAGGTATAGTATTTAAGGGAGGCGGAAGGTCAGCAGTTTGATTCCCGAGTACTGCAGGACGGAATGAGCTCCCGTCCTTGTCCCAGCTCCTGCCAACCTAGCAATTCGAAAGCAAGAAATTGCAAGTAGATAAATAGGGACCACTCCGGTAGGAAGGTAACAGCGTTCTGTGCACTCCGACGTCTAGTCATGCTTGCTACATTACCATGGAAACATCTGCAGAAGCAGACAGCGCTGGCTCTTTGACTTTGAAACAGAGATGAGCACTGCACCCTAGAGTCAGATACGACTGGTTTTCGAGAAAGGGAAACCTTTACCTTTAAAGAAATATCAAGAACCAGGAGAGGTCAAGGACATAAAAAGGACTGGAAGGCCAAGAAAACTTTCAAATTCTGATTAGAGGTTTCTCAGAGTTTCTTCTTTGAGAGATCACAGGAAGTTCAGCAAGAACCTGGCTCAGCATCTGGCAGCAACCCTGTTGACCCTTCTACAGTCTGAGGAAGCTTGATCAGGAATGGTTTTTGTGGAAGGGTAGCAACTAAGAAACTACTTTGAGTCGACCTTGATGCCAGTCAGGATCAAACTCACAATGTTTTGGCTGCAGTCTAGCAGTTTAGCCACTAACTGCAGTTTAGCCACTGCACCACCAGGGCTCTTGATGATACTACATCAACTATTTCAGGGCTTTGGTCCTGAGCATCTCTGCAGCAGACTATGCTGCTCCAGTATGGAACACATCCACACATGCAAAAGAAGTTGACATTGCTGTTAATGAAGCCATGTGTATAGTGACAGGATGCCTCAAACCTACACCAGTGAAGAAAATATACCCTCTTGTTGGTATTGCTCCATCCCAGGAGAGAAGTAGCAGTGGACACTGATAGAACTAAGCAAGAGAACGACCATTGACACCTTGTGAACGGATATGTGTCTTAAGTTCACTGGCTCAGCTCCAGGAAGAGCTTTATGGAAAGAACAAACATTTTTGAAGGTACAGAAACAAATTAGAAGATGGAAGAAGGAGTTCACTGGACAAGAAACAACATTAAAGGAGGATATAGGTGAGGATCTCAACCTCCCCTAAGTCACTTGGAGGACCCTGAATAGGCTGCATCCCTAAATGCAAGACCAACATGCTCATGTGGGGGCTGCTGGTGGACAACAGCACATGGTGTGAATGTGGATATATAATCCAGATCAGTTACTGGTCTGCCAATTGCTGTCAGAGGCACTGATGATGACTTGTGTTTGGTTAATGGCAAAGCAAAGAAAGTAGCTTCATTTTGGCAGTCCAGGGTTTGATCGGGACACGAAAGAAGAAGCTATTTCTCTCTTGGTAACTTGAAATATGTTTATAGAAATATATTTCTAGGATGATCAGTACTTCTTATTAATAGGGTACATAAAACTCATAGGATATTCTTCTCATTGCTCCCTTTGTCAGTAAAGAAGTTAGGTCAGATAGAGGCGAAAAAACCAAATTTCAATTACATTTACAGCAACAGTTGAAAGGGAACAAAAATAATGAAAGGAACATACTTATTAGAGACCCACAGTTGCTATAAAACTGAAACTAAATCACTCTGACAGCATCTGAATTTCAGCTAAATTGCTTTGAATTCAAAGTGGGAGTATGGAGAAATAATGGAAATGATATTGGATCTGTTGGAGAGAGGAAAGAATATCATTTGTATATATCTGTTGTTATTCCAATTTATGTAGTAGTCCCTATGAGTGCACAGATGACATGAACATATCTGTATTTTTTAAAGTAGAGGCCCCTATTGCTTATTGAATAGATAACAGATTATTGTCAATTGGGCTGAATCATCATGTCAGGGTAATTACACTATGGTGAAACACATGGCTGGTTGTTAACCAATAAAGGTATTTGAGCCTCAGGTGAGTAATGTAATTTTTAAGCAGTGATGGAAGGAGAGCTCTTGGACAGGATTTCTCAAAAATCACTCTTCATCTCCTTATAAATTTTGATTTTCTTTTACTACAGAGTGAAGCTTTATACCAGCTCCTGTTATTTCTTTCACCAGTTGTAATCATGTTATTAAAATGAAAGGTGAATGCTTCATAGATTGCTTCTGTTGCCCTTCTGACATGTTCTGTAAAGTAGAAAGTTAGTGAAGTTCCCTTTTAATTGATCTAATTCTAACAGTGGTTCCAGCAAAAACACACCCGTGAAGGGAATTAGCTTTTTTCTGATCTTTTCGCTTGCATTATTCTATTATTTTTCAGTTTAGTTTGTTATGATAAATTGCTTAACCATTAGGCAATGCAACACAGTTAACTACATTGAAGGATAGTGTCCTGGTCTGATTCAGAAAACTGACTGCTGTCACACTTTGTTCTGTGATGGAAATAAAGCTGTGTGTTCTGTCCCCTACACCTATAGTTATATCTCTCACTCCTTTAGAAGAGAGATTTAGCCCAGAAGAAATTATGTGGTGTGAAAGATATCATGAGGGGAAAAACCGTATTTTCCGGCGTATAAGACGACTGGGTGTATAAGACGACTGGGCGTATAAGACGACCCCCAACTTTTCCAGTTAAAATATAGAGTTTGGAATATACTTTTCCAGTTAAAATATAGAGTTTGGAATATACTTGCCGTATAAGACTACCTCTCTTTCAATGCACACCAAATAAAAATTAACCCCCACTCAACCCGAAGACGCGCAGCCCTCCGAGTCGAATGGGCAGGTTCTGATGGAGAGCCAATCCACGCTCACATTCTCCTCCTCGAGGTACAGGAAGATGTGTGCAGCTTGCTCCCCCTTGCTTCATACTCCTCGCACAGAGCAGGGACTCGGCGGCGGCACCCCCCACCATATGCGCCGGACATATGAAGCAAGGGGAAACAAGCTGCAGTTAAGTACCTGTCCTATATGACGACCCCCGACTTTGGCACAGATTTTTCGGGGTTAAAAAGTAGTCTTATACGCCAGAAAATACAGTAATTTAAAATGAGAGAAGAGAAGAATGTGTTTGGACCAGACTCTCAGTTCTAGTCTGGCAGAAAAAGTACCGCCTCCTCTATCCTCTAGAACAGGGGTGGCCAAACTTTTTGGGCCGGGGGCCTGACCATGCCCGTGGAACAGGTTGTGTTTGTGCATGCGCATCCATATTCACTTCCTGGTTCAGTATGGACACTTCTGCACAAGTGTGAAAGCAGCCATATTTACTTCCTGGTTCAACGCGGATACTTCTGTGCATGCGCGAAAACAGCCATATTTACTTCTTGGTTTGGCGCAGATGCTTCTGCACATGTGCAAGCACATTCATGCCAAACCAGGAAGTAAATATGGATGCTTCTGCGCATGTGTAAGGACGTCCGTGCCAAACCAGGAAGTAAATACGGATGCATCCGCACATGTACAGAAGTGTCCATATTCACTTCCTGGTTTGGTGAGTGAGGGCATTGCGGGCCTGATGGAATGGCTTCGGGGGCCATATCCAGCCCATGGGCCATAGTTTGGGCATCCCTGCTCTAGAGCAATGTTTCCCAAACTTTGGTTTTTTTTAACTTTAATTCCCAGAAGCCTAAGTCAATTCACCAAAGCACTTATCAGCCAATGTACTGACTTAAGCTTCTGGGAATTGAAGTCAACCAGTGTTCCGTGGAACATAGTTGGGGAAATGCTGCTCTAGAGCTGCACCTATCCTTCACGCTCATGACTCCTTGAACAAGGTGGTTGGTCTCAGAACTTTCAGTCATAAAAAGGGGAAAGGGATACCTTGATTCCTTGCTCTAGTCAGAATCTTAAGGCTGAGCTATCTCTAACACAGGGCAAGTTGGAAATCTTGCCGAGAAAGGCGATTAACATGAAACCTATAAGAGAGGTATCTATCTATATGACATTGAGTATATACATGATCATATATCACAGGGGTAGGCAACCTATGACCTGTGGGCCAGATCTGGGCCACAGCACCAAAACATCTGGCCCACCACCCTTGCTCCAGCCGCTGCCTTCAGAAATGCTGGAAGCAGCAGAAATAGCCATAAAGGCGTCTATGGCTGTCATAAACGCATTTATGACAGTCACAGACATGTTTTACAGCAGAGTTACAGTGATGCACTGCAGCAGGTTCTGTCAGGTTTTGCAAAACCGGTAGCGGAAATTCCCCAAGGCCATGCCCACTTGGTTGGCCATGCCCACCGCCATAGCCCATAATGCAGGATGTTTGGCCACACCCACAGATTTGTCCCCACCTGCAGTTTTGGCCCAGCCCACAGAGTAGGTAGTAATTTTTTTTTTTGCAGTGCATCACTGCAGAGTTTACAGTCTGGACCATCAGTCTGGGCCCCTCAACTATCTGAGGGAGTGTGACCCAGCCCTTGGCTTAAAAAGTTTGGCAACCCCTGACATATCATTAGTACGTGCCAGCAGGATATGTGTTTCTTTCTCGAGGACCCTTATTAAGGAAATCTTATCTGCCTAGGAAAGAAACCAAGAAAACACTCAGAAGAGTCAAGAAATGCTAACTGGCCTGCGTATGCTTAAGGCAGTTGGCATTTCTTGCCTCTTCTGAGGGTTTTTCGTGTTTTCTCCTAGGCAGATAAGATTTCTGCCAAGGAGGACTTATATCTTTTCTGATTCCCTACCTCATTATTTTTATGTGAGGCTAGTGCTCCCCCCCTTTAAAAAAAACACCACTGCCTTGAACAATGGGAAGGACTGGGATAATTCACGGGATAAAATGTTGTTGGTAAAGGACATTTGACAGTTGGGTGTGTTCAGAATCTAAATCTTTCTAGCACAGGACAGCTGAATCCAACCCTGCTGATACAGTTTCCTGAGGAAGCACTTCTGTTTAAATGGAAAGAGAAATGAATAGATGTTATTAGCACATGCTGTCATATAACTGCAACCTTGTACCTGGGACTCATCACAGGCTAAATGAGAATTTATTTGGGGGTTGAGGGAAGCTGAGGGCCATTAAAGGTATTTGCAGTGCACCAATACTGTGCTAGATATGGTACTAAACCATTTTGAGATGTGTTGTAGGGAAAGGAGAGAAATGGCCTGTCACAGTGGAAGATTGAGGATTTAACAAGACAGATGTTGGAATGAACCCTAAAGGTCAATCAACCTCATCAGAAACCACTTGAAAGCTTACAAATGCAACATAATACTCTCATGGGAAATGTCCAAGATGGATGTCTAATAGATGGACAGTGTAATCATTGCAATATAAAATTTGCAGAGGAATTAACTTACAAAAACCGGCTGGGGAGTTTATTGCTTGTAGAACTTATTTCACCCCCAAGAAGGCAGCAGTGCAGAGCATTGCTTGCATTAAAAAACAAAACAAAACTAAATTAACAATTTAAAATGTAATAAGCTCTAAAATGTTTTATATATATATTGAAAGGTGTACTGAAAATTTCCCGATATACCAGAAGGGATTTGGATCTGTTTTGGAATATTTTGCACTTTTGAACTGTGATTAAAAAAACAATATTATTTTGATTAATTCCTTGGCCTCTTACGATTCACGGCAGGTTGACAGGTAATACCCAAAGAGGATTCACCAACAGCACTTTATCATCCAGTGACAAAGTGAGATGAGATAGTGTAGGATTCTGTTATGGTCCCAGTTTTGTTCAACACCTTCATAAATGAAATTGAGAAAAGAAAATTTAGAGGTGATATAATCATCTCTTGAAGAGTTTTCAAATTCATGTAAATTTTTCTTTAGTTGTGCAGTAGAAGTGCAGAGATGATAATAACTACAAGTCTCCCAGAGTTCACACCCTTTTCATTAACTGGCACTCAAAGTCTCAGTAGCTCACTCTGAGACATTTGTAGGAGAAAGAATCAAAATGTTTCTTTACTTACAGTTACTTTAAATTATGGACATGTGCATGCTGCTTTCTTTAATACACAAATACTAGCAATCTAATGAATAGATCAAAAACAAACTGTCAAAACAGAGGAAAAGAATACAGAGATATGCAACTTTGTTAGACAGCCACCCCCAACAAGAAAACTCCTTCCCAGTCACTCCAACCACAGGCAGCTTAGGTGTTACTAAACTCCAACATAACCATCCTCCAATGTTTGAATGCTTGTCAAATGAGGGAAGGAGCAAGCTTGCTTTCTGTGGCTCATGATGCTAGAACAGTGGTGGCAAACCTATGGCATGCGTGCCAGAGGGGGCACTCAGAGCCTTCTCCATTGGTGCAAGCACCGTCGTCCCAGGACAGAGTTCATCCTACCCTTCTGCTCAGCAGCCCAATGGGAGTGCTTCCTCTCACCCCCAGCACAGAGTTTGCCCAACCACTCTGCAGTGTGAATGGCAGCCTGTTGAGTTTGGGTACTTGGTCTCTAAAAGGTTCGCCATCACTGGGTTAGAATTTCAGACAATGGATACAAATTACATGAAAAAAGATTTTGACTAAACCTTAAGAAATACTTCCTGGCAATAAAAACTGTTATTGAATAGTGTAACAGACAACATGAAAAGGTTGTGGACTAAGGAGATAATTTAGATGAAGGCTAAGTAGCCCTCTGTTAGGCCTGTTCTTGTTCAAAAATATATGATCTTACATGCTTCTTTTTTAACATTATATCTCTATTGGGAACATGTTCTGTACCCATTCAGATTTTTTTCGTGCCCTCAGAATCCTTGAGACCACCCCATCTTTTTTGTTCATTTCTTTTTCAACTACTTTTCTCTCTCATCCATATTTTGATGTCTGATAACAAATATGTGGAGGCATACAACTATATTTACATGAGACTGGGCAGATTTCCTCATGATTTTCTTTGCGCTAGAAAGGAAATAATCAATTTTTGCCTAAAGTTATAGCTTTGAATTTCTTGCATCAACTTGGGGGTTGAACTTGATGACCTTTAGTATCATCTCCAAAACTTCAACTAGATAACATTATTATTTGAATCATACAAATTTGACACTTATATATATATATATATATATATATATATATATATATATATATATATATATATATATATATATATATATATATATATATATATATATATATATATATATATATATATATATATATATGAAATTACTGATAATTCTTTGCTTATACCTTTCAATTCTCTTTCTTTGCATACATCTAGTTATAATACATTGAAACAAAAAACATATAATTAAAGCATTGTGTGATAATTATTAATTATTCAAAGGCTGCAATCTTATAACACTTATGTAGGACAAAGCCACAGTATTCTCTGAAGAGGTGTGGATAGGACTGGCAGTGTGTAAACATCTGGCATGCTTTATTTATAGCAGGAGAAAGCAACGACAATTCACTCTTTTTCTCAATATATTTTGTTATCAGAATATAACTTGTCCGAAACCTAGCATGAGTAAACAAAAGATCAGCTCCAATATGCAATTTTGAAGCCATGACAGCTTAGATGTTCATGAGAAAATGGTATTCGAAAAAGAAATTTCAAGATTCTCCATGGATTCTGACTTCATACATTGTATTAAATTGGTCTAGGGCCAGTAATGAAAATATATTGTTTACCCTGCACATATTTTCTAAATCCATACCCGTAGCATATGGCATCCATATACATAGAAATCAGGAAAGTAAAAAATTAGAATGAACTTAACAGGCTGTTCCCTCACACAATTACTATAAATCCCTTTTCTTACTGCTTTTAGTTTTTCAAACGCTGGCCCAGACCATTCTGTAATACTAATCTTAATTGGTATGATTTGCAAAGATATGATTGTTGGGTCAGGGCCCAATGTGGGCCAGATGGTCCCAGAGAAGACTGGTCAAGCAAGACACCTGAGGCAAGATGGAGTGAAGACCAGCGCGCGGAACCGACATATGATGACCTTAAAGATGATAGAAAACTGAACAGGAGTGCATATTTTTAAAGTACTGTTTAAGGATATTGCAAAAGCAAGCCTGATTTTGGGCTTTATTATTGTTCCTCCTCATATGATTGAGGAGGAACACTAATAAAGCCCACAATCAGGCTTGCTTTTGCAATATCCTTAAGTGATTGCATTGATATTGTTATTTTTATATAATATATAATATTACTGTATTTTCTGGCGTATAAGACTACTTTTTAACCCCGAAAAATCTGTGCCAAAGTCGGGGGTCGTCTTATAGGACAGGTACTTAACTGCAGCTTGTTTCCCCTTGCTTCATATGTCTGGCGCATATGGTGGGGGGTGCCGCGGCCGAGTCCCTGCTCTGTGCGGGGAGTATGAAGCAAGGGGAAGCAAGCTGCACACATCTTCCTGTACCTCGAGGAGGAGAACGTGAGCGTGGATTGGCTCTCCACCAGAACCTGCCCATTCGACTCGGAGGGCTGCGCGTCTTCGGGTTGAGTGTGGGTTAATTTTTATTTGGTGTGCATTGGAAGAGTGGTAGTCTTATACGGCAAGTATATTCCAAACTCTATATTTTTACTGGAAAAGTTGGGGGTCGTCTTATACACCCAGTCATCTTACACGCCGGAAAATACGGTATATATATATTCTATATATTTTGGATTTGAAGTTCAGTCTGGGTTGGGAATACGTCTTCAGCTTCAGTAAGCCAAACACATTTATTGTTAAACTGGAGGAAACAAAATTTTGTGCTAAATGAAAGTGCTTTTCTTGTTTGCATAGAAAAATAAGAGACACCCAACTGATGATAATAATTGCAAACAAGGATAAACTGTCTTGCAGAACACATTCCCACCCTGAGGAGAAAAGGTCCATATTCAACATTTTGCTCATTTCTCAGAAGAAGAAAATGATTTAACATTTTTCTGCTGTTTATTTCAAAAGGCAATTTTACATTTCATTAGGTACAACAATATGCCATCAGTTTTCTATACAGCTACAGTCACAAGCAATAGCGCTCAGCCTTCAAAGGTTAAATAGAAGGTGCCTTTTTTTACAAGGGACACATAAAACAGGGCAAAGGTCCCTTCCTACCAAGACATGCAAGAAAATCTTCCTGTGTCAAGAACTAATTGGGTATATTACTTGCCAATGTAGCGTAGACAAATTACTTGAGCTAGCTCAAAAAGACCTTTCTTGATATCTAGCATTTGTAAGGAGTCAAGGTGAGGGGAAATCAGGACATTCTGATACAAAGAAAAGCAAACAAAAGAATAGGAATTTGCAGGCTTTCCAAGCCACGTGATTACTGGGATTTTCATATTTTTGAACTACAGTACCCAAAAGTCTGCTGAAACTGCCACAACCAGAATTTTGAGGGCTTTAATGCTCCAAGCCTTCTCGGGGGGTTGTCATAACAACTGGTGAATAAATGAGGGGGAAAATTCCTCCATTTTTAAAATTCTGACAGATTCTGGTTGGATGGGGCTGAATTGTGTGGCATGGCAAAATATCAAGTATGGTAGAGTGTCCTTGCCTATTATGTTCCACATATATTTCATCTTTGAAAAGTAAAATACCCACAATGTTTTGCTGTATCACACAGGTTAGCCCCAACCAACTAGTTCTTCTGTCTCAGAACTCAGAAATGGAGGGATCTTTTTCATTTACACATCATATTAGAGACACACTCAAAATGAAAGGAGTTTTAAGAGAGTCCTTCTGAATACTTACCCTTTACCTCTGATCAATATACAGTAATACCTCATACAAAATCTGCTTTGTACAACATTGAATTCATACAACATCGCCTAATTCCTAGAAAAAAGTTGCGCTGTGACTTTGTATGAGGCATTGGGGTTTTCCTAGGTTGCATTGTGCCTGGGCAGTATAAAAGGCAGGACGTATGCGTGCATTGCTCTTGTGGGTTTTGCACAAGGCGAAGAATGTTTAAAAGTGGTTTTGAGCGCAATTTTGGATTTTTTTGGATTTTTTCATCAGAATTTTTGGAAGCACTCCTGGTTTTTTTGCAGCATTCTTCAGGTTCTTGGACCATTCTTTGGCACAGTGGAAAGGTAGGTATGTTTCCAATTGGCATGGGGAGGTGGATGGGGAAGGGCAGTTTTTTTGGTGGGGTGGGCAATTGTTTGGTGTTTGCTGCTGTAGTTTTTAAAAACAGATTGCATGCTCCATATTTTTTCTTATGTTGGTCTTTTTTGGGGGAGCATTGTTTGGTGGGGTGGGCAATTGTTTGGCATTTGCTGCTGTTTGGATGATTAACACTGTGCTGCATGATGGGACATGTTGGCATCCATTTTGTCCTTGCTTCCATCCAGGAATTGTTTACAGTAGCTTGTACAAAATGGATGATCAGCCGCATGGCTGCAGGTTAACACTGTGCTGCATGATGGGACATGTTAACTTTTAAACCTGCACTTCATAAAGTTTTCAAAAGTTAAAAACTTGTTGTATGGTTTGTCCCCTAAAATCATTGTTGTTTGACATGTTTTTGTAATGCATTTAGCCTTTAGACAATGATTTCTTAAAGTCCTGTCAGTTTCCTGTCTGTTTCCTTGACTTTGCCCTGAAGTCTGTGCTGTTACAGTACAATGTATCTCTATGGAAACGACATTGCACGATGTTGGATCGGGGCCGTGGAGCGGCCGTGGGGTCCCGGAGGAGACTGGTCAAGTAACAACACGAGACAAGATGGAGCGAAGACCAGTGATTTATTGAGGGAAAATCATCAGTATATATTATGTTCAAGGCTGCGTGTGATAGAATCGTCATCTGACAGAAAATCACATCACATGTTTACCCGGGTTAATTGGGAACCTCTCCCGGGGAAGTTAATTAACTAAGTTAAACACTGGCAGGGGAAGTCCATTGTTCCTAGCTTACACAAGAGTAAATATGGTCACTATTGACGTTAGGGCTTGGGGTAATCAGCAGGTGCGATATTACCTACTACCTAACCGCTTAGTTAGACATTCAATTTCCTCCTGCTTGGACTGCCTGTCAGGTCAGATATGGGTGAATCAATCTTATGACTATTAATCCGCTCCCCAATTTCTGTCCCCTCGGAGCCCAGAGGCCCGGAGTGTGCCCACATGACATGGCCTCTGTCAGGGACAGTATGCCAATTGTGCTCGCGGATACCGCAGCACGAGGCATCACGGCAAGGATTTGGACGTTGTATGGGGCATCGCGGCTAGGATTTTGCATGCCTCATACAAAGTCCAAATCCGTATAAAGTCCAAACTTGTGGAACCAAGTTTGGACGTTGTATGAGGTATCACTGTATTTTGCTTCCAGTAAATCACTTTATTTGAGGGATTTGGAATTTGGTCACTCCATTTTTTACTGCAGAGAAAAGCTTGGTGAGATCTGCCCAATCTCACCCCCTCTCTTATTAAAAAAAGATATTAGTTTGGATACAGATCCAAAGTATTCATAAAATTTATATACTTTCTGTTTTGGGTAATATTAGTTTTCTGGTGATAATTGCCAAACATTACTATGAATTGAAAGCTAAGGTAAACACATGAATAGACGTGTACCCATACTGACTTCAGAAACTCCGTTATCTTGTTAGGCACTCTCCAAATGGCAAGATATGAAAAGTTGCTCAGAAAAATGGTTTGGCTTGGAAAGGCAGGAGATGCCACAGGTCCCGCTGCTTCTCCCACAGCAATACTTGTCATAATATTGACAAAGCTGATGACTGAATTCACAATTTTTAAAAAAACTCATCCCCTCAGTCGCATATAACAGAATGTTTCTGCATCTTGCCACTACATGATCCTGGACATTCAATCCAGATTTCATCCAATTTTTCAGAAAGTGGGCAGGGGGAATACATTCTGGCAGCTTTCTCTCCTGTTATAAAAAGAAGTTAAAATGTAATAGATGAAAGCACACCAGTCCTCTGCAGAGCTCCCAAATCTCTTGTACTTTCATGGAAACAAGATGCATATCTCATTGAAAGCAAAAAAACAAAAACAAAAAACCAACCCAAACAAACAAACAAACAAACAAACAAACCAAATCCATGCTAAAAAGATGCACATTGCAAAACTAAGCCATAGTCCTGAAATTTTGAATAATAATTTTAAAAAAACACAAAATGGCAGAGCATTCCAACAATTATAGAAATAGAAATAATGAATAGCAATTTCTCTCCAAAATAACATTTACTTGTATCTTTCAGTAATTGGGACTTTGAAGGTAAGTCAATTTCTTCAACAATTGTTAGGCTGATTTTATTGATGAGTCATTTGGCATTTAGGTTTAATGTTATAACCAGTAAAACATTTTACATAGCTGACATTTTATTTACTCTTTTGCTTCTGCTATCCATCTGGTATGCATAGTAGAAGAGGTGGTGTTTTTCTTCAGAATGAAATTTATTGTGTCGCTGACATTTGGGATGGCTGTTTTTTCTTCCAAGGAAGGCTTGAAATAGGATTATGAATGGGAGTGTTACAATGAAGGAATGAATGGATGGATGGATGGATAAATGAATGAATTAATATATAAAATGGATATTGAAAGTCACTCTTGCACTCAGAATAAAAGCAAGCCAAGCTACACATGATGACATATTGTAGTAATATACTCACAAACTTTCCATTCTGTATGTATGGGAATATTTATGGCCTACCTGAAAGTTGAAAGATCCAAAGATCATGATGGTCCATGATATCCCAGCTGAAATAGTTGTGCAAGGGATGATGAAGAATCTATCAATGAAATGTTAGCAATTATGTTGCAATGTACCTTAATCTAACCTGGGGTGCCCAAACGTTTTGTGCCAGGGGCCTGACTATGCCCCCAGAACAGCTGAGCGGGCCTGATCATGCCCTAGGAAACGGGCACATTTTCACATCTGCATCTGGAACCACTTCTGGTGTGGCATGGGCATGTTTGCACATGCACAAATGCACCTGTGCCACCTATGGAAGTGGTTCCAGACACCCCCGCACATGCACAAATGTATCTGGAACCACTTACAGGAATAGCGCATGCACAATTGCGCATGCATGGGGGTATCCCCATCCACTTCTGGGAATGGCAGGGGTGCATTTATGCATGCAGGCTCATCCCCCATCCACTTCTAGGTGCGGCGAGGGCACCATGGGCCAGATGAATTGGCATCGGGGGGCATATCCAGTCTGCAGGCCATTTTTTGGACACACCTGATCTCACCACTGCAGTGGTCCCAGTCAGTCTTTTCATCTACAGACCCACCATATTGGAATGTGGGGATCTATAGTTTGTTAAAGGACTTTGCCTTCTCTACTAGAAACATGGGCAGCTTGGTCTCCTGGAGGGCAACCCCATTTCTGTGATTCCACTATAGTGGAGATGAGGACCATATGCACACCTTATCTGGCTCTCATATAAAGAAGGTATTTGAGGGGGACAGGGCTTGAAAATCCCTCATTGAGGTGTCCCATCAAGTCTAGATAGCCTAAATGTATGAAAAATGAAGAATTAAGTGAATGTTCTTTATGTTTCTGCTAGATACATATCCATTCATGTATACAGGTATCCTGCACAAATTGCTTAGCTAACAGATTGCATTTATTCAGGACCCTGCAGAATGATTTTTTGAATTAAGCAAATCAATAAATACTGTCATTTAATACAATGTTATTACATAATTTTCCATATGTTTGTGATCCCTTGATCTTACTATTCTACCTTTTAAATATTATAATGGATTATAAAGCTACCACCAATAACAGTGCTACATTTCTTGAAAGAAGTAATAGCTACAACAAATTACAAGAACCTCAGTAATGTATCTATGATACAATGGATATAGTGCAGAGGCTGCATGTGTGAGAACGTGTCTCATATTCCTAATCAAATATGGCAGAATGCTAAATTATAATGAGGTTACTAGTCCAGATGATTTGGTGAGTATATAATACTCTGTTATACTAAAGGTGATAAGAAGGGCTAGGACTTATTGAGTGTTTGTTTGCACTCTTGCACCTGTAAATACAGTAAAGAACTCAGGTCAATGTTCTTGTGCACAGGAAGCTTCTGGAATCCAATAACTGAAATACTTTTCAGTATGAAAAAAATGAGATGCATTAGAGATAATATGCAGTCAGTCATTTCAAAATTAGAAATGCAAGGGGAAAGTGAACTATGGAATTGATCGAGCAGAATGCAAAATGGCTCAGAGAGAATATAAATGTGTACAGCTGAATCTTTATGAGCAGTAATTACTTGTATTTGTCAACCAATGTCATGTTGACCAGCTGTTCACAGACTTATATGAAATACGAAGAATATTGTAGCAATTAAAAGAGGAATCTATAATCAAACATAAGAACATAAGAACGGCCTTGCTGGAACAGGCCACAGCCCATCCAGTCCAGCATTCTGTCTCACACAGTGGCTCACCATTTGCTTCAGGGTATTCCCAAAAAGATGCCTTCACCTGCTTAGGATTCCCTGGAAATGGCATTGAGAGATATCCTGCCTATCTCTCCAACCCGGAGGTTGTCCTTAGGTATCCATAATTATAGCCATTGATACCCTTGTCCTCCATGAACTTGTCTAATCCTTTCTTAAAGCTGTCAAGACTGGCAGCTGTCACCACTTCTTCTGGCAGGGAGTTCCATAGACCAGTGATCTTCTGGGTGAAAAAGTACTTTCTCTTATTTGTTTGCGAACTAGTACCCAAAAGTTTCATGGAGTGCCCCCTAGTTCTAGTGTTATGCGATAGGGAAAACAGTTTTTCCTTATCTACTTTGTCCACACCGTGCATGATTTTATAAACTTTATAAACAGAGGATGGAGTTGTCAGATTTAAGATACCAAACTAAAATGCATCCATTTTCTTCAGGATTAATGGTCACATCAGCAGAAGAGAATGGTTCCTTCCCGTGATTATGGGGGAAGAGAAACTCCTGGAAGAAAGGTACTGTACTGGGCAGCAGAAGTGGTGGAAGGCAGCACTGCTGGAACATATTCCACAGACAATGGCTGTGACTCTTAAACTAACAGTTGTGAGAACTGCACAGAAGTCGGCAACTGTAAACCACTTCTGAACAATTCTTATCTTGCAAATCCTATAAGACACTGCAAAAATGAAGTAAAAGAGGGTGCTGAGAGGTGAGATTCCCAGTCTGAAGGCATTCAGTTAGATACTAGGGAAAAGCAAAGGACAATACAAATAGCACAGTTGCTAATGGCATGATTAGATTAAAGCAAAAAAGACATCTAGTGGCTGCAGTAAAAAGGAAATCCTGATGGCCCTAGTGGCTATACATGTTGGATCTGCATTCCTGGTGAACTTCCTATTGATAGAAAGGTGCCCTAAATGGGAGTGAGGCTTCAGGTCTGAATCTAGAGATGGATAATCCTCATCTGGAGGACAGGGTTGAAGCTGGGGTGGGATGATGGAGCCTATAGTTTAAGAAGGAAGAGGAGTCATCATCCTCAACAGACAGCTGGAATTTGAAGTTTAAATTAAAGTAGGAATTGTTTAATTAGTGGCAATCTGCCACTGCCAGTGACATTATTCTTGCTACACTGGCAATGCTACAGAACAAGATACTGGCCAACATATTATTAAAATTTATCTTTAATAACACAAACACCAATGTATAATGGTAAAAACATTGATATCATTATGAATTTGTTATTTTTTTTAAAGTTGCCATGAAACTTTTAGGTTTTGTTTTCTGAAATAGACAAAACAAGCTACCATTATGGAAAAACCACATGCCTTTAGGTAGGTGTGCAAAGGCCATAAGTATGAAAAACCTTCCCTTAAACTTTTGCAGACCAAACTCCTGTGGTGTGTAGGTATTTTTTCTGGAAATGTCATGCTCTTTGTAATGGCTTTAGATTTTATTCCTCAAGAATAACACACAATTTGCAATTTTGAAACATATTGTCCATCTATATAATAGCTATTCATTTTCAGGACAGGAAACACCCACTTGCATAGAATCTTAAGTAGAAGTCCTGCAGGGTGCTGATGAGTGCAATCTTTTAGTACCCCACCACCACCACTTTCTACACAAGTTTGTATAAGAGACATATTAATAAAGTATTAATGAGTGCCGCTGCTCTGTTCTAAACTGGTGGGTAGACATTGTTTCAAGCAGCTCTTTTTTCCATCTGTGGGAAAGACTGGAACAGCACAAGTACTTTAGTTAGCTTTAATTTTGAAATCTTCCATTTGCAGTTAAATTACTCCATTGAAAAAAACAACAACCACAAGATGAGCATGGCATCAGAAGCATAGTGTTTATCTTTGAAAAACCGACCACTTAATCACTCAACCACTCAATTCTTCTTTCAAGGGAAAAGTGTTGCTTAATGATACATATTCAACTGATAACAAGGTCCCTTTGGAACCTCCTGCCTGTGGAACTGCGTCTCCAGACGGAGTTGTTGCCCTTTAGAAAAGAACTAAAAACCTGGCTGGCAGGCCAAGTTTGGGGTGCAGGTGGAGGGGTGGCTTCCGTTGGGTGGTTAATATAGGGGAGGATGCCTGCCCCACGGTTTCTTCAGTTCCTGCACCCCTCTCTTTTTAGGGGTGGGTTCTTATTGCTGGTTTTTATCTGTTTTATTTGTTTTTATCTGTTTTTTTACCCACTGTTGTGAACCGCCCGGAGTCGGCTTTGGCTGAGTGGGCGGTATAAAAATTTAACAATAAATAAATAAAATAAAATAAATAAAATAAAACCCAAGTGGCTTAAACACATTTTGTCCAGAACATTCTTTGTTTACTCAAGATCCAAAATAAAAGGAAATTGCAGCTGTTAAGAAGCACATCCTCAACAAATAGGTAACGGATCAGTTGTTTCGCTAATGTTGATGTGATATAATATGGTATGTGATCTCCTTTGTCGGTTCAGCTTCATCACTACTGTGACTTCGGATGACTGTCAGTGATAGATTGATCTGTTCATAATCCACACAAGTAAAGTGAAGGCCATGCCATGTTACAAGCACCAAATGCCCATCCATATGGTATGATAGATTTGCTCATTGTGGCATGGAAAGAAATAGATGAGGACTGGCACATATGGCTAGGACAAAAGCAGTGTAACTGAACCTATTGCACACATGGTGGCATGCACAGCCCTATCTGTGGGCACGCATGTCATTGTGGGCAAGCTCTGTCCCACGCCACTTGCGCCAATAATAACACTGCTTCCCCACCCACCCATCTCCCTCCACCAATGGGAAGGTGAGAGGGAAGGCTGAAATCCCACCTGGGAGGTGGTGGTGGGGACAAGTTGAGACAACCAGACACCTCCCACCCACCCCTCATAAGAGGTGTGCACCCCTGGGGGGAGGGGCATGTGCACACACACAGATTATGTCACATGGGGTGTGTAGGCACACAGTGCCTACCCATGTGCTGCCTTCTCCTCCTTGGGTGCTTTGTCTCTAAAAGGTTCACCATCACTGACATAGAGGATACAGTATATGGACCAGGACTTCATCTCCCTATAAAGTATTAACCATCTTGTGTCCAGGCAAAAGTAAAGATGTGCAAAAGTGTGTACTATTTGTATGAGACATGCAAATGATACCATTAATAAGACTGTATAAAATGAATTCTATAATAAGCAGGAAAATTATTTCACCACTTAGAACCAGGCTGAAAATATGAGTTGCCCCACTACATGTGGTGAATAAAGCTCACAGAATGTCCTCTACAGTAATACCTCATACAAAGTCCGCTTCATGCAACATCAGATTCATACAACATCGCCTAATTCCTTGAAAAAAGTTGCCTCATACAAAGTCGTGCGACTTTGCATGAGGCATTGGGGTTTTCCCAGGTTGTATTGTGCCTGGGCAGTATAAAAGGTAGGACACATGCGTGCATTGCTCTTGTGGGTTTTGCACAAGGCAAAGAGTGTTTAGGAGTGGTTTTGAGCATGATTTTCGATTTTTTGATTTTTTTCGTCAGAATTTTTAGAAGCATTCCTGGGATTTATTCAGCATTCTTCAGGTTCTTGGACAATCAGGGTTGTTTGACATGTTTTTGTAATTTTTTAGCCTTTAGATAATGATTTCTTAAAGTTCTGTCAGTTTCCTGTCTGTTTCCTTGACTTTGCCCTGAAGTCTGTGCTGTTACAGTACAATGTATCACTATGGAAACGACATTGTATGAAGCATCGCGGCAAGGATTTTGCATGCCTCATACAAAGTCCAAATCCGTATAAAGTCCAAACTTGAGGAACGAAGTTTGGACGTTGTATGAGGTATCGCTGTATATGGAAGGTGAAAAGTCAGTGTTTACCTGTTTTCCTTTGCAGGCGCACACCCCAATAAAGGACTCAGACACTGGTAAAAGTGGATAACGGCATTGGGCCACATTTATTGATTCATGCCCTAGTCCAAATTATACATTTCTATTGGTATTCAACCAATTATAATTCTTAAGGCAAGCAGGCCGAAGTAACACTGGTAAGGTTCCACCCAAAATTGTCAACGGCAATTGGTTACAATGTATCCATTTGTATCAATTTGTTTGTTGACAACAAACAAATTGTTGACCGTAGTCAATAATCTAACTACTGACCCCACCCTCTGACGCGTATCCGTAAAATAACGGGGTGATGCATGCTGCCTAGCTCGTGCCATCACCCCATTGCCTGGTTCATCGTTGACCGGACAACGTTAACCAACTTGTGCCTGTCTAGTGTTGTCCAGTCAATTGCAAACCTGCCGGATACCTGTGGGTCATAAATGTTTACCTTACCAGTGCTACCCGCCCATGTGACCAAAGTCAACAGCAGCAGCAAGAAACCCCTATGTCAAACCATAGCAACAGTGTGGGATGGGCAAAAAAGCCAGGACCCGAAAGCCAATTGTAGGTCCCAGCCAAAAATTCCCACCCGGCCCCGAAGCGACCAAAATATCACACTGTTAACTAGGGAGGGGGTGGAGGGGAAAAACTTCTCCTCTCCGTCGCTTCGCAAAATGGCAGCGTGGCTGCCTCGTGGCCACCCCTTTTAAAGGGTGCTGGCCACGCCCCCTAACTACCCGGATGTCCAAGTCCGGTGGGGGGGGCCCGCAAAGAGCGTGGTGGCCATTTTGGCGCCGCGCTTGCATTGCAGGCGCACCCCCCAATAAAGGACTCAGACACTGGTAAAAGTGGATAACGGCATTGGGCCACATTTATTGATTCATGCCCTAGTCCGAATTATAAATTTCTATTGGTATTCAACCAATTATAATTCTTAAGGCAAGCAGGCCGAAGTAACACTGGTAAGGTTCCACCCAAAATTGCCAACGGCAATTGGTTACAATGTATCCATTTGTATACTGACCCCACCCTCTGACGCGTATCCGTAAAATAACGGGGTGATGCATGCTGCCTAGCTCGTGCCATCACCCCATTGCCTGGTTCATCGTTGACCGGACAACGTTAACCAACTTGTGCCTGTCTAGTGTTGTCCAGTCAATTGCGAATCTGCCGGATACCTGTGGGTCATAAATGTTTACCTTACCAGTGCTACCCGCCACACGGGGAGGCTTCAATAAAGGCTTACCGCCCCCCCCCAGACCGTCAGCTCGGTCAACAGGCCTGCTCGCCAATCTCCTAACAAGAGGTCCATACCTCCCAGCGACAGATGGACCCCATCCCCTGTGTAAAGCTCATAATTTTGGAGACTGATGGTGGGGTGTCGTATGACACGCCCCCAACCCTTGTCCAGAAAGAACCGGGCAATAGCCCTGTTCACCGCGCGCCGAGCCCGATCAAGAGCCTGGAGGTTAAACCCTCCCCTGTAAGCGTGCCGCGGTGTCATGTCCGACCAAAGTAGGGTTGTGGCAGGCCACACATAATGCAAGTAGGCCAGGTCACCGCAAATTGCATGCTTCAGCGATAGGCCCGTGACCTGTCCCAAATCATTACCCCCAAGGTGTATAATCAGGACATCAGGCGGGTCAGCATCCCTGATGGAGAAAAGGAATGGCAACAGTTCCCGCCATAACATTCTGCGCTTACCGTACCACCTGAGACTTGCGGATGCACCCAGTCCCAGTCGGGGTCCCCACTCTGTCGCCGCAGCAAACTGCGCTGCCCTGTGCACATAGCTGTGGCCCACCAGCCATACTGTCACCGGTGTAAGACGACACCCAGGGTCTGTCAAGGAAAAAAGGAAACAGGGCAGTGACTTAACTGGTACTCACTGTTGAAGAGGGCGAACATACAACTGAAAACATCGTGATCCCCACCTTCCCATGTTGCGTATTTCAGCCCCAGAGTACCCAAACGCCGCTGCGGTGGAAGCCGCCGCTATCCTGAATGAATGGGTGCTCTAACGAGCCCCGGGGAGGCCAACACTGGCTAGTGCCTTACCGGTCACCTACCAAAATTGAAATTTAGTAAGGGGAGACCCATCTTGGTGACAGAAAAACGGGCCAGGGTGCGTACCACGTAGTGCAAGGAACTCCTGTAGGGCACCAACCGGACAGATGTCTGCCATGGAACATCGTAGCAGTCTTACACCACTGCCTACACCGTGCTGATCAACCTTAGAGGAGCGTATCCTCAGCTGAGCCCAATCATTGGAAACATAGACATCTTCGAGTTCCAGTGCCCTACGACTCGCATCCGCCTTAGACAGTAGCACCAGCTCACTGATGCGGAGCGCTCCAAAAAAGGTCACCATGGTAGCCGCATGAAACAGGGCTGCCTCATACCTGTCGAAACACAGGTCATGCCAGCCCCGTGCAAGATGGGTAAGTACCCCTGGAGAAATCGGGTGGCGGTCGTCTGGGCTGCGCCCACGTTCCTGCACCCACCCTTCCAAAACATGTCGTATGCGAAAATCATTTGTGCTGTCAGCAAAACCACCCACCTTGGCCATGAATGCCAGCGCTGACAGCCTGGATGCTATGGTGCGGGGAGCTAAGCCCTGGGCATGTAAGTAAACCATAAATTGGAGGACATGGGCCACTGGGATGGGCCAACTTTCAGGCAGCCGCGATTGGGCACAAAAGGCCCTGAATGAACTGAATGCATGGTTATACGCCTTACGCGTGCGGGGGGCGAGCGACATGCCGATCGCCCGGTTCACCTCTCCTTGCCAAGCGTCCATATCTCGTCCGGGAGCGGCGAGGGAAATTCCTCTGTGTCCGGGGCCAAGGCACGGAACCGGGGGATCTGCAGGTGGGACAAAGCGTCAGCAATATCATTATTAATACCTGGAACATGTCTGGCCCTAAAAAGCACATTGAGGCGTAGGCTGCGCAACACAAACTGGCGAACCAGTTCCATGACCCTGGGAGATTTTGACGTCTGTGAGTTGACAATGTGGACAACTGCCGCATTGTCACACCAGAAATGAACGACCGAGTTGGCCCACTCCTCGCCCCATAGCATCAGAGCTCCCAGAATGGGGAAAAATTCCAGGTACGTGAGATCGCGCAAACGATCCGTGCCCCACCAGGCTGGCGGCCATCTGCCGTAGGCCCACTTCCCTTCGAAGTAAATCCCATAACCCAGGGACCCTGATGCATCCGACTGAACCTGAAAACGAGGGGAAACCAAAAGGTCGGACGTCCAAAATGACACCCCGTTGAATTCCCTCAGGAACTGAAGCCAGATGAGCATATCAGCCCTCATGCCCTTGTTCAGTCGGACCCTGTGGTGGGGCCTGGCCAAGCCAGTCATGGCGTCGCACAAGCGTCGAGCAAATGCTCTGCCAGGTGCAACGACCCTGCAAGCGAAATTAAGGTGACCATGTAACACCTGGAGCTCCCGAAGGGACACCTTGCGTTTCGCCAGCAAGTCCAAAATGAGTGCAATGATCCGTGAAACCTTATCAACAGGTAACCTGGATGCTTGCACAACCGGGTCAATCTCCACCCCCAGGAATGTGAGCTTGGTTGAAGGGCCCTCGGTCTTTTCGGGCGCTAAAGGGACACCGAGTTCCTTCATTAGCGTCTGAAATGTATTTAGGAGACGCGTGCACGTGTCCCAGCCCCGTTCACCCCCGAATAAGAAATCATCGAGGTAGTGGGCTACAGACCGGGACCCTGACCTGCGAACAAAGGCCCATTGCAGGAAGGTGCTGAAGCGCTCAAATGCCGAGCATGAAATGGAGCAGCCAAAAGGCATGGCCTTGTCGAAATAAAATTCACCCCGGAACTTGAAACCCAGCAACTCAAAGTCACCCGGGTGCACTGGCAGGAGACGGAACGCGGACTTAATGTCGCACTTAGCCAGTAGTGCACTCGGGCCACATGAGCGCACCATGCGCAGGGCCTGGTCAAAAGATGTATACCTGACCGAACAAAGGTCGTCAGGGATAGCATCGTTGACCGAACGGCCAGCCGGGTAAGACAAGTGGTGTATCAAACGGAACTCCCCCGGTGACTTCTTGGGCACTAACCCCAATGGGGAAACCTTGAGATTGGGAAACGGTGGGACAGGGAAAGGGCCAGCGACCCTGCCAGCATTAACCTCCTTAGCAATGCTCATGGCAGCCACCTCCTCCCTTCCCCTGAGTGACAACAGGTTGGGGGCATCTTGAGGGGACCTGTCCCCCATGAAAGGAATGTGAAACCCCTGCTGGAAACCCTCAAGCAGGTAAGCTGCATCTGCCCTCCTCGGGTACATCGTGAGCCAATGCTCCAACATGTCCACATTAATTGGGGAGGGGGCCTTTTGCTTGACCAGCTCCCTCTGCGGCAGTTCTGCCCGCTCCCTGTCCACCTCTACCTCTGCCCCGCAGTCTGCCTGCCCTAGGACACGCGGAGGCGGCATGGGGGCCATCACAAGAGGGACACTCGTGCCTGTATCGACACTGCTTCCTGTTGCACGCACCATTGGCCGAGAAGCTCCAACACAGCAGGCGAGCTGGAACCCCCTGCCCCGCCACCTGGCGGGGTGCCTGGGCTGGAGCAGCTCGCTGGACCGCATGTCCACAATGGTACCTCTCCCCTGGCGCAGGGCGCGTGGGGGTCATGTACAGAAGCCACAGCTTCTGGCAGGGCTCATCCCACCTCATCTCTGGGTGTAGGGGCACTCTCATACGGAATTCTTCGTCGTAAGCCAACCACGATGGGCCAGGGAAATCAACCATCACCCGGTATATGTTGTCCAAATACTGGACCATCGGAATAGCCAGGTCAGGATGGGCCCTGAGGTACACCGCCATGTATATAAGGTACGCGGGTAACCAGTTGGCCCACGTGCGTGGCGGCTTACGTCGACGTGACTGCTCCTTGTCCTTCTCGTCCTGCCCCTCCCTCTCCTCTTTGGTGGGTTCTCTATTCAAGAGGGAGAAAATGTCCACATACTCCCCCCGCCAGATCTTTTCCTTGGTGGCCTGGGCCACGTGATCCCAGAGGGGTAACGAATAACCTGTTGTCGGCAACGCCGACACCGGCACATTGACAGTGCTGGGCACCATGAAAGGAGCCTGGACCAGCCCCGCCACCCCCAGTAAGTTCCTTGCAGGACAGGGTGCCACGCCCCAAGAGGGGCCTTGGGGTGTTGCAGCCGTTCCCGGATGGGCCGGCGGCGGCTGACCCGCCGCCCCAGCCAGGCGAGGCCACGGCCACTGTAAACCTCCCCCCGTTGTGGGTTGTGGTGTGGGTGCACTAGCTTGGACCGTATACTCACAAGTTGCACCCCCATGGGCCGCCCCCACCGGGGGTTCCGGCCCACTGCGGGCGTCGGAGCTCGCGACCGCAACTGAGCTCATAGATGGGGCCTGACCACTACCTGCTGGCGGCATCTGCTGCGTGGGGAGCTGCGAGGCCGCGGCTGGTGCCGACCTACGTGCCTCAGGCAGCTCAACCCGTTCGGCCGCCTGCCGAGGACCGGCAGACTCTGAGTTGACCTGTAAACCAAAAGGTGCCCCGGATGGATTAACTATCCCTAAAGATGCCTCCAGGGCTGCTACGCGGGCCAGTAGGGCATCAACGTTTACATAGCCCCCAACGCTGATGGGGGGCAAAGGGCCGGCCGGCCCACTGGTCGCTGGCGCCGGGCCAGGTCTCTGGACCCCAGGGCCCAAATACGGCCATGCCCCAACCACCGGCCCCGGAGGGGCCGGGGGCATGCCCTGCCAGGGAAGGGAACCCAGCCAACCCCCTTGGTTAAAGCCCACCGCTGGAAGCTGCGTGCCAAGGTCCGAAGGCCCAGCCTGGTTATGCGCTGGGCCCGGGCCGGTGGCTGCTAATTATGGGCCGGGGGCCGCAGCCCCTGCTGGGCCGGTCTGAGGCTGCCCAGCCTCAGGCCAGGGAGCAATCGACCTCATCTCGCCGGTCCCGGTGGGCGCCCCCGGAAAGGGGGCCTGCTGAGGGGGCGCAGTCGCGGTCCTCCGACCCGGCTGGCGCCTCCTTGAAGGGCGAACCGCGTTCGCCATCGCCTTCTTTTTGGAAGGCATTGCCGCAAATCGTTGGGAAGCCGAAGAAAAAGAGCGAAGAAGAAACCGCTGCCCCAAAAGGCTTCCCGGCTAAAGGGAAGAGCGACGGAGCGATTGGGGAAAAACTTCTCCTCTCCGTCGCTTCGCAAAATGGCAGCGCGGCTGCCTCGTGGCCACCCCTTTTAAAGGGTGCTGGCCACGCCCCCTAACTACCTGGATGTCCAAGTCCAGTGGGGGGGGCCGCAAAGAGCGCGGCAGCCATTTTGGCGCCGCGCTTGCATTCTTTCTACAGGTCCCAAAATCTCATGTAAACACAGAAGGAACAATGTGAGCAATGTGAAATATGTTGAGCAAGCTTCAAGGGAAGGTGAAAATGAATGAAAATGGCTACTTTTTGCTTTTCTGTGAATGAGACCCTCTACTGGATCAAATAGCTCTATCATTTGTCATGGAATTGGTCACAAGTTATTCAACATGGAGTTTCTTTGGTTTTTGAACTGTCTTAGAATGTAGCTTTGCTTCTTTGCAAAAGCCTCATAATTCTTTCTGCTGCACTTATCAAGCAGATGGGTTTAGTAGAAGCTTCTCAAAGCTTCAGGCCTATGTTGTGTCTTCCACTCCAAGCCTGGAATGTTCTTCTGTGTCAACATCCAGAGCTGGGAAAAGCAAGACCTTTGTTATAAGAACCAGTGGTTGTTTATAAAAACCCTGGGCTCTAATTGGCTGTATGCTAATTAGGAGGGGCAAGCTCATGTTTTTACTATAGGCACATGGGTTTGGGAGTTAGTTTGAGGGTTCTGAGAGTAACACCTCAGAAGGGAGAGGGGGACTCTTAACATCATGTCCTGACTGAAACCCAAGCTTAATTATGTTTACCTAGATTGGTTAGGTTTTCTTTTGTTTCTGGTGAAAGACCTGAGTGTGGATTTCCCTAACTGTCCTCTTTGAGTAATATTTTTTGTATGCTGTACTTCTGTATCCTGAACCAACTGAAGAACTGTTATTTCTACAATATGCTTTGAGAACAATAAACATTTTTACTTCATCAACATCGCCTGTTCTTTGGGAGAGGGGGTAAGACAAGAGTTAAGCCATAAGCCACATACTACAACATTTAATACAATTCTCTCAATATTACTTGCTGGGCTCTGTTATTAATACAGATAAGCCCCAGGTTGTTGCTGCAGAAGGATCTGCAGGATGGCACATAGGTCTCCCTGAGCTCAGAGACTTTGTGGGGTTCCATAGAGCAGACTGATAAAAGTTGTTCACAGGAACGGGAGAGACCCAAAGTCAAGGCCAGGTCAAAGCCTATCTGTCACACCATTTACAGAGACTGTACTCAGAATCCAAACCATTATAAATAGTAAGGCTGCTATGTTTCTGTATTTCTAGTTGAGCACTCAGAGTTTCTGGCTAAAATCCTTATTTATTCATATTCATATTTATGACATATGTATGCTGCTGCATAACATCAAATTCTTTAGATAGCTCCAAAGAATCTTTTCCATAGTTCTGCTTGTCCAAGGGTGAACTAGGTTCATACTTCTCAAATAGCAGCCTCCAATGATTCATGGCAAAATTTCTTGTAAACTGAGAAGACTTTCAAAATGAGCTTGCAATGCAGTCAAGGTGGTATTTGGTTCCCTACAGCCCAAAATCCATGCATAAAGTAAACCCAGCTATTTTGCTTATTATGGCTAGCATAACACAGACCAAGATGTGACAAATAACATCACAGAGATTTTTGAGTAATTTGTGCTCTCAGGCAGGTTTGAAGCTGCAGCTATTTGGCTGTTTTGAAGATGCTAATCAGGGAAACAAGATTGTAGTTTAGCCCTGTTAAGTTTTAGCGGGAAGAATGTTTGACCGCAAATATTCATGTTTTGGCAGATGTTAATTTATGAAAAGACACATCATGCCTGCAATTTACTCTTATCGTCATGCCTCTAGTGGCCCTTGAAGAATTTGAGATCAGAATATATACGAAAGTGAAACAATCTCCATCTATAAATAACAGATCCATTTTGTCAAATCACTCTGCCTATATACAGAATAATAACTCCCACGTGCTTTTGTCATTTTATTGAGACTTCCGCTTAAAATATCCATTACGCTACTTATATTCCTTAACATTTTCTTTGTAGCCTAGACCCTCAGGCACAAAACATACCACAAGATTTGTACTCTATCTAGCCGCTTAAAATATTGCAGATTAATTTTGAATGGATAAAGTTATCCTAGATATGCCTCTGTCATGAATATTGCCAATAATATGCAATTATAAAGGATTTCTATATGTGCGTGTTTGTATGTATGTGTGTTTTAAAATTCTGTTTGTCATATCATCAGGAGAAGACTGAACTTTTGCTGAACTATTTTGTTGTACAACTGTGGTGCTTACTGCTTATAATCTTGTTCTCCGGAAAGCTAGGTAAAAGTAAAAGTTTCCCTTGCTTGAAAGTCAGTCGCATCTGACTCTAGGGTTCAGTGCTAATCTCTGTTTCAAAGCCAAAGAGCCAGCACTGTCTGCTTCTGCAGGCGTTTCCATGGTCATGTTGCAGGCATGACTAGTGCATGGAATGCTGCTATCTTCCCACAGAAGTGGTCCCTATTAATTTACTTGTAATTTCTTGCTTTCAAACTGCTAGGTTGGCAGGACAAAGATAGGAGCTTATTCCGTCCTGCAGTACTTGGGAATCGAACTGCTGACCTTCGCCTCCCAGTCAGTGTCTTAGCCACTTGAGCCACTGCAGTCCTGTTGAGTCCGAAGGTAATCAGTAATGTGAACACAAATTCGGGGTTAACATTAGTGATTTATTATCAGCTCCTGCTAGATCATTGGGACTATCAGAGTGAGGAATAAGGGGACAAGGTAGCAATTTATATACAGGCAGAATGGCAGTTACAGTGATACATTTGCCTGGGCTTTGCAGGCGCACCCCCCAAAGAAAGACTCAGACACCGGTATATGGATAAAGGCATCAGGCCACTTTTATTGAATAATGCCCTAGTCTGAATTATAACTTTCAATTGGTGTAATCATCCAATTGTAATTCTTTAAGGCAAGCAGGCCGAAGTAACACTGGTAAGGTTCCTCCCAAAATGCCAATGGCAATTGGCTACATGTAACTATTTGTATCAATTTGTTTGTTGACACAAACAAATTGTTGACCGGAGTCAATAAACTATCTACTGACCCCACCCTATGACGTGTATCCGTTAAATATCAAGGTGATGCAGGCTGTTAAGCTCCTGCCATCACCCCTTGCCTGGTTCGTCCTTGACCGGCCAAACCTATTTCCTCTGTACCTGTCTAAGTGTTGGCCAGTCAATTGCGAACCTGCCGGATACCTATGGGTCATAAATCTTTATCTTACCAGTGCTACCCGCCAAAGTGACCAAAGTCAACTTACCCCTTTTCTCAAACACTAGCAACAGTGTGGGATGGGCAAAAAAGCCAGAACCAAAGGGCCAATTGTAGGTTCGTGCCAAAAATTCCCACCCGGCCCCGAAGCGACCAAAAAATCACACTGATCACTAGGGAGGGGGTGGAGGGGAAAACTTCTCCGCTCCATCGCGAATCTAAAATGGCAGCTTGGCTGCCTCGTGGCCACCCCTTTTATAGAGGGGTGGCCATGCCCCCTAACTCACCCGGATGTCTGAGTCCGGGTGGGTGGGGCGCAAGAGCGCGGCGGCCATTTTGGCGCTTCACTTTCATTGCAGGCGCACCCCCCAAAGAAAGACTCAGACACCAGTATATGGATAAAGGCATCGGGCCACTTTTATTGAATAATGCCCTAGTCCGAATTATAACTTTCAATTGGTGTAATCATCCAATTGTAATTCTTTAAGGCAAGCAGGCCGAAGTAACACTGGTAAGGTTCCTCCCAAAATGCCAATGGCAATTGGCTACATGTAAATATTTGTATCAATTTGTTTGTTGACACAAACAAATTGTTGACTGTAGTCAATAAACTATCTACTGACCCCACCCTATGACATGTATCCGTTAAATATCAAGGTGATGCAGGCTGTTAAGCTCCTGCCATCACCCCTTGCCTGGTTCATCCTTGACCAGCCAAACCTATTTCCCCTGTACCTGTCTAAGTGTTGGCCAGCCAATTGCGAACCTGCCGGATACCTATGGGTCATAAATCTTTACCTTACCAGTGCTACCCGCCACACGGGGAGGCATCCATGATGACTCACCCCCCCCCCCCCAGACCATCAGCTCGGTCACCAGGCCTGCTTGCAAATCTTCCAGAAAGAGCTTCATACCTCTGGCCGACAAGTGGACCCCATCTCCTGCATAGAGATAGTAATCCTGCAAACCTATCTTAGGGTGCCGGATGGCTGTCCCCAAGCCCTTGTCTACCAGGAACCGGGCAACAGCCCTGTTCACCGAGTGGCGAGCGTGGTCAAGGGCACGGAGGTCAATGCCTCCCATGTAATTATGTTGTGGCACAATGTCCGACCATAGCAGCCGCGTGGATGGCCAAACATAATGTAAATAGGCTAGGTCACTGCAGATTGTGAATTTTAAAGAGAGGCCAGTGACCTGGGCGAGGTCATTGCCACCAAGGTGCAGTATAAGGACATCAGGCGGTCCAGCATCCCTGATGGAAAACAGGAATGGCAACAGTTCCCACCATCTCATTCCGTGCTTACCGTACCATCGCATACGTGCGGCTGCACGTAGCCTGAGATGGGGTCCCCACTCTGTCGCCACAGCATACTGCGCTGCCCAGTGCACGTAACTGTGGCCCACCAGCCATACTGCCACCGGTGTGCGGGGACACATAGGGTCTGTAAAAGAAGAAAGGAGAAAATGACTTAACTGGTACTCATACCTGAAGGGGGCGTACGTACAATGCAAAGCGCATGGATCCCCATCTTCCCATCCGGCGTATATCAGCCTCAGAGTACCCAAATGCTGCCGCAGTAGACACAGCGCCTATCCTAAACGAATGGGTGCCGTAACGAACCCCAGGGAGGCTCATACTGTAAAGTGCCATACCGGTCACCTTCCAAAACTGGAATTTAGTAAGGGGAGACCCATCCTGGTGGCAGAAAAACGGGCCAGAGTGCGTACCACGCACTGCCAAAAACTCATGTAGGGCACCAACCGGACAGATGTCTTCAATGGAACATCGTAGCAGTCTAACTCCACTGCCTACGCCATGCTGATCAACCTTTGAGGAACGTATCCTAAACTGAGCCCACTCATGTGTAACATAGACATCGTCGAGTTCCAGTGCCCTACGAGTCGCATCCGCCTTAGACAATGGCACCAACTCACTGATGCGGAGCGCTCCAAAGAAGGCTACCATGGTAGCTGCGTGAAAAAGTGCCACCTCATACCTATCATAGCATAAGCTATGCCAGCCTCGTTCAAGGTGGGTCAGAACCTCTGGTGAAATCGGGTGACATGTGTCCGGGCGGCGGCCACGTTCAAGTGTCCACCCCTCCAAAACATGACGTATGTGGAAGTCGTTGATGCAGTCATTGAAGCCCCTCACTTTGGCCACAAATGCAGTGCCGAAAGCCTAGAGGCTATAGTACGGGGGGCCAAACCCTGACTGTGAATATAAACCATGTACTGTAAAATTTGGTCCACTGGTATTGGCCACACTTCAGGCAACTGTAGTTGCTCGCAAAAGGTTCTAAATTGTATAAAAGCATGTTGATTTGCCTTACGCGTGCGAGGTGCCAATGACATGCCGATCGCCGGGTTCACCTCTCCTCGCCAAATGTCCAAATCTCGGCCGGGAGTGGCGAGGGGAATTCCTCTGCTTCCGGAGCCAAGGCACGGAACCAGGGGATCTGCAGGCGGGATAAAGCATCAGCAATATCATTATTAATACCTGGTACATGTCTGGCCCTGAACAGCACATTGAGGCGTAGGCTTCTCAAAACAAATTGATGAACCAATGCCATGACCCTGGGAGATTTGGACGTCTGGGCATTGACAATGTGCACCACTGCCGCATTGTCACACCAACAATGGACCACTGAGTTGGCCCACTCATCGCCCCATAGCATCAGTGCTCCCAAAATGGGAAGAAACTCAAGGAAGGTAAGATCGCGGAGGTGATCCGTGCCAAGCCATGCGTGAGGCCATCGGCCGTAAGCCCACCTCCCCTCAAAATAAATCCCATAACCCAGAGAGCCGGAGGCATCCGACTGTACTTGAAATTTAGGGCAGACCATAAGGTCTAATCTCCAAAAAGAGACCCCGTTAAAGTCCTGGAGGAATGTGAGCCAAACTGAAAGGTCTGCCCGTATGCCCCTGGTCAGTCGGACCCTGTGGTGACATTTTAACAGGCCGGCCATGGCATCACACAGACGCCTGGCAAATGCTCTGCCAGGTGTCATCACCCTGCAGGCAAAGTTAAGGTGGCCATGAAGTACCTGCAGCTCACGAAGGGACACTTTATGCTTGGCAATCAGTGCCAAAATCGCCGCGGAGATCCGGGTCACCTTATCCATGGGTAACCTGGATGCCTCTGCGACAGTGTCAATTTCAATGCCTAGAAAGGTGAGCTTGGTAGCTGGTCCCTCGGTCTTTTCAGGCGCTAAGGGGACACCAGTTCCCGCATTAGCGTCTGAAATGTAGTGAGGAGACACGTACATGTGTCCGAGCCCCATTCACCCCTGAACAAAAAGTCATTGAGGTAATAGGCTACAGACCGGGACCCTGACCTGCGAACAAAGGCCCACTGGAGGAAAGTACTAAATCGTTCGAATGGCGAACATGAAATAGAGCAGCCAAAAGGCATGTCCTTATCTACGTAAAACTTTCCTTGGAAACGAAAACCCAACAGCTCAAAATCCCCTGGGTGCACTGGCAGTAATCGGAATGCCGATTTAATATCGCACTTTGCCAGGAGGGCACCGGGACCACATGAGCATACCATCTGTAGGGCCTGATCAAACGACGTGTACCTGACTGAGCAAAGGTCATCAGGAATAGCATCATTGACCGAAGAACCCGCAGGGTAAGATAGATGGTGGATTAGACGAAATTCACCTGGGGTCTTTTTCGGTACTAGCCCCAGAGGGGAAACCTTCAAATTAGGGAATGGTGGTTCCGTAAAGCTGCTCGCTACTCTCATAGCCTCAACTTCCTTAGCTATGCTTCGTGCAGCAACCTCCTCATTACCTTTCAAAGAAAGTAAGTTCGGAGCGTCCTGGGGTCCCCGAACACCCTTAAATGGAATACGAAAGCCCAACTGGAAACCCTCCAGCAGGTACCTCGCATCATCCCTTCTTGGATAAACTGAGAGCCATAGCTCAAGCATGTGGACATTAATTGGGGAGGGGGCCTTTTGCGTGGCTAGCTCCTTTAGAGGGAGCTCTGATCGCCCCCTGTCCACCCCTACCTCTGCCTTGTGACCCACACGGAGGCGGCGTGGGGGCCAGAGCAAGAGGGACACTCGTGTCGGAAATGACACTGACGCTTACTACACACGCAGTTAGCTGAGAAGCTCCAACACAGCAGGCGGGCTGGAACCCCCTGCCCCGCCGGTTGGCGGGGAGCCTGTGTTGCAGCCGCCCACTGCACGGCATGGCCACAATGGTACCTATCACCAGGCGCCGGACGAGTGGGAGTCATATACAAGAGCCACAATTGCTGACAGGGCTCATCCCACCTCATTTCAGGATGTAGGGCCACCCTCATCCTAAAATCCTCATCGTAAGCCAACCACGATGGGCCAGGGAAATCAACAATCGCCCTGTAAATATTGTCAAGGTATTGAACCATCGGAATGGCCAAATCAGGCCGGGCCCTGAGGTATACCACCATATATATGAGGTATGCCGGCAACCAGTTGGCCCAGGTGCGCGGTGGCTTACGACGACGGGACAGCTCCTTGTCTCTGTCATCCTGTCCCTCCCTCTCCTCCTTAGTGGGCTCATGGTTCAAGAGGGAGAAAATATCAACGTACTCCCCTCGCCAAATCTTTTCCCTCGTGGCCTGTGACAAATGATCACCCAGGGGCAAGGAATAGCCAGCCATCGGCAAAGCCATCGTCGGCACATTTTGGATGGAAGGTATGCGCAGCGGGCCCTGAACAGCCCCTGTGATGCTCGGCATACCCCCAGGGGCAGACACCCCTGCCCTGAACGAGGGACCATTTCGCAACCAGGGGTTAATGGGGCAGTGTGGAAGCAGCTGCCCACCCACATTAACTTGACGTGACCATGGCCACTGAATCCCCCCAGTGTAACTGGACAGTGTCGGGGTGCACTAAATTGAACCTGATACTCACTAGTCGCACCCCCGTGAGCCGCCCCCCACCGGGGGTTCCGGCCCACGGTGGGCGTCAGAGCCCGCGACTGGCATCGAGCTCTGGGACCACACCTGTCTGCTCCCAACTGGTAGATCAGGTCGCATGGCGCCAGCTGGGACGAGGCGCCAGCTGGGACTGGTCAGATGGCCTCAAGCAGCTCGACCCAGTTGGGCGCCCACTGGAGAGTCACGGCCGATGAGTTGGCCGGGATCGACGAAGGGGCCGCAGTTGAAGTAGCGGTTGTGCCCCCATCGGAAGGTGGCTGGGCAATGCCCAATGATGCTTCCAGCACTGCTATCCGTGCTATGAGTGCATCAACTGCCTCTGAGCCCCCAGTGTAAGGTGGGCTGGGTGGGCCGGATGGCCCAATAGGCAGTTGGTGAAATGGAAACCCAAAAGGGGATCCGGGGCCAGAATAGGGCCATGCCCAGAACTCTGGCCCATGGGGGGGGGCGGAGGAACGGTGGGGTGGAAACCTGCACCAGGCCCCCCTGGGCCACCTTGTCCTGGGCCCTGAAAAGGCCCTCCTAGGGCCGAGGTCCCCGAGGGGCCAGCCAGTGCCAGCCTGGCCTGGAAGCTGGTGCCCGGCTGCCAGGCAGGAGGCTGATCGGCCCTCTGGTAGCAGTGGGCAAGTCCCACCCGCTGCCCTGCTGCGGGGGTGCAGCCCGAGTCCTCCGACCCACAGGCTGCCCCCGTCTGATGGAAGGCTAGGGAAAGCCCTTCCCCTTGGCCGCGGCTTGACCGCCGGGGCCCTGCGCTTGGGAGCCATGTCTCCCGAAAATCAGCCATAGGATCCCTGGCCAGGGATCAGATCCAGAGCCCAAAGTACCGTGGTAGCAAAGAGCAAATGAAGAACCACTCCAGGTACTAAGGGCAAAGCTAAAGAAGAAAATGCGACGGAGAAAACTTCTCTGCTCCGTCGCAAATCTAAAATGGCAGCTCGGCTGCCTTGTGGCCACCCCTTTTATAGAGAGGTGGCCACACCCCCTAACTCACCTGGATGTCTGAGTCCAGGTGGGGGGCCCCCTGCAAAGAGCGCGGTGGCCATTTTGGCACTGCACTTTCATTTGCTAACACGGGAAACCTGTGTCAAACCAATCAGAGTATATTAATAACATATGAATGTGGTGCCTAATAGAAAGGGCGAACAGTTACAGCAAAGACTTAGTAGCGATTGCAGAATTAAAGCAATATAACATTTGGACACAACATTCCTCTCCCCCTAGCAGGAGACCCACTCTCCATACCTTTGGCATGGATCACAGGTCCATATAGGGTGCCCAATGCTTGTGGGACTTAGGGCAATGGGTACGGGAGGACCAGGGTCTATGGAAGTGCTGGTGGACTCACTGGTCAACCTAGGCAAGCTAGGAGTTTTGTGTAGCTTACATGAAGCAGGGTTTGTTGGGGCGGGGGCTTAATAGAAGCAGGAATTGAAACCGATATCCGTAGAGTCTGCCAACTCTGGATGAGTTCTAAGCGAAGGGGGCACCCTGGCAATCGACAAGAAGTCAGTGGAGGGTTTCACTAGTAACAGTGCCAAAACTTTACCCATAGAGTGAGGGACATTTTCTACTGCAGAATTGGCAGTGTTTGACTCAGGAGGGGAATGAGCACTAGTGACTGTCTCAGAGATATGAGGAATATGGGGGGGGGGGCTGGCTGAATAGATCCGGATCAGGATCGAACTCAGGGAGGTCCAACTCCCCCAGGGGAGGATTACTTTGATGTGACTGTATTTAAGATAAGTTTGAAAGAAAGCTTCTCCCTGCCATGCGGGGACATGACTGACATTTCCCTCTCCCCCTCGGGGAACCTACTACGTAAGGGTGATCTACCCTAGCCTCAAATTCTTGGTTGAGGCTGGGCCACCAAAATTGACTCCTGGCAGCCACCTGAGAGAGTGCAACGTCAGTGCACCCAGATGACAGTGTATGCAGAACCTTAGCCCGTAATGCAGACAGAATTACCAGTTTATTTTCCCAGAACAAACATCCCCTCGACACTGAAAGTTTATTATGATCCCTGTAATATCCCCTGAGTTCTTTTGAGACTGGTGGTGGCGGTGGGCACCAAACCTGAACCCAAAACACAACCATTGACACAAGGGGGTCATTTCTTGATACAAGCACAATATCAAACTTGGCTTGCAATGTAGTGATCAGTAGGGACTTCCACAACTCTAAGACCTCTGGCTCCATGCTGGTCAGTGGACAGAATTTATCAAGTTCAGTCATAACACAGTATTTACATGCAACATGCGCTCGGTGGTTCTTGTGTTCAGTGGGTTTGATGGTAGGACCAGAACCAGCAAGAACCACCCCCACAAAAAAACCAACCCAACCTGACGGGGGTCAGCCTGAACCATAGTGGGGGCCCAAACCACCGAGTACCCACAAGGTTGTTCTTACCTACCTTCACAACAACAAGCAGGAGTTTTGTGGTGATGCCTTTGAACTGCACATCAAAGGAGTCCATGCCTAGCTCTGGGATATGGTGTCCCTGCACATCTCACAACTGGACCTGCAGAGTTTGCAACTTGGGCCGGTCCACTGGCGGAATCTGGAAAAACTCACACTGGGCGAGGCTCAAATACGACGATTCTGAGTCAATCTCCATGTGGCAGCGATGACCCTGAAGACTGATGTCCATGAAGAACTGGCCCGTGACTGAACGAACACTGGAGCTGAAACCTTTACCTTGACCGGTGTTGATCTTGGAGACCTGAAGCTTGGAAATTCAGATGCTCCTTCCCTTGTCTTAGGAGGGCCTCTTGGCACGCTGACGGCCACTCTGGTTCCACAACTTCTGAGCAGCACTGAGTGTGGAGACGTTTTCTCCCTCAGGCTGTGCAGGATACGATGGTGCCCCAGGATGACATGGCATGCCCGCCTTGGATGTTGCCGGCATCGCTCCCCTCCATGGTGCTGCTTGAAGATGCTGGCGCACCAGACGGACCATAGCGATAGCTCGTCAATCCACTCTGGACCAGCGCAGTGGATTTCGCCTGATGCTGCTCTCCTCCAACTATGCCAGGTGTCCAACTTGGACACGTCGAAACCTCCGAATGGCGTTGCAGCAGCTGGAGATCCCATCCTCATTGCCAATGTTGAGTCTAACAGAAAGGGTGCACAGTTACTGCAAAGACTTAGTGGTGATTGCAGAATTAAAGCAATATAACATTTGGACACAACAAGTCCCTTCTGGAAAGCTACTCACCTCAAAATCTGAGAGGAGAGGGTTTTTGGTAGCATAGCTGAATGTTAGGCCCATATAATTTGCCTTGTGTAGCTTTAACCAACAGGAAGCCACACTCACTGCTTGCTTTTAAATTCATGGAGACAAAAAGATTCCAAATTACATAGTGTGAGTGGGTGGCCCTGTTAAAGGAAGCACATGCCATTGGTTTCTGAAGATTACTACCATGCCAATAATAGTATATTTGACATTTCCATCTTTCTGACAAGCCAGCAACTATAAAATTGGTACAGAAGCAGGAAATAGTAGGCATTCTAATTTTACCATGGTTAGATCGTAACTCAAAAGCTGTTGGAGAACTGCCATTGTTTGCCTTGGCATGAAAACTCTTCTGCTGTGGGCAGGTAGTACGTGTGGTTGGAAAGTTGTCAAAACATGCAAAATGTAAGTACAACTCTTTTCAGGTGTTCTTCTGAACCTTGAGTTACTGCAGTACTCCAATTGGAATAATAAGTGAAACTCTCACATGTGACCAAGCAAGGTTCTACCAATTGCTGGAGCATAAGGAGAGAGTGTGTGTTCTGTTTTCTTCTACTCCTCCTTGTTGTTCCTGCCAATATTCACAAATCATAATCTACTCTCTCACAAACAGAGTGTATATGGAAATTGTGGTTTGGCACTGCAGACGTAGCTAAAGGAAACGGCATTCAAAATGCAACTGAAGGAATCTCTCTCTCTCTCTCTCTCTTACAGAGAGAGAGGGAGAGAGAGAGAGAGAGAGAGAAAACGAGCGCTAGTTTCATTGTAATTATTTTCTTTAGAGAAGATCAGGATGAAAGGCTCAGATATTTACATTCTAGATTATGCTTTAAATCTTATTTTACATGTTGTTCATCCCAAGCAAGATCACAACAGATTTGTGCCACTGAAATACTGTAAGCCTCTTGTCTAACTTCCATAATCTGCCTAAAACACGGTAACATGACTTAATATTGTACATGAAAAACACTTTCCCCATAAATCTGAAATCTTCAATCCGAGAAAATAAAAGACGATTGGCTTGCAATTTATTAGTATCATTAATTAGAAATAAATGGTTCAAATTAACATATCACCAAAGATTTTTAAATCACTTGTTTGAAGGCAGGAGTTCTGAACCTTTTTAAGTTGGGGGCCAGGTCATGCTCCCTCAGACAGTTTGGGGGGCTGGATGACTATTTTGCTCTTTCTCCACCACATGGCACTTCCTGATATGGTGGAAGCAGTGGGGGGGGGGGCACATGAAACAGTGCCATGTGCCACATCTGGCCCAAGGGATGCAGGTTGAGAATCCCTGTTTTAAGGTTTTGCATAAAAAGTGCTCATTTTCAGAGTCGTATGAAATGTGTGTGTGTTTCTTCTGTTCATTTTAATTCTAAATGCCTATCTAGGTGGCTATCGCACTTCATTTCCTTCTCAAAGCGGTGTGAAGATATTATACCCAGTGAGAGCTGCAATTTGATTTTAGATTTTGTGTTGCCCCTGATCCCTATATCAAAGTTATTATGCATCAGGCAAATAATGACAGCAAATAAATTTTTGTATGAACATAAAGGTACAAATTAAATTGATTGATTGATAAAGAAATGTTCTGTTTTTAATTTAAATCACAATTCACAAAAGCTTTAACTTCAAATATGATTGAATAATAAGGCGTTTCTGAGGAGACCTGAACTGAAAGGAGGTGAAAGGGGTTGGAAGGAAGGAGGTGAAAGGAGTTGGAAGGAAGAGAAGTCAGGGGTGCTGATGGAAGATCCACCACTGCAAATTGGAGCGAATCTCCCGATTCCGCCTCGCCAGGTAGAGGACTTGTGATCTCTGGAGGATAAACCGGTTGCCTTGTTTCACCAGCTACAATAAATCAGGGTGACAACAACCATTACAGCGGCCTAGCCAACCTCCTCCTCTACTCATTCTTACAGAGTTCTCCCAACTGCTCCTTCGCTCCACAGCTTCGTGCTTTGAAACATCAGTTGTTGGCTTCAGCGACACTCCATGATGAATTCGATGATGGGCAACTTCAGACTGATGGCAACAGATTTGGGAGTCTCCAGAGAGAGGCCATTTTTGAGACTGAAGAGGAATGTTTCCATGTCATTGGTGCTCAGCTGGCTGAAATAGGTGATCAAGTGGCTGCTGAGATGGAGCCATCAGTTTTACAGAATCTGGCACAAATCTTTACAGCAGGGAATATATCAAATGAGGAGGTAACTAGGTACATGCAATTTGCTAGCTGTGCAAACACTTGTGAGAAGGATGCCTCTGGAAATGGAGCAAGAGAAAGCCATGCTAATCGTAGCCCTGGTTTTGGCTAAGAAAGTTGCAAACAGAGTACTGTCCCATCTACAGCAAGTATTCAGATCAACTGTGAATTATATTAACCACAACCTCCTTGATTATGTGACCAACCTGACACCTGAGAGCTGAACAAAGCAACCACCTACATGACTATCTACAAAATTACCCTGTTGTTATTTTTAATACCAGAATGTAACTTTTAATGTATTCATGAAGAATTTTTTTTTCGTGGGGGGGGGGGGGACTCTTGCCATCTTTTCTTAATCTCTTTTGCATCAGCTAAATCCTTGCCATTTTTGTCCCTTATCATGGTCATTTTTGCTTTAAATGTTCCCTTGATTTCCCCAATTTTTTTGGGAAAAGATATCTAGTACTGCGCCTATATTTTTCCCTCTCTATCTTTTTTGCATTGTTCATTCAGATAGGTTTCCTTATCTCTCCTTGCTTTTCTTTGAAATTCTGTATTCAATTGGTTGTTTTTTCCCCTTTCTCCTTTGCATTCCTTCTTTCCTCTGCTATAATTAGGAACATTTACTGAAGATGGAAAAGTGGATGAAGAGAATAACATGCAGTAAAACAAACCAAATATTATGACAGTTAGCTCTGCTCTTACAACACAAGGAAATATTGACTAGCACAAAAAAAGCTGCATTGTTCTTTAAGGTGCATTTATCTTTAAGATGTTAGGTATGTCACTGTGTGTTACTTGAAACACTTGAACCTCCTTTCCATCCATCTCAGGAGAAAAATGACCAACCTGTATTATGAGAATTATGTTGTTGCCAGTCCTGACATCCCTTAATAGTGAGGGATGGAAGATAATGACCATGTTGGAGTCAGTATTAAACATCGAGGCTTGCCACTTCCAGCCAGATCAGAACATTTTTGACTGCTTGCAAAACCACCAAACCCAAGCAGTAGACTAAACCAAAGTGGATATGATTCTAATACTATACCAGCTTTGATCTGTTCAGTGAAGTACTTCTGAGGAAAAGCAATTGCTGTCAGGAGTCAAATACTCCTGTGTAAAAAGCTTACTTTATCTGAAGAGCAATGACCGCTTGCGTACTACTGAAGGCCCATGATTGTCAACGTTCAATTAATTTATCTGTAATTTGGTATACAAGAAAGGAATGTTAGGTCAAGTTCCAAAAAGACTCCCAGCACTAGTTCAACTGGTTTTTGTATTCTGATTATTGTAAAGTCTTAAAAACCATAATTTGTCCAATGTTTACTTCTGTGTTTAGCCAGTGGCAGTAATTAAAGCAGGGGCTAAGTTCGTTAATTCAGGGTTTTATTTTCCCTGTTAAAGAGCTTCATTTACAGTGTCATGCTGCGGTTACTCTGTAAAATCTCTTATACCATATGCATGCTTTTTACTGTAATGTGAAATTATGAAATGTGGATCTTGTTTTGGCCTAGGACTTTGAACTATAATTTCAATTGTTTCATAAGTGTCATCGATCTGTATTGATCCTAAATGCTGTACCTGAAATCTTGGATGAAATTTATCAGAAAGTTCACAAACCAGTTCCTTTATGGTATGTTAAGTGAAAATTATTTTTTAAAAAATTGTCTGTCAAAATGAAAGGAAGGAAGATACACAGATCTGGTAGTTTTCATTGTGGTCTGTAACCCCAAATGAGTCCACAATTAAAATTCATCTGGCTGAAATATGGACTAATTTTCAATTGGTGCAGTCTGGGATTCCAGTTGATCAGCTTGATTTTGATTCTGTGGGGAGTTTAAATTGTTTTGTTGTCTGTTGGGAGCCGCTTTGGGTCTCCTCCGGGCGAGGAAAGTGGGATATAAATTATTTATTATTATTATTATTATTATTATTATTATTATTATTATTATTATTATTATTATTATTATTATTATTATTATTATTATTATTATTATTATTATTATTATTATTATTATTATTTTCACCAGTGCTGAAAAGTGCTCCTCTCTCCACATTAATATTTTCCTAAATTAGATTGATTTGTCCTTAGTACCATTCAAACAGATATATTTGGTTACATGGAATTTGAAGTGATCCTGTTAAGTATGGGATCCCTAGTGGGATAGGTTTTCCAGAGAAGTACCCATCTTATTTTGTAGTTTGTTACAGCAAAACCCACATAGAGTCTGGAGACATCTGTCGAGATTAACACATTTTATCCAGCATAAGCTTTTGTGGGCTGTAGCTCATTTCTTCACATGCATGGAGTGCAGATTCAGTAGATAGATATTTATACAGTGTAAACATTTGGAGAACAAGGATATGAAATACGGTGGCTTCTTAGAAGTCTAGAATAGTGGTGGTCTAGAATGGGGGCGGTGGGTGGTGGTTCAGACATGTATCAAGAGACAACATGGATAGAGCAGACTTACCCTCTTCAAATTGCTGTTTTCATGTTGCTTTCATCAAATTATAATGGAGCAACAAGGCCAGCATACTCTCTTCAATATGTGCAAGCTCCACAGACTTACAAAATTGTTTCCTTCCTAAGCTTGGTATAATGAAAGGGAATAGCTTATGTGTACACAAAAAGAATAGGCAAAGAGAATAGGAATATAAAAAGTACAAGTAGAGAAAACAGTCTAGTGTTTCCCAACCTTTGTTTTTTGGACTTCAATTCCTAGAAGCCCGAGTCAATTCCCCAAAGCACTGATCAGCCTAATGACTTGAATTGAAGTCCCCCATCGTAATCATGCGCTCTCTGGACAGTACATAAGGTAATTAGCATTTTGCTGGATACTCGTTTTACCAACCTTGGGAGGCTGGAAAGCTGAGCCAACCTGGAGTCCCATCAGGATCAAACTCAGACCGTATGCAGAATTTTGGCTGCAGTACAGCAATTTAAGCACTTCATCACAAGAGGGTTCTTATGAGTTAGTCATTCAAGTGACTAATCTGTAAACAAGATTTAGCAATAAGATGTTGGTGGAGCACCAACCATAAATGTGAATGAACTGCACTCATAACCCCGCCCCCATAAAAACCATTTAAAAAAACCCTCTAGTGGATGCAAGGCTTCTGCATATCAGATCCACACAGCTTTAGCAACTGTTGGCTCTGATATGGCAACAGTGAACTAATGAAAATGGCATTGGACCAGGGTACTTAAGAGACTATGTTACCCCAAGATACTCAGCCCGTCCTATGAGGCCAGACAGGAGGGGCTCAGCGCTGGTCCCATCAGCGAAAGAAGTTCATCTCACTGGGACCAGGAAGAAAGCCTTCTCCGTGTCTGCCCCAGCCCTGTGGAACCTCTTACCACCTGATTTACATCTCCAATCTGAATTATCCCCCTTTAGAAGAATGCTGAAGACCTGGCTATGCCAGCGGGTGTGGGGCACGTGGGGCTTCACTACCCAACCACACTGGCTGGTCTAGCTTCTGTGTGTGTGTGTGTGTCTGTCTCTCTCTCTGTGTGTGTGATTCTTATTCTTATTGTCCTGGCACTCGTGTTTTAATGTGGGTGGAGGGAGGGTGAGGGTAGTTTTAAGTGAAAATATTAATTTTATGTGTTTTAACTTGGTTTTTAGCTGGGTTTTTTTAAGATAACTTTTTAATTGTTGTTTATATTGTATTTCTTTTTCTTGTTGGTTAGCCGCCCTGAGTGGTGCTTGCACCAGGAGGGTGGGGTACAAATGAGCAAATAAATAAATAAATAAATGAACATAATGAAGTAAGAGATTAAAACACCACATCCCTTACATGGAGGTGTTCTTAGCAGCTTCCAAATGGGTATAACAGCATTTAGACAATCCTTTAGTGAAGTATGATTTTACACATACAGTAATTGCGTATGGTACAACCCACTTTCACTGTTAACAGAATAAGCACATAGCATATTTACATAGACCTCAAATATACTACTTTCCCTGGATTCTGTCAAGTCAACAAGAAGAATGGAGAGGGGCAATACATCCTGTATTACCATTGCTAGGTATAGTTGAGGCATTAGCATGCTCAGTCTAATGATTCAAGTGAAGGTTGGTAATTATATCCCAGAAAGAGAAGGAAAAGCCCTGCTCCATTCCCTAGAGGCCCATAGATAATCACCACACTTATCTACATAAGAACATAAGAACATAAGAACAGCCTTGCTGGAACAGGCCACAGCCCATCCAGTCCAGCATTCTGTCTCACACAGTGGCTCACCATTTCCTTCAGGGTATTCCCAAGGAGATGCCTTCACCTGCTTAGGATTCCCTGGAAATGGCATTGAGAGATATCCTGCCTATCTCTCCAACCCCGAGGTTGTCCTTAAGTATCCATAATTATAGCCATTGATACCCTTGTCCTCCATGAACTTGTCTAATCCTTTCTTAAAGCTGTCAAGACTGACAGCTGTCACCACTTCTTCTGGCAGGGAGTTCCATAGACCAGTAATCCTCTGGGTGAAAAAGTACTTTCTCTTATTTGTTTGAGAGCACCACATGTGTGGAAGGACTCTGTCGAAAGCCAAAGATAAGACACAGAAAATGTTGATTAAAAAAAAGATCAACTAAGAGTGTAGGACAAAAGCTGTGCCTTGGTCAGTAAGGTTTAATTTTTCTTTCATTTTCAGGATGGAGGAAGGAAAGTAGGAGGTCCTTGGGATGAGAGGAATGGTGGGCAATTATTAGAAGTCTGAAAGCTACAAATGCACCTCTCCTTACACCTGGGGTGGATTAGCCATTAAGCAAAATAAGCAAATGCTTAGGGCATCAAGGGAAGGGGGCACTACAGAAATTTTCCATATCCGCATTTACCATGGTCTATGGGCCATATGATGCAATACTGCAAATGGTGCGGCTGAACCAGGATCTGCAAAAGGGGCCCACATTAAATGAAAAAAATTACATACTAATATATACAATAATAACAAGAGCACTCAGAGAGTGCAGCTCATTCACTAAATCTGGTATGCTGAAGTGCTGTTGACTGCTGTCAAGAGGCAGTTAATTTCTTCTCTACAGTGCAGTTACTCTATGCCTTTTTTTAAGCCTCAAGCAGCCAGTGGAAAATTCTTAAAGGTTGTATTGGAAATGAAAGCGTCTTAAAATCCCTCTCTGATACCAGATAGGAGGCAAATGCTATGGCAACAGCAGCAATTTTGAAATCTTTCCTTAAAATTTAGAAGCATTAGTATATATAGCCGAAGACCATTCACAAAAAGGATACGCTAAAAGAGAAGCAAATAATATTGCAGATAAGATGCAAGAGCTAGGATTTAGTTTTATGTCGAATTTTTGCAGAATTTTTACAGAGTAAGCAAAGTTCTACAAAATGAGAATGTAAACTTAAAAACATGTGCAGATCTGTATATATCATTAGCTGTCCAACTGTGCACTTCACAAGATGAATTTGAAAGATATAAAGCATCTACAAAGGAAATGCTACCAAATGTTGATTATAAGGCCGCTACAACTTGCAAATGTATCAGAAAGAAGGTACCCAGTAACGGAGATTCATCAGAAGTATATCTGAATGCCAGAGATAATTTTTGTATCACCATCTTTTACACAATTGTTGACAAACTTGAAAGTGAGATGAGAAGAAGAGGAGAGATATACAAAGAAATAGCAGAGAGATTTTCTTTTCTAAGTGATATAATGTCACTTCATCATCTACTCACATTGAAAGGTATTCTCAGTGCTGTCAAATGCTGATTGATGCTTACCCAGAGGACTTCAAGAGTCATTTCTCAGTTTCATTCATATGTGTGCCATAATTTCAGTGCAACAAAAAACGTAAAAACAAGATTCAGTCATGCTGAACTTTATAAAATAATAGCAATTTTTTGCCCGGCCCTGCCGGGCAGGTATAACTTGTGTGTTGGTGGTTGGGGAAGGTCATGATACACACACAATACAACCACACACACAACACAACCACACACATCACAACCATGCACACAACACAACCACACACATCACAACCACACACACAACACAAACACACACACACACGCTGAAGCTGCACGGGGAGAGGAGGGGCTCCCCTTCCTCCCCCTGAGTGTGAGACCACACACACACACACACACACACACACACACACACACACACACACACACACACACACACACACACACACACACACACACACACACACACACACCGAAGCTGCATGGGGAGAGAAGTGACACACACACAGCTCAGATGGCCGTGCTGAGTGTGAACGGCCCAGCCGGCAACAGGTAAGTGGGGCGGGGGACAGGGACTGGGGGGGAATGGGCGGGGGGTGGGTTTGTGTTCCCCCTTTCTCCTCCCAGACCAGGGCGGGTGGCATGGTCCCTGGGCCCATTTCCCCCCTTCAGTCCATGTCCCCCACCTCACTTACCTGTTTCCGGCTTGGCTGTTTGCTCTCTGTGCCTCCCCGGCGTGGCCTTCTTAGCTGGCCCACTCACCTTCCATGCTTCCGTGGCACAGCCTGTCCTCTATCCCCACTGGTGTCAAGGCAACTGACGTGCCCGCCTGCCTGCTGTGGTGAGCTGGGGATGGCTTCCCTCCAGGAGACGAAGTGTCTCCCGGAGGGAAGTGGTTTGTGTGTTGGCCGGCCATTTTTTTTACACACACGCCACTTTCCCGGCCTCCTCCCACTCGTGTCCCTCAGCCTGATTGGCTGAGGGGTTGCGTGGCATGGAGGACACTGGGAAACATAGTTTTTTTGTTCGTGTTCATGGGACGGGTGCCCCACTCTCGTCGTCTGGACCCTTGCAGCGATGCTTGCAGGGTCTTAAGGTAAGTGTGGCTGGCTCGGTACAGGATAGTTGGGCCATGTATGCCGGACATGTACCACGCAAACCCCTTCTTATAGGTATAGATTGTAGAAGACAATATTGAGTGTGCCTTTCCAAATGTAGACATTGGCTTTCATATATTTTTAATATTAATGGTGACAAATTGCACAGCTGAGCATTCATTTTCTCAGTTGAATTATATTAAAAAGCCCATCAGAACAACTATGCAACAAGTCAGGCTGGATGCCTTATCTCTATTAAGTATAGAAGTATATGAGTTACATAAGATTAGTTTACAAACATAAACATTATTTTCCATTTTACTGTTTAATTTTGATAAATAAAATTTTATTTTATGTTTTAATATTGTTTATATTTTGAATTACATATACTGTATATGGGGGCACCAAAATCTTTTAAGTGCTTACGGCCTACAAGGGTCTTAATCCAGCCCTGCCTACACCTCTATAACATCCCACTTTAAAAAATAAAATAAAAACAGCCAATTTGTAGGAAACATGGCAAAAATTCACCAGGTTTTTTCCTTGCTTGCTTTAGACTTGGAAGTGGTTCTTCTTCACTACTTGAAAGGACTGCATACGCTGGGGACTCTCTCTCCCTCTCCCACTCTCTAAATTTTGTGGGCAGGTATTGGTGGGGACAGAGATGGGAGCCCCTTCAAGGTACTGAATGTGTGTATAATCCAGTGCATACCAGTTACACATGGCATTCAACAAGATGTTACAGAAAATTAGAAAGCTTTCTGCCCCCTTTCACCATTCCTGTTGTTCATCTCTTCTCACATTGTTTTACCTGTCAATTTTATCGTGGTGAGTTAATGGGAAAAATAAGACCAACCCAACATTAAGTTAAATGGACAGATAGTTATTGAAGAAACCATTGCTTTCTGACAAGTACCTCAGCAGTTATTAAGATCCTTGCTGTTGTTAAATTTGCAAGCCTAACCAAACACTAATCTTAGTAAACCTACACTTTTTTGTTTTGTTGTCAGTGATGTGAATTCTAACTTCTATGGAAGTGATACAATAAAAAGCTCTTCTAATGTATAGCTCTTTTCCAATCATATAGTAATTTGGTATCACAATGAAAACTTGTCAGGTTTATAAAAGGAAAATGATCAACTGTAAAATGATTTGGATTAAAACCAAGAAAATTTGGGATATCATTTGAGGAATCATGGAAATTTACATAATGAGCTGGATTCAAGAACTCATTGAGCTTTGAACATAATCCCTAATAAATTTAGCGAGACTTTAATTTGCGCAAGTGATTTTCAGAGGGATGTGAATGTCCTGGCCTAAACTAGATTCATCTCAATGTTACTGTGTAGTACTATCATTTTGTTTGAAAGACATGATTGAGAAACTAGACTAGAACAGTGGTGGCAAACCTTTTAGAAGCCGAGTGCCCAAGGGTGCAGGGCAGATGGGGGCAGGAATCACATGTGCCAGTTATGTCACATGTGATGTCAATGTAAGCCCTGCCCCATCTCTTCCCGTCCCCTCACAGGCAAGCTCCCTACTCCACTATGTCCCACCCTGGATGGGCCCTGTCCCCTGCAGCCATGGTCAACCCTTCCAACACTTCTTGCAGGGCTGCGGGAGAGGCCCCTCTGCTCACCAGGGCTTGGCATCAGGCCAAGGAGGAAGAGAGAAATAATCTGCCTGCTCCCCCCTCCCACCCAAGGAGGGATGTGGAAGAGCAATCTTTGTCTGGGATTCCCTTTTGAGGGTTTTTCATTTGGTATGAGGGCCAGAGAGACCCTCTTCACCTCAGGGAAGGCTGGCCATGGAATCCCTGCCCCCACCCTCCATTGCACACACCCTTCCTCTGGGGGTGTCTCACCTGCGGGCTGCTCCATTGCAGCATCTTGCAGGCCAGGTGGGATGTGCAGTGGGTGCTCCCCTGCTGCCTATGTTGCTTCCTAGGTTTGGGTGTGTGTGTGTCATGGGTGCTTAGGCATAGTGTTGAGCACAGCTCCAAGTAGCAGCTCAGCACCAGGAGGTGGAATACCAGCAAATGGGCAAAAAAGCTGGCTCATGCTATGGCTATTGCTCTGGGCAGCTGAGATCCCACATGCATGGCTCCACTAGTGCACCCCCACCTCCTTGGCATCACCCCATGGGGGACAGCCCCTGCTCCAGCTTGTTCTCTAGCTCTGTTTTGACTTGGGAAGACATGGCACTGCCACCAGCATAGGCAGCACTGAATCCCTCAGGGTAGGTCCCCAGACATGGCACCTACCCCCAGTCAGCAAGGCACAGCAATGCAGGCACAGGAAGAACCTAGTCCTGCTGAGTGGGGAAGAGGCATTTTGGCTTGGGAAGGCATGGTGCTGCCTCCAGCAATCGCAGGGCAAGCGCCACCTAAGTGCGTGCACATGCATTCATTAGTGCAGGGCTTGCCTGCACCATTGCACTTGCCTGCACCATTGCACGTGACAAGAGTCTACGTGCCATCTATGGCATGCATGTCATACGTTCAGCATCATGGGACTAGACTGTATGGTATGACAGGCAAATATCTTACTGTCAGTGTGGAGAATAGGGTGTCCAATGATGAATAATAACAGCAGCAGTTGCAGACCTGCTGGGTGACTATCTTCTGGCTGTGTTGGAGTTCTGATGGCACTTAGATTAGCACTTGCTATGTGTTAAAAGACACTGTAAGTCTCCTTTCTGCTTCAGGATACTGTTTCTTAATACTAGTGGCCATATCTTGACTGTGTTTTTCCCAGCAAATCCTATGGACTGCTAGAGGCAAGGACTTTCTATTTGTTATTCTTATGGTGTTTTTCTGCTGAAGAGTTTGATTTCAGCATCATGGGCTGTTTTTTAAGTGTTAGTACGTTATTTTGTTGAACTTCACACTCTGTCTGCTGCTGTGTGGGACTCCAGGGAATGAAATCTCACTATGATATAAGGTCAATGAGGCACCAGAGTATCATAAGTAGGAACGAGCAAGTAGCAGAATGCTTGAAGCTGATTCTGATGTGGATGAACATTCAAGGTTATAGGTATCTATCAAACTGGGTTAGAAAAAAATGAGAGAAAAGCAAGCTAGGGTTGCTGATTTTATTATATTCTGCTTCTAGGTGTGTTGGGAATACAGTGAAAAAGCAGCTTTGCTTGGAACATTGGAGCAAAGTATTATTATTGCTTCTTAACACCACCCCAGCCATCCAGCGCAACATTAATATGTGAAAAGGAAATAAAAACACATTTTTTAAATTTCCCAAGGATTGCAATTTGAGGTTTGAAAAAGAATCCCTAAATAATCATTTTATCCTCACCGTCCTTGTACTTTCTTCTGTGAGATACATTACTCACTGCAGCAGACCAATTCTCTCCACACTGTAAGACATTCTTAGTTTTTCTTAAAGTACATGTTCAGGAAGAAAAGCTGGTGAATTATGACCAAGGCAACAAAGGATTCATCAACTGTTTTGGCTCAGAGTGGAATCCTAACTAGCCAAGATGTGCTAAAGGCCACTCCTAAAGGCCAGCTGAGGCTACAGTTAGATGACTAAAAACACTCTGATTTCAAAACCTGTATTTTTTTCAAGCCAATTTATGGCCACATGTAATATGAATCAATGTCCATGTCCATGATTAAATCTTGTTAATCTTTTTATTTTTGTAGCTGGATATGGATCCTTGCAACTACACTGCTTTGCAGATGACTTCTTTTAAACTGATTCTAAACATGTTGTGCTTTTGGTTCCCATATTTCTCATGCACTGAGAAGCACAGTTCTAAAGGGAAACAGACATATTCACTCCCTGGAACTGAAACATTAACGTGTGCCTCTATAAATGAATTTCTAAATATACTGAGGGGAAATATAGATAGGGTACATGCAGAAAATCGGTACAATTTAACATGATACAAATATAAGATTGAAATAAACAACCCACTTAAAACCATTTTAGATAATGAGTGTTGGACATAAAATGTGACATTACATATGTTTTGTGTAAATGAATAAATTTGAATCCACTTCACCAGTGTCACGTGTGACACATATGAATTACATTTAGGGATGTTGGGAATTATTTAGGACTGTTCAGAGCAGTCCATTGAAAAACACCATCACCAACATTCATCCATTTGCTTAAATGTGAGCCAGAAAGAACTTGAGGCTGAGAAACAAAACAATTAGAAGAAGAAACTAAAACTAATTCATTTGTCCTTTCTGGCCCTGAGGCTTTCAGTATTTCTATTGTAAAACTCTGGATCAAACCCTTGTGTATTCAATCATGTAAGGCTGAATTACGTCTCTCACCTCTTGTCCTGGACACTCTTTCCTCCATAACACTAAATGCCTGGTGAGTCTCTTGAAGTCGAGCAAATGTACTGAGTTTGCAAAAAAATACTCACAATTGGGGAGGATCCTATATACAGTGGAACCTCGGTTAACAAACGGCTCGGTTAACATACAAATTTCATGACAAAAGGAAAACTATAGAAAATAGTGGCTTGGTTAATGGATTTTTTTCGGAATGGATTAATTGGTTTTCAATGCATTCCTATGGAAAATTTGGTTAAAGTAATTTTTGCTGTAAGAAACATCCCAGAGAACACATTACTTACATTAACCGAAGTTCCACTGTATGCATATTCAGAAGCAAGCACCATGAATTCAGTGAGATCTCATAGATACTGTATATTTGTATAGGGGCTGCCTTAAGAAGACAGAAAAAAAGTACGTAGACATATGTTGCCTAATAAAAATAAAAAAATACAACATTTAAAAAGTTTGTTTCCATAGGGTTACTTTTTGCTTTGAGCGAAATGTATTTGTGGGAAAATAAATCTAGTGTTATTATTTTTGAATTTGGATTAAGCAGTTACATCCTGGGCATCAGTAGGTTGGCCCTATTCCAACTGGGTTCTGGAAATGCAAGATATGTAAATACAACCCTAACCCAAATCCTAACCCTAGTGCTATCTCACAATACATTGTCATTCTCAGGGACTCAAAAAACACTGTACTATTCACTGAATGCAAGTTTTTTTTATTTCATGTAGACGAGAGTTAATAAAAAGACAGATGAGTAAACTAATTTCCTTTAATAGATTTCCTTCCATGAGCCTCTGATCTAGTTTATTGATTTACCTTTATTGATTTATTTATTGATTTACCTTGATTTTCTGTCTTTGTCACAGCTCCTGCTAACCTAGCAGTTTGAAAGCAAAAAATTGCAAGTTGATAAATAGGGACCACTTTGGTGGGAAGGTAACAGCTCTCCGTGCGCTCTGGTGTCTAGTTGTGCTTGCCACATGACCACAGAAACGTCTGCAGAAGCAGATAGCGCTGGCTCTTCGGCTTTGAAACAGAGATGAGCACTGAACCCTAGAGTCGTATACGACTGGCTTTCAAGCAAGGGAAACCTTTACCTTTACCGTACCTTTATTTGGTTTACCTTTTATGTAATGTCTGCAGATACAGTCCAATGTATTATGAAGTCTATACTGTGACTCACATCACTCAGAACTCCTCTGTGTTAATTTTGAATTGATTATGGCAGCTTATACTGCACGTGAAGGTTTTTTTAAAAAATATTCAATATCCTTCTATCTGTACTCTAGCTAGAATTGTAAAGTCATACATCTTTGCTTGTTCTGAAAACTAAGAGATCATGTTTGTTGGTGAATTCTGTAATATTAGCCAGCTTGGCATTTGTAACTATTTTTGTTCTTCTTTACAATAGGCATAAAGCTAAGCATTAATTTCTGAAAGTGATCCACAGCGGCATAGGCTTAGGCCTTATTTGGAATAACAAATTGGAAAGGCAATTAAATGACTAATCAATACTGTACCTACTGCTTTTCACTTTATAAGGGACTAGCATATTTTGCCCGGCGGTGCCGGGCTTTTTAAAATTGTGTTGGATAGTAAAGGGTTTCATTTTTTTTCTTGAACCAATGGTGCTGGGCTGTTTTAAATGGTGTTGTAAGGTTTTGTGATTTTGTGGCTTCGAGGCACTGTGTCCGCCTGCGGCGGACTTGTGCTCCCAGTGGTTTTTTTTTGGGTTTTTTTGTGTGCCAGCTTCTTCAGTGCCGGGCTCTTTAAATTGGTTTTTGAAGGTTTTTGTTTTATGTTTATGCAAATTTTATTTTATTTTAATTTAATTTAATTTAATTTAATTTAATTTAATTTAATTTAATTTAATTTAGTTTAGTTTAGTTTAGTTTAAAATTTAATTTTGCTTTTTTAAATCTTTATTTTTACGCATTTTTTTGGAGTGAAAAGCGACTTCTGGTTTTTTTTGGTATTTTTTGAGATTAGTGTGATTATTTTTGAATGTTTTTATAACTTATTTGATTAATTTTGGAATTAATCTTATTAGTTTCAATATTTTTGAATGTTTTTCTCTTTTGGCCTCTGGGTGGGGGTGGTGAGCTTTTCTTCCTCTCTACAATTTTTCTCTTCTGTCCTCTGGGTGTCGCTTCTGGTAAGTTTTTTCTTTATTTTCTCATTTGAGTTCCGGTCCTCATGGATAGAAGACGTCTTTTGGTAAGCTCTCTGTTTTTGTTTTTTGTTTTTTTGGGGGGGGGTGTTTGGGATTTTTTTTTGGGGGGGTCTGTGTGTTTTTTCTTGTTTGTTTTTGGCTGTTTTGTGTTTCCTTTTTGGATTTTTGATTGTTTTTGATTGTTTTTGGTTTGTGTTTTTGTGTTTACTTTTTCAGGGGTGGTGGCTTTCTTTCCCACGGGCCATGCTGGCTGGCCCATGGGAAGGAAGGGCAGCGGGGGTGGGGGGTTTCTTTTTTTTCCCCGTGGGCCATGCTGGCTGGCCTGTGGGGAAGAAGGGCAGCGGCGGCGTTTTTTTTAACTTTTATTTTTAGCGTGCCGGCTGGCCCATCGAAAGGAAGGGCAGCAGTGGCAGGGGTGTGTGTGTTTCTTTTTTTCCCCATGGGCCATGCTGGCTGGCCCGTGGGGAAGAAGGACAGCGGCGGCGGGCATTTTTTTTTTACTTTTATTTTTCGTGCTAATGGTGCACAGGACGCTGGGGCTTGTAGTTTTGCCTGTGCGTGTTTGCTTACTGCAGCGGGTTTTTTCCTGTGGCTTTTTTTATTGGCCGCAGCGCGTTTCTGAATGTTCCTTTTGCCACGCCGCTCAGCCTGATTGGCTCTGACGCGGCGCAGTGCAAGGAATGTTGGGAATTGAAGTTCCCTTTTTTGTTTGCATCCGGGGGGCTCCTGCCCCCTGGGTGAAAATTTCAACCCGACAGTTACCTGCGAACCAGGTTCGGGCGAGTGAACGGAGGCCCATTACGGGCTAGTGGGGCCTGGTGCAACATCCTTTGTCACATTCCAACGGTCAACGCACCATTTTATAGGTATCAATGGTTTCTTTTCTCTCTTCTTGACTTGTGAAAGCATGAACACGTATGAAAACTAAGATGTAGAATAAAAATGCAAAGTAAGGAAAAATGCAACAAAATGGCAAAAGCTAGGTTAGTTTGTGGTAACACAATTGCAATGAATTGTGTTTATGTGGAGCCGTCAAAAATAAAATCTGAGCTAGAGATGCTGTGGTACATAGTATATTACCATGTGATGATTGATGAAAGCAATTTAATATATGTGGCTCATGAAGTCATAAAACAATGGTTTGTGTGTTGTGGAAAGAGTCAAATGAATGTGTTGCAACTATTGATAGATTGAGCTCCAAAAATGTTAATGATAGAGCAAAATAAAGGTGTTGGTTTTGTGCCTCTCTGTATGTATTTTTGGGATGGAAGAAAGGTGTGTGGATGACATGTGTCTGCATGATCATATTTATTTCTCTTCCTAAACTGGTATACATATCTGGACAGGTTTTTCTTAAAGATGATATACCTGTTATCTCTGAAAGCTCCTAAAACTGAAGAACTGATAATAATTATGTTCTTTAAGAAATATTAAGCTGCTGGTTTATTATTAACTTTCATAACTTATTTTGCATTATTGAATATTTTCCATAATGAGGATTGTTAACTTTTGTAGAAGACTTAGAAAATTCTACTCTTTCCCAAAAGTTTTCCTGCAGTAACTTTTATCATTAAATGGAGAGCATGTCAAAAATTTAGTTTTCTGAGGATAAGCAGATATATTAAAATTAACAAGATTTAATCAGAAATTCAAATTAACAAAACAATGACCAGTAAATCAAAGGATTATGGTGCCCAAAGGTCTATTGCATGATATCCAGGCTGCTCCCAGATAGGATTGTTTTATTTCACTGTAATCACAATTTTGCACCCCTCTCCAAGTACTTAATATCAGATATATAATCCATCTTTTGCTTTATGAAAAAAGGATTTAAAGATCTGTGTCCTTGAGAGTATGAAAGCTTTACAGAGTAATGTATCTATAATTGAGTGATTGTGCAGAACAGCTCTGGCTGAAATTGAACACTTAGGAGTGTTCGCCTTTAGAGCTCCACAATCTAAACATTTATTCCTCCTCGAAACCTTACGCTCAAGCCAACACTAATGGTATCAAGGGATTCACTAATTATACATATAGGTCAAAGCTCATGTTTTTCATATAGTCAGGAGGTCACATGGAAATCTTTGCTGCTTTATTTTGTTTCTTTTCTATAATAATTTCACGGAGAGCTTTTTGGTGTTCAAATTAAAGGGTGGCTTTTAATTGGCACTTTACTAGGGTTCAAGCTGGGTTTGTATATACATTAAAAATCTGTTCTTGAATAAAGCAGCAGAACATGGTTATGGCCCCCAAGCTGTCCTTACTGCTACTTTGACCACATAAGTAGCTTCTAACACTGAGGCAGTCAACTTTGAAGTAAATGTTTTCATCCCCACCTCCCCCAATGTAACATTATGTTATGTGCTTTCTGTGAGGGACTTGCCACAGTAGGAGGTAAGATGTGGAATTGCCTTCTGAATTTCTCTGAAGTAATAGTGGGACAGGCAAGATGATAATGCCTGGCATAGCATGTCCCATACACTGACTGGTGTAATTGTATTTTACACAGCCTGCTGCTCACACGGCACCTTTATAAGTGAGCCATAAATGCTTGGCTTCTCTAACTTTATTAAAAGCATAAAATCATCTGAAGGATACCACAGCATTGACCCCAAACACATGGCTGAGCAATAAAACACAACACTAAACTGGTTTGGAAATGTTTCATGCACTATTCTGTGCAATCTAGGCTAACTATAAAACGTTAAGTGAATTGTGGAAAAGGTTGTGCTGCTGTTTTCCAACAGTTTTCAGCCTTAAAGTCTGACCTCAGGTCAGCCAAAATAACTGCTGAAAAAGACACTGCCATAGGGTATTTAGGCACAATCATAGGCTCTGTGTATTTTGTTTCAGGGTTTGTATTAGGACTGAGTTATAATGGTTTATGTCACAGCAACCTATAATAAAACCACAAATCAATATATAGCGAACTCTACAGAGATGTTCAACTTTAGTCTTAGTCTAAGATCCTCCCATGCTATGTAGCCTATTGGGAAGCAAGGGATCTGGATGTTCAAGTTTACAGAATGTAAATGCAGTCGGACATAAGGCATTGTTAAGCACAATTAGACAAGACTCAGTATTGTTTCTGTGATTTCCACATTATTTATTAAAAGACCTCTACTTTGATTTTTTTTTAAATTGCCTTTTATTATACAGCATTTCTAAAACAGAAGTAGGGAAACTGTGATTCCTCATGTGTTAAATGCAGTGTTAAGCAGGCAGCACTTAATCATATGGAAAGTGACACCATTTATATGAGAGTGCCACATGAAAAGAATCTGCTCACATTGTGAGCATCTGTACCCTCAATCTGCAGTTGCAGGCAACATAAAACAGATTCATAGAGGTTTACTATGTAATGGACCAGTTTTCATGTACTGCCATTTGATGATGGCTGCACTGGTCATTTTTTGTGTCATCCATCTGCATGGAAAACAAAATAAAATACATGCCCTTTACTGGTTCAATGGCATGAGAAAAGATTTAGAGCAGTGTTTCCCAAACTTTGGTTTTTGGATTTCAATTTCCAGAAGCCTAAATCAATCCCCCAAAGCACTGATCAGCCAGTGCTTCTGGTAATTGAAGTCCCCCTGTGGGGCATGGGACCCACTTTGGGAACCACTGATTTTGAGCCACTTTGGATGCTATTTTGAACATACTGATTCAGCCATTTGTGACAAATTGTGTCCTGTGTTTAAAGTAACATGTGAAGTAGGAAAACATGTCTCTCTCTCGGGCACTGTAATCAATGTGCCATCGAATTTACTGTGGATTAATGTCTTCTTGCCTGGCAAGGAATACTAAGATTAATTGTTCTTTAAAAAGATGATGCAACATTAGAATTTGCATGTTCCTTATTGTTTCTTTCCTTTGTCTAATTTTCTGGACTTTTCTTCTTGAGTTGTCTTTACCATCAATGAAGAGAGATTTCAAGCCTTTTTCTTTTTAGGACCCCCCCCCCCCCCACACACACACACAAAAAAAAAATTTGAGATTACATGAACTTGAAATCTGAGATACTTTACATTTCTATCAAGTAGAAGAGAGTAATAAATAGTCCATCTCTAAATTCAAAGACATTTCATTAGTTTGGACCACTGCTTGCAGCACAGTATATAGGCTGAAATCCTGTTTGAGCAGCTAAGCCTATGTAAGGCTGATGAATCAGAAATAAAATATTTCAATCTCCCTCATGAAGGTCCTAAGGCTCCCTTTCCTGTAGAGAAGTTGTTGGGGGCAGTAGGACAGGTGAAGGGTCTTGAATTTCTATTCCCCCCATCAGAATTAACTTTACTGCCAGTTGTAATTTTCAGAAATATGAAACTCCCATACATTCTGTTTCCCCACCTTTCTAATATTAACGGATCTCCCCCATCCATCTTGAGGTATGGGTAAGACAAAAGATATTTTGCAGGAACCTCTGGACCTTTGAAGAGGGGGAGAAGAATCTTATATGGATTCATTGTGAAAAGAGGATTTTGTCCATGATCTGTTACATTATTTGAGGTATAATTGCTAGGGTACACAGAATGAAAGCGCGGCACCAAAATGGCCGCCGCGCTCTTTGCGCCCCCCGGACTCAGACATCTGGGTTAGTTAGGGGGCATGGCCACCCCTCTATAAAAGGGGTGGCCACGAGGCAGCCGAACTGCCATTTTAAAATAGCGATGGAGAGGAGAGGTTTTCTCCGTCGCTGTTCTCCTGATTCTTCGGCTCTTTAGCCCTACTCTTTCCCGGCTGGGAAGGAGGAATCTTCCACAGAGCCTTTGGTTTGCTGGCTGCTCTGTGTTTTTGGTGATTGGGTTGATCCCTGGAAAGGGATCCTGCTCTTTATCTCAGATATGCCTCCCAAACGGAGGGCCTCCCCAAACGGGGAGGACTTTTGGCCCTGCGCAACGCGGGGGGGCAGCCCTCAGGTCGGAGGACCAGGGCTGCGCCCACGCGGCAGGGCACTACCTCCACCGATACCGGTGGGGTGATGCAGGCTGCTTGGCCCTCGGCTAGTCAGCCTTCGACCGGCCCTTCTGGGGCTTCGGCCCTCGGCCCGCAGTTGCCGGCCATGGGCCCGGTCAGCGGGGGTGGGCCCGGTGCTGGTGCACAGCACGTTCCACCTCCGGCCCCTCATGGGCCGGAGTTTTGGGCATGGCCCTATTCAGGCCCAGGCTCTCATGCTGGGGTTCCTGGTCAAATGCCTGGTGGGCCGTCCGGCCCACCCGGCCCACTTTACACTGGGGGATCTGTGGCAGTTGATGCATTGCTAACGCGTTTAGCTGTGCTTGAGGCATCCTTAGGGATGGCACGCAACCCCATGTCAGGTGGCCCTTCACTCACTGCGGGGGGCCCTTTGGGTCCACCGGCTACCTCAATGGCCACCACACTGCAACAAGCGGCCAGCCGGGTTGAGCTGCTGGAGACGCTCCGGCCTGCCCCGGCCGGTGTCTCGCAGCTCCCTGTTCATCCGGAGCTACAGCAGGAGAGTGGTCAGGTGCGGCCCCAGAGCTCGATCCCAGTCGCGAGCTCCGACTCCCGCCGTGGGCCGGAACCCCCAGTGGGGGGTTCAAGTTAATGCACCCATATCACAGCCCACTTCCAATGGGGGGGGGGTTCAGTGGCCATGGCCTCGTCATGTTGAGGCGAGTGGGCATCAGTTGCCAGCCTATCCCAGTGCCCCTTGGTTCCATACTGGTGCAGCGTTGGGGGTGGGGGTTTCCGCCCCCGGGCCAGTGCCGGGCATCGCAGGGACTGTCCAGGTTCCGCTGCGTATGCCCCGGGAACCTAATGTGCCGGTGACGGCCTTGCCGACGGCTGGTTATTCGTTGCCCCTTGGTGATCATTTGTCCCAGGTCACGAGGGAAAAGATTTGGCGGGGGGAGTACGTGGATATATTCTCCCTATTGAACCATGAGCCCACTAAGGAGGAGAGAGAGGGACAGGATGACAAAGACAAAGAGCTGTCCCACCATCATAAGCCACCACGCACCTGGGCCAACTGGTTGCCCGCATATCTTATTTATATGGCGGTGTACCTCAGGGCCCGGCCTGAGCTGGCCATTCCTATGGTCCAATATTTGGACAATATTTACAGGGCAATGGTGGATTTTCCTGGCCCATCGTGGTTGGCTTACGATGAGGAATTCAGAATGAGGGTGCCCTTGCACCCGGAGATGAGATGGGATGAGCCCTGTCAGAAATTGTGGCTATTGTACATGACCCCCACGCGTCCGGCGCCTGGGGATAGGTACCATTGTGGCCATGCCATTCAGCGAGCTGTTCCAACGCAGGCTTCCCGCCAGCTTGCGGGGCAGGGGGTTCCAGCCCGCTTGCTGTGTTGGAGCTTCTTGGCTAGCGGTGTGTGCAATAAGCGGCAGTGCCGATACAAACATGAGTGTCCCTCTTGTGCTGGCCCCCACGCCGCCGCTGCGTGTCTGCGGGCCGGCGGGTCACGGGGCGGAGGTAGAGGGGGACAGGGAGCGGGCAGAGCTGCTGCTGAGGGAGCTAGCCAGACAAAAGGCCCCCTCCCCAGTTAATGTGTATATGTTGGAGCGATGGCTCTCAACTTATCCAAGGAGAGAGGACGCGAAGTACCTCCTTGAGGGTTTCCAGTGGGGATTCCGAATCCCATTCAAAGGAGTGCGGGGACCCCAAGATGTACCCAATTTACTGTCCCTGAAGGGTAGGGAAGTGGTGGCTGCCCTGAGTATTGCTAAGGAGGTTGAGGCCAAGAGGGTGGCAGGCCCCTTTTCTGTACCACCCTTTCCCAACCTGAAGGTCTCCCCTCTGGGGTTGGTACCCAAAAAGGCCCCGGGGGAATTTCGTTTAATCCACCATTTATCGTATCCGGCGGGTTATTCTGTCAATGATGCTATCCCTGACGACCTTTGTTTGGTCAGGTATACGTCCTTTGACCAAGCCCTGCAAATGGTGCGCTCTTGTGGTCCTGGTGCCCTCCTGGCGGAATGTGACATTAAATCGGCATTCCGATTGTTGCCAGTGCACCCCGAGGACTTTGAGCTATTGGGTTTTAGATTCCAAGGGAAGTTCTATGTAGATAAGGCCATGCCTTTTGGCTGCTCTATATCCTGTTCAGCATTTGAACGTTTTAGCACCTTCCTTCAGTGGGCCTTTGTTCGCAGGTCCGGGTCTTGGTCTGTAGCCCATTACCTCGATGACTTTTTGTTCAGGGGTGAACGGGGCTTGGACACGTGCACGCGTCTCCTCACCACATTCCAGATGCTAATGCAGGAACTGGGTGTCCCTTTAGCGCCCGAAAAGACCGAGGGCCCATCCACTACCCTCACATTTCTGGGTATTGAAATTGACACAGTCGCACAGGCATCCCGGTTACCCATTGACAAGGTCACCCGGATCTCCGCGATGATTTTGGCCTTGCTGGCCAAACGTAAGGTGTCACTTTGTGAGCTTCAGGTACTGCATGGCCATCTTAACTTTGCCTGCAGGGTGGTTACGCCTGGCAGGGCATTTGCTCGGCGCCTATGCGACGCCATGTCTGGCCTGACAAGGTGCCATTATAGGGTCCGACTAACCAGGGGCATGCGGGCTGACCTTTTGGTTTGGCTCTCATTCCTGCAGGACTTCAACGGGGTATCCTTTTGGAGGTCCGACCTTTTAGTTTCACCTAGGTTTCAAGTCCAGTCGGATGCCTCCGGCTCCCTGGGATATGGGATTTACTTTCAGGGGAGGTGGGCTTATGGCCAATGGCCTCCAGCATGGCGGGGCATGGATCGCCTCCGCGATCTTACATTCCTTGAGTTTTTTCCAATCCTGGGAGCTTTGATGCTATGGGGCAAGGAGTGGGCCGACTCTGTGGTTCACTTTTGGTGTGACAATGCTGCAGTAGTGCACATTGTCAATGCTCAGACCTCTAAATCACCCAGGGTGATGGCTTTAGTTCACCAATTCGTGCTACGTAGCGTACGCCTCAACGTGCTTTTTAGGGCCAGACATGTACCAGGCATTAATAATGATATTGCTGATGCTTTATCCCGCCTGCAGATCCCCCGGTTCCGCGCCTTGGCTCCGGACGCATAGGAGTTCCCCTCGCCACTCCCGGACGAGATTTGGACATTTGTCAAGGAGAGGTGAACTGGGCAATCGGCATGTCCTTGTCGCCCCGCACGCGTAAGGCGTATCATCATGCTTTCGTTCAATTTAAAAGCTTTTGTGTGCAGCTTCAGTTGCCCTAGGTGTGGCCCATTCCAGTAGAACAGGTTTTACAATTCATGGTTTATTTACACAGTCAGGGCCTCGCTCCCCACACTATAGCATCCAGGCTGTCAGCATTGGCATTTATTGCAAAGGTGAGGGGTTTTGCTGATAGCATGAACGATTTTCGCATACGGCATGTTTTGGAGGGGTGGACATGGGAACGTGGCCACCGCCCGGACACTCATCACCCAATTTCCCCAGGGGTGCTCACACACCTTGCACGAGGCTGGCCTAACCTATGTTTTGACAGGTATGAGGCAGCTCTTTTTCATGCGGCTACCATGGTGGCCTTCTTTGGAGCGCTCTGCATCAGTGAGTTGGTACTACTGTCTAAGGCGGATGCGACTCGTAGGGCACTGGAACTCGACGATGTCTATGTTTCTAATGAGTGGGCTCAGTTGAGGATACGGTCCTCAAAAGTTGATCAGCACGGCGTAGGCAGTGGAGTTAGACTGCTACGATGTTCCATTTCAGACATCTGTCCGGTTGGTGCCCTACAGGAGTTCTTGGCAGTGCGTGGCACGCACCCTGGCCCATTTTTCTGCCACCAGGATGGGTCTCCCCTTACTAAATTTCAATTTTGGAAGGTGACCGGTATGGCACTTTCCAGTGTTGGCCTCCCAGGGGCTCGTTACGGCACCCATTCATTTAGAATAGGTGCTGCTTCAACTGCAGCTGCATTTGGGTACTCTGAGGCTGATATACGCCATATGGGAAGATGGGTATCTATGCGTTTTGCATTATATGTTCGTCCTCTTCAGACATGAGTACCATTTAAGTCACTGTTCTCTTTTTCTCTTACAGACCCTGTGTGTCCCCGCACACCGGTGGCAGTATGGCTGGCGGGCCACAGTTACGTGCACTGGCCAGCGCAGTATGCTGCAGCGACAGAGTGGGGACCCCAGCTTGGACTGCGTACAGCCGCATGCATACGTTGGTACGGTAAGCGTGGAATGAGATGGCGGGAACTGTTGCCATTCCTTTTCTCCATTAGGGATGCTGAACCGCCTGATGTCCTTGTACTGCACCTCGGGGGCAATGACCTCGGCCAGGTCACTGGCCTTTCTTTAAAATTTGCGATTTGCAGAGACCTAGCTTATTTGCATTATGTGTGGCCATTCACAAGGCTGCTATGGTCGGAAATCATACAACGTCACGCTTACAGGGGAGGTATTGACCTCCGTGCCCTTGACCGCACTCGTCGCTCGGTGAACAGGGCAGTTGCCCGGTTCGTGGCAGACAAGGGTTTCGGGATGGTCATCCGACACCCCACCATTAGTTTACAAAATTATGATCTGTATGCAGGGGATGGGGTCCACCTGTCGGATAGAGGTATGAACCTCTTTTTGGAAGATTTGCAAGCAGGCCTGTTGACCGAGCTGACGGTCTGGGGGGGGGGGCGGTGAGTCTTCATTGAAGCCTCCCCGTGTGGTGGGTAGCACTGGTAAGGTAAAGATTTATGACCCATAGGTATCCGGCAGGTTCGCAATTGACTGGCCAACACTTAGACAGGTACAGGTGTAATAACATTGACCGGTCAACGACGAACCAGGCAAGGGGTGATGGCAGGAGCTTTTCAGCATGCATCACCCCGTGATTTGACGGATACACGTCAGAGGGTGGGGTCAGTAGATAGTTTATTGACTACGGTCAACAATTTGTTTGTGTCAACAAACAAATCGATACAAATGGATACATTGTAGCCAATTGCCGTTGGCAATTTTGGGAGGAACTTTACCAGTGTTACTGCGGCCTGCTTGCCTTAAGAATTATAATTGGATGAGTACCAATTGAAAGTTATAATTCGGACTAGGGCATTATTCAATAAAAGTGGCCCAATGCCTTTATCCATATACCGGTGTCTGAGTCTTTCTTTGGGGGGGTGCGCCTGCAATGAAAGCGCGGCGCCAAAATGGCCACCGCGCTCATTGCGCCCCCCCCACCCGGACTCAGACATCCAGGTGAGTTAGGGGGCGTGGCCACCCCTCTATAAAGGGGGTGGCCACGAGGCAGCCAAGCTGCCATTTTAGATTCGCGACGGAGCGGAGAAGTTTTCCCCTCCACCCCCTCCCTAGTGAACAGTGTGATTTTTTGGTCGCTTCGGGGCCGGGTGGGAATTTTTGGTTGGAACCCACAATTGGCCCTTGGGTTCTGGCTTTTTTGCCCATCCCACACTGTTGCTGAGGTTTGATATAGGGGTTTTTCTTGTTCTTGACTTTGGTCACTTAGGTGGGTAGCACTGGTAAGGTAAAGATTTATGACCCATAGGTATCCGGCAGGTTCGCAATTGACTGGCCAACACTTAGACAGGTACAGGTGTAATAACGTTGACCGGTCAACGATGAACCAGGCAAGGGGTAATGGCAGGAGCTTTTCAGCATGCATCACCCCGTGATTTGACGGATACACGTCAGAAGGTGGGGTCAGTAGATAGTTTATTGACTACGGTCAACAATTTGTTTGTGTCAACAAATTGATACAAATGGATACATTGTAGCCAATTGCCGTTGGCAATTTTGGGAGGAACCTTACCAGTGTTACTGCGGCCTGCTTGCCTTAAGAATTATAATTGGATGAGTACCAATTGAAAGTTATAATTCGGACTAGGGCATTATTCAATAAAAGTGGCCCAATGCCTTTATCCATATACCGGTGTCTGAGTCTTTCATAAGAACATAAGAACAGCCTTGCTGGAACAGGCCACAGCCCATCCAGTCCAGCATTCTGTCTCACACAGTGGCTCACCATTTCCTTCAGGGTATTCCCAAGCAGATGCCTTCACCTGCTTAGGATTCCCTGGAAATGATATTGAGAGATATCCTGCCTATCTCTCCAACCCGGAGGTTGTCCTTAAGTATCCATAATTATAGCCATTGATACTCTTGTCCTCCATGAACTTGTCTAATCCTTTCTTAAAGCTGTCAAGACTGACAGCTGTCACCACTTCTTCTGGCAGGGAGTTCCATAGACCAGTAATCCTCTGGGTGAAAAAGTACTTTCTCTTATTTGTTTGAGAACTAGTGCCCAAAAGTTTCATGGAGTGTCCCCTAGTTCTAGTGTTATGCGATAGGGAAAACAGTTTTTCCTTATCTACTTTGTCCACACCATGCATGATTTTATAAACTTCAATCAGGTCACCTCTTTTCTTTGGGGGGTGCACCTGCAAAGAGCCTCCTCAAAGATTGTGGTAGTTTTGACCTACAATTGGGTGTACGTTGAGCAACAGCAACCATGTGCTGGCTAATCTTTCTTACACTAAGACAGCCAAAAGGAACTACGGAATGAATTCACCAAATGCAAGCGCGGCGCCAAAATGGCCGCCGCGCCCTTTGCGGGCCCCCCCCACAGGACAGAGAATCCGGGTAGTTAGGGGCGTGGCCAGCTCCCTTATAAAAAGGCTGCCCACGAGGCAGCCGAGCTGCCATTTTACCTCAGCGACGGAGCGGAGAAGTTTTTTCCCCTGTGTCTCCGTCGCTCGTTAGCTTACCGGGAAGCCTTTTGGTAGCGATTCTGCCTCGCCGGCTTCCCTTTTTTGCTTCGGTGGAGATGCCTTCGAAGAAGAAGGCAGCTTCGAGTTCAGCTCGCGCTGTTAGGAGGCGCAACCCAGGTCGGAGGACCGTGGTGCCGCCTCCTCAGCAGCCACCTTTGCCAGCCCCGACCGGGGCCGGCGGAATGGGGTCTATTGCCCCTTGGCCCGCTGCTGGCGAGCAGAGTGTGAGCGCGGATGGCGCTCTGGCCCGCGGCCCACGAGCGGTGGACACCGCTCCTCCTCCTGCTCACTCCGTCGGGCCTGTTCCTTTTGGGCCGCAGCCTCTCCCCGGGCCCTCTAGCCTTGGGGGGTGGGGCGGCCCCCTGCCTTGGCAGGTTTCTCCACCAGCTCTGCCGGGCTTTGGTGCTGGCCAATGGCCATATGCTGGCCCCGGGGTGCAGGGACCTGTACCCGTGCCTGGCTCAGGCGGGCCGGCCGGCCCTTTGCCCATGGTCAACGTGGACACCTTACTGGCCCGCATTGCGGCCCTGGAGGCGTCTTTGGCCCGGGCCAGTCAGGCGGGAGCCCCCTTTGGGGTTCCTTTTGAGGTGCTGTTGGCAGCAGGACAACAGCCGGCGGGGAGGGTCGAGCTGCTGCAGGCGGGTGGCGCGGCTTCGGCCACTGCCTCGCAGCTCCCCAGCCAGCAACCTGGTGCGGGTCAAGCCCCGGTGATGAGCTCTAGGTCGGTCGTGAGCTCCGACGCCCCCAGTGGGCCGGAACCCCCGGTGGGGGCGGCCCGCGGGGGTGCAGCATGTGAGTATACGGTGCAAGCAAGTACATCCACACACATTCCCAATATAGGGGGGGCCTTTCAATGGCCTTGGCCTCGCGCGGGTGGTGCGGGGGCCACGCTGTCTACGGCCCACCCGGCGACAACAACTGCCACCTTGGGCAATGGGGTGGGCATTGGTCCTTACACTGCGGGGAACGTTCTGGGGGGTGGCTGGGTTAGCTCAGGCCCCTTTTACTAGGCCGGCTGTCCCCTTTTCGGCTTTGCCGACGGCAGGGTATTCCTTGCCATTGGGTGATCACTTGGCACAGGCTACTAGGGAAAAGATATGGCGTGGGGAGTACGTAGATATCTTCTCACTCCTGAACAGAGAGCCCACCAAGGAGGAAAGGGAGGGTCAGGATGAGAAGGATAAGGAGCAGGCACGCCGCCGTAAGCCGCCGCGTACCTGGGCTAACTGGCTTCCCGCCTATTTAATATACATGGCGGTATATTTGAGGGCGAGGCCGGATTTAGCTATCCCCATGGTCCAATATTTGGACAACATATATAGGGCAATGGTTGATTTCCCGGGCCCCTCATGGCTAGCATATGATGAGGAATTCCGTATGAGGATTCCTCTCCACCCCGAGATGAGATGGGATGAGCCGTGCCAGAGACTGTGGCTCTTGTACATGACACCCACACGCCCTGCCCCGGGGGATAGATACCATTGTGGACACACGGTCCAGCGAGCGGCTCCAGCGCAGGTTACCCGCCAACCGGCGGGGCAGGGGGTTCCAGCCCGCCTGCTGTGCTGGACTTTCTCGTCAAATGGTTCCTGCAATCGAAAGAATTGCAGGTATAAGCATGAGTGTCCCACATGTTCTGGCCCCCACGCAGCCTCTGCTTGTCCCAGACCTGGGGGGGCACGAGGCAGAGGGAGGGGTGGACAGTGGGCTGGCAAAGCTGCCGCGGATGGAGCTAGTCCTCCAAAAGGCCCCCTCCCCAATTAACGTGGACATGCTGGAGCGCTGGCTCGCATCGTACCCGAAGGGGGAGGACGGGGAGTATCTACTTCAAGGTTTTAAGCAGGGATTTCGTATCCCTTTTATGGGCGATAGGTCCCCTCAGGATGCTCCCAACCTTTTATCCCTCAGAGGAAGGGAGGAGGTGGCTGCGGCCAGCATTAAAAAGGAGTTAGACGCGGGCAGGGTCGCTGGACCCTTCCCTGCACCCCCGTTTCCCAATTTTAAGGTTTCACCACTGGGTTTGGTGCCCAAAAAGTCCCCAGGTGAGTTTCGTCTTATTCATCATTTGTCCTACCCAGCCGGCCGATCGGTCAACGATGCTATCCCTGATGACCTTTGTTCAGTCAGGTATACATCGTTTGACCAGGCGCTGCGCATGGTGCGCGCGTGTGGCCCGGGTGCCCTGCTGGCCAAGTGTGACATTAAGTCGGCTTTTCGCCTTTTGCCGGTGCACCCGGGCGACTTTAATTGCTGGGTTTTAAATTTAAGGGGGAATATTATTCCGATAAGGCCATGCCTTTTGGCTGCTCCATATCATGCTCGGCTTTCGAGCGTTTTAGTACCTTCCTAGAATGGGCCTTCGTCCGCAGGTCAGGGTCCCGGTCTGTAGCCCATTACCTGGATGACTTTTTATTCGGGGGTGAACGGGGCTGGGACACGTGTGCACGTCTCCTTAACACATTTCAGACGCTAATGCAGGAACTTGGTGTCCCTTTAGCGCCCGAAAAGACCGAGGGCCCATCGACCAAGCTAGTATTCCTGGGGGTTGAGATTGACACAGTAGTGCAGGCTTCTAGGTTGCCGGGTGATAAGGTGTCCAGGATAGTGGCCCTTATCTCGGAATTGCTGGCCAAGCGTAAGGCATCCCTGAGGGAACTGCAGGTGCTCCATGGGCACCTTAATTTTGCCTGCAGGGTGGTCGCTCCGGGCAGGGCTTTTGCCCGGCGCTTATGTGACGCCATGGCAGGGTTATCCAGGCCCCACCACAGAGTCAGGCTTACCCGGGGTATCAGGGCAGACATGTTCGTCTGGTTGCAATTCCTGAGGGAGTTTAATGGGGTCTCATTTTGGAGGTCTGACCTCCTGGCATCCCCCAATTTCCAGATCCAGTCTGATGCCTCAGGATCCCTGGGTTATGGGATGTACTTCAATGGGAAGTGGGCCTATGGTGGGTGGCCACCGGCATGGGCAGGCACAGGTCGCCTGCGGGATCTCACATACCTGGAATTTTTTCCCATCCTGGGGGCTTTGATGCTATGGGGCGAACAGTGGGCAAATTCGGTGGTGCATTTCTGGTGTGACAATGCTGCCGTTGTACACATTGTCAATGCACAGACTTCCAAATCGCCCAGGGTTATGGATCTAGTGCGCCATTTTGTGCTGCGCTGCCTGCGCCTCAACGTCTTGTTCAGGGCCAGGCATGTCCCAGGGGTTAATAATGATATTGCTGACGCTTTGTCCCGCCTGCAGATCTCCCGGTTCCGCGCCTTGGCCCCGGATGCGGAGGAATTTCCCTCGCCACTCCCGGACGAGATGTGGACTATTGGCAAGGAGAGGTGAACCGGGCGATTGGCCTGTCACTAGCGCCACGCACGCGTAAGGCGTATCAACAAGCATTCTATTCATATAGGGCATTTGCTGCTCGATTTCACTTGCCAGAGACCTGGCCGATTCCGGTGGACCATGTTCTGCGGTTCATGGTTCACCTGCATGCACAGGGCCTCGCACCTCGCACCATAGCATCCAAGCTTTCGGCGTTGGCTTTTATGGCCAAAGTAGGGGGTCATGTGGATACCACCTCTGACTTCCGTGTGAGACATGTTTTGGAGGGGTGGGTGCGCGAGCGCGGGCGTTGCCCGGACGACCGGCACCCTATTTCCCCAGGGGTTCTTACCCAGTTGGCCCGGGGCTGGCCAGGCCTCTGTTTTGATCATTATGAGGCAGCCCTTTTTCATGCAGCCACAACGGTGGCATTTTTTGGAGCGCTCCGCGTCAGCGAACTCGTGATGCTGTCTAAGGCGGATGCAAGTGGTAGGGCACTGGAACTCGAAGATGTCTATGTTGCCAAAGACTGGGCCCAGTTGAGGATACGCTCCTCTAAAACAGATCAGCATGGCGTAGGCAGTGGAGTGAGACTGCTACGGTGTTCTTTGGCAGACATCTGTCCGGTTGGTGCCCTACAGGAATTCCTGGCACTGCGTGGCATGCACCACGGCCCGTTTTTCTGTCACCAAGATGGGTCTCCCCTTACTAAATTTCAGTTTTGGAAGGTGACAGCCAGAGCCCTCACCAGGGTGGGCCTACCAGGTGCCCGTTATGGCACACATTCATTCCGTATTGGTGCAGCCTCTACAGCAGCTGCTTTTGGGTACTCTGGGGCTGACATACGCAGCATGGGGAGGTGGGGCTCGCAATGTTTTCAGTTTTATGTGCGCCCACTCCCGCCATGAGTACCAATCCAGTCACCTTACCGCCTTTTTTCTCAATTTTCTTACAGACCCTGGGTGTCGTATTACACCGGTGACAGTATGGCTGGTGGGCCACAGCTATGTGCACAGGGCAGCGCGTTACGCTGCGGCGACAGAGTGGGGACCCCGACTGGGACTGGGTGACCACGCCAGTCTCGCATGGCATGGTAAGCCTGGGATGTTATGGCGGGAGCTGCGGCCTTTCCTTTTTTCTGGCCTGGGTGCTGACCCGCCTGACATTCTAATCATCCACCTGGGGGGCAATGATTTGGGCCAGGTCACCGGCTTATCGCTCAAACATGCGATTTGCGAGGAACTCGCCTACTTGCATTATGTCTGGCCTGCCACAACCCTGGTTTGGTCGGACATTGTTCCGCGCCATTCTTACAGAGGGGGCGTTAACCTCCTGGCTCTTGACCGCGCTAGGTGCGCGGTCAATAAGGCAGTGGCGCGGTTTCTTGCCACCAGGGCTTGGGGACGGGTTAGTCATCACCCCGATATTAGCCTACAAAATTATGACCTGTATGCAGGGGATGGGGTCCACCTGTCGCGAGGAGGTATGGACCTCCTGTTGGGTGACTGGCGAGCAGGCCTGTTGACCGAGCTGACGGTCTGGGGGGGGGGCGTCAGGTCTTCTTTGAAGCCCCTCCGTGTGGCGGGTAGCACTGGTAAGGTAAACAGTATGACCCACAAGTATCCGGCAGGTTCGCAATTGACTGGACAACACTAGACAGGAATAAATTAGTTAAACGTTGTCCGGTCAACGACGAACCAGGCGATGGGGTGATGACGATTGCTAACCAGCATGCATCACCCCTGTGATTTCACGGATACGCGTCAGAGGGTGGGGTCATGAGTTAGTTATTGACTACGGTCAACAATTTGTTTGTTGTCAACAAACAAATTGATACAAATTGATACATTGTAACCAATTGCCGTTGGCAATTTTGGGGTGGTACCTTACCAGTGTTACTTCGGCCTGCTTGCCTTAGGAATTATGATTGGTCGTTTTACCAATACAAATTTATAATTCGGACTAGGGCATTGAATCAATAAATGTGGCCCTATGCTGTTATCCACTTTCAATGTTGTCTGTGTCCGTTATTGGGGGGGTGCGCCTGCAATGCAAGCGCGGCGCCAAAATGGCCGCCGCGCCCTTTGCGGGCCCCCCCCACAGGACAGAGAATCCGGGTAGTTAGGGGCGTGGCCAGCTCCCTTATAAAAAGGCTGGCCACGAGGCAGCCGAGCTGCCATTTTACCTCAGCGACGGAGCGGAGAAGTTTTTTCCCCTCCACCCCTCCCTAGTTAACAGTGTGATATTTTGGTCGCTTCGGGGCCGGGTGGGAATTTTTGGTTAGGACCCATATTGGCTCCGGGTCCTGGCTTTTTTGCCCATCCCACACTGTTGCTATGGTTTGATATAGGGGTCTTTCTGTGTTCCTAATGTTGACTTTGGTCACATTGGCGGGTAGCACTGGTAAGGTAAACAGCATGACCCACAAGTATCCGGCAGGTTCGCAATTGACTGGACAACACTAGACAGGAATAAATTAGTTAAACGTTGTCCGGTCAACGACGAACCAGGCGATGGGGTGATGACGATTGCTAACCAGCATGCATCACCCCTGTGATTTCACGGATACGCGTCAGAGGGTGGGGTCATGAGTTAGTTATTGACTACGGTCAACAATTTGTTTGTTGTCAACAAACAAATTGATACAAATTGATACATTGGAACCAATTGCCGTTGGCAATTTTGGGGTGGTACCTTACCAGTGTTACTTCGGCCTGCTTGCCTTAGGAATTATGATTGGTCGTTTTACCAATACAAATTTATAATTCGGACTAGGGCATTGAATCAATAAATGTGGCCCTATGCTGTTATCCACTTTCAATGTTGTCTGTGTCCGTTATTGGGGGGGTGCGCCTGCAAAGACGGCTTTGTTTTGGCAGTTTAAATTCAGGCCTAGACATGAAAGAAAAAGTATAATTGCTTTTAAATGTTTTTCTCCATTCTGCTGAAATACATATACTAATGTAATGGATCCCCTAAATTCAGATATCATATGTTATGAAAATTATATGAATTATGTGATTTATATTATCTTGAAATATATTCACTTCCTTCAGATGCATGAAATGGCTTATATCTTCTCCATACTCTCTTTATGTATGCCCAGTTTTGATGTACTACCATTTGATGGGATTATTACTTTCTCTCTTTTCAAACAGCCTTCTCCATTCCATTTGAGATTATTGCCACATGATCTTCCATGGTCAGTTGGTCTATTTTAATATTTTGCTTCATTACACAAACTGATAAAAGTCACACAGTTTCATTGCATGCCAGATGTACTGAATTTTTATTTCTTCCCATGTTCTTTCCACTCACTGCTCAATCATTTACTCTTTTTCTGTCAGCCTCATTCATCAGGGGTTGAAAGCTATTTAATGAATTGTTCAACCTGCATCTGTTATGACTTTCTGTACTAGTGGATGAACCTGGTGAAAGTAATATCATACAAAAATATTGGTGCAACAAATACTCTTTTCAGTTGAGCTAAACATTGTGGCTCCTATTCTCCCTGGGACCTGAAAATCTCTTTTTACATAGACAAGAGACAGTGGCAAAATTGGGAAAGGAGTGTGTGAGTGTAAGTTATTCATACTCTTCATTCTGTAACAACAATAGCATTTATACCATGCTTTTATAGTTGACAGAGTGCTTCACATTTATTATCTAACTATAATCCTGATAGCAATATTACAGATGGGTGTCAAGCAAAGAAAGATTATGGTTTATTTAAGGATTAAATTAGACTATGTTACCTATGCATTCAAACATTATTCAGAGTTGTATATTTGTATGGTTGTTTTGAAAATAAATAAATGAAATAATTTGGAGCATGGAATAGAAGGTAGCTTCAATGTTTTCTTATTCTGCAGCTATGACTGAAATCAAACCGTAACTTCTATTTACGATGAGTGAAGAATGCCAATAAATGCCAATGGGAATTCTCCTCCCTTGTGACAATGAGGCATGGGTAAGGCAGCTGTAGTCCAAAAAAGGTAACTTTTTCAAGCTATGATCCCAACTGGCAATGTGGTAGGGGTCAAATGCCAAGATGTAGTTGAATTTTATGAATGAAAGCTACAGGATTTTAGTTGTTTGCCAAAGTCCTGTTACTTAGTGTAGCAAATAGCCCCAGATTTGGTTCATTGAATCAGTGGGGATTTAATAAGTCATCTCACTATATGTTCCATTAATGCAAATGGCCTTCCTCTAACTGTAGCAAAAGCTAAATAACAGGTTTTTGGTTAATGTGTTGTAACAACAGGTTCTCTGCATATGAATTATGCTAACATAGTGTTGTATATATTTGAGTTGTTGGGATTTGATTCATGTAAAGATCTCTTCAATCAGTCAGCCTCATTAGCAGCAGTTTATATCCTCAGATCTTTTGAGGTAGAGACAGAAAAAACATGACTCCAGTCCTTGGCTGACAAACGATACTGATGCCTTCTCTTTATTCAGGCAGAGAGTCTCAGAAACGAAACTTATTCTAGCAGAGTATAGCAGAAACGAAACTTAGCAGAAACAAAACTCAGGGCATACAGCCAATCAGAGGTGTCAGAGCCCAAAATCTAGCGTTGTCTCTCAGTAGGCAAAGAGGCTTTTGTTTACAAAATGTGTCAGAGGCAGCCTGACAGAATCCAGATGCATTCCTACATTGAGTCACTTCCAGATAAGCTTCTGCACATACTTTTGTTCATGCTCTCTACACAAAAGAAAAGAAAGGTATAATGGTTTAGTTATTCTTCTCAAATTGTTGCCTCAAAAGGTAATACAAAATGAGTATAAGATATATAGACAGATAGACAGACGATAGATAAATCTTTATTGTCATTGTCCTGCACAGAACAACGAGATTGAAAATCCACTTATCGATCCAACAAATCCTAAACAAAATACAACTGTACAAAATTATCAACATACTCCCACCCCACATATACACAGTTAACCCCTAAAAGCTCTAAAACTCTAAAAACTCTAAAACCCTAAAAACTCTAAAAACTATATACAGAAGCCCCCTCATAGACTGCATTGCACTGTATTCAAAGCCAGAACTGCTTTTGGCTAGGGTCTTTATGACCCTATACCTTCTTCTAGAAGGCAAAAGCTGAAAGAGATCATTTCCAGGGTGCGTACTATCTTGTGCAATCTCTACAGCTTTCTTATAACACCTGATGGCATAGATTTGATCTAGAGTGGGAAGAGTACGCCCGATTATCCCCTCCGCAGTCTTTATGACCCTGGACAGCATTGTTCTTTCCCTAGCTGTACAACTCCCAAACCATACACACAGACCATAGGTTAACACACTCTCTATGGTACAGTGGTAGAATGCCAACAGCAGGTCCTTTGAAAGATTGTTCTTCCTGAGGATTCTCAAGAAGTATAACCTCTGCTGTGCTCTCTTCATTAGAACTTTGGTGTTTGCTCCCCTTGTTAGATCATCCTCAGCTCCATTCCCAGAAATCGAAACACCGAGACCTGTTCCACACAATTCCCTTCAATAATAAGTGGTGGGGGGCATTGTTACTCTTCCCAGGTATTCTATCTTTCCCTTTTAGATCTGAGCCTAAAAGAGAAAGGAAAGTGGGGTCCCATACAGAGTAAATTTTAATCAAGAATAATATGTCTTATTGTACAACCTGATCATAGATCATGTTTTTTAAGCTTTCAGTCTTCATTTCCAAGATTTCACTCTTCTCTTCCAATTTCCTCACTTAGGGAGCTTCACTAACAACTGGAGATATATAAAGTCTCAAGGAAAGAGCTTGTTTTTATGAGCTGGGACATTTCAAATAACATTTTTCTTCTTAGAGTGGATGCTTTTGATTGCCTTGTTTATTTGTTTTGGGAAGCTTGAGCCAGGCTTAACTCTGGGCCGAAGCTGTCAGGGATTTGAAATATAGTTTTGTATTGTATGCTGTTAATGGAAATATGAAGAACTCCTGATAAAATGTACTCATTCTAAGCGAGACAGGCTATCTAAATGCCGATAATTCATTAACTCTCTGAGATGTCTCAGCTCTAGTGCCAAAGTGTTTTTGCCTCCTTAGTTTTTAACAATTTTTACAAAATAGTAAAGGTAAAGGTTTCCCTTGCTCAAAAGCCAGTCGTATCTGACTCTAGGGTTCAGTGCTCATCTCTGTTTCAAAGCCAAAGAGCCAGTGCTGTTTGCTTCTGCAGATGTTTCCGTGGTCATGTGGCAGGCATGACTAGACACTGGAGCGCACGGAATGCTGTTTACCTTCCCACCGAAGTGGTCCCTATTTATCTACTTGCAATTTCTTGCTTTCGAACTGCTAGATTGGCAGGAGCTGGGACAAAGACGGGAGCTCATTCCGTTCTGCAGTACTCAGGAATCGAACTGCTGACCTTCCTCCTCCCAGTCAGCATCTTAGCCACTTGAGCCACTGCAGCCCCTCTTTTGGGATACAAAATATCCCAGTGTAAAACTAGGGACCTTTTTTCATTTTGTGAAGCAAAACACACATCTGGCAAGCACCAGAGGATAACAAATTAGATAACATGTGTGGCGAGGGGACTCAAAGGATAAGCAAAGCTTTTGGATCAAGTTTGTGAGGACCACACTTAGGTTTAGTCTAAAATGTCCTATACAGCCTGATCATGGGCATGAAAAAAAATTACTTAATAACACCAGTCCCAAAACTATTTAACTGTGTTACTATCTTCTAGCATACTATGTTTCTCACAGAGTTCAAATGATGAGAAAAGTTATGTAGTCAATACAATATATGGCAAATATGTAGTTATATTTCCATATACATATATTTTAGAAGCCATTCTGTTTCAAAGAGTGTCTTCATTTGGGAATGAAATGGGTATTTTTATTGCTGCTAGGTGCAGTCCCCTCTGTGCTGACTGCTGATTTCCCAAATCTATTTCTAGTAACAGAAATCTCAAACAGAAACTATCAATCTGTATTGGACATGTTAGAAGGTAGCATAGTCTTTTAATATTTTTAACTCAGTGTCAGGAAAAGGAAAGAGATGGTGGAAAGAGAGCTGATGAATTGAATCAAAAGGTTATTTCTATGGCGATTGATGCAACCTCTGGACAACAATTTCCTTACCACTTTGTGCTTTCTTTCTGTGTATGTGTTGCCAAATTAAAACCCTTAAAATGACATATCTTAAGCCATACACCATACCTGTCAAGTATCCCGGATTGGCCGGGATTTCCCGTATTTCCGCCCCACTTCCTCCACTTTCCCGTTGCCTTCCCGTAATTTGACCGGCGGGGAAAGTAGTTACTGTGCATGCGCGTATGCACAGAACACTTCTGCACATGTGCAGAAGGGTTCTGCGCAGAAGGGTTCTGCACAGGTCCCATATTTTCCGGAGCTGCGCTTGCTGGGTATGCTATACACATATATGCGAATGTTTGTAAAATGAGTCACAATTTCCTCCAGAGTTAATAGCTTCTTTTGAGACTACATCTTAACCTATAAAACCAAGGGTTAACCATTGGAACTTGCTATAGGTTCCTAAGCCTCGCCCTAATGACCCGCACCCACCATTCGTGCACATGGCCGAACTGGGTCCGCAGGTCAACAAAGGATTGAGAAAACTGGCAGTGGGGCAACAGCCCCACAAACACGAAAAAAGGGAAACAAATTCATTTCCCAACATTCTTTGTGCCACGCTGCGCTACAGCCAATCAGGCTGAGAGGCGTGACCACAAAGAACATTGAGAAATGCGCCACGGCCAATCAAAATCAAGCTGCAGAAAAAAAACCGCACTACAACCACAAATCACAAACCCATAACTACAAGCCCCACAGTCCTGCGTGCCGGCGCCTGAAAAATTAAAAAACAACAACAACTCACCGCCTCACAGCCACGCAAATACCAACCGACTTTCGTTCCCTCACCAACGGTGCCTGAAGGTCCCGACTGGAGTTTCCCCTTTAATATCAGTAGGTGGGGGGTTGGGAGGTTTGTGGGGACAAAAGGGGTATGTCCCCCCAACACTTCTGGACCCAGGAGACCAGGGAGAGTGGATCGATTCCCCCCCCCCAAAAAAAACCTCCGTCTTTAAAGAGAAGAAACCAAGCGGTTTCTTCTCTTTAAAAACTGAGTTTTTTTAAGAAGGGGAAAAAATTGATCCACTTTCCCTGGTCTCCTGGGTCCATACACCTTTAGTCCCCCCAAACCTCCCAACCCCAGGGGAGCCAGCGGAGAGGGGGATTGCAACCCCCCACCCACTGATATTAAAGGGGAAACTCTGATCTACTTTCACGACTCCACACAATCAAAGCACCATAACACAATAAAGCACCCTCCCCACCACCTAGCCCACCCTTCCTAACCCCCAATGACCACGCCCCTTCCCCACCACCTAGCCCACCCTTCCTAACCCCCAATGACCATGTCCCCTCCCCACCACCTAGCCTACCCTTCCTAACCCCCAATGACGATGCCCCCTCCCCACCACCTAGCCCACCCTTCCTAACCCCCAACGACCATGCCCCTCCCTACCACCTAGTCCACCCTTCCTAACCCCCAATGACCACACCCACCTCCCCACCACATATCCCACCCTTCCTAACCCCCCAACAACCACGCCCCCTCCCCACCACCAAATAAATAAATAATTTTTAAAAATTACTAAAAACACAGTCAGAAACATCCAAAATACACAAAAACAAACAAAAACAACACCAAAAAACAATACAAAGTAAACAAAAACACAATAAAAAACAAAAGAAACAGATAAAAAATGCAAATTCCAACACACACACCCCCCACCCACCCACACACACAAAAGAAAGAAAACAAGCAAACTTAACAAAAGATGTCCTACCTCCACGAGGACCGGAAAAGAAATGAATAAAGAAAGAGACTACTTACCAGAAGAAGCTCCACCCAGAGGCCAGGAGAGAAAAAACAGTCAAAATACAATAACCCCTACCAGCACCACCTGCTGGCCTCAATAGTAAAAACAATTCAAAAACACACAACAGCCCCAAACAAAAGGCCACAAGAGTAAAAACAAATCAAAAACATAACACAAATTCACAATTTTACACAAAAGGTCACACCAATAAAAAAAGTAAAAAATTACACTAAAACACACTTTAACACAAATCAGAAACATATGTCAATAAAATACAATAGAAACTTTTAAAAATCCTGTGCTGAGTTTTAACTCAAATTAAAACCAAAAACATCTAAACACATTTTAAAAACATTGAATGTAAAAAAACATTTACTTTTACATTATTAAAATTATTACCTACTAATTAAAAAAAATCAAAAAACTAAAACATTATTGGCTTACATAAAACAATTTGAAAAAATTATATCATACTATGTTCTTTTATTAATCCTAAAAAAAACCCCAAAAAAGCAGATCACAGTTAATAACAACCAAGCCAAAAAAAATTACATAAATAAACATTTTAAACATTAAAATTACAGACTAAGCAATTTAAAAAAAAACATTAACACAATTTAATCTTCCAACACAATTTAAAACAGCCCGGCAACGCCCGGCAACCTCTGCTAGTTAGATATACTGCAACTATATGTTGAAATAGATTTTATTAACTTTTCAGTTGAATGGTATTCTGAAACAACAACAACAACAACAACAACATTTTGTATTTTGTCTTCCCTAAAAGGGCACAGCATTTGGCATATGCAGAGTTCTTTTTTCTTGCCCCATTTGGCGATCCCAGGAATTCGGTGCAACAGCTTTGAAGATCTAACTGTCCCATGGTCACCCAATAAAGTTTTTCAAGATGGAAATTTTGAACATAGGACTCCCTGTTCATTATTCACCCTCTAACTACAACATCATACTATGGTAGGGGATAGGTGGGCAACATCTGCCCCTTCAGATGTCCACCAGACATTTGAAGGGGCAGATGTTGCCCACTTATCCCCTGGTGGTGCAGTGGTTAAACTGCTGTCCTGTAACCAAAAAGTTGTGAGTTTGATCCTGACCAGGGATCAAGGTTGACTCAGCCTTCCATTCTTCCTAAGTTGGCTAAATGAGTACCCAGCATGTTGTGGGCAAAATGCTTGTGAACTGCTGAGTGAAATGCTATGGGGTGGCATATAAGTGTGATTGTTTTACTTTGTTTTATTCTTTTCTAGCCACCTCAGTATGAAGGGCATAAGATTTTGTTGTTTCTCTGAATCTCACATGAATTTCCTTACCAAGTTTCCTTTGTATTGCATTGTGAGAATTTTTTCCTTCCTGCACTGAAATTTGTATATTGCTTTGCACATTTTTACACAAATATTCATGCATATTTAATATAATAAAGTATTCTACCACTCTTCTTCTGTTCCTAGGTACTGAAGAGTGAAGTTTCCTTTATAAAGTAATATCTTTTTTAAAAAAATCCATAAGAAATCTATGCTTTTGCCAGATTTTTTTTCTGCTGGAGCTTTTTTGGGGTGGGCGGGTGGGTGGAATTCAGTGAGATCATCCAGCCAGAGAGTCAGTGCAGAACTTGATACTTTAAGGAAAACAAATGTTACATCTGGAAGTACCTCAAAATGTTAAACATTTCAAAGCATGGCATGTTTCTTATCACAAAAAGTCATAGGAGGTACTGAGATAAATTAAATGCTATTTTAGCAAAACCTTTGAATCCTTATGAATCATTTTCCAGCCCTAAATGAACATTTCAAAGCCAGGCACTGCTGCAGAAAAGGTAATATCTCTGATATGCACCTCAACTGTAAAGGAAACCTGAAAAATGACTCTGAAATAAGGGCAGGTACATGTGAAGATAGGTCATACTTCAGGTCAGTGGGGGCTGATTCATTTAGTCCTGGAGGCACTGTCTCTCCTCAGTTTCTGGTCATCGTGGCCAGCTTACAGCTGTCCTACTTCTTTTTCCTGAAGTGAAAGATCAGATGCTGTCTGTGTTTCCCCCCTTGCTGAAGTGTCAGGCTCATTATACTCTGCATAAGATAGAAGAGAGCGAAAATGAGAGAATGAATATGAGGAATATATCAACTGCCTGACTTGGTAGCAAGCAGGGAAGCAACATCAAGTAGAGATGTTTCTGATTGTGTCTAAGGTATATTTTTCTGCTTTATGGCTGTTGTAAAGTGAAGAAATGGGGTGAGAGGAATAATGTCTTAGGTCCATGAAGGTGAACCTTGGCACTCCAGGTGTTTTTGGACTTTAATTCCAAGTCTCTGTGAATCCACACGAATGGGTTTACTGTGCAGTAAAACCATTCATGTGGATTCACAGAGACTTGGGCTTCTGGGAATTGAAGTTCAAGAACACCTAGAGTGCCAAGGTTCACCATCACTGTCTTAGGTGAATGCCTGTCTTGCTGTTTACACCTGAAATTACTTTTGCATCCTCCCTGTCTATCATCCCAGATGCCTTTTGCTGTTGTCTTATCAACCATAATGGGCATCATCTGCCACTCTGCCTGGGTCACAAGCCATGGAAGATACTAAAGATAAAAACTAGTGCTATAATTTAGTATTGGAGAGTGAGCTAGAGCTCATAGAAATCATCAGTGCAATGCTCAGAAGAACCCACACACCAGAGGCCACATTTTGAAGTAGCTTATGACACTGTTGAACAAGGATGAACTTTGTGCAAACAATATGTTGAAGGAGAGGGCAGGCACAAGAAGTGTGAGGGATCATGGGATTTAAAAGCAAATATAGGAGTGAATGGCTAAAATTAATGAGAGATGTAGAATTGCAGCCTTTCACAAGCCAGGTTGTGAATGTAGCAGTGTTAAGGCTACAGATACATTTTGCAGCACTTTGCCTGTGAAAAACCATCAACCGGCAAAATTATGGGCACCGTGGTGTCATGCTTGGGTTCTCTATTTTTTTACTCCATGTTAGCCTTTCTCAGTCCTAATGAAAGCACAGGGAAGGTACACATGATAAGAGGAGTAAATTTGTCCTACTCTGATACCATCAACTTCATAAAGCAAAAGCAACAGTCTGAAGAAGGAGGAAGTTGTTATAACTGTGTAGGTTCTCCTCATGAACCAGAATTTCATGGGTCTAGCTGATATGGAGAGCTCAATGCTGATAGTAGTAGCAGCAGCAGTTTATTAGCACGGTCAATGACCAACACAAGTCACACCTTACAGATATCATAAATGGGTTAAACATATTAAAATAAATCAATTTCTAAGGAAAAATCAGTGTAAAATACTTTATAATTGCCTGTTACAGGTTAAAATAACTATTATTGAGTTTTTAAACACTGCAAAGAGTATAATTTCAAATTTTACAGGCAACTGTAAAAAAAACCTCACATAAAAATCTGTGTTCTGAGAATTGGTACCTGTAAGTAGCTTCCTAGAAATCTCCAATTCAGAACAACCCAAAAACCAATCTAAGAAGAGGAGAAATGTACTTAATATTTTCTTCTTGATGAAGCTAGCCCTAAAACAAAACTTGTTCATTTGTTCCAACCACACCAGCATCACAACTGCTCACCCTCTCTGAAATAGGGATTTTTCTATATTTCCCCCCCAAGACTGCAGAAGGGGAATGCTAAGGGGAATGCTCTACAGAGGGTGGAAGAGTCCAACAACAAAATATAAGCTGTCAGAGCTACACCATATCTAGTATTCTCCAGTGGTACTGCTTGGAATTCCGAAAATATCACATTGCCTTTAAGTATCTAGCACGTTTATTTATTGGTTGTGATCCTTTAATCCTACTCCATTGCTATAAAGGTCTGTGGAGCATAATAGCCTTCCATACTTCTGCTTGCCAGTTTTATGTGATTAAAGTAATGACACAGGAAGTGAGACTACTCAGTCCTTGTGTTCTAAAATAAAAGGAGTTATGCTGATTTATGTAAACAAGGAGCCTGGTAATCCCCTCAAAGTAATAATAGTATTAGTATTAATATTACTACTACTGGAAAGCCAAAAAGATATAGTGTATCTAGGGGCTCAGGAGACCTGGGCTTAAATCCCCGCTCAGTCATGGAAATACACTGGGGAGTGGGGGGAGAGAATGAAAAATAGCTCTTTGAACATCTCATATACCTTGGAAACCCTATTATAGTTGCCATAAGTCAGAAGTGATTTGACAGCGCATAACTGCTAAAAATAATATATAATATTTTTGAAGTTAATACAAGAAATGCAATCCAACCTTATGAATATTTATTCAGAAATCTTAACTCATAAGGAGAAATACACAACTTTAACAATGAATCATAAATATATTTTACTCTCTTTCTACAATGTGATATTCCTCTCGATACCAGATTTACCATGTACATCCATTCTCATAATGATCACTGTTTGCTAAAATAAGAACAACTCTTTTCAGCAAAGGTGGATTAGTTTTTATATATGGTTTTTATTTTTTGCAAACTAGTTCAGCTTTCAAGTAGGGTTAGATGTTTTTATAGTTATACGATTCATTTTACAAAATATCAGAAGTCCTGTTGTCCTGTAATCTCCCAAGAAGGAGAAGCAAGGGGATAAATTTTTTATAATATCATACAATTTTGAAGGCATTAGGTTTCATATGTACAGAAATGTGTCTCTTCACCACTACCTCATGGAAAAGTGGTTTCCATTAAGCCCAGCTTTCTTGATTTTTCCTGGCTTCTGGTTACACCCCTCTGCAGTCTTGGAGGGAAAATATAGAAAAATCCCTATGTCAGAGAGGGTGAGCCCTTGTGATGCTGGTACCCATTTAATTATTTAGCTGGCCAGGCTTATAATTTTCAATGACAGTTTATCTAGTCCTTCTAGAACCATAGATACAAAGCAAAATATACTGGCTAAACTCTGTACAGTTTTTTTTAAAAAAAAGAAATAAGCCCTCTTCTCCCTACTTTTATTGTTCAAGTCAGTAAGAGATACCATAACTAGAATTTCTACTTTGCAACTGGATGTAGCTCCACAGGGCCACTACTTTGGGCTCCAGTAAAACAAAAATCCATTTGGCTTTTCTTTTTATGTAATTGTTGCTTGTATTCAAACAACCTTTGAGTGAGTTTCGATCTCCTCTTCAGGACTAGCTGAGACCAACAGCCATTTGGCTCCTTCTTTACAGAATTCTTTGCTGAGCCTTTTATTTGAGCTGCATGCTCATAGTAGTATGTAAGGAATGACTTGGGATGTTCCAATGGAACCAACTTTAATCTCTCAACTAGATTCACCTCTTCCTGCCTGGATGTTGGAGAGGCATGGAGCTAGGAACTTGTCCTAGGCCCATCAGTTCTGGAGCAATGTTCAGAGGCAATATGTATTATATTAGATTTTTAATCACTTAAATAAATGTTGGCATTGAGGTTTTTATATTTCCATCAGTTCAATCATGTATTGTTTATTATATTTATCTATTGTATTTTAGTTGTAAACCACCATGAGTAGTACCTGCACTAAATCTGTCAGCAAGCAAGCAAGAAAGCAAGCAAGAAAGAAAGACCCACAATTGATAATGTTGGACTCCTCTATTTTTGTGGCAAGAAAAACAAAATTCCAGGAATCTTATTCCTTCTATGAAAAAATATTACTTTTTGGTGGTTGTCACTGCTGAAAGGAACTAATAGGTTTTAAGTCCACATGGTGACTTGTTATTTATGAACATTGAGTTTTATTGAGCCAGTGACTGGGCAGTTTCTCAGCACCAGCAAAGAGACTGGCAGAGCTATGAATTCAAGCCCCTTGTCATGGAACTTAATCCACATGAAAAATGCAACCTGCTTTTAAGAGTTGTTCTATTGATACCAATTCAATCTGTTATCTCTGTCTTACAAGAGAAACATTGTGGCTGAGTGAGAGTGTAATATAATTATTCCAAAGAGGTGAAGCTGAGGCTGGTTTTCATTTCTAGGCAAAAATATTCTGCAAAGAACGGCTCTGGATATGGCAAAATTCGATTGTCGTTTCTGACTACCTGCCAGTTTTGGTCAAATACTTTAGGAGAAGTTCAGGCTCAGGATTCATTGTCATGAGTCAAGACAAACTACTTTTCAAAATGTCTGGAAACTTGCAACATTACATCGCAAAAATAACAATATATTTTTCATAAAGAGTCTGCAATTTCAACAATATATACGGTATATCAGGCTATCCGGAGAAAGGTAAAATTGACAAGCTTATCAAGATCATGAAACCGGCAACAAAGAGAGATGATAAAGCTAACCATGTGTACAGGCAGTAAATACAAAGGGAGATTGTGCTCAAATAATTTGCATCTATCCAAGATTTGGAGAAAATAAAATATATGGTGAATATAACATAATTACTCAACCACAACTCCTGTAGCTTTAGTCTGCAATTCAAAAGAGCAACTTGAAGAGTCCTGTGATGTATGGAGTGATTCTCAGGACATGAAGGTTTCATTCAGTCAATCTTTCATCAGTATGGCAACAGAAGTGCTAAGAACCAGAAGACAGAAGCTTCTGGGGGGAAAAGACCCATTCTGTGTTAACTCCTCTATTGTTACACTTTAAATTAAATCATGCCCTTGACACATAATGAAACTTCTCCTTGCCTATATTTCCATAACATGAATATTAATTTGGTGAACTCAGCCTGAAAAAGACTTTATCTGTTGACTTCCAAAGTAATAGCCTTTATGGTCTTCCAAGATAGAGGCGCTCCTTGTCAGGACTGCCAAGTACTACAGAAGAGGTTTATAAGGAAGTTTGAAAAGTAGTTTTTATGCACAGAGTGTTTCTCCTGAAAGCCTGCTCTACAATTTTGTGACAGGCAGGTTCCTTGCACATGGAGGAGAAATCCTTGCAGTGAACTGTAGATGACTGTCTGGCTCCAAATACTATTTTAAAAGCTGAAATCAATGCAACACACACATAATGTTAATTACAGGTTATTTAAAATAGGTTACATCTCTGTTCTTTCTAAAAATGTGGTACTATTCTGAAAGTTAGACTGTTGGAGCTCTGTGGTAGAGTTTCCTGCAACTCAACAACATTTTATTTTATTTTTTAAAATGAGATGCAACATAATTGTCAAGCACATGTACAAGGACTTTGGTTTTGATTCAGTGTCTTCAGTTTTGAAAAATTTCTTAGATACCACAGCTTGTAAATATTGTTGTCTTAATCCCTTAGGAAATACAACTGTATGGTGTGAATGTGTGAGAAGAAGAAAGAGATTTGGACTCTTCTTGGAGATAAGGGTATAAGAATTGACATAATGAGTTTTTGAATTTCAAAATTTACCACTACATAACCAATTATTACCTTTGGACTTTGTTCAATGGAAGCTCAGAATGCAAACTAAGTGCAGAGCCTGTATAATGCAGCTGATAAGCTACTTTGTCCCACTGCTGACTTGTTTACAAGACCCGTAAGCTACAATGTGTTTTGAAATTGTATAGATAATTGTGAACTCTGCTTTGGTCACAAGTTGCACAATGATGTATCAGTTTCCTTGACATAGTGATTGTATTTTGGAATCCATTTTCCTCCTAAGAAATTGCATCCTTTGTAGAAATAATTTTCAGAACTCATCTGATCATCTATATTATGATTCCTGGGCACCGCACTCCTCTCCTGGCCCAGCTGATCAGCGAGAGTTGTAGCAGCTGGCCTCGCAGCTCTGGGGCTTTAAAAACAGTGCCTCAACCACCCCTGCAAAGGCACCGTGCTCCTCTCCTGGTCTGGCCAGTCAGCGAGAGTGGTAGCAGCTGGCCTCGCAGGTCTGGGGCTTTAAAAACGGTGCCTCCATCACCGCTGCAAAGGCACCATGCTCTTTCCTGGAACACCTTCCTTACCATCTGAGGCTGCAACGGTTGGGCCTCTTCACTCTTGAACGATGGCGTCTAAGAGGTAACCTGATTTAAGTTTATAAAATTATGCACAGTGTGGACAAAGTAGATAAGGAAAAACTGTTTTCCCTATCGCACAACACAAGAACTAGGGGGCACTCCATGAAACCTTTGGGTACTAGTTCTCAAACAAATAAGAGAAAGTACTTTTTCACCCAGAGGATCACTGGTCTACGGAACTCCCTGCCAGAAGAAGTGGTGACAGCTGTCAGTCTTGACAGCTTTAAGACAGGATTAGACAAGTTCATGGAGGACAAGGGTATCAATGGCTATAATTATGGATACCTAAGAACAACCTCTGGGTTGGAGAGTTAGGCAGGATATCTCTCAATGCCATTTCCAGGGAATCCTAAGCAGGTGAAGGCATCTGCATGGGAATACCCTGAAGCAAATGGTGAGCCAAACTGTGTGAGACAGAATGCTGGACTGGATGGGCTGTGGTCTGTTCCAGCAAGGCTGTTCTTATGTTATGTCCTGGCCCAGTCGGTCAGCGAGAGTGGTAACAGCTGGCCTTGCTGTTCTGGGGCTTCAAAAACAGCACCACCATCACCACCATGAAGGCTCTGCGATCCTCCCCTAGCCAGGCCATGTGAGTCACCACCAGCGCTCTACCAACTGACACCTGCTTCATTTTCCTCTTTGGTCTGGTCGTCCCTGGGAGTTGCAGCTGGTGGTCGTTCCCACGGATAGTTCCCACAGGAGTCATCATCAACATAGTTCCAGCTGATGCCATGGCCACTGCATGGAGTCGGCTGCATTGGGATGGAGGGCGACGGGACTATTCGGGTCTACAACTTTGTCATCCTGCCAGACTTTGAAGGCAGTCAGCCATGGCTGTTTTCTTTGGTTACTGTCTGGGATGTTGTTGGGGTGGGTTGGTACGTGTCGGGACAATTCTATCTTGATGCTCCGTCCTTGGTCCCCCTGTTGGGTATTTGAAGACTGTGGTGGTAATGAGCGGTATTGAATGACTGCTGATGATAAGTACATTGAGCTTTGCTCTGTTATGTTGTGATACTATGGTATATTTATTTTGCACTGATTTGTAATTTTGTAACTTGCAATTTACAATTGTATACTATTGTATTTTGTGTGTTGTTTATATTGTTATATTGTATTTCATTTGTTATACTGTATTTGATTTACCTGTTGTAAGCCGCCCTGAGTCAGCCCTGGGCCGAGTAGGGTGGGGTATAAATCAAATAAATAAATAAATATTATGATTAATTATGATTAATTTATTTATATACCGCTTTACTTGTCGTGGGACAACTCAAAGCAGTTTTACAACAGAATCACATATACATATCAATTAATAACAGTACAGAAATACTAAATATGAAAAAATGTAAAACAATACTAAAATACTAAGATACGCAAGATACAAAATTACACTTAACATACCCAAACACTCAGATACAAAATACAGGTCCCTCAGCTAAACAGCCAGGTGGTGACAAGGGGCAGGGAGAGGCGGCGGCAAGGTCCTGCGGTGTCGGGCGCATCGTCCTTTTTATTCCCGCCGAGGCGGGGCTCCAAGGAGAGCAGCTTCAGGTGCCTCGAATACTAGCCTGGCCAGGTTATCTTGTTATTGTAATCGAGTAGACCATACTGTCAGTAACTCAGCATTGAGTGTCAGGTGGCAGTTAACTAACCTGACAATCCTGAGGACTAATGGCCTTGGGTGCTGAAGTCCACAGGGAAGGATGATGTGGATTAAATTGTACTTGAATCCATCTTGATGGAGAGCAGCAGCTGCATCAATACTGGAATGGGGCTGCGAAGGATTTTGTGAACCCAAAGGGCTCAGGACCAGAAAGTGACTTGTGGTACTGGATCAGTGGTACGGGTGTCACACATTATATTTTCAGGACAGTCTTCATGGCTGATTACTACAAGAATTGCCAGTATTCGGATTCTGATATGGAAGAAGAAGAAGGGCTTAATATATACATCTGTCATGATGCTGGTAGTGTACCTTATCCAGAAGAAATGGATTATTCTAAGATTCTAATTATGTCAAAAAGATCATGGAAAATGACAGCATCCATGTTAAATTCTGAGAATAGAACACATTTTTTCTACTATTCACAGGGAGAGGAGACAGCTGCTTCTTGGTCTTGCATGTGTCATATACTTAGTAAGCAAACACATAGTAACAGCAACAAGGAACAAGATAAGGTGGCCAAGGTCTCTCATGAGATCTGAGCCATGCCCACTGATGCCAGTCCCTTACTCTTTTGGTGGGAGCCTGTGTGTCATATGCAACTCTGAACAGCTAGCAAGGTTCAGGATGAGGAACTTCAGACCTTCCAGATGTTACTGGAAACAGGATACCATCATACACAAACCATCCTGGCTAGAACTGATGGGAGTTGGAATCAAATACTATATGGAGGCATACAGGTTCCTGAGCCATGATATAAAGCAGGAAATAATCCCATGATGGCACACACCATACTTCTATTTTTCACATTAAGGAGAACAATGAGGAAACCTACTATGTTTCTCAAAGCTGGTTTTTCATCAATATAATGCATATTGAAATCAACATGTCCCAGATAATTTATACATATATGTAATAGACACAAAGTAATCAGAACCTTAGTTATGGCTATGGCTTTCAGACTTCAGTATAAAATGTTAATGCTGCCTGAGGTCTCTGTATCAGAGAGAAGGAGAATCAGAGAGCCTATTTTTCACTCATTATTGAAATTAATATATTCATAGATTACATATGCCCAGCACAGCACCGAGGCATGAGAAAGAAACTGAGAATGAATGATATCTCTCCTAAGGCACAAATCCCAATTAGGGCAATTGAAAAATATGAGAAAGTAAAACTTAGTGTTTTTACTGATTTCATGTCATCATTATTAATTTTTAAAACGTGTATATGAAATATTGATAGCAGCATCACTGGCCAGAAGTTCTCCCCTTTTTAATTTCCAGTTCTTTTACTTCAAATGCAAAGGGCTCACAGTAGCAACTTGTCACATGAGAATGCAGAACAAATGGTAAAAAGCAGGGATTCTCAACCTGTGGCCCATGGGCCAGATGGAGCCTGTGGCACCATTTCATGTGGTCCACCACTGCCTCCACCACACCAGGAAGTGCAATGTGGTGGAGGAAGGGCAAAATGGCCATCCAGCCCCCAAAGCTGTCTGAGGGAGCATGATCCGGCCCCCTCTTAAAAAGATTGAGAGCTCCTGGTAAAAAGAATTGGAACAGAACAGCAGCGGCTACACAATGATGTTTCATAGGAAAACAAGGCTGAAATCTTAAACACACTTACTTAGGGTAAGCGCTGTTAAACAGAGTAAAACTTACCTGAGAGATATCTGAAATTGTTCAGTTATGATTTCACCAGCTTGTCCTGTGATTGTCCAATCTCATAAAATCCAGTTAGGATTTCTGATTATGCATAACTCACATACCAAGAAGAAACATGACAGAAAGCATGTTAGCTCTATACATCATGGCAAGATAAAAACAATAGCAACACCAGATTAAATAGAGTTAAGAAATGGCAATATTATAAAATCATTATCAAATGAAGACAACTAAAATACCTTAGAATACTAAGAAGCAGATAACATCATGCGTTAAAAGACTGTGGAAAGTTTTAAAATCAAAATTAAATGATAGAAATACAATCAAAGCCATAAGCACATGTGCAGTTCCTGTCATAAAACAGTCAAGCGGAATAATAAATTGGACTCAATGTGAACTAGAAAAAATGGATTGAATTTAAGGAACATATATCACACACTACATTCAAAAAGTGAAGTGGGCAGGTTATACTTCATGAGAAAAATTGGAGGCTGTGGACTACTACGAATACAGTGAGTATTAGAGGAAGAAAAAATCCTAAATGATATCATCAAAGCAACAACAGAAGACCTTGTCAAGAAAAAGATGAACCTGTATCAAATCTCACTTGTGAATGTTCAGAGATTGTGCAGACAGACTACAAAGCAAGACATAGTAGAGTTGCAAAATTGATAAGTGTATTTCACAATGTAAAAATATAATCTGCTAGCATCCTAGAATTCATGGGAATGTTAAGTAGAGAAAGTGTTATAAAATGGCCAAATTATGATCCTGTGGGATTTTCAGATCCAAACTGACAAGCACCTTGAGTACAATACACCAGACATTACAATTATAGAACAAATAAATGTCTGGATAGTGACACTTGAATTCTAGGTGACCCCTGCATTGAAGAAGAATTGGAAAAATTAACAACATAGAAAGATCTCACAGTAAACTAACTCAATTGTGGATAAAACACATTTCAGTGGTCCCAATAGTCATCAAGACATTGGGAACAATGCCATGGAATTTCATAAAATATGATAACCATCTGCAGATCTCTGAAACAGAGCTACAAAAAGTGGCAATATTAGGACCAACAAAGAAAATTAGCCATGTGATCTATGTTCAAAGCATTAAAAAAATGGAAAGAATGCAGGCGGGATGTGATACCTTTATTTGGATCACTAAAAAAAAATTTGCAAGGTCTTTTCATCAGACAAGCACAAAATTATTAATGAAAATTCATGGCGCAGTGTTGTTGTGCCAGGCGTTGTCTGTAGGAATTCAGGCTGGACAAACAGCATGAATCTCATGGCTAATTTTCTTTGTTTGCCTATGGAACTACCTGATACCACAGAATAGCTACCTGGCATGGACTTTTCAACACCAGAACAGCAACAAAAACTCAAGGAAACACTGGATCACTAGGTAATAATTTTTAATTGACTTTGATTTGGCTACAATTGGCATGCCTAGTGTATAACTAGATAGAAGCCCTGCTGCCTGATGGAGAGCACATGGAGCTTTGTAGTCTCTTTGTCTGGTCACAAAAGGAAGTTCAAGGACCATATGGAGAAGGAGGAGCAAGCACCCAGTTTCTTATTGGGGCAGGTGTTAAATGACCATGAAATCTTTTGCTGTTTGTCCAGCCTGCATTTCTACGAACACTGATTGGCACAACAACACTGTGCCATGAACTTTCATTAATAACTTTATGCCTGCCTGATGAAGAGACTTCATTTTGGAAAACTTTTTAGTGATCCAAATAAAGTTATTGCCTCCCTCCTGCATTCTTTGCATGTTTTTAATATTAGGTCCAGCATACTTAGGGTATTGGTTAAATTATTTATCAGTTATATATTAGTAGTCAATATTTTTATATTTTGTTTTGTAGGTGGTGGTAATCATGGTGATGTGCCTTTAATTCAATTCTAATTTATGGCAGCCCTTTCCTTGGTTTTCTAGGTATGTATGCATAAGTGGTTTACCATTCCCTTCTGAGGAGGGCACCCTTGGAATGTGCAGTTTCTCCATCATTCCACAGGCTGAATCTTCTCCCAAGATGCACAGTGGTGAATTGAACTCTGGTTTCATAACCTAAAATACTGTACTATCCAGCCAGCTCAATAACAACTGTGTTCCATCATATCAATTTGGATTTATGCTGACACTTCCCTGTGTTTTTGAGATAGCAAATGCACAGAAGCAGTTTGCCTTTTTCTGTGGGCTCCCTGGCTGTTTTCTAGGGAGACACAATGGGGAATTGAACAAACCTCTGGCTCTGCTGCCAGATACTTTTGTGTTCAGGGAATGAGGAAGCAGATGAGTGAAGTAGTGAAATTCAGCTCTTTATTAGTGGGGTTTGAACACAGTTTGGATGGGGCAAAACTCAGACTTATATACACTATAAACAGTAACAGTAACAATAATACAACAAGCCCATTGGCTAACAGAGTTTGCACATTTTTCCACTTATTTGCATAAGAATAGGTACATGAGAAAAGATATATTCCGCTCCTGTCAGAAAACACAGCTAACATACATAACATTCTTCCCCCCTAGGTAAAAACAAAATCCTTTAACCAGGATGGTGGTCTAGTTTCCCTTCTGGTTCGGACGCTTGGCTGATCTGGCTCAGGGGCTCGTAGGATGGGAGACCCGACTGGAGTGAGGGATTGACTAGAGGGGGAGGATTGTAAACCCAAATTAAAGCCCCGTTTGTCGGATGGAGGAGCAGGGGATCGCTCAAAACCAAAATCTAATTCTGTGGATGAATAAGACAACTCAGGTTCCCTCCTGTGTGTACTCAGAGTGAAGGGCGACTCCAAACAAAATTGGTCATCATCAATAAAGGAATCCAGAGTGCTAGGCTGGGGCAGTGTAGGGGTACACCTGGCTGGAATAGGGGAGCATTCCACAAATTCCCCTTGAAATCGGTTCCTAGAAGACACTTCTGGATCAATGTTGGCTGGCTGCTGACTATTAACTCTGCCACCTGGGTTTAAACGGGTGGGGGCCAACCCTAGTGCTGAGTGTCTGTATTCATCTTGTGGGTCCAGTACTCTGGGTCTCAATTGATCTGCATGCCTCTTCCAGATCAGACCAGTGACTGTTTCGATTCTGTAAGAAACAGGACCAGTATGATCGATCACAAACCCAGGCACCCATGTAGGGCCACCAGTTGCATAATTGCAGCAATGTACAGGGTCTCCAAACAAGAAACCCTTCTGGTGTTGGATTGCTATATCCGTGCCTTTGTCCTCTACCCTAGAGGGATCCAATCTGTCCAGCAAGGATGACAGTTTCCTTCGCTGGAGCAATTCAGCAGGGGATAGCCCTGAGGCAAGGGGGGTGAGCCTATATGTGAAAAGAAACTGGCATAACTGGAGCTCCAAATCCCCTTCACCCATATGCCGAAGCGCATCTTTAGTTGTGCGCACCAGCTGCTCTACCTGGCCATTGGTGGCTGGGTGGATTGGGGCGGCAGTGATGTGCCTAATTGCATTCCTTTCCATGAAGGATTGGAATTCTGCAGATGTGAACATAGACGCGTTGTCAGACACCAGCACATCTGGAAGTCCAAATGCTGCAAACAGCCTTCTTAGGTGCATTATCGTGGTGGCTGAAGTGGCACCCTAATCACGTCAAGCCACTTAGAGAATGAATCCACAACCAACAAAAATAGGGCACCCCTAAATGGGCCTGCAAAATCTATGTGCAACCTGGACCACGGGCTCCGAGCAGAATCCCATTCCCGAGAGGGAAGGTGGGATTGCTCTGGGTGAGAGGATTGACAACTGGCACAAGTGCCGACCATTTGTTCTACGTCTTGGTCCAGTTGAGCCAGAAGCAAATGGGAGAAGCGGAGAGAAAGTAAAATGGAACACAAAATCCGCTTGTGAATGCTGCACGGCACCAGAATAAGACGATAAATGAATGAATAATACTCCGAGATCCAATGCTTGGTGAAGCTAACGTATTCTTTATATAGTTATCAAGATCCAAAGCTTTTTCCGGATAATTATATAGCTTTTCTGGGAACAACCCTTTCCTCAGGGATCTATAAATGATTAATAACATATTTATGAGACAACCATAGTAATACCCAAACCAAAACTGAAAGGTTCTTGCCAGGCCTTTGCACCAAAGTAAAATCGTATGCATTTAGGAAAATTGCCCAAAGCAACATCCTTGGGGACAGAATTTGAGGCCTTGGGCTTCCCGTTCACAAAGATTCCAAGGAGGGGCATGTGGTCAGTTATGATGGTAAAAGGTCTTCCATAAAAGGTAATTGTGGAATTTCTTAGTGCCATCCATGATTGCCAATGCCTCCCTGTCTATCTGAGCATAATTTTTCTCAGGCTTTGAGAGTGAATGGGAATAGAATGCTATGGGGGCTTTTCTCCCATCCTTTAATACATGGCATAACACAGCTCCCACCCCCGCAGGGGATGCATCACACACAAGTACAACTTCCTTGTTAGGATCAAAATGAGTTAATACAGCATCTGAAGATAGCAGCCTTTTAAGTTCTAGGAACGCTTTCTCCTGGCAATGGCCCCAGTGCCAAACAGTATCTTTCTTATGAAGCTGATGTAATGGTTCGGCAACTGAGGCTTTGCGATGGAGAAAAGTGTGATAGAAGTTTAACAATCCTAGAAATGATTGCAATTCGGCTTTACATTTTGGCCTGGGTGCATTTCGCATGGCTGCCACCTTGGATTCAGAGGGCATGATACCTTGGGGTGTAATTCAGTACCCCAGGAACTCCACTTCCTGTGCCAAAAACATACATTTGTCTCTTCTGAGATGTAGACCGGCCCTCTCGAAACGTGTGAGGACTTGATCGAGCCTGGCCGCTAGTTCGATAGTGTCCTTAGCAGTGACCAGGACATCGTCAAAATATGGCAGGGCACCGGGCAAACCTTTTAAAATACGTTCTACAAGAGATTGAAATATTATGGGGGCCACATTCACGCCGAATTGTAGTCTAGTTACCTTAAATGCCCCCCTATGAGTTACTATGATCTGGGCTATGGCAGCAGCAGGAGACACAGTCAATTGTTGGTAAGCCTGGGCAAGGTCAAGTTTTGTGAAGCAATTTCCTCCATGCAAGGAGGCAAAAAGGTTGCTTACCACGGGCACAGGATATGCGTTTGGGCGAATAGCTTTATTGATGGTACACTTGTAGTCAACGCATATCCTGACCTCCCAGTTACTTTTCAAAGCAGTCACTATTGGTGTCTCCCACTCTGCAGAGTCCACTGGCACTAGGATGCCCTGCCCCACCAGTTTGTCCAGCTCGTCTTCTATCTTCTCTTTTAAAGCAAAGGGTACCCAGCATGGCTTCATCCGGATGGGCTGGATGGTTGGATCAAGCTCAAAGTCCACAGGGGGTCCTTTGTATAACCCTAAACCCTTTTTGAACACCTCAGGATGTGCAGCACAAATGTCCCGGATTGGGTCAACGTCTATTGCGTGAATGCCAGAAAGCCGGATTCCCAGGGGCCTTAACCATTGGGTCCCAATAAAACAGTTAGTGCCCTGCTTAACTACAACCAATGGCAAGGAGGTGCAAATGTTTTTGAATTTGACCAAGAAATTTTCCACCCCGAGGACCGGAATCTGGCAATCTTGCACATCCCGGAGGGAAGTTTTTAAAGATTTGAGCTTGGGCCGAGAGGCAGGGGGAATTCTCAAAAACTCCCGGTGTGGGATTATGGAAAAGGTAGTACCTGAATCCACCTCCATCTTGAAGGGGATGTCCTGCAGGCTCAGGTCTGCGAAGAAATGCTCACTGACGATGCCCACTTGGCACGGCTCAGGCTCTGGTGACACTTTGGTGGTCGACGTTTTGTGGTGATGACTCTTCTTGGACTCAGGTGCTGGAGTTCTTTGCTTTCACTGTCGGCATACTTTAGCAATGTGCCCTCATCACCCGCAATTGTGGCATTCTGCGGTGCGGAAGGTGCACTTCCTGCAGTCATGCTGGGCTCCGCAGCCATTACACTTGCAAAGGAATTTCTTCTCCCGTTCATCACGGTGCTCTCGGTGCTTTCGTCGGACTGCTCGGACTTCTTCCTCTGCATTGCTGGACTCTGATGAAGAGGTGGAACCAGGCGATGCTGAGGAGGATGAATATGAATTTTGCTGAGCTTGCACAGCTGAGTTGGTGGCACTGGTGGTAGAGTAGTGATGCCAGAAAAGCTTGATGCCGGACTGTGTGGCCTCAGATGCTACCGCCTCTTCTAGGACAGCCCTGAAAGTTAGAGTCTTCCTGATCATGAGGTGACATTGAGCATCTTTGTCCCTCATGCCAGCCAGCAGATGGTCCCGGAGTGCCTCTTCGATGTTGTCCCACTTGCATGAGGTGGCAGCAATGCGCAGAGTGGCGGCATAGTCTGTAATGGACTCCCCAGGTTGCTGCTCCCTTCTGTGGAAGGCCACCCTGGCCAGGAAGATTGAGACCTCTGGCTGCAGGTGTTTTCTCAGTGCAGATATGATTTCTGCGAGTGGCACCACATCCACGTCCCTTGGGAGAATGAGTTGGGTTGCCAGCAAAAGCGTCTCAGAACCGCACTGAGCAAGGAAACAGGAGCGCTTCTGGTCTTCGTTGGTGATCTTCTGTGAGGCCATTGCGCATACCTGTCAACCATCCCGATTTGGCCAGGATTACCCCGTAATTTGGTGCCGATTTGCGCCATTTCCCGACCCGTGCTGCCAAAACCCCGTAATTTGGCAGCAGGGGAAAGGAGGCACTGTGCAGCCCATCTGCACAGGTCACATTGCACGCATGCGTGGAAGGGCTCTACACTCCCGTAGCTCCCTTCCACGCATGCGCTGAAGGCTATGCCGCCTGTGTAGAAGGCGCATGCGTACAACGTGACCTGCACAGACCTGGTTTGCACAGGTCCCGGATTCGTCAGAGCCATGGTTGACAGGTATGCCATTGCGTGGCGGAATCGGCGTTCGCGTTGCCCATTTCTCTGGGTGCACTGGGTCAAATGGGCCAATGTTGCTGCCATGTGGGGACACCATCCCACCTTCGTCACCAGTTTTGTGTTCAGGGAATGAAGAAGCAGACGAGTGAAGTAGTGCAATTCAGCTCTTTATAGTGGGGTTTGAACACAGTTTGGATGGGGCAAAACTCGGACTTATATACACTATAAACAGTAATAGTAACAATAATACAACAAGCCCATTGGCTAACAGAGTGTGCACATTTTTCGATCCACTTATTTGCATAAGAATAGATACATTCCGCTCCTGTCAGAAAATACAGTTAACATACATTACAGATACCTAAACCACTGGGCTATCCAGGCAGAATACACAGATGTAATTGATCTGGTGGTAACTAACAACAACAAAAAAAGAAATCTTGGGATTATGGTAAATAGTTTGAAAATTTTGACCAAAGTTGCAAATGTTATTAGAAAAAGAGAAAATCCACATTGGGTATTCTGGGTAGAAGGAACTCTGAAAATACAACTGCTGATTCCATACTGTCACTATACAATTCTACATTGTGGCCACACTTAGAATGAAAAGGAACACAATTTTATATTACTGCACCTAAAAAAATAATATTCACTTGCTTCTAAAGTGCAAGTGTAGAATAGATTATTGTTCTCACTAGTGAATTCTCCAGGTTTATGGAGGTATAGAATGGAATTATGTTTGCATTCACTTGAACAACAATTTGATGTGATTGGAAGTCCTTTCTCACCTGGTCTTTTGATTATTTAGAGCAGAGTTTCTCAACATTGGGCCTCCAGATGTTCCTGGACTTCAATTATCAGAAGCTGAAATCAGCACACTTGTTGATCAGGGCTTCTGGGAACTGAAGTCCAAGAACATCTGGGGGGCCAATGTTGAGAAACCTTGAACAGGTCTATAAATGAATTTAGCCTAATATCAGGTTATGACTATATTGACATGGATTTTGGGATTTGCTCTGAAGTTGGCATTGGTGAATTGATCCCATGACCCAAAAGTTGCTGCCTGGCCTTTTCTATTTTTGAGTCTGAACTTTTCTCTCTGCCCCTGGGGACTTCTATTTTTTTAAAAGTGGAATGGTTTCAGTAATGTTTTCTCTGTCTGATTGTTTATTTTGTTCTAGAAAAAGACAGGCCATGACTTTGGCTGGCGTTCTGGTGATGTATTAAGGTTGTCTCAACACATTTGGGGACAATCTTTCTTTCTAACCACCACAAAATACCTTTTAAAAACCTTTGAATTTAGTGCTAGATCAACTTATCACTGCATTGGTAAACTAGTTTATCTCTAGATCACCTCTGTACCTACAAAAAGACAGGGATTGGCTGGCATCAAAGCAAGAGGGGTTGAAAGCTGAGAGTGCATATAAAATCACATCAAATTGAAGGTCAGTATGAACACTGGCTACAAAAGAATCTGGCCACCTAAACTCCAAATACAGCTGCATAAGAGACTGTGAATCAAGTGTAGCAAAGCAAAGCCACTGCCCAGGGAGGGAAAAAACCTGTTGTGGTTCCCCAGTTCTCCATGTTGATGGACAAATTTCAGAGCAAATGGTGCTAGAAGATGTTTAATTTTCACATATGAAGTGGCACATGGCAGCCACTACAGTCAAAACTGGGATGACACCAGCCATGGAGCCATAGTGCAATGGCAAGCTCTGTCACCCTGAGAGGAAGCTCAAGGTTCAGCAGTAGAAAGAGGCCAAATGGGTTGCTTCTGTTGAATAAACTTTCCTAGCTGCTTTCGTATCCTATTTTTAGTTCATTTCCTTGAAAATTAATGCTGAGGAATGATTTATAGAATGTGATAATTAGCTAGAGGTGACATACCTGAGTTTATTATGGAGATTTTGTGTTACATTGCATTGACTTTCCCAAGGTTTCATTTTCAGATTGTGAATTTATAATCAGTATTATGCCCTGTCAACCATGCTTTCTGTAATTTCTAAAACCTTGGTGTTCACTGAGTTCTGAGAACAAAATGCAAGCGCGGCGCCAAAATGGCCGCCGCGCTCTTTGTGGCCCCCCCCACCGGACTTGGACATCCGGGTAGTTAGGGGGGCGTGGCCAGCACCCTTTAAAAAGGGGTGGCCACGAGGCAGCCGAGCTGCCATTTTGAGAAAGCGACGGAGAGGAGAAGTTTTTCCTCCGTTGGTCTTCACGTTCCAGGGAAGCCTCCTTTTGGCAGCAGTCAGCTTTTCTTCGCCTGCTTATTAGGCTTCTCACCTAGGATCAGCGATGCCTTCCAGAAAGAAGGCTATGGTGAACTCGGTTCGCCCAACAAGGAGGCGGCAGCCGGGTCGGAGGACCACAACTGCGCCCTCTCAGCTGGCTCCCTTTGCGGGGGCACCCACCGGGACCGGTGGAATGGGGCAGATTAGTCCGTGGCCTGAGGCTGCACAGCCCCAGGCCGGCCCTGCGGGGGCTGCGGCCCCCGGCCCGCAACTCTCGGCCATGGGCCCGGGCTAGGTGGGTGGGCATAGCACCGCTGGGCCTCCGGCCCCTGGCCTGCATCCCCCGGCCATTGGTTTTACTCAGGAGGGTGGGCTGGGGTCACTTCCTTGGCAGGGTATGCCCCTGGCACCTCAAGGGCCAGAGCTTCGGTCATGGCCATACTCGGGCCCAAGTGCCTTTGCACCGGGCCCAGGCCTTGCGACCAGTGGGCCGCACGCCCCTCTTGGCCCCCTTTGTGTAGGGGGCTCTGTTAACGTGGATGCCCTTCTGGCCTGCGTAGTGGCCTTGGAGGCATCCATGGGGATATCCACCCCATCGGGGGCACCTTTTGGCCTACAGTTCACCGCGGCGGCGGCCAATCTTCAGCAGGCGGCCGACCGGGTTGAGCTGCTTGAGGCCCACAGGCTGGCGCCTGCAGCGGCCTCGCAGCTCCCCACGCAGCAGATACCACCAGCAGGTAGTGGTCAGGTGTGTCCGCCGAGCTCGATTGTGGTCGTGAGCTCCGACGCCCGCCGTGGGCCGGAACCCCCAGTGGGGGCGGCCCATGGGGGTGCAACCTGTGAGTATCCGGTTCAAACTAATGCACCCACACCACCATCCACTGCGGGGGAGGGTCTACAGTGGCCGTGGCCACGTCAGGTTGGGACTGGGGGACAGCAACCCCCGGCGTACCCAGGTGCGGCTTTGCCGATTGCAGGCCCCACATGGGGTGGGGGGGCCTCATGTTACAGGGAATGCAGCGGGGGTTACAGGGCAGGCTACGGTCCCTTTTTTGATGCCCCGTACTGTGAACGTGCCGGTGTCGGCACTCCTGATGGCTGGGTACTCTTTGCCCCTCAGGGATCATTTGGCACAAGCCACAAAAGAAAAAATTTGGCGGGGAGAGTATGTGGACATTTTCTCCCTATTGAACAGGGAACCCACCAAGGAAGAGAGGGAGGGGCAGGACGAAAAGGACAAGGAGCAGTCCCACTGTCGCAAGCCACCACGCACGTGGGCCAACTGGTTGCCCGCATATCTCATTGACATGGCGGTGTACCTTAGGGCCCGGCCTGATCTGGCCATTCCGATGGTCCAGTATTTGGACAACATTTACAGGGCAATGGTTGATTTCCCTGGCCCGTCGTGGTTGGCTTACGACGAGGAATTTCGAATGAGAGTGCCCCTACACCCAGAGATGAGGTGGGATGAGCCCTGTCAGAAGCTGTGGCTTCTGTATATGACCCCCATGCGCCCCGCGCCTGGGGAGAGGTATCATTGTGGACATGCGTTCCAGCGAGCCGCTCTGGCGCAGGCACCCCGCCAAGTGGCGGGGCAGGGGGTTCCAGCCCGCCTGCTGTGTTGGAGCTTCTCGGCCAATGGTGCGTGCAATAGAAAACAGTGCCGATATAAGCACGAGTGTCCCTCTTGCGCTGGCCCCCACGCCTCTGCTGCGTGCCCGCGAGCGGGCGGGTTTCGGGGCAGGGGTAGAGGTGGACAGGGAGTGGGCAGACCTGCCGCTGAGGGTGCTGGTCACTCAAAAGGCCCCCTCCCCAGTTAATGTGGTCATGTTGGAGCGAGGAGGGGAGACGCAGCTTACCTACTGGAAGGTTTCCAGCGGGGGTTTCGCATTCAGTTTACAGGGGATAGGTCCCCCCAAGATGCGCCCAACTTATTTTCTCTTAAGGGCAGGGAGGAGGTGGCCGCCCTCAGTATCGCTAAGGAGGTTAATGCAGGTAGGGTCGCTGGCCCCTTTCACGCCCCGCCCTTTCCCAATCTGAAGGTTTCCCCTTTGGGGTTGGTGCCCAAAAAGACACCGGGGGAGTTTCGTTTGATCCACCACCTGTCGTACCTGGCTGGCCATTCGGTCAATGATGCCATCCCTGATGACCTTTGTTCGGTCAGGTATACATCATTTGACCAGGCCCTGCACATGGTGCGCTCTTGTGGCCTGGGTGCACTATTAGCAAAGTGTGACATTAAGTCTGCGTTCCGTCTGCTGCCTGTGCACCCGGGCGACTTTGAGTTGTTAGGTTTCAAATTCCAGGGCAAATTTTATTTTGATAAAGCCATGCCTTTTGGCTGCTCCATCTCATGCTCGGCATTTGAACGCTTTAGCACCTTTCTCCAGTGGGCCTTTGTTCGCAGGTCAGGATCTCGGTCTGTAGCCCATTACCTCGATGATTTCTTGTTCGGGGGTGAACGGGGCTGGGACACGTGTACGCGTCTCCTCAACACATTTCAGATGCTAATGCAGGAACTTGGTGTCCCTTTAGCGCCCGAAAAGACCGAGGGCCCATCCACCAAGCTCACGTTCCTGGGTGTTGAAATTGACACGGTTGTGCAGGCATCCAGGTTACCCATCGACAAGGCTTCCCGGATCACTGCATTGATCTTGGCCTTGCTGGCCAAACGCAAGGTGTCACTCCGTGAGCTCCAGGTACTGCATGGTCACCTTAACTTCACTTGCAGGGTGGTTGCACCTGGCAGAGCTTTTGCTCGACGCTTGTGCGATGCCATGGCTGGCTTGTCCAGGCCCTACCATAGGGTCCGACTGAACAGGGGCATGAGGGCTGATCTGCTGATATGGCTTCAATTCCTTAAAGAGTTCAATGGGGTGTCATTTTGGAGATCTGACCTTCTGGTGTCCCCTTGCTTCCAGGTTCAGTCGGATGCATCAGGGTCCCTGGGTTATGGGATTTACTTCGAGGGGAAGTGGGCATATGGTCAATGGCCACCAGCTTGGAAGGGCACGGATCGTTTACGCGATCTCACGTTCCTTGAGTTCTTTCCCATTCTGGGAGCTTTGATGCTATGGGGTGCGGAGTGGGCCAATTCGGTCGTTCATTTCTGGTGTGACAATGCTGCGGTTGTGCACATTGTTAACTCTCAGACATCTAAATCACCCAGGGTTATGGAATTGGTGCGCCAGTTTGTCTTGCGCAGCCTACGCCTCAATGTGCTATTTCGGGCTAGGCATGTACCAGGTATTAATAACGACATCGCTGATGCTTTGTCCCGCTTGCAGATCTCCCGGTTCCGTGCCTTGGCCCCGGACGCAGAGGAATTTCCCTCGCCACTCCCGGACAACATATGGACGTTTGGCAAGGAGAGGTGAACCGGGCGATCGGCATGTCGCTGGCGCCCCATACGCGTAAGGCGTATCTCCACGCATTCAGTACATTCCAGGCCTTTTGTGCCCAATTTCAATTGCCCGGGATCTGGACTATCCCAGTGGCACAGATTCTTCAATTCATGGTTTACCTACACAGCCAGGGCCTAGCTCCCCGCACCATAGCATCCAGGCTGTCAGCACTGGCATTCATGGCCAAGGTGGGGGGTTATGCTGACAGCACAACTGACTTCCGTATACGACATGTTTTGGAAGGGTGGGCATGGGAGCGTGGATGCTGCCCGGACAACCGCCACCCAATCTCTCCAGGGGTACTTACCCACCTTGCATGGGGCTGGCATGACCTGTGATTTGACAGGTATGAGGCAGCCCTGTTTCATGCGGCTACCACAGTGGCCTTTTTTGGAGTGCTCCGCATCAGTGAGCTGGTGCTACTGTCTAAGGCGGATGCGACGCGTAGGGCACTGGAACTCGAAGATGTCTATGTTTCTGATGAGTGGGCTCAGTTGAGGATACGCTCCTCAAAAGTTGATCAGCACGGTGTAGGCAGTGGTGTAAGACTGCTACGATGTTCCATGGCAGACATCTGTCCGGTTGGTGCCCTACAAGAGTTCCTTGCACTGCGTGGTACGCACCCTGGCCCGTTTTTCTGCCACCAAGATGGGTCTCCCCTTACTAAATTTCAATTTTGGAAGGTGACTGGTAAGGCACTATCCAGTGTTGGCCTCCCCGGGGCTCGTTACGGCACCCATTCTTTTAGAATAGGAGCTGCTTCTACTGCAGCTGCATTCGGGTACTCTGGGGCTGAGATACGCCAGATGGGAAGGTGGGGATCACAGTGTTTTCAGTTATATGTTCGCCCTCTTCAATTGTGAGTACCAGTTAAGTCACTGTCCTGTTTCCTTTTTCTTTGACAGACCCTGGGTGTCGACTTACACCGGTGGCAGTATGGCTGGTGGGCCATAGCTACGTGCACAGGGCAGCGCAGTATGCTGCGGCGACAGAGTGGGGACCCCAGCTGGGACTACGTGCGTCCGCATGTCTAAGGTGGTACGGTAAGCACGGGATGTTATGGCGGGAACTGTTGCCATTCCTTTTTTCCATCAGGGATGCTGAACCGCCTGATGTCCTGGTTATACACCTCGGGGGCAATGATTTAGGCCAGGTCACCGGCCTGTCGTTGAAACATGCGATCTGCGGTGACCTGGCTTACTTGCATTATGTGTGGCCCGCCACAACCCTGATTTGGTCGGACATCATACCACGTCACGCTTACAGGGGGTTACAGCCCGGTTCGTGGTTGACAAGGGTTGGGGGAGCGTCGTCCGACACCCCGATATTAGTCTTCAAAATTGTGAACTTTACGCAGGGGATGGGGTCCATCTGATGCCAGGAGGTATGAACCTCTTTTTAGAAGATCTGCAAGCAGGCCTGTTGACCGAGCTGATGGTCTGGGGGGGGGGGCGGTGAGCCTTTATTGAAGCCTCCCTGTGTGGCGGGTAGCACTGGTAAGGTAAATATTTATGACCCACAGGTATCCGGCAGGTTCGCAATTGACTGGACAACACTAGATAGGCACAAGTTGGTTAACGTTGTCCGGTCAACGACGAACCAGGCAATGGGGTGATGGCACGAGCTAGGCAACATGCATCACCCCGTTATTTTACGGATACGCATCAGAGGGTGGGGTCAGTAGTTAGTTTATTGACTACGGTCAACAATTTGTTTGTTGCCAACAAACAAATTGATACAAATGGATACATTGTAACCAATTGCCGTTGGCAATTTTGGGAGGTACCTTACCAGTGTTACTGCGGCCTGCTTGCCTTAAGAATTATAATTGGTTGAGTACCAATCGAAATTTATAATTCGGACTAGGGCATGAATCAATAAATGTGGCCCAATGCCGTTATCCACTTTCACCAGTGTCTGAGTCCTTTTTTGGGGGGTGCGCCTGCAAAGCAATGAACAAGTTATTAAAGAATCTAAGCTGCTCTCTAATTTCCACCAATGCCCACCTGAAAACTATGGTAATGGAGGCTCTGAAAAGCTGAGCTACTGTGGCTCACACTCTCCCTTGTTTACTTCAGTTTAGGCAAACCATGGCTGCTCATCATAGAGAAGTATGAAGCAATGTAACTTTAAAGAACCCATTAATTTTCTTTGTTACCCAAACCTGCAATGCTAAAAATTGAAATATGTAGATTCCATTCCAAATGCAAGATTGACTCCAATTTTCCTGCTATTTACTTCAAAGAATGTCTGAATGGGATTCACTGGAGAATTACATTCCTGTGTTGAAAAAAAAACACCCACATTGTTGACATTGACCTATTTTCTGGTTTATGAATTTTTCAGGCTTTTCTACTTGCAAGACATATCTATGCTTTAACTTGTTTCAGGATATTGTCCTTTGGAAGATTAAAGATGAAAATCTATTGTTCCTTTGGAAGGTTGATATGGTTTAAAATAAAAGAATGATCTTTTTTAAAAATGCTACTCTAAATGTTGATGTCTAGACTCTTCAAATCCCAAATGTTTATTTTAACAAAGAAGCAAGCATGCACTCAGTTATGCAAAATCATATCCACATCTTTACATCTCCCTAAGACAGAGACTGAGTCCACATCTGCTCTTTTAAAAAATCCCACTATGTTTTATTCCTGATGGAGTCATATGACGAATAGGCAGGCCATTGCATCCGCATGATTTATCATTGCCAAGCCCACCCCCGAGTAAGGAGACAGACACATTGCTTGGTTTTTAAAAATTGGGCCACTTTATTAACCTGTAACTTGGATTAACTTGAGTTAGAACAAACGGGACGAAGTAGCACTGGTAAGGACTAGTTATTATTACCTAATGTATTATGTTACATTGTATCTAATTTGTTTACTTTACTGACCAAATTATTGACTCCTGTCAGAAGTAATCTTTGTTGACTCCAACTTCTGACTGAACTCCGGTGAACTGTCAAAGGTTTTGCAAGTCACCAAACTTCACAGTACCTTGTTCCTGGTCCACATTTGATTGGCAAGCCCGACTCTCCCTATTCCTTGTGCTTCTACTGGCCAACAAAATGCATATCTGCCAGGTTCCTTGGGGTCGAATGGATGTCCTTACCAGTGCTAACTGCCAAAGTGACCAGAAAAAACAAAAGATAACGATCACCATGATTCAACTATCATCAGCAGTGTGGGATGGGCGAAAACGAAAAGAACCAGGAGGCCAATAAGGTTCCACCAGCAAAAATTCCCATCTGGCCCCTAAGCGACCAAAAAAGTCACACTGTGGCCAAGGGAGGAAGTGGAGGGCAAACGCACCCTGGCCCAGCCAAACTCCATGAGGCAGGCACGGGCGCGTGGTGCTCCCTTTAAGGGCTATGCTGGCTCCACCCACCATGCTCGGACACTGCATCTCTCTCCCCCGGCGGGCGGCAAAGCCTGCTCCCACGGGATTCCCCTCCATCGCACGCCCATTCTTTATTCTGTTATTTTTCTCATGGTCTGTGAGAGTTGCCCCCTCCTTTGGTTTTGCTATGTGAGGATTTCCAATTGGAGCAAAGGATACACTTGTATTATATCTAAATAGTGGAAATAGATAATATACTCCTTATGTCTGGGAATAGTTAATAAACTCATTGCAGGCGCACCCCCCCAATAACGGACTCAGACAACATTGAAAGTGGATAACAGCATCGGGCCACATTTATTGATTCAATGCCCTAATCCGAATTATAAATTTGTATTGGTAAAACGACCAATCATAATTCTTAAGGCAAGCAGGCCGAAGTAACACTGGTAAGGTACCACCCCAAAATTGCCAACGGCAATTGGTTACAATGTATCAATTTGTATCAATTTGTTTGTTGACAACAAACAAATTGTTGACCGTAGTCAATATCTAACTCATGACCCCACCCTCTGACTCGTATCCGTGAAATCACGGGGTGATGCATGCTGGCTAGCTATCGCCATCACCCCGTCGCCTGGTTCGTCGTTGACCGGACAACGTTTAACTAATTTGTTCCTGTCTAGTGTTGTCCAGTCAATTGCGAACCTGCCGGATACCTGTGGGTCATACTGTTTACCTTACCAGTGCTACCCGCCAATGTGACCGGAGTCAACAGTAGAAACGAAAGGAACCCCTATATCAAACCATAGCAACAGTGTGGGATGGGCAAAAAAGCCAGGACCCGAAAGCCAATGTGGGTCCCAACCAAAAATTCCCACCCGGCCCCGAAGCGACCAAAATATCACACTGTTAACTAGGGAGGGGGTGGAGGGGAAAAACTTCTCCGCTCCATCGCTTTAGCTAAAATGGCAGCACGGCTGCCTCGTGGCCACCCCTTTTATAAGGGAGCTGGCCACACCCTAAACTACCCGGATTCTTCGTCCTGTGGGGGGGGGGCCGCAAAGAGCGGGCGGCCATTTTGGCGCCGCGCTTGCATTGCAGGCGCACCCCCCCAATAACGGACTCAGACAACATTGAAAGTGGATAACAGCATCGGGCCACATTTATTGATTCAATGCCCTAATCCGAATTATAAATTTGTATTGGTAAAACGACCAATCATAATTCTTAAGGCAAGCAGGCCAAAGTAACACTGGTAAGGTACCACCCCAAAATTGCCAACGGCAATTGGTTACAATGTATCAATTTGTATCAATTTGTTTGTTGACAACAAACAAATTATTGACCGTAGTCAATATCTAACTCATGACCCCACCCTCTGACTCGTATCCGTGAAATCACGGGGTGATGCATGCTGGCTAGCTATCGCCATCACCCCGTCGCCTGGTTCGTCGTTGACCGGACAACGTTTAACTAATTTGTTCCTGTCTAGTGTTGTCCAGTCAATTGCGAACCTGCCGGATACCTGTGGGTCATACTGTTTACCTTACCAGTGCTACCCGCCACACGGAGGGGCTTCAAAGAAGGCCTGACGCCCCCCCCAGACCGTCAGCTCGGTCAACAGGCCTGCTCGCCAATCACCCAACAGGAGGTCCATACCTCCTCGCGACAGATGGGCCCCATCCCCTGCATACAAGTCATAATTTTGTAGGCTAATAGCGGGGTGACGACTGACGCGTCCCCAAGCCCTGTCGGCAAGGAACCGCGCCACCGCCCTATTGACCGCGCACCTAGCGCGGTCAAGGGCCAGGAGGTCAATGCCCCCTCTGTAAGAATGGCGCGGGATCATGTCCGACCAAACCAGGGTTGTGGCAGGCCAGACGTAGTGCAAGTAGGCAAGGTCCTCGCAAATCGCATGCTTGAGCGATAAGCCGGTGACCTGACCCAAATCATTGCCCCCAAGGTGTATGATGAGAATGTCAGGCGGGTCAGCACTCCTGCTTGAAAACAGGAAAGGCAGCAGCTCCCGCCATAACATCCCAGGCTTACCATGCCATGTGAGACTGGCGTGTTCACCCAGTCCCAGTCGGGGTCCCCACTCTGTCGCCGCAGCGCCACGCGCTGCCCTGTGCACATAGCTGTGGCCCACCAGCCATACTGTCACCGGTGTAACACGACACCCAGGGTCTGTAAGAAAAATTGAGAAAAAAGGAAGGTAAGGTGATCGGATTGGTACTCACGGTGGAAGTGGGCGCACATAAAACTGAAAAACATTGCGAGCCCCACCTTCCCATGCTGCGTATGTCAGCCCCGGAGTACCCAAAAGCAGCTGCTGTAGAGGCTGCCCCAATACGAAATGAATGTGTGCCATAACGGGCACCTGGTAGGCCCACCCTGGCGAGGGCTCTGCCTGTCACCTTCCAAAACTGAAATTTAGTAAGGGGAGACCCATCTTGGTGACAGAAAAACGGGCCATGGTGCATGCCACGCAGTGCCAGGAACTCCTGTAGGGCACCAACCGGACAGATGTCTGCCAAAGAACACCGTAGCAGTCTTACGCCACTGCCTACGCCATGCTGATCTGACTTGGAGGAACGTATCCTCAACTGGGCCCAGTCTTTGGCAACATAGACATCCTCGAGTTCCAGTGCCCTACAACTTGCATCCGCCTTAGACAGCATCACAAGTTCGCTGATGCGGAGCGCTCCAAAAAATGCCACCGTTGTGGCTGCATGAAAAAGGGCTGCCTCATAATGATCAAAACAGAGGCTTGGCCAGCCCCGGGCCAACTGGGTAAGAACCCCTGGGGAAATAGGGTGCCGGTCGTCCGGGCAACGCCCGCGCTCGCGCACCCACCCCTCCAAAACATGTCTCACACGGAAGTCAGAAGTGCTGTCCACATGACCCCCTACTTTGGCCATAAAAGCCAGCGCCGAGAGCTTGGATGCTATGGTGCGAGGTGCGAGGCCGAGAGCATGCAGGTGGACCATGAACCGCAGAACATGGTCAACCGGGATAGGCCAGGTCTCTGGCAGGTGAAATTGAGCAGCAAATGCCCTGTAAGAATTAAATGCTTGTTGATACGCCTTACGCGTGCATGGCGCTAGTGACAGGCCAATCGCCCGGTTCACCTCTCCTTGCCAATGGTCCATATCTCGTCCGGGAGTGGCGAGGGAAATTCCTCCGCATCCGGGGCCAAGGCACGGAACCGGGAGATCTGCAGGCGGGACAAAGCGTCAGCAATATCATTATTAATCCCTGGGACATGCCTGGCTCTGAACAAAACGTTGAGGCACAGGCAGCGCAGCACAAAATGGCGCACTAGGTCCATAACCCTGGGCGATTTGGAAGTCTGTGCATTAACAATGTGGACAACAGCAGCGTTGTCACCAGAAATGCACGACCGAGTTGGCCCATTCCTCGCCCCATAGCATCAAAGCCCCTAGTATAGGAAAAAATTCAAGGTATGTGAGATCACGCAGGCGATCTGTGCCTGCCCAGGCCGGTGGCCACCCACCATAGGCCCACTTCCCATTGAAGTACATCCCGTAACCCAGGGATCCTGAGGCATCAGACTGGATCTGAAAATTGGGGGATGCCAGGAGGTCAGACCTCCAAAATGAGACCCCATTGAACTCCCTCAGGAACTGTAACCAGACAAACATGTCTGCCCTGATACCCCGGGTAAGTCTAACTCTGTGGTGAGGCCTGGATAACCCTGCCATGGCGTCGCATAAGCGTCGAGCAAAAGCCCTGCCCGGAGCGACCACCCTGCAAGCGAAATTTAGGTGACCATGTAGCACCTGCAGTTCCCTCAGTGATGCCTTGCGCTTGGCCATCAACTCCGAGATAAGGGCCACTATCCTGGACACCTTATCCTCCGGTAACCTAGAAGCCTGCGCTAACGTGTCAATCTCCACCCCCAGGAATACTAACTTGGTAGATGGGCCCTCGGTCTTTTCGGGCGCTAAAGGGACACCGAGTTCCTCCATTAGCGTCTGAAATGTGTTGAGGAGACGTGTGCACGTGTCCCAGCCCCGTTCACCCCCGAATAAAAAGTCATCCAGGTAATGGGCTACAGACCGGGACCCTGACCTGCGGACGAAAGCCCACTCTAAGAAGGTACTAAAACGCTCAAAGGCCGAGCATGATATGGAACAGCCAAAAGGCATGGCCTTATCAAAATAATATTCGCCCCGAAATTTGAAACCCAGCAACTCAAAGTCACCCGGATGCACCGGCAGGAGGCGAAAGGCCGACTTAATGTCGCACTTGGCCAGCAGCGCACCCGGGCCACACGAGCGTACCATGCGCAGCGCGTGGTCAAAAGACGTATACCTGACTGAACAAAGGTCATCAGGGATAGCATCATTGACCGACCGGCCGGCTGGGTAGGATAAATGATGAATAAGGTGAAACTCGCCTTGAGTCTTTTTGGGAACCAAGCCTAGGGGCGACACCTTAAGGTTGGGAAATGGGGGTGAAGGGAAAGGGCCAGCGACCCTGCCCGCATCTAACTCCTTCCTAATACTGGCAGCAGCCACCTCCTCCCTCCCCTTGAGGGACAAAAGATTGGGGGCATCCTGAGGGGACCTATCACCCATGAAAGGGATGCGGAACCCGTACTTAAATCCTTGAAGGAGATACTCCCCATCCTCCCCTTTCGGGTACACTGTGAGCCAACGCTCCAACATGTCCACCTTAATTGGGGAGGGGGCCTTTCGGTGAACCAGCTCCATCTGTGGCAGCCTTGCCAGCCCACTGTCCGCCCCTCCCTCTGCCCCGTGTCCCCCCAGGCCTGGGACAGGCGGAGGCTGCGTGGGGGCCCGAACAGGTGGGACACTCATGCCTGTATTTGCAATTCTTCTTATTACAGGAACCATTGGACGAGAAAGTCCAGCACAGCAGGCGGGCTGGAACCCCCTGCCCCGCCACTTGGCGGGTAACCTGTGCTGGGACAGCTCGCTGGACCGCATGTCCGCAATGGTATCTGTCCCCTGGCGCGGGGCGCGTGGGCGTCATGTACAGAAGCCAAAGCCTCTGGCACGGCTCGTCCCACCTCATCTCCGGGTGGAGGGGAATCCGCATACGGAATTCCTCGTCATAAGCCAGCCACGAAGGGCCCGGGAAATCAACCATTGCCCTGTATATGTTGTCCAAATATTGGACCATCGGAATAGCCAACTCCGGCCGCGCCCTCAGATACACTGCCATGTAAATTAAATAAGCCGGCAGCCAGTTGGCCCAGGCTGCTCCTTATCCTTCTCATCCTGTCCCTCCCTTTCCTCCTTGGTGGGCTCTCTGTTCAGGAGTGAGAAGATATCTACATACTCCCCCCGCCAAATCTTTTCCTTGGTGGCCTGAGCCAAGTGGTCACCCAGTGGCAAGGAGTACCCCGCAGTTGGTAAGGCCGAAAAAGGCACCACAGACACCGGGAAAGGGGCCTGAGCTAACCCAGCCACCCCCAGTACATTCCCCGCAGTGAAAGACAAACTACCCACCCCGGTGCCCTGGGTGGCAGTTACCGTCGCCGAGTGGGGTGCCGGCTGCTGTGCCACCGCACCACCTGAGCGAGGCCAAGGCCATTGAAAAGCTCCCCCCATAGAAGCAATGTGTGCAGGTGTACTGGCTTGTACCGTATACTCACATGCTGCACCCCCGTGGGCCGCCCACACCGGGGGTTCCGGCCCACTGGGGGCGTCGGAGCTCACGACCGACGTAGAGCTCATCATCGGGGCCTGACCTGCACTCGTCTGCTGGCTGGGGAGCTGCGGGGCAGTGGCCAAAGCCGCGCCACCCGCCTGAGGCAGCTCAACCCTGCCTGCCGCCTGTTGTCCTCCCGCCGACGGCGCCGCAAAAGGGGCGCCAAAGGGAGCCCCAGCCTGGCTGGCCCGAGGTAAAGACGCTTCGAGGGCCGCAAGGCGGGCCAGTAAGGCCTGCACGTCGATCTGGGGCCAAGGGCCGGCCGGCCCGCCAAGTCTAGGCGCGGGTACAGGTCCCTGTACCCCAGGACCCGAATAGGGCCATTGCCCAACACCGAAGCCCGGTAGGGTCGGTGCAGGAACCTGCCAAGGTAGGGGACCACACCACCCGCCCAGGCTAGAAGGCCCAGGAGGAAGAGAGGCAGGCCCAACAGGATGGGCAGAGAGAGTAGCGGTGTCCACCGCTCGCGGGCCGCGGGCCGGAGCCCCTGCCGCGCCCGCATTCCGATCCCCCGCGTCCGGCCAAGGGGCGATGGACCCCATTCCGCCGGCCCCGGCGGGGGCCTGGACAGGCGGCTGCTGGGGAGGCGCCACCGTGGTCCTCCGACCCGGGTTGCGCCTCCTCACAGCTCGAGCCGCACTCGAAGCTGCCTTCTTCTTCGAAGGCATCTCAATCGCAGGAGAGGGAAGCCGAAAAGAAGATTCGCCGCCAAAAGGCTTCCCGCAAGGTAAGGAGCGACGGAGACACAGAGGAAAAACTTCTCCGCTCCGTCGCGTTAGCTAAAATGGCAGCACGGCTGCCTCGTGGCCACCCCTTTTATAAGGGAGCTGGCCACGCCCTAAACTACCCGGATTCTTCGTCCTGTGGGGGGGCCCGCAAAGAGCGCGGCGGCCATTTTGGCGCCGCGCTTGCATTATGTCGGCTGTCTTCAGATATGTACCCAATGCTTTTCCTGTATGTTCAATTGATGCATGTACTTTTCCCTGGTTGGCTGCAGTGTATTATTATTATTATTGGATACAAATCTACCATTTGATTCACAGTCAAGGACTGGTATTAAATTTAATTTAATTTAATAGTCATATTTATATATGCCACCCACTCAGGCAGAACCCGACTCAGGTCGGCATTACAACAAGTTCTAAAAACACATACAAACACTTTAAAAGACCCACATCCCACCCACTTTAAAAGACCCATATCCCACCCACCCATCCCACCCACTATAAAAAGAAGAAGAAGAGAGAGTTCTTAATTGTTTACATAAGCCAGCAGGCGGGGACCGTGTTCCCATTCGGGCCCCACACCTGCCCTGCCAGCCAGGTATGAAATTAACAGTTCAAGCTCTAACCAAGAACCTAAGAACTATTAAGGCAGGGGTCCCCAACCTACAGCCTGTGGTCCAGACCCAACCCATGGCACCATTTCATGTGGCCCACTGCCACCACCACCACACGCAGAAGTGGAAGTGGGCACTTTTACAACAGCCATAAAACAAACCCGCACATGTGTAAACATGGTCATGTCAGCCGTATATGCACCTGCGGCTGTTGTAAATGTGGAAGCAGGTGCATTTACTTCCACTTCCAGGGGTCATGGTCCGCTGCTGCATATATAAGCTGATTTGGTTGAGCTAATGTTTCTGTTGGAATATTTTGGGTGGTATCATTCATTTTCTTTATTTTAGCCAACGTTTTCTTACTAACTTTGGTTCAGTTTTGGGATTCGGGCTCTTTCTTCCATTTTCATTTGAACTTTAATCTTCTTAACTAATTCATCACTGGCCATTGGCTCTTCAAGATCTTTCCTAGCTATTGTTTTTTGTTTTTCAGTAGCCCTATTGGTCTCTTCTTTTTCCACCACTACTTGCTTCTCTATTTGTAAATTAGCTGCCTTATAAATTATGCTTGGGTCTGGATCTTGCACTAATTTGCTTACAATCTCTTGTAATTTAAGTCTGACTATGTTATCCTGCTATGGTAATAGAGTAGACCATATTGCCAGCAACTCAACGCTGAGCATCAGGTGGCAGTTAACTAACCTGACAACCCTGAGGACTAGTGGCCTTGGCGAACTCCACAGGGAAGGGTGATGGTTCCCTAGTGGATTGAATCCCATTTGAATCCATCTTGATGGAGGCCAGTAGCTTAAAAGGCTCATGACCAGAAAGTGACTTGCAGAGCTGAATCAGTGGTATGGAGGTCACGCTGTGATGCAGAAGGCAGATAAAAGGCCATGGCATTATATTCTCAGGACTGTCTTCATGGTGGATTGCCACAACAACAACAAGAATTTATGTTTCATAATAGCATGTCTCTGGTCCATTAGTCTTTACTCACCAATTTCCAAAGCTGGGTGTTTTTCTTTCCAAATTTGGTACATACATTTTTGAAATTCACATTTGGATGTCTTACACTGGTAATAGGCTTCCCTAATCAAAGTTTTCTTCCCTTGTCTTGATTCTTCTGGTTTTTTTTAATTGTCTTCCAGTAGCTCATCAGCTCCATGCCCTGGTTGCCTAGCAGAGGAGGTTAAGCCCTATATCTCATTTTTCAATGGATGCCCAGGAGTTATAGCATCCCTTATGATCCTTGTTAATCTGGTGGATGACCAAGCTGGCACAAAATTATAATTATGTTTTCTCACCATATTCAAAGGGTTGTAGAACAGATTTAGTTTGGTTCTTGTGAACACACAAGCCCCTCCACCACTTTAGAGAAGACCTCTAAGGAAGAAGTACAAAACATGTGCAATGTGTAGAGTATGTGTCCCTGTAACTTGGTTGAAGAAAAAGAAGAAAAGAAATGTTGATTGGTATGTAGTATTTTTTATTTACAGTTTTTAAGGTGTGCAGTAAAAATATCCCACTGCAGGAGAAACCACCAGGAAAATTAAAAATTATTATGAGAAATAATAATTCAAAAGAAAATTAGGGGCACAAAAATGGCAGGAAAGCGACCAAAGTTGAGATGAAGATGAGTTTGTGGAAAGGAAAGGGCAAAAGACATGAAAGCTCAATCACCACAAAACAAGGAGAAACCTATTGTTAATCTACTGAAGATTTTCAAGAATCTGTTTTACTTTTAAATTTCCTTCTGAAACCCAGTATTTCCCCTCCATGTGTATAAAATTCAGCCTTTCCCAGTATTTGTAGGGCAAGAGATCTATGCCACTACCATGAACATGTAGTAGTCTACCCCTAAGTTCACTGTATACAATTTAGCATGTATAAACATCATATAATCAGGAGAACAGAAAATATTAATTGGCCTGTAGTAGGCTGCAATTTGTGACCAACTGTCAGAATCCACACCGGCAACCACGCCATAAACCTTGCCAAGAGAACCCTATGGACCAAAACAAAAGGCAAAACAAAGGGGCAGGCTAGGTGATACAGGATGCTTAACAACACAGAGGGGAGAAAGGGGAGGGACAGGAAAGGGGGAGGGGAAATGCAATGTTGTAAGGAGCAATACTGCATAGGGACATGGAATGTGAGATCAATGAACCAAGGTAAACTGGAAGTGGTAAAAAATGAGATGGAAAGAATAAGCATTGACATCTTGGGCATCAGTGAGCTAAAATGGACAGGGATGGGTGAATTCAGCTCTGGAAACCATCATATCTACTATTGTGGACAAGAAAACCTTAGAAGAAATGGAGTAGCCATAATTGTCAATAAAAGAGTGAGAAAAGCAGTAATGGGATACAATCTCAAAAATGACAGAATGATGTCAGTCAGAATTCAAGGCAAACCCTTCAATGTCACTGTGATTCAAATATACGCACCAACCACTGGTGCAGATGAAGCCACAATGGACCAGTTCTATGAGGACCTAGAACACCTCATAGAACAGACACCAAGAAATGATGTCCAAATTATATTAGGAGACTGGAATGCCAAAGTAGGAAATCAAAAAGTGGAGGGAATAACAGGCAAATTTGGTCTTGGAACACAGAATGAAGCAGGGCAAAGATTGATAGAGTTCTGCCAAGAGAACGCACTGGTCATAGCAAACACTCTCTTCCAGCAACACAAGAGGCGACTTTACACATGGACATCACCAGATGGCCAACACCGAAACCAGATTGACTACATACTCTGCAGCCAAAGATGGAGAACCTCCATACAGTCAGCAAAAACAAGACCCGGAGCAGACTGTGGCTCAGATCACAACCTACTGATCGCAAAATTCAGGTTAAGACTAAAGAAAATAGGGAAAACAAGGAGACCAGACAGATATCACCTAGAAAGTATCCCTAAAGAATACACGGTGGAGGTGATGAACAGATATAATGGCCTAGACTCAATAGACAGAGTGCCGGAAGAATTATGGACAGAGATAAGGGACATCATGCAGGAAGCAGCAAAGAAAACCATACCAAAAGAAAAGAAGCATAAGAAAGCAAAATGGTTGTCTGATGAGGCTCTTAAAATAGCAGAGGAAAGAAGGAATGCAAAAGTCAAAAGAGAAAAGAAAAAGTACAATTATTTGAACACAGAATTTCAAAGAAAAGCAAGGAGAGATAAGGAAAACTATCTAAAAGAACAGTGCAAAGAAATGGAGGAAAACAACAAAAGAGGCAGGACTAGAGAACTCTTCAGAAAAATTGGGGAAATAAAGGGAACATTTAAAGCAAAAATGACCATGATAAGGGACAAAGACGGAAAAGAGCTAGCTGATGCAGAAGAGATTAAGAAAAGATGGAAAGAGTACACAGAGGAACTCTACAAAAAGGACCTCAACACCCCTGATAACCACAATGATGAAAAAATTGAACTTGAGCCAGACATTCTGGAGAGCGAAGTTATAAAGGCCCTAAAGAGCACTGCAAACAACAAAGCTAGTGGAGATGATGGTATCCCAGTGGAATTTTTCAAAGCTCTAAAAGATGATGGTGTCAAATTACTACATTCAATATGCCAGCAAATTTGGAAAACAAAACAGTGGCCACAGGATTGGAAAAGATCAGTATACGTCCCAATCCCAAAAAAGGGCAATGCCAAAGAATGCTCAAATTATCGAACAATTGCACTCATCCCACACGCCAGCAAGGTGATGCTCAAGATAATACAGGATAGACTTCAGCAACATGTGGAGAGAGAACTACCAGAGGTGCAGGCCGGTTTCAGAAGAGGTAGGGGGACTAGAGACCATATTGCCAACATACGCTGGATCATGGAGAAAACAAAGGAATACCAGAAACAAGTTTACTTTTGTTTTATCGACTACACTAAGGCATTTGACTGTGTGGACCACAACAAGATGTGGCAAGTAATTAAAGAGATGGGAATACCAGAGCACCTCACATGTCTCCTGAGAAATCTGTACATGAACCAAGAAGCAACAGTTAGGACAGAACACGGAATGACAGAGTGGTTTGGAATAGGAAAAGGAGTAAGACAAGGCTGCATTTTATCACCCTGTTTATTCAATCTATACACAGAGCACATAATGCGCAATGCAGGGATGGAGGAATCACAATATGGGATTAAAATTGCTGGGAGAAACATCAACAATCTGAGATATGCAGACGATACCACCCTAATGGCAGAAAGTGAGGAAGATCTAAGGAGCCTCTTGATTGGATTGAAGGAGGAGAGTGAAAAAGCTGGCCTGAGACTCAATATCAAGAAAACCAAGATAATGGCAACAGGCCCCATCAGTTCCTGGAAAATAGATGGGGAAGAAGTAGAAGCAGTGACAGATTTTACATTCCTTGGATCAAAGATCACTGCAGATGGGGATTGCAGCCATGAAATAAAAAGGCGACTGATTCTTGGGAGACAAGCCATGAGAAACCTGGGGAACATAGTGAAAAGCAGAGATATCACATTGCAAACAAAAATTAGAATAGTCAAAGCAATGGTATTCCCAGTGGTAATGTATGGGTGTGAAAGCTGGACCATTAGGAAGGCTGAGCGCAGAAGAATAGATGCCTTTGAAATGTGGTGTTGGAGGAGAGTTTTGAGGGTACCCTGGACAGCGAGGAGAACAAATAGGTCAATCTTAGAAGAAATCAACCCTGACTGCTCATTGGAAGGTCTAATAGTAAAGACGAAGCTGAAGTACTTTGGACATCAAATGAGAAGGGAGGATTCGCTTGAGAAGGCCTTGATGTTGGGAAAGGTGGAGGGCAAAAGAAGAAGGGGGAGGCCAAAGATGAGATGGCTAGATGGGATTGTAGACACAATGGGTACAGAACTGGGAGTGCTGAGGGGGATGGTGGAGGACAGAGGCGCCTGGAGAAAAATGGTCTATAGGGTCGCAAAGGGTCGGAATCGACTGTGCGACTGAACAACAACAATGTGCTTGATTACCCTGACTCCCCTGCTTGCAATTCAATTTTTATAACCCTTCATGCAGAAGTGCCTAATAAAATGAGAAGAACGGAGCTTCCCTGAAATTAGAGGGCAAGGAATCCTGCCTGTTCAGTTCTTAAGCCACTACTGCCCTGAAGGGATACTGTCTGTGGCTAATACATCAGAAACTGAGCTGATTTAAATTTTGTCTGAAGTGTTTGCTCTGTAATGTAATATGATTCCATACAATATCTCCACCATGTAGTGGCAGATGAAAGTACTTTATATGAACAGGGTACTCAACACTCCTAACAACACAACAAACATAATCAGTATCCATCAAGTGGTGAAGTAACATCAGGGTAACAAGGAAAACATATTTGTTCTATCTTTTTAAAAGGCAATAACATTGTTTAAAAACATGGCCTTTAAATTTTTTAAAATTATACCTATTAAAAATGAGTATACAGTAAAACCCCTACTTACAAAAAAAAATGTCCGTTCCGTAAGCTTTTGCTTAAATTGATTTTTTTGTAACTCGAAACAAACCCATAGGAAAAATTATTTTTACGTAACTCAAAACAAACCCATAGGAAAAATGAAATTTTTATGTAAATGGAAGCAAACCCATAGGGAAATGAATTTTTATGTAACTCGAAGCAAAACCATTGGAAAAAGAATCTTTATGTAACTTGAAGCAAACCCATAGGAAATTGTGTAAATCGGGACATGGTTTTAGCATAAAATCATTGTGTAAGTCAAATTTTATGTAACTCGAGGCATTAAGTCGGGGGTTTACTGTACCTGTTTTAATATTTACAATCCCAATTCTTTAAATCAGTTTATTTCATCATTTCCTGTTATAGTTGGCATGCTAGACCCCCATATACTTATTTTAGCATAATGAGTGGCAACTAGTGCAGTCTCATTTAAATCAATGGAGTCACCAAATCCCCACTGATTCAATGGGCCTTCTGTACTGTGGCTTACTTTGCTGAGTGACAGGATTTCAGACACTATATCAAAAATCCCAAGCATATACTGGTATATTGACTTTCCTAAGGGCCCAACTAGACAGTGGCTGGCATCTGGTTGAACTTGCCATGCAGTCTGGCATTCCATACTTAAGAGTGCAATTTATTGAGCAATAAAACATGCAACAGCATGTTGTAATTATCTTCCTTCAGGGACAGGATAACCAAAAGAAGGGTTGAGAAGAAGGGATATAGAAAAAGGATGTGGCAAAGTGGAAAGAGAAAAAATAACAGAGGAAGGGAGAAAGAAAGGCATGTGGGAAATAAGACTGAAACAGTGAATCTGAAGAGCAAATCTCAGAGGCCCAAAGCAGGAGCAATGATGCACAAAGAATGTGTAAGTGAACAAATATATTTATTTCCTGTGTAAAAATACAATAACACCCAAATATTCATATAATTATATTTACAGATATAGAAAGGAAGGTCTGGAAATTTCTCACAGGAGATTGTCCCACTAGCAATGTTCCTTCTCCAGTTGGGCAACCTGATGATGGAGGCTGCTCTACTGTCTGCAAATATGAACATCTGTGTGCCAGGCTCATGTGGAGCTTAGCAAACCTCTATGCTGTAACAGACATAACAAGACCAGAATAATGGAGACGAGAGAGAACTGGACATCCACAAGGAATCTAACCTAATGGAATGACCCAGTGGGCACCACTGGCAACACCACCAGCTGTGAAGGGGGAAAGCATGAAGTGGGGTGACTCTCTTGCTGGTGCACCATCTCACAGGCAATAAGATAGGAGGTAGGTGACCAGCGGAGAATATCATTGTGTGGCTTGCAATGTCCAGATGGGCTCGGGACAGACCCTGCCTTTGGGCCACCAAATGATGAACAAGGCTCCTGCTGTTTTACTGGATACTCCCCTTCATCCAGTAGTGGACCCTTCTCAGCTGCAGTCAGTGGTGGACCCTCCTCAGCTACTTCCTTCTCTTCCTCTTGCACAGGATGGTGCCTTGAGCCTTCACAACAGACCTGGGGATGGAAGAAGCCCATAGCACATGGGCAAAGTGTGTAGATATGAGGTGCATGCCCCAGAAGGGGGCAGCTTGATTTTTAAGGGGGTAAGGCAATTTGAGAATGTGTTATTAATAATTAATGGCCTTTTAGGCTTCCTCCATGTGAATAGGAGTTCACTTTTTGAATAATATGATTTATATGTCATGGGGAGTGAGGGTGAGATCAGGATTTTAGAGATGTTTAGGTGGGGCATGACGAAAAAAAAGGTTGGGAACCACTGGTGTAGATACAGTTAGGAGAAGCATGTGGAATTGTAATGCCTTCCCAGGGGGTATAGGATTACATTATTAATGTGTTGTCTAGTTTAGTTTCATAACAATTATCCCATCTCAGGAAAAGGAAGTAAAATTCCCAAGACCTGGCTTTCTCACGAGATTACCAGACATTAAAAGGATTACTTAAGTAAAAGCTATTTATTAGTTTTTTCCCCAGATTTCTTTATCATTACCCTATTTACATCATTATGTTTCAAAAGTTATATTTTATACCAGGACCTAAACAAATCCCAAACAGCTGTGTTGTGCTGTAGACTCTAAGAATTTTTTAATATTTCTCTGTAAAATTTTATCACAGTCACTTCTGGAGAGGTGTTTTTGAGATATTAACATTGATTAGATTGTTTTGACGGCTTTACTTTTGCTTGGAGACTCTAACCGCTGCTTTTCTGCAGTCATCAATCTTCAGTATGAAAGATTACTGGTTGGGGACAGAGTGGGAGGAAACCTTCCTGGATGCCAAAAGTCATCTGAACCAAAATGAAACACAATATTGTGACTGTCTGCTGCCTCGTTACTATTTTTTTTAAAAAGAGAAATCACAGGCAGTTTTTCTACAAAAATTAATGGGTTTGGATCCATGACCTCCTGCATGAAAAATTTGAAACCAAATGCAGGATTAAGGAAGACAAGGCATGGCTATCATTAGAAGATGTCCACCCTCTTTTCTGAAAAAAAAAAAATCAACAAAGGGAAAATAAGTAAAAATTAGCTGTATATAACATCACTGTGCACATATTTAAATAAATGAAAAACACATGGAGTGAGCTATAAGTCCTCCTGCAGTTTAGTTATGGAGAAACAAGTATATAAAATTGTTTAGATTTCCTTTTGTATTTATCCCTCCATTGACCAATATTTATTTATTTTATTTATTTGAAACATATACTAGATTTTCACTGTCCCATATGTGATCCCATGTGCAATAAATAACCACTGTTTGGATCTTACACAATAGAATATTACACAGGTTCTGTATGAACACATAATACTGTAAGAAGCAAGTTGCTAAGTACAGAAATGTAAGCAACACAATGGGTTGGTGCGCTGGAATCATTCGAAGTTAAATAGTAGTGATAGCAATTGTACCCACTATCTTTTTATCCTCCCCAGTATTTTATTACATGCATTGCTCTCAGATTTTATCTATAGCTATATCTATATCTATCTATACCTATAAAGAGAGACATTAACCATTGGAATCCGGTATACATGCCTGCATCCGTCCATACTATCCCGCAGCAAGCCACGTACACTTGCAGCCACCCCATGAACACGGACAAAAAAATCGAACTACAACTTCCAGCGTCCTCTGCGCCGTGACCACTTCAGCCAATCAGGCTGAATGGCATGAGCTCGTAGAACGTTGAAAAAGCCGGCACACAAAAAATAAAATAATGCCTCATGCAACGGGAGCACAAGGCTGCTGAAGGCAGACACAGCGCCTCACAGCCTCGCTAACCCAAACCCGCAAAAAACCACAGGGAAACAACCGCCAGCCTTCTTTCCTGGAGCAACAGGGAGAGGAAGGACTCGATCTCCTCCCCGCTGCCCCACCAAAGACATGGCGAGACCACCGCTGGCCTCAAGGTAAGTTTAGCTGGGGGGGAGCAGCAGCAGGCAGCACTTTGTCAGGGGAAGTACCCTCCATGGCAAATGTCTCGTTGTAGCCTTTGTACTACCCACACCATTGTTTTGAAAACTAGCATGAAACAGCGGTGGAGGTAATAGAAAAGCAGCAGCCAGCAATCCGCAAGGAAGAGCACCAGATTGCAGAAAAATTATAAATGCATATATATTGGTTCTGTTCCCAATCTCCTTCCCTTTTCAGTTTTATTCTAACAAAATATTCATTCCCAGAAATATCAAGCCAGGTGGTGTTTGACGGCTGGAAATAAAGGAATAAACAAAAGGGAAAGTGAGAAATAGAGTGATACCCTTCTATCTTCCCTCTTCGAGACCCGAATGCTGCATGATGGAGTGAGCTCCCACTATGTCCCAGCTCCTGCCAATTTAGCAGTTTGAAAACAAGAAATTGCAAGTAGATAAATAGGTACCATTTTGATGGGAAAGGTAACAGCATCCCATGCATTCCAGTGTCCAGTCATGTCTGCTACATATCCATGGAAACATCTGCAGATGCAGAAAGTGCTGGCCCTTTGGTAGATGATGGAGCGGAGCACCGAACCCTAGAGTCAGACATGACTGGCTTTCAAGCAAGGGTGACCTTTACCTATTAAACAGTTACTTGATGCTGTGCAAATGTCACTCCCAGTAGCAGAAGAAATGTCAGCTCTAGTAGAAGGCACCTCATCTTTATAGAAGAGGGGAGATAAAGGGCATCACTCTATTCCTCACTTTCCCTTTTGTTTATTCCTTTATCTTTAGCCGTCAAACACCACCTGGCTTTATATTTCTCTCTCTCTCTCTCTCTCCAGATTGCAAAAAATTATAAATGCATGTCCAGTACTTCACAGTCTGAGCAGCTAAGCAAGCTATCTTTTGAAAATTTCAAGTGTGCTACAGGAATCCAGAAGATCAAACCCTTGCAGATACAGATCAGGCCTTGTATCAGCCGGTTAAGTTTTCATGGATCAAAGACAAGGCAAAGCTCTGAATGTAGATGCCCTACAGTGATTAAATATAGGAACGGAGATGGGATGCATCTGTTCCTTCTATTTCCTACAAAACAAAGATGTAGCAAAGGAGCAGCCCAACCAGAATGACAATTCAGCAGCTTATTCTGTTTAATTTGGGTCCCTTGCTCAGGTGTCTGCAAAGTAGTAGATAGGATGGAGGGGGCACTGTCTTACCTTTTACCTCATCTCAGGTCTCATCAGCTGGAATGAATATGTGGGATCCGTGCACACAATTGGCATAACTGGCCCTGACAGAAACCCGGTAAAGGGTGATCACATCGTTACCAGGGGTTCCTGAGGGGACAAAAATTGGGGGAGCGGAATATTAGATAGAGTTTAATTCACCAATAGCTGATCTGACAAACTGCTCGGACAATAGAGAGCTAATGACTAACTTGCTAGGTGCGTAATAAGCAATCTCGCACCTGCGGATTAGCTTAAGCCCTAGAGCCAATACTAGCCACTTGTTTACCCCGGATAACATGGAACAATGTATTTCCTCTGACGTTAATTAAGTTAGTTAATTAACTTCCCCTGTAGACTTCCCCAATTAACTTGTGTAAACATTATGTGTGAAACCTGCAGTATTGCAATGCTTTTACATGCAGCCTAAAACATGATAAATACTGATGACTGGTCTTCATTAAATCACTGGTCTTCGCTCCATCTTGCCTCGTGTCTCATTGCTTGACCAGTCTCCTCCAGGACCCAACAGCCTCTTCGCGGTTCTGATCCAGCTTGCGCAACCTGCTTCACGGCCCAGAGCCAACATATAGTGACACCAAGATGTGATCTACTCATGAGTAAGCAATCTTCTCGGTCTGGTTCTATGCCAGAACCGTGTCTGAATCGTCCCGGAGGACAGCGCGGCAGTTCTGGTCGGAAAGCCATCCGATCTGAGTGACAGCTATGTTGCGAGGCATTCCATAGAGGCAGAGCACTATCCAAAGCTCTGAGGCAGCTTGCTCAGTGGAAACGCGTTCCGCTCAGGGTCAGCTGTGAAACCCTGACTTCGTCGCAGAGGCCACTGAGTGCCTGTGGCAGCAGTCCACGTTCAGAGTTCCTTCCCAGAGGTTCGTCACACCAGACCTGTTACCTAACCTCAGATGCGTTGCTTCATCCCGAGGAGGAAAACTTCAAAGGACCGGCAGGTAATATGGGGACTTGTCCTCAGTGACAACGTCTGACTGCTAACCAGAGAACTCACTTAATGGAGTTCAAGGCCCTGGCCAGGGTATACCATACACGCATTCACAGCACCTAGTTAGTGAATCTTTTGGTGTACGTGGGGGGAAATTGTCTGCTTTATCCAGAAACAGGCATGCTTAACCTCCAACTTTAGGACAGGATAGGAGCCTGCATTCAGCAAGCACCTAGAGCTCCAGACAACATAATCAGCACGTGGAGCAAGTGTAGGAAGCTCTTAGCAGAGGTAGACCCAGTCTGGATAGAGGCCCAGGAACCCCCAGCACAGTCAGAGCCATCAGCCCCAACAGCTCTCTATCCGTCATTTCAGCTCAAGCAGGGTAGTGTAGGGAGCTTTCCCTCAGTGACAGCTGCAGACGTCACTGAAGGAATGCATGGCACAAGAAGCGCTGGCGCTTCTCTGACAGTTAAAAATTCCCAGAATACCAAGAGTTCCATCCAGCGCATGGTTGAGGAAGAAACCAGTAAGGGGGAGTTGCCAGCAGAAGAACTAGTTGAGTTTAGGCAGATATGCCCAGTCCGCATAGAGGTAGATGCCCTCACGGGTCAGCAGCAAGTGATCAATTCGCCAGTTCCGTATAAGCTGCTTATGGCTATACAGAAGGCAATCACAGAGACAGGACCTCAGAGTCGCTTCACCAGGGGCATGCTTCAGCAAGTGTGTCAAACCATGATGCTCATTCCGTATGACTGGAAAGCCATCATGCGAATGATGCTCAATCCCAGCCAGTATTTGCTATGGGACAGCGAGTATCATCTCGAAGCGCAGTCAAGGGCTGCCAGGATGGGCGGAGCAGTAATCCCTGACCAGTTATATGGTTCAGGTCCGTTCAAATCCGTTGATGCGCAGACCGCCTTGCCAATCAACACCCTTCATTTGGTGGCTGAGACAGCCTTCAGGGCTTATCTCAAGGTCCCAGCAGGTGGCAAAGCAGCCAAAAATTACACAGCAGTCAAACAGGGTGCCCAGGAGTCCTACATGGACTTTATCAATAGACTGGAGGAAGCAGTCAGTAGACCGATTGACAATGAGCAAACCCAACAGGAGCTCATGATGAAGCTGGTGAAAGACAACGCCAACCTTGACTGCCATAAGATCTTGCAGTCACTAGGCAATCATCCCGATCTGACTCTCACGGACATGATTAGGGCTTGTGCCGACGTTGGTACAGATTCCTACAAAATGGGTCTGTTGGCAGCGGTGGTACAAGGTGGTAGGAAACCCAAAGGCAAGACCAAAGGAGCATGTCACAATTGTGGCAAGGTCGGTCATTTCGCTAGGGAATGCCAACATGCCAAGGGCAGCGGCCAAAACACCGGCCGCCCCAAGGCTCCGACCACCCCTTGTCCGTGATGCAATAAAGGCTTCCACTGGGCCAGGAACTGCCCAAATTCGGGAAACTGGAACGCAGGCTTGTCTCTGTCCCCGGTCCAAACAGAGGCCACAATCGCTCTGGGAGAGCCAGAGCTGGGTTAAATTCCGGTCACATTCCCTGTATTCTGGAGGTGCAGGCCAGCCCTAGAGGCAGTGCGGGACTAGATTTGACTTGCCAGTCAGAAGGCACATGTGACTTGCCAGGCACAGTCTATCTGGTCAATTCCCAGTACATGGGACTCCTGCCTAGAGGCTACATAGGTTTAGTTTTGCCCCGTAGTATCGCAGGAACACGAGGAATTCTTGTAATTCCGGGAATCATTGGCTCCAATTTTTTGGGTGTTCTCCAGGTTCAACTCTGGACACACCTACCCCAAACCATTCACAAGGGAGACACATTAGCGCAACTGATCATGGTTCCTTGTCACTCACCAGCAGGTAGTCAGGAAAGGCTCAGGGACAGCTCAGAGTCCGGGTCAGAAGACCGCTCGAGCACAAAAGGGGCAGTGCAAGGATACCAGGTCTTAGCGGCAGTGGAAACCAACATAGAGTGGAAGCGGTGGCCAGTCGTAAAGGTATTTTTAAATAAAAAAAACCTTTTGATGGGCTGCTAGATACTGGAGCTGAAGTCAGCGTGGTCAGCCAGAGTCAGTGGCCACGTGAGTGGGCTCTTGAACTGGTCTCCGATGTGTGGGAGATAGGCGGTTCAAGAAGCGTTTAGAAGCCAGAACTGGGTAGAAGTCACGATCCCCGAAGCTGACGGCACAGCGGTCATCCGGCCGCACATTCTGGACGTGCACGTCAACCTTTGGGGGTGAGACATTCTGCAGCAGTACTGTGCCACTCTTACCTTTGGGTAATGGCTCTACCGCTTAAATGGCTCACCAACACGCCAGTCTGGGTAGAGCAAAGGGAGAAATTAGTCGCCCTGAAACAGCTGGTAAAAGAACAGCTAGACGCAGGACATATAGAACGGTCCACTAGTCCTTGGAATTCGCCCATATTTATTATCAAGAAGAAATCAGGGAAGTGGCGACTCCTTCACGATCTCAGAGAGATCAATAAATGCATCCAGCCAATGCGTCCGTTTCAATGCAGCATCCCGAATCCGAACATGATCCCCGAGGTTTGGGAGATCTTGGTCGTAGACTTAAAAGACTGTTTTTATACCATTCCCTTAGATGCTAGGGATCGGGAAAGGTTCGCTTTTACAGTGCCAGTCGTGAACCACAGAGAGCCTACGCAACGTAACGTGTGGAAATATTTGCCACAGGGGGTGCTCAACTCGCCCACCCTGTGCCAAATTTACATTCACGATGCACTGGAAAAGTCCCGAAACCTTCACCCCACAGTCTTAGTGTGTCATTTCATGGATGACATCCTGGTCGCAGAGCCGCAACTCGGCAGCGAAATGTTTAAAAACCTCCAGGCCACTCTGGGGGGAAAAGGGTTACTCATTGCCTCGGAGAAAGTTCAGAGAACCAAGCCATTTTCATACTTGGGCCATCGGCTTCTCCGTTCTTTCACAGCACCAGTTTTGCCACAGATCACCTTAAAAGATTCAGTTACCCTTGTAGAATTGCAACAAATTCTGGGGAATATTTATTGGGCTAGACCATATTTTAGGCTAGATACGGACCTTTTGAAGCCATTCTTTTTGCTGCTAACGCTAGGTAGGCAGCCGGCAGACCGGATACACATTCCCCGAGAGGTGCGCTTGACTCTCGAAAAGGTCAACCAAGTTCTCAGCCAGAGATGGGTTGCCAGGATTAGTCAGGGGCCATATGCTCCTGTTCTAAACCTGTACATTGTCCGGACCAGATCCATGTTTACCGGAGCTTTAGGGGTAGACTCCGAGTGGGGGGCGAGTATCGTGGAATGGGTGTATTTACCACACACCTCTTCCCGAAACATTGTTCCTCCACAGGAACTGGTCTCCACGGTGATTTACCGAGGAAGGCTGAGAGCTAGGGATATCTCAGGGCACGATTTAGAAAAAAATTGTGGTCCCATTCACGAAAGAGCAAATCCAGCAACAGATGCAGCTCGGTGACTTGCTTCCGATTGCATGGGAAGGATTCACTGGATGTTTGGCATACCATTTGCCAAAAGACCCCAGACTCGTCTCGCTTCAAACGCAGACAGTCAGTTTTGTTGAATTAATGTCACTGGTTCCACTTCAGGGGGCTAGGACAGTTTTCACTGATGGGGGTCATACATATGGTGTTCTTACTTGGCAAGAGGGCCAGGCTTGGCGCATGCTTCTAACTCTTACGCAGAAATCCGCACAGTGGGCGGAATTAGCAGCTGTGAACCTCACCTTGTGCACCTTTGCCAAAGAATGCTTGAACATAATTACTGACAGCCAGTATGTTAGGAATTTGCTTCACATTCTACCGGGAGCGTACATCACTCCCGCGATAGACAAAAACTTGTTGAGTCTTTTCCTCACGACTCAATTTCACTTGCGGAACCATACCGAAGCGCTCTATATTGCCCACATCAGAAGCCACCAGGATCTGCCTGGTCCAATTTCCACGGGCAATAGCAGAGCGGATGCGGCCGCAAAGGAAATTCAGCAGCGGTCAGTCTTGGGAGTCTTCATGACTCCAATTCAAAGTCATGCATTTTCCCACCAAAATGCCAAAGCACTTGCACGGCAGTTCAACCTGCCACTTTCCCAAGCCCAGGGCATAGTCCGTTCCTGTCCACATTGTGCAGGGGTGGTAGGGGGCCCCTCGTGGGGGGTCAACCCACGAGGGACAGAGGCCAACCAGGTGTGGCAGATGGATGTCACACATGTTCCGCAGTTTGGCAGATGGCAGTACATGCACGTCTGCATTGACACTTTCTCACAGTTTGTTTGGGCTACAGCACAGAAGGGAGAAACGGCTTCCCTTGTGGAACAGCAGTTCCTTTCCTGCTTTGCGGCCATGGGCAAACCACGGCACGTGAAGACCGATAACAGTCCGGCTTATAGCTCCAGGCAGCTGGCCACCTTCATGGCCACCTGGGACATTAAGCATACCTTTGGTGATCCGTACAATCTGCAAGGGCAAGCGGTTGTGGAACGGGTCAATCGGATGCTTAAGTTCTACATTGACAAACAAACAGAAAGGGGGGAACTAGCCCTCCCCAAAAATCAGGGTCAGGCACAACATTGTCTGAACAAGGTATTGTTTACGTACAATCACCTTAATGTTTTTTCGGATTACACTCCGCAGGAGAAGCACTTCCGTCGCACGGAGGCTCTCCTGCAGCCGATGGTGCATTACCAAGTGCCACCGGATCCTTCCTGGAAGGGCCTGGCACCACACATAACATGGGGAAGAGGATATGCTGCAATTATGTCTCATACAGGCGTTATCTGGATTCCAGCCCGGTGTGTCAAGCCTCACTTTGAGTCCAATGGCGTGGACCCAGGCACTCCCGGACCCAATACCGGAGATGGAGGAATTAACCCTGACGGGGAGAGCCAAGCGGAGGAGGCGATGACAGCAGATGACAGCGCCGAAGACCACCTGGGGGATGGCCAAGTCCCCGTGCCAGGAGGCGGCAGACGCCGTTTGGCAGGAGGACAAGGAGCCGATGCCGGAGAACATCTTGTTTGTAGCCTTTTCCCTGATTACTGCTAATTCCATGATGACCACCATCATCTTGATCCTTTCCCTGCTTGTGGGGGGAGGCGTTCAAGCAGCTTCACTGGAAGCCAACAACCTGATGCCAGGCAGAGATCTCTCTGCCTGGATGCATTACAACATTTGGGAAAAATTGGCGAACCTTGTCAATCAGTCCAATTTTTGCCTGAGGCAGACCACCGATTCTGCCTCTATTCTGAGCACTTGTCTCATCCCGGTGTGTCACTCCCCAGATGCGCGCGCCAGGAACAGTGACTGGTTGGTGAACCGGATATTTGGTCCGTTTTACAAGACTGCCTTTTCAACATACGCGCATTGGGGGACTCAAGTCACGAAAGTCTTACCGGATGATGCGGCCACTCTCTACACTCCCCGAGTGGTGGTCAGCCCAAACTCAACTTGTGCTCACATGACCGGCTGTTCCGCGGTTGAAGGGCCACAGCACCGTTGCCTCAACCCCGGCAACAGCACTTGGACTTGTAATAACCCAGAGGCTATTAATTCAATGTATGCTCACATTACTTTGCCTTCAGGATGGTTTTTTACATGTAACCAGTATACTTGGAACTACATTCCTGCAAATGTATCTGATTTCCTTTATTGTATCAGTCGTTTGACATTGTTGCTTCCCACTAGAGACATGATTACCCCAAGCATAAATGTACTTTCCCACATACGGCACGCTTGTGCCACCTAGTTAGACAGCTCATGTGATAGCAACATCAGGATTCTGAGTAAAGCTGAGTATGTTTCATTAGCAGTCAGCTTGTTTGGCGTGCCAGGCTTAGCCGTAGGCAATGCTCGGAGAATTGGTCAATTGGCAAAAGCCATTAACCACACATCCTTGGCGATAGCGCTGCTTAATCAGGAGCAGACAGAGCTTTGCCATGCCATACTGGATAATCGAGCAGCTATCGATTACCTCCAATTGTTACATCATTTGGGTTGCGAGTCTGTCCATGGCATGTGTTGCTTTAACCTAACAGACAACTCAAGCAAGGTACAGAGTCAACTCACAGACCTCCATACCTTGGTTAAAAATATCAAGGAAGATGCCATGTGGGCGTGGTGGGATTCGTTATGGTCTTGGTTCCCATGGGGTTGGCTACAAACAACACTCAAGGTGGTTGTGGGGGTGACAATACTGGGAACAGCTGTATGTTGTTTCATGCAATGTATTCCATCACTGATGTCAAGGTGTCCCCCATGGAGAGAACCCCGGAATGTCCTCACTCCACGTCAGCTGATGCCGCTCCTACGTCGAGCCGTCTGTCAGGTCCAATTAAACAAATAAAGGGGGAGTGTGGGATCTGAGCACACAATTGGCATAACTGGCCCTGACAGAACCCCGGTAAAGGGTGATCACATTGTTACCAGGGGTTCCTGAAGGGACAGAAATTGGGGGAGCGGAATATTAGATAGAGTTTAATTCACCAATAGCTGATCTGACAAACTGCTCGGACAATAGAGAGCTAATGACTAACTCGCTAGGTGCGTAATAAGCAATCTCGCACCTGCGGATTAGTTTAAGCCCTAGAGCCAATACTAGCCACTTGTTTACCCCAGATAACATGGAACAATGTATTTCCTCTGCCGTTAATTAAGTTAGTTAATTAACTTCCCCTATAGACTTCCCTAATTAACTTGTGTAAACATTATGTGTGAAACCTGCAGTATTGCAATGCTTTTACATGCAGCCTAAAACATGATAATTACTGATGATTGGTCTTCATTAAATCACTGGTCTTCGCTCCATTTTGCCTCATGTCTCATTGCTTGACCAGTCTCCTCCAGGACCCAACAGCTGCTTCGCGGTTCTGATCCAGCTTGCGCAACCCGCTTTGCGGCCCAGATCCAACAGGTATAAACCATTACACAGATAAAAAAGACACCTGCATTTTTATCTCTTTGCAACTAATGTGTTTACATCAGCTGCAAATGCGCCCATTACTGTCATAAACATGGAAGTGGGGACATTTACTTCTGCTTCCATGGGGCGTGTGGTTTGGCCCACTCAATTGTCTGGGATGTGGCTAGGCCCATGGCATAAAAAGGTTTGGAATCCCTGGTGTAAGTACTTCATTTAGGACCACTTTAAGTGGAGAAATACTGTAGATCTTTGTATGACAAGCATAAAAATAATACATAAATAATACATATAATACCTATGTCCCAACTCTAAGTGGGAAGGCACTAGATAAAATGTGCCTGGACATCCTTCTCCCCTATTCCCTACTAGCATATTTGTGCCCGGCCTTGCTGGGCATTTTTAATGTGTGTGTTGGTGGTTAGGGGTGGTTTTGAGTGTGCACAACCACCACCCCCCCACATAAAATTCCACTCCAAACACCAACACACAAATTAAAATTCCTGGCAAGTCAGGAGTGTTTTGTGTGTGTGTGTGTGTGTGTGTATTGTGTGTGTGTGTATTGTGTGTGTGTGTGTGTGTGTGTGTGTGTGTGTGTGAGAGAGAGAGAGAGAGAGAGAGAGAGAGAAGTAGTGTGTGTGTGTGAGAGAGAGAGAGTGAGAGAGAAAGAAAGAGAGAGTGAGTGACAGATAGTTCGAGTAGACCACCAGAGGGGGTTACTGAGTTTGATAGAGCGAGGGAGGAGACAGGAGACAGAGGAGACAGGAGAGGAGGATGGAGGCTACATGCTGAGGCTGCGTGCAGGTAAGTTGGGTGGGAAGGTTTGTCTGCGAGTGAGTGGTTGGGGTGGTTTTAGGGTGTGTGCGAACCCCCCCAAAAACCCCCCACCCCAACCACCAACACACAGATAATAATTGGCCAGAAAGGCAGGGGTGTTGTGTGTATGTGTGTGTGTGTGTGTGAGAGAGAGAGAGAGAGAGAAAGAGAGAGAGAGAGAATGACACCCCTGCCTTGAGATGGGTTAGGGCTGGGGGGCAAGGTGGTGGGGTGGGTAGCCGTCATGGTTGCCTGGTCCGTGCTTCCCTCCCCACCCATAACCCCCACCTCATGTACCCTTCTTTGTCGGTTGGGTCTTCCACCCCCCAGTGCGGCCTTCTTCGTTGGGAGGCGCACCACCATCTCCTTTGTCCCTGCGGGTGACATGGCCTCGATGCCCGCAGAGACAAAGGAGATGCCGGTGCACCTCCCAATGAAGAAGGCCGTGGTGAGGGGAAAAGACCCAACTGACAAAGAAGGGTATGTGAGGTGGGGGTTAGGGGTTGTGGGGTTGGGGCAAGGTGGTGGGGTGGGCGGGCGGCATGGGTACCGGATCTGTGCCTCTCTCTTCTTTCTCACCCCACTTACCTTTTGCCAGTTGGACATTTCCCCCCCAGTGTGTTTTTTTTTTAAGCTGGTGCGCCGCGCTTTCCCGGCCTCCTCTGCACTCGCGTCCCTCAGCCTGATTGACTGAGGGGTTGTGCAGCACAGAGGACTCTGGGAGTTGTAGTTTTGTGTTTTTTTTGTTGCGTTCATGGGGCGGTTGCCCCACTGGTGACTTCCGGAACCTTGCGGTGATGGCCGGGCTGGGTTAAGGTAAGTGCAGGTGGCTTGGTTTGGGATGATTGGGCCAGGTACGGGAGCCTTTGTGACATTCCAACGGTTAACGTCCCTCCTTATAGGTAAAGATACTTTACTCCCTGTGCCTCCATTTCCACTACTGCCAATAAAAACAGAAAGACTTGCTACAGAGATGGTGCTCCCTTTTCATGTTCATATTATTTAGGCATGTTCTTTGTTTAAGCAGCTTGAAGACAACAGGCAAGTAGAAACAATTCAAGAAGAACAGAAAGATCAGGGTTTTTTTCTTGTCAGCCATGTCTGATAAAGCCAAGCCTGATGTTGCTTGTATATGAATAACATGCACACAGTTTCTTGTGTCTTCACATAGTGCACATATGCTAGAAAACCAGGGTTATGTGTAGTTTCCCAGTTTATGTATGTGCTATAAAAAGCAACGAATGAAACAGACAGTACACTGTATCATACTATGTCATGTGAAAAGCTACACATGATGATGTTGAGAATATACTTCAAGTTTGATATGGATTGTGACAATCAATGCAAGGCTGTATTGCAAGGATTAGCACCTGAACCACAAACTGAGTGGATTATAGTGAAATGTCAGATTGTCTGACAAGGGTAACCTTCCAAAATGATTTATAGAAGGAGAAAATTAGTTCCCTGTGCCATGCTTTATTAAGTGGAACATTTTTAGCTTTTGACATTTTAAAGTTTGTATTAGCAAAGAAAGGTTTTTTAAAAAAGAGAACAAGAAAGTTACTCCAATAATTTTAAAGGCCCTGTTTTATATTCTGTTCCCATAGTGAATATACTTTTCACTATTGCTGAGCTATGCTTAATATTCTCTCTGTCTCTCTCCCACATGTGTGTGTGTATGTGTGTGTGTGTGTGTGTGTGTGTGTGTGTGTGTGTGTGGCCTTCCTTTGATCAGTGTGTTCATATGACAAATGATGTGAATCTGTTCACCAAGGGAGAGCTGAAACAACCTGGGGCTGAAGTTTTCCTGCTGCAGAAATAATTTGGGCAGGACTTTTTTTTTAGTGGAAGAGGATATGGCTCAATGGACACATTTCACATTCAAAATGTCCAAGGTTCAGTCTTTGTCACCTCCCCTCCATCATAATAATCAGTGGTTGAAAAACAATGCATGAAAGAAGATGGAACTGTTTTGTAGGTTTATTATCATTGTTGTCTGCAAAGATTTATGTGACTTTACCTTTACCTAGGATTTTGCAATTTAAAAGTCAATCTTCCTAAAGGATGAGTCTAGCATGTGTAATTTAGAATGTTTTTTCCCATTCCAGCTCATGAAGTTGTAGTACAGTGGTACCTCGGATAAAGTCCAATTCGGATAAAGTCTGATTTGGATAAAGTTGCGGTTTTCATGCACACATGATGCATCGCATAAAGTCCAAAACCACTAAAAATGGACGTTATCCGAGGTAATTGGTATAAGAACCTCGGATAAAATCCATTTTTGGATGTTATCTGATGCATCACCCATTTGATTTGGATAAAGTCCAAAATCGGATAAAGTCCAAACTTGTGGAATGGAGTTTGGACTTTATCCGAGGTTCTACTGTACCTTATTTTGATGAAAAAGTTTCCTCTTTCCATGGCTGTTGTTGACCTTCTGAAGATTGACATCTTTTTATGGATTCTTTCTATTCATAATACAGATGTTTATGAAAAACAATATTGTAATTGTCTACCTGTTGCACGACAGAGATTTGAGTTCAGTGTTGCAGTATGAAATGCAACTCAGGCTGTCAAGCCATCTTTCAGGTACCCCATTTCATTTTCCCTCCCTTGATTTTCTTCATATGATTTGCCAATCAGTAAACATTTCATACTGGCAAGACTGAAGTCACATCATTCCCTGAGAGTGCAGAAGGAAGGAGTTTAGATGTGCACAAGCCATTTCCTTCTCTAGATATGGAGTTAATTGCCTCTTAAAATACAGATTTTCTCTCCTTTACTATCTACTGACAGTGCCTCATCCCCCAAAGAAGAGGAAAATGTTGGGGATGGAGTCTTTGCAACCCTTTTCAACAGCTGTTTGCTTCTAGGTTTACCTGCACTCTTTTTAGGACCCATTTTCTGACAGTGTCAGCCACTTCCTGCTATTGGCTATGTAGCCAGATACCTAAACCACTGAGTATCTAGGATCCAGCCAGAGAGGATCTTATAGGATGCATATAAATTATTATGGAATGTCAACTATTTTTTAAAATGAGGAGTGCCTATATGAATGAAATGAGGAGAGCCTAACTCCACTTCCATGCACTGAGATGAAAGTGCCTCGGAGAGGCCCCCTGTGGTTTCCAAGCAACCTGTGACCAGTTGGGCAGTAGATACAATTGACACAAGTAGTGCTGAGCCAAGAACCGTGGGATCTCCCCCTCCTATGCTATAACCTCTGACAAAGCAAGAACTACACAAAATGGCAAGCCTTAAAGATGGTGCTGTTGCACAACTGGATCCCATTCGAACCATGAGAAGTATACAGAGAGGCGCAGCACTATTAAAGCATCAACAACCTCCTACTCGGCTTGCGATGTCCCCAACCCTGCAGAGATAAAAGTCCATAGAGGTAAAATAATAATAATGGCAGCCTGCACATTGAACAGAGCAGAACCACAAGATGGTGGGCCCTACAAATGGCACCACCATGTGCCTGGACCTCTTCCATTGTGTGAGGTGTAAAAGACTATGCCACCCAACAAGGCTTCCCAAGTGTTATCAAAACACTCTCAACAGCCAAGACCCCTCCCACACACCTGTTGTTGTTTCCCCTGCAGTGCAGGGGAAACAACAACACCCTCTTTGCTATTCCAAGTCCTTCACCAAATAACAGGTAAGAAAGGGTTTTAACTTAGGAAACAGGAGCTGTACAGGCCAAGAACAGTGGGATCTTTGCAAAAACCTCATTTGCAGTTGGCAAATATGCAGAGGGGCCATTCCTTTTGGTATGACACTGTCTTATGGTATTATTGCTGGGAAACTGTGAATTATGAAATACACAGGACTTATTTCCATAGACATCATCTGCAGTTACAGCACAATGTGAAATGCTTCTGCCTTTTAGGCATTTCCAGCACATTGAAAACATTTACTTACATTTACTTACATTTAGTAAAAAATATTAGCTGTTCACACGTCAGTCTTTCTGAAAGCAAGGATTGCTCTTGGTCAGATTGTCCTGAGCCTCTGGGATCCAGTGACCATCCTCTTCTTCACACTTAGGAGAAGAGAAGGAAAGAATAAAAGTAAGGAAGATTATGTGGCTTTACGATTTGATCTGGAATTTGGTAATATCATCTCCTGTTCTTTCTCTAATGTCTATTTCTACAATTTGAACAAAAATTACAATGCTATATAAATGATGTAACAAACATGTATGCCTCATTTCACCTCACATGTCTGTTGAGCATGCCTTGGGCTATTTAGGGATAATTTTTCTATAGAGCAGTTTTCCCCACTTCTAAAGATATTTGTACTTCTGCCGACCTTTCAGCAATAGATGATGTTGTACATAAGGATCCATCCTTTGAGAATATCCTGTATGGCATTTGCTTACATATTTTATGGATAGATGGCAAGTTTGACTATTATTCGAAAAGGAGGGTTTATTATTATAAAGTAACAGCATAAAAGGTTAACTTTGTAAAATCTTAGTTCTGAGTAGATCCATTTGAAACTAGTTTGGGTTATACAGTACTGGTGTTCTCTAGCAATACCACTGTAGCAGTGTAATAATGCCAATGCTATTTATTTCAATGTGCATATTCTAACAAAGGTTGAAATGACACAGATACAAATACATACACAAGTCCATGTTTGAATGTGCATGTGTGTGTGTTTGCTCTTACTGTACTTTTGCAAAAACCCTTATAAAAGTTTTATTTTACTGAGTTTAGCAAGAATACCCCCAAAATGCAACTATTATTAGGGAATTGATAAGTGTACAAGTCTCAAAAATACCTCTCCTTATGTTTTATTAGAATAAATGGAAATACCATTAAGACATTGGAATTTCATTTCATAATTATTCACATGAACTTGTTCACATGCTTAGTAAATATATAGCATGTACCTTGCATGTGTGAAAACAGCATCATCAGGGTCCAGACAAGAATGGGGGGCCGTGCACCCCACAAATTAGGCAAAACACAAAAACGACACATCCCAGCGTGCAACACGGCACACTGTGACCAATCGGAGAGCACGGAATAAGCGTGGGAGAGGCAGGGCAATGGCTGCTCGGCCCCCACACCAACGGCCACCGTGCACACACAGCATTGTTCTCTGGAAATACAGTGGCCGGCCTGGACATGCCGCCACACAAATGGACACAAGTAACACCCCACCAACAGCTGCATCCAGGGAGTCGATGTTGCCTGTGGCCTCCAGAGGCCAGGATGGAGAGACCACATGGCGATGCACCCAGCAGAGAGGATGCTTGCCACAAACACAGTCGTGGCGGCGGAGGCAGTGGGGGTGCATTTGTGGCCCGGATGAAGGCCGTGAGCACTTGTGAAGTGTTTTTCCCCCCTATCTTGTTGTTCCATGCAGGACAATGACAATAAAGATCTATCTATCTATCTATCTATCTATCTATCTATCTATCTATCTATCTATCTATCTATCTATCTATCTATCTTGCAAGCTGGGGCTGATGATTTACCAGAGGGGATGGCACTGCCGAGGTGATGCAGCCACCCAAGGAGGCGATGAACAGGGCCGCTACAACTGCTGCTGCACTCCGGGGGTGGCAGGCCCGGCAGCAGCAGAGACTGCAACAAAGCAACAGGCGAGGCAGTGTCCTGGGCGGTGGTAAGCTGGCCCACCAAGGGGACACCACCAGGGAGCAGCGTGAGGACCACACCAGCACCGCTACCCCAGGAGACCGCACCACCCTGGGAGGTGAATCCCCCCCCCAATAAATAAATAAATAAATAAATAAATAAATCCCTGAGCGAAGCCAGGCACCCCTGCAAGTATTCTATAAATGTTTAAGGCTTCTGTTATTTCTGCAGAAGCCTTAAACAAACTTATGGCCATTTGGTTTGTTGATTGTTCAGCCATTGCTGCCTTCTTTCCACTGATTGTGAAGGCAATGGTAAAACCAATCACATTTCAGAATACTAAAAAGGTCAAGGCAGTATACTTGATAAATATATGAGGCATTATAACATTTTTAGTATCTAATTTCCATGTCTTGCACAACATTAATCTTCTTGCATAGATTAACCACTTCAATAAGAATAGGAAATAGACCCAATTTGACATGTTCTCTGGCATAATTTCTGTGTATAAATGTGTGAAACTTACCTTAGCTGGAATATAGTGTTCATTTTAAATAGAACTACAAGAGTGAGCCTGAATTTGAAAAATATATTCTTCATTAAAGAATATTACTAGCTTTATCTGCATGCTATTTTCAGCTCCACATACAGCATGTAGGTCAGCAATTTATTTTGTGATGGCCATGTTTATTTACATTTAGTTATTCATAAGATGTGCCATTTCAGCAAGAGATGTAAGCCTAATATATTGAACACTATAATTTAGTGTTTTAAAGCACTGCATTTTGATCATTCATGTTCTGCTAGGAAACATGTGCACCTACATGTACATTCTTAGCTAGAAAAGGAATATGACAGGCAAATAGTGAATTTAGTTCTTTTCCATAATCCTTAGACCATATTTGGGATCAAGAATATGTCACAGGTTTCCTCTCTTTTACATCATGCTGTGGCTGTAACTACACTGGCAACTATACTATTTTTATGCTTCTGTTCAGATTAGGCGATTCACAGAGACTGCAAATTGTTTTGGTGCCATGTCCACCATCAATGTTACACTTTGATCTAGACCACAGTTTCTCTTTCTCTGACCCCACCTTCTGCTGATCCCTGGATCTCCTTTGATAGGTAAAGATCACCCTTGCTTGAAAGGTAGTTGTATCTGACTCTAGGGTGTGGTGCTCATTTCTATTTACAGCCAAAGAGCCAGTGTTATCTGTGTCTGCAGATGTTTCCATTGTCATGTGGCAGGCATGACTAGACACTGGAGTACATGGAACACTGTTACCTTCCCACCGAATTGGTACATATTTATCTAGGAAAGGTAAAGGTCACTCTTGCTCAAAATCCAGTTGTATCCGACTCTAGGGTTCAGTGCACATCTGTTTCAAAGCCAAAGAGCCAGTGCTGTCTGCTTCTGCAAATGTTTCTGTAGTCATATGGCAGGCATGACTAGACACTGGAGTGCACAGAACGCTGTTTACTTTCCCACCGAAGTGGTCCCTATTTCTCTACTTGCAATTTCTTGTTTTCGAACTGCTAGGTTGGCAGGATCTGGGACAAAGACGGGAGCTCATTCCATCCTTCAGTATTTGTTGTGTTCTAATAGTGTAACCTTCTACATGTGATAACAATGTATCTTAACCAATGTAACCTTTCCTACGGGTAACAATGTAGCCTTCAGCTGTATCACTATAAACTCTGTAATAGGACGCGAGCTAATGACCACCAGCTGGCAGCAGCGAGCGTCCAAGCTCTCTTGGTCCAAACTCATCAAAGTGCCACAGCGCGGGAAGTTTCCCGCCACTACCTACACCTGGACAAGAAGGGCGTGACCAGCAATGACGTCACGCGGACAATAGCCAATGGGCTATCGTGGAGCCACGTTCAAATGTTTTACTACTATATATATAGAGCTACACATCCGCCATCACCTCATGTTCCCTCTGACCACTATGCAATAAACCTGTGTTAAACCAGCCCTTGGCTGTTTTCCTGTGTCTTGGTTCTCATACACTAAATTGGCGACGAAGGTGGGATTATGGATCCCCAAGGAGCCAGGACACAGAGCGGTTTCAACATTAACAAACCGCAAGACTGGGAGCTCTTCGAGATGGACTTCCAGGGAGCACTGATAGAACTCGACGTAAAGGACGAGGCAAAGAAGAGGGCCATCCTCACCCGAATGCTTGGGCAAGAAACCAAGCGAACGCTGGTGAGCATCATTGCACCGAAGAAGGTGAGCGATTTCAAAGCCGATGACATCATGAAGCTGCTGCGTGAGCGGTTTCGACCCTCGAAGGCAATGTTTCCCGCTCGGAGCGCGTTTTGGAGGCGAGTCCAAGCGCCGGACGAGTCGGTTGAAGCCTTCGTAGCGGCCATGAGGTTAGCTGCCAGCCCCTGCAAGTGGGAGAACTTGGAGCTAGCCCTCAGGGATGGCGTGCTGTGCGGCCTGAAGGACAGGGAGGTGCAGCGCATCCTGATGAATAAGGAGCCACCCCCCACGTTACAAGAGGTCGTGGAGGCCGCGGAATCCGCAGAAACTACGAATGCAGGGGTGCAAGAGCTGCACGAATGGCGTCCGAAGGCCGGCAGGGCAGAAAATTCGGTGCACGGCAAACCGGGGAATTCGGTGCACGCGACTCGGTGAACCTCGAAATCGTCTGCGGAAGGCAGCGACGACGAGGATGTCCGGAAAGTCCGAAAAGGGGGGCGCCACTGTGATGGGTGTGGGGCGGCCCATGACCGCGCTAAGTGCCCGTTCCGGAAAGCCGAGTGCCACAACTGCGGCCGCCGTGGGCACATCGCTAAAGTGTGCAGAAAACGGCAAGAGGCCCGGAAGCATTCACCAGACCGTTCGTCCAGACCGGACCGTCCGACGAGGTCCAAAGATGGCGGCCGAGCCTCGAGGAAGCAGGACGGCGTGGGCCGCGTCTCAGACGACAGCGAGGACGACGCCCCCGTGTTCAGCGTGTCCGCGGGACAACCCCGTTATTTCGTTGAGGTACTAGTACAAGGGGCCCCTATTAGGATGGAAGTTGACTCGGGGTCCTCCTATTCTATCATTTCCCAGAGGGAGTTCTTGAAAATTGACCCCCTCGTGCGACCCAAACTTAAAGCGTTGCGGTCCACACTACGAGATGTTCAAGGGAACAGCATTCCAGTGTTGGGGGTCGGAAAATTCCAAGTGAAATTTAAGAGACACTCTGCAGAACTCCCCCTAGTCGTTCTCAAGGGGGGAAATTGCAGCCTCCTCGGAACTCAGTGGTTTCAGCCTTTGGGTTTGTTCATAGGGGGGGTGCATGCCGTGGGAGCAGATCCAATACAAGCGGTGTGTGACGCGCACCCCGCCGTTTTTAAAAAAGGACTTGGAAAGTTCAAGGGACCCCCCGTAGCTTTCGACCTGGACCCGGAGGTCCGCCCGATAAGACTTAAACCACGCAGAGTGCCGTTCGCACTCAAGGACAAAATAGAGGCGGAACTGGACAAACTGGTGGGACAGGGGATTCTTATTCCTGTTGATTCCGCGGAGTGGGAAACTCCCATTGTAACAGCACTAAAGGCAAACGGGGAGGTGCGCATTTGCGCTGATTATGAGTGTACAATTAACAAGGCTATCCGCCCTAACGCATATCCGGTGCCGGTGGTCAGCCACCTTCTGGCCAGGCTGAATGGGGGAAAGTGTTTCGCTAAGCTCGACCTAGCTCAAGCCTACCAGCAACTTCCAGTGACCCCTGCCACAGCAGCGGCACAAACCATAGTCACTCATAAAGGGGCGTTCCAGGTGTCGCGTTTACAGTTCGGCGTGAACTCGGCACCCGGCCTTTTTCAGTCGCTCGTGGAACGTCTCCTGAAAGGTTTGGAGGGGGTTTTGCCTTATTTTGATGACGTATTGATAACAGGGGGGAGTGAGACCGAACTAGCTAAAAGGTTGGACAAGGTACTGACGGTGTTTGAGGGAGCGGGGTTGCGACTGCGGAAAGACAAGTGCGTTTTCTTTGCAACGGAGGTTGAGTTCTTAGGATTCCGGGTTACACCCGAGGGAATTAAGCCTTCCCAATCCAAAGTAACCGCCATAAAGAAAGCTCCTCGCCCCACATCTAAAACCGAACTGCAGTCGTTCCTGGGACTCCTAAATTTTTATCATACCTTCCTTCCACGGAAAGCAGCTGTGGCCGAACCGCTCCATAGGTTGCTTAAAAAGGAAGAGGTATGGACGTGGGGCGACGACCAGGAGAGGGCTTTTAAGGAGCTGAAGCAACTCCTGACCTCTGATGCAATTCTGACCCATTTCGATCCCAAACGGCCAGTGGTCCTAGTCTGTGATGCATCCCCAGTGGGGGTGGGGGCGGTGCTTTGCCATGTGTTGGAAAACGGAAGGGAGGCGCCAGTAGCGTTTTACTCTAGGTCCCTGTCCCAAGCAGAGAGGAATTATGCACAGACCGACAGGGAGGCGTTAGCGATAGTAGCGGGGACCAAAAAGTTTCACGATTTTCTGTATGGTCGCCCTTTCACCATAGTGACTGACCACAACCTACCAGTTGTCAAGTTCAGCATCTTAATCACTAAGCCACCACAGTCTTGTGCGCTTTTTAAAGTGTTGCACAGCATTAGAGACATGGAACAGTTTTCCAAAGTTCTTCATAATATGAAAACACATATCATTGAAACATAATCATCTGCTGTAGTTTGTCAGAGTTATTTCCATTTCATACTAATTGTATCTTTTTTTTGTGCAGAGGTGATTAGTCCTAAACTAATATAACAATGTTTAAAAATAATTTTGGGTGATCGGGGAGATAGTCAGGTGATTGTTCCCTCTTTTTAAAACATCACAATCAGAACAACACTCACAATCATACTCCTGTTCTTATGGAGAACAAAATAACTGATCACGTGGGCAAAATTTCATTCAAATAATTTCAGCTTGAAAAAAGTAGAAGCCCTTAGAGGCAGGAGGGGAAATTCTTCTTTGGAATCCAAAAGGGCTGAGCTTATTCATCATGTGACCACTTTAAAAACTGAAATGCACCTATTTTACCTCTGCAGAAAATTCTATATGATTTCCCCATTTAGCCACAGCTTGCACTTACTTTTTTTGAGGGTAAAAGGGAGGATACCTTTTTTATCCTGTTTTTAATATACTTATTTTGTTTGCCTTTTTAAAATGCAGTGCACTACACAGATGCATTCCGGTCAGGGCTGCTATCAGAAATTTCTGGGCCCCATACTGAGCAATCCTATTGACCCTCCCCCCCCCCCCCACACACACACATAGTTATGGCTGCCGGCGGAAGGGCCCCTGCCAGCTCCGGGCCCTATACAGCAGTACTGGCAGTACTTTCCTGATGGTGGTGCACATTTAAACATTTAAATGTGCATGTTTATTCTGTTTTCAAAACCCATGTATTTTTCTCAGACCCATCCACATTGAAAAGAAATGGGGCCTCCCTTACTGATATATCCCATGCCTGGCTATCTGCTTTCTGCCTTCATACTCCTCATAAACTCAAAAAATACAAACCATGTAACACCAAAGAAGATGACATGCTTATAATAGTATAACACATGCTTGGTATAATGGTGTGGGAGGAAATTCCCAGCAGTGTAATGAAGCATCCTATTTCATAATCTTAAATACTCAGGAAATGATTTGGATATAAGATAGGACTCTTTGTTACAAATATCACTTGACAGGATCAGGATAGGTTTTGGACAAGACTTGACAAAATTATTTCTCATAATGCTGTGGAAGTAGAGCTTGATAAAGTAATGGCAATATTTTATATGAGTGGAATGTTTTCCCCACCTCAGTCATGAATCAACTCCCTAAGAACTACCTAATCTCTTCCCACTTCTGACACATGTGTGAAATAAATTTTATATCTATTAAGCACTTTAGAGCTGATAGTTTGTTTCATGTAATTCCAAATAAAAGCAATGTAGGCCTTGAATGGCACCAGTCGGGTCATTCCAATAAAAGGTGAATAATAATTAAATATTGCACACTGTTAAGTCCATTCTGAATGTTGATGACCTTTTCCAGGATTTTCTAGGTTGACAGAAGTGATTTGACATTCCCTTCTTCTGATTATGCCTTGGAATTGTGTAGCTTGCTCAATTTGACACAGGCTGGCTCTTCTCCTGGGATGCACAGTGGAAAATTTAACTACTAAACTCTGGTTGCACAGTTGATGCACTCCAAATTTTTTACTACCACCTCTGTGGGCGGGGCCAAATCTGTGGGTGAGGCCAACACAATGGAGTATGGAGGTGGGCATGGCCAGACAGGTGGATGTGGCCTGGGGAAATTTCCACTACCGATTCTCCCGAACAAGACAGAACCTGCTTCAGTGCATCACTGCTTACTATGGTATTCAGGTAGTCACCAATAGGTAATAAAATACTTTAACGTATAAAGGGAATACAATACAATACCAGCTGATTACAACTCCACCCAGAACAGTCCCTCTGCAGCCTGAGTCCCTTAGTTATACCATTGACCAAAGGTTGTAGAGGCGGAAGTGAATCCTTTTATTCTCCATATTTAGACTGTGTATATGCAAAATGATGGCTTCAGCAGAATAAGCCATCTCTTGGAATTGAGAAAGTTTTTCTCTCTAGAGCTAATCCATTATCCAATGCAGAATAAAAAGAACTCATCAATGAACAAATGAGGGAATTAATTGATCAAGAAATGCAGATAACTCAAAACAAACATCTGCAAATTTTAATAACTAAGGTAGTTTTTAATTTGGCCCACCCAACATCCAGAATTTCTTAGGTAGCAATACTCAAACTGTAGCCCATTGATTCCTTTTGTATATTATAAATAAGTTTCTTCCTGTGAACAAACAGTGATGGTGCTTAGGTCACCTTTGATCTGAAAAGTGCTAGAGCTCTTTTGAATATTTTATGTTTTCTCAACTCCCCCACCTTATTGACTTGAGTAGTAAGATGTAGCATATCCGATTCTCTTGAAACTCAGCCAAAGGTCAGTTTTGCACCAAAGAGATACAGGATTAATATGTCAGTAAATTGCTCATTACTGCCTGCCACGAGAAATCACTGGACTGAAAAAGGGCTGGCATAGGAGCCTTCTGACAAGGAAGCTTCCAACTAAAAGAGATTAAGACAGGTCTAAGACAGTGATCCGTGCACTTCAGTGACTAGACATGCCTGCAAACTCTGCAAATGTCTGCAAACTCAGACAGCACTGGCTCTTCAGATATAAACAGAGATGAGCACTGAGGCCTAGAGTCAGATACGACTGGCTTTTGAGCAAGGGTGACCTTTACCTTTAAGACACAGAAGCCTTTGACTGTGCCAGTTTTAGAATGTCTGTCTGGCCAGGTTATTCAGCTAAGGTAATAGAGTAGACAATACTGCCAGCAACTCAACATCGAGTGTCAGGCAGCAGTTAACTAACCTGACAACCCTGAGGACTAAATGGCCTTGGGTGCCAAAGTCCACAGGGAAGGGTGATGGTCCCCAACTGGATCAAATCACACTTCAATTTATCTTGATGGAGGGCAGCAGCTTCATCAATACTGGCCTGGGGCTGAGGTGGACTTTGCATGCAAAAAGGGCTCGGGACCAGAAAGTGACTTGTGGAACTGGATCAGTGGTACAGGTGTCATGCTGCAATGTGGAAGACAGATGAAAGACCACTCTATTATATTCTCAGGACAGTCTTCATGGCTGATCACCATGATGATCACCAATATTCAGATTCAGATATGGCAGAAGAAGAAGAACTTCTATATAATCTAAGTATTTATGATTAAGTTAATGGAGTCTTATGTTGAAGTCTAAGAAAGAAAGAGGAGGGAAATGCCCAGTACAATATTGGTTGCAGTATATCACAGATTGGTTCACTTTCATTTGAAATGTGTATCTTAATGTTCTACCCTACTCCACTTAATGAACATACCTAGACAGTGTTTGCTGGTAACAAATCAATTCATTACCTAATTACCCTCACTAATGCTTCACTGCATATGAGTCTAGACTACCAAAAACAGCACTTTAAAAGTTATCTCCTTTTGCACACGCTGATCCACAATGTTTGCAAAGATGAAAGGAAGCACCAACTTTGTTACAATGAAAGCTGTTCAGAAATAAGATTCCCTTGGGATATAAGTAGTGCCTCCCTCAAGCCATTACTGTATGGTCATGTAAATATGATCCTGTTATTTATGTCATCATTACTTCTTTTCATTCTGGCCAGGTTATCCTGCTATGGTTAGAGAGTAGACCATACTCAATGCAACTCAATGTGGAGTGTCAGGCAGTGGTTAACTAACCTGATTTCCCTGAGGACTACCACCTTGGGTGCCAAAGTCCACATGGAAGGGTGATTATCCCCAAGTGGATTAAATTCCACTTGAATTCATCTTGATGAAGGGAAGCAGCTTCATCAGTACTGGTCTGGGGCAGATGAGGACTTCGCGTACCAAAAGGGCCCAGGACCAGAAAGTGACTGGATCAGTGGTATGGGTGTCATGCTGTAATGCGGAAGGCAGATGGATGGCCACTGCATTACATTCTCAGGCAGGGCTGCCATCAGAAATTTCTGGGCCCCATACTGAGCAATCCTATCCCCCCCCCCACCCACACACACACATGACAGTGGCCAGTGGCAGCAGTGCATCCTGTCAGCTCCGGGTCCTATACGGCAGTACTGGTAGTACTGCCTTGATGGTGGCCCTGTCCTCAGGACAGTCTTAATGGCTGATCACTATATATTCAAATTCAGATATGGAAGAAGAAGAAGCTGAAGCTGAAGTTGAAGTTGTTGTTGATTCAGAATAAACCACGAGAGCCCTATTTTTTGCCTTTACAGTATTTTCATAAGGTTATCTAGGGAGTGTACCTTGTTCTGATGTGCACAATCCCTTAGAGCAAGGTTAGGGTAAATTTTGTTTATCACTTATCTCCTTTCCCTTGGTCAGGTGTCTGCCTATTATTTGGCACTTATGAGATTTCTTGATTTTTTTTAAAAAAATGCCTGCTATCAATTAAACAGTCGTCATTGCTACTTGAGGCAATGGTAGTAAATATGAACTTGAAAATGTCTGGAGGCTGCTTTACTTTATGCACTAAAATATGAATAGTTTTAAGGAGCCTGTGATCTCAAATTTCCCAGGATGTCACTTCTTAAACTATACCCCTCACATATGCTACAAGAGCTTTTTAATTTGCTGCTTTTGCACTTATTGCCAGACTCAGCATGAATTCTCTCACCATGAAGTAATCTTGATTTCCCTCCTCACTTTTAAACCCAAATAGAATCATATACTGTATAAGATTGGTCCCACATGAAGCTTAGGAAGGAGAGAAGGGTAGTTTTTAATGGAGAATATGTTATTCTATATTATTTTTATAACACACAGGCACATACTACAAGAGGACAGAGAGCATACAAATGATGTTTAAAGTATTACAGTTTGTATGGAGATTCCCATGACACAAGGTTATGAAGCATCTAGTGCGGATATGATTGTGGAAGAAGGCTAAACAAGTGTGGTTGCAATGCTTTAGCATGAGGCAAAGTGTCACAGCTATGTCAGATAGCAAATCGTGGGTGCCATAAAAATACACACTTTGTTAGTAGCCCACATTTCTACCTCCAGAAATGTGATTAGATTATTTAGAGATCTGATCACCAGAAAGTAATTAGCATCATATTCCCCCATAACTAACTGAGCACATTTCTCCTTCTAAATTGCTTAGGATGCAATTTCATATATATCTCATCAGAAAGTCATGAAAAACAAGAAAGGAAGATAGGAAGGTAAGCAAGCAAATAAGCGTGCAACTGAATCAAAGGTGACTTCATTTAGTTTGTGATATTGTCGGCTGAAACTCATATCTGATAATGCATTTTTTAACGAAGCAGGAAAAATGCTATTGGTGTGAATTTGTGTAAGGTGGATCCCAGTTTGCCATTAAGTGACCCACACACTATGATCATGGAGCCATCTCCTGCGGCACACATGAGATATGCAGGATTCAACACCGGAAATGCAATGGACTGCCACAACCTTAAGGATATTATCAAGGTATGCCTTCACAGCCAGTCCATCCGGCATGGCCTCTTCTGCCTCCATGACTGTTGGGAATCAGAGTTCCTCCTCTGCTCATTTTGCTGTTGGGCCCAATCTGATGGTTTCCAGTGACATTTCCTCCACTGAGGGGACCATCACCCCACCTAAAGGGGCTCATCCACACATAGCCATTGGCCCCTTTAGGGAGTCAGGTTATTTACTGCCACCCAACACTTGACATTGAGTCTCTGGCTGTACAGTCTACTCCATTAGTGTAGCGCGATGTCCAGCAAGACATTTGTTTGTGATATAATCTTAGAATTATAGAATAATTGAATTGGAAGGTACTTCTAAGGCCCTCAAGTCCAAGCCACTACTTAATACAGGAATACAAATCAAAGTATAGATTATAGACTGTTGTCTAATTTTATCTTGAATGCTCCTCACGCTGGAGTGCTTATTGCACAATTGGTTTCATTGTCATACTATTCTAAGAGATGGTGTCCAAGAATTGGAGATGACAAGCATTCAAAGTGAAATACAGCTCTTTATTGATGGGATTTGAACACAAAACGGGTGGGCAATACTTGGACTTATATACAATTCAGATTGATACATCTACAGGCAGAAACGATGCTGATTGGACAATAAACATTGGTACCTTTCTTGATCTTTTAATCTGCATAAAAGAGATACAATGCGCGTCTGTCATTATTCAATTTCCGCACTCTCCAAAATCTTGCGATACCTCACGATCTCCGAGATTTTGCTGCTGTCAGTGCTGCCACTCAACAGCATTTTAGGCGGAAGGTTGGCGGTTTGAATATTTGCTGACTTATTTTACAACATTTATTTATTTATTTATTTATTTATTTAGGGATTTATATTCCACCCTTCTGATGGGGGACACCACTCAGGGCGGCGAACAGCATATAATAAAAACATCAAACAAGAACTACACTAATACAACATATTAAAAAGGCATCAACTAAAAAACGATCAGTAACCCCTCCCCCCATTAAGAACTAGAATTACAACACTAAAATCTAATTGCCTAAACATTAAAAAACTACCCTCACCCACCCTCACCCCATAATAAAATAATAAAAGAGAGAGCACAGAGCAGAAAACAGGATCCCTCAGACAGAATTAAATAAGCCCTTGATACATACAAAGTCTCCCAACCAGGATGGCCGTCTGGCTTCCTGTTTGGGTTGGACACTGGGCTGAGCCGGCTCAGGGGCTCTTAGGTCTGGCAATCCAACTAGAGAGGGTGTTTGACTACTGGGAGAGGGCTGAAAACTTGATTCAAAACCCCATTTGTCAGTAGGAGGAGCAGGGGATTGCTCAAAAGTAAAATCTAACTCTGGAGGTGAAAACGACAACTGAGAGTCCCTCCTGTGTATGCTAGAAGTGGAGGGCAACTCAAAAGAATGGGGCTGACCTGAGATTCTAGCATTTCAGGATAAAACAAGGCAGAGGTGTCCTCAGCCTGAGTGGTGGAGCATCCTGGAGATCCTCCCTGTCCTCTGATCTCATGACTGTCACTGTTAGCTGGTAGCTGGGTATTACCTCTGCACCCTGGGTTTAAGCGGGTGGGGGCCAACCCTAACGTTGAAGTTCTGTGTTCCTCTTGTGGGTCCATTACATGGGGTCTCAACTGGTCTGTGTGCCATCTCCAGATCAGACCATTGGCTGTTTTGATTCTGTAAGAAACAGGACCAGTTTGGTCTAACACAAAACCAGGTACTCACGCAGGACCACCTGTTGCATAATTACAGCAATTGATAGGATCCCCAGCTGAGAACCCCTTTTGGTGTTGGAGCCCTATATTGGTACCTTTGTCCTCCACCCTGGAGGGGTCCAACCTGTCCAGCAAGGATGCAAGCTTCCTGCGCTGGAGTAATTCAGTGGGGGATAGCCCGGAGGCGAGGGGGATAAGCCTATAAGTAAAGAGAAATTGACTCAATTGCAGTTCCAGATCCCCTTCCCCCATGCACCGAAGTGCATCCTTGGTGGTGCACACCTGCCGTTCCACTTAGCCATTGGTGGCAGGGTGAAAAGGGGTGGCAGTGATATGCCTAATAGCATTCCTTTCTATAAAGGACTATAACTCCCCAGATGTGAAAGTGGACCGAACTGGGCAAATAGCCTTCTGAGATGCATAATAGTCGTGGACAAAGTGGTGTTAGGCACACAGATAACCTCCAGCCATTTCGAGTATGAGTCCACTACTAATAAGAATAGAGCCCCCCTAAATGGTCCTGCAAAGTCTATATGTAACCTGGACCACGACCCCCTGGCAGAGTCCCATTTCCGAGAGGGAAAATACGGTTGCTTGGGGCGAGAACATTGGCAGCTGGCACAAGTGCAAACCATATGTTCTATGTCCTGGTCCAGTTGGGGCCACCAGAAATAACTATGGGCAACAGCCTTTGAGCGAACAATCCCCAGGTGGCTAGTAAGCAACAATTTCAAGACCTTTTGGCGGAGGGTGCTGGGAATAACTACTCATTGTCCCCATAAGAGACAGCCCCATTCAATAGACAACTTGAGATGTCTGCAGTGGAACATTTTAAATTCCTCAGCAATCAGGCACACGGGCCAGCCTTTTTGCACCCACGAAATCACCCGGGACAATACAGAGTCTTTGGCCGTGGCCTTGGCAATGTCAGCAGGGACAACCGGAGGCAAGTTGAAAGCTTCAGTCATCAGGACCTGGTGGTCCTGTTTGATCTTGCAATCTGGTTCCCCAACCCCGGGCAGTGGTGAGCGTGACAGGGCATCAGCATGGCTGATATCCTTGCCGGGTCAATGCACTAGAGATAAATTATATGCATTTAAGAAAATAGCCCAGGGGGCATGGCTAAGATGAGCCTGGGGTAAGACTATCTTCTCTTGGCTCACACTGAAATGAGGAAGAAAGTGGATTTTAAGAAAAATTAACCAACTTGCAGTCTTATAAAGTTTAAAATCGGATCCTCGCAGTGTTCTGGACTAAACGAGGTGTGGCGCAGGCTTGAAGTCCGAAAATTGAGCGGCAGGTGAGGCGCAGCGAAAGTCGGGCTGAGTGAGCCACTCTGGTCTCGGACGGGAGCATAGTGCTCGCAAAAATAGCCAAATAACAGCGGAACCAAAAGAAGGAGAATTATAATAAACTCTTCTCACTACCGGAGTAGTGGAGGCGGAGATGAAAGATCCTGGTCTTTGATGGCAGGAAAGCGCAAGTAAGTGCTGAGAGTTGGAAGAGCTGAGAACGGGGGAAGAATGAGTAATGGCAGAGGGTGTCTTTAAAAATGAAAGTTAAGAGAAGGGGAAAGAAAGCTGATCCAGGCAGTAAAGAAAGTGGAGAGTAACAGAGTTGGAAGGCAACGGAGGGAGTAGTAAATACAAGAAAATGATAACAAAAGAGGAAAGGTTTAAAAGTTGTACTGAATTGGTTGGATTTGTTTAAAAACAGAAGGTGGTCACTCAGTTCAGTTTGAAAATGGAAGGAAGTCACTCGGACATCGCCATTGCTGGTCCAGAGCCAAAGGCGAAATTGTAACTGTGGAAAGGGATCAGCACAGTCAGACTTGGATTTTCCCCCTGAATCGATTTGGATTATAATTTTGGGTTCCTGATGTTTTTGCTTCTTCTCCTCCCCCCCCCCTGACTCTGTTCTATTTTCGTTTTGAATTGGAGTTAAGCACGGTGGCTGGATACAATTACATCATTTTTTCCTCTATACCTTTGCCTGGGATTTTTTTGGGTGGTGATACGAAGTAGCAGGAAAAGGATACAATTTTTCTGTGGGTTTGTTTTACATTATATCCATTCAATCTTTACTGAAGTGCAGCTGGAATCAAGTGGAGGTACAAATTGAATTATATTTGGCTACAATAAGGATTATTAAATTTTTACTTGGCGTTCTTGGAGGGGAGGCCAATATATATAACTGATCCTGGAATTGGAACAGGAAAACGGTTCTGGAGGGCACAAAGGAGTTGCTGCATTGAGGTTACTATTTGAAGTTACTTTGGCAAAAATGGATAAGATTGGAAAGGTAAAGAGGGATGAAGAGGTGGTGAAGCCTAAGAGGTTGGAGAAGAAGGAAGAGAAGAAGGATAAGTCATCAAATGGTGAAGCATCATCATCAACAGTGCCACCATCAGCAGCATCACCATTAACAGCATCAATGGATCAAATGCAAATTATGGGTGAATTGGGTAAATTGTTTAAGGAAATGGATAAGATGGAGGATGCAAATGTGATGGGCCAGGAAAAGTTGTTTGCAATGTTTGCAGACTTTTTGAAGAAGGTTGATTATAATTTTCAGAGGTTGGATATAAATGTTAAGTTGATGCAAAAGGAAATGAAATTGATGCAAGATGATATGAAAGGGTTACATGAAGAAGAAAAAGAGGTTAAGATGAAAGTGGAAGCACAGGAAAAAAGGATAGATTTGATGGAAGAGAGGATGAGAAAACAGAATATTGTGATCCGCAATCTTATGGAAAAGACGCCAGACCAGCTGAAGGATAGAATTGTTAATTGGCTAAACAGTTTGAAAATGGGGAAAGATTTTGTGAATGAAGATATTGTCAGTGTTTATAGAGTTGGGCTGAGGAAAGGGAAAAGTACTCAAAGGAATGTTTTGGTAAAATTTGCAAATTGGGCAGACAAATTAAAAGTGATGGCATGTATAAAACAAGCTGGGTCTGGAGCCTTAAAATTGATGGGAATGATGTGGAGGTCTATAATTATATCTCAGTGGAATAATGTGGTTGGCATTATAAGATGAAACCAGCAACGAAAATTTTGATGGCACATGGGATAAAATACAACTGGAGATTTCCACAACAGTTGAGGTTTTATTATGATAAGAAAATGCACACCATAGATGCTGGGATGGATGCCTTGGAGTATTTGTGTTTGATCGGTCTGGTTAAAGCGGCCTCTCAGGAATGGCTTGGATTGAGGAAGGCATTAATTGAATCCAGGGGGATAAAAAGAGTTTAGGGTGGTGCTGAGGAGGAGGGTGCTGCGGGAGGAAAGGAAGTGGATATTAAAGCATTAATGGTGCTGGATCAGGGGTGAATTATGAATCAGGGGTGGGAGAAGAAGGAAATGGGATGATACAGGGGTAGTAATAGTTTTAGGTCTTATATTTTTTTAAGAAACATGTGTGTGTGTGTGTGTGTGTGTGTGTGTGTGTGTGTGTGTGTGTGTGTGTGTGTGTATGATATAGCGCTGGAGCAGTCTATAGTAGGTTTATTTTGCACGTTCCCCCCTCCTCTCTTTGTTGGTCAAAGGCGGCTTTTTGTAAAAGAAGTGAGGAGGGTAGAAATAATTGTTCATTGTTGTAGTTTTTGTTGGGAATTTTATGTGTTAGAGGTATACACGCTCTTAGGAGGAAGCGAGAGTCATAGAGGATGGTTGTTAAGATTTCGGTATGAGAAATATTAAAGTGTTGTCATGGAATGTGAAAGGTACTGGTTCACAAGTAAAGAGGAGAAGGATAGAATCAGTTTTAAGGAAGGATAAACCAGATATAGTCTTTCTTCAGGAAACGCATCATATTTTGGAGGAGGTAAACAATATTTTTTTAGGTTGGATGCAAATTTATGAAAAGTCCTATGGTACATCAAAAGCTAGAGGAGTGGCAGTTCTGATATCAAATAGATTAGGATTTGATATGATAAATAGTGTTTCTGACCCGGAAGGCAGATACTTAATAATAAAAGGGAAGATAGATGATGAAGAAATAATTTTAGTAAATATATATGCACCAAACGAGCATCAAAGGGAATTTTTGGATAAAGTATATGGGTTATTGAAAGGAGAAAAAACAAGAAAAATGATTGTAGCAGGAGATTTCAATTTAATAAGGTTGAATTTGGACTGTACAAATATAACAAGGGGAGGAAGAGAATTTAAGGCACAGATTTTGGACAAATGGATGGATTCCCTGGGTTTGAAAGATGCATGGAGGGAAGTTAAAGGGTCAGAAAGGGTTTATACATTTTTTTCACAGGTTCACAATACATACTCCAGAATAGATTATCTATTTGTTACAGGTAATATGGTTAAGAGTATAGATGATATGGAAGTGGGTATTTTTAACGAATCTGACCATGCGAAAGTGTTGATGGAATTAAAGATAGAAGGAGTGAAAAATATCAGAAGGAATTAGAGATATGATGCCAATTTGTTTAAAGATCACATACGTAAAGAGCAAATTATTAAACATTGGGATGAAAGTTGGCAATGGAACGATACGGGTGAGGTGAGTTGTAATGTGGTTTGGGATGCCATGAAAGCGGTTTTCAGAGGGGAGTGTATTAAATTGGCTAGTGTTAGAAATAGACAATCTAGGGAAGCATATGAAAAAGCAGAAAAAGAGATAAAACGGCTACAAGAGGAACATGCTAGGATGAATGACAAAAAGATATTTGGTACGATGCAGGGATTAAAGATGGAATTAGTAGGAAGGGATATTGAAAAAGTGAAGCGGGATTTGGTGTATTTAAAAAGGGAATTTTTTTAATATAGTAACAAAAATTCTAAATTATTAGCGAGAGCCGCTAAAGAAAAGTAAAATAAAAGGGAAATTGGAGTATTGATTAACAAAGAAGGAATAAGATGCAATAGGACTAGAGACAAATGTAGGATAGTTAAAGACTTTTACCAAGAATTATATGCAAAAAAATATATAGACTTGGGGAAGTTGAAGGAACAATTGGGGAAACAAATTGAAAATAAGATTAAAAGGGAACATAGGGATAGAATGGAAGAGAGAGTAACTGAAAGAGAAATTAAAGAGGTAATAGTCAATTTGAAATTGGGTAAAGCTCCGGGAGAGGATGAACTCCTCCGGGAGAGGAGCTGAATTTTATAAGGATTTTAAAGAGGCTGTCGTTCCAAAATTGGTGAAACTTTATAATTATATCTTGGATGTAGGGTTCATTCCAACCTCATGGTATAGAACTATAATTGTGTTATTACCAAAACCAGGAAAAGATTTGGAAAAAGTGGAATCATATAGACCTATCTCACTGATAAATAAGGATGCTAAGATTTTCACAGCAATATTAGCAAAAAAATTGAATAGTTTCATTGGAGAATATATAAATGAAGATCAAACGGGTTTTATGAAAGGAAGACACATGGCAGATTTGACAAGTAGAGTCCTAGACTTACTAGACATTGCCGGACAAACTAAAGAAAAAGTTGGTTTTTTGTCATTGGATATTTTCAAGGCATTTGATTCATTACAGTGGGTGACTATAAAGGAGATAATAGAAGGATATGGATTTGGAGACAAGTTTAGAAGGATGATTTAACAGTTATATCATCAAGGCATTGCCACGGTCAGGGTAAATGATGAGTTCAGGGAAGATATAAAGCTAGAGGGAAGATATAAAGCTTGTTCAGGCAGGGTTGCCCGCTATCACCAGTTTTGTTTATTATGGCAATGAAGATGTTGGCGAAGGCTGTAAGAGATGATCAGGCTATTGAAGGGATTTTAGGAAATAAGATAAGTTTGTATGCAGATGATACTTTGATAACAATGAAACATCCAAGGAAGGTGTTAGAAAGAATACAAGTGCAGCTAAAAGAGTTTGAGGAGATGACTGGTTTAAAAATAAATTGGGATAAGTCAGAAATGGTACTCTGTAATATTGATAGCGAAGAACAACAGAGGATTAAAGGTAAATTTAAAGTACAAGTTAAAGATAACTTGAAATATTTGGGTATAATTATTAGAAACAAAATGGAGGATCTTATGAAATTAAACTATGGGAAACAAAAAGTGGAAATTAAGGATAAAATACAGCAATATAAAAAGTTGAAGTTGTCTTGGTTCGGCAGGATTGCATTATATAAAATGATGTTGTTACCCAGACTTAATTTTTTGTTTGATGCACTGCCGATTCATTTAAAGGATAAGGAAATAAAGGAATTTCAAAATTTGTTAAATAATTATTGTAATGGAGGGAGAAATACTAGAATCGCAAAATAATGTGGTATTTGTCTCAGAAAGAAGGTGGACTAGGACTCCCAAATTTGAAGAATTATTACAGGGCTTTTCAAATTAAAAATATTGTGAAAATCTTAGCTAGGGAAAAGGCAATATGGGAAGAAATTGAAATGAGGGATTTAAAACATGTAGGGAAAATGGTTTTCTTGGATTATAAAATGGGGAAGATAGAGATAAAAAAATAAGATGATGAAGACGATATTGGGAGTATGGAAGAAGGTGAAACAGGAATTGGCCCCAGACACATCTCCTATAATTGAATTGGAGGATATTAAAAATTTTCCACTACATTTTGATAAAAGGACGAAAGAGGTTTTGTTGAGAAATGAGGTTTTCCTGTTGAAAGACTGGATACGGATGTGTAAAGATGGAGAAAGAAAAGCGGATATTTTTGTACAACTGAGGTTAAACTGGTTCCAGATTGCGTTGGTAGACAAATGGAATTCCAAATATTGGTCAGAAGCCAGCTTGGAAAGAGGCATGACAGAGTTTGTGGATTTGGTATCAAAGATAAGAAATGGAGAAAGAGGTATCAAGGGTTTAGTAAGTAAAATATATAAAATGTTAAATAAAGTGGTTAATCTGCATGAGGTGTTGAAATTCAATTGGGAACAAGAACTGAAAATAAAGATAGTAGATGAGGCTTGGAGAAATAAATGGAGGAAAAGAATTATGAGAACAATGTCTGTCAGAGTGAAAGAGCACAATTACAAATTGTTGTGGAGATGGTACTTGAACTCAGTGTAAAGGTAAAGGTAAAGGTAAAGGTTTCCCTTGCTCGAAAGCTAGTCGTATCCGACTCTAGGGTGCAGTGCTCATCTCTGTTTTCAAGCCGAAGAGCCCAGCGCTGTCTGCTTCTGCAGACGTTTCCGTGGTCATGTGGCAGGCATGACTAGACACCGGAGTGCACGGAACACTGTTTCCTTCCCACCGAAGTGGTCCCTATTTATCTACTCGCAATTTCTTGCTTTCGAACTGCTAGGTTGGCAGGAGCTGGGACAAAGACGGGAGCTCATTCCGTCCTGCAGTATTCGGGAATCGAACTGCTGACCTTCCGCTTCCCAGTCAGTGTCTTACCTACGTGAGCCACTGCAGCCCCAGTGAGGTTACATCAAATAGATAAAAATAAGGATAAAATGTGTTGGAGATGTAAGGATACACTGGGGACCTATGATTATATGTGGTGGGATTGTAATGTGGTAAAGAATTTATGGGGGGAAATTGAGAAAGAGATATCTACTATATGGGAATGGGATTTAAACTGGGGCCAAGTATGGTTTTGTTGACGGATGTGGAAAATACGGTTTTGAACAATGATAAAAAAATAGTTATTGGCAATAATGTTAACCACTGGAAGAATGTGTGTAGCTAGGAATTGAAAAAATGATGTAATTTTGAAATTAGAAGATTGGTATAAGGAGACGTGGGATCTTGCATTGAACGATAAATTAACATGGGAGCTGAATAAGAAGAAGGGTATTGTTAAAGAAAATAGATTCTGGAAAATATGGTGACCATTTGTGGAATATTCATTGAAAGGTGATGGAGGATATAAACATGTACCGGATCTTATGTGTTTTTGGGAAGTAAAATAATGTGACATCCCGCAACCTCCAGAGCATTGTAAATAACACTGGGTGTTTATTGTAGTAATTGTATATTTTTTAATGAAGTTTGTATTTTTATTTAGTGAATAAGTATTAGCATTAAATTGAGAAGTATAAAACAAGAGCTTGATTGGTTCATATGTTTGATATAAAAGAGTTTGGAATTTAACTAATAAATTGTAATCTGATTATATATTGTGTTTTTTGTTTTTGGATAGTTATGTTTGTTTAGGTTTTTATTACTGTATTAGTCATGTTATTAAGTTTAGATGTTTTATATTGTATTTTGTGAAAATTTTAATAAAAAAATATTTTAAAAAAAGAAAATAGCCCAGCGCAATATCCTTGAGGACAGGATCTCCGGCGTGGGCTTTCCATTAACAAAAATGCCAAGGAGGGGCTTGTGGTCAGTCATGATAGTGAATGGCCTCCCATAAAGATAGTTGTGAAATTTTTTAGTGTCTGACACAATAGCCAACACCTCCCTGTCAGTCTGAGCATAGTTCTTTTCAGGTTTAGAGAGAGAACAGGAATAGAAAGCTATGGGGGCTTCCCTCCTGTCATCTAACACATGGCATAACACAGCCCCAACACCCACAGGGGACCCATCACATACCAGAATGACCTTTTTTTTTTGGTTGAAATGTGTTAGAATTGCATCGGATGACAGTAATTGCTTAAGTTCTCAGAACGCTTTCTCCTGGCCATTTCCCCAGCGCCAAACCATGTTTTTTTTTAGTATACGGTGTAGGGGCTCAGCGACTGAGGCTTTGCGGTGGAGAAAAGCATGATAGAAGTTAAGCAGACCCAAAAATGATTGCAATTCAGTCTTGTTGGTCAGCCTGGGAGCATCCCGTATGGCTGCCACTTTGGAGTCTGATGGCATAATACTGTGTGTGTGTGTGTGTGTGTGTAATCCTGTATCCCAGGAATTCAACCTCATTTGATAGGAACACGCATTTGTCCTTTTTAAGGTGCAGACCTGCCCGCTCGAAACATGACAGCACCTTGTCGAGCCTGGCTGCACCTTGTCGAGCACCTTGTCGAGCCTGGCTGCAGTGATCAGAACATCGTCGAAGTATGGCAGGACCCCCGGTAGCCCCTTTTAAAATATGTTCAACTAACGCTTGGAATAACCCCAGGGCTGCATTAATGCCAAACTGAAGTCTGGTGACTTTAAAGGCCCCTTTATGTGTCACAATAGTCTGTGCCATGGTAGCGGCGGGTGTTTCAGTCAGTTGTTGGTAAGCCTGGGCAAGGTCAAGTTTAGCAAAGCAATTTCCTCCATCCAGGGAGGCAAGAAGATGGCTCACCACTAGCAGAGGATATGTGTTTGGATGAATGGCTTTATTTCTTGTGCATTTGTAGTCCGCGCATATCCTGACCTCCCCATTGCTTTTTAGTGCAGTGACAATTGGTGTCTCCCACTCAGCAGAGTCCACCAGAACCAGGATGCCTTGGCCGACCAATTTGTCCAACTCTGCTTCTATTTTGTCCTTCAGGGCAGAAGGCACCCGGCGTGGCTTCATCCTGAGGAGCTGAATAGCAGGGTCAAGCTCAAAGTCAACAGGGGGCCCCTTGTAAAGTCCCAACCCTTTTTTGAATACCTCAGGATGTGCAGCACAAACATCCCGGATTGGGTCAGAGTCTATAGCATTAATGCCAGATAGCCAGATTCCCAGGGGTTCAAACCATTGTACCCCTATCAAATTGTTAGTGCCCTGCTTAACAACCACTAGGGGCAAGGTGGTGCAAATAGACTTGAAACGAACCACAAAATTACCCACCCCCAGGACCAGAATCTGTCATCCCTGCACATCCCAGAGGGAGGTCTTAAAGGACATGAGCTTGGGGTGAGAAGCCGGGGGAATTCTCAAAAATTCCCATTGTGGAATGATGGAAAAAGAAGTACCTGAATCCACTTACATTTTGAATGGAACATCCAGGAGACTCAGGTTGGCATAGAACCGGTTGCTGATGCTTGACACCTGGCTCTGGTCTGACGATTCCGACAAGACTTTCGAGATGGACACTTCTCATGGGTTGCGCTTGCTGTGGCTCCGGCTTGACCTCTGGCATTGAGACCCATGTTGGTGGCACACCTTTGCAATGTGGGTGGTCCAGCCACAGTTGTGGCACTCCGAGCTGCGAAACGGGCATTTCTTCCGGTCGTGTCGACTTCCACAGCCATCGCATCTCTGGAGAGGCTTCTTATCTTGGTTGCCGTGGTGCTCCGGACGCCTGTGGTGGACCTTTCGGACCTTGTGTTCATCTTTGCTGGACCCCGATGATGCAGTTAACCTTGCTGAAGATGAAGAGGAGGAGTGGTGAACCTGGATGGCTGACTCGGTGGCACCGGCAGTTGCATGATGTCTGCGGAATAGCTTAACCCTGGACCGTGCGGCCTCAGATGCCAGTGCTTTGTCCAGCACAGATTTGAATGTTAGTATCTGACGGGTTATGAGGTGACATTGGCAATATTCATCCCTCATGCCAGCCAGCAGATGGTCATGGAGGGCCTCCTCCAGGCTGTCCCATTTGCAGGGTGCAGCGGCCACACAAAGCGCAGTGGTGTATTCAGCCACAGATTCTCCCGGGTGCTGCTCTCTCCGGTGGAATGCCACCCATGCTGGGAAAATTGAGACTGTTGGCTGCAGATGCCTTCTCAGCACAGCCAGGATCTCCACGAGCGGCACCTCATCCACGTCTCGAGGAAGGACGAGGTGGGTGGCCAGCTCCAGCATTTCAGCTTTGCATTGAGAGAGGAAACACGAATGCATCTGGGCCCAATGAGTGATCTTTTGCGCTGCCATGGCATGGTGGAAACGGTGCTCGTAGAGTGCCCATTTGTCTGGATGGGCCACGCTGAACAGACCGATGTTGCTTCCTTGTGGGAACGCCATCCCACCTTTGTCGCCAATTACGTAATTTGGTGTCCAAGAATCAGAGATTACAAGCATTCAAATTGAAATACAGCTCTTTATTGATAGGGATTTGAACACAAAACAGGTGGGCAAAACTCGGGTTTATATACAATTCAGATTGATACATCTACAGGCAGAAACCATGCTGATTGGACAATAAACATTGGTACCTTTCTTAATCCCTTAATCTGCATAAAAGAGATACAATGCACACCTGTCATTATTCAATTCAACAATCTTGCAATACCTCGCGATCTCCTAGATTTCGCTGCTGTCAAACGGTGTTGCCGCTCAACAGCATTTTAGGCAGGAAGTTGGCGGTTTGAATATTTGCTGACTTATTTTACAACAGTTATAATACATATCAAAGAGGTAGAAAGTTTTTCCTGATAGTGAAACAAAACCTGTCTTCTTGTGACTTTTGCTTATTGTTATACTTCCTACACTCTGGAATGACTAAGTATAAATCCTACTACGCAACTGTGTTACAATTTTCAAGTACAGTATTTAAGGAGTGCTTATCACCACAAACAATTGACTAGATAGATTGGTGGTTTAGGTGGTTGTGGAGCTAGAGGATAGGAGTTCAATTCCCAATTCTGCCTCCAGGAAGAAGGGCCAGGCTGTATAGTCATGGGCAAGCTGCACAGTCCCAGGTTTTCCCCAGTAGAAAGAAATAGTAAGCAATGTCTGCATATTAACTACCTAGAAAACCCTGGGAAGGATTGCCTGGGAACAGTTGCTGAAAGTCAGCATTCTTTCTTTCTTTATTTGTATCTGAGCATTGTACAATCAATTTTTTATGTATATGAAATATAGGAAAAATTAAAAAGAAATTAAATTGTGGCTAAGTGGCTAAGACGCTGACTGGGAAGCGGAAGGTCAGCAGTTCGATTCCCGAGTACTGCAGGACGGAAATGAGTTCTGGTCTTCGTCCCAGCTCCTGCCAACCTAGCAGTTCGAAAGCAAGAAATTGCAAGTAGATCAATAGGGACCACTTCGGTGGGAAGGTAACAGCGTTCCGTGCGCTCCGGTGTCTAGTCATGCCTGCCACATGACCATGGAAACATCTGCAGAAACAGACAGCGCTGGCTCTTCGGCTTAGAAACAGAAATAAGCACTGCACCCCAGAGTCGGATACGACTGGATTTCGAGCAAGGGAAATCTTTACCTTTACTTTTGACCAGAAGTGGGTTACTTCAGTATTTTTATCTTAACCATTTACTATATTTACTTTTGTACGCATGGTGTGACATAAATTGCATTTATATAAATGCTGTATTGATTGAATTCCTCCACATTCACAGAAAATTAGTCTTGTAACCAAATAACCCCATTTTACTTTATTATATTTCATCTTCCAACTTTGCTTCAAAATCTATTAATTGACTTCCAAATGGTTCAGCCAGAACCTTGTCCTGGGAGAAGACATTTATCCATTTGGCAAGGTATGTTCCTTTACCTTTAGGCTTTGTTTAATGAAGGCTCCTTCCTTGACAGTTGTTAATAGTACAGGGGCCCTGTTTTCTTGCTTCCATTGTTTTGCGCATAGTCCTTCTCTCTCTGGCCTTCCTCCAAGTAGCAAACATGCAGGGTCTCTTACATTCTGAAAACTCCATTCCCCCACCTTTTTTTCTTTAGAATGTTACTACAGATGGTAACTGTGAATAAAGAAACCTTTTTCTACTTTAAATGTTTATAAAGTGATGTTATCATGCAATGTGTTAATTTGTGTGCCAAAACACCAAAAATGGAGGGACAGATGAAACTGAACTGATTCCCCCACAATACTTTTTTTACCCTAATCCATACTCTGCTAACTAGAGGGAATAATTTAACCCCCCCATATGATATTCTTGTACTTAATGTAAGAAAATTTGTACTTTTTAGTCCTTGTATAACCAGCTAATTAAAAAGTCACAGTCACAATTCTCAAGTCTATTTGTGCTGTCAAGTATTGTGATGGGGCTCTTTCACTGCCCATTAGGAGCAGAATGTTTTGCAAGTATGTTACCTGTATATGCACAAATGAGGGCATAGCAGAAAGAGAATAATGTAAGGCCTTCTAATATTTTACTTCTTTCATGTACTTTTTATTATTAATCTACAAATTCTGTGAGAAATTAGTACAAAATTGTTTCACATGAGTTCTTTTTTATTTTAACATAGCTTCCATTTATAGAATATTTTTTAAAAAAGAAACTAAAAAGTAATTTGTACAGAATGAGTAATAATGATGAGCAAAATATGCAAAAGTAACGTGATAAACTAATATATGAGTGAGTCTAATGATTTCTTACAATGATCCTTCTCTGTGCTTACAAATAACAAAAATAACTTCAAAACAGATCAATTTCATCTTGGCTGAGATAACCCAAGAAAATATCTCTTGATCCTTTTTTTGTTGGATGGACATTTCTCTCTCTGCTAAATACTTGTAATGAAGTAAAACTATATTAAATTATAACAAGTGCCATCATTCTGAAAACATGCTTCTGAAGCTGGACATGCTTGTTGAACAAAGATAATACTAATACGAAGGAAAATAAATTATCTTATATTGCAATAAAAGGATGAAGCAACAACAATATTTATGTATCTAGTACCTTAATATGTTTTAAAACATATTGTTCCTCTATATTATACTTCTTTCATAATTTAATTCTCACACAAACTCTTTGATTGGTTAGAGTCCAGCGTTTCTGAAACTATGTTCCATGGAACACTGGTGTACTTCAATTCCCAGAACCCTAAGTCAGTACATTGGCTGATCAGTGCTTTGGGGAATTGATTTAGGCTTCTGGGAATTGAAGCCCAAAAACTAAAGTTTGGGACATGCTAGAGACCATGAGATATGTCTAAGGCTATACAGGAAGCTTCAGAGCCATGTAGAAACTTGAATCTGCATCTCTGTGCGTGGGTAGGCCCTACTGTTCAGAAAAATCAGGAAATTAGGCAAAACATATTGGGAAGTGGTGGGAAATTATTGTGGGATCAAGTTTCACGTATCAGGGAGCCTTCGTGGTCCACCATAACTAGTGTTCTGCCCTTTGTTTGTGCAGGATATCTCTCAATGCCATTTCGAGGGAATCCTAAGCAGGTGAAGGCATCTGCTTGGGAAAACCCTGAAGCAAATGGTGAGCCACTGTGTGAGACAAAAGGCTGGACTGGATGGGCTGTGGCCTGTTCCACCAAGGCTGTTCTTATGTTCTTATGTTTATGTAACTTACAGTTTGGTCAGTTTTGTGTATGAGGGACTGCAGTGGCTCAAGTGGTTAAGATGCTGAACTCGATTCCCAGGTACTTCATGACAGAGTGAGCTCGCATCTTTGTCCCAGCTCCTGCTAACCTAGCAGTTCAAAAGCAAGAAATTGCAAGTAGATAAATAGGGACCACTTTGGTGGAAAGGTAAATAGCATTCTGTGCACTCCGGTGTTGAGGCATGCCTGCCACATGTACATGGAAACATCCATACCTGTCAAGTTTTGGATTTGAAAATAAATAGTTAGCTACAAAATCTTGACAGCAAAATCTGCTGCTTCAACTGGATGCCTCACTCAGCCTACTGGCCTCTTTGTCAAAAATAATTATTTTCTAATAGTTAAGGGTGATTAGACACAATTAGATATTTAACAACAAGGATTTATTTTAGGATAGCCCATTCGGCTAGAACAGCAAGCAGTAGAATTGGGAACTGGGACTTCAATTCACCACTGTGCCTTGTTATTTTTTGTAGCCATAGCATACTGTTAAAAATTCCAAGATCCTTCTCTCATAGCATTACTGAGTCAAGTATCCCCATACCTGTCAAGTTTTGGATTTGAAAATAAGGGAAATTTTGGCTACACCCCTCTGTGGGTGTGGCCAAATCTGTGGGCATGGCCAAATATAGCCATGTGACTGGCTGGGCTCTAGTCATGCCTGCCACATGGCAATGAAAATGTCTGTAAACACAGACAGCACTGGCTCTTTGGCTGTAAATGGAGATGAGCACTGCTCCCTAGAGTTAGATACGACTGGCAGATTTTACTTTCTTAGGATCAAAGATCTCTGCAGATGGTGATTGCAGCCATGAAATAAAAAGGTGACTGATGCTTGGGAAACAAGCTATGAGAAACCTGGGGAACATAGTTAAAAGTAGAGGCATCACCTTGCAAACAAAAAATTGCATAGTCAAAGCAATGGTATTCCCAGTGGTAATATATGGGTGTGAGAGCTGGACCATTAGGAAAGCTGAGCACGAAAAAATAGATGCCTTTGAAATGTGGTGTTAGAAATAGGTCGATCCTAGAAGAAATCAACCATGACTGCTCATTAAAGGTCAAATAGTAAAGATGATGCTAAAGTACTTTGGACATCAAATGAGAAGAGAGGATTCACTTGAGAAGGCCTTGATGCTGGGAAAGGTGGAGGACAAAAGAAGGGGGTGGCCAAAAATAAGATGGCTAGATGGTATTGTAGATGCAATGGGCACAAAGCTGTGTGGGCCAGAGAACCCTTTCCCCATCTTCTTGGGGGACTTTTTCTTTCTTTCTTGTTTACTCATTTTTAATTATTATTTTTTCCTGGGAAGCAAAGTGCAGAATAGTAAACCATCCCCCTAGGGTTACCACCTGCTTGTAAGCAGCTTGGCTTTAATGAACTAGCCCTGCACATGGCTAGACACCGCCCCCCAATTAGGGTGGAGGAGCAAGGGATTAATTCCCCCAAATTAACCAATCTATTTGTTCCTCACTGCAACCAATTGAAGCACCAACACCTGAGAATGTTAGCTATTGGTTTTTTCAGTGCATGCTTTTATTATTTCTCTTTATCTAGAAAAACACATAGCATGGCACTCAAGTCATTCATGAAATTTGCAGAATAACATAGCTTGGTCATGTAAAGAAGATACTTATAATATTGGGCTTTCTAGTTAGACATTAGAATACACTACCTACAGGGTCTCTGAAAATGGATTTCTGTCTATCCTTCATAATAACTGAAGGATATTGAGTAGTATAAGTATAAATTTCAAAGTTCCTTTGCAGAATAATACCTAATTTACTCACGTGTAGCAAATATTACTTTTAAAGGATATTTTAGAGGCATTTTGGTAGGATATTTTTTGGATTTTCAGGACTACGTAGCAAAGGAAACACCTTTCCCTCCCCACTCATGAAATAAAAAGACAGGACATGTACATTTTTCATCTAAAGTCCTGGGACACAATTTTATTTAGAACAACCTTTAACCCCTAACTTGTGGTGATGCCTGGTAGTGCTACCCACCTGGTCCCAGAACAAGGGAAGCTGAATTGATTTAATCGATTTGATTTGATTTATTGGATTTGTATGTCGCCCAACTCGGCTACACGACTCAGGGCGGCTAACAACAATCACAATACATCTAATAATACAATAAAATAGAATATAATAGAATACAGTATAGTCAAAGCAATGGTATTCCCGGTGGTAATGTATAGGTGTGAGAGCTGGATCCTGACCCTCGTGCATTGCCTGCCCAACCAGAAAGCTGAGCGCAGAAAAATAGATGCCTTTGAAATGTGGTGTTAGGAATAGGTCAATCCTAGAAGAAATCAACCACGACTGCTCATTAAAGGTCAAATAGTAAAGATGATGCTAAAGTACTTTGGATATCAAATGAGAAGAGAGGATTCACTTGAGAAAACCTTGATGCTGGGAAAGGTGGAGGACAAAAGAAGGGGGTGGCCAAAAATAAGATGGCTAGATGATATTGTAGATGCAATGGGCACAAAGCTGTGTGGGCCAAAGAACCCTTTTCCCATCTTCTTGGGGACTTTTGTTTTGTTTTCTTTCTTGTTTACTCATTTGTAATTTAAAAAAATTTCTAGGAAGCAAAGAGCGGAATAGTAAACCACCCCCCTAGGGTGAACTAGCCCTGCATGTGGCTAGACACCCCCCCCCCCAAATTAGGGTGGAGGAGCAAGGGATTAATTCCCCCAAATTAACCAATCTATTTGTTCCTCACTGCAACCAATTGAAGCACCAACACCTGAGAATGTCAGTTCCAGCTTAAGGAAGGGAATTAGTAAAGTAAAAAGCAACCTCTGTAGTTTCCAAGCCTTCCAGCAGCTGAGGAGTTAATCTCCCTCCAGATGGTTGATGAGATCCAGGAAGATAAACAACAGGAACAAACTGAGGTTCTCTCCCTTGATATGGTTGATGAGGTGCATGTAGATGAACAGATTGCAGGAGAGAGGCTCCTTGTACTAGGCGATTCAATAATTAGAAATACAGAGAAATGGATTTGTGATGCACATGATAACCATATGGTGACTTGCCTGCCAGGTGCAAAAGTTGCAGACATCACAAGAAATCTAGATAGATTGTTAGAGAGAACTGGGAACGAGCCAGTTGTCATGGTACACATTGGTACCAATGATGTTGGGAAGGCCAAGCGGGCTGTCCTGGAAGCCAAATTCAGCTTGTTAGGAAGAAGATTGAAGTCCCGGACTTCCAAGGTAGCATTTTCAGAAGTGCTGCCTGTCCCTCGCGCAGAACCTACCAGGCAGGCAGAGCTCAGAAGGCTCAATGCATGGATGAGGCGGTGGTGTTGAGAGGAGGGCTTCAGATTTGTCAGGAACTAGAGAACATTTTGGGACAAGCCAAATCTGTTCAGGAGGGATGGGTTGCATTTGAACCATGATGGGACCAGATTGCTGGCACTCAACATCAAAAAGGCTGCAGAGCAGCTTTTAAACTGATAACTGGGGGAAAGCCGACAGGAGCTGGGCAGCATCCAGTTCGGGAAAGTATGTACTTGAGTAGTGAGGAGGATGCAAAAATTACTGAGCAGAGCAAGGAGATAGTCACCAGCACTCTAGCAGAAGGATGCAAGAGGCAGTCTAACAATGCAACTGGACTGAAAAGACTGTATCAGGAAAGCATATATAAATGCTTGTATACAAATGCCAGAAGCCTCCGGAACAAAATAGGGGAGCTGGAATACTTAGCAATAGATAAGAATATTGATATTATTGGTATCACTGAAACCTGGTGGACGGATGATAACCAATGGGATACAGTTATCCCAGGCTACAAACTGTACAGGAAGGATAAGAAGGGGCAAATGGGAGGTGGTGTAGCCTTGTATGTCAAAGAAGTGATAAAATCGTATGGATTGGAATATCTAGGTGATTTGGAGTCACCATTAGAAGCTCTGTGGGTAAGAGTACCAGGCCACAAGGATGGTCTAACAGTAGGCATATACTATCGGCCTCCGACCCAAACTCTTGAGGGAGACTGGCAGTTGGAGAATGTTGTAAAGGAGGCATCCAAGAAGGGAAGCCTGGTTATAATGGGGGACTTCAATTACCCTCACATAGACTGGGTGAACTGTTGTTCAGCACATTATAAAGAGATAAAGTTCCTAGATATGCTAAATGATTGTTCCCTGAGACAGATGGTTGAAGACCCAATTAGAGGTACAAGAATCCTTGACTTGATCCTGAGTAATACTCAGGATCTGGTGCAAGATGTTAATGTGACTGATTTTGGTGTCTTGCACGGAAGACAAAGAAGGAGTCGCAGTAAGGACTAACACAGGTTTATTGGGTGATGATCAGGATGAACATGTGGTAATGGCGGAGGTACATCACATTATATACAGCAGTACAATACATTTGAATCTTGTTGCACGGTAGCTCATTGGCTGCAACCGGCGTGACGTCATTCCAAGTCACGCCCCTCTTCTGTAGTTAGTGATAGTGCGGGAGAGTTCCCACGGCTGCCGGTGATTTGAGGAATGTGAACCATGTGAGTTGATCACTCGCAGCTGCCCTCTATGGGCAGCTTACTCGCATTCCTTAACAGCTGAGCTACATTGTAATTATGGTCAGGTTACATTCATACATTTCTTAAAGCAACATTGTACATACATAACACCCCTCCCCCCTAGGATGGGACGAAGTCCCTCAACCATTGTGGCTTGCCACACGTGCGCCTGGGGCGTGCGGCCGCTTGACTTAACACAGGTGAGCCGGGGGCTCCTGGTTCCGCGGAGTCCCGTCCTGCAATGGAAAGGGGGGACTCATTGGTGGCTCTGCGACAACCTGTGACAACCTTGCATTGGGGGACGGGAATGGAATGAACAGTTGGGACGTGAACCCCTGCCTACCGCTTGAGGAGCTTGGGGTCCCCCCCAGTACGAATCTCGGGACCGACGAGGAGGCCCTCGTGGTCTTGCCACCCCCTGCTGCCTGTCCGGGAGTTCTAGAGGGTGAAACGGGCGGATTTCCCCCTGCTGTCTCGGGGGTGTCTGTCTCCGGGGGGCTGGAGCTATGGTATATTCTAAAACAAAAGGGCTGGGGGGACTGGAGGTACCAGGGGCTGAACTGAAACCCCTCTTCTCGCTAGGACGGGTGGGGGATCACTCCACGACACCCCCCTGGTGCTGCAAATCACAATCGAACTCGTCCCTCTCTTCCAAAGTATCCTCCTCTGTGGCTGAAAATTGAGGGTATGCATTTGTACCCGCTGATGCCGCCGTGTCTCCCCCTTGGGTAACACGGGTGGGGGAGGACCCTAACACTGATTCCCCTTCACTGGTGACTTGCCTTCTGAGTTGGTCGGCGTGCCTTCTCCAGAGTAGACCCGAGCTAGTCTCGACCCTATAGGATACTGGCCCCGTCTGCTCGATGATCGTCCCTGGTACCCACGCTGGCCCCGCGGCCGCGTAGTTCCTGCAGTGAACCAGGTCCCCTACCGAAAAACTTTTGGAGCTCTCTACCCCTATATTTATATTTCTCCCCTCATCCTCCACCCTGGACAGATCCATCCGGTCAAACAGTGTTACCGGACGCCTCCTCATGAGGAGTTCGGCTGGCGAAAATCCTGACGCTAGGGGGGTTGTCCTGTAGCAGATGAGGAACTGACACAGATGAAGGTTCAACTCACCGGGACCCATGCACCGCAGTGTGTCTTTCGTAGTGCGCACTTGGCGCTCTACCTGACCGTTTGTGGCGGGGTGAAACGGGGCGGCGGTAATGTGCCTGATGGCGTTTCTCTCAATAAACGTCTTGAACTCCGCAGACGTGAAGGTACTAGCGTTATCGCTAACGAGAACGTCTGGCAGGCCGAAACAGGCAAAAACCTTGCGCAACTGTTTAATGGTCGCCACAGAGGAGGTGCTGTTCATGGGGATTACTTCTAACCATTTGGAATAGGAGTCGACTATCATCAGAAACATGGACCCGCGGAAAGGGCCAGCGAAGTCGACATGTATCCGGGACCATGGCCCGCGGGCCGTGTCCCATTCCCTATGGGGTAGCCGGGAATCCTCGGGCCGAGAGCTCTGGCAGTTCTCACACGTGCCCGCTAGGCGTTCTATATCCGCGTCTATCTGGGGCCACCAAAAGAAAGTCCTGGCCAGCGCCTTGGAGCGCACTATTCCCAGGTGACTGGTATGCAGTAGCTTCAGTACCTTAGCCCTTAACTTCTCTGGGATGACTACCCGCTGGCCCCAGAGTAAGCAGCCCCTTTCCAGGGAAAGGTCTACTCTACGCCTGAAAAACGGCTTGAAATGCTCCTCGGGGGGAGTAGTGGGCCACCCTTTCCTAACCCAGGAACTAACTTGGGCCAGCGTCTTGTCGGCCGCTGTGGCCTTGGCGAGGTCGGCCGGGATGATGGGGGGTGAGTCGAGGGACTCAATCAGCAGGACTTGGTGTTCCTGCTCTACCTCGCATGCGGGATCCCCTAAACTAGGGAGGGGAGACCGGGACAGTGCGTCCGCATGGGAGATCTCCTTCCCTGGGCGATAGACCAGCTCATACTGGTAGGCGTTGAGGAATATGGCCCAATGCAGCATCCTGGGGGATAGAATTTGCGGGGTGGGTTTGCCGGTAGTGAAGATCCCGAGAAGTGGTTTGTGATCTGTCACTACCATAAACTCGCGGCCGTATAAAAAATCGTGGAACTTCTTCATTCCTGCGATTATGGCCAGGGCCTCCCTATCTGTTTGCGCGTAATTGCGCTCGGCCTTCGAGAGGGACCTTGAGTAGTACGCCACCGGGGCTTCCCGCCCGCTCTCCAACACGTGGCACAGGACCGCCCCCACCCCCACTGGGGACGCATCACAGACTAAAACCACTGGTTTCCTCAGATCAAAGTGGGTTAGGACAGCATCTGAGGATAGGAGTGTCTTAAGCTCCTTGAACGCTTTCTCCTGCCTGTCCCCCCACCGCCAAACCGCGTCCTTTTTTAGTAGCGCGTGCAGTGGCTCCGCGACCGATGCCTTCCTAGGCAGGAAGGAGTGATAGAAATTTAGGAGCCCTAGAAATGACTGCAGCTCCGGTTTCGCGGTGGGACGAGGGGCGTTTTTCACGGCCACAACCTTGGACTCAGAGGGCTTGATTCCCTCCGGGGTTATCTTAAAACCGAGAAACTCGACCTCCCTCGCAAAGAATACACATTTGTCCCATCTCAGTCAAAGTCCCGCCCTCTCGAACACTGAGAGGACCCCGTATAACCTCTTTGCTAACTCTAATTCGCTCCCCGCCATTATCAACACATCGTCGAAATATGGGCGTTCCATGAGGGACTGGAAGGCGTTCCATGAGGGACTGGAAGATCCCGGGGGCCGAATTCACGCCAAACTGAAGGCGCATTACCTTAAATGCCCCCTTGTGCGTCACGATCGTTTGCGCAGCGGCAGCAGCCGGGGTTACTGAGAGCTGCTGATATGCCTGCGCCAGATCTAGCTTGGCAAAACACCTCCCCCCATATAATGTGGCCAGTAAGTGGCTGACCATGGGCACCGGATATGCATTTGGCCGAATGGCCTTATTGATCGTACATTTATAGTTCGCACAAATCCTGACCTCCCCGTTTGACTTAAGGGCCGTAACAATCGGCGTTTCCCACTCCGCCGAATCAACTGGGACCAAAATCCCCTGCCCCACCAATTTGTCCAGTTCCGCCTCGAACTTGTCCTTGAGGGCGAAGGGCACTCTCCTTGGCTTGAGGCGGATGGGCCGGATTTCTGGGTCCAGCTCAAAGGAAACTGGGGGGCCCTTGTACGTCCCGAGCCCCTTCTTGAAAACGTCCGGGTGTGCATTGCACACGTCCCGCATTGGGTCAGTCTCGATGGCGTTAATGCCGGACAGTTCGATTCCCAGGGGAGCAAACCACTGCGTTCCCAAAAGGCAGCATCTCCCCCCCTTGAGGACCACTAAGGGCAGTTTCTCAGAGTAATTCTTGAACTTCACCTTGAACTTTCCCACCCCCAACACTGGGATCCCATTTCCCTGCACGTCCCGTAAGTGTGACTTCATGGCCCGCAGCTTGGGCCGCGCCTCTGGGGGAATGCGCATGAACTCTTTTTGGGACAGGATGGAATAGGATGACCCCGAGTCTATCTCCATCCTCACTGGGAGCCCCTGTAACAGTACCTCTACGAAAAAGCGCCGGTGCTCCAGGCCCACGCGGTTCACGCCTTCCTCGCTGTAGTTGGTTGAGACCTTCCTGGTGCCGGCCGCCTTCCGTTGGTGCGTCTGGGGATGACTTGAAATGCCCTTGTCCTCGGCTCGCCCGCGCCTGCATACTCTGGCGATGTGTCCCTTTCGGCCGCAGTTGTGGCACTCGGCCTTTTGGAACGGACACCTCGTGCGGTCGTGAGACGCCCTACAACCGTCGCAGCAGCGGTCTTGCCGTTCGGGGTCTGTCGCTTCTCTCCGTGTTTCTTTATCCTCTGGACGTCGTCCTCCTCGCTGGAGCAGGAGTCCACCGTCGTGGATGACTCCTCGGACGTCGCTAGTGTGTCGGCGGGCGACTTGGGGGCCCGCCAGGCCGTCTTCGCCGATGTCTGCCAGGCCGCCTGCACTGGTGACTTGGCCCTCTCGGACGTGGCCCCTCGGGACTTGAACACTCTGACCCCGCTCCTGGCCGCCTCGGCTGCTTGGGCCTCCCGCAGTACCTCGTTGAACGTGAGGCGATAGTCACGGGTCATCAATTTCCTCTGGACCTCCTCGTCCCTCAGGCCACACAGCATGCGGTCTCGGAGGGCCATGCCCAGGTCTTCCCACTGGCAGTGCACCGCTGCAAACCTGAGGGCTGCCGCGTAGGTGGACACGGACTCTCCCGGGCGCTGGTCTCGCCTGTGGAACGCGACCCTGGCCGGGAAAATCGACACGGGGGGCTGGAAGTGCTCGCCCAGTAACTCCAGGATGCGGTCGATGGGCACCACGTCCACCTTCCGGGGGGCCACCAGGTTCATCAGGATACGCAGCGTGGCCGGCCCCACCTGGGCCAGGAAGTGGGAGCACATCTTTGCGTCGTCGTTGACGCCCGCAGCTTCCATTGCATGCCGAAACTGGCACTCGTACAGCTCCCATTGTTCTGGATCGCTGATATCGAACTGGTAAGGCTTAACCTTGGGATTCGCCATCAATCCCACCTTCATCGCCAATTTGGTGTCTTGCACGGAAGACAAAGAAGGAGTCGCAGTAAGGACTAACACAGGTTTATTGGGTGATGATCAGGATGAACATGTGGTAATGGCGGAGGTACATCACATTATATACAGCAGTACAATACATTTGAATCTTGTTGCACGGTAGCTCATTGGCTGCTACCGGCGTGACGTCGTTCCAAGTCACGCCCCTCTTCTGTAGTTAGTGATAGTGCGGGAGAGTTCCCGCGGCTGCCGGTGTTTTGAGGAATGTGAACCATGTGAGTTTATCGCTCGCAGCTGCCCTCTATGGGCAGCTTACTCGCGTTCCTTAACAGCTGAGCTACATTGTAATTATGGTCAGGTTACATTCATACATTTCTTAAAGCAACATTGTACATACATAACACTGATCCAATAGGGAACAGTAACTACAACTCAATTATGTTTAACTTGATCATAGACTGCAAGTCACTGATAAAATCTAACACAGAGACCTTAAATTTTCAAAAAGGAAATTTCCCAAAGATGAGGAAACTAGTAAAAAAGAAGCTAAAAGGGAAAATTGAGAGAGTCCAAACACTCCAAGAGGCATGGAGGCTGTTTACAAAAACAATAACAGAGGCCCAATTGGAATGCATACCCAAAAGGAAAAAGGGCACTGCCAGGTCCAAGAGGACTCCGATGTGGCTTACAGGAGCTGTTTGGGAAGTGATCAAAAGCAAGAAAAGCTCATTTAGAAGATGGAAGGCTTGTCCGAATGAGGACAGCAGGCAGAAACATAAATTCTGGCAGAACAAATGCAAGGCAACAATCAGGAAAACAAAGCAAGACTTTGAGGAGCGTATAGCTAAAAATACTCAGAGAAATAACATTAGAAGTAAGAACCCAACTAGGAAGGCCATTGGACCATTAGATGACAATGGAAGGCAAGGGGTTATTAAAGAGGAAACAGAGATTGCAGAGAGACTCAATGAATTCTTTGCTTCAGTATTCACTGAAGAAGACAGAGACAACATGCCCAAAACAGAGCCTATCTTCATAGGGAGGGAAACCGAAGAATTAAGCCAGATAGAAATAACCAGGGAGGAGGTCCTTGCATGTCTTGTTAAACTAAACACTAACAAATCACCAGGACCAGATGGCATCCATCCACAAGTTCTCAGGGAACTTAAAGATGAAATTGCTGATCTCCTAGCTAAAATATATAATATTTCCCTCAAATCAGGCTTTGTGCCTGATGACTGGAAGGTAGCGAATGTAACACCAATTTTCAAAAAAGGATCCAGGGGTGATCCAGGAAATTACCGACCTGTCAGTTTGACATGTGTCCCAGGTAAAGTGATGGAAACCATCCTAAAATATAGAATTAATAGGCACATAGAAGAGAAGGTGCTGCTAAAGGAGAGCCAACATGGCTTTTGCAAGGGCAAATTATGCCTCACTAATCTGTTGGAATTTTTTGAGAGTGTCAACAAGCATGTGGATAAGGGGGATCCAGTTGACATTGTTTATCTGGACTTTCAGAAGGCTTTTGACAAGGTCCCACACCAAAGGCTCTTGAATAAACTTACCAGTCATGGAATAAAGGGACAGGTCTTGTTCTGGATCAGCAACTAGCTAAGGGACAGGAAACAGAGGGTAGCACTAAATGGACACTTCTCTAAGTGGAGGGAAGTAAAGAGTGGGGTCCCTCAAGGTTCAGTACTGGGACCCCTGCTTTTCAACCTCTTCATAAATGATCTAGAGGTAGGAGTAAAAAGCAAGGTAGCCAAATTTGCTGACGACACTAAATTATACAGGGTAGTGAAACCTGTGAGAGATTGTGAGGAGCTCCAGAGGGATCTCTTGACACTGGGGGAGTGGGCAAAACAGTGGCAAATGAGCTTCAACATTAGTAAGTGCAGAGTGATGCATGTTTGGGCAAAAACCTCCAATTACTTTTATAAACTCATGGGTTCTGAACTCTCTGCGGCAAACCAGGAAAGGGATCTTGGTGTCCTGGTGGACAGCTCAATGAAGGTGTCAACCCAGTGTGCCTTAGCAGTGAAAAAAGCAAACTCAATGCTAGGGATCATTAGGAAGCGTATAGAAAATAATGTCATTTTGCTTCTTTATAAATCTATGGTGAGGCCCCATCTGGAATACTGTGTACAGTTCTGGTCACCATACCTCCAGAAGGATATTATGGAGTTAGAAAAAGTGCAGAGGAGGGCAACAAAAATGATTAGGGGGACTGGAACACCTTCCTTACCATCTGAGGCTGCAACGGTTGGGCCTTTTCACTCTTTAACAACGGCATCTAAGAGGTGACCTGATTGAAGTTTATAAAATCATGCACAGTGTGGACAAAGTAGATAAGGAAAAATTGTTTTCCCTATCGCATAACACTAGAACTAGGGGACATTCCATGAAACTTTTGTGTACTAGTTCTCAAACAAATAAGAGAAAGTACTTTTTCACCCAGAGGATTACTGGTCTATGGAACTCCCTGCCAGAAGAAGTGGTGACAGCTGTCAGTCTTGACAGCTTTAAGAAAGGATTAGACAAGTTCATGGAGGACAAGGGTATCAATGGCTATAATTATGGATACTTAAGGACAACCTCCGGGTTGGAGAGATAGGCAGGATATCTCTCAATGCCATTTCCAGGGAATCCTAAGCAGGTGAAGGCATCTGCATGGGAATACCCTGAAGCAAATGGTGAGCAACTGTGTGAGACAGAATGCTGGACTGGATGGGCTGTGGCCTGTTCCAGCAAGGCTGATCTTATGTTCTTATGGTTTGTTAGAAGGTGGGGTGCCTGTTCGGCAGGGTGGGGAAACCTTCAGCAGCTACTTTTCCTACTGTAAAAGGAACCCAGCCAGGCAACTGCAAGCAAAATAAACCTCAGCTCTCTCTCTCTCTCTCTCTCTCTCATATAGTGATCAAGCAACATCCCCCCTCCCAAGTTAACTCTAGAACAGAAATGAAAGCCTCCAGGAGGCAGGGCAGAAACAGCTCAATAAACCATGAGAGTGAGAGAGAAGTCTCTGCCCCAGACCAAGAGCTGATTTGCCCCTGCATATATGAAATATCGCTCACCTAGAGTAGACTCCCGTCCCATGGTGGCTCCAACCACCAGCAGCAAAACTGAAGCCTCCATGACCATTTGGCAGGGAAATGAAAGAGAAGGCACCCCCACCACCTACTCTCTCCCCTTGCACAAGCAAAAAGCCACAGCGGCCTCTGGTGGCAGGAAAAATATAATGCAGCTTCGCCTATGAGGGCTCCGGTCAGGATTTTTTTTATTTTAAAAAAGGGATATTACATGGAAATTAATAAAATGGGTGGGGAGTGGGAAGAGGGGTAAAAATAAGGGGGTTTCCCAGGAAAAATGGGATACTTGACAGGTATGTACGTCTGCGGAGGCAGATAGCGCTGGTTCTTTTGGTATAAACAGAGATGAGCACTGAACCCTAGAGTTGGATATAACTGGCTTTCGAGCAAGGGCAAACTTTACCTTTACTATGTGTGAGGCAGGGAGGAAACCCAATCTTGTCCTTCATTCCAGGCCAGCAAAATATCTTTTCCAAGGTTGGCTTGGCTTTTGACCAAGCCCAAACTCCATTTATTACACTGTGCTGACTTGTTATGTTATGGTCTGTCTTCAAGGAAATTAATTTTTCCATTGCATTAGATTTTCTCCAGTTCCCCAGTCATGCACTACAACTCATATATAGTCTCTGTAGAGAAACGTCATCATAAATCCTAAAAGCTGCCTTATGAGTAATCATTCTGTATGTTTTAAATAGTATGTCAGCCTTTAATGACTCTTACAGGTACTTTGTTTCTAAGTTTATTTAGGTCTTGCTCAACATATTTTATGAAATATGCTACATTATAAAGTGTACATCATGTTGTAAGGACTTTAGAAACAATACAAGTTTGGTGTATCAGACAAATCTTTGGATTGGCACAGAGATATTTTTTGGCTTTGCTGGGTTAGTTTTGAAATAGTAGAGGAAATAAATGTTTTGAAAGATAGACAGGACTGGGGGAAGGGGGAAATAACTTGTCTGGCATTTAGCCACAGAAGGAAATTTGAAGCATAGAAGCCAGAGCAGAAAAAGCCACAAAATTATGTATACTAAAAATGAAGCTTAAGGAAGGGAGGAAGAAATAAAGACCTAGACAGATTCTTAAACCACTGAGGAAGCAATGCTGAGCTTTTCAAAACATATATAGTTACATTGAATTGTTGCTGAATGTACAAAGAAACCACTAATGGAAATCAAAGAAAAAAATATGTGACAGAGCCTCTCAGAGCACAATCCAGTCTTTACTGAAGATGCAGGGTGTTCCTCTAGGCTTGAAGGAGCACGTTTCTCCACCACTCTTGCTTAAATGCTTAGATGGATACTCATCCAAATAGCAAAATGACCTGTCCAAGAAAGGGAGGTCATATCCTCATGGGCCTTCTTCCCATCTGCCAGATGAATATACATTTATACACATAGTAACCACAAAAGATTAGCAAGATTTATAACTTTCAAATGATGTTCTGCATGCATTTCGACAGGACAGTTTCAGTCCACATTAATATCTTGCTGATACTGCTGTAACTTAGATGAAGTGGTATCAATAGGATCGATGTGGTTTTATATTTGTCCTGCTCCTATTATATTCCCTGACAACCTCTTCTTGAATTACAACACAGTGAAAAGCACCCTGTCTTATTGATCTGTGTCTTATTATATGCCATCTTAATTGTGGTATTGACTTCTTCTTTATTACTTGCTATAGTTTGTCTTTATCTGAATATCAACTAGTACAGGTTTTATTTAATTTTATGCAAGCAAAGAAAGGTAGAATTAAACAGACCCCTACATCAAGCAATATAATTGTTAATCTTACTTCATCTTTCTTAAAGTGAAATCAGGGAGCCTTGTGTCTATCCACATATGCCCACAACAGTCAAACAACTACTGTATAGCTTAAAAAATTCATTTTTTGTCCCAGTGCCCTTCCAAAGTCAAATGCCTTCTTTTTCTACCTCTCTTCCTCCACTTGAATCTCTACACAGCAATTTTGCCTGATCCTGAGAATAAATTGTCCATTAATGGGGGAGGGAGAAAAAATCCCATAGCCATTAGCTATCACTAAGGAAATATCAATCTGGGGATATGTAGAAGTTTTCAAATAGCTAAGACAAACTCTCTTGACACAGAAATCAGTGTGCTGAGAATTCTCCAATGCATCATGATAGCTTGTCTCCTATGTGCCACCAAGGCATTAATCACACAGCTCCAAGAAAAACTAGAATTCTTTTCTTTGGAGAAACTATGGGTGATATCAGATGGCTGCAATGGAGTGTGCCTAATTTCATCAGGAAGGGCCATTAGCAGGATCAATCTTCCTTAAAGTGGCCCTTCTGTCTGCTGGTGTATAGCTCTACCCCAGCCCAAAAAATTAGCTCTACAGCTAGACCAAGAAGCACCAGATTGCTCAATAAGTGATCAAAATGGTAATTTCTTTCCCCACTCACATCAGTAAGGACAAAAGGACATCATAAAGATGAACAACCCACCCAATGCTATTACTTCTACTGGTCTGTTCAACAAAGCAACAGATAAAGCATTGTTAATCTTGCGTATTTACAGATATATACAAAAATCAGCGTTAAATACGTGCACATTTCTCCATGCCAACAGTATTTTATGATGTGCAAGATGACTGGGGAAGGGCTAACATTGCTCCTTTCTTCAAAAAGGACAAAGAGGAAGAACCAGGGAACTTGAGACCAGTCACCCTGATAGCTATCCCAGGGAAAATTCTGGAGCAGATTCTAAATCAGTCACTTGGCAAGCACCTTGAAAACAATGCAGTAAGGACTAGAGGACAACATGAATTTGTTGAGAACAAATCCTGCTAGACTAACCTTACCTCATTTTAAAATCAGATATGTAACTTATATTGATTTCAGCAAAGCCTTTGACAAGGGATTGTTCACGACCATGGCTGTGCAGAGCGAGGGAACTTTGCCACGCCTCCTCTCCCTTGAGTGGGAGGGGTCACCAATAGGGAGAGCAAGGATTGGGCAGTTAGAGAAGGAGTTGGGGTTTTACAGTCCTTGTTTTAGAAGTTTCTTGTGGCGTAGATTTGCAGCGACCCACCCAGTGCTTCGGAGTGGGATAGCCAGCTGCAATATTTTGAGCCAGGTGGGAATTTTGGACCCTAACAGGTTGGCACCAGTTGGACAGATTGGAGGGTGTGGTCGTGTTTAAGCAGAAAGCGCAGAGAGACCAGGGGTCTTTGGGAGGGGGAGGGGTTTCCCTCTGAATCTGGGCTGGGTGGGGGGGCCTTTCCATGTCACCAGCTCAGGGGGTGTAGGTTGGGTTCTCTTGCCTGGAGGCCCCCTCCTCCTGGGGTAATACTGGTTTCTGCATTTTTTGAGGCACCTGCATTTTTGTCTCCCTGTTTAATAAAGGCCCAGCTCATTCCAGCAGTCGGTGTACATCTCTTTTTTTGGGGTGGGTGGGATGGAATGGCAAAGAGTCCCATGATATTCTGATTACCAGGATAATTAGGTGTGGTTTGGATAGCACAAGTGTCAAGTGGATACATAGTTGGATACAGAACTGTATTCAGAGTGTGCTTATTAATTATTCCTTCTCAAATTGGGTGGAGTTAATTAGTGGGGAACCACAAAGCTCAGCCCTAGGTCTGCTGCTCTTCAACATTTTCATTAATAACTTGGGTGAGAGAGTTCAGGGAATGTGAACCAAATTTGCAGAGGACCTTTGAAGACAGGAATAAAATTCAAAATGATCTTGATGGCTGGAGCACTGGGATGAAAATAACAGCATGAAATGTAACAGAAATAAATGTAAAGTTCTACACCTGGAGGAAAAAAATAAATGCACAGTTACAAGATAGGGGATACTCATACGTGTCAAGTATTCCATTTTTCCCAGGAAAACCCCTTATTTTTACCCCTCTTCCCACCCCTTCCTGTTTTATTAATTTCCCCGTAATATCCCTTATTTTTTTAAAAAAAATCCTGACCAAAGCCCTCACAGGCGAAGCTGCAGTATGTTTTTCTGGCCACCAGAGGTCACTGTGTGGCTTTTTGCTTGTGGAAGGGGAGAAAGAGAAGGTGGGGGGGGGCATTCTGTAGTTTCTCTTTCATTTTCCTGCCACATGGCCATGGAGGCTTCGTTTTTGTTGCTGCTGTTCAGAGCCACCATGCTGGGACGGAAGGGAGTCTACTCTAGAGGTGAGCGATATTTCATATATGCAGGGGCAAATCAGTGAGAGACTTCTCTCTCACTCTCATGCTTTATTGAGCTGTTTCTGCCCTGCCTCCTGGCTGGAGGCTTTAGTTTCTGTTCTAGAGTTTTCTTGGGAGGGGTGGGGGTGGGGGTGGGGGATGGTGCTTGATCACTTTATGAGAGAGAGAGAGGGGGGTTCATTTCTGTTCTAGAGTTAACTTGGGAGGGGTGGGGTGGGGGATGGTGCTTGATCACTATATGAGAGAGGGGGGTTTCATTTCTGTTCTAGAGTTAACTTGGGAGGGGTGGGGGTGGGGATGGTGCTTGATCACTATAGGAGAGAGGGGGGTTGTTTCTGTTCTAGAGTTAACTTGGGAGGGTGGGGGATGGTGCTTGATCACTATATGAGAGAGGGGGTTCATTTCTGTTCTAGAGTTAAATTGGGATGGGTGGGGGGTGGGGGATGGTGCTTGATCACTATATGAGAGAGAGGGGGGGTTTGTTTCTGTTCTAGAGTTAACTTGGGCGGGATGGGGGGTAGGGGATGGTGCTTGATCACTATATGAGAGAGAGAAGGGGGGTTTGATGGCAGGAGCTGGGACAAAGACGGGAGCTCATTCCATCCTGCAGTACTCGGGAATCGAACTGCTGACCTTCTGCCTCCCAGTCAGCAGCTTTAGTCACTTAAGCCACTGAGTAAACAACAAAGAAAACAAAAGTCCCCCAAGAAAATGGGAAAAGGGTTCTTTGGCCCACACAGTTTTGTGCCCATTGCATCTACAATACCATCTAGCCAAATCTGTAAGGTTTGGTTAGATGACCTTGCATGATTTTTCACCTCAGTCACTCACTTGGTTGGCTTTTAGAAGCATTTTTCAAAGTGGTAGCCATGTTAGTCTGTACAATCATATCAGAGAGTAAACAAAACAAAACAAAAAAGACAAAAAAATGGTGGCACCTGAAAGATTAACTCCTGTATTTAAATCTGAGTGTTCGTTGATTATGTCCACTTCATCAGACATAAGAGTGAGACATCATGTAATCAATTAATACACATCAGGGACAGAGGCACATAATGGTTGGCCAGCCTAACAGAAAAGTAACATTTTAGCATTTTGCAACTGGCAATAATGGAAAATCTCCGGTTGTTATTCAAACTTGTGGTGAAGCCTGACCCTATAAATTGCAAATGCATGCAAAACAAACTTTTCTTGCAAGCTGGTGCATCACATCCAAAGGATAGATGTAAAACAAACATTGTGGCATTACACATTTGCCAATTAGTTAACATCTATTGACAATGGTATACCTGTCAAGTATTCCGGATTGGATTTCCCATATTTCAGCGCTCATTCCTCCAATTTCCCACCGTCAGCCGCCACCATCCCATAATTTGACTGGTTGGGGAAAGTAGTTACTGAGCATGGGTTCTGCGCAGAAGAGTCCTGAGCATGTGCAGAAGGGTCCTGCACATGTACATAAGGGTTCTGCGCATAAGGTTTCTGCGCATAAGGGTTCTGCACATGCACAGAAGGGTCCTGCACATGCACATGAGGGTTCTGCATAGAAGGGTTCTGCACAGAAGGGTCTTGCACATGCACAGAAGGAGTTGTTGCTGTGCATGCACGGGCCGGGCTGGAGCAGTTCCCAGATTTTCCAGAGCCACGCTTGACAGGTTTGGGTGTATTTGACCCAAACAAAATTGCAGCATATAACAACCTGTTAGTTGTGGTGCATCAAATTTGATAATGTCCCAGAAACCTTGACTAATATTCAAAACCCTGAGATGGGTGCCCACCATATGCATTTAATTAATCTCTGCTGTCTCTCTCTGGATTATAGTCTTATAATTCCTCTCTTTTAGAATGGCAACTTTCAAGTCCTGCGCAGAGTGTTCAGGTAGATTAAAGTGATATGAAACAGGTTTCTGTGGATTACCATTCTTGATATCTTGATGTGTGGAGTGCCTTTTGTTATTCTATATAGGAGTGCCTTTTGTTATTCTATATCAGATGCCAAAATTTCTTGTTTGAATTTGATGATCAACCAGCTATCCAAACTAAGTGGATATAGTTACTCTAAGGGTGATAGAAAGAAAGTCTCCTTCAGGAAGGTGCTCAATATGAATTTATGGGAGATAAAAAAACCATAATGTTACTGGGATGTAGCCATAAATAGTATAGTGGAATAAAGAAGGACAGAAGATACTAGTCAATATTAAGATAAAATATAAGCTCCAGAAAGTAATAAGGATGAAGACAAGCAGGTAAGATTAGCTCAATTAAGATGGCATATAATAAGATACAGATCAATGAGACAGGGCACTCTTCCCTGTGCTGTAATTCAAGAAGAGGTAAGATGTCAGGTAATACAATGAACAGCACTTATTGCAAAACATTGATCCTATTGATACCACTTCATCTCAGTTACAGCAGTATCAGGACAGTTTCCATCCACATTAATACCTATCAAAGTGCATATTGCAAATCACTTGAAACTTGTAAGTCTTGTTAATCTTTTATGGTTGATATATATACAGGTATACAAATGTATCTTCATCTGTACAGTAAAGATGAGAAACTCTGACATTTTGATTTTCTTCTTTATTTGAATGCAATTTCTTTCCATTCCAAAAATGAAGACTATTGCAAATGTTTACAATTTTCAAAACAGAATTTTCCTGCATTTGCATAGCCAAATTCTCCCAGGATGGAGATACAGTGGACCCTCGATTAATAATGCATTCAAATAGCGTCATTTCCACTTATCAATGTGTCGTCACTCGCCACATGACTATCTGCATGACAAAAAACCGTCATTGTGTAGATTAACAACATTTTTTAACATCATTGTGCGGATAATGGCAGTTTTTTGCCACTAGATGGCGCAGCTGCCATTGAAAACCGCACAACGATGTTTCCCCTATAGCGATGCTACTTGGGGAACCAAGCAATGTCATTATGTGAGGGTCTACTGTAAGCATGTTCTAGCTGTCTAGCATATAGCTGTGAGGTGGCATCCAGAAAAAAAAGAGATAACAGCCCTAACTCAATACCTATAGCCTTGTGCCTTTAAATCAGTGGTGCCCAAACTACGGCCCACGGGCCCATAATCATTACCATGGCAGCAGTAAGTACATTAGAAGAGTGCATTTAAGGGAGGACAAAATGAAAATTTCTCTTTCTATTCCGCTGATTCTGTTTTCACAGTCATATAACTGTTATTGGCAATGCTAGCACTTGTAAATTCTTCCTTCCTTTAAATATCACTATGTAATGAGTCCCTGAACCATTCCTTCTCAGAAGAACAATATTCCCTGTTTTCTTCTTTGGAGCAGATTACAATGGAGCAACATGCTGTTACCAGTTTAAGTTTTATTGGGTACATCAGAAATATTGTAGTGAAAAACATATACAGTATGTGAGTTACTTTTTAAATGCAGTTGAATTATTTCAGTTCTTATCTATAACTAGCAGAGGTTGCCCGGCGTTGCCGGGCTGTTTAAAATGAGTTTTTTTAATGGACCATTAGAAAGGCTGAGTGAAGAAAAATAGATGCCTTTGAGATGTGATGCTGGAGGAGAGTTTTGATAGTCCCTTGAACAGCGAGAAGAACAAATAGGTCAATAGTAGAAGAGATTAGCCCTGAGTGCTCATTATAAGGTCAAATAGTAAAGATGAAGATGAAGTATTTTGGACATTAAATGAGAAGAGAGGATTCACTTGAGAAGGCCTTAATGCTGGGGAAGGTGGTGGGCAAAAGAAAAAGGGGACGGCCAAGGATGTGATGGCTAGATGGCATTGTAGATACAATGGGTATGGAGTTGCGTGGAGTGAGGAGGATGGCGTTGCCGGGCTGTTATAAACTGTGATCAGTTGTTTTTTTTTTTTGGGGGGGGGGGATTAAAATAAAGAACAAAGGATGATATATTTTTTTCTTTTTTTCTTTTACCAAATAATGTTTTATAATGTGTCTTTTTTCAAAAGTGTGTGTTGGTGGTTAAGGGTGGTTTTGGGTGTGCACAACCACCACCACCCATAGAATACCACTCCAATCACCAACACACATATTAAAAATTTATGGCAAGGCAGGAGTGTCGTGTGTGTGTGTGTGTGTGTGAGAGAGAGAGAAGCTGTGTGTGTGTGTTTGTTTGTGTGTGTGAGAGAGAGCTCATTAGGGAAAGGAGTAGAAGAGGAATATGTGTGTGTGTGTGTGAGAGAGAGAGAGAGAGAGAGAAAGAGAAGCTGTGTGTGAGAGAGAGAGAAAGAAAGAGAAGTTGTGTGTGTGTGTGTGAGAGAGAGAGCTCATTAGGGAAAGGAGCAGAAGAGGAATATGTGAGTGTGTGTGTGTGAGAGAGAGAGAAAGAAAGAGAAGCTGTGTGTGTGTGAGAGAGAGAAAGAGAAGCTGTGTGTGAGAGAGGAAGAGAGAGAGAAAGAGAAGCTGTGTTTGTGTGAGAGAGAGAGAGAGAGAAAGAGAAGCTGTGAGTGTGTGTGTGTGTGTGAGAGAGAGAGAGAGCTCATTAGGAAAAGGAGCAGAAGAGGAATATGTGTGAGTGTGTGAGAGAGAGAGAGAGAGAGAGAGAGAAACTGTGTGTGTGTGTGAGAGAGAGAGAGAGAGAGAAGCTGTGTGTGTGTGTGAGAGAGAGAAAGAGAAGCTGTGTGTGTGAGAGAGAAAGAGAGAGAGAGAGAAAGAGAAGCTGTGTGTGTGTGAGAGAGAAAGAGAGAGAGAGAGAAAGAGAAGCTGTGTGTGTGACAGAGAGAGAGAGAGAAAGAGAAGCTGTGTGTGTGTGTGTGTGAGAGAGAGAGAGAGAGAAAGAGAAGCTGTGAGTGTGTGTGTGTGTGTGAGAGAGAGAGGGGCTGGCTTCTCTGGCTGGCTCGAGGTAAGGAAGTCCAGCGGCAGGGGATGTGTGGGCTTCCCTTACTGGGGGCTGCCTTGCGGCCCACGGTAAGGAAGCCCAGCGGCGGGGTGTGTGTGGGCTTCCCTTACCGGGGGCTGCCTTGCCGCCTGCGGTAAGGAAGCCCAGCGGCCGGGGTGGGTGGGCTTCCCTTACCAGGGGCTGCCTTGCCGCCTGCGGTAAGGAAGCCCAGCGGCCAGGGTGGGTGGGCTTCCCTTACCGGGGGCTGCCTTGCTGCCTGCGGTAAGGAAGCCCAGCGGCCGGGGTGTGTGTGTGGGCTTCCCTTACCAGGGGCTGGCTTGCGGCCCGCCATTAGGAAGCCCAGCGGCGGGGGGGCTTTACTTACCGGGGGCTGGCTTCCCTGGGACGTGCCAGCTTTCTCAGAGTTCTGCGTGCTCACGGCGCGCAGGACACTGGGGATTGTATTTTTTCATTTGTGCTTCCCCTCTGTGCTTCTTTTTTTTCCGTGCGGCTCATTTTTGATTGGCTGCACTGCGTTTCCTCATGTTCTTTGTGCTCCTGCCTCTCAGCCTGATTGGCTGTGGCACAGCGCGGTGCAAAGAACGTTGGGAAATGAAGTTGTTTCCCTTTTTTTGCGTTTGGGGGGCTGTTGCCCCACTGCCGCTTTACTCAATCCTTCATTGACCTGCGGACCCAGTCCGCCCGTGTTCCCGAAGGGTGAGTGCAGCCAAGTAGGGCCAACCGTAGGAACCTATAGCAAGTTCCAACGGTTAACCCTTGGTTTTATAGGTTAAGATGTAGGGATCGTGGCCACTCATGGGGATGAAATCAGACACACACGCGGGTCAAGGCATCAAGATGAGGTGACGGCAAGGAGCACCGGGCAACCTCTATTTATTACCTGGCAATAATCCTTGGTCTGTGTGCGCCTAGTGCAATCGCACATCCAGCACAGACTAAGAGGAAGTGGGTTCAAAACAATGGGTTCCGTGTACATTGGTCATGCATTAATGAGTGTGCATACTTTGATGCGTGTACGTGTGGCAGAGAGGGCAACCAGGAGATAGGGGCAAACAATGGTATGTGGAATGGGGTAATTGGGAATGGTCTGGTGGAGAAGATAAGAAGTTTGTGTCTCCAGGAGTTGTTTGCGGGTTCGATAAGGATTCACACTCATCAGCTTAGCCAGAGGAGCATCCATAAAGGATTGTTGTGGCCGTGTCTTTTGGCACAGACCCCAGATCACGGCCTCCCCCCTGCGGAAGCTGGCAGGGCCTATGGGCTAAGGGCAATTTATTGGGGCAGGCTAGAGATACTTTTGGGGGTGAAGGCTGGGTCACCCCTTCACTACAAAGTTTGTATATAAATAGTGCTAATAGCTATCGCTATTAATTTCTCACCAGGGTCAGGTGGTCCAAACAGAGATGCTGCCTAACCAGACCATTTGAGGGGCCCACCAGAGGCTACCTCTGTTTAGCCTCCTATTGAAACTCCACATATTCAACAATGCTAAACTGAAATAGTTATCACATTATTTCTGAACAAGTGCCTCTTATTTACCACTTCAGAGCAGAAAATTTGAACATGATTTTCTCCATTCTAGGATTAGCTGTACCTATTGATGTTAGTCAGTCAGTACAGATGGTTGAGGGTGTTTTTTTGGAATTGTTTTATCAAAGGCAAGACTGAAATTCACAAATTTATTTACACATGAGACAAGCAGTTTGAGATTTCAATCATCTGAACGTGGAAGGAAATAAAATGGAAAGAGTTGTGTCTCTTTTTACTAGAAATATATTAGGGAATTCTGTCTGGTATGGAGTGCTGATTGCTATATATAATACTAGCATAGTTTGCCCGGCCCTGCCAGGCATTTTTAATGTGTGTGTTAGTGGTTTGGGGTGGTTTTGGTTTTGCACTACCACCACTCCTACGTAAAAACCACTCCAACCACCAACTCACACATTATTATTTTTTATTATGGCAGGAGTGTTGTGCGTGTGTCTGTCTGTCTGTCTGTCTGTCTGTGTGAATGTAGTCCACCAGAGGGTGCTAATTTTAGTTAATATTTTTGTTAACTAAAAATAGCACCCTCTAGTGGACTACATTCACTAACGTTCAGTGTGGAGGAGGTATTCGTGCAGGGAGGATGTCTTTTTTGGTTGTTCCCTGTAGGTGAGTTTTTGTGGGTTTTGTGTGTGTGTTAGTGTGAGTGTGTGTGTGTGTGTGGGGGGGGGGGGTTGGGGAGGGTTTAACTTGGTCTTGCTGGCCAGGCCACGTTAAATCCTTGCGTTGGGGTGGGGGGATTTATTTATTTATTTTTACAGGGGGGCTGGCCGGTGCCTTGCCATAGGCTGGGTTGGGGGGGGGAAGAGTGGGGTATCCCCTCCCCCAAAGCTACGGGCCGGCTTGTGCCGGCCTCTGAGGCTGTGGGGGGAATTTTTTCCCCTGCTGTCTTTCTGAAGCTTGGGGGGAAGAAGGAGGTATATTCCCCCCAAGCTATGGGGCAGTTGTGGGAGACAGAGGCCGAGAATGGTGCTCCGTGCTTGGCCTTTGTCTCCCATTTTTAAGGTGTTCATCTTCCTTGCAAGACAAGGGCTGAATCTTTTGGCCTCCATCCTCCTAGGAAGACGAATTGGTTCCCTCAGGGAAACACTTTCCCTCCCATCGCAGTCTTCGTCCCTCTCCTTCGTCCCTGTGGGCGACGTGGCCTCAATGCCCACAGGGATGAAGTAGAGGCCAGTGCTTCTCCCTACGCAGAAGGCTGAGACGGGAGAGAAAGACTTTCAAAGACCCATCCAGAGCCGGCAAAAGGTAAGTGTGGTTGGTGGAGGTTAGGGAGGGGGCTAGGTGGTGGGGTGGGGTGTGTGGTTACCAGAGCCATGCCTCCTCCCTCCCTAACCTCCACTGACCGCTCCTACCTTTTTCTGGCTTTGGATGGGTCTTTTTCCCCCTCCTCTCGGACCAGAGCGGTTTGTCTTTTAAAACCGCCACACCATGCTTTCCCAGCCTCCTCTGCATTTGCATCCCTCAGCCTGATTGGCTGAGGGGTTGCACAGTGCAGAGGACTCTGGGACTCATAGTTTTATTTTTTGGTCGCATTCGTGGCAACCATCAGAACCCTGCGGCATTGGGAAGGTGGGGGTTACGCTAAGTGCAGAGGGCTCGGTCGGGGATGGTTGGGCCAGGTGCGGGAGCCTTTGTCCCAACCCAACGGTTAAGGGTACTTTTTATAGGTATAAATATTGTTATATATTTAGTTTGTTTGTACTGTTTATATGCTTTTAATTTTGCAAACCACCCAGAATAACATTTAAGTTAGATGGGCAGTACACAAATTAATTAATTGTCTTGCCAGCCTCCATACATGCAATTGTAACAATATACTATACTATGCTTACATGTAACAATGTGTCTTTCTCAGTCTTGAAATGGTTATCAGGCTAGTCATAAAAGGGCAATTTTCAAGAAGTTGAAAGGTTGAAGCTAAAAGAAAAACAACTTGTTTGAGAAGATGAATGAAAGGCTGAGATAGAATTGGAGGGTGAAAATACAAAACTGATGTTTTAAACCCACAGTCTTTGCTCCAACACCCATTTTAAAGAAAACTAACTGGTACATTTCAGAAACAAGTAATTTGGCCTATAATTCAAATATATAACAGAGATAGGGGCTGGTTTCCAAATGTCAATCATATATTTTCTCCTTTGAAGCACAGCATATCTATTTCATAGAAGACAAATAGACACAGACCAGGCCAGAACACATGACATACTAAGCACTCAGTGTCTGAAAGAGTTAGCTGGCATAAACAGAAAGTGAGATTAACTCAATAAAGCTCAAGACCCCCTCCTGCACTGAAGTCTGTGCATTTATTCTAGTGTTAGTGCAACAAAAGAGACTTATTTTGCTGTAGCATATTGGCTAGGTTTCTTATTTCCTCCCTTCCTTTGCTCGCACCAAAAGGATGGAGTATAAATGTAAATAAATAAATAAAACATAGTTGCAGTACTAGGAATGAGTGTGCGTGTGTTTGTATTTACAGATAAACACTTGCATTCCTGTGTTAGGTCACAACCCCACTTGGGATATTGTTATGTGCTATCCATATCACAGAATCATAAAATTACTCTGCATGATGGATTGAGCACCCGTCTCTGTTCCAGCTCTTGGGGACATGAAAGGAACCTCATTTGGGCAGTCCGTGAGCAGAGTTTCTTCCGCAAAAATCATTTCAACCCAGAATAATTTCTGACACGATTATTGAGTGGGAAGGAGTCAATGAGGCCTTTTAATCCAACCTGCTCAATGCAGAAATCCATATCAATAAGATTTGAGAGATGTTTACTTTTTTTCTTCAGTGCCTCCAGCATTGGAGCACTCACAACCTCCTGAGGTAATTGGTTATGTAATATTTATCACACTCACAAGTAGATCCTGTAAGCTAACTAGATAATATGAATGTTCCTCAGCCTATTCCTATTAATGTGTTCCTACAGAGATGGAAATGATCCATATTTTTCATCGCAATTGTAATTGGATTTATTGAAAATGCTTCAAAGTCTGGGCACTTACATAATCTTTGGCCTGAATTATGCTTTTATTAATGAGATGGAAAATAGATGTAAATTTTAGATGATTAGCTACTCATGATCAACATATCCAGTTTGTTACAATTTGCACACCTTTTTCCCCTTTTTTCCACACGCTGTTGGCAGATCAGCATACAAAAAAGAATCAATGAATTCTATTTGCAGAGAGAAGTTACCATAGAAATGAAAGACAGATCTCATTTACACATCTCAGCAGTACATCTTCTGACAGCCATGGCTGACATATTTGGTAGCAACATTTCTAAAAGATTTATTTCCAAAGTAAAGGAAAACAGAAGGATCTACTATTTGATAAAAATATAAATTATTCATCCAAATCTTTATTTTTCTGCATGTAACCTTAACATCCTCTTCTCTTTTTCTGATAAAAATATAAGTTTAGTTTAAATCTCTGCCCAGATGTATCCCAAAGACCTCAAGGTCTTTCCCCAAAGACAGTGCATATCTAATTATGTTGATTTAGTTATTGTTTTAAAAAATAATGATTTTTTTTCCACATTTTGGGAAGTTCTTATGAAAAATGAATCAAACAAAATTCTCACACATCACTACATAAGCATATAGTCATGCCCTGAATCTCATTTTCTGTCTCACTTTATCTGTCAGTCAAATTTCAGTGGATGGACGAAAGTCTGTTAAGGCTCTTGATACTCCTGCCTAGGTCTTGGACTTAAAGTCAAACTATCAGCAATTTACGTAAGTATACAATATGATACCACACAAACATGGTACCATTCCTAAATGTTCCTCTGCAATTTTATTATTTCTCCACAGTTGAACCCAGTAAGAATCCTCATTCTTACATAAATACATTTATTCTCTATAAAGAAACTGTTTAGAACAAAATGTCACTTTAGTGACTTTGAGGTTTTTACTTCAAAAAATTCAACTCTTGGCCAACAAAATTCTGGTCATAGTTTTATTCATCAGTATTGGAGATGTGTTCACTGCATACCCAACATGTAATTTTACAGGTAAATTACCCTGAATAGATTTGTTGTCTACTTTCTATGGCGGTAGATTTGAATCAGGAACCATAAATGGACCAAACTTGAATTTTAGCCCATGGGTGAAGGAAATAGTTCCTTATTGCTGGAGGAAACTACAATTGGTTTGATTTTGCTGAATGTTATCATTTTCTCCAAGGGATGCTGCAATTCTAACTTTTATTTGAAAATGTTTCAAATAAAATAAAATATTTAAATGAAACTTTAATTAACTGCACCACAAATGAAAGCGCGGCGCCAAAATGGCCGCCACACTCTTTGCGGGCCCCCCCCGGACTCAGACATCCGGGTAGTTAGGGGGCGTGGCCATCCCTCTTTAAAAGGGGTGGCCACGAGGCAGCCGAGCTGCCATTTTGCGAAAGCGATGGAGAGGAGAAGTTTTTTACTCCATCGCTCTTCGCCTCTGCAGGGAAGCCTTTTTCGGTGGCAGACAGCTTGCGCGCTCTTCGCCTTTTTTGCTCGGCTTCCCAACCATCTCTGATCCCTGGGAAGGGATCGGTTGTGCTATGCCTCCCAAGAAGAAGGCTATGGCGACTTCAGCTCGCCCGACTAGGAGGCAGCAGTCGGGTCGGAGGACCGCGACTGCGCCCCCCCAACAGGCCCCCTTGGCGGAGGCACCCACCGGGACCGGTGGGATGGGGCAGATCAGGCCGTGGCCCACGGCTATCCAGCCCCAGACCGGCCCTTCAGGGGCTCCGGCCCCCGCCCCGCAATTGCCGGCCATGGGCTTGGAGGAAGGGGGTGGGCTCAGCGCGACCGGGACTTCGGCCCCCAGCCCGCATTCCCCGGCCATGGGCTTTAACCAGGGGGGAGGGCTGGGTGCAGTCTCACAGCAGGGCCTGCCCCCGGCCCCTCATGGGCCGGAGTTTTGGGCATGGCTCTACTCGGCTCCAGGCACTCTAGCAGTGGGCCCTGGGCCATTGCCCAGCGGGCCGTCCGGCCCGCCTGGCCCCCTTTATGCAGGGGGCTCTGTGACAGTGGATGCTCTACTGGCCCGTGTGGCGGCGCTGGAGGCATCCCTGGGGATAACCAATAACCCCGTTGGGGGGGGGGGGCTGCATTGCCATCTGGGGCCCCGTTTTGCCCACAGGTGACCGTGGCAGCCGCCACCCTTCAGCAGGCAGCCGGTCGGGTTGAGCTGCTTGAGGCACACAGGCCTGTGTCCGCCGTGGCCACACAGCAGACACTATGGTCAGGTAGTGGGCGGATGTGTCCTCAGAGCTCGATTTCGGTCGTGAGCTCTGACGCCCACCGTGGGCCGGAACCCCCAGTGGGGGCGGCCCATGGGGGTGCACCCAGTGAGTATCAGGTTCAAGCTAATGTCCCCACACCACGCTCCACTTCGGGGGAGGGTTTCCAGTGGCCATGGCCTCGTCATGTCGGGGCGGGGGGCCAGCAAGTCCTGGCTTACCCGGGCGCAGCTTGGTCGCATACAGGCCCTACAATAGGTGGGGGGGGGGGGTTTACGCCCCAGGGACCGCACCGGGTGTCACGGGGACAGTCCAGGCCCATCTCTTGCCGCCCCGTATCGCTACCGTGCCGGTGTCGGCATTGCCAACAGCCGGGTATTCCTTGCCCCTCGGGGATCATTTGGCGCAGGCCACAAGGGAGAAGATTTGGCGGGGAGAGTACGTAGATATTTTCTCCTTATTAAACAGGGAACCCACCAAGGAAGAGAGGGAGGGGCAGGATGAGAAGGATAAAGAGCAATCCCGCTGTCGCAAGCCACCATGCACGTGGGCCAACTGGTTACCCGCATATCTTATATACATGGCGGTGTATCTCAGGGCCCGGCCGGACCTGGCCATTCCTTTGGTCCAATATTTGGACAATATCTACAGGGCAATGGTTGATTTCCCTGGCCCATCGTGGTTGGCTTACGATGAGGAATTCCGAATGAGAGTGCCCCTACACCCAGAGATGAGGTGGGATGAGCCCTGTCAGAAGCTTTGGCTTCTGTACATGACCCCCACATGCCCGGCGCCTGGGGAGAGGTACCATTGTGCACATGCGGTCCAGCGAGCCGCTCCAACTCAGGTCCCCTGCCAGGTGGCGGGGCAGGGGGTTATAGCCCGCCTGCTGTGTTGGAGCTTCTCGGCCAATGGCGCATGCAACAGAAAACAGTGCCGATACAAGCATGAGTGTCAGTCTTGCGCTGGTCCCCACGCCGCCGCTGCGTGTCCACGAGCCGGTGGGTCACGGGGCAGAGGTAGAGGTGGACAAGGAGCGGGCAGACCTGCCGCTGATGGGGCTGGTCACTCAAAAGGCCCCCTCCCCGGTTAATGTGGTCATGATGGAGCGGTGGCCCTCAGCGTACCCGAGGAGGGAAGATGCTGGCTACCTTCTCGAGGGTTTCCAGCTGGGATTTCACATTCCATTCAAAGGGGAGAGGTGCCCCCAAGATGCCCCTAATTTACTTTCCCTTAAAGGCAGGGAGGAGGTGGCCGCCCTAAGTATTGCTAAGGAGGTTAATGCAGGTAGGGTTGCTGGCCTCTTTCACGTCCCGCCCTTCCCCAATCTGAAGGTTTCCCCTTTAGGGTTAGTGCCCAAAAAGACACCGGGGGAGTTTCGTTTAATACACCATCTGTCAAACCCGGCGGGCCATTCGGTCAATGATGCCATCCCTGATGACCTTTGTTCGGTAAGGTATACATCATTTGACCAGGCCCTGCGCATGGTACGCTCTTGTGGCCCGGGTGCACTTTTAGCGAAGTGTGACATTAAGTCTGCATTCCGTCTGTTGCCGGTACACCCGGGCGACTTTGAGTTATTGGGCTTTAAATTTCAGGGAAAATTCTATGTTGATAAAGCCATGCCTTTTGGCTGCTCTATTTCCTGTTCAGCATTTGAACGTTTTAGCACCTTCCTTCAGTGGGCCTTTGTTCGCAGGTCTGGGTCTCGGTCTGTAGCCCACTACCTCGATGATTTTTTGTTCGGGGGTGAACGGGGCTCGGACACGTGCACGCGTCTCCTTGACACATTTCAGACACTAATGAAGGAACTTGGTGTCCCTTTAGCGCCCGAAAAGACCGAGGGCCCATCAACCAAGCTCACATTCCTGGGTATTGAAATTGACACGGTTATGCAGGCAGCCAGGTTACCCATGGACAAGGTTTCCCGGATCACTGCATTGATTTTGGCCTTACTGGCCAAACACAAGGTCTCACTTCGTGAGCTCCAGGTTCTGCATGGTCACCTTAACTTTGCCTGCAGGGTGGTCGCACCTGGCAGAGCTTTTGCTCGACGCTTGTGCGACGCCATGGCTGGCCTATCCAGGCGCTATCATAGGGTCCGACTGAACAAGGGCATGAGGGCTGACATGTTAATTTGGCTTAAGTTCCTTAAGGACTTCAACGGGGTGTCATTTTGGAGATCTGACCTTTTGATCTCCCCTCGGTTCCAGGTTCAGTCGGATGCATCGGGGTCCCTGGGTTATGGGATTTACTTTGAGGGGAGGTGGGCCTACCGTCGATGGCCTCCAGCTTGGAGGGGCACGGATCGTTTACACGATCTTACGTTCCTCGAGTTCTTTTCGATACTGGGAGCTTTGATGCTATGGGGTGCGGAGTGGGCCAATTCAGTGGTTCATTTCTGGTGTGACAATGCTGCGGTAGTGCACATTGTCAATTCCCAGACATCCAAATCACCCAAGGTCATGGGGTTAGTGCGCCAGTTTGTTTTGCGCAGCCTACGCCTCAATGTCCTATTCAGGGCCAGACATGTACCGGGTATTAATAATGATATTGCTGATGCTTTATCCCGCCTGCAGATCCCCCGGTTCCGCGCCTTGGCTCCGGACGCAGAGGAATTTCCCTCGCCGCTCCTGGACGAGATTTGGGCGTTTGGCAAGGAGAGGTGAACCGGGCAATCGGCATGTCGCTGGCGCCCCGCACGCGTAAGGCGTATCACCATGCATTCAGTCAATTTCAGGCCTTTTGTGCACAATTCCGGTTGCCCGAGATTTGGCCCATTCCAGTTGCACACGTTCTTCAATTTATGGTTTACCTACACAGTCTGGGCCTAGCTCCCCGCACCATAGCATCCAGGCTGTCAGCACTGGCATTCATGGCCAAAGTGGGGGGTTATGCTGACAGCACTACTGACTTCCGTATACGACATGTTTTGGAGGGGTGGACACGGGAACGTGGATGCCGCCCGGACAGGTATGAGGCAGCTCTGTTTCATGCGGCTACCACGGTGGCCTTTTTTGGAGCGCTCCGCATCAGTGAGCTGGTGCTACTGTCTAAGGCGGATGCGACGCGTAGGGCACTGGAACTCGAAGATGTCTATGTCTCCAATGAGTGGGCTCAGTTGAGGATACGTTCCTCAAAGGCCGATCAGCACGGTGTAGGCAGTCGTGTTAGATTGCTACGATGTTCCATCACAGACATCTGTCCGGTTGGTGCCCTACAAGAGTTCCTTGCACTGCGTGGTACGCACCCTGGCCCGTTTTTCTGCCACCAAGTTGGGTCTCCCCTTACTAAATTTCAATTTTGGAAGGTGACCGGTAAGGCACTGTCCAGTGTTGGCCTCCCCGGGGCTCGTTACGGCACCCATTCTTTTAGAATAGGAGCTGCTTCTACTGCGGCTGCATTTGGGTACTCTGGGGCTGATATACGCCATATGGGGAGGTGGGGTTCGAAGTGTTTTGAATTATACGTTCGCCCTCTTCAATTATGAGCACCAGTTAAGTCACTGTCCTGTTTCCTTTTTTCCTTTACAGACCCTGTGTGTCGACGCACACCGGTGGAAGTATGGCTGGTGGGCCATAGCTACGTGCACTGGGCAGCGCAGTACGCTGCGGCGACAGAATGGGGACCCCAGCTGGGACTATGTGCATCCGCATGTCTCAGGTGGTACGGTAAGCGCGGAATGTTATGGCGGGAACTGTTGCCATTCCTTTTCTCAATCAGGGATGCTGAACCGCCTGATGTCCTGGTGCTGCACCTTGGGGGCAATGATTTAGGCCAGGTCACGGGCCTTTCGTTAAAACATACGATCTGCAGTGACCTGGCTTATTTGCATTATGTGTGGCCTGCCACAACCCTGCTATGGTCGGACATCATACCGCGTCACGCTTACAGGGAAGGTATCAACCTCCAGGCCCTTGACCGTGCTCGTCGCTCGGTGAACAGGGCAGTGGCCCGGTTCTTTGCTGACAAGGGTTTGGGGCGGGTCATCCGACACCCCACTATTAGTCTCCAAAATTATGATCTTTATACAGGGGATGGGGTCCATCTGTCGCCCAGAGGTATGCACCTCTTTTTGGAAGATTTGCAAGCAGGCCTGTTGACCGAGCTGACGGTCTGGGGGGGGGGCGGTGAGTCTTTATTAGCCTCCCCGTGTGGCGGGTAGCACTGGTAAGGTAAATATTTATGACCCACAGGTATCCGGCAGGTTCACAATTGACTGGCCAACACTAGATAGGCACAAGTTGGTTAACGTTGTCCGGTCAACGACGAACCAGGCAATGGGGTAATGGCATGAGCTATTCAGCATGCATCACCCCGTTATTTTACGGATACGCGTCAGAGGGTGGGGTCAGTAGTTAGTTTATTGACTACGGTCAACAATTTGTTTGTTGTAAACAAACAAATTGATACAAATGGATTCATTGTAGCCAATTGCCATTGGCAATTTTGGGAGGAACCTTACCAGTGTTACTGCGGCCTGCTTGCCTTAAGAATTATAATTGGCTGAGTACCAATTGAAATTTATAATTCGGACTAGGGCATGAATCAATAAATGTGGCCCAATGCCGTTATCCACTTATACCAGTGTCTGAGTCCTTTTTTGGGGGGTGCGCCTGCAATGAAAGCGCGGCGCCAAAATGGCCACCGTGCTCTTTGCGGGCCCCCCCACCCGGACTCAGACATCCGGGTAGTTAGGGGGCGTGGCCATCCCTCTTTAAAAGGGGTGGCCACGAGGCAGCCGAGCTGCCATTTTGCAAAAGCGACGGAGAGGAGAAGTTTTTCCCTCCACCCCCTCCCTAGTGAACAGTGTGATATTTTGGTTGCTTCGGGGCCGGGTGGGAATTTTTGGCTGGAACCTACAATTGGCTTCCGGGTTCTGGCTTTTTTGCCCATCCCACACTGTTGCTATGGTTTGATATAGGGGTTTGTCTGCTATTGACTTTGGTCACATGGGCGGGTAGCACTGGTAAGGTAAATATTTATGACCCACAGGTATCCGGCAGGTTCGCAATTGACTGGACAACACTAGATAGGCACAAGTTGGTTAACGTTGTCCGGTCAACGACGAACCAGGCAATGGGGTGATGGCACGAGCTAGGCAGCATGCATCACCCCTTTATTTTACGGATACGCGTCAGAGGGTGGGGTCAGTAGTTAGTTTATTGACTACGGTCAACAATTTGTTGTTGATACAAATGGATACATTGTAGCCAATTGCCATTGGCAATTTTGGGAGGAACCTTACCAGTGTTACTGCGGCCTGCTTGCCTTAAGAATTATAATTGGCTGAGTACCAATTGAAATTTATAATTCGGACTAGGGCATGAATCAATAAATGTGGCCCAATGCCGTTATCCACTTATACCGGTGTCTGAGTCCTTTTTTGGGGGGTGCGCCTGCAATGGCCTCCAGTCATTTTTGCTGATGTCCTTCTACCTACTGAGGCAATAAGAACCACATTTTTTATTTCACCCTCTACAATCCTTCATTTAGTTGTCAGAACTATTCTTTCCAAACAGTTGTTGTATTTCCATCATTTATAAAACAACACAGCATTCTGCATTTTGCCATGAACTGTAAAAACTCTACATGGCTTAAGACCAGTGATTCACTGTGATAATTTTACTACCCACTCATGGGTGTGGCTATCTGTGGGCATGGCCTCAACCCCCCACCCCGCCCCTCCCAAGGAAAAAAACCCCTACCTTGCTCTCTTTCATCGCGGAGATGAGGAAGATGATGGCCCTGCTGGGAGGTGAGCAGGGCAAGTTGGTGGGCTGGCACTAGCTGGGCTTCCCTTCCCAGTGCTGCTGGAAATGCGTCCCTGCCAGAGGCGCTGCTGGGAGGTGAGCGGGCGGGTTGGTGGACTGGCACTGGCTGGCCTCCCACTCCCAGTGCCACCGGAAACACATCCCATTTGCCTCACCCAAGGCCGAAGGTACAAGGGAAGTGCAGAGATGAAAGCGTGTCTTTGGCCCCGGGTGAAGCAAATGGGATGAGTTTCCAACGGCACTTGGAGGGGGAGGCCGAGAAGTAGGCATGGCCAGCCAAGTGGGAGTGGCCTGGAATTTCTACTACCGGTCAGAACCAACCACAGCACAATGCTGCTTAAGACATTACTCAGGCAACAATGCTGAGTGATTTGAAAGCTTCTGGAATTTAATTCCAATTGCCTTGTGTAAAACTGGAACTTGTACTGACAATGTGACAAACCAAATGTGTTAATATTTGCATTACATAAATGTAATATTTTCATTTTCAGGAATGATCAGTTCATGTTATCCACTACATTGTGACATTTGTGTACAGTCTTTGAAAATATTAGGAAGGGACATAAGGTTCTTGAAGACCAAGATTTTTAATTTGTCTCTTAGATTTTGCTGAAATTGAGGACAAGCTTTTTATTGTCATAAAAATGGACTATAATTAATTTACAGGTCTGCTGTTATTATTCTGATGTGCTGTCATTTTTTTTAGTGAGGCTACATAAAGCTTTACTACAGAAAGATAGTGTGATTTCTGGTTATGAGGAAATGTATTGTTTACATGGTAATAGTAAGTTTATTGTTTTGAAACACATTGGTTGGGTAAGTATATGCTGGGAGAGGGTGAGTGAGGAACATGGAACCTTGTTAAGTAATGTTTTGATTGGCTTGGTGAAGCTAGAGGAGTTGATGGTTGGTTAGGTATTGGGAAGAGTCTAGGGCAGTAACGGCAAACCTTGGCACTCCAGCTGTCCTTGAACTTCAATTTCCATAAGCCCAGATTGTGACGGACATGTTACTCATGAGTAGAACTTGGTCTACACGTCGGTGGGACTGCACCTAAAATGCCACCCTCCCAGCTAAGCAACCCAGGGTTTTAAGCTAGCCTTCTCACATGTCCTGACCTAAATCTAGGCTGTAAGTATGGTAGCACATGTGAAATTAAACCACTCCAGTCATCTTCTTTTATTTTAAAAATATATTGTAGTAAAGCATAAGTTGCAGAAGCAAGTCCACTTGCTAGGATGGCATACCTCCCGGGTGGTGGTGAAGAATTTTCATCACTGCAAAGTTTCTAGACATTGGCAAAACAGCTCCTCAAGGATTTTCCAACCTCCTTAAGATAGTTAACCTCTGGCAAAAGCTATAATGTAAAATAGCAAGGAAGGCTAGTTATGATTTTCCTAATTTCTGCAAAATTCAGAGAAATGTGCAAAACATTACAAACAAGCACATTTACAATATAAAGATGAATTAAATCAGGTTTCACATTCGTAAAAACCAGTTGTTAGGCAAAATGGCATTTGAAGGCAAGGGAGATCTTTGAATCCTACCAAATGGCAAGAAAAGTAAGTTATTTTTGCTTATAAAAGAAGAATAAACATATGCAACAGCAAAATAATTTAAATAGAAGAAAAGGCAGTTTCTCTTGGCATAGTACTCTTGAAGCAAAACAACTTTTGTTCATCCCTAGTTGCCATCTGCATCAGATACGACTCAAACAATTAATCTTTAAAAATGAGCTAGAGTTTATCCCTCTGAGATGCCAGAGGAAAAATTCTTTTCCTTTCCAAATTGAAATCCACTGAAACTTGCAGGTTGAAGGGCAGAATGGCACACTTGTACTACATCAACTACATATGAAAGATGGTGGTAGAATATGAGTTTATGGATTAAACTAGAGAAAGGGGGGAATTTGCTGACCCAAACTACTTCATTGTTGAGTGTTGTGAAATTCCCATGCCACCCATTTGTTATGCTTGCATTTACTGATGAAGTGCAATGGTTTATAGCTTGCAGTGAAGCAAAAGTAAGGTTTATTGAATTTCACTGGAAATCAAAGTAAATATTTCCTTCATATATGCTTTAGTGCATCTTCACTTTATTTTTTAGTGTTGGGATATTTCAAGCACAAGAACTAAATGACATTTAATTTATCAAATTAAATTTTACACCCTAGAGTGTGTGGCCCAGACTACATGTGCATGTACAAAATAAAATATATTTTTAAAAGATTCAGGCATTACATCACATTTGTGTAAACTGTATTCATGTTCAAGCTCTGTCAGTATGTGTTTGGAATGCCTGTTAATGTTTGACCACTAAAACTGACTTTACAATGCTTGCAAAGGTCAAAAAATGTTCCACCAATTGAGCCTGTGCATAAACAGATTATATATAACCTATACAATGTCAGACGTTATAGCCTACCCAAGCAAAGCCATTCCCCATTTCTTGATTAAAATATGATTAACTAATTAGGAAAAGTAAAAGTAAAAATGGGTATTATATACATGAATGCACCTTTAGAAAGCTTATATATTGTACCCTGAAGTGCATGGCTAAACAGCACATTATAATAATTTCATGTCAGAAATTATTTTGGGTTTAAAGGATTTTTGCTGGAGAAACTCCACTCAGGGGGCGGATGTCTGAATGAGGCTAACATGATTAGCAATTACTTAAACATCAATGCAGAAATATTTCCCCCCTTCAGTCCTCGTGCTAACTGTCATGGAGAAGACAAGTTCATCAAGGCTGCAGCTGGGGTAAGAAGCATTAAATTTCTCAGCTACACTGAGGACCACTCATCACGTGTTTGATATTCTGTTTTTCCATAAACCATACTTTCACTGCTCATCTGTCAACTTAATAGCATTGGCTACATAACTTTCATAAACCTTCTGTTGGATAGCTGATGAACATAAGAACATAAACAAGGGATCCTGCCACAAAAAAATCTGCCTTGTCTCAATGCATTCAGTGTACCCTCCGCAGTTTAATCAATAGGTTTGGCCAACAGCAAAGCCAAGAAAGTGGCTTCATTTTGGCAGGCCAGGGTTTGATTAGGACATGAAAGAAGTTTAATCAATATGGGCAGGTCTACTCCTGCTGTTAAGTAGGGGCAGCCAGCTAGCTTAGATGACAGGTTCTAAAGAGTAATCATGAAAGGTGTTGGACAGCTGAGTTGTGGGTACCTTGTATACTGGCCTGGACCTGCCTGCTGCTAATAAATAAGACAAAGGACACTGTTATGTCTCTAAGCATCCAGATGTTCATATGTCAGCTTGACTTCTAAATATGGAATGTAAATATATACAATCCTGTTTTTCACTTCAAGCAAAAGAATGTCTTGGTCCATTCCTCAAGATTCTATTCTATTTTCTACCAATGCATTTTTTCAAGCTACTCTTTCATGTTGTCATACTTTTATTTATTGGAGATGGCAGAAAAGTGAAGATAATCCACTGCCCTCACATTTTTGGAAATTTAGAGGGCTAAAGAGAGGAAATGATTTGGTTATAATCTGGGGAAATTGGGGTATGGTGGGACTTGTTTTGTTGTTGTTGTTCAGTCACACAGTCGATTCCGACCCTTTGCGACCCCATTGGACCATTGCCCACCAGGCACCTCTGTCCTCCACCATCCTCCTCAACCCATCCCGTTCTGTGCCCGTTGCGTCAACAATACCATCTAGCCATCTCATTCTTTGCCACCCCTTCTTCTTTTTCCCTTGACCTTTCCCAGCATAAAGGCTTTCTCAAGTGAATCCTCTCTTCTCATTTGATTTCCAAAGTACTTTAGCTTCATCTACACTATTTGACCTTCCAATGAACAGTCAGGGTTGATTTCTTCTACGATTGACCTATTTGTTCTCTTTGCTGCCCAGCATACCCTCAAAATTCTCCTCCAAAACCACATTTCAAAGGCATCTATTCTTCTGTGCTCAGCTTTCCTTATGGTCCAGCTCTCACAACCATACATTTCCACTGGGAATACCATTGCTTTGACTCTGTGAATTTTTGTTTGCAAGGTGATGTCTCTACTTTTCACTATGTTCCTCAGGTTTCTCATGGCTTGTCTCCCAAGAATCAGTCGCCTTTTTATTTCGTAGCTGCAATCACCATCTGCAGTGATCTTAGAGCCTAAAAATGTAAAGTCTGTCACTGCTTCTACTTCTTCCCCATCTATTTTCCATGGACTGATAGGGCCTGTTGCCATTCTCTTGGTTTTAACTAAATGTCCTTGTTTTCTACCTTTTTTTACATTGGAAGGAATTGACCACTGTGTGCTACTGACAGTTTGAAAGCTTTTGGGGAAAATACAATAAAATCTCTGCTTCCAAATTCTAGTAATATCATGTGCAGTGAAGTTTCCAAGAACCATTTAATTAAAGATAAATTAGATCAGTTTAACCTAGAGGATGAGTCTCCCTGAATTGCCAAACAGGGCAAGAGGAAGGAAAGTATCAATCCACAAAAGAATGAATTTCAGTTCTGAATTATTAATGGACCATTGCAACATAAAAAGCTGGGAGGGAAGAAACTATTTTAAAGTAAATTAAAATGCCTTGACAATATCAATTGAACTTTGGCAGTCCAGCCAAGTGATCCAGTAAAAAAAGCTTTGCATGAATGAAAAGTGATGAAAATAGAGAACATGTTTATAAATATGCATGTCACCAATCCATTTGGGTTATGGGGTTATTTTGCGCTGGGGGAATTAATATGTCATGTTCACCTAGATGTGTCATAGATCATCTATTAGCAAATGGTTCTTATGATTTCATATACTCCCTCATCTTTGTCAGGAACACAGTGAAAAATAATTCATATTTAGAACTGGGATGTGAAATAGATGGAAAACTTCAAGGGAGTTGACCTCATCCTCGCTGCTCATAATGCCTGCATGCACATCATGTGTGTTGTTCCAGTTTTGATAGCAATTCTTATACTTTTAAAAATAGGGTAAATTTCATTATTCTGTTTTTTAATACACATAACAAATATTTAAGTATTCCATTTCATTATTTTCTTGTATTGCTGTTATTATGTCTTTTTGCATTTCCATAGTAATCAATTAATTAATTCGTTTCAATGAGTCAAATTATAATTGCACTTTATCTACTACCCTTCTTCCTGCCCAGCTCTGCATGCATTTTATAAAGTACTAGCTTTTTTTGCCCTGCAAGCTGGGCAGGTTTTTTGTGTGTGTTGATGTGTGGAGTTATTTTGGGGAGTGCACACCACACTCAACACAAACTTACACACAACACAACTACACACACACACACACACACACACACACACACACTCAATACACATACACAACACAACCATACACACACTCAATACACACACAACTACACACACAACCATGCACACATACAATACACACACACACTCTCATTACACGCACAACACAACCACACACACACACTCATTACACACACACACCACAACCACACACACACACACACACAATACACACACACACTGTAGCTCTGTGGGGAGAGGAGGGGCTCCCCTCCTCCCCCCAGACCTCGGCTGTGACGGCACGCACACACGCACACACGCACACACGCACACACACACACACACACACACACACACACACACACACTTGCTGAAGCTTTGTGGGGGGGAGAAAGGGCTCTCCTTTGTCCCCCAAGCCTCTGTGAGGACACCCAGAAGGGCACGCCAGGGAAAATCCCAGCTGGCAAAAGGTAAGTGGGGCAGGGGAGAGGGATGGGGGGCAAGGGGGGTGAGTGGTTCCTGGGCCCGTTTCCCCCCTCAATTCCTCTCCCCCACCCCACTTACCTTTTGTCAGCTGGGCCTTTCCCCGTTGTGGCCTTCTGTGGACGTTCATTGGCCTGTCTTCCGTCGCTGCCGACATTGAGGCCTTCACCGGTGGGGCGGAGGGCAGGCCGGTGAGTGTCCCAGCATAGAAGGATGTGCCGGGGAAAGGCCCAGCAGGCAAAAGGTAAGTGGGGCAGTGGGCGGGAACGGGGGGGAAAGGGTGTGGGTGTGTGGTGTGCGGTGTGCGGTGTGGTTCCTGTCCCCATCCCCCCATCCCTCTCCCCTGCCCCACTTACTTTTTGTTGGCTGGGACTTTGCCCGGCACGGCCTTCTGCTAATGTTCACCAGCCAGTCCTCCATCCCTGCCGGCATCGAGGCCTTTGCTGGTGGGGCAGAGGGCACCAATAGCTGGCAGCCCAGCCAGCAAATGATGTGGCTGCACAGCCTCCATGGTGAGGTGGAGGAGGGAAGTTGTCAGCATGTTGGTGGTTTTTTTACCGTGTGCGCCAGCTGTCTCACCTCCTCCACGCTTGCGCTCTTCAGCCTCATTGGCGGTGGTGCGGCATGGAGGACACAGGGCCTTTTAGTTTTTTTCTGGTCATGTTCATGGGCTAGTTGCCCCACTTGCGACTGGCGGACCCTTGCGGCGACCCCCACATGATGGTAAGGTAAGTGTAGGCGGCTCGGTTTGGGATGGTGGAACCGGGTGTGGGCGTGTTTGCTGGACACGCATGACTGGTCCACCATTTTATAGGTAAAGATGTGTTAAAATCTGAACCTCCTATAATAATAAGATGATGTTTGAATGCCTGTCTGTGCTAAATCTCTGAGACTATGAAAATTAAACAGCTGAAACATAGGATGGATATTAAGGGGATATTAAGGGATACATGTATGTATCTTGAAATTACAGTGGAACCTCGCTTAACAAATTTAATGTGTTCTCCAGGACCTTTTTTACTATGAATTTGTAAAGCAAATTTGTTAACCAAAACACGGTTTCCCATAGGAATGCATTGAAAACCAATTAATCCATTCTGAACAAAAATTGTTAACCGAACCACTATTTTTTATGGATTTCCTTTTGTTATGCGAGTTTTGTGTTAACCGAGCTGTTTGTTAAGCAAGATTTCACTGTATTTGATTTTTAAATTGATTGATTTTAACCAATTAAAATCTGTCATTACCCTGCAGTTATGACCTGAGTCATTAAGTGACAAAGCAGACAACAAGCATCTCAAACATTAGAGCATTAATCAGAATTAAGAGAGCTCTTGAAAGGTAGGGGTCACCCAAAGTTGTGTAAACCTTGAAGTTCAGTCAAAATGTAGCTAAATGTTCCTTTATTGACAAAATACATTTGAGCCCTCCATAAGCTCAGTGCCATTTGTGATGGCACACTTTCAAGTTGTCCTTGAAATTAATGAAAAACCTGTAATTTTTGAGAAGGGTTGTTATCAATTTAGTTAATTTATAACTATTGGCTAGAGTAATGATGAACATTGGCATAGGTGACTGAGGTCAACAAAAGCTACCATTGCGATTTTCTAGTTTCAAAGTGAGTTTAAGCATGTTGCATTAACTGTAGGATTTGTGCTGTACAATTCTTCTCAAGCCTAAAGCCAGATTGCTGTGGGATGAATAGAGGGTCAATCACCTCCATTAGATGGCTAAGAATAATTCTTTCTAAAGATGATGTTAGAATAGTGTCAGAGTGATGTGATCAATTTGAAATTATTTTTGTACCTGTGGGTTCTTTACCATGTTTTATGACAGCAATCACCTGTGATTTCCTCAAAATTATGGGATATTAATGTGGTTGTTCTCACTTTCCCTATGGTGCTGTAAAACATTGCTTGAATGGTTATTTGACTGTGGGGTTTTAAAAAAAGAGTAACACCAAGGCTGATTCTGGGCTGCTTCTTTCAGCCTGAGGGAAGGTAAAAGCCACCAGCCCCTGGCCTGCCGAGAACACCAAGGCCACAGCTGATCCTGGGCTGCTTCTTTCAGCCTGAGGGAAGGTAAAAGCCACCAGCCCCTGGCCTGCTGAGAACACTGCCTTCGGGAGGGAGACTAGCGAGAACACCTGAGGCAGGGCGGCTTCTGGACTCCTGGTTGGGCTCCAAGGCCACCTCCACCGCCTCCACCGCCTCCACCACCGCTTAGCCGGTTTCATCTTCGGGAGTGGAGGCCATTGAGAACATTGGATGTTTGTCTTCCGTCCCATGGCTGGTTTCGGAAAGGGGATATTTTTCCCGGCTGTGCAGGTCCGTCGCAGCAACTACAGGGAGGACCTTGTGCCACCAGGACTGGGGGCGGGGAGGAGAACATCGGCTGCACCTGGGGTCGCTTGTGGCCCCAAAGATGGCGCCCCCGCCATCTATGCAGCCACGAGCCTTGCGCTGCTGGGACTGGGGTGGGGAGGAGAGCATTGATTGTACCTGGGGTCGCTTGCGGCCACAAAAGCGGCCCCCTCCACCATCCCGGCAGCCACGAGCCTTGCGCTGCCAGAACTGGGGCAAGGAGGAGAACATTGGCCGTACCTGGGGTTGCTTGCGGCCTCAAAAGTGGCACCCCTCGCCATCCCTGCAGCATCGCGCCTCATGCCGCGTGGACCAGGGTGGGGAGGAGAACTATGGCCCCACCTGGGGTTTCTTGGCGGCCTTAGGGGCGGCGCCCCCCTCCCCATCACCCCTGTGGCCTTACAGCGCTTCGACCAGGGCCGGGAGGAGGAGACTCCCGTCATTGGAGTTCTGTTGGGGGGGGGGCTGGAGGGAGTGAGAGGGTATGTTTTAAGTGGGTTAGGGAGGGAGGGAGGGGGAGATGGCCTTGCCAGCCAGGAAGAGAGGGCGACACTCCATCTGGGTTAATGGTGGAGGTTCCAGTGGCTCATTTAGAGGTTGTGACGGGCATGGGGCGTTATAGCGGGAACCGTGGGGCGGGCCGCACTCGGGGAACGCGGGACCGATGCTTAGTATCTGTCCCGCGTTCTGGCCCCCCGGTTTCACCTCTAGGTCCTGAGCAGCTGATCCAGGGTGACCCCGCCCTTAGGCTGCTGCTGATGAATGCCAGGTCAGTCTGTAATAAGGCTCCCCTAATACAAGACTCTATTTTGGAGGAGCGGGCCAACCTGGCATGCATCACTGAGACCTGGCTGAGACCTGAGGATGGGGTGCCTCTATCAGAGATGTGTCCGGCCGGGTTCGGTGTTTGGCACCAGCCTAGGGATGTGGGTAAGGGCGGTGGTGTTGCCATTATAGCCAGGGAGTCATTGGGAGTCGCCAGGGCCACCGCTCCACAAATTTTGGGTTGTGAGGCTCTGCTCCTGCGGTTGGGCCCTAACGGTCAGTTGGGGGTCCTACTCCTGTACCTGCCTCCTTGCAGGGTAAGGGACTCCCTGCCTGGGCTCCTTGAAGCCATCTCGGCATTGGCTTTGGAGTTCCCTAGACTTATGGTTTTGGGGGACTTCAATTTGCCTTCGCTGGGGTCTGGTTCCGAGGTGGCACAGGAGTTCATAGCTTCCATGGCAGCTATGGACCTGGCTCAGGTAATTCAGGGCCCGACCAGGGGCAGTGGCCACACGCCAGATTTAGTCTTTTTGTCAGGGCGGTGGCAGAGTGATCTGAGTTTACAGAAGCTAGACATAACACCTGTGCCATGGTCAGATCACTATCTGGTGGCTCTAGACTTTCTGGGGGCGACACTTCATCGTAAGGAGGCAGAGTCGATTAAAGTGGCCTGCCCCCGGCAACTGATGGATCCGGATGGATTCCAGAGGGAACTGGGGGAATTTCCTCTGGATCGGCGACACGATTCACCTGAGGCAATTGTTGACCTGTGGTACGGGTCGACGACATCTGCCTTGGATGTAATCGCTCCACTACGGCCTCTCAGAGCCCGTGGAGCTAGGTCATCCCCGTGGTTCACTGAAGAACTACGGGAGCTCAAACGGGCAAAGAGACGCCTTGAGCGCCGCTGGGTGAAGACCCAGAGCGATTCCGATTGGACACTAGCTAGAGCCGCTATTAGGGCCTACCTAGTGGCGATGGGGGTGGTGAGGAGGCAGTACTTCACCTCCCTTATTGCCTCCACTGATTCGGGTGACCAGGTCCCTCTGGGTAGGGCGGGGCCTGTGCCTGGTTGGCAGGGATCGGCTGAGGACTTTGCTGACCATCTGGTGGAGAAAATCGATCGGATCCGCTCGGGGTTCAAACTTGGCGTGGACGGGGAGGGTCCGGGGGGAGCCAGTGCGCAGTCTTGCGGTGTTACCTGGGATCGGTTTGATCCTGTTGCCCTGGATGAAGTGGACAGGCTCCTTGCAGCGGTCCGTGCCACTAATTGTCCATTGGATCCCTGTCCCGCCTGGCTGGTAAAAGCCTCTAAGACGGTGACAGGTGGCTGGGTCGGGGCTATAATTAGCGCGTCTTTTTGAGAGGGGATATTTCCTGCACTGCTGAAACATGCTCTTGTGCGCCCCCTCCTGAAGAAGCCATCCCTCGATCCAGCAATCCTAACCAACTACAGACCTGTATCCAACCTTCCTTTTTTGGGGAAGGTTCTGGAGAAGGCAGTGGCACGTCAGCTGCAGGGGGTGCTGGATGAAGCGGAATATCTGGACCCATTCCAGTCAGGATTCAGGCCTGGATATGGTACTGAGACTGCATTGGTCGCGCTGATGGATGATCTCTGGCGAGAGCGGGATGGCAGTCATCCGTCCGTCCTTGCTCTTCTTGACCTCTCAGCAGCCTTCGATACCGTTGACCACGGTATCCTTCTGGAACGGCTCCGAGGATTGGGGATCCAGGGTATGGTGTGGTCCTGGTTTTCCTCATTTCTGAGGGGCCGGACCCAGTCGGTGTGGTTGGAGAGTGAGAGGTCGAGTCCTAGGCCCCTAAAATATGGGGTGCCTCAGGGCTCGGTACTCTCTCCTCTCCTATTTAACATCTACATGAAGCCGCTGGGTGAGATCATCCGTTCCCATGGGGTGCGGTACCACCAGTACGTGGATGACACACAGTTGTACATCTCGGCCTGTGGGGACCCCAGTGATGCTGTTGAAATCCTATCCGGATGCCTAGAGACCATTGGGGTCTGGATGGGGGCCAATGGGCTACAGCTGAATCCTAGCAAGACTGAGTGGCTATGGATAGGGGGTCCTGTGTTATCCCGGGAGCTACCATCTTTGGTTGTGGATGGGGTTGTTTTGCCCCAGACCAACCCAGTGCGCAACTTGGGGGTCCTCCTGGATTCGCGGCTGCTGCTAGAAGAACAGGAGGCGGCTGTGGCCAGGAGGGCCTTCACCCAACTTCGGGTGATTCGCCAGTTGCGCCCACTCCTGGACCGGGACTCTTTGCTCATGGTCACTCACACTCTGGTGACCTCCAGACTAGACTACTGTAATGCGCTCTACATGGGGCTGCCCTTGATGACCATTCGGAGGCTGCAGCTGGTCCAGAATGCTGCGGCCCGGGTGGTGATGGGGTGTGGACGTTATGCCCATGCCTCACCACTGCTTCGGGGGCTGCACTGGTTACCAGTTTGTCTCCGGGTGCAATTCAAGGTGCTGGTTTTGACCTTTAAAGCCCTACATGGTAGTGGGCCAGGGTATCTTAGAGACCGCATCACCCTAAGGACGTCTGTCCATCCAACCAGAGCGGACCGGAGGGGCTCTCTAATTGTGCCATCAGCCAGGGGGGCTCGCCTCTCTGGCACAAGGAGGAGGGCCTTCTCCGTGTCCGCACCAGCCCTTTGGAACCTCCTGCCTGTGGAACTGTGTCTCCAGACGGAGTTGTTGCCCTTTAGGAAGGAACTAAAGACCTGGCTGGCAGGCCAAGTTTGGGGTGCGGGTGGGGATGGGGGTACCGTTGGGTGGTTGGTATAGAGAAGTGTGCTTTCCCCCAAGGTCCCTTCGGTTCTTGCGCACCTTTTAGGGGTGGGTTTTTTTAACTTTTTAACCTTTTAACTTTTTTATCATGTGTCTTTTATGTATTTACTGTCCGCTATATAAACCGCCCTGAGTTGGGTTGTACCTGAGTGGGCGGTATATAAGCATGAAAATAAATAAATAAATAAATAAACTTATCTATTTTGGTGATGGAAAACTTCAAATAAAGTTTTTTGTATTGCGAGTTCACAGCAGTATGAATGTGCACCAGCTTTATAAATGGAGCTGCAAAACAGGCAATGTTGTTTTTAGGATAAATAATAGGATAAATATAAATTATGCATCCCTTGAAAAGAAAAAAATTTCCCCAGAACAAAGTTTCCAATTAATTCAGCCCAATTTCCTATTAGGCTGTGTACTGTGGATGGACATATTTAGCCATTTATAAGCCACATTGTAATGTTTATCATTTATTTGTTCATTACAAAATTTAGCTTCTCTCAGCATTTGAAGTTCACAAAGATGTTTTCTGTAATCCTGGGATATTACATTTTGAATTGCATTTACAGAAGGAGTTGGCAGAACCGTTTCTAAAGACTATAGATGTTTTGCTTCCAAGAATACATATTGCTGATAATCTTTAAATTCATTGAAGGTGCCTCACTATGGGGTATAATAAAATCAATTGTGGGAAAGGAAATTACAGCATTACACAGAAACACTTGTGCTTGAGATAACCCATATTTTATTGTTTTGCTTTGGGCAAGAAATATTTAAGATACTGCTTGTTATAACAAGAGACTGCATCACATTTCCCTTAGAATTCAGGATCAAAAATGTGAGACCAAAAGGAAGATCCTGGTGATGAAACAGGGAAGGCAAGGGTTTGAGAATGGTTGGAACGCTTCCTAGGGCAACCAACTATAGAAATGGATGGAGTAGAATCGGGCAAAATAGTGCCAAGGACAAGCCCTGCAAAAGTTAATTCAAGTTAGAGGGCAAAATTGCAGCTGGTCAGGTAGCCATAGAATTTTATTAATTGCTGCCATACATGCTAGGATCCACTAACACTACAGTGTGTGCAATCTTACCTGCAACACACATAGAGTGAGGTCTTATACTGATGTTTGTCCTTGGAGAAGGCTTCCAGTTACACTGTAGGATTTCCAGCACAGTCAGTAGAACCAGTGTAACAAGAAAGAAACCATGTTGCTGTTTCAAATAGAAAAGATAGCCAAGTTCACGCACCTGCTTTCTTTCACCACAGTGCCCTCCCTTTACTCCTGGAATTTTGGGATGCCAACACTGTACAGCTGCCACACACACCTAAAAATACTCACCAAATATTATTCTTTTATTAATAATTTAAAGCCCCCAAACACAGCTAGAACTGAGCAGAATAACAGCCATTTTCAAGTAAGATAAACCAACCAAATTCATGGGACATGCATGACTAGATGAGACAGATGAAGCCAACTAATCAAGCAATCAACCAACAACTCATCTAGTGCATAACTGCTACTCTGTATGGTTTACAATCTTAACCTATAAATCCAAGGGTTAACCGTTGGAACTGGCTATAGGTTGCTATGCCTCGCCCTACTTGCCTGCACTCACCCTTCGTGCACACGGCCGATCTGGGTACGCAGGTCAACGAAGGATTGAGAAAACCGGCAGTGGGGCAACAGCCCCACAAACGCGAAGAAAGGGAAACAACTTCACTTCCCAACATTCCTTGTGCCGTGCCGCGCCAGAGCCAATCAGGCTGAGAGGCGGGAGCACAAAGAACCTGGGGAAACACGGCGCGGCCAATCAAAAGAAAAGCATTTTAAAAAAACGCAGCACAAACACAAAGCACCAACCCATAAATACAAGCCCCAGCGTCCTGCGCGCCATGAGCGCACAGAATGCTGAGGAAACCAGTGCCTGAAAAATTAAAAAGAAAAACAACTCACCGCCTCACAGCCAAGAAAACACTAGCCGGCTTTCTTTCCCTCACCCACGGCGCCTGAAGGTCCCGACTGGAGTTTCCCCTTTAATATCAGTAGGTGGGGGGGGTTGCGATCCCCCTCTCCGCTGGCTACCCTAGGGTTGGGAGGTTTGTGGGAACAAAGGGGGTATGTTGCCCAAACCCTTCTGGACCCAGGAGACCAGGGAGAGGGGATCGATCCCCCCCCCGTCCTTAAAACAGCTCCGTCTTTTCTTCTCTTTAAAAACGGAGTTGTTTTAAGGAGAGGGGGGTGGAATCGATCCGCTCTCCCTGGTCTCCTGGGTCCAGAAGGGTTGGGGAGAGGACATACCCCTTTTGTACCCCCAAACCTCCCAATTCCAGGGGAGCCAGCGGAGAGGGGGGTCGCAAGCCCCACCCACTGATATTAAAGGGGAAACCCGATCTACTTTCATGACTCCACACAAAGCAC